>VTPW01000003.1:0-2400000 GCA_017499575.1 Sanguinoderma rugosum | reverse complement strand
CTAGATCAATACGCTAATATGGGTTCTATATACGATCGTATGCGACGTAGGCAATTCTTATACCAAGAAATAAACAATTTAATAGATGCGACAACTTCTCAACAACTTCTGCAAGGTGCAAATACCCCAGAGTGATGGTTACTTTTTCTTCAGTCGAGCAGTGGGTTTAAGCCGGCGGTTGATTAGGTGTGGTTGGAAGCACCATCTGTGATACGGAGAGTGGGCGCGTGCAGTGCAGCTACGGTAAACATAGGCTTTGGTGAGAAACGCGCAATCAGGATCGCCCCGTAGAACATGATCTCTCACCTCCTTTGAACCAGCATTTACCCTTACTGAGATGGAAGCATTTCGGACCGTTTGGACACACATGCCCCCAACAACACCGCTCTTTATATGGGCATTGTAGACCTACATAGCCACCACGGTCAGCTGTAACAGAACCAACGAGCATTGAGCTACCATTCTTCAGCCAATTGCACGGTGCCTTCTTCGCGTTACTCGCTAGGCAAGCGAGCTGCTCCGGAGTCAGCAAGTAATCGTGACTGTACTTGCAGAGCGCAGGCTAGCGGAACAGGATGAGTTTGTGTCAAACGACAAAGTCTTTGGGACACGTACTCCTTTTGAGCAAGTCATCAGATAATGTTCGTTGCATGGGGGCGGGTTCTCTATAGATTGGATGCTATTATCAGCCACCCATCCGCCTTCCGAGCAGAACGTGACATCTGGCGTACGTTTATGAAGCGGCTTGCGATTCCAACAGTCAGGACAGGTTTATCAATCAGAGGATAGACATACCAAGGTGGGATCGATCAAGCGAGTTCCGCGGGACGGCGACTTCGGACTGATCAGGCCCCCGTTAGTGGCTACCGTCACATTTGATGTTGGCACCGTTAATGGTGATGGCTTCTGGGGTGGCAGGTGGGAGGACGGAGGCTGAAATACACCTTCGACCTCTAGCGTTGGCGCCGAAATTGTCGCATGACCTCGATGCCCTGGCGCATCGGTATGTCCGCCGAGGAATACGATCTTTCCTAGAAGTCGTTCCATATTCAAGGTGCGGAACGTCTCGGTGTAATTGCTGCCGCTAGCATCTATTCGTTTACGGCAGGCGGGGAGGTGAATGAGGAGATTAATTAACGGTTAATTTGTTGGATACCCACCACCGATGAAGAGCCGCAGCGTCTGCGGGAACCGTGTATACGTCTCGAGATACTCTTCGGGCTCAATCAACAAAGTTACTCGGAAATGTAAATCGATATCAAACTGACCTCGAATTTTAGCCTCAGCGACGTCCTTGAAAGGACCTACATCAACCATTGCAAAGCGTGTCGATGCTTGGCTAAATCCCTGGAGACAAACGACATGTATTAGGTGTGCAAGCCCCATGTAGATGGGAACTCACCGCGTTAAAGTTTCTGAAGGTTTCCCTGCTGCAAATTTGTTCTGATACATAACGGTCTAAAAGCACGGTTTTGTTGAAGAATACGGTAGTCCAGAAAGATATGTTAGTCGACGTGATTTTGGCTCCTTCGTTGGTTAAATATTCAGCGATAGTTCGTGTTAATTCTTGAGCCGCGATTTGGCCCCCCTCAAACCCTCTCGCGACGAGATCGTCATGAAACGGGTTAACGTTTCCGTTAATCACGCAGAATACGAGGGATCGGCTCTGCGGCTCCTATATACTACGCATGAACATACCGGACATAAGGGCGGTAGACGTCGGTACTCACAGGAGGGTGGGTGACAGCGTACAGCTGCCTCCGAAGGGGTGCAGCATCGTTCATGGTGACCGCCCACTCGGCGGTCTCGCGCAGGGTTGCATGAGCCTGCTTCCAGGTAGCGACCTCCCTCCGCAGCTCGTTGACCTCCCCCTCTAGCTCTGCTGCTCGTTTAACAGCGCCAGCGCTCAGATCTAAGAGGACACCAGCAAATGTGAGCCTTATGATGGCCGCTAAAACCTCAAAACTTACCAATCACGTTAGTCAGTGCTTGATCCCTTGCAGGACAGTCAGTACGCGTCGCCGTATAGTTTTGCGTGCTCACCAGATGTTGTCACCAGTGATGAAGGTCATGGTGTGAGCCGAGACTTGTTGAAGACTGAAGGAATGGAAATATTCAGATAAATAGAAGATGTACATAAATGTACTGGGGACCTCACATGAGCTAAAGTGATTCATCACTAGTTCATCTTGCGACTGCGATGCCATCACCTGTACGTGAACATTCCGAACTAAGGTCCCACTCACCTCATCGAATGGAAGTTCCCTCGCTTGTTATGATGCGACTCAAATGGAGGTGTGAACTCCGCGAGACAATTTCACATTTCTACTTCCAGTAATCCGACTGCAGCCAGTTCAAGATGTTCATTCATGAAAAATTACAGGAGAAGAAATTTGGCATCAGGCTTCTAGGCTTCGACGACCATAGGAACGACCGCTGGGACGGGTTGTAGCCCTGTTGCCGCTCCTAAAACTTCCTTACCCTCCCAGAATCTTGGAAGTTGATCGCCTGGCACAAATAACCTCTCGACGCCATCTTCCGTGATGACACACATGCGGATAACCCCACCAGAGGAGCCATCTCGCGACATTGCCAGTGCCAGAGCTATTGTTTGAATTAGCGGTAAGCCAACGACAACTGATGCGACATGTCGGCGTACTGTTTCTGACAAAGTTGATGGTTTCGTCTTTGCCCCAGCCCTCCTGGTATGTAGCATCACAGTAACCGTATACATAGGTAGATCCAGACCCTATCAGAGTTCTCTTGAGAAGATAGACTAGCAAATAATGTGGAGACAGACCTCCGATCGCCCATGGTTGACGGAACAAACCACCGCCCAATGGGATGTTGTACACACTCGGCCCAGCCTCCTCGTCCCAACCGGCCACAATAATCCCCGCGCTCAGAGCATCTTTGTTGTCGTAACATAGCTTTTGAAAAAGGCACGCAGCGTCGTGAACAGAGGGAGTTCCATGCTCTTGACTACGCGGGGTCAGTGATACGAACTGAGATAAAGGTACATAGATCTTACGTATGGACCTGGAGATGATAATGTACGATGTCGGCAACAGCTTGAGTATCTGCGGCCGAGCCAGAGCGACAGCAATATATCCGATCGTGCACATGTGTGAGTTTGTCGGTAACTCGATTGGCCTGGTAGTGTCCTTAGTACCCGATCCGGGCGAGCAAAGCATGGTAGTTCCTCACAATGTAGCTGCCTGTCGTGGTCCTACTGTCGGCACCGATTACAACGCCTCCGTTGAATTGGACGGCCATAATTGAAGTCTGGACATTGAATGATTAGCCTAGTCGACGAGAATCAGACTAGCTGAACGCACCCCGAGGTTAACCTCCCCGCGTTTGAGCTGTTGAATGTCGACGCTGATGGCCTCCATGGTAATTGAGCTAAAGTAGATGGTGGTTGGTGGTGAAGGTAGTGGTCTCGTCCAATTTTGGATATGCAGCTGACGCGTCGGACAGGAGGACGCGTCTGGGCGCTAAAGAGCATCTCACTTTCCCCTCAACCATGGCACCTCAGCAAATCGTGGCTCTGTACAATGATCTCCAAAGGGCCTTCAATACCCAACCTGCGAACCTGCAACTATGCGGGACGCTACTTTCAAAACTGAAGGTACGGCGTTTGTTCATTTCGTCGTCAATGCGCTCTCAAGCTTGTGCTGGCAGATAGGTTTGATTGAGACCGGTCTATTGCTCCCACACGGAGATGCACGACTAGAGGACCTTGTGATGGCTCGTACGATCGTTGCCTCTCTTCCATCGAGCTCTACTGATAGTTGCGGTCGCAGGAGATATTCTAGAAATCGGTGCATTCTGGAGCATCCGTACGAAGGACGTACCCTCGTTCGATCGATACTTTTCTCAGTTACAATCTTTCTATGTTGACTACAGGTGGGCAAGTCCGAATATCACATAAATGTCGCTAATTGCCCCCACAGTTCCGTACTACCTCCCTCAAAGCGGGAGTATCCAATCCGGGGATTAAACCTCATCCGCCTCCTCACTCAGAATAGGATAGCTGACTTCCACACTACCTTGGAGAGTCTTCCATTACCGGCAGACGCCATCGGAGACAACCCCTACCTACGCCACCCCGTTAATCTCGAGCGCTGGCTTATGGAGGGGAGTTACAGCAAGGTCTGGAATGCTAGGGAGGAGGCACCGACGGAAGAATACAAATTCTTCGTCGATAGTCTGATGGGCACCATTCGGTAGGACGACTGCATTTGTCGCAAGGCCCATGCTAACCAGCTCACAGCAACGAGATCGCGAGTTGCGAGGAGGCCGCATATGACAGCCTACCTCTGAAAGATGCCGCGACTCTGCTCTTCTTCACAACACAATCAGAGTTATTAAGATTCGCGGAAGCGGTACGTTTCGCTTCATTCTTGCTAATGCGGTGCTCATATCTCTTTAGCGAGGCTGGAAAATCAATCTCACAGAGAGTAGCATATCATTCTCTCGAACGAGCGAAGAGAAGATTGAGATACCGAAAGAGAAGTTGATAGCCGCGTCTCTAGCTTATGCCCGTGAACTAGAGCAAATTGTATAGTCTTCGTCGTATCCGTTTGTTTCGTGCCCAGGAACAATCTCATCGAATATGCGATACATTAAACATAGTAACATGGAACTACTCGAAGTCTTCCAGCGCAGCCTTTGCTTGGGTTTCCGCTTCCTTCAGAAGATCTTCGGGTACTGGTACATGCTTGTTCCCGGTTTCTTCACCGATCCATGACATCTCCAGCTCGAACTCTTTCTCTTTTGCATCTTCGTGTACAAGATAGATGCTGCAGACAAGATTAGCTACATTTGTCGTCAAGGAGAAATCTTCCTACATTCTTGCGGCTTGCATGACGGCCTCACGCATCGTCAGATCAGCCAGTTGCAGTTTCTCCAGCTCGGTCTTTGCCAGTTGTCTGCCCTTACCAACGGCGGCTCCATGGTACCCCTAGTACTGGATCGTGAGGAGAGATTCTATCAGAAACATGAAGATCGCGTACATGGTACGTCCCACTGGGTTCCAACACAAATAGCTGGGGTCCGTTCTTGTCTACACCGCCGAGTATGGTGCTCACGCCAAAAGGCCGTACAGACGAATACAAAGTATACGCCTGTAGGTATAGGCCGACACGCTCTGCCACACTCTATCATGCATGCAAGGATCAGCCACGTATGAGCAGGAATGCGCCACCGATCATAACATACCTTGAGTTGCGGTGGACTGTGCATCGTTTCCCGATAATTGACGGCTTCGTCTCTGGATCTGTTGGCCAAATGCCGACTATCCGCTAGCAAGCCCGCAGATGCCTAAGAGCACTGAGGATCAGGGTGTCCTAGTACATCTGCAGAGATGCCTACCAGCCCGATGTGCTTGTCGACTGTGTGTATTCTCCTGTTTACGCCAGGAACGAGGAGTTTCGAATGGACCAGTTTCTCGACGGCGAGGACGACTCCATCTTTGACCTTGAGGCCAATTGCAGTCCTAAGCAATGTCATCAGCACCTCGCTGGTTCCAGTGGTCACCGATTATCCCTTACCCAGAGTTCTCGACTGCTTTATTCGCATATTCCACCTAACGAACGTACCGATCGCCTGATGAGATTCTGCGCAACTATGATTTCGACGTGAAGCTGCAAACAAACCTGGAATATACGCCCATCTGGAGAGTATGTGCTTGCAGAGAGATCGTAGCCGGTACCGATGGAAGTCATTGTGAAGTGTTAGGGCAAAGGTGAGCACGGTATATGGAACGCGCAAGCTGCACGCGTCAGGAGGTATCAGTCGTGGGAAAACTCAAGTCGCGTCTCAATCATGAACGACGACGACGAATGGTCAAGCCTGCTTCAAGATCACCCGATATTCTCGCTGCCCAAGAAGCTGGGAAGCTCGCTGCTCGAGCGCGAAGACTCGCTTGAGCTGTCTACGAGCACGCTTCCAAAATTCACCAACCAGGATCCGACTGACGATGGGCCGACGCCTTCTGGGCGACGGCAGACGATGGTGCTGAAGGATTCCGAGTTGATTCTGGCTGCAGGAAAGGAATTGCGAATTGCCTCTTTATCAGAATCTCGACTCAACAAGAGCTTGAGGAAGAGCTATAAGGTGAGTTTACCCCTGATATCCACTGACTCACTATTGAAGTCGTATATCGCATACATAGACACTCGGGACACCAAGCATCCAATTCGAAATACACGAACTTGCTCTGAATCCGAGCGGAAAGCTACTGGCTGTTGCTGGTGCATTTCAGGTCGCTGTTGTTGTTTTACCGCGTTCTGGCGTCACCAGACTTGTTCCCGAGATCGTTGACTGCAAGTATGCGTTTCGTTCGTATAAACCAAGTATAGCACTAATAACAGCCTGCAGGTCGGTTCAGATAGGACAGTTCTATCACGCGGCTACGTCCTCTATCCCAATTGCCAAGATTGAATGGCATCCATGGGGAGAAGCTGGTTCTACACTAATGGTCATGACAATTGACGGAAAATTGCGGTGAGTAAACTATCAAGCCCTCCTCAGACTTTATTGACATCAATTCTGCAGCGAGTACGATATATCTGTTGATACAGAAGAACCTCAGCAAGTCTTGACGTTCATGCCCGAGCGCAAAAACAAATCGTTCATTGCCCAAGATGACTCAGAGCGGCAGATAGCTTCGTTCACCTTCGGCCGTGGTATGGCCGATTGGGGGCCCCTCACAGTCTATGCTGTCACGATGTCAGGAGACGTCTATGCAATATGCCCGTATATGCCCCAAAATGCGTAAGTGTCGTTACCTCTGAAGTGCGTTTTCGACAACTCAATTCGCTACGACCAGCTCTATACCATCTGCATATGTTCATGCTTTAGAGTGCTTTGTGGCCGCTAAACAAGAATATCTTGCGCAGGCCGGCACCGATTCAAGCAAATCCTTGTCGACTATGTATGATTACCAGCAGAAGTACATTGCTGCTCTGACGAAGCAACTTCCGCTCGGAACCGTATTCCCCGCTGCGTCGCGCTCCATCTTGATGCACCCGCCATCCACCATAAAACCTCGGGCTCTGCGACAAGGACCGTTTCTCTTACAGCCGTCTCCTCGAACTCTCGAGGGTAGCGAGGGAGGAGATGCTACGGATATCATCTACGTATCATGTGGGTCTGACGAAGACGAATCGGCAACCAATGAACAGTTAGGTATCGTATTGATTGCTTTCCAGGACGGGAAGGTCGACCTTTGCTTGGATCTGGAGAAGATTGAAGCAAAGTGGGAAACCAAACATGTCAGTGCACGTCTGTTATTCATATTTGTCACATATACTAAATCTTAACTTCTCACTTCAGTCCTCCACTCAAGACCTACCAATGCTGGCCGTCTACGAGACCATCGACCTGGGTCTGATTTCTACCTTGCAAAGTACGACACCAGCGCCGCAAGAACCGCCAATCCTGGAGTTGCTTCAAGGAAACCATCCCGTCTTCCTCCCCGATCCCATACATTATGACATCGTCTTCGTGTCTCATGCGTTCGGTGTTCATTCCATCCACCTGGGTCCATGTCTCCGAAAATTGCTCACCTCTCTCAGAGCAAATGATAGCGACGAAGACCTGGTCTCATCGTCCTTGTCCGATTCTACACAATGTGATGTACGGCCTATTCTATGCACTTTTTCTGTCGAACGGAGGTAAGGTATTCGCTTGGAACTTCTCTCAATACCTGTTTTACAAATCGTGCATCTAGATGTTCGAATCCCGTAGTGGCTATAGCGATCCCCAACGACGTCTATGTAACCTACAGCATCTTTATCCTTACCTCGGCCATGCGCCTCAGTTCCTTCCCCTTGAACTTGCGGCCTAACTCTCCTGCGCCACTACCCACAGCGCTACCGGAACCAGAAACCGTTGATTCTGAGGAGCACCTTACCGCCTTGGAGGGCCCTCCGGCGTATATCTCCCTTCTAGGACCGGAACCATACCAAGTTCCTCCTATCCTATCTCGTTCACAGAGTGGGCTCCCGATCAACCCTCGCCTTTCTACGCCATCAAACAGCAAAGAATTCATGCTTACACCGGACTCGCTGCGGTATCTGGGGACGACTGTCGCTAAATTTAGTAGCCAGATTCATGAGATACAGCTGGCGTTTTGGTCGGCGCAACAACGGGCGACATTGCAAAAGCACGAGTTTCTTAGGCAGAGGGAGAAAGGCGCAGAACTGGTCGCGGCTATTCAACGGTTATCTGAAGTTCGTTGCAAGACAACAAAAGACCGCATTACAAGGATACAAGAAACCCAGAAGGAATTACTCAGGCGGCTGGACCGGACTCTACAGCATCTCATGCTGAAGGCATCTCCTGTCTTGAGCGAACACGAAACCAAATGGTTCGAAGAACTCAAGCGGATGAAGCAGGACGTGGCCGGTAGTGGTCGCTTCGATGAGACATCTCTAGTGGCTAGGACCAAAATGGTCCGTACCCTCCTTTCCCATCGTGTCGATGTTGTTCATATTCTCGTTTCACAGCTGGAAAGAGACCTAAAGCGTTTGATGCCGAGACTCAAGGCTCTAGCAGAGAAAGAGAAGCAACTGAGCGACAAACAGCCAAGCAGTCAGCAGGGTGTAGGCTTCAGTCAAGCATTCGAACTAGGAGAACGTTCGAGCCAGGAGTATGTCTCCAATGGATCGTTGATAATCGTCTCTGACACTCGCTATTCATTAGGCGTGCTAAAATATTGGAGGCAGAGAAGGAGATTTTGCTTCTTGCCTCGAAGTTAGATCTCTCACTAGGACAGCCGCCACCGCTGCAATAAGTTGTGCGGCGTACGATTATGGGCGTTCGTGAACGGGCGACGCAGTTTCATCCCAGCAGTTGGCTGTTGAGGTTGTGATCGCCTGTGGTGTACTTGCATTTTTTGAATTCACAGAAAACTATCTTCATATTGTTCAGGACATTTTCTCCGCAGGCATGCAATTTAATTCGCTAGACTAGTAGCGACTACATCAATGTTCTCAAATGTTCCGACAGCGCTATCAACGCCAAACTCTGTCCGTATGGCATGCTGGTTAATTTAATTCTTTTGTAGCTCTCGATGTCGTCAAACACAGGCGTTCCAAAAGATACCTGCTTCAGCTCGCCTTCCTCAGATACGTTATCCAAGACTCCTTGTATCGCCTTCTTGACCGTTGCCACATATCGATCCTCCTTCGGTATGAGTCGGAGCCGTATAGCCTTGGCTATACCATACGCAAATCCCGCCGTCGCCGATGCCTCTAGGTAAGAACTGTCGTCATCTAGAATTGTGTGCCATAACCCTGTATTCTGATCTTGGCAATCAACGAGGGCATTGATTTGCGCGGTCAAGGAGGATACGAGGAACATCCTCAAGCCGTCGGTCTTCGGCAATTGAAGCAACTCGATGAACTCTGGGATTGCGATTGTTGCCCAACAGTTGCCTCTTCCCCATCTAGCCTTTCCAAAATGATGTCGACCGTCGAAGGTCCAACCTGGCGCACGGTTATCAGCGATTCAGTGATTCATTCCGCGTGATGTCACGCCTACCATGAAACCAGAGCCCCGATTGTTGATCTTGGAGATATCTTATACTATCATAACAAAAGATCTAGGCACCTTTGGCGCGAAATAGCAAATGAACTCACTGCAGGAGGAACTGTCTCTTGGCTTCTTCGACGTAATCAGGTCGTTTCAAAACCAACCCTATCTTCGCGAGGGGGAGCACAGTCATCATGAGGGTGTCGTCCCACAACTGCTGGTAGTTGTCCACAAGGTACGTAATATGTTGAAGCCCGTCCTCTTCTGTCCGCGGCATGTCATACATAACCCATTCGGCCCAGCTATCTAGGTGGACATAGTAATTCGCCAATTGGGCTTCGTGCAAGTAGGCCGCAGTCAGCAGGGGCGACATGGTGTTCACGTTCTATGGCATCGTTACGTCAGCGTCCTTCCATGGTCAATGGTTGAACGCTGAAAGGTTACCTTTGTCGTGCCTATCTCGAATCGCTCCTTGAACCAACGCAACATGATATCTAATTCTTCCTTATCCTGGACGATTTCGAAGTACTTCAATAGCCCGTATAGACCTAGAGACCTCTATAAGGACAAACTCTGTCTAGGCCCCATAAATCATCTCACCGATTCCATGTGTCCACTAGGGTCGGTGGTAAGTGAATGCTTCAACCGGGGAAATAACACGACTAACCTCCCAGTCATTCCAACCTTTGGTGTCGATCACGCGGCCATCAGGAAGCGTCATCAGGAATTCACCAGTTTCATCCTTTATATTTACCAAGCAATCAATGATCCGCTTGATGGTACGCTTCACCGACGCCTTCTGGTTGACTTCTGGAGGGGACATGGAAGACCGCTAAAACTTATGCCTCAGGATAACGACGGCTTTTTTATGAAGTACGAGTTCACGGCCCGCGGCCCGCCCGCACCTTCAACCATAGTCGTCCTCCATTTGGGTCGGTCATAGGACCCACGCAAAGAAATGTTGTTATAAAGTTGAGCAACAACAGAACAGGTTTGACAAGCTTCCTTCCTTATTCCCATGGCCGAAACGTCTAAAAGCATCACCGCTCCAGATGTTCAGATTGAGACGGCAGAGAAGGACTTGTATTCACTTCAAAGTGGATCTGTGTCACAGATCGGTAGGGCATAGATCGAACAAAACTCCATTTAGTCCTTACACAACCACAGGCGAGTCTCCTCCCGGAATAGACGCAGAAGTTGCCCAATTCTTCGCGGAAGCACAGTCAAGCACAAGACACATTGTCATTGACGATGAGACCAATAGACGTTTGCGGTGGATGGTCCACAAACGCGTCCTTGTGAGTTGCCTTGTTCTGCTGATAGCCCACACTAACCCTAGGAAAGACGGTCATGGTCATCACCTACTGTAGGTACCCAAACGTCTGCGTATACACAATATCACTAATCCTTCAATAGTTGCTCAGACTTTGGACAAAGGGTATTCTTGTTTTGTGGGACTTAGCTATCATCCCTTACTCAACCTTGCCCTTGAAAGGACCATCAACTTCGCGTCCATTATGGGCATTATTCCTGACAACCACCTTCATGGACAGCAATACGCCTGGTTAACTACCTGCGGTATGTTCCAGGTTTCACCCTTCACGTCGAACCGCTATCCTCATACTCTGTTTAGTTTACATCGCTATGTGAGTCTAAATTGGGCGTAAGTCTACATGCTAAATTGTGTGGCGCCTTTTGATTGTAGCTTAATCTGGTAAGTTAGCTACTTGCGTAATCATCTCCACTCGCTCATATCTGTGTTCTAGGGAGTTCCCCACCAATCGACTATTGCAGCGACTTCCTATCGCTAAATACCTTGCATTCAAGTGAGTCGTCTGCTATCCTCCCCTTGTCTGCAACTGACTGCGCCAGTATTGCGGCCTGGGGCGTCGTCCTGGCATGTACAGCTGCTTGCTCAAATTTCACAGGTTTAGTGATTGTGAGGACCCTCCTCGGGGTCTTTGAGTGTGTCTGCCAGCCTGCTTTTGTCTTCTTGTGAGTGACCAGCGAAGAGTAGGAGCATCGTTATAACTCGAACCGACAGATCGACAATGTGGTATACCCGCGAGGAGCAAGCCCTAGTCATCGGTTCCTTCTACTCTATGAATGGTTTCCAGCAATGTGTTGGCGGTCTGATTGCTTACGGGATTGCACATATCAATACCGCTAAACTGAAGAACTGGCAAATACTATTCACCGTGCGTCGTATGCTACGTTGCATCGCGAAACCGACCCAAACCCCTTTTGTTTTAGATTCTTGGTTGTCTGACATTCGTATGGGGGATTTTTGTTGCCTGGTACCTTCCTGACAGCCCAATGCGAGCACGTTGCTTCTCGCCGGAGGATCGGCTTCTCCTTGCTGAGCGTGTCCGAAAAAACGACACAGGCATCCAAAACAAGGACTTCAAAGTTTGTATACCAACCTTTGGTATGATTGACGATGCTGATCATTTCCTCACTGGCCTTTAGAATCACCAAGCGAGCGAGTGATTTCCACGCTTATCCATCCCTATGGCTTATCACAATAGCACTTTTAGTCGAAGCTCTCAAAGATCTCACAGTCTGGGCTATTGTTTTGATTTCATTTACCAATGCGTTGCCCACCGGGGGATTAGGTGCATTTTCGAATATCATTCTCACCGAATTTGTGAGTAAGCGTCCTGTCTGGTGTCCCCACTAATCGGTATCATAGGGATTCTCTCAACTACAAACGTACTTGTTAGCGATTGCCCAAGGTTTGATCGTATCTAATATCTAATATCTTCGCTGAACTGTCCGTGATGATTCCCAGGCGCTATCGTGAGCATACCTCACATTATGTAGAATTCGTTGCTAATGTCTCCTTCGCGAAGATCATGCTGTTCCTTTTCAGCGCGGCTTACCTCTCCAAGAAGTTCAATCAAAGGCTACTTCTTGCTTTCGTGGGTCACATTCACCTCTAAATTTGAAATCCAGATAGTTAATACCTCTGTCGTAGATATATACGCTCCCTAACATCGCTGGGACTATCGTTTTCATTTGTAAACAGTCGTCTGAGCTCACATTTCCCTACCCTAATATCTTATATAGGTGTTCCTGCAAATTCGGCAACGAAAGTCGGGCTGCTGATTGCATTCTAGTAAGGTTGACCTACTATTTCCCTTTCTCGCATGCTTAGGCTTCCCTCAGCTGCACTCAGGGGTTTGGAGCAGTTGCGGTCCTCAATTTAGCGGTAATGTCGGGTAATATTGCAGGGAGGACCAAGCAAGTCATCGCGTCTAGTCTTTGTTTCGTGTAAATGTGTTTCATGCGTGTTATCTGTCACATACTGATGGAATGTCACATAGGGCTTGGGCGGTGGGGAATGCTATCGGACCACAAGGTTGGACGACATCAACCTAATACCTGTAACCGCGATCGTTAACAGTGAATGCCTAGTTTTTCAAGATTCTGACAAGCCTCGTTACATCCGGGCTTTCATTGTTCACCTGGTGGTCTACGGGGTTCAGCTTGCAACAATCGTGTTCCTGCGGCTGCGTCTACTTCGAAACAATGTGCTGAAGGCTAGGGGACAGGCGTCGGAGGCGGACGGCGATCTCAGAGATAACTCGGTAGGTTGTTTAAAATTACTGATATATGGTTCTCCGAGTCATGTCTCATAACATTCACCAGGCTCACGAACACGCGTTTGACGACCTGACCGACAAAGAGAACCCGGATTGTGAGTTACACTGGTGATTGACGAAGCCGTACAGTTGATGCTTATCCTTACCTAGTTCGATATGTATATTGAACAGAGGGCGTCGAGGATATCAACGGAGTATTCACGAGCTCTACAAAGGCAAGAACCCCTTACAATTTGTATAACAGATGACTGCCTCGCCCATTTATGAGAACCACGCCATATTTGGTCATGCAAAATATCCTTACACCATCCAGAATTCTAATATCAAGGTTTGTGTTTGTCCGAGCTGTGAAGGTATGTCATCTAGGGATCATCTCGATTTTAGCGCCGAGCCTGGAACTTGAAGGAAGGCTGGAGGCCTCATGAACATCATTGGATCAATCGTACGCCTGCATCCTGCCCGTCTGACCACGCAGCGTTGAAGTTGGCGTCTCGTGAATCTAAATCTGACTTCCCCAAGTTGACTTCGCCCACCAGGAAGCCGTGGGTAGCTGTTAACGCATGTCATTAAAGCCACGCACTGCAGAAGCCACGCACAGAAAGCGTTGTCACACGCCGTATACATCAGGTCTCGGGGTTTGCTTACTGAAGTATAAATACCCAGAGAGGTCTGAATGCCTCATACTATCCTACCGTGCACCATCGACACCCACTTCATATATCACCAGCCTGTTACTCCTAGAATGATCAACGACACCCCCAGCGCTCCGCTCGCATCTGATGAGCGGGACCGAATGTCAGTCTCTTACCTTCCTTGTTTTGTTGTTAGCGTACTGAGGATCGTCTAGTGACTCGCTTCTCAAGAGCTTACAAGGTATTAGCGAGGAGTTTACACCAGCGCACCAGGCATCTGACCAATGAGTTATGGCTGCCAGGCAACATCGGGAATATTCTCGATAGAGAGTGTCACGTCCAAGAGACGATACGCAACCTTCAGAATGAATTGAACGTATACAAGCGTGCCTACGCCGACGTTGATAATGAACGACAACAGCTTGCGGCTCAGAAGCAGGAAGCCGAAAGGCAACGAGGCGAGCTGGAGCTTCAACTGAAGGTCAGCTGACCCTTCATTAAGATACTTCCCATCTTGACGCATGGCAGGGGAACCGAGTTGTGGCCCTCCTTGATGGGGATGGCACCATATTCTCAAGCAACCTCATTTCCCAAGGCCAACCAGGCGGTCATATCGCGGCTCAGAAGCTGGCTGATTCCATTCTCCAACATATGAACGCTAATTATGGACTGAACCAATACCAACTCTGGGTCTACGTCTTCTTCAATAAGCGTGGCTTGACTGAGGCCTTTGGGCGCTACGGCCAAGCCAATTCGAAAGTCAAATTCGACGATTTCATGCTGGGCTTCAATCAAGCGGCCGAACGATTCATGATGATCGACGTTGGAACGACGAAGGAGGCAGCCGACGCAAAGATCAAGGGTTCGTCTCGCTTGTATCTAAATTTAAGATCACCTATTCACTTGTGAACCAGCATATTTGGAAGATGAGATTCGTCTTCCACAAACTTGCAAAGTGCTTTTTGGCGGTACGTTTTGTTTCCGTTCCTTGAAACATAGATGCATGCCCTTATAACGCGTCACATGTGTATACTAGGCTGCCACGATAATGGCTATGTCACGAACCTTCGTTCTCAAATTACCGCAGGATTCAAGCACAAGCTGATACTTTTACAAAGCTATGCGGACATGGCGGCTGGTATATCTGAGCTCTGTTTGCCCTCCATGAGCTGCCCCGACCTCTTCATGCTCCAGAAACTCGGCGCTCAGTCGTTCTCGTCTGTTCCTTCCGCTACACCCCAGCCTGCGGCTCAAGTCGCGTCGCCAGCTGCGTCTACATTGACCGCCTTACCACCACTTGCTTCTCCACCGTCGCAGGCCCGGTCGTTAGTCATCTACCCGCCGGTTGACGGTGTCGCAGAAGGGCGAAGAGAGCCCTCAGCCTTGGGTCCGTTCCGAAAAGTTGAACGTCGAGATTCCGTTGCATCGATTTCAAGTAGCTTCTCTGAGCGTCGCGATTCCATCTCATTGTCGGGCGCTGCACCGCCGTTCAAACCCGAACGCCGCGACTCCATTGTGTCCAATTCGAGCGCAGTTAATTTTGAAAGTCTGGAAGCTAAGACTCATGTTGCCGCCGAAGCCAGGCCCCCTACGCCACCCGTTTCTACCACCCTTCTCGGCACGTCCCCGCCATCCATAGATACTTGGGAACTCCTGCCATCCCATGTTGCATCTGTCGAGACTACATGCGAAGCTGAGACGAAGCGGCCAGCCCCAAGTTACTCCTCAGCCGTGATGCGTCGTCCCCCCACTCCAGAGCTAGACTCCTCAAGCAGCAGTGATGTAAGTGACTCAAGTGACGAGAATTCAAGCCCAAGAATTACGCCTGCCCGTCATGTGAACCCGAATATAGTGCGTGTACAAGATAATAATTCACATTCGTCTCATCTTGTTTTTACAGCCGCTGTCGAAACGTGAATGATTTTACACCCTTACTTTCCCTCATTTGAGTGATTCTAACGGTGTGGACTTGTTCAGACAAACCGCCGCCATGTACTCTTTTTTACCTCGCGAACTGCAAGTATGGTAGCGAGTGCAAGTATGCCCACAATTACCTCCTCCAAGACGATCATTACACAGAGATTCGGACCAACGCGAAGAAGGCCCCTTGTCCTTCTATCAACAAAGGTGAAATGGCGATGTAAGCCACCCAACTTCAACTTACCAATGCTGTTTAGGTGAAACCTGCATCTGGGCAGAAGCATGCTGCTACGGGCATGTTTGCCCATCCGGACCCAAGTGCATGTACTATAAGCAGGGTCGCTGCAAGTTCACTGGCGGTAACTTCCTGCTCCGCGAGTCGCCAAACTTTCTACTGACTGTACCTCGCTAGTCGATATGCACAAGGAAGTCAAGGCCACCAAGTAAATCGCGATACATCCACGATTCGCTCCATCAACAAATAAACACTTGAAAATCAATCAGCACAGAATATTTTAATAAACACGATATGGTATTGAGACCTGGTTGTCTGTATATATTTATGTATGACTCTCTATGCATCTATGACCTATGTGCTATGGTACTTATCCAATTTATGCTGTCCTCCGTTTCTTGCTTTCCTTTGTTACCCAATGATCCATATTTTCAGCTTCCCATCCTGCGCCGTAGAACATCCTAAATCGCCATAATGCCATGGCCGCCGCTGCTACGTCCGCACGTTTGCAAGTTTCCGCGTTTGAGACCAATAAGAAAACATGACTGGGCTTGTCGTCGGCCGTGATCCCGTCCAACTCGCCAGATCGAGAGGGTCGGCGTGTTTCAGAGTTAAGAATCGCCGTAAGGTATTGGTACAGAGCAGCGCGTTGTCCAGGGTTCGGAAATAGCGGAACACCATTGTATAACGGTACTTCGAGTTGGGACATATCTAGCGGTTTTGCGACGTCACGCTGTACAGGATATAAGATAGAGACGGGATGTTTCGAGGGGCTTGCACCATCGGCTAGGACGTCTGCAGGGGGAGGGTACATTGACGGCTCCGGCCTCTTTTTTGTCAGCGGGTCGCGGTTCACCGGGGGTATCACAATAATAGCAACTGCGTCTGGCCACGCGACAGTCCCAGAAGCCTTCATAGATTCCCACTCCTTACGAGTCAATCGTCGCAGAACCATAGGGGAGTAAGCAGTTCTCGGGTTCGACTGTAATCGCTCCGAAAGCAAAGCAAACTCTTGAAGGATACGCACTCGTAGAAGGTGCTCAATTTGGGGTATCAGAAGCGAATGAACCGGTACTTTGGGGAGTATTTGCCTATAGCTTTCTAGAAAGTATCTTCATCAGCAAGATAAAAGCTCAAATAACTTGTCAAGCACACTAACTTCTTTCAAGCATTTGGGCAACTGCGTCTTTCCAGCAAATGACATAACCAGATTTGCCGGATTTTCGAGTTTTGAATCTGGGATGCTCCAGACCGTCTGGAACCAACATTCGAGTGGTTTTATTTAGTTTGCTGTTCGAATCCTGTAAGGCTTTTGATATCTTCATCGGAGCAAGTCGAATCAGAAAGTCTGATAGAATATTCAGCTAACGTGACTCCCAATTCAATCGCAAATACTCACCAGATGGAAGATACCGATCCGTCAGAGTGCATTTTCTCAACGGCGAACCTATCATACGGACTGTCTTTCCAAATGTGACTTTGAATTACGATGTTCCATATTTTTCGAAGAACTTACGGTATGGGTCAGCCCACCACTTTCGTTCTTCTTTCGTCATCTCGCGAGGAAGATCATTCGTCGGTGAAGATGGTACGACGCGTCTTTTCAGCCGTAACCGAGGGGGGATTGTTTTGTGCCGAACGTAGTCCCGGGAGTTGGTGACAGGATTCCCCGGGGTCAACAATATGGATTCCTTGTAACCGGCTGCTTTGAAAGTCGGTCTTGGGGGCACAGGTTTGTAGAGTGACTTCTTGCTGTTGTTACGACGAGGCCAAGAGATTTCCGTGCGAGGACTACTCTCGAGAATGACCTTTCGCAGCCTGGGCAGTATCCGCGGCATGGTGATGGTACAAAGAGGACTTGTGGTTTGCGACTGGGCGCTGTAAGCTGAATTGAGCACAACTCTCCACGTGACGACGACGATCACAACGCGTCCACAAGCGCCCACTTCCTGATTTACTTCCGTCTTGCTTCCGTCCTCGACTACTCACTGCGGCAAAGCAGTCACTGGGAACCTCGCTGCCACATGTATTTGGGGCAAGACCCATAAGGCCTGCCTTTCTCTGATCACTTGATCTGCACAGTTTGGGAACCACGCGTCTACTATATAACCTCAACATTCCCACCAAGTATGTCGCTTCTTACTAGTACCAGGAACTTCTGGAGACGTTCGATGCGCACCAAAGAGACAGCTGGGAACGCAGCCTCTGCGCTGAGTAGTGAGAACGTCACCGCTGTCGGGAATCCTGTGACCTTGGTCGTTATCGGCTGCGGCCAGCGAGGACAGGTGCGTTTAAGGCATTTCTGCTGTTTGGCGACGATCTCAAATACAAATGAATTCATGATAGTCGTATAGCAAATATGCCCTGACTTCCCCAGACAAGTGTCGCGTAGTGGCCATCGCGGAGCCTCGGCCCAAGACACAACGGAACTTTGCGAAGACCCACAATATCGACCCGACGCTCGTCTTTGAGACATGGCAGGAGCTTCACGCAGCGTCGGCAGAAACAATTCAAACTGTCGGCAAACGACTGGCAGATGCTGTGATAGTCGCTGTTCAGGACCACATGCATTTGGAAGTCACCTTGGCTTTCGCCGAACAAGGATATCACATCCTGTGTGAGAAACCGATGGCTACGAGTATCGACGATTGCCTCAGAATGGAGGCTGCAGTCAAGAAAGCGGGAATCATCTTTGGGATGGGCCATGGTAATATCTCGGCTGCAACCGAAATTGAAATACTAAGCCCGGTGCTTAGTTCTTCGGTATTCGCCCTACAACAAGGCCCTCAGCGAGATCATCCACTCAGGCTCGCTCGGCCGACTTATCAATGTCGTACACATGGAGCCCGTCGGACATTACCACTTTGCCCACTCGTTCGTCCGGGGTAACTGGGGAAATGAAGAGAAGAGTTCATTTTCGCTGATGACCAAATCGTGCCAGTGAGTACTTTCACTGGCACTCCCGAATCATAAATAGTAACACCCCTCATTCCCAATCCGTGCGCGTCCTCATTCAGCGATATCGATATTCTTTGCCACTGGTTCTCACCTGCGTCTCCCGCGCGTGTTACATCTTTCGGATCTTTGCAGCACTTCAAGAAGTCAGAGAAACCCCCTGGCGCCGGGAACACGCTGCGATGTCTAGAATGCCCGGTTGAGAATGATTGTCCCTACAGCGCTAAGAAAAGTAAGGCCGGCGGAACGGTGGATATCAATATGAAGCAGCTGACATGTACTTTTGCCCAGTCTATCTTGATCCTGTGGCTCATGGAAATACTGGCTGGCCCGCTGAGACCATTGTAGATGGCGTTCCAGATATTGAATCCATCACGAACGCCCTCCAGAACGGCCCGTACGGCAAATGCGTATACGAGAGCGATAACGATGTGTGCGACCACCAGGTACTTAACCGCCCTCTAGACCGCGCTTGCACGCGCTGATAGGAGTTAACTCAACCCCTTGTGCTCTCCTTTTCTAGGTCGTGAACATCGAGTTCTCGGACGGCAGTACTGTTTCGTTTACTATGGTTGCGTTTACCTCTCTTATCTGTGAACGACAAACCCGATTCCATTTCTCACACGGCGAGATCGTCGGAAATATGAGGAATTTCACGGTTACCGATTTTAGGAAAGATACGAGTAAGGTGTGCAATCCTACCAATGAAGGCGGTGGTCATGGCGGAGGGGACTTGGGTCTCATATCATCTTTCATTCGTGCGGTGCGGGAAGGACGGCAGGAGATATTGGGAACGGACGTTGGGGAGATACTGCGCAGTCATCTGACAGTGTTTGCCGCAGAGGAAAGTCGCAGAAAGGGTGTTATCATTGACTGCGTAGACTTTGAACAAGAGGCCAAGAAACGAATAGAGTCGGTGCAAACAGTGTAGATTGATGTAATGAACTCAATGTGTCTGCAGGAAGCAAATCAGGAACAGTCTGCGTCGCTGCATCCCTGATGGACTGAAGAATTCTATTAAGGCAGGCACAGCTGTCATGGTCGCTCGACGCGTCGCGCTCAATGGCGCTGCTGCGGCTGCGCCCCCTATCAACGAGCGAGATACTTATATGATCCTTTAGTGCAGAAAGTCCCCTCAAAGTCTCTATCATGAACGCACCAGCGCCAGAAAAACTTCTATCACTATCGAACGACCGGGTTCTGGCCTACTCTGAATGTGGGGACCTGTCAAGCAAGACTGTCATCATTTTCTTCCATGGCATGTTCGGGATTGGGACGGCCACACCATCGCCCGTCCTGGTCAAGCACGGGGTGCACTATGTAGCCCCGACGCTTCCAGGCTGGGGGAACTCGTCCTCTTTACCCCCATCGACGCCATTTCACCTCGGGCTCGCACATGATATCAGCGCGCTTCTCCAACACTTGCATCTTGATGCAGATGATAAGGACGTGAAGTTGTACATCAGTGGAGGTTCCTTCGGCACTGTCCCAGCGCAGATGCTGTACGGAGCTTCGTATGATAACTTTCCATATGGCCGTCGAATCGCTGGAGTGATGCTGGGTGCACCTCTGTCGCCCTTCCGCAATCACAAGGAATACAGCAAGTCGATGCCGATTTCAACGTACGTGCTGCTGGGAATGTCGCCGTATGTTCCGTTCAAGCTTCTGCCGCGAATGATGAAGCTTGCCATGCAAGGGAAAATGCAAAAGTTGGAGACGACACAAGCGTTCATGGGTGAAACTCTCTTCAACAAGATGGACGAGGCTGAACTGGCAGCGTTCAAGAAGTGGAGGGAAGACACGGGGAAGGCGGAAGGGGAGTTTGAGAAATCCATGGCACAGAACGCGATGCGGAGCGTGGCCAAGACCTGGGATGGATTTTTGGAGGCTCCTGGCATCCTCCATTCTGATTGGGGGTTCCATCCTGCGACTCTGGACGAAGAACACGCGAAACCGATTCTCATCGTGTCTTCGCAAGGCGACGACATGGCGCCGGTGAACATTGCCGAGTGGCTTGCTGCCAATTACAAGAATTCACGACTCAAGGTAGTTGAGGGCGGACATTTGGCGATCTTGTATCATTTAGAGGAGGTTTGGGAGGAATTGCTCGCATTCGTGTAATATATTTTTATGTTTTTGACATACCCCGTGGGGTCACCGGCAGTTGGCGGGACCAAGCCTGAGGAGCACTGCCGCAAGCGTGGAATCAAATCCACCCTGGACGAACCTGAACGGAGGCATTTTTGCAGACTTGCAGGCCTCACAGCGTTTGCAGAATGGCTGGACATGTTCTAGGGTCAGTGAATGTGCAGTGATCCATTCTCATTTACTGATGGTGGCTTCAATTTCAGGCATTGTACGAATCCATCATCCCTGGGCGAACTGCCAGGAATCCCACAACAAAGGCGAGTATATCTTTATCCCCTTTCGAGGCCTCCCAATTCAATCAAAACAGATCCCAGATGCCCTTTCAGTCGCCTTTGCTATTTAAGCTACATGGCCTTTCACTCCGGTATTTCCTTTTGATGCTCGTGCGCAGCTTTCTCTAGCCCCCCATTTACATGCTATTTCAACTCCAGGGGCTTATGCATTCCACCTCTGCTCAGCGTTGAACGTTGTCGAGCCCGCTACTCATGCTTCACGTCGAAGACAAAAAACTCGTCCTCCCCGATGGCCGAACCCTGGCGTACGCCGACAATGGGAACACCTCCAGCTCCACAGTCGTCCTCTATCTGCACGGTGAATTCAACATTGGCGACGCCTCTCTGCCCTCTCCAATAATCATACACAAGCACCTTCATTTCATTGCGCCGTCGTTGCCCGGCTGGGGGAACACGTCGCCCCCACTACCATGTCACTCCTACCCTTCTACTCTCATCGCAGACATCACTGCCTTGATTGTTCACCTCCACCCCAAGTTCGCGAAACTAAAGATATACGTCTACGCGCATGCCTTTGGAACAGTCCCGGCGCAGATCCTTTACGGCGCATCATTCGACCAGTTTCCGCTTGGCAAGCAAGTCGCTGGTTTCGTCCTTCTCTCCCCTCTCTCTCCACCCCACTGTCACAAAGATTACGCCAAATCCATGACGTGGCTACCGTATATACTCAGTGGCCCGCCAGCCCGATACGTGCCGTACAGCATCATTCCTCGTGTGGCATCCTACGCTATCGCCCACAAGCTCAAGTCGGAGGAGACAGCCGAGCGCTTCGTCCGCTCTACCCTTATAGACAACATGAGCGACGGTGACCGCGAACTCCTCGACCAATGGCTTGACGCCCGTTCCATCGACGAGCCCAAACTCGTTCGCAACCTCGCTCACACCATGACCCGAAGCATCTCCCAGTCCTGGCAAGGCTTCCTCAGCATAGCGCGCGTCTACCATTCTGGCTGGGACGGCTATTCACCGGATAATGTAGATGATGCGCATGCGTCACGTCCCATCATCATCATTTCTGCTCGGGGAGATAGGATAGCCCCGGTGGAAATGGCGGAATGGCTCGCCATCAACTGCAAGAACGCGACCTTGATAACGGTCGACGGCGGTCACCTGGCACCGTTCTTTCATCTCGATGAGGCATGGAAGGAGTTCTTGGGTTGAACAGATTGATCGTTCCCATTCCATGATCGTTCTTGCCTCTTCGGCCATCTTCCTAGTACCTTCCTCGGTAGGACCCGAGAAAGATGTAGACGGCTATTACTTCTCAGATGCCCTCGTTCACATACCCTACCCTCGCGCCTATGGCAGTATTTACTGATTACAAGGATTTTTATAATTCGGGACTCTTTTGTCGTACATGCAAGCTTTGATCGTTGATGTCGCAGTGCTCTTACTATT
Source organism: Sanguinoderma rugosum (assembly GCA_017499575.1). NCBI lineage: Eukaryota > Fungi > Basidiomycota > Agaricomycetes > Polyporales > Polyporaceae > Sanguinoderma > Sanguinoderma rugosum. The sequence continues at coordinate 2,377,271 of VTPW01000003.1, read as the reverse complement.
ACATTCTTTTCACATCATATATTCGCCTAGCGCTATACATATCTGCAGTCAAAAGTATAATGTATATTCATACACTGGATCCACTTTCACGAAGCTATCTCATACTTATGTATGTCGGACCGTCCCCCTCGAGCCCACTACTCGGGTGGGTCGCTTCATTCCCGAAATAACTTAAGTGTTCGTCGGCGGTCGGATTCGACATCCATCATGGCACGGATCGTATCACTCTGCAGTGATGCTCACTTCGAATTCCGTATTCGGCTGATCCTACGGGGTGTCGAAACCGATATGTGCCATTATGCCAGGTATATCGTGGCCTCAGGAGCGACAAGGCCGAATGCAGAATGAACCTTGACAGTGTACATACTTAGTATCAATGCAGTTGAATGCTAATTAGGGCACGGTTATCGTGGCGGTTAGGAGGGCTGCTCTTCATGATCGTCACTATCCATACAGCATATCCATTCTAGACTCTGGAGAGCGAGCCTGAGGTCCCACTGAGGAGAAGGGCGCGCCCAAGCTAATAGCCTTTCGGTTCCAAGCATCCCGTTTGATCCAAGTGTCCAAACTGACAGTCATCAGGTAAGTATGGCGATAAGGCGACGCCCAAGTTTCCGATGGACCCCAGGTTTGCCCCAGGTCCCCAATGGACGTAGATACATTATTATCATGTCATGTCGGCAGAAGTGAGAACCAACCGAGACGAAAGAAGTTGCGCAAGGAAAAATATGGGAGATATGGGATTCTGGGAAGAGACCGTTTGTGCGCCGGCGCGGTGTATCTGTTTGTGCGGTATCCCAGAAGGCGAAGGCAGAGATCTAGAGGCCCGGAGGATTATCTAGATCCGGAATTTCGAATTCAATTGGTCTCCAGTGTTACTGGGGGTACGTTTGCTGATCCCTTCTCAGCATTATTTCTTCGAAATAGTCTATCTGAGCGACAGAGCTACATCGCGACACCCCAGAGTCAGACTGCGCCAAAGCCAAAGTGACAGCTGCTATAAGTCATGGTTTAGCGTTGTCTAAGCTGTAACAGGGTACAATGTGAAGCAGCCTTTCACTTACATACCTGCACTAGCGTGCCCCGGCCCCTCAGGCTCTCTACACCATCAAGACGGAGAACGCGGGCACCTGACCACAAATTTGGGGGGACTTACTAACAGCCGTAATGAAAATGCAGATACCCTCACGGTTCATGTAGTGTCCAACGACGCACCTCTCGAGGGAGCCGAGGGAAGCAAGGAAGCTCGTGCATTGCCATGAATCAGACTGGAAGCACCTGGAAGCACCATTAGCTGAGTGGGGGAGTTGACCGTTGACGACATACTTGTAAATGGAACCGTGATTAGTCGAGGGATCAAGACAGCTTCAGCGCGTGGCGGAGAATCTCTGTCCCCTACATTCTCTATAGTTCCGAAATTAAAAGGAACACACCGCATCGGTCCTTTTGTCGAGATGCTGCTGGAAAACACACTGACACGGTCCCCATCAATATTCGTTCCGCGAAGCATCGTATGGAGAGCAGGTGCAGGACCACAGGACCGAAGGACCACTTTTCGTCATTTCGAGCAGCCCATGAAGTTCAGAACCCCAAACACGACGCATGGGCATGGTCATGGTTAAACGCTAAAGACAGATGGTAACAGCGTTGCATGATAGATATCCAATAGTCGATGGGTAGGATCCGATGGTGATGAAATGTGTACAGCTGCGTGCACGAAAAGTGGATATCGTTGCTTGTTCAGCGCGGTCATTTCATGTCCCTCGGTTTGGTGCCCCTGGTGAAAGTTAAGTTATCAGCATCGATGGCTTAATTTCGAACTAACCGCCGTACCGTAAATACGAACGCGTTAGGTCCTCGAATACATGAAACATTGTTTAGAGATTGCCAAAAGCGATCGGCAGCGGCGGAAGCAAAAATCGCGGAAGCAAATCGCCCTGCACAAGCCCATTCAGCAACACGGGGGAAATGCGAGTTCCGTCCATGATTAATCATTAAATACATAGTCTGTGAGTAGATTAGGTATATCACGAGGGGGCATATCTGTCAGGCGGGTTCAGCGTGACAATGGTTGCTGTGGACACACGGACGGACCTGCAAACGTATCCAATGGGTATAGTTGTGTTACTGTCCTGTTCGCTGTCTGCTGAGGACACTGCTATCTCTGGTCGACCTACCCCCGCCGCCACGGCCATCCTCCCCAAACCAACTTATGGCTCGCCGTCGCGTGATGGAGCCAGTAGGCGTCCGTAGTGGGTCGCTCTCGGCATCCCAAACGCGTGGACGATCAGGTGAACCGTGAGTCGGCGAATGGACTAATAATAATTGCTAAGGATATGAAAGTCAATCAAGCACAGGTAAGTTGACAGAGGGTATCGAGACAAACCTGGGCAGAAGAGAGGCCGATGGAAATCGAACTTCGTTTAGTTTTCAACACGGGGGGCAGGGCGAACTCCTCGGGTAGAACAAGGGCGGCCCGACGCCGCCTACTGACAGAGCCTTGCAGTCTTGACGTGTCGCCCCTTGGGCTAGCTAACGGGGTGGTGTCGGCGATATCGGGATCCTCCTCCTCGTCTTCAGGCGAATTGTTCTCTGGAGCCCAAGCGATGATGAAAACGCCTAAAAACGTAGCGGCGCATCCGTATATGAAAGTGACGATCTGGTGGAATCTAGCCGTCTTGAAGTCTCCATACAATATTGCCGAACCGATGATAGCTGAAAGAGTGAAGAAGACGAATTGTATGGGTATAACGGTCTGCTCAGCAGCTGGTTGAGTACTTGTGGAAATTAAACGCAGTGATGGGTTACCTTGCTGTCGAATTGCATGAGTGCTCTATTCAAATACCTCACTTGGCCAATGCCAGTACCGATCAGGACCTACACGAGGAGAGCTGAGCATTATCATCAATATGAGCAGCTGACACGGTCTACTCACCACAATGACCGGGTATGTAATCCATTGTTTGAAGATGTCGAGCCACTCCAAGGTAAGCAGCGTTGATATTGCCTTAGTGGACAACACAGTGAATCCACCTATATTTCTCTGCTGTCAGGTAGGGAGGATAACTTAGAGATAGACACATACCAAATACTGCACATAGTCCAACATCAATAAACACCCATTGCTTTCCTAGCGGTCCATGAGATAAACTTGCGAGCGAGATTCCAGCGATGATATATATGATCGTGTAGACCACGAAAGGGGTCTGGAATATTGCGTGCATGAGGGCGTCGGGGTCTAGTCGTACGTTTGATGAATTGGACGAAAGTACGACGGTCACCGCGCCAATGATAGCAATGAACATTCCTAAAAGGTCACGCTAGCATCGTTCCATTAATATCTCTGCCGGATATAAATGTAAAGATGTTTAGTTACCTTTCTAAAACGTTCACCCAGCATCACCGGCGCAAATATGCAGTTGGCGATGAGCGCGAACTAGTATTTTGATCAGTCACGCTCGCGCATTGATTGAAGCGCAACGAAAACTCACCGTGCCTAGAGGCGCGACTACCGATGCTGGGGCAAAGGCGTAAGATATAAAATTCCCAATTTCACCGACGTTCATGAGACAGAACCCAAGCCACCTTTATCATGGTGTTATGAAGACACATCAACGCCAGACAATAGACTCGCCATAATTTCGACTTCAAGTAATCGCTCTCGTTCCCCTCCGACGACGTACGGGGTCCATGCGAATCGTGTCCACTCTCGGCATCACGGTCGGTTTCTTCAGTCATTATGTCTACTCGAAGGGGCCGAGCCAGCGGCGCTGCCTCTTCTTCTGCAATATCGCGTTTGCCGCGAGTCTTCAAGGGTATCAGCCATCCCCAGGACGTGCGTTTGTGTTCCGGCAGGGCGTCGATACTCGCAGTCGATTCCCTCGCGCCGTAGCTTCGGGGTACGTTATTCGTCAAGGGTTGTCTGTCGCCTGGCTTCGATCCGTTTACGGCAGACTCGCTATTGTTGTCGGTGTGGCGTCTAACTGATAACTCTTCTGACCTTCCAGCCTTATCATCCTCCAGCCGTCGGTGTGCTAGTTTTTGCAAATTGAGCGCGAGTGATATGAGAACATTTCCGGCGATAGCGACAGTGATTCCAATGAATGTAGCGGTAGAAACCTTCGGTAGATCATCCATATCGTAAAGATATTTCGCGAACTGCATAGTCCTGCGCAATCCCTGGGCTAATAGGTGGGTAGCATTGTGCTGGGCGTAGGTGTGTGTGAGCGCGGTCATCCCTTCATGCGCGCGCTGGTAGGGGTAGTGTACAGAGAGCAGAAAAGAGCGTGTATTGACTGTGGTCAGCCTGGCCGCTGTCAGCATGATACTGTCATGTCCTGATTTAGCACAGCGATCGGTTCTCACGGCGACACGTGGGCGTGAGACCACCGGAGGCGCGTTCATTGAATCCATCTCTTTCCAGTGACGATCAGACTCGAGTGCTGCTTGCAGCCGTGCCAGCAACCAGCCATGCGTGTGCGCCATACCCCCCACTCGCTCCCGACGTTCCCCGTGTACAGCTCCGCCTTCTTGTCCCCCAATGACCTGGTGCTCGGCGGCGGCGGAGGCTCGACGAAGAGCGGTATTAAGAATAGGATGGTGAGTCCGCCGTATTGCTTTCCGACTGTTTGGGTGTCTGATGCGGGCGCAGCGACTCTATCACGTCGGCGCAGATAGGTCCCTCGAGCTCAAGGATGAAATTGAAGTCCCCGACGCGCCAATGAGCATGGCAGCAGAGACGGAGGTGAGTAATATGGCTTCGTATATGGGCCACCCTACTCAATCATAGCAATAATAGTCTCAAACTATTGTTTGCGGCATCAACAGCCCACAAGAGCTGCTGGAGAAGGGGGAGAATGATAATTGTCGCGTATTCTCGGTCAAGGACCAGAAGTGGGTCTCAGACACGTCGCCGAAGGAAGTCCAGAACTCACAGAGCTTACTAGGTTCGCTGCACTTGCCACGGCTGGTACACTACCTGCTGGTAGTATTGAGGACTATCAAGTGAGTCATGGTGACCTCTTCCGTGTGCTACTGCTCACACCTGATCAGAAAGTTACTGTGGTATCTCCCGATGGCAAACTGGTTCTGGTTGCTGGAAACAATGATGTACGTGTAAATATATATTCAAATCTTGCGCTTTCTGATAGACGGGTCAAATAGTTTACAATATTAGCCTACCCATCTCTCCAACCCGTCGTGCAGTCTATCTCTACCGGCAAGGACGATATATACGACGCAACATTCTCCTCAAAAACTGTCGGTACCATTTGAGGTCTTCTCGATTACAACTAACTTGTTCCCAGGTCGTTGTCGCCACAACCGCCAATCTCATCGTCTACGCCATCCCCAAACTCCCAGAACCCGCATCCTCCCATTCTCCCTCAAAGAAGCGCAAGGGCAAACAAAAGGCCCAGTCCATCCCCGACCTCGAAATCCTCCGCACCGTCGAATTACCCGCCTCCCTAGGTGGTGTCTCTGGCAGCACCTTCCGCTCGGCCAGGTATGTTTCCATAGCTGCGCGTCGCTATGTCTACTTAAACTTCGCTATTTCGCTTAAATAAATAGATATCACCCACAAGATGAAACCACGCTATATACGGTAACGAATACGGTCCCCGTGCGGTCGAGGAAGAAGCCGCCGTCGCGCCAGGCGTTCGTGTGTAAATGGAGCACGGAGTCTTGGACTGTGTCGAAGGTTCGGAAAGTCAGCGACAAAGGGTTAACGTGTTTTGATATCAGGTAACCACTGCCTCTTTAGTGAGACCCTTTACCAACTGGCTGACGACGTCTTTCACAAGTTCCAATGGTAAATTGTTAGGATATGGTTCTTCGGATTATAGTATTGGATTACTCGACTCTTCCACCTTAACCGTGAGCCTAACGTGAATCTTGATGCTTCCGACCTCTGACGGTTGTTTGTAGCCTGTGGTGACCATTCTCAAAGCCCACGACTTCCCTCCTACAACATTGAAATTCAACCCCACGTCTACGCTAGTTGTATCAGGTAGCGCAGACAATACAGTACGCATCGTAAGCGTGCCCGAAGCTTTTGGTGGTTCTTGTGAGTTCCTTCAATGTGCCCCTCGACGAGCTGCTGATATTTGTGTCGCTCCAGCTTGGAATGCATTGGTGCTTGTCATAGTTACGATATTGGTTATATTGTTGGCGATTGCTGCTCAGAAGTACGGGTCGACCTTGCTTTGAATGCGCCACCTATGGTAGATACATCCATGGACACCTGTTTGATACCAGCTTTTTATATTATACAGTTATAGATATTGGACATGATTGCGGGACGTGTGGCATCGTATACGTGGTAATCGAGTCCGCAGAGTGGAGTGGTCTAGTCGTAATCGTCTTCTTCGACGAGCTTCCGTTTAACACCATTAGTTGCAAGACCGGTTTGTACTTCCTCCATGGCAGCATCGCTCTCCTCATCTTCGTCTCCTCCCGCAAACAAGCCGTCTTCGTCTTCGATATCGCTACCCCCGTCTCCAGCAGTCGTCTGCGTGGCCCCCATAGCCCCAGGCGTCCCTATCATGTCCATATCCGACGGCGTTGCAATCGCGCTGATAGGGAACGGTGCTTCTTCGCGTATGTGGTCCATCGGCATGGGTGTGGCAGAGGATTGCGGCAGACTCCGCTGCGGTATTGGGGCGGGCTCGATGTATTCTTCCTCCTCAGACTCGGACTCTTCGATCTCCTCGACTTCCTCGTCGTAGAGTTTGACGCCTGGCGGTGGTTTGTTCGGAACCAAGTCGAAGTCTACTGCGGTGAGGCATTCCGATGGGGGTGGAAGCCGGACACCAAAGACCTCCGGGACGGCTGGTAGTGGTAAAGCGTTTGTGTGGGTAGCCAAAGAAAGTGTGTGCTAGTAGAACAATAGTTAGCGACGCGTCTTGAACGCGCAACGACGACAATACCTCTTTCGGTATTCTGCCACCAAACTCCCAACCAACTCTAGCTTGAACAGCCAGCATCACATCGTCCATGTCGAGCTTTCCTGACCGCCCCGCATGCTCGGCGTAGACCATGCCATCTGTGATGATTTGTGAGGTGTATCTGTGCGCGAACTCGAGTAACTGGTGCAGAACTCCAGGCTGGGCATCCTGCACACCCGGGGTCGAAGCTATTAGCAGCGCGATTGAACGCGCTGTCGGTGGAAGGGTGTCCACTGCGGCTGAACGGGACATTTTGTTTCGCCCGACGGAGAAGTTGTTTGTTCGTCCGAAAGATGTGTTTGGCAAGCACGTCTCATGCAAACGAGAGCAGGCGGTGGTGCTGGTGCGGTGCAGTTTCCTCTATTCCAATGCCGACGCACCACAGAACTCCATCGCCGACTCCAATAATCGTCGCGCGTGCCGCTGACCGAGCGTCGGCATACGCAGCCGACGCGGCAGGACTTGGTATGTGCGTCGACCCAACGTAATCAGGAGTACGCACTTCAAACTCCGCATTCCGGCTAGTGGTAGTACCCTCCGTCATTTCTCCCACTCTCAAACACCGACCTTCAACTCTGCCCACAATGTTCGCTGCAGCAATTTCCTCGAATGTCCTGAGAGCGGCCAGACCCAGCGTTTCCAAAGCCATCAGGCCCCTTGGTGCTCGGGCGTATCACGAAAAAGTCATTTCGCACTATGAGCGGCCTAGAAATGTATGTTTCAGAGGCTGGATCCATTCTGGACCATTCGGTTTTCTTATCTGATAACTTTGCAGGTCGGCTCTCTCCCCAAAACTGATGCAGACGTAGGCACTGGCCTCGTAGGCGCACCAGCGTACGTACATCTTCACTCATTCCAAGTTGTGGGGCACCTTGGCTCACCGTCGGGCAGATGCGGCGACGTTATGAAACTGCAAATTCGTGTCGATGACAACGGCGTCATCTCCGATGTCAAGTTCAAGACCTTTGGTTGTGGAAGCGCCATTGCTTCAAGCTCGTATATGACGGAGAGAGTCAAGGGCCTGTCGTTGGAGGAAGCGGGCAAAATCAAAAACACTGAAATTGCCAAGGAACTTTGCTTGCCACCCGTCAAACTCCACTGCTCGAGTACGTCTTTCATCTGAACCCTTTCACCGTTCACCGTGCTCACTCCCCCCCTTCACAGTGTTGGCTGAGGATGCCATACGATCGGCGATACGGGATTACAAGTCAAAGCAAACAGCATTGGGCAAAAAGTCAAAGAGTGGCTTCATTGATGTCACCCAGAGCGCTGCGACGGGCGAAACAGTAGCGACCGCTCACCCCGGCCAGTCATAAATTTCCCGATCCCCTTTGACCCTTCACCGCGTTGACCCCTTTGTGACTTACTCGACTATATTTTGCACAACTTTATACATTGTATTAGTAGTATTATGCATGATCATTCGATCCTACTCATAGACGATTGGAATGGATACAAAACTGCCGTAACTAATTCATACCCCTTCATGCATCATGAACCCTTCTGCCCTATGAATGAGAAACTGCCTGCCGCAAACCACCGCTCGTTCGCCTCTTTCACACGTTGCGCGGCGGCGGAGCGGTTCGTCAACTCGAACCCTACGCGAGGAGATATAACGTTAATGGGCGCTGCGCTCATGCCAGCATGCTCAATCTCACCTTGGACTGGAGTCACCGTCAGTGATGTAGCCGTCCCAGATGTCTGGGTGCCATTCTGGGCGGCCCGTGTCAGAGCAGCTGTACGTAGCTTGTTCGTCTTCGACATTTTGGCTGAGCGACGATCGTTAGTCTAACGTCGACATGCCCCAGGGGGATCGACGAAAACTCACCCCGGCTCTTTGCTTCGCCCAGGTTCGCTCTGACCTTGCCCGTACCAGCGCCGATCATGCCCAAACCCTTCGTCTGGTCGAACGCGCCGACTTCCTCCTCCACCTCGCCGAACGCGAGTCGGTTCTGGAGTTTGCGGAGCTCGGTTTGGGCGTAGGCTTCTTTGGCTTTGCGCGCACTAACAATGTGAAATAGGGTTTAGCAGCTAATTAACTCAAACATTAGGATGGAGGCTAACCGTTTGCCACCACGTCGTTTCTTGGGGCCGTCGCCAGGAAGAGGCAAGGCTTTGATGACTTTCGCTGGAGGTGGAGCAGCTAGCCGATCAATGTGTTTCTCAATCTTGTCGCGCAGCCCCTCGCCATACGTGCCTACCCACCCAATTAAACGTCGTAAGCACACTGGAAACACAGAAACACGCGTATAGTAGAATGAAATGAACGCACCATCTCGTCTCTTGCGCTCGAGATCCATTCGCGCAGCAAGGACACATTTCGCGCCGATTGTGCGTTGAATCTTGAGCTGGTATTCGGAGGGCGTTGAGGTGACGAGGTCGGATTGGAAGATAAAACCGGTATGACGTTTCTGCGTTGCGGTGGAGAATCCAGCAGTGATTTTCTTCTGCGCGCCGAGAAGCTAAAGGTATACCAGACGCTAAGCATGAGTGCTACACGACGAAGACTCATAGGGTGAATACGTACATGGACGTTGCAAGCCGGCATCTTAGCTACCCCTTGCAGCCCTCCCGCCACACCGAGCAACTTCGCGGCAGTAGTGGTACCCACGATGGCTGATAGGTTAGGCGCGAGTATATTCATTCTTGAGCTGACATACATGAATATCTAATCGCTGTCAATGAGCCAGCCTGCTTCACAGAGGCAGAACATGAGATGGCTACTCACCTTCTTCCTGGCCTCCTCCAGTCTATCAGCAAGGTCGCAAGCTCTCTCCACCGCAGCCCAAGCTCGGTCTGACAGCGGCTGTCCACTTGTAGTTGTTGCTGTCACGAGCACGCTCATGATGACTGCAGGCGGAAGGACGCCGGAAAGGTTGACCTTTGTAGGATCCTAGAATCATAATGGAATTTCATTCAATGTGTTCGCATTCTGCATGACACGAATTGAAGCTCAAACGACAAAAGGGTGCATGCAATGACGGTGCACATACCTCGTGGTTCGCGAGCACTCGGACGGAGCGGATGAACATCGTTGGGTCGGCTACCAGCTGCTCTAGTTCGGGAAATTTGGGAGCGTAGTGGTCTCGGATGAACTAAGGGAACGAGATATTGTGAGGCAAGCGTAAGCCAGGTAGCCGATGTGCAGACCTTATGCACGACCATGATCTCGTTATCGACATCGACCGAAAGGTTGTTCGCTTGAACAATAAGATTGTATTCCGGATTCATATGGGCAGGCAACGCCATATCTTGTGCACTGCTCGGTTTGGCTTGATATTTTTCAATGTCCTAGACATCAGGAAAGGATGAGAGGTGCATGCGTAGAACTAGGCTTCAATTGGACCAACCTTGATAATGTCGTTCATCCGTTTGCTTCCCTCCAGCTTCGCAATTGCCGAGACATCCTCTATGTCGCCCAATTCCATCTGCTGCACGTCCTCCGCGTCGAGTTCATCTGCAGGCTTCACACCGCCGTCTAGGACCAGCCCGCCGACCTCCGTTTGAGCCTGTTCGCCTTCACCCTCGTCCCCTTCGTCGTCAGACATTTCTGCATCGGAACCTGCTTTGCGCTTGACGGAAGTGGAAGACGATGCATATGGTTGCTGCGGCTGTTGATGTTCTTCCTGATTATACTCCTCGTCATCGGAGAGACCGTCGAGGTCGGCCAAAAGTTCGTCAGCAAGGCCACTCATTGCTGCAAGTATGTGTCTTGGTCGAATTATCCAAAGTCACAATGGGCGGACCGCCTGTTGAGCGTCATCTGACCCTGAGAAATGTACGGCGCTTGCGGAATGGTGGCGCTTGTCAAGTTGTTCACTTCCAGCTTCGAAGTTCGAATTCTACCGCCCAGACTGCGAATTCGAACATTGGCTTCTTCCACCGAATGCAACTTTCGTTCGCTGATTTCTCCAGATGTTCCGATGCTGCTCAAATTCCCTCGGTTTGTCTTGGCTCCCTGCATAACAACTAGCGATGGTCTTGTCACCATAACCGCAGCTTTCTCATTCCCGGATTCATACACCTCGGATTCAGCAAGATGTCTATCCGAGGTGCAGCGCTAGCACCGCCAAAGGGACTTGTATTGTTGAAGAAAACTACTGGGTCCGACGGCGATACGATTAACACGAACTCTGAGTCCCCATGACTTGAATTATGAATCCACGCATTCCCATAGATCCTAAAAATATGTGAGCCCCGGCTAACAATTGCGATTTTCTTGTCGTGCACATGCTTTCTGTGCATACGCCCACTCGCGACCCCGCTAGCCAGCCAGCCAACCGCCGCCAGAACTACGGGCCTTGAGAAATGCTTCGACGTGTCAAGAAGTCCGCTGGTGATGGAGCTTTTCTGCCGTCTGCTTCTCAAGCTCTGGGTGTATCTTCTGGTGGACTCTCCCACTCTGTCCAAGGCTCCCAGTCAATCTACATCGTACCAATCTCCGAAGAGAAGAAGAAGATCTCGTTCCCAGCATCAGCACATAGCCCCGTCGCTCTTCGCTTCCCCCTGAGTCGCTGTACCTCGCTTTACTTCCTGTCCAACCAGGTGGCCCATTCCGGATGCCCCCACGCTTCAATTGTGGATAATTTCGGTACATCATCAGTTTTCTACCTTGAATTTCTCGAATCCCCATCATTTCTCACATTATACCTTCTCAGACGAGACTGGATCAGACTTGCCCTTTACAGTTATCTCGTGGATTGGACAATGATACCTTATAACTGGGATTCTTGAGATCTCAGCGCCGGAAGCTGGGTGGAGTGCAAAGATAGATAATCCATTGTCTCGCGGCCAAAGCTTTGAAGTTTACGCAACTGATTACTCTCACCGGAACTATGCGCAAACCTTCTGCGGCGTAGTGGTTCTGGCCCTTCGAAGTCCTTCTTCCCCCCAGCCCAATTTTTCGTCATGGTCTGTCCGTGCCGATCTCAGAAGACTCCTCTTCAGGTTATCATCGCCCTAGGGTATCTCGCTGGACCCATTATCAGCTGCGGTACCTTGCACCCTGCCTTTTAATGTGATCAAGCTATCCTAACCATGTCACCTTTCCTAGCCGGCTTCGTGGGCCAGGGCTGACTTTCATGAACGCCTCAGGACACTGCCAACGCAACTGCATTCCAAGGTTCCCCGTCCTGCTGCGAAATCCATCACACCCAGGCTATCCCGCGGGCGGCCTGCGCGGCCGTCCTGTCCTCGCCATCCCCCTCTAATCGCCCTCCATAATTTTCCCTCCACAAATAACGCCATCCCAGCACTCATCAAGGCCCCGGTTGGCACGCCGTGCCCTAATTCGAATTTTTCCACCGTTGGGTTTGGTGGTGTGTCTCCTGGAAGGGCGTCGCCGTCAAATGCCTCCGTCATCAAGGAACTCGCATGCTCAGCAAACGAAGCCCACGCGCATCTATCTCCGTCCCACCTCCCGACCTTCCTATTGACTAAATCAATGCATCTCAATTGATCTCTGATGGTCCCCGCGGCCGTCTTGGAAAAGATCATCGCAACATGGATCAGCCACCTCCGCCTTGTTCTGATGCTCGGTTCATCGTCCCGCGCCCTCCCTCGCACAATAGAACCTAGGGTGATCATATCAACAGCCTTGGGACCGCCTAGCCACCCCCACACGCCCCGTGCATATGCCCAGACGGTGGCACTGGCGATATGTGTTCACGCAGCATACGCCTCGAACGTGGTGGAAACGGCTAGCGCATCCGAACCTTTCACAAATCCCATCCATCTATCGCTTTATCTCCAAATTAAGTTCTTTGCACAACACCCCAGGATCAAATCATCCTCCCTGCGGCCCGCTAGCCAACATCAAGCCCCCCGGCATCTCGTCAGAGGCCATCATCATTCAAAGTGGTTGGGCACCATCTCATGCCATGTGTGGCTTCCCCACTGCCTGTCCAGGAAGATATTGCGAAGATACCAACAGCTTCCTGGTGCCGATGCCAACAGATCTAGGTTTCATCTATGTCGTGGTCGAGCATCTCAGGTTCTGCGGGTTTCCATGCTTCCTGCCTCAGTGCTTTAGTAAGCACGAACGGCACATCGCCCAGTCCCTTCCCACTATTCTCGAAATCTGCTTCCTTAGGTGACGAACCTTATTCCTCTTGGACGGTGGCGATACATCAAGATGACGATGATTGAGATCGGCAGAACCTGTTATTGAGCCCGTCGTCGCAGCACTGCTGGCTGAAAAATCTACAACTTTCTACAATCGCCATCGCCATCATTTACATACAAGGCACTAGGCACTAGTCCCTATGTCACGATTTGCCGTGGAGCCAGATATCTATAATCTAGTAGTCAGAATGCAGATATTTGAGTTTGCTCGACGTATACAGAAACGGACGACACCAAAGATACACAGTATGTACAACCCAAAGTAGACGTGCGATAACATATTGAAATTAAGGCGTGCGCCACGTTGAAAATAACACTAGGTGATTCCCAGGTGCAAGTCCGCCAAGCAGTACGACCAAAGGTGAAGAGAGACAGAGGAATCCGATGAGAGCAAGACTAATTGTCAGATTAGATGAGAAATATGGAGCGCAAACATGGGGCTATCCGATGAATATCTACGCATGGACGGTGCAACGCCGGATGCGGGGGTTCGGGGGTATCAAGGGGTGGAGGATCGTCCCAGAAAGCGAACCGGGGCAGCTGCCGGGCGATTATCCGATGTGCATTGGGCTGCCCTGCCTGCCGCTATTTGGAGAGTCGTGTGCCGTATTGAGGTTCATGGGTTTGCCTGAAAGTGGGCTAGCCACGTTCATAGCACCACCGCGCTGGTGTCTTCTACCGAGCAAAGTGGCAGCTTGCATGTCGAGTTCGAAACCCTTCGTTCCTCCGCCGACAGGTTTGCGCGTTCGTCTTTGCCCACCATACCCGTGATGTCCCTGATCGCGAATACCTGCTAACCCAGCATCGAAGTCTCTACGCTGATCATCGCCCGTGCGATATTGGTTTGCTTGTCGTTGGCCTGGTATTACTGCACTCCTCGACTGCTGCCCGGCTTGCTCTATTTCTTCTTCTGTATCGTCGTCGTCGTCCTCTTCGTCGGACTCCTCGTTGAGCCCCGCCAGCCTCTGTCTACCACCGTATAATTTCCGCCGGGCACCCTCTTCCTCCATACGGTGCACCGCATAGGTGATGTCAAAGGCCTCCTTCAGGTTTGCCAAACCAGGGCTTCTCCCTTCGACCAATCCGCCGCGAGCGGCAGTCAATAGAGGCGAATCTAACGGACGCCCGCCTAGGAACGAAGCTTTCCCGTACACATTTGGTGTAGGTGGTGGCGGTGGAGCTGGTGAAGCCGTGCACCACGGGTGGCTCAAAAACTCGTCGATGGTATATCGTTGCGCCGGATCAACGCAGAGCAGATGCGATATCAGGTCCTTTGCTGTGAAATCCTTGTTAGACGGAGGCAATTTGTATGAATGGAAATTTACCTGAGCCACTAATATCATCCCACCATGGGCTGAGGAAAGTATAGTATCCTCGTGCGACTTTCTCCGTGAGTACGTTGATGCTCTCGTCGTAAAATGGAGGGAAACCGCAAAGAAGGGTATAGAGGACACAGCCCAACGCCCACATATCGACGCTTTTGCTGTAGCGCTCGTCCTTGACAATCTCAGGGGCCGTGTAGCCCACTGTTCCACAAGGAGTCATTGTCTCTTCGTTCCAGACGACCTTACTCAGACCAAAATCTGCTATCTTCACACGGCCGATACCGCCGCCACCTACTCCTGGAATGAATTCGCCCTCGTCTTCTTTCTCTTCGTCGTAGGGTCTTTTGACTGGATGCTTCGACGGCACGATGGGTATACGGTCGAATAGTAGATTCTCTGGCTTGATGTCACGATGTACGACCCCTCGTTCTTCGTGGAGGTAACGTATACCTTGTGCAACCTGCAAGATAACGTGCCTTGATAGGTTCTCAGAGAAATATGTGAGCTTGACGATTTGGTGGAAGAGCTCTCCTCCTTCCATGACTACCGGTGCGGGAGTTAGCACATGTACAGGAACGGACAAAGTTCACGCACGTTCGAGCACTATGAAGTAATGCTCCGGAGATTCTGAGAAAGACAGCAATCTGACGATGGCAGGATGGTTGGTTCCTCGCATGATTTGGACCTCTAGGAACGTAACCCAATCAGTGAATGTCGGCGGAAGAATCGCGATGACTGGCAAACCTTTGAGGATGTTTGAGCGCTGTAGCCGCAACAAGCCGATTAGCATCTGTATCACTATTGAAAGCAAGGGGACAAGCATGAAAGCACCTCTGTAACGCGCGGTCTCTTTTTGAACTGCGGATTCAGGTGTTTCTCCCCCGCCTACCACACCAAAGCATCGCCGCGCGCAATGAGAGCAATCATGGGAGGGAAGAGGGTACGGGTTCGTGTAAACGACTAGGGTTTGGGATAGAACGAGACACTAACCTGGGCAGCATTGAGCTCGAATTTGCGGACGACCTTGACTGAAATTAATGACGTCAAAGGGAAGTCTGCGTTCGGAAGATGATTCAGGAACGCACCAGCTACTTTTTTACCGGTGGAGAGATCTAAAGCCTTGTAAACATTGGAAAAGGCACCGCTGGGCGCGGATTGTTCACATCAGCCAGATGGAAGTGGATGATGGCGATGGTGCGTACTCTCCCATCTTATCGAGCAGCTTGAACTGCTCGAGACCCTTGTACACGGGCATCTTTGCTTTTGCTTCTTTCTCTTCAAGGACAATCTGTTCTGCAACTTCTCTTGGTTGTGGTATCGGTGGTTGTCCAGCGTGGGTGTTCTGGGCGTTTACTGGCAGCGCTTGTTGCTGTTGTTGCGGTTGCTGCTGCTGCGCCTGTTGGTGATGCTGTGCACGTGTCGAACTAGATGAAAATCGAGATTCTCGCTCTGCAGCGGGCGGGTTGTCCTGCTTCGCATGATTGTGGTGCTTTCCATGGCGGATCAGATCTAAGAATTCATGAAGAATTGGGAAGCGAGTGCGGTCGTCAGAGGGAGTGGACATTTTGAGGAGGAGATGGTGGTGGTACGGGAACAAGAGAGAAAACACGAAAGCTCACTTTTGAATGCGTCGACGACGCCATGGCCAGATCCAGTGGGCATGACTTGTTGGATGGGGTCACAGTTGGAGACTTGCCGCAGCCCAGCCTCCGACATCCAAAGTCATAGAGCGCCCCTCCACATGACGTCAGGCGATGGCGTCACGTAATCCACACGCACAAATATCATAGGCGCTCACTTAAGCGCTCAGTGTCTTTCAGCAGGAGAACAGGATGTATTCGAGCTAGAAGTACAAGTCCTTCCTTGAGAATCACCTCGCAAAGTCGTTGCTGTGAATAATATTATCCTTATCACCGATGCCATCCGATAGGTAGAATAGAGCTAAAGCTTCGCCCCAAGAACAGACGAAATCTCATCTCAAAGCAAAAACTTCACCCGCGTCGTGGAATTAGTTCACAACGTCCGGAAGCAAGGCGGCAAAGCATTCTTGCTGTGTGCCTCGGCCAGCAAGCGATTATAGCAACAGTATCACCGCGAGCAACAGTCGTGACTCGGACACGGCCAGCCTACCCTCCAGCAGCGTCCCGATGCATCCGGTCGCATTTATTCGTGCCACGGATGGTTATCTCCCGCTGCCACACGCACAAAGGCAGACCTGCATCGCGGCACTACGTCGACAACGCCAAGGAACACAAAGTGCCCAACTTTAGGTCGCCTGCTCGTCCGAATTCCGCATAAATCCTACCATGCCATGCCTAAACACCGCAACGACATCGGATTACAAGGGCGGAGATGCCCAACCCCTTGCCAGTAACATCGGCTGGCCAGGAATCCTAAGAAACCCCGAAGCCCCTAGCATATGCCTTCAGGTTAGACTTTCAGGCGGCAAGGATTTGTGCAACACTGACTCACACCGGCTTGCACCCGCGTCAGGCATGCACGTTAAATGAACGACAACAGCGAGGCCGTAGGCATGCACGGATGTCTGAACCGCGAGGGACAGCGTGTAAACATCTAGGGCCAATGCCGCCGGCGAGAACCCGGCCCTGACAGGCATCGACTTCGTCCATGAATTCTTGCCCAGGTTTGACCGTGGTTCTGAACGCGTCGACTCAGTGCGGGGCGGAACAACAAAGAGCACGAAAGCCGCGGTGGTACAATTCCGCGTAAAAACACAATAACATATGCCACTGCCCCAGGATGCAGGCCCTAGACGACCGTGTACTTTGTAGCGGAGGCGGGGAGAGATCCCTCCGATAAATTCCTAACATAACATTGCAGTAGCGTGCACATGACATAACGACTCACCTACTCGAATCAAACCTTCAGTGTTCACGGCACTGCGTACATTAGATCCCAAACACACGCAAAATCTCGCGTAAACACACGGCTATGTCATGCCTGCAAGCGAGATTGATCAATTATAATCCACAAACCAGGACTGGGTAGACATACATATTCAGTCATGTTGCCACGCGCGCCTGGCACAACTAGGTGATGTCGTGATTGTGGCCGATGACCGATGCCAAAACCTTTGGACGCGCTTTAAGACCCACCAACTGGGGTAGCGATTTCAATAGAGGCATATGCACCCCGAAACTACGCGTTCATCAGAAAATAGCCCACGCGGTCCGTGATAACCACAGGGAATTGTTTCCGCACAGCCTGCACATAGGAGGGGACAGCTTGTATCAGACAGAGGCATCATAATGGAATGTTGGCGGTTCGTTCCAGTCATCCCACGAACAACCAATCAATCAATCACTCACCAATTTCTAGGGCTCACGTAACGCCGTTATCGCCAGCGTGAGGACTCGTGTGGAGTGATTGGCCAGCCACACTCCAATGCACCAGTGTTCACGAACATAAGTCCAAATGGGGCCTTTAAGACCAGTAGGTTGATGCCGTTACCACTTGAAATGGGTAAAAGTATTCTCAGGTATTGCTCCGATGGGAGTTTTGACGCTTGCGGTCTTATGGGGCATTGACTTACGGCGACGACCGTAAATATCTCGGGGAATGGGGTGCTTCATCTAGACCGTGGCTCCGTGACTGACTACTGTATTGGCATTGAGTTTAATTTGATAAGTAGCAGGGGTGTTGATTTGAGACCGAAAATTCCCGAATGCACAAGCGCACAGCGAGCGAACGGAATTCCAAAGGAAGGTAAAGCTGTTTCCTCAGGATACCTCGCAGGATCTGCTTCCACGGCGTCACCCTGATCGACATGGAATGGTCCCAGGTGCATTATGCGCGACGGAACACCTGATCATAAGCGGTGAGAGTCTTTCGATCTAATTCCTCGGTGAGCTTGAGAAGAAACAGTTAGACGGACAACTTACGTCGTCCGTAGAATGTTCTCTTCGCGTACACACGAATTACTTCACTAACGAGAATACTAGTGGCCTCTGCCAACCCTGACTCTGAGAGGGCCGTCCCCTCGTCCCTCTACTCACGGATGTACGCGCCTTGAAAGCTTGAGACCGGCGCCGCCTAGTAATCCACGGCGGACGAGGAATCCTAGTTACTTAGCAGACGCCTGGAAAGCAAAATCTTATCACCCACCTGCGGTGGCTCATCGGCGCTCGACGAGGGTCACCACTGCAAACCGGGCACAATTCATCCAATGCGGCGTTCAGAGGAGCAGGCTGGCACGTCAATCGGACCGCACCGTGAGCTATTCAAGTATATGTTATTCCCAGAAAGCAAACCTCGCGTCATGAGACTCCAGAATATCCTGAACTACCCGTGGCGCGCTGGTAGGCGCCATACGATGTCTTCCTAGAGCACATGCTAAGATGACATGGCGAGCGAGTAAGTGGCTGCACTAGTGCAGTCCGCTGGAAGGGCTAAAACTTTATCCATGATATCAATCCCTGCACCCTGTAGAGAACTCACGCTAGTGTTACGAACGGAGGTAGAGTGCTGTAGAATCGTCCGTCAGCTCCGAGCACATATGTGGGGTATGTCTGATGGACTAATGGACTTTCGGGCATGAAAGGTATCTCCATTCCGCCGCCGCCGTGTTTGACATCAAACTGCATGCAGTTCGTTCGCAGCGTTTCGAGAGAGTGCTAGGGCTTCGCTCCGAGTTCTGCTTCTACCTATTGTGTGTTACTCATCGCACTTTGACAGATCCTCCTTGATCCCAGCATAATCCCGCTTCAGATCGTCTTTCACGGCCTTGATTTCAGCTTTGAGGCCGCAAATGCAGTGTTGTTTGGGGCTGCATGACACTCGTACACCTGGGATACCCGACTGGATGGCTTGAGCTTTGGCCTTCATCGCTGCTTCCCTTTGGACAAACAGGGGATCTTCAGGTGCTACGCTCGTGCTCGGGGTAGTGATGGTTCAGGAAGAAGACAGGGGTGCGCCATTCAGCATGCTCGCCGAGCACGAGACTGCTCAGACATCGCGATGGTCCGTGCGCACGATCAAAAGTATATAACGACTTTTTGAGCATCTGAACAACTCATACTTACCTTGATGGCGTAAATCCCTTCACCTACCTGGGTTTGCGGGCCGTGGAGATCCTCCATAGCACGGCGACCCTGTCCATACAGGGGATGTCTACGGCTTGTATGCGCTTCGGTTCATGCACCGTCTCAATATTTTCCTGTCCCACATCGGCCACTCTGGCTGGGTGGGCCATTTTTTTTTGGCCCCTTCGCACTCCTAACCCTAACCCTATGGCACGCTTACTTGTACGCTAAGTCACTAATCAAAATATGATAAGTCATTATTACACCAATTTGATCAATGATGAAATATCTGACAAGTCCTCCGTCAACAACGCCAAGTTATGTTCTTTTACGTACGTATGTCGAAGCTGGATGCTTTTGGCATTGTCGCCTCGAGTCGTACCCTTAATCGCTTGTCAAGGCAAAGAATTAGGGCTTCTCAGCTTCGCCGCCGGGTTCTGTCAACGGCTTTCGTCACGGACCACCCTCGCTCCTCCCACTCGGAACGGTCGTCCCTCGTTTCGTTGTCAAACACTTGCAATAAACATAATCACAAATGAAATGCAAGCCACGTCGCTGGATTGATATTCGCACGTTCATGGACCCATATCAATGTTGCTCAAGTCCTGACCTGTGTCAATGCATTCTGTACAATCTGTTGCCACACAAATGATATTGGTAAAACACGACATTCTCACTGGATGACAGATAGGACGACATAGACGCGTCGATCGGACATATCAATCACATCACAACTTGTCTGATACAGCGGAGATTGCGAAAATGCGGAGAGGGCTGGGGGATGTTATCGTTTGTTTCGCATTCAATTTCAGGTGGATCCTCGCTCGCTATCATGGTAGATGACACAATCCCATGTCCACGCGTACGTGTATCATATGCTATACAAGCTGGGGAGCATAAACGACGACCAGCGAATCAGCCGCTCGGAACACTGATATCACTGTTGTACTGCACTGCACATAACCAAATGCAATGAAGAAACTACAGCCGAAAGGAAAGATCCTCGTGAGTTAGCGGATGTAAATGGATTAACCGGGCGTCCTCGGAGTAGGACTTTTAATTCATTTCGCTGCTCTTTGCACTCTTCATTAAAATTTGAGCATCCTGGGTTTTCGACGTTCCGCAATGCAAGTATGAGCACGTATGGGGCCGGTGATTTATTCCGTTAAAGAATACCGGAAGCAAAGAACTTGAAATGTGCGCCACAAAGCCTTAGTGGCTGTGCGAGAAGTAAAATACGTCGTGCGTCGGAGGGTCGTAGGGGTCCTTGGAAGTAAGTGGCACCTTGGAATCCTATTCCCGGAGGGGTTAGATCAATACAACTCCGGATTCCTGCCAGAATCAGACTTAGCCGCCGGTCACGCACATAAACGGACGTATGGGCACATGCTGGAAATACGAAGATCAGCTTGCGTTGAATATGGTGAGCTATGTACTCGACAGTCGCTGTTCCATGGCGGAGAGGGCCCTGCAGCCAGGGACCCGAGGCCTTTGGGATAGTCCTCGCGGAAATTATGTACCACGAAGGTCAGGCAAGGTAGGATGAGATGGGATGGAGCACGCCGCTGCTTTCAATTCCGCGCTGGGTAAACGACACTCCTCCGCAACCCGCAACTGTCTACTTTCCTTCTTGTTGGGGAAACTTGCCTGGGAGCGGGGCCACGATTCGAGTTTGAATCAGATTCCGCGATGTTCTGATGCCCCGACCAGAGCTTTTACGTCTAGCTAGGCCCTGCCCATACAGGGGAAAGGGGGTCGAGGATCAGGAAGTTTGCTGTGAGAGCGAGCTAAAAGGTGGGTCAACAGCCATCGGACGTATAGGAAATGGGCTGTGGATATCTTTGTCCTTGTGCGGCCGTCTAAGATGAGCGAAATGTGGAATGTTCCATCTCCGTAGCCCGTGGTGGAAATGAAGAGCGGTGCCATGAGGTGTTTTGATAGTGATAGTGCCCTTCGACGGCATCAGAACGAGAGTCGATGTAAGCCAAATTGTAAGTTGACCGCTAAACGGAGATACATCTGCTGACTGATAGCAAGCAATCGCGGTGGAGGTCTATATATCTGCCGAAACCGTTACGAAAGATTAGGACGCGGGCTCGGGCCCAACAGATAATGTGTGATCATCAAGATTATCGTTTGTCGCGGCGGCAGAAGGGAAGCAGTTGCGGTAGAACCTCCCAGGGTGGCTGCATATGACATAGATGGTTCCGGCAGATTGCATAGAAAACGGAATACGATACAGAACATCTTTCCGTTGACTATACGGGGTATGCTGAGTGCGCGTGCTGGCTTGATGAGTGGTATAACAGTGTATCCTCGGTATAGAACTGGGAGTATATCAAATTGTGCGTATGGCGAAAGCAATGCATATGCAGATCAGCGATTCCTGGTAAAAATAGGTCGTCCATCAGGTGTTCGTCGAGTCCCGACTAAAGGGTTGAAGCAGAGACTCACATTCGCGTACATTTCCTGCGCGACGGTGTCCGAATCTTCCCAATGGCAGACCATGTCCGCACTGCACGACCCCACATGGTCAGCCTCGTTAGCCGATCGTAGACTGCAACCCGTTACTCACCGGCCACCTTGCCCAAGATTCTCATTTATCTGAGTCAGTACGATGTACTTGCTATAGTGACAGAAGAATACGAGATGAGATTTCCACAGCATCAGCCCCGATTGATTGGTGCTCACTCACAATCCCTGTCCCTGGAGAGAAACCATCCGTTCTTTGACCCGTTCCCCAATCTCCTTGATCCATTCCTTCACTTTATCGCGTTCTTTAGCTTCTGGCCATGTCGCGGTCTGTAAGATCGAAGGCAGCAGTTTCTTGATGTACGCCTTCAGTGAATCAGAGTCGAATTTAGGGCGCGGCGACGATGTATTCGATCTAGGGGACGCAGGCGAGCGCAGTCCTGACGGTGTGGCCATCGTCGTGCTCGTTGACAAGCTGGCAAGGATCTGGTCGCAGCGTCTGCATCTGGATGTTGTGTTTTGTCGTATTTGATAAATGTTGTGTCTCCCACGTGTTTGTCGACCGAAGCTGTAGGCCTGCATCCCGAACGCGCGCTTGTTGACCAGAAACTCTGCGCCCATCGCGAATGTCGTCGATATCATTCCCCATGGAACCGTCGGGCTCGGCGTCGGGCTCGTCGCGCGATGACCAGCTGTTTGCTTCACATTTTGGCACCTCTTCGTCGTTTCAGATGAATCCATTGTCGTCGCACCCACCGCGCTCGCCGCACGTTTCACTAATATCCTCTGCATCATCGCGTCCCCAGCACACGAATTTTACGGGTGACATATACTCGGATGGATTGGACCCGGTGGCTGTAGAGGCTGCCAGCGCGAGTGTCGAAGACATGGACCCCGAAGAAGAGCGCGTGAAGGGCGCTGAGGATAATGTCAAAGTCGCAGAGATTTGGCGAGAGATGATTCTGACAAGTAATGGAAGAGATAAGTCATTTGTGCGTCTTTTTGTGCCACCGTGCTTTGCCCGTAGCTCATTCAAGTTGTAAAGAAACTGATACAATACTCGATTCGGCTTTACTTGTTCTTCCATACCGGGATAACGACCAGCAGATTCATGTCGTCGCGTGTCCGCCCTCCATGGGAAGCACCACTCGTGACGCGTCTCGACAAAGCTGCCTCTCACTTCTCATTCACTCGGTACGTGATTGACAGCCTTGTCATACCGTCGTTTACCCCATGTTTACCCCATGTTTACATTCCCTAGAAAATTACTTCTTTTATTCAATTGGCTGAGTCCCCTCACGGCCATAATGTCCCAACAAACGGCGTCCCTCTCCGATGTGAACGACAGCAAAAAGGTTGTACCGAAGCCATTCTTACAAGCAGCGCTTGAAGCGCCACCACCCGTGATTCTTGAGCTAGTTAATGCGGTGTCGGATGATGTTGCTACCCTCTCGCGGCTTGGCCTTCTCGGACGGAAGCTAGGTGAACGCGCCGGAAGGTTCTCTGACTGGTGTTGGTTCCTCTCTACGCTGGTAGGCCTAGTGGAGAACAGTCTCGAGCGTCAAGTAGTCGTGAATCTGCAACGAGAAGGTACGTCTGTTACATACATTCCATGTATCTTTTGGGCGCCAGTCTGAAGAATGTTTAGTCGAATCTCGGCTCTACGACGAGTCCATGTCAGGTGCAACCGCGAAATCTCGACCAACCGTTTCCAAAATAGACGATAAACAACTATCCCGACTTCGCAACAAAGATTATTGGCTCCAGATATCTCGGGCCAAGTTAGTGATGGATCTTATATTTGTTTGTGCGTACCATTAGTTTCTCGCTTCATTTCCGGTGTGCCACCACTTCCGTTCTTGGTGGAATGCCACAATATTGAATATGTACTAATGCCGTACGCCGCTGGGTGACAATCACCTTTAGCCTACGAACTCTTCAAGATCAGGCGTGGAAGGGAGCCGATCAAGGTCTTTACTGGTTTCGCTGCTGCAATCCTGAGGTTCGTGCAGGGATTTGTGAAACGCATTCCCTCTTTCGTGCTGTAATTGTTTTACGCGCGCTCACTCTTGTCCTGATTTATTCTAGCTCTGCGAAATTGTATAATCGACATAAGACCACGTTGGTTAAGAACATGCTAGCGGGTTGAAGTGTGAAGGGCTTGACTGGTGCCGAAGCACTTGCCTGACCATATGCTGTTTTCGATATTAAATTGTCGTTTCGAGGCGCCTGGGGTTGATGGGTTGGATGGACATCCGACACCGGTGGAGTATGGAGTGTGATGAGTAAATGACGGGGAAAGTTCGACATTCGGTTGTCTCTCAGATTTACTGGAATACCTACGTCAGTAATTGGGTATGCTATCTATGATAATTTTCGTTAGACATTTAGGAATATATCCTTTCATTACATATATACTACATTTTTCAGCGGTTCAAACTGATGTCGATGAAATGGGTGCATAAGAAGTTTCGCGTCGTTCAAGGATGTAAGTGAAACCATGGAAGGCGTGCCAGGCCAGGCCCAGGGGGATGCTAGGCAACTAGCAGTGTTTTAGGTCGAAACGATGTAGGCTATAGTTATGAGAATGGCCACCACCGGCGTGAGACCTGGCCGACATTTGGGCTGTCGGGAGTTTCGGAGGTTGATGCCCTTGCCAAGTTCTGGCGCCTTTCTTCACGCAAAGCATTAACTTCCGTTTCCAACTCTGACAGCCGTGCTTTGGCCTCGTCTAGATGCTTTTCGTGTGCCAGATTGACTTGCACCAATTGCAGGGCCTGTAGTAAATGTTATTCTTCGTTCCCCCAGTATTTAGTGCACGTACAAGGTATACAGCAGATCCCAGCAAAGCTACTGGGATCATTGCTGGCACAACATCTGCATACCACTGGGCATGTGCAGACTTTGTCTTCGTCGCGTACCGGCGCCGGTGCGTGTGCTGCTGCGCGTGCTGCGAAGCTAGCCTTGTGGAATGAAAGGCAGATTGGAGCCTTGTATAGTTCATTCTCCCAAAGAGAACTAGATGCGGGCTGATAACGGAGCTTGGTCGGTGCCAACGTGCACTTGGCTGGCAGAGAACTTGTGGTCGCCAGAGGTCACGCTGATTCTGAGCGTGGGAATGTCAACTTCAGGCGTATCGTCGCCTTGTGTGGCGCTGGCTGAATCCGTTTGACACTGAAGACGCTCTTTCTCTCTCTCCCTCACCATCTCCTTTGGACTGGTCTCCAATGCCTCCTCATCGCGCTCAACAGCGACCACCCTCCCTCGGTCTCATCTCCTCCGCGTCCCCAGCCCGCCCCGTCTCGACGTCCCCCCTGCCCTCACATCGTCACTCACAGTCTCCCTTCAGATACGTTCATCTTCAGCCAGCGCTGGATGAGAAATCCCGACACAGAGATGCTGATGCTCAGCTATCGACCTTGCCCGCTTTCCGCCACCCGCTCTCGATCTCCCAATCGCCGACGCTTCCTCATTCGGCAGGCCCGACGGCCGCCCAGGGCCCGCAGGCAGCCCCAGCATCCCCCGCAACCTTATATCCTGCTTCTCCGAGTTACCAGCAGCGTGTTCCTTCGTCAATGTTGCACCAGAGTGCTCCACTACGTACGCCATATCACCAGCGCTATCCAAATCCAGTGCTATCGCAACCATCACCACCATCATTTTATACTCGCCCTCGCTCTCTGAGAGTGGCTAATTTAATCAGACCTTGGCTTCCTCTGATCCTGTATGGTATGACGAGTCTCGTATTCGTAGTCGCAATTGCTTTCTATAGGACCGAGCTCTTCACACGTGAGTACATCTTTCTCATGACATCGGCATAGAAGCATGGGCTTAACTCCCCTCCTCCTCCCATTTCGCCGGTCTAGTCCTCGACGATCTAGCTGTCTGGCTACGCGCGGACAAGCAGTTTGGCCATGCCGTTCTTTTCAGTTTAATCTTTCTCACCACGATCCGTAAGTGATGTCCGCACTGCGTGCATTCCATCGGAAGTTCTGACCTTCCGTGAATTTGCAGCTCCAATTCCATTGTACTCTACGCTCATTATCTTATCTGGCTATACGTTCGGTCCCTGGACCGGCGCTATAATCTCCTACACTGCTGCTCTCGCGGGAGCAATTACTGTATTCATAATATCTCGCACCCTTCTTCGAGACACGATCTCCCGCTGGCTCGCATCGACAACGACGATCAAACGTGTCGTCCGCGCCATAGAGAAGAGGCCCAAATTGCTATTCCTCATCCGGCTCGCACCGTATCCGTACAATGTCATGAATTGTCTCCTAGCAGCCTCACCCTCGCTTACATTACGCACGTACACGATCTGCACCGCACTTTCCTTGTTTAAAGTCATCATCCACACCGGCGTTGGTGCGTCGATCCACTCGTTCAGAGACTACCATGTCGTGGATCCCGATGCCTCGGGGAACGGGCAGACTCCTATTAATGGAGAGCAGGAGGAGAGCAGCGCAGATACGGTTGCTCGAACATGGACCATCATCGGCGTTGGACTCTGCGTTGCCATCCTCGTCTATCTCTCCATTGTTGCACGCAAGGCAGTAGACGACGAGCTTGAAGAAGAGCAGTACGGCGACAGCGAAGAGAGACTCGCATTTCTCTCTTCGAGTAGCATCTCGCACGACTCTGACCTGGAAGCGGGGGCGTCTGAGCGGGTAATGACGGAGACTAGTATCAGTAACGGAGGACAGGTATTCCTACTAACTCAGCCGCGTCAACAGACTTTGTGATCGAAATGCACAAAATTTTGTATATTATTTCTATTTCAGATACATATTCCACGTGGGCACTGGGTTATACGCAACGAATTATTTTATATTATATTTCTGGGGTCCTTGGATTTAAAGTAATCGATCGAGAATTTACCTCCACAAACTCTACCCTTACATTGGCACTAGACCTTCTATATCAGGATATAAACCCTTATGAGAGCGACGGGGAATGACCGATCAGACGTTCGAATGAGAAATTCCGTAATCAGTGCCACCCTCATTTTTGGTCGAACGGGATGATCGGGCCCCGGGTCGAACTGGGACGCTTCACTGATCTGCATTTCTGCATCTGTATGTATGGTTACGTAAGAAAATCTCACCAGTTTACAGCGCACAACGATGAATCCGTTGACAAAACAACCAACCATTCCATGTCTCGCTCGCGCTCCAAATCATTCACTGCGTCCATTGGCTCCAATGCAGTTTATATTCTCTATGTAGTCAGTCAGACGGATCTCTCTAGCAGGTCGCGTCGCAACGGCGGAGAGGCGCTGCGAACGTGGCAAGTAAGTAGTAAACATGGGCGCGACACATCGGCAGTGGTGGGCGGGGAATAAGCGCAGAAATGAGGTATATAGATATCGAGGGTGTAGTACGTACAAGAATGATGACGGATGGCGAAATCGACGATGAGGACAGGGAATGCAGTGGCTACAAGAAAGGGACAGCAAGGGTTGGGCATTCTCCTCCGTGTATGAAATCATGGCATAACTTTGACAAAATGGAGCACACCAACGAAAAGATAATAATAAGGATCGAGCAAAGTGATATCGTCCGATGAGGAAGGTGCGATTGACAGCGACGAAAGCAAATCCAAGACAACGAAGCAGGGGCGGACAAGCGAGGAGTTTTATTAAAGGAGCGAGGGGAAGATCGTGAAGAGTCGTCAAGTGTAGGTGGTGCGGGCAAGTCGAGGGGTTATGGTTATGCACCGTCTAGTCACATCTCGCCCGCGGCTTTATTGTACGACTGAGGGATGTGTTCGGTCATCGGGACGTAGCCAAAGTCGGGCGAGACTGGTTGAAGACTGGAGTCAGTACATCGAGTTGTCGTGAGCCATCGCTACTATAGGTTCGCGAAAAGCAAGCATGAGAGGAGCGAACAACCCCAGCATAAAATTTTAACAACAGGAAGCAGGAGAGAAATTAAAATGATGAGTGGGACGAAAGGTAGGCGGGCGAAGTTAATTTAAAAAGGACAGATACTCACATCGATTAATGTCCGTGTCGTTGTGATAGCCATCTGACACTGGCGGGGTGTTGGCTTGCGAGGATGAAGCATGCGACGCAGCGGATATTGACGATGTCGACGTCGATGGACGAGCAGTGCGGTGGTCCCAACCGTTGGCACCCATTGACTCAAGCGACGATCCATTACCAGGGATTGCCGAGTAGGCAAAGTCAGCCTGTGAAGGGTTGAAACTGTACTGATCCACGGAGGGCAGCTGAATCATACTCCTCACCCGCGGGATGCCAGAAGAGGAGTGTTCATCTGTAGGCTGCGGCGAAGTCGACGGTCGCTGCTGCTCAGATGGGTGATCATACGGACTGGGGTACGGGCTCATGGCCTGGCTATGACGGCGTGCTCGGCGTACGCTCAAAGACGGGCCACAGTAGCTTGATTTGGAAGATTGGGGACGACCTGGGGAAATCGGACGGTGGCTCGAATTGGGCCGGGAGTAGTCGTGCATTCCGTCTTCATATGACATGGAAACGGAAGAAAGGGAATAACCAGTGGTGGGGCGACTATCCGGGGACATCGAAGAAGCACTGTGTTCCGACTGCATAGGCATGGCAGAGAAGGGAGAAGCGTATGACGTATTTATCGTAGGCGTGGGTCGGGCAGAATATCCACTGCTGCTGGGGTTCAAGAGGGAAGATAAACTACCGTTGTGGCTGGAAGAACTCCCGTTGCTTGTAGGCGAAAAGGACCAATTTTGGTGGGGCTCTCCGTAGGAGTACTGGGAATGGTTGACGTGGCTCGAGTAAGAAGACATTGAATTGAATCCGGCAGAGGATGGTGATTCATCGGGAGGCGTAATCGGGTGAAGGGTATGAGGGGAGTGGTATAAGCCGTTGTGCGAGACATGCGGTGGATCCGAAGGTACAGTAAGTGGAGGAAGAGCGGACCGAGTGTAAGCATTCGTTGTTCCCCAACCGGCGGTAGCACCCTGCGCGAGAGGAGTATACGACCCGGGTGCTGAGAAGCCGCGATTGCGGCCGACGGCAGCAGAATGCTTGTTCGAAGGGCTAACCGGTACTGTGAGCGGAACAGGGCCCATGCCAATAGCAGAACGAGGTGGGGGTATCGAAGGGGGTTCATGGGTATCACGTTTGCGAGGTTTGGGGAGACGAGGAGGCACGCGTCGTTTGAAGTTTGCAACTACATCGGCTGGAGAGTGTCGGTTCAGAGTCGGATGTGCTACACGAGCAAGTCAGATAGGTGTACCGCGCTTGAAGAATAAAGAGGGAGTGGCAACATACACCAAGTGCTTGCATCTGGATCATCGATAGCAGGATCAACGTTGCGTAAGTTAACCTTTCGCATGAAGCCATAGATCTAATGGTAAAGAACAGATGTTGTAGATATATGGGACAGAAACGAAGACAAGAAGACGCACGTTTAGTTGCCGGGAGAAGCTGGCGAATCTTGATTGACGGTAGATACTTGGTAGGACGTGCAGCGCGAGCTGTTCTGGTCGCTCGACAATGATGTGCTCGCCTGCAGGGTCCCATCTAATCATGTGATGATTCTCCGGTCGTTCCAAAAGACTGCGGGAGTTACGCGTGAATATAGCGGGGGTCGCAAGCGGAAGTTGATTGTGCTAGACTCACGCGTACAACTTTGTCAAGAAAGTGGCCTGAGGCTTGCTCTCCGTCTTCTGGTTCTGCTGCGGGCCTTGGGGGTCCTGCTGCTGCTGTTTTGAGGGCGTCTGTGGCTGGTCGTGAAGCGAGTCGTCGGAACTGTTGGATGAGCCGGAGTGGTGGGCGGACATGGGCTGTGAGTAGACGGGGAGCGACGACGTGGAGATCTGGGGGTATGCGTGGTGGCGCTGCTGGTACGAGGAGGGAGGGTATAGGTCGGCCATGGGGAGATGGTGGTGGTTGAAGGAAGAGGAGCGAGAGTAAGGATGGGAGAGCGAGTTGGACATATAACTTATAAAAAAGGAGTGAGTGGGGGTGGACGGTGGAAGAAAGCACTTGGTCCGTTGGTACGTAAATTCTGCACCAAGTCTACAATCTTATCCATAATACCTGCTATGCCCATATATGGGTCCCAGTCCATCTGAGATCCAATCCCATATCCAGCTGCAACCTCGGCGCCGAGGCCGTGCAATCCCAGCTGCAATCCCAGAATCCTGCTGTCTGGGCTAATCCTTTCTCGGCATCCCTTTCTTTATCGCGGAGACCCAATTGCCTCTCTCGGCTCCTTGACGCCCATCCACTGGACACTGCAGTAATATACGCACTACTCGTACCCCTCTGTCCATTAATCTCTCCTACAGCAAGTCTTCTACCGCTCCTACAACGAGGCCCCAGGCTCCTTCCACGCAGAATCACTGATGGACTCAGAATATCTTATTTTTGATCTCCTGCTCCTGTGCCCCGCATGAGTAATTGATTTATTTCCGTTGTATCGTAGGAGAAAGCCGTGTAAAAACGAGTGTAGTAAAGTGTTCCTATAAGCAAATAAGGAGAGCGAATGATGGAGTGTAATATGCTTCAATGCAAAAAGCGTGTGCAAACCTCGAGAGCAATGTCAGTCAGTCTAGTCATAACAATAATAAAAAAGAGAGAAACGAGAAATAGCTGTCCCCCCAGATTGGTCTCTCCAGATCCAAATGCCCGACCAGTGAGAGTCTCCTCCCCTCACACCCGCTCCGGTCCCCCGTCGCCCTCATCTCCCGACTTTTCCTCGTCGACCACACCCCTCTTCTTCCTGCTTCCCATCCCTTCATCAACTCTCCCCATCATGATGTAACGTAACACTCGAGAACGCTCCGAAGAGATCACCCGTCTGCGTGGGCGAACCACCCTCTTCCCCAGGTGTCCCAGGGGTGCTGGATGCCACGGAGAGGATCTGATCGTCAAAGTGTAACGAGCGAGACTCCTTCAGCTGGCGGAAATTGACGGCGTCGACACCGTTGGATGACGACGGGATGATCTGCAAATAACCAATCGCCGTTAGATCCATAGGAAACATACCACAAGGTTCAGTCTTGGGAGATCAACGTTCGGAATGTCAAATCAGATCAAAGTGATTCGGCAAGCTCATCGAGCCATAAGGCATATCCCAGCCCCAACGCACAGCGTACCCACCCCCTTTTCCACCTCACGACACAAGACCAGATTACAAAGAAGCAAAGATCAGGACGCACCGGTGGCTGCGTATTTCGCAAGAGTCCCCAGTTAATTTTAGTAAACCACTTGTGCTGCTTCACTTCGCTGGCACCTGATTTACTCCCTAGCCGCGTTTTCTCGTTCTTGTCCAACAATCGAGTGACGCAATCTTTGCATGCACTAGAATTCCATCGCAAAGCCACACAGAAGCAAATGATGCGAGTATTAGCCGCGAATGTGCAAGGTTGCAAAGTCCGCGCAGCATGCTTTCCGCAAACTGCGCAGGACAGTTACTTACCTTGATACCTTCGGAGAGTCACGGAAGTGCACAGGCAGTAAGCGGATATTAGCAAAGGTGTCATTGCGCTCCTGGCCTTTGAACGGCGTCGTGGCGTACTGCGAGATAAACACGATGCAGCCAACGCACACATTCAATCAGACAAGAACCCATAGGAAACCAGTAATCAGTACGTACAATCATCTCATAGATGAGGATCCCCAGCGTCCACCAGTCCACCGCGGCAGTGTGGCCTTGCGCATTGATCACTTCCGGTGCAATGTACTCTACATTAGCAGACAAATGACTTCATTTGGCTTCTGACTAAACACTCGAGGAATGTACGATGCCTACCTTCTGTCCCAACAAAGGAATTCGTGCGGAAGTTGGCCGTACATGACATGGTGTCGATCAATGGAACCTTTAGCATGTGTCGGTGATCAGATAACCATCCGACAAGCCAATACTTCATACCCACCCCATTAGCGTCTGAGTGTATCAGGGCTGGCATTCCGCCAGGCTCATTAGACTGTTTTGCCAAGTCAAAGTCCGAAAGCATGATGTGCCCAGATTGGTGTAAAAGGATGTCTAGGTACAAGTCAGTCCACATGCTTCGTCTTTCTCCTAGGAGGAAGCGCAATACGTACTTTCCGGTTTAAGATCACGATATATGAAGCCCATAAGATGAAGATATTCCAGAGCGGCAACAACCTCAGCAGCGTAGAAACGCGACCCATCTTCGGGAAGGCATTTCCCAGGCCGTGACTGGAGCGCTCTAAAGAACTCACCACCCATGCAGTACTCCATGCAGAAGTAAAGGTACCCATCTGACTGAAAGGAGTGATACAAGGTCACAATGAATGGATGGTTCGCAGTCGCCAGGATCTCCTGCTCAGTCAGGGCACGCTTGATCTTCTTCCGCTCGATCATTTCCTTTTTAGAAAGCACTAAAGTATTTTCCACCGTTTAGTATCGCGACCAGGCACCTGAAGATAATGCTCACCTTTCATAGCGAATAATTTAGACGTCTTCTTCTCCTTCACAAGGTAAACACGGCCAACATCGCCTTTCCCCAGCAGCTTGAGTTTACTGAAGCTTGAAGGCCCCACCTCGACCTTCATTCGAAATGTCAATTACAGATGTCATAGATGTTGAGTAGTAAGAGTCGCTCGTACCTGTCCCACTTTGATAGAATTACTCGAGTACGTCCGCCGAAAAGCTACTTTACCTGGGCCATCGCCCAACCCATTCGGAATCCCTGCCTTCAGCGAGGATGGCGCAAGTGTGTTCCGCGGCAGTCTACTCGACCGACCTCTTGAAGAGCCAGATGACATTGTCTCCATAGAATCGGCGTGATCCATGCAATCGCTTACGGCCATCGGAGGAAGAGGTGGCACCGGGTCCGTAGGGGCCAGGTACCCGTTCTTCGTATTCGATGCTGAACGCGAACCTGACGTGAAGAAGCCTTTCGCATTCGGAGCAGACGCTACCCTCCGCAAGAACTTGGTTGCGGATGCCCCCATCGCTTTAGGTGATAGAGGGTTAGGACGAGAGTGTGGTGTTGAATTGCCGAAGGACGACTGTGAGGTATTCGCAGTCTGTGGCTTACTACTAGCCCGTGGCGCGCTTGGATTACGAGACATAGCCATCCGCTGCTTCTCTGATTTTGTCCGTACTCGTGGCTTAAGGGGTCCTGCATCAGCCAGGACGTCTGTGGAGGCATCTTGATGCTGGTACGCTGTATGTGACCGCTTAGGTGAACGAACGTAATTCTGGGATGCTGCAGCCGTGTTTGAATCACTCGAGTGCGTGTTTGAGGACGTGTATGATGATCGTTGGTCGGAAAAAAGCGATGCGGGAGTGAGAGAAGTATTCGTTAAAGATGCGTTCGGAGTCTTTGGGGTATGCGGACCATTTGGACTAGTTGGTGAGGGTAACGTATGCGTATCGACCATCAAAGAGGCATGTTCGTGCAGGTTCACGTTCGATTTCCTCGAGAGCGAGGACCCGAAGCGCAGAACTGACCTCCAGCTCTGTGCACCAGAAACTTGTGGAGAAGAAGGCTGCGACCTGAAGCCTCCATTGAGTCTAGACTGTGATGCCGAGAAGGAATTCTGGTGGTAGGGATTCGGCGAGGAGGACGACATGGACTGGCAGCAAATCTGCTCGACGGTGACAGCGACGAGGAAAGAAACAAGTTATGGTGAGAGCACGAAAAGCTTGCAGGGCTTGGTCCAGGGCTAACCTAGGACCATCGTCTAAGGAAAGTGCTCTCTGCTTGAATTATGTAACGGTAAAGACCCCTGGCTACTATTTCTCACCAGCACGACTAATATACCGTTGCAACACGAAGGCTACTGTACACTACGATCTGCGCTTCCAGGTCAAAGTAGGAAGGCAGCTAAATACATCGACGGCGAGTGATATTCCGGCATGATGAACAAAAGGTAGAAACTTTGAGGCCAAGGGTCCGGGGGGCTGAGAAAAGAACACGACGCCCACAAAGCTTCGTATTTCGATATGGCCTCGACAGCTGGCGGTCATATTCGAATGGGAATATTCATCCAGCTATTTTCTCCCGTGCTGAGCCAGCGCCTCGTTCCGTCAGAAAAGGAGGCTCTATCATGGCTGATTTGATGAAATGCCCGAGGGGTGATGTGTACTCTGGGACTGAAAGAACATGCGATCAGAACCTGGACGGCACGTTCGCGGAAAAGCAAGAGCTCCCAAGACGTCGGAGCTGTGCTTAATTAGAGTGGGGTTACCGAAGCAGCCGTACTGTTATACATGAGTCAGTATAGTATGAGAAAGCCAGTTTAATTGAGAACCTCAAACCGTTTCGTATCGTCCGTAGAGTCAGGCGCAAAACGGCTATGCTGTACCCAATTTTTCAGCCAAGTCGAGCCGGAGTCGGATCGAAAAAGTTACTAGGCGGCCGTGACCCGTTGCTCTGCAGGTGAATTTACCAGCCCGACCTTCGCGCTACGGGATAGGCAAGTCAAAGGCTATGACTGGAGCGCTAGTCAGCTCGGACGCTCTACTGCCCGAG
Organism: Sanguinoderma rugosum; assembly: GCA_017499575.1. Classification (NCBI taxonomy): domain Eukaryota; kingdom Fungi; phylum Basidiomycota; class Agaricomycetes; order Polyporales; family Polyporaceae; genus Sanguinoderma; species Sanguinoderma rugosum. The sequence goes on along the minus strand of VTPW01000003.1, from coordinate 2,342,912 downwards.
GGTGGCGACATATCTCACTGCAGGCAAGGAGTGTCACCGGTGCATCAGCTGGATCTGAAATTGAAAGTGCGTACCTCCAAAAGGTCCAAGCCGACGAGGCCAATTCATAGAAGGCGATTTCCTTGATTTACCCCCGTGGTTAGCTGGTATGTCCGGAAGGGCGCTCTCGGTGGTTTTCAGCATGGTCAGCGTCTGGTCAGCGTGGCCAGCGTCCAATTTTCGTATTGTCGCCTACATGATCAACAGACAGCAGAAATGGCAAGCGCCCGTTATTACAAGCGGTTTGGCGCCTAATAAAGCAGTGTGGAATCTGTTACCGGTTGTATCACCGATGGCCACGGAAAATTACCACCAACTCGACTTCATCGAGAGGGAAAATCAGACATGTGCGAGATCGATGTGCGAGCTTCACGAATCCCTAGCCTAATGTTCCTGGAGCACTCCGTGCGCCCAAGCCACATCACATTATTTAAATAAAAGGCTTATTCTGTCCGCGCACACATCTCCCTCTACCTTGTCTCGGGTGGATTAATTGAGCTACTGGAGGTCGCTTCAAAAAATAATATAAAGCGACGCTCTCCCTCGTAGTCCTCTCTTATCCCCCATGACTCGCTCCCCCCGCTCCCCGTCCACAGAGTCAACCAGATTATTGGAAGACTCTCCCCCTTCCTATCATTCAATTGATGACTCGGATGATGAACCAATTACACCCCCTTCCAAATATTCCAGGAGCGATATCATCTGGATTCTCGCCGGACTATGGAGCGCTGTCTTCTTGGGTGCTTTCGACGGTTGGTTGCACGACCCCCTCGAGTTTAAATCATCCTGATGGCTGGTTCTTTACAGGAACCGTCGTAGCGACACTTCTAACGGACATCGGAAGCGACTTCAACAAGCTGAACCAATCCTCCTACATTGGTACTTCGTATCTGCTGTCGGTCTGCTGCTTCACGCCACTATACGGTAATATCTATTCATCTTTCGGAACGGACCCGCTAGCTAACGCTCACTATGATTATCTCTCAAGGGCGCCTGTCTGACATCATGGGGCGCAAAGGTGCCATGCTGTTGGGTCTATCGCTTTTCGGTATGCTTCGCCGTTCTCTTCCTAGGTGTTCTTGCCCACACAAACGTAGGTTCGGGCACTATATTTTGTGGCCTCGCGCCTTCCATGGAGTCGCTGATCGCTGCGCGTGCCGTTGCAGGAATGGGAGGTGGAGGGTATGTCTGCTCGTAGCATCAACGCGTTTCTTCATAGCTCACGCGTTTCCACCAAGCGTCATGACCGGTTGGTATACACTCATATGAAGCAAAGCTCTACTGACACCGGAATTAGTTGCTAGTGTCGCTGTCACAGATCTGATACCTCTGTAAGTGAGCATTTCATGGTTGTGACTTACATTGACAAACAAACGCAGGAAACAACGCGGTCTATATCAAGGCATGGCAAATATGTATGTTTAACCGACTATTAACCATCGGCGCTGCATCTAATGGCTGCAGTCTTTACGGTCTGGGTGCAGGAATCGGAGGCCCCGTTGGGGGGTGGATAAATGATGTCTTTGGCTGGTGCGCTCAGTACCGTGGTCTCCTTGAGGTGTACACGGTCTCATGGATGAGTCGCGCAGGCGATCTGCTTTTCTCTTCCAGGTTTGCATGCTCCAAACGCGAGGTGCTCCGTTTGCTAACATAACGACATAAAGACCCCGATTCTGGTCTTCTCCTTCGTTTTGGTTGCTCTCAAAGTGAACATCGATCTTCCGCAGGAAATACAGAACGAACCGGTTCGGGAGAAGCTTCGACGCATCGATTTCTTGGGCTCTTTGACGCTGGTCGGGACGGTTGGATGCCTCCTCTTGGGTCTGAGTCTCAAATCTACGGAAGAACTGCCCTGGTCGAGTCCCTTGATATGGGGACTCCTCGCGGCCAGTCTAGTATGGGGCGTCGCGTTCATCTATGTTGAGAAATGCTGGGCTCCATACCCGGTGATGCCCCTACGTTTGGTAACACAACGAACGCCATTGGCCGTGTCCGTTGCAAATCTGCTAACCAGTATATCCGCGTTCTCTATGGTAAGCCCCTCGTCCCCTGATACATCACGATGCTGACTCTAATCTCAGCTTTACAATCTGCCCTTGGTGAGCTAAACGGTCCGTCAAGCAAACCGATGCGGGCTAAATCCGCATGCTGTAGTATTTTTCTACTGTCAGGCTCGAGTCGGCAACGAACTCAGGTGCACCCACAGTTACCTCCCGCTTGTCTCGGTGCTGATTATTCTTCCGTACTTTAAGGCCTCCACTTGCTACCCCATTCAGTCCGTGGCTTGGGCATGCCGTTCAAGTAATGTTACTGACTTATTTGTTATCAGGTCGCCTTGTCAAGCGGCAGCGTTTTTGCTGGATGGTAATCATCATACCATTCTGTCGTTTCAGCTCCTTACTCAACTTGAATAGGATAATGCGGAGGACCGGCAAACTATACACACTGACTCTCATATCGGCGGTATTTACTATCTATTCGAGCCTCTCGATAGCGAGCTGGACGCCTGACACGGCCGACTTCCATTTGTGGGTGGACATCATTCCACAAGGCTTTGGTATGGCAAGCCTTATCACCACCACCCTTATTGTGAGCTCCCTGTTTAGGACGGGCGTGATAGCTCTGATACTGACCGCTTCTAAGGCCATGATCGCCGGTGTATATAAAGAAGATATGGCTGTGGCGACTGGCAGTATGTCAGACGACCTGCGGACAGCGCACGTAACACTGATCGAATTCCACAGTTACATATCTGTTCAGGACGACTGGTCAAGTTCTTGGGGTAAGCCTGAGCGGTACTGTTCTTCAAGCCGTCTTGCTCGGAAAATTAAAGGAGCGCATCCAAGGTCCTGGATCAGCCCAGGTGAGCGGCTAAGATGTGGGTTTATTCTAGGAAGTAGTGCTAACTCGTGTGCATGGAGATCATCGAACAAATAAGGTTCGCCGTGCCATGCCATGCTGCAAAGCGCGTTCCGTGACTCCCCCTAATGAACTTTCTCTGCAGACATTCTACAGCCATCATACCGCAGCTCGAGCCTTCGCTTAGGCGCGCCGCGATTGACTCCTACGCCGATGCGCTTCGTGTTGTTTTCATATGTCAGGCTGCCATCAATTTCCTTGGGTTTATTGCTTGCCTCCCCATTCAAGAAAATGCATTACCGTAAGTGTCTCATGCTCGGGCTGCGCGGTTGGTTGACACAAATGGTTCTTCGGCCACAGTGGATCCCATGAGGAACAGGAGGAGTACTACAGATCTCGGAGTAACCACGAATGGTCGGACGAGGGCAGCATGGTGGAGGAGTAACTTATTCGTCCGTATAGAATACCACTTGTATTTTTATGTATTTAGTGATACGTCCAGGATATCCCCGCCATCTCTCCCTCCCTCCATGCCATTTGTATATAGCGCGATTTATGACTAACGTCGACGGTGTGATGATTAAGGATGGACTTCTTCTAACCAGCGTCTAGGCTTTTTCGAGACGGTGACATTATTTCTGCCGACAATGGCGACGGGGGACTCTTCGTCGCTGTCGGCGAAGCGAGCTCGGTCAGGGCGGGCTGGGCATGGGAGGATGTTTGATGCGGATACGGTGAATATTGATGAGACGAAGGTGATTCCGAATAGTGAGGAGACTATTGAACGGCGGCTGATTCGCAAAACTTTGGGTATGGCCATCCTGGGGTCGGAATGCAATGAGCCAGCCGCAAAAGGGCAAACGAGAACCACATACATCCACCCATATGTCCCCCGCGCGATATGATGATTACAAGTGCGGTGGTGGTGGTTGAGTTGAAGAGCGGAGGTAGGGACTTCGGCGCTGTCCGGTTCGGAGATTTGTTTGTCGTTGCTTGTTAGTACGCTTCAAGTTCACTCCTCTCATACAGACCCTCCACCAGCGTGACAATGCCCAACATTAGAGTTCTGCGCGATATCAAGGCCCGGGAGCTCGTGCGCGCGAATGAGGTGGCCCGCAGAGCCTACCTCTATGTCGCCCGAAACCAGGCGCTTCCCCCTCAAGTTCGCCACCAAGCCCAGCTCCAGCTGAACACTTTCGGGCGATACACGCGACCGACAACGGTGAAAAATCGCTGCCACGAAACTGGGAGGGGACGGGGCATCATGTCGGAATTTGGCTTGTGCAGAGTACGCGCATTCGCTCTCCCAATGTCGCAATTCGTTGCTAATCACTACCGTTAGTTCCAATTCCGTTTGAAGGCTCTCAAGGGCGAGCTGCCGGGCGTACAGAAGGCTTCATGGTAGTTGGTGAGTAGTGGTTGATTGATACGAATAATGCTGGTACTAATGATGCAAATTCTGTAATATTCAAGTCTGTTCAGAGCCCCCCCGTGAACCAGTAGTAGATACAATATTAACTGTTCTCAGTCGCGCTACAACCCTTATCCATTTTCTACGAAGCCGACGTTGATTCCGGAGGCGCGATATCGGCGAGGTGGATATCTGGTTCGCCACGCTCGCGTCGCCATTTATTTATTCCGTTTAAGAGAGTTTGCTCAACGAGAAATCTAGAAGAATGTGAAAGAGAGATGGTAAGGAAACGCTGGAAGTCGCGCATGACAACGACTACGAACCCGTATTGTCGTAACCACTTCTCGCTCAGTTCCCAATTAACGTGTGCGAGGACGTCGTCGCCGTGTAAGGTTACTTCGTCTTTAAACGAGTGGAGGCAATCAACCAGGTCGAACTTGCCTGTAGAAGGGAGAGCATGCTTAGCAAAGTCGACTGCTTATCACGCTGAAGACTTACTTCTCAGTAATATCATCCTATCCCTCAGATCCGGGTGGATGATCGTGTCAATGACGCTTTCTATTAATCGGGATGAGTAAGATCAACAGCATGGCAAAAATGGCAAATTTACCATGAGGAACCGTTCTGTGGGTCGTTGTGAGTAAGCAATGACAAGATAGACTGACTGAGATCGAAGTACCTTTGGACCAGGGTAGGCCTCAGTGACGCAGGAAGACAATATGCCGAATTCCGTTTATAGTTATCCAAGTGATATCTGACCCAGCATGAGTAAGTAAGCCTCGGACGAACGCCTGAACAGATAAACCTCGGCGCACCGTATGAGCTTATACGCCTCAACCTTTTGGGGATCATCGTCTTCCTCTTGGTCTAACGAAGTGAGAGTTGATGGTGGAAGCCTCTGCTGAGAATCTGTCGAAGTAGTGGTTTGTGGTGGGAATGGCATCGTGTTAACAGGAGAGGGCATCGACATCGCGATATTCGTAGGGAGGAATGAGTTCTGATAATTGTTGACATGCGAGGCTATAGGTCCATTATAGTGACTTGCAACATTTGACGGAGGGGAGGGTTGTGCGAACATAGGGGAGCCAATGCGCATGAGATCCGAGAACATTGCATTGTTGCCTTGAGCAGGAGTACGCGAAGCGGGGTAGATGGAATCGGGAGCAAGCATGGAATAGCCATCCTGCTTCTGCTCGGCCTCACCATGCCCGTTCATCCCCTTTGCTTTCTTTCCCCGACTCGACTCTGCTTCGTCCTCCGCAGCCCTCTTTTGTCCTTGGCCATTCAGCGGGGCGGAAGCACTAGGTGTACTTGTCTGAGAGTTCCCTTGCTTCTTCCGCCGTTGAAAACTTTCGAACGCAGTATCGGTTTCAGAGCGATTTATGAAGTTGTTGAAGTCGGCTAATTCCCATCCCAGCTTGGGTAGGAGACCGCCCGCCCCCTCGCCTATGAAGCCAGCAAGACTTCGTACAAGGCCGCGCAGAGTATGGTTCTCAGTCATTAAATCTGAAATAGGGTGAACATTAGTGCCGATACGGCGAGAAGTGTACTATCATTTAACGCACCCTTGAGCATATTCCGCATCTCGGCCAGAGCTTCATCGTGCCCACCCGAAAGTATCTCAACGCGAGCCTCGAGATCACGTATCTATACGATTCCGCAGCCAACATTCAGCTCACACAATCGATTTCCATGAATGTCTCGAGGTGTACCCTTTGCTGCTTCCTCTGGCGGAATTCCCGTTGCGCAATCCTATTCTGGTCGCGACGCGCCGCCTGCGAGCTACCAGGACGCGTATGATGTAAGTGCGATTGGTCAAAGGCAGCATGGACAATCACGCACTTTGGATTTTTCTTTCGGCCTGGTTTGCCAAGATTACCTCCCCCGTCGCCTTCATGGGATTCAAAGTCTGAATCCTGCACGCGCGAGTCAGTTTGGGAGCGATTTCTGACACTTCGGTGTTACCTCGATATCGCCTGACACGCTACGGTCTCTCGGATTCTTCCTTTCGGACATTTGAAGGATATTGCTTGGATGAGAGGTGTTGTATTACGATCAAGTCAACGCAGTCTCCGGCTTTCACGAATGCCGTGAACCTCCGTATCAAACAACCGTCAATCATGCTTTCAAATCCTCTGTGGTCTCCAAATGGATTTCGAGAATAAGGCAAAAACTTTGCATAGGAGTTGTACAGAGGGCGCACTCTAGTGACACATTTTACATCAATACCGATAGATTGGCAAAGTCATCATCATTAAGTTCGAGATCAAGGAACTTGGTCACATTGTGGGCTATGCTCTCGCCAGGTGCCTGTAATTTTGCTATGCTTCTGCGACCCAACGACAAGCAAATCTCTTTACGGGGATATGGACGACTAGAGGATTGACTGGTCGTTACTGGTCTGTTACGCCCGTGGAACAAGGACGATGGAAAAAGGTGGCCAGACGGACCTATATTTATTATGGCCAATGACATCCTGAAGTACAACACTTGGTTACTGCACCTCCGTAGTGTGCCTACTCGCGAACGCTCGCAACCGCATAATTCAATACCCTGTACATTCATCTGGCCTCAAACTGCACCACTGCGAAACCAATAGGATCAGACCGGCGAAATTTTAAACGCGACAAAAGGTTTTAGACGTACTGCGGGTTGTGCGCTTCTTGTACATTATACGGTGACCACATTCTCTGCAACGGATGGGCTCCCGTGCTCTGATCTCGTTTTTTGCGCCACAGTCTATGTGGATACCAATTGAGTAGCCATCCAAGTTCGATGATTGAGAAACACAGGTGTACCTGCGCAGATGTAGCCCATGGCTTCCTGACGCGATGGAGGGTTGTACGCTGTTGTGCCGGTATTCCCTTGGGTGTTGCTAGCCTGATTCATGTTGCTGTCGCTGTCGTGTGATACGCCTCGCGAGTGTAGATGAAGAACCTGGAAACCTGCAGTAGATTTGATATTTGCGCGTGTTGCTGAGCATGGGCGCTTGTCAAAGCAGTAGAATTAGACGCCCAATTCGGTCCTGATAATCGGGACCGGTAGCCTCGAACGCTCATCCACTGAAGAAATGATGAGCATGATAGCAACGCTGTAGAATTTCCTCGCGGTGAGCTTTGGGCTCAGCTACAAGCGAAGGCGATGCATGTAGACTCTCATGTCGTGCCATTCTGCCATCGCAAGCAGAGCCGGTGGTCCTCCGCCCACCTGACACCGACGTCCGATATCTCTCAATAGTGACAGTATGTTGCTTGAGTCTTTTGATCCAGTATCGTAGTGATGATTCTGATGCAGCTCCATTTATTCATAGGTTGGCTGTGCGTGGCCGTCGTTTCGCTTGGAACCCGTTAGCGGGACTACCCATTCTGAAGCAAAACACAATGGCCGTTTCCTTGCGATTGCTTTTCGAAAGTGATTCAAGTGGAGGCGAGGTCGTTGGCAAGTAAAACAATCCCATGGCCTAAATGCATTTGTTTTGGAGGTGGTGTCATCTCAAGTAACCAAGAGCGCCCCTGTTGTAGATCAGGTTGATGCGTGCAAACTTGAACTCATCACCTTGCCGACCGCCTTTGATCCCCTCTGTTCTGGATACTGCGACCACGGAGCGGACTGTTTGGAATCTGCATCGATATGAGGATCCATTTCTTGACAACATGACCGTGGGCTGTTTCTAGGGCACCCACAGCCTTTATATCTCTCGCATTTCTGGCAAAGCTCTCTTTCCAAGGTTGCAAGCCAGTTGTCGACTCCCTTATCCAGCCAACTCCACCATTCTCTGAAATGGCCACCACTCTCCCTTCCTTTGTTGAACTTATGGCTTCTCTGGGTCTTGACCAACCGACTTCAGCCAGAGACACTAGATTGTCCCCCTCTACATCCCCCCGAGCTTCGCCGCCACTTTCTATTAGCCGTGATGCATCTCCCCCTATACCCAGATCTAGCTCATCTGCGAGCCTCAAAGACATAGCTTCTTCGCGCAGCCGGTCCGCTAGATATACTCCATATTCCCCGAAGCTGGTACGTTCTCGATGACCTGTCTTCCCCAGGTTCCATATCTCATTAGCCCCGCCAGCTGTCCGCTCGTCGTGGGAGTGTCAGCTCCGTCTCTTCCTCCTCCTCTGCTTCCGATACGTCATCTACAGTATGTTATCTAGTCACAAATGCCGTCTGCGTTATCTAACAACCCCTCAGTCCACCTCTTCGTCGCCCCGCATGACCACCTCCCAATTCAGGAAACGCAGCCACCAATTAACCATCAACGTCTGCGAGTCGACGAACGACCTCTCCGCCAACACCCCCATTTCTAGCTATGTACGTCGCAAGACTCCGGGCACTTCCCCGACTTCAACTTCCTTCCCCCGAGAAGACCTGCCCCCTTGCTTGACACCACTCTCGTTGCCAACCCTTCCGCCACTCCCTCCTCTTTCGGGAAGCTCAGACGAGTTTCCCATTACCCCCGAGTCGAACTCGTTCGCGGAGCTGGACCCTCCAGCCTTCATATCGGGCAAAAGCAAAGGCTCGTATGGCCGCATGGGCCGCCCCACGGGTACAAGGCTTTCCACTTCACCACTGCCAGTCAGGCTCAGTCACCGCATTCGCCGGCGACAAATTGATCACGTTGAGTGACTCAAGGACACTGAAATTTATATTTAATCCTTAATATATTGAGACATATATCTTGTATCCCATAGGGTTTCTGTGCGCATTTTGGACTTTAGTAGTTGACTACGGACAACTGTACTCATCGCATTTGTTGTTTCGTTTCTAGCATATCGATTGACAACGCCGCTCTTTTGCTTGCTATCCCTGTCGCCGTCGCATACTCGTGCCCGATACCATGCTGTTAGCTACACAAGCTTTGCGACCAGTATCAGTGCAATCTCTCCTGTTAGCGACGCCATCCAGTTGCTATTAAGACCATCAAACCATCACCACCGAGGAGACACGACGGTAGCGCATACTATTGCACTTTCACATGGAAGCAATATATTCTCTGATGATGAGTTGTAGCCGCTGTATTGTCTAGATAATAATACACATCAAATACACGCACTGAGTTGACCAGACAATGGTATGGCACCCACCATATGCTAGTCGTGGAGCTCCTCATCAACTCCAGGACACAATTCTTCCATCTCCTCCTCGTCTGGATACTGCGTCCCGCACCAAAAGCAGTAGAAGTGTTGTTCCCGCAAATAGCTCAATACCAATTGGAGCCGGTCGTGAGCCTGAAATAGTCGCTGAGCCTGCGCGTCGGCGCACAACCGTAAAGTTTATAGTCGTACCTGGAGACGCAGATATTGGGCTGCCTCTTCTAGAATGTCTCTAGAGTACTTCCTCTCCGGGGCTACGTCCTTTCTGCGCGCGTCTGTGTTATCTTCAGTGACGGCACTTAAAGAATCCGCGCGCATCTGCTGTCGCAATATGCTTTCAATGGAAGTGTCGTTCCCGCGCGATATAACCCTGGGATCGTAGGTGGTATGCAGAGTCAGGGCCTCCAATAGGCCTTCTGGAAAGGACGAGGGGTCGTTTGGATTTAGCCAGAGTACGTTGAACTAGGAACCGAGCGTTAGAACACCTCCAAAGAAACGCATACGATACAATCTCACCGAAACCCCCTTCTTTTCATCGAGCGTGATGCAGGTACGTTGGGCAGGGCCTAACCTGCCTTCAGCGCGTTTCTCATTGTACTGCTGCTTCGCCCGCTCGCGGAAATCCTTGTGTCGATTACTTTCCTCGGCCATCTTGGCCATCTTGCTGACACGGTCCTGGGACGACGTGGGCGAACGCGGCCGCTTCAACGTTACAAGCCCAATGCCCTTCTTGCCTGCATGAATTCAGCAACGAAATCAGTATAGAGCGTAAACGAATAGGTCAGACGGCACCTTGCCATTCGTTTATCGGCAATGGATCGACCTTGTGTTTCGGAACACTGGGAGCGACGTCGTCCGCCGTAGTTTCATCGCCCTCATCTGGAGTTTGGGGACTCTTGCCCGTATCATGATCATCAGTTTGACCGAGAGCCTGCCCGGGTTTGAACCCCATCTTCATCATAATCGAGAGGGCCTTGTTGCCCGAGCTGACACCAGCTTCCTGCTCATCCTTGGCCCGTTCGAACAGACTCTGGCTGAGACCTTGCTCTCTTGATTCGAGCTCGCGCTGGCGTCGGCTTTTCGTTCGACCTTGTTCATTCTTCAGCTGTGAGCGAAGCTGTGACTGCTTTCGAAGACTCGAGTATGTCTTGGGAGCAGACGAAGTTGATGCGGCTGCAGCTAAGAACTTGTCTGAGAGATAATCATCTTCCTCATCGCTCATGCTGAGTGTCGGAAGATCAGAGATTCTATACCGCCGTCTCCGACGCGATCTAACTCACACAGGGGTAATGAGATAAAAGTAAATAGCATCGCATTCGGGACGAGCGACACAATATACAAGGTGACACTATCAACGGCACCAGACCTAACTATGGAACGCATCGAGTAGCATGAAACGGGTCGAAGTTAACGATAACAGGATGAACACGACATAAAGCATGATAGGACGTAAACGAAGTGAAGGAGTCGTGATTTTATGGCATGTCATACTGGGGCGTTATGAAACAAACGTTTAAGCGGCGACGACAGCAGCGGGGGCAGGGGTCTCAGCGGCAGGAGCGACGGCTGGCTCAGGAGCAACGGGGGCTTCAGCTGGGACAGCAGCCGGGGCAGGAGCGTCGGGATGGGCCTCGTCCTTGCCCTCACCTTCACTCTCCGAATGCGGTGTGTTGACGGCGACCTTAACAGCGATAGCCCGACCGGTGACTTCTTTGCCATCAAGGGCCTGGATTGCCTTCTGTTGCTCTTCCTCGCTGCCAACATCAACGAAGCCATAACCCTTGCTTTTTCTGGGCTTTCCGTAGCGGCGGCGGACGATGCGAGCGGTGACAACGTTGATGCCAGCTTCGCTGAACAAAGCGGTGAGGCCGGCATCATCGACGCTGAAGCCGAGGTTGGCTACGAAAAGCATGGTCTTGGAGGGTTCCCCAGCTGGGTCTTCACCTTCAGGACGGGACACGCGAGGCTTGCGGACACGTCCCGCCTTCTTCGGTGCTGCCTGGGCAGCCCCCTCAGCGTCCGGCGCAGGGGGTTCTGAGACATCGCCCTCAGCCTTAGGGAACTTAGGCTTGCGCTATATGCGTGCCGATAAGTGCATTGCACATCAAAGAAATCAATGGAAGTGCATACAGCAGACTTCTTCTTCTTCTTGGGCTTCGCGACACCCTCCGTCTCACCCTCTGTTGTGGGTGCGTCGGTCTTGGTAGCTTCGCCGTTTGCTTCTGCCTCAGTGACCTCACCGGGAACGGCTTTCGCGCCACGCCTGCCGGGACGTCTCTTGGCCTTCTTCTCCTTCCTTTCTTTGTCCTTTTCGTCGGAAGGTTTTGCAACCTCGACAACTACCTCGCGACCGTCGAGCTCTGTCTTGTTGAGAAGCTCCGCGGCCTTTTGCACTGCCTCCGCACTGGACAGAGCTACGAAACCGTATCCTGCTGAACGGTGACCCCGAAGGATAACGTGAGCAGACAGGCTAGTTTATTACGTCCATCAGTAATTCTACGCGAAAAGGCTATGCACTCGCTTACATTTCACTCTGAACAGGCGCAAAGAAAGCCTTCAGCCCTTCATCCGTAGTAACATACGCAAGATTTCCTACAAAGACCTGGAGCAATGAAATTAGAAACCGTTGGCAACGCATATAGATAAAGCAAACCTTGAAGCCTGGTGCTTCTTCGATCTTCTCTTGCGCAACGGGAGGCGCGCCGTTTACTGGAACATTGGCGGCTGGGGCATCAGACATGGTGGACGATGGGCGGGCTGGTGGTTTTGTAGTGGATGAACGCGAACTGGGCTTGATGAACCGGTTTCTTTTTGTCAAACTTGAAGGTTGAAGAAGAAGAGATTTTGCGAAGACACTGCATATTTGTACCATTCGCTTCTGATCTAAACACACGCAAACACCATCTTTGATGAGTCGCTATGGCACCCGGCGCTGTCTCAGTTCTCGTAACTTCAACTGTTGTTCTGCCAGGAAATTTGCTTGTGGCCTGCGGTGACACGTATATTTTACACCCAAGGCGCCGCACAAAATTGAGAAGCGCTGCTTCATTTTTCTCATTTGATCGTTTTTGATGAGTGCCAAGTTTAGCGTGTGCCTGGCCTGTGCGCCAGATTACCTAAGCCACGCCGCGTGATAAAACCCCCAAGGTTGGAGCGAAGAAACTTCAACAGTCTTTTCCTCCTGCCCTCATCACCCTCCCCAACGAGCCTTTTCGGCAATTCCATTCTTTTGCCTCCCTTCGTTTTCTGAACCACCTCCCTCGTTTACGATTTGCAGCAGGCAGGATTCCACACAATGGCCTCCAAGATTTTAAACCTTCTCGCGATATCAACTTTAGCGATTTTAGCCTCTTCTTTTGGCCCCGCTTCAGTCACCGCTCTCTCGGTCGATTCACATCACCTTGTTCGACAAGTCCCCCATGCTCATGGTGCAGTCGCGAAGCGCAAGCGTTCCGTTAACAGGCGTTGTAAGCCCCGTCCTACGACGAAGGCACCCTCTGTCCCCACACTAGCGCCTGCAACTGGCGACAATGGCAGTTCTGGTAACAATGGTAGCTCCGGTAACAATGGAGGTAGCGGAGGTAGCGGCACGACCAAGCCTGCTGATCCCAAGCCCCAAAGTGACAAGGGCGCAGCTTCAAGCACTCCCGCCGCGCCTAAGCCCACCGTGACGCCCAAGCCTGCTGATAACAACAATAACAACGGAGGCTCCAATAACTCTGGCGGTGGCAGTGGAAAGGTTGGCCTCGCTTGGCCGAACGGCGAGGACATCGATCTCGCCAACTGGCGCACCGGAAGCACTAAGTTGTGAGTTATTGGTTTTACGTGCCGTGCTCGTGTTTTTCTCATTCCGCCATAGCATCTACACTTGGAGTCCTTGGATCCCTGCCAAAGCCAAATCACTTGGCTTTGCTCCCGCTCCTATGCTCTGGGGCGAGAAGCAGCTCTCCGACTTCAAGAAGCTCGTCAAGCCCGGTTATGCTAACATCGCGATGGGCTTCAACGAGTGAGTATCAGATTTTGTCAGCGCGACTGTATGGTCACTAATAACTTCCTGAAGACCTGATCAAGGTGGCCAGGCCAACATGTCTCCCTCGCGTGGCTGCTCCTTGTGGTGGGAGAACCTCAACCCGTTGAAGGACCAAGGCTACCAACTCATCTCCCCCGCCTGCACGAACGCCCCCAGTGGTACCCAATGGATGAAGGACTTTATGGGTTGCTGCCGTGACTGCCGAGTGAGTTCCCTGCTATTGGTAGGCTACGTGCTCCAGGGCTAACCCCTGCTACCAGATTGATGCCATCGCTACTCATTTCTACGGTACTTCTGCCCAAGCTCTTATCCAGCACGTCACCGACATCCACAACCTCTTCGGCAAGGACATCTGGGTTACTGAATTCGCATGCCAGGTGATTATGCTGATCATGTCCTCTTACTTGCATATCTAACCCTCATTCCTCAGAACTTTGGTGGTAGTGGCGGCCAGTGCTCGAAAGCTCAAGTTAACGAATTCATGGACACCGTGACCGGTTTCTTCGATAATACTCCATGGGTGAAGGCTTACTTCGCCTTCGGTGCCATGCATGACATGTTCAACGTGAACCCCGACAACCAACTGATGGGCGGTGATGGAAAGCCTAACGCATTGGGCAGGAAGTACATCAAGGCCTAATCGTAGCGGCTTTCCGCGATCTCATCTTCATTCTATATCACGCACTCTCATGGGTTATACCCTTCTATCATACCAATCTTCCCATTTGCTTTAGAAAGTTCACATTTGTGCAGGCACCCGTCAGTCTTGTTGGAATGTTTAATGTTTTCGGGTGTCGTTGCTGGTTTACATTTACCACCCAGGCGTGCTAGTAGCGTATCGTACTATAGCAATTGTTTCTGACATACAAATCATCATTTGGATACGATTATGTCACCACGATCTACGTTCCCCGCGAAATTAAGCCCCGTTTTGTCTCTTGACTCCCATGTCTGTCGTGAAGCACCTCCCATCGACGCTCAAGCAATTATTGGCGTTGCGGAATCCTGGTACTCCGCCGAGCCAACCGCTGCCTCGCCTCCATGAACTATTCAAAAGGACAATGCGCGACGCCACGTCGCGAAACGCAGAGACGGGTTGGCTTGTCCTGACGGCGAGTTATCTAGGCATGAGAATTCGCTCAGCGCAGCTGACCTCTCTTCCATAGACATGCTCACTACTTACTGCTAATCAACCCTCGGCAGTGGGGCATCTCTATCGCTTCATTACTAGAAGTGACCCCAATAACCCAAGCACTCGAGGGGATATCAGAGAAGCTGTTAACAAGGCCGCTCTAATGCGAGAGTCAGCGTTGAAAAGCGTTATTTTTGTTGGAGTACCGCGAGTAAGAACTCACTTATGGCAGTGTTTCGCATATAGGGTGTTGATATTTCCGAACATCAGGTCATCCTGACCCTCTCCGCCCTGTCTGAGGCGCTGGACGACGACGTAAGGAATTCGTTGCGGACACAGTCAATAAGGTGAGCCCTGTGCGGTTGAGAAGGAATAATGCAGCTAATTATTTTGTGAAACAGGACGGCTACGCCCGAGAATATTGACGCGACAGTTAGACGGGGTAAGGCCCTGTGGGACAACATCTATGCACCTCACGCCGATAAACTCCATGCGAAACTAGGATCCTATCATCCGGACTTCATTTGTGAGTGTTGTCTCCACCACCTACCAGCCACAATGGCACCCATCAACACATGGGATCGATCTCAAGATCTTGAGTTTCGTTTGCGTCTAACTTGTTTTACAAATAACACGAACACGATGACTGATGGTATCTTCGCTTTTTGCTGCGTGTAGCGTTTATCATCCAGAGCTATGGCTCGATCTTGGCTCCCTTCCCCGGCAAGACCAAGGCGTACAAAGATACGAGTGACGTCGACGACCCCGACCAAGGAAATCTCAGCCGAGCACAAGGTTCTGTGGTCGGCGTTGCATGTCTTCGCGCCGAGGGTGGAGTGGGTCCTCAACTGACCAGCCATGTCTTCGGCCTCCTGAAGGCCCGCAACGTGGACGGCCTGAACAGGGAAGACTTATGGTTGGCTAGTGATGAAGGAACTGAATGGGTCGTTCGTACCGTGGATGAAATTCTCGATGTTGTGTCATCAGATGTGATGGCGGCTGCGTCGAAGGTGAAATTGTAACTGCAATGAGGACGTGTCGGGTGACCAATGACTTTCCCGACTGTACCTGTATGATTGCATCGTGGGCCAAGTTTGCAACTCAGAACGGCTGTTTTCAGCTCCACGTGAACTCAGGAAAAATGTGTCGTCTAAACGCCTCCCCTTGCGAGCGATGTTACTTCCCGGCTATCCTGTACATGGTGGCGATTATCGGTCAAACATCTTTTCGGATCTTACGACATGTCATGCCAGTCCGAGTCGGACGAGAAGACACCCAGCGACGAAATCTGACCGTGAATAATCGATGAATCTTGGTGACACGACATTTATCGATTGCGTTGAGTACATATGTTATACAAGGGCTGAAAATTAATGACTATGGCACTTTTAGAAAACGTGGGATTGGAGATGAATAATTACAGATTCCAGGCGGCACAGAAGCGATAGAGCATGGCAGTCACCGTGACCGTGTCCATGATGGGAGGGTGCATCTACACGCGATTCAACAGCAATTCCGTACACTGTGAAGAAGCGCTACTCACCACCGTACCAGCGCCAGCGGTTCGAACGAAATGAAGCTCGCCATAGACATCCCCGATTTGATATCGGGTCTGTCGTATCGGTCGGAAGAAAGCAATAACGTTGTTATTCTGATCCTGCAGCTGCAATTGGCAATATCTATCAGGGACGCTTCATTGATTTTAAAATTAAAGAATCGACGTACCACTACGTCGTTGCCGTTACTGCTTGGCCGCCATCGGTATTGCAAACCGTCGGGACCGTTGAAGACTCTTGCACCCTGTATGTTGCATGAGGCTCATGGAACGCGGACGACACGATGTCGGACCTACATAAACGTTACGATCTGGGCGCACGAGGTCGGCCATGGATAGTTGTGTCTAAAACGCGGCGTAAATTCTTGCATGAAGAAGACGGTGATTGTACGTACTTTGCCAATAATTACTCGGCCTAGAGCACCGTTGGCGGCCCACTCAAACTTAGCCACACGGTCCTCTTTGTTGGGGCGGATAGCACGATACAAGGTTGTGACGCTCTGGCCGTTGGCACCGACGCTTGTCTGTGAACACCGAGGTGAGTCCTAGGTTCGTATGTGCCCGAGGGATACTGACGGAGAAGCGATATAGGACGCCCCAGGAATTGAAGAGGACACTTTCACGAGGGTCCTGGTTGGTCCATGAGAGGATGTCGTTAGACGCGTTTGACATAGTGACGGAAGGGATGGAGAGTCGGGGAGGATGTCGAGGTGAGTATGATAGTAATTTGACAAATCGCCAACCGCGACTTTATACCCCCAACCAGTGCCGCAATCGCGTCTGAATATTCTTGCATGCCAGATGGTAAATATGAATCGATCGGGAACGTGGACGATAAACATGTTGGAACGTGTTGGCCTGGAAGTAAGGGTTTACAAGCCGGCCTGAGCGTCTGCCCATCAGTGGAGCGGCGCATCTCCAGTCCAGTCAATCGAGGCCAGCAAGGTCAAAGAAAAAAATGGCCATGAGTTGCTGGTCAAGAATCACTTTTCATTGGTTTGCAATCCAATCGGTGACCTCCGAGTGCCGATTAATGACGCTTTGTGAGGAAAAGTCGAACTATCGGATACAAATATGTTCATGAGAAGCCCGAAGGGATGTCAGCCACCTTTTAATGGAGACAAACGACCTACCACTGTCCAGAAGCTTCCACTATAGGCAGCTTCGAAACGGTCCACTGGCCCATATCTCATCAGTGCAAGCCGTGAACGTGTATCCCCACACCGGGATTCGGAACTCCATGCCTACATCGTGTCGGGCTTACTGTATCCGGTGCAAGGGTGCAGACGATAAGGTAGATTCAGGAATCTGTCGTTCGAAGTTGCAATGATTCAGTTTCGGCTGCCTATGGACATACATGGTCGTTGGTTAGGAAAACATATTCCTAAAATAGGCATGTCGATTCTGGGGAATGGTCAGACCCGCTCAGAGGCGGCAAGAGCAGCGATGAGAGCGAACTAGCCGAAGCACCTTTTGACTGAACCCAAACTTTCTGAGTAAAACTCTAACGCTTCTTTCGAGGGAGGAATAAGGTGATGGTTCATAAAACCCGATTGTTCCAACGACATGTATTCAGATGGTATATAGGAACTACACAAAGGCGACTTTGGTAATCTAGGCGGAAATTAATCAGACAATTATAGGACTAGAGGTGTTTGCACATTAGACACACCTGCAGGCCAAATCAAGGGACTACTTGCACCCCCAAACTCCTTGCACTACCGACAATTGTCCTTGCAATAGCCTCAAGACTCAGATGCTTCACATGCTCGTCTGTAGACTTGATCTTCGCAATTTCATACACGTGCTTCAAGCTTATTGTACCGGTGATCTCGTGTCCTGGTCGACCGGGGCCCTTGTCGATACCAGCAGCCTTTTTAATGAAATATGAGGCGGGGGGAGTTTTGGTGACGAACGTAAACGTCCTATCAGGTTGTACCGTGATGAGCGTCGGCGTTGGTACTCCAGGTTCAATATGGGCCGTCCGAGCATTGAACTCTTTGCAGAAATCCATGGATTTCACACCACGAGCACCAAGAGCGGGTCCAACTGGTGGCGTGGGCGCAGCTTTTCCTGCACCGATGAGAATACGCTGAGGGGATCTTTTTCAAGAACTGGTCGCCGGTTTATGGCTCAGAAACGTTACTTACAACGACCTGCGCCCTTGCGGCGGCGGCTTTGGACATTGTGGCGGTTAACTGGAAAGGTGTGTGCTAAGCGCCGCACGTGGTTGCGCCAACAGGTGAAGCCAAATTAGGGTCGTGCCCGCCTGGACGCGTACTCTTGAACCTCAACCATCACCATCATGGTCAAACTCTTGCTGCAATTTGTCTGTCTCGCGCTGGCCGTGTCCGCTGTCCCTGCAGGCCCACTCGATTCGCAAATGCCACTTGGCTCGTCGGTGGCTGGCTTTGACCTTGATTTGTCGGAACAGCGTCTGGTACAGCTTGAGGGTCAAGCGCCACAATGGATCTCAGAATTGGACAAGGTGTGCCCCGGAAGCCTCTCCTACCTTACTCTCTTCTTACGCTCCTCACAGATCCAGCTCAAGGCCAAGAATGTCAATTTCTTTGACATGTGACTACCTAACCTGCTTGGTGCTGGTTTGCGTTGAATTCTAATGTATATGCAGCACGGACGCGCAAGAACTGGGACATTCCATTGTTGCGAGGCCATTACTCAAGCGTACGTCCTACATATGGCTTCTCTCACGAGCCGAATTACATGTGCATTTCATAGCTTCTTTTCCCTCCCCCAACGCCACCAAGAAGGTCGAATCGGTCTTGAAGACCCTCTCTACCGAAGGCCCCAAGAGTAATCTTGAGAAGTTCACCAGCTTTCGAACCAGATGTATGTCTTCTCTTCACGACTTAATTCGTCCCTTTCTCATTTCAACTCAGACTATCGCAGTGACGTACGTAAATGCCTTGGTCCACGGCAACGTGTTGGTCAACTGATTCTTTCATATAGACGGGCAGGCAGAGCCAGCAATGGCTTTTGGCCCAGATATCGAAGGTAACACCCACGCGCCGTGTTCCAATTTCGTTATCTCTGCAATAATGTCCGCCTGTTTGTAGATAACAGCAGACTGGTCATCCAAGTCATTGCGCAAATTGATCAACGTTTCCGAATTTCCACACTCCTGGGGACAGAATTCCATTGTGCGTAATTCCTGGATTTGTATGGATTGAACTGGAACCACAAACTCTAGATCGTCAGGATCAATGGTTCTTCGACAGTTGACGATAACGTCGTTGTTATCGGAGCACATCAAGACAGGTGCGATCAGTCCGTTTTGGCCCTACTGAAACGAGGTTGATTTGGAAGTTCCAGTACGAACATGTGGCCCTTTTTGCCAGCTCCTGGTAAGCCCTGTTTGTCGCGTCGTAATTCTATCGCCGCTGACTAGCCTCTAGGAGCGGATGGTGCTTGATTCGCATTTCATTAATATCCGATCTCTGACCCTGTGTGTATCCTAGATGACGGCTCGGGGAGTGTGACTATTCTTGAAGCGTACCGTGCTTTGATTGCCGCCGACTTCCATCCAACTCGCAGCGTTGAGTTCCACTGGTACTCTGCCGAAGTATGTCTTCGCCCAATGCCCCATTTTGGGATGTTGCTTGACAAGATTCTAGGAAGGTGGTTTGCTTGGTTCGCAAGCAGTGGCGAAAGATTACGCTGCTCGGTCGGCTAATGTGCTCGCAATGAGTCAGGTATGTATAGTTGACATATGTGTCACC
The DNA here is from genome assembly GCA_017499575.1 of Sanguinoderma rugosum. NCBI lineage: Eukaryota > Fungi > Basidiomycota > Agaricomycetes > Polyporales > Polyporaceae > Sanguinoderma > Sanguinoderma rugosum. Next base: position 2,323,053 of record VTPW01000003.1, on the reverse strand, counting down.
ATCTCATGTTAAAGTGATCGTTTAGTTTGATATGACAGCATGGGTGAAGGTAGAGCTTTCGTTATCTATATCTTCCATTTCAGAACCTAAAATTATCTCTAGAGAGGCACCCGTGAGGAAGTGGGAGTAATTAGTGACTTCGTTGACCCAAGGTGAAAGATTTATTTTGCCAGTAAGATTGAATTGATCACTGAACCCTTCCATTCTTCAAGTCTCACCGCGTTCAACAAGCAACTTGTGGAGAAGTACCTGGATATCCCTTTCGTGGAAACGAAATGTGGTTATGCATGCAGCGATCAGTAAGGGCCACTGGTTGTTCCTGCCGGCCTCATGTTGATCGTCCTCCTCTCTAGCGCCTCATGGTCGAAGGCTGGGTATCCCAGCATTTTCACCATAGGTAAGCCAACTTGCGACTCATACTTTTGTATCAATTAACCGCGGTCTTCGGAATCAGAGAGCTCCTTCGAGAACTCCAACAAACACATTCACTCTGCCAACGAGTTCGTACACTCCTATTTACTCGATTCTCGGTAACCCACTGAACATTTTTGCTCTAGTCGCATCGACATCTCCGATGAGTTTAGCTTCTCCCACATGTTGGAGTTCTCAAAGCTTGCTGTTGCGTTCGCAATCGAATTAGGCGGTTGGAACTAAGTTATTCTCCATCTACATAGCTGTGCATTATTCATGTTCGTACTCTAATACTCCAATGTGCAAGAAACCGGACAATTTTGCAATCCATGAAATTGTTGATCGTTTGCTCCGTGAAATGCCAAACCCTCTAATCTAAGAATGAAACTGAATGACCCCCGAAAGCCAGCATGTTTGACCGAAGAAAACAGGCGTGCACCACGCTTTGCTTCTCGGAATTTAAAAATCTGCGTGACGGGTGCTTCAAAGATGTACCCTCAGTTATGCTCGATCTAGGAACGCCGAAGAGAAAACACCACTCTTACCTTTGGGTTCCTAGTATCCCATACTTGGACAATACCATCGGTATAACCACGGATGAAATGGTAGGTGTCACCAAGATCTCCGCGAGTATACCTCGAATCGACCTTTGCGTTGGGGGCTACCCTGCGGCCGAAATGCACATCTGGCATTCGGCTAAATCCACCACTCCTGTGGTCGAATATATTAACTTGCTCGTCGAGATGGTTCACCTATTGGCACACAGTGAGAAAATCTACGGCATGTCTCCATTCCACTTGCCTCGAAGATAGTTAAATTAGGGTCCGACGGATGTTGATGAATTTGGTGGATAACATTAGAAAGCTTAGCCATCTGTGGCTTTGCTGTGGGTCTTTCTAGATTCACAGCCGCTACCCATTGGCCGAAGCCAGCGAGAAGCACGCCATCGCACTCCCTGTACCCCAAAGAATTTGGAGTGGCTGAGAGCGTGGATAAGTGCTGAACGGATGCAGTCAGTTCACCTTGACTTGTGCGCTTCGTTGTCCATAGATGGATGGCGTGGTCATAGCCACATGAGAGGAACCGAGCATTTGGCATACCACAGAGACAGCTGACACCCACATGAGAGGCCTTCTGGCGGTGTGGTTTCGCATTGATGTCCTTAAGCGCAGGTTGCCGCTCCTGCTCCAGTAAATGAATGAGATGCTGTAGCGGATGTATTTATAGTAAGAAGTTGAAATACCGGCTCAAAGTGGTCAATCAAGGAAATTTGGAATGGGCTGTCTCGATACCCGATGACGACGGTGTCGCCTATGATGCACGCATCTTCGACATGTCGGTAAGAGCCCTCGAAAGGGAGCGAGTAGGCAGATATTCGGCACCTAAGCTTGTTAATAATAGGAACTCAATTTAAAGGTTACTCCTCACCGTTTAGTATGGTTGATAAACTGTGCGTCTGCACGCATCGATATTGTAGTCAAAGGCACATGTACACTCTTCGGAACGAGTAACCTTCTTGCTCGGCTATGGGCTGCCGTAGGGATATCTACGACAGTTGACGGATGCCGTATGTCTTCTGCCAGTGGCATGGGACCATCGGCACTGTGTCTACCGGAAGGAGGCTTCCGTCTTTTTGCTGAAGTGATCCTGGGCAGGGATGACCTCAAGTTCAGATCGAAACTTAAAGGCGAATTCATTTCACTATTAACGACCGATGGATCGTCGAGCGCTGCGAGGATTTCGATGGACGACTGATATTCTTGCACCGCCAGCGGCCGCTCAGGGGAGGACTCGCGCTCGTCCTCGTCTTCGCTGCTGCTATCTTCGTATATAGCTGTATTTAGTGAGCCGTATAACGCATGTTTCACGAGGTCAACAGCATCTATCTCAGGCTTTGGGGGTTCGCCTGCGAAGTCGCCGTTCCGTAATTCTGCCTGTAAGATAAAAGAACCGATAGGCATGCCGTTAAAGCTTTCAACAGCAGATTCGGCCATGCGTCGTTGGCTGAACTCAATGAGCGCCATTCTTTTCGCTGGACAAAGGCGGATAACTTTGCTATAACATCATGTTCAGCAGGTGTTCGGTGTAGGCGATCAAACTTACACAGAGGACCGAAATCCGCTCAAAATCAGCAGATTAGAGACGGCGTCATAGTCTGCGCATGGTAGATATTTCAAGACTACAATTGAGTCACTGCTGTAGGATGAAAGTAGAAGATCCTTTTCAACCGTATACGGATACAATACATCTTCAAGTTCTGACTTGCGTAGATGCCTATCAAGTGTTGGGGATCTTGTTTGAGTAATATATGAAGAAGCCTCGTCCCCAAAGTCGCCTCCGACTCACCGCTCGTGGCGGCTGCCGGCCGTAATTGAACTACTAGTAGAACTAGTAAGGTGAGAAAGCGTGCCAGGTCCTGCGATTGTCACCGTGCGCGTACCCTGAGGAAGAGGACATCGAGCGTGGGTTGTACGATGTCGAACATATGCGACGATGAACATCTTTGGGCATTTTCGACTTGAGAGAACAGAACGACGCGACGTGGAACGCGTCCGTTCTCCGACTCGATCATGGATGTTACGCGACACTGAGTTGCACAACAAATGCAAACAAAAGCGATATGGACTAGGTTCAACAATTTTGCACCAAATTTCAGAATATCTCTTCTTGACCGCAAACCACCACCATGTCAGTTGCCGGCGATGGAAGGCATTCAGCCCAACGAAATTCGACACGTGCATAAGGGTGGCCCAGCTGTGGCACCCGTGGTACAGGCTGCGTCCAGTCGTGTGTTCCGTCGGGCAGATGATGATCATGAGTCGCGGAACGAACGACGCCTACATGCAAGCTCGGATTGGCCGACCCCAGTCGATAACAGAGGTGCTTCTCTGCACCCTATGTCGTCTGACACAGGTCCCAATCTCCGAAGCGCAAGTATTATCCAAGATCAGGACCACATTGCGAAACGCAGGAGACTAAATCATTCCACCCACCAGCACAGGGACAGACCAACTCGGTTCGACGTGCTGTTAGATCTCCCCATTGACTGCGTGCCAGGTGTCCCTGGGTGTCGTGATAGGAGACGCAAATGGGTAGATGCCCAGATTGCAATAATTCGGCGAGAGCGAGATGCGATAGTCTACATGCATACAGTGAGAGGTTTACAGGCCACTTTCTCATGCCGCAGTCTCGCATTTACTCCGGGTGGTGAACCCGGTACGTCCCACCTTTCACCAGATACTAAAGCTCAATGGATGGCATATGTGCAGACGCTCAGAGATTTGACAAGAGCACATTGCCGGACAATTCCACGTCCTCGCTCAGTTTAGCAACTGTAGGTGTACTTGCGTATACGAGTGGGCAGCGATGTTGATGTAGTCTATAATAGCTTCCACCACTTGGCTTCCAAGCAGGGTTAGTTTCATCGCAGCGTTCGCATGTCAACTTGGAAACGCTCGCAAATGATTCACTCCCAAGTGCATTCCGGAGCGGCTCCCCGCCTATCGTGTCATCGACTTCATTGCTTCCTAACTATTCCTCCAAGTTTCGGTCCGGCATTTTAAGAATTAAGCCTCTTATTCCCACTTCACCTGGCACTTCCTTGCCGCCCGTCTCCACCACCTCATCGTTTCCAGCTTTCGATCATGACGCACACTCGGTAATTTCCCTCTCCGATTCCCCATCACCAGTACCATCAGAATCGGTGGAGATAAAGCACGAAAACGAAGAGGAAACGGTCGAGATTGCTTCCATAACTGATGTAGAAGAAGAATCGCCCGTGCTTCAGCCTGCTGTGTATGGGTTAGACGTCGAAATGTACGCTCAAATCACGGCACAACCTCACGAGAAAGCCCGTAGAATACTGCTAGACAAAGCTGGAGGGAGTGGATATAACATATCAACACATGGGTCAATCGATCTCCTTGATATAATTCCCTCATTCAGGTAAAGCCTTACCTCATTTGTTCTACTTTCCGTTGAATTGATCAACACCCCTGTGCAGGCAAACACAACTCGCCGTCAGCCCGGAGTCATTATCGGGAACTATAGATGATGCATGCCTTTTGGTCACTCATGATGCAGATTGTATCGTGTTGGCCCATTCTGGTCAATCTCCGCAAATAAGTCTAGTAGCGTTGTTTGACAATGATAAGGTAAGTCCTTTGCTCCGCTCGCCCCTTCAGAACTACACTCGCGCCGTAGCCTTTCTCCGTGCATCTTAATCGTCCTTGGGAACAAGCGCGTAAATCTGGTGTCGGAACGGTCGCCGCCTTACCCCAAGAGCATGCATTCGTTAGTGGAGGTCACGATCGAATAATCCATCTCTGGAACGTCGACAGCGACCTCAAATCCGCTCAGCCTCACACCCTCGCTATCAAACATAGATCACTAATCACATCACTACTTCCTGTCGACGATACTGGCCCCAAACTGATATCTGCGAGCACAGACTGTTCTGTTCAATACTATGATTTCTCTTCAGAGAAAACTATCAGTACGATGAAAGTCTCGAACCCCATATACCATGTTCATACAACAGACTCGCCGTTCTGTACCTTGCTTGAGGTAAGGCAACAGCACGGTCCGAAGTTCTATTGCGGAATAACTGATTCGCAGTAGATTGGGCATCGTGAGCTGCAGTTCGAGGTTCGTGATCATCGCATGGTGCCGGAGCATCCGGTGCAGCGATTTGGCTACCCCGCGGTTGAAAAGCATGGTCGATTCATCAAAGGTCCGGTAGTCCTCATTTCATTTGACTACTGCGCCTCAAGAAACTGTATTACTCAGGTGACACGTCTGGGCAACTCTTTGCATGCGGCAGTTTCGACGGCCGAGTGCGTTTATGGGATTTGAGAGCCCTCAAGAACCTACCAGCCGAGGTGCGCCTTATCTGTGGCAATTAGTATGTAGTTTAACTCAAACTCTACCTTTCAAAGGTACTCTGTCTGGAAGGTCAGAAGGTGATACAAACTTCCTTCGCGTTTTCTCGCATTGTTGCGCTGTCAAAGGACCAAAACATCAGCGTCCTCAGATACTCCATGGAACTGTAGCATTAGAATTGAATTTTATACTTAAAGTTATTGATGCATGCACATACCGCTACACGAGGGATCGGGCGGGCGCCACAGCAGACGGAAAACAACGTGAGAAGGCCTCGGCTGATTCGCCCCCTGTTCGCCCCAGGCGTGAATGCATATCGGAAGCTCACGTTGACCACCATGTCCAACACGCGTTCTCGACAAAGAGAAGATGTCGACAGGGCATATGACATCCAGACACGAGCTGGCATTGAAGTGAGCATCTATACATTGCCTGACCGGCACGTTGAAGCGTAGCGTCTAATGTTCACCATGCTTCTAGGGTGCAGTGCGAGGCACTGGAGTAGGGACGGGCTTGGCCATGATTGCTCACTTTTCATGGCCGTGGTTCAGGTAGTTCATTAGCGCTTCGGCGTACCCCCCTATCGTTCCGACGAAGCATTCTAAGCCGCATTCTCTCCCTAGGCGGCAAACTCTACCCTTCAAATCGTTTCTAGTGTCGATATGTGAGTCCGATTTGTTGCCTGGTTGACCGAAAGTCTAACGACAGTAAATATAGCAACTATCTTCGGTCTCGGTGAGTACTTCACGAACTCCAAGGTATTACGTTGTGAAGACATTAATATTCACGTAGTCCTGGGTGCCGAAAGGGCATTGCTAACCCACGAGGCTGACCGCCGAAGAGAGGAGAATGCTCTTCGTCGGCAAGCAAGATACGATCTTGCACGAAGAGGTCTGATAGGCACAGAAACGGAGATTGCGAAATGGAGAGCAGAGCGAGATGCAGCTCTTCAAGCTGAGCAAGCCAAAACAGAATAGACAAAGACGTGGGCAATTGCAGTCATTATAAGTAAGCGTAGTTAGTCCATGATTGATAATCGACAGCAAGGTGCTAAAACTAGAGTCACATATATAACGGAATCTCTCTTCGATTTCAGGTCCACTGTGACTGAGCGTAGACCTGCTGAGGCTGCTGCCATTGTGACTCGGGGAAAGAAGGAGGGGGAGGGGGAGGACCTGGGTAGGGTGGCTGAGCGTTGTTGGGAGGTGTGTGGGATGAGGGGGATGGAGGCAAAGGTGGCATTGATGGCGGATTAGGAAGAGGTGGAGGCGGAGGAATCCCCTGTAACGCTTGTTGAAGGTTAATCGGAGGTTGAGGCAAGCTCGTACGTCTCCTTGACAAGTTATTCGACTGCTGGGAAGGAGGGAGCGGTGGTGGGCCCGGATTAGGAGGTTGGTAGGTCTGTTGAGGTAATGGCGGTGGCGGTGGTACGGGGAGAGAAGGGAGAGGCGGAGGTGGTGGAACGGATGCATATACATTGTGGAATGCAGTGCCATTTTGGCTACCATACGATCCGACCTGCTGGGGTACGCCTCCTGGAGGAGGAAGGGGGGAGTAGTGCGATTGAGCAGGTGTTGGCTGCGGAAGTGGCCTAGATCCAGGACCATAACTAGACGAGAGAGAGCCAGGTTGAGGAGGGGAATCATTGTGCGACGGGGAAGGGGTGTGATATTGATATGGTTGCTGGTGTATCTGGGGTTGAGGAGTAACAGGGAGGGGCGGAGCATAGTTCTGCGGTGGTGCTGGCGTCGCTGAGCCGTATGGGGGATATTGGTAGGGCTGTGGTGGTGGGGGTAACTGGTGGAACGAAGAAGTAGGTGGTAAGGAAGGTGGAGGGTAAGCGGAAGGAAGAGGCGTCTGTGAAGGTGGTGGTGCAAAGTTCGATTGGGGGTACAATGGCTGATTGAAAACGCTGGGCGCTGGCGTGTGGGATTGCTACGCAACAGTGGATCAGTAAACGAAAGTAAGAAAAGTCGCAGGGATAATTACTAAAGGCACAAACCCTGACGATGTCGGTGGAATGCTATAACGTGGGCCACGCGCTGTCTGTGGCGGATACCCCTCCGGTACATACTGGGATGGCGTTTCGTAAGGTGTCTGGTACAGAGGCTGGGATTCGTATTCGGTTGGTGACTGATAAGTTGCCCTGGGATCGTACTGGGAGTAAGCTGAGATGGTGGAGAACCCTGTGGAAGTAGAGGGTCTGCGACCGTGAGGTGGCTGCGGCCATTGTTTCGTTAAGGACGCTGAACGGAGAGGTGCGAAGAGGTCTCTTACCGGATAACTTTCCCTGCGCCTAGCATCGTCCATGATACCAAGTTGACCAAAGTCACTGGCGAGACCTTCTGGCGAAGGGCGTCGATGTTCGTATGGAGGCACATATAGATCGAGCTGCGCAAGAGAATTGGATGCCCTCAACGAAGCAGGCATCGCGTCTAGTTCCTGCCTTGGTCTGTCGTGAAGAACGCTGGTGGAAACAATCCTGGAGCCCGGGACACCCGGCGCGCCTGTCGGCCCATCCGCTGGTATGAAGGAACCTGGGCCACCGTATTGCTTACTGGCGCTGCTCGCCTTGGACTTGGGCTTTTTCTCGGGTGGGGGTTCCTACGTACCATATTGGGTTGGACTGGGAAAGGTTATAATTGAGGTACTCACATTCGACCAGAACGTTAGTTCGAGATACACTTCACCGGCGAACTTGTCCTTGTGGTTCAATGTGAACCACTCTGCCACAGCAATAATAAGCATCTAGATGCGCGCCATCCCCAACATCACTGACCGTCTGTCTCGCCCTTGGTCAGAACTTCCGTAAGATCCACCGAGGACTCTCCAATGAGATCAGGTTCGCGAGGATCATCTGCGTAGCAAGCCACGGACATTGCCTTTGCACCCTTGATTCTTGGAGTCTTGTCGCTCTTTGGTGGAGGCGTCGGCGGGCTCCCATCATCGTTGGTTGTTCTCGCTAGCACGTCTTCAGTGTCCTCATGAAGCGTGAATCGAAACTCTTCGTCCCATTCTGGATGCTGGCCGCCGCGCTTGATGGCCTTGGTCTTGAACTTGACGCCATTGAGCTCGACAACGCAATACGGATCCTGCTTTCCGATGTGTCTTTTGTTGGGCAAGTGACGCTGTTGACGATCTAGTCAGATTTCTCGCTGACACGGCACTTGGTCTGGGCTTACAGCTTTCAAGACGACGACGATGAGAGTCCCGATCTCGCGGGGAGTAGAAGACATTACGGTGGAGAGAAGGAAAGAAGGAGAGTCAGAGCAGGAAGGGCATAAAGACTGTTCTATGGCCACTGGCGTTGGTTGCTGTTTGCGGCGACTTTCAGTTGATCCTTGTATACCCCTTTTGGCAGTTGAATGCACCCACGCACAACTTCAGTCGCAACAAATTCCTTGCCTGCGCCGCAGTAAGTATAGCAATTCCGTCGCGAAAACTATTGATATTGATGCTTCGGACATAATACACCGCTTATGATGGAACATAACTCTTAATACCCTCTTTAAATATCAATCCAGGCTTGCGAGCAGCGAGGTCAAGCAACATCTCAGCGAAGTAGCTGTTGGCCCACGCGAACCAACTACGAGTGTAATCCTTGGTGTCAAAGATCGACTGTGATTCGTGAATAAGGCCCAACCCATTAGTGTTCTAGAGCGAGGGAATTTGATAAACCGCTAAAAACGCATGACGAGGACTCCTTACGTTCGCGATGATAAACAGTGAATTCAATATCTCTGCGTCGTCGTCAGTCCCAAAGATTGCTGAAATTTGGGACATAGGCCTGCAAAGTTTCAAGTTCAGGTAGGGAAAGGATGGTCGGTCAATGAACTTACCAAGGATGCCAAGGGTCCACGTGTGGTCCTCTGCTCGACGAGTACGTTAAATAACGGTCGTGCGTGTGAAGTCAAAGCGAATAAGAGCACTCACCCAGCGCCTCGGAAACTCGAGATTTTACTTGCTGCAAAATACGGATTCTTGCTTGAGAACAGGACTTTGCGAGTTGCGACGTAAGCTGGATGGTGCTTATCCAGAAACCCAAGGTAAGGCAACGAGAGCAAGGACTTCGTACGGTGCAGCATCAGAACTCCGTGAACCGTAAATCGTGAAGAGACAGATCCAACTTACTGGGACATTGGCGTCATCCATCACATATCTACTCCCAAGGCCATTGGTTTCGTACGCGAAGATATTATCGACAATCTGGTAAATGGTAATTGATCATTCAAATGTATTGTCAAGAGTGGTGTAGACGGCCTACCGTGGTGTCCCATATCGCATCATGGATGGTCTTACTCCATTGCCTAGCCAAACGGCTAATATTCCTGGCTTGCTTGGCCTGGTCCAACACATCCGCCAGATGACCAAGTTCTACACTCAGCATGGCGTTGGCCGGAGTGAGGAAAGCTACATATACCGCACGCGTGAGGATAAACAAAACGGACGTTAGCGTTGTGGGAACTTACCAAAGGTACTGAGATCATCAGAGGGCCTATGGTGAGTCCCAACCATGCCGGTGAAGCCTTTCGGCTCGCCGATGCCTCTATTATTGACCTGCGGCGACAAAGCACCTCCTCCACCAGTCCAATTATAGAATGATATCAGGTTGAAATCTTTGTCGAAAGTGGGCTGCGATTGCTCGTTGATGACGCGGAATATCTGATCAATTGCGGCGCGCCCTGTATGAATAGATGGGATCAGCAAAGCGATTCCGACCAAAAGGATGCTATACGTACAATTGTCGTTGATGAACGACGCGTCTTTCGTAGATTGAAAATACGACCTCGAAAGTTTGAGGAAGCCACACAACGAGTCAATTTCATACTATCACACAAGCTTTAAACAGAGGAAGCCCGATAGTGACAAACTACCTACCTTGCACTCAAACACCGTAGTGTTATCAACGGGGCTTCACCCCTCGACGTCAGCATCCAACCCACAATATTCTTTGCGGTAGAGGCACGTACGGGTTGACCGTGACTCCATCCGCCCAATCATTGTGGGTAGGCGGCAGCCCACTTTCAGGAGGCGGCTGGAACGCTCCGCAATACGGGAACTGCGCAACATATCTGGCTTCGTTGTTGATCACTGCCTTGACCAACGTCGCTAGCTTTGGATCGCCTGCTAGCAGGGTGTGATAGTGGGCGAACTACAAAGACGATGATGAAGGGTGTCAGTGTTGTGTTATGCCTTGTACGTTGTGGACGTTGTTTGAGTCACCTGGTTAGCGGTATCTCGTAGCCATTGAGCTCTGTAAGTCGCGTCAAGTTACAAGGAGTAAGATCGATGATGGAATATACAACGAACGAGATATCCTTCGATCTCAATTAGCAATGGGTCACGTAGCGAGCATCAATGAATATCACTTACTCCTGTTATGATGAATGCCAAATTTTCTGTCTAAAGCGTATTTTATCAGAGTCCAAGCTCCAGAGTCCAAGCGGGAATCTTAGGTACCTCATTGAAATATTTGACCGTAGTATCTACAATCAAATCAATATAGGGTTACAAGCTCTTAGAGGAGACTGACCAAGGGTATTGGGGAACGTATTCTCAAAGAGCCTGGCGAGGTCAGGGTTCTTGAGACGAGATTTCATGTCTGATATCACTTTCTACAATAAATTCAGCAGGCTTCTCAGCGGAATAACATTGCCCATCATACCTCAACGCTAGTACTATTGAACGTCCTACATGCTGGATCAGGCCTCATAAACGGCAAAGCCAGCGGTCCAGTTGAGAACGGCGCATGAGGGTTCTACCATCAAGAACGCTTCAGAGTCACCTCTTCCATTCATCAGTCTTCCGTTCGAGCGACAAACCTGCGAGTACGTGGTATAATCAGGACACTGCGCCTGAGAAGTAGCAGCGAGGACCGCCGCAGTTGCAGCTACACTCCGAAGGCCGAGTTTCATGTTCGCGACGCGCCAGCCAAATCCCAGGAAAGAGGAGAGCTCCAGCGCACATAGCTCGAGAACGGCTTCTTTTATGATGCTTGCGGTGTAATTCCAGAAAGAAGTGATGATGATTGAGAGCATATGCGAGCCCTCCAGTCGTGGGTTCTGGTTTGATCACGCGCCTACACTTCGTCTTCTGCCGCACATGGAGCTCTGGAGAGCGAAGCTCAAGGATGGCCGACGCCGTTCGTGTCGTAACGCGGTGGGCCAGCTGGTGCCCAACATCGTGAATGGTGCTAAAGCTTGTGTGAAGAACTTATTGTGGGCGAACAGGCTTAGCTCAAAGGGGACATTTAGAGATGCTATGAGCTGGTATATATAAGTTTGTTGAGATGAAAGTAGTTAGCTTAGTACTACTGTAAAACCGAGACACAGAAATAGAAGCGATGTGGGGAAAGAAAGTGGTAAAATGAAAGTACTTAGACGATACATACAGTACGAGTGTGTATAATAGTGCATGAAGGTCCCCGGGAAAGGCGAAAGAAGAAATGGCGGAATGCCTAATGCTCCTTGGACGGAAATGGTTGGGAAGTCTCGGTGTCCTTCGTCTGGGCCACAGCAACTTCGTCGACGACCGCGGGTGTTACAACGGCGGCAGGGGGATCTTCATTTGAGTTATGCGAAGTCTTGGAAGGAGGTCGCGACTCAGCGAGTGAAGCAAGCTCCGTGGAGATGGCGGGGGTGGTAGAGGCTGGCGTTGTCGAGTCTGAAGTATATACAGATGCTTCAAGGCCAGACGATGGTGGAGCCTCGGTTTCTGTCGTACCTCCCTCCAGCTGACCATCCAAGTTCTCTTCGTCCTGCTCGACGCGATCCATGCTCAAAGCACCTGTGCGAACACTGTTCGTCGTCCATACGCTTCGTTCTCTGACTAATGATGGTGTTCCTGGTCCTGGTTGAATCCTTGCACTCCATCTACTAACCTCGCTTTCCCAGCTACCCCTTCTCGAACTACGCGGCCTCAGCGCCCTGACACTTGCATCAACGTCACGTTCATCCAAACGTTCATCATCCCCTAGATTGAAGTGACTGGTGCTCTCCGCGTCAGCAAACGCCATGCTTGCACCTCCGCCGAAATGTGATACCGAATCGCCTCCGCCTATCATAGCAGATGGAGGGGCCGACGTCCCGATCCCAGGTCTCAGTCCTGGAATGGCGTATGCAGATGACGCTAGAGTAAGAACTGAGGCGTTGTCTAACGGAGGTGAAGAGGGTCTTGGGTTGTTACGAGGATGGTGAGAGGTGTGTAGCGGCACATGGACGATAGGTCCGTTACTGGACTGCTGTGCGATGCTCTGCGGGGTTTGCAGCGAAGCTGGGCGAGATTGGGAACTAGGGGAAGGAGGAAGTGCTGAGAACGTGATGGAAGTGCCAGTATTGAGCAGAGCAGGGCCACCACCTGTGGATGATGTTCGGATATGGGGCAATCTCTGTGCTTGCGGAGGAGCGGCATTGGTTGGCGCCTGCGCGATATGTGCCATGCCTCCTCCGTTCAAGTCGATACTGAGTAGCGTTGTCGGCTTCGTGCTAGCAGCCATACTCCGGAATGTGCGGGGATCGGAGAGGTAGGAGGACGATGAACGAGAAGGCGAGGGGGAAGGAGGCGCACTAGGAGGGATGGGTCGCACCGAAGCATCTTCATCAGCTTCGTGCTGGCTGTTCGGCGACCATGTAGAGGAGCCATCGAAAGAGCGTGCTTCATCGTCTTCGTCTTCATCGGAATGGATGTATCCTCGACCGTCGTCCTCATCGTTAAGTGAGATGGTCTTGCGCTTGACCGACGCCTCCAGTTTGCCTTGCCCCCTGCCTGCGACCGCTGCGGAAGAGGGGAAAGGCGAGGACGCAACGCGCTGGCCGTTCCGTGAAGGCACTTTCGTGCGATTGTCAATAAAGGGGGCCGCATTCTCCGTCCTCTTCGTCTTCACCTTCCCCGCGAGCTTGCGCTGGAACCAGTTGATAATGGGCTTGCTAGATCTTCGCCCATTCGGTGCTTTCTTCGGCTTGGGCTCGAGCTGCGGAAGCGCCTTCATTCGCGAGGTAGATTGCTGGGGTGGCTGCTCCTGGGGCTTCTCTTTCTGGGGATTCGGGTTCTTCGAGGTCTGCCCCTCCGTGGTTCGTTGGGCCGCGCTTTTGAGCTGCTGGCCCGAGCTTTTGACACGAGGTGGGGAATTTGCTATCGGTTTCACAGCGTTGGCACTCATGTTGGAAGCTTCTTGATGGTACCCAAGAATAGGCTATGGCGATGCGCGTGGAACGATGGCCGGAGCTGAACTTCGAGGGAATTGGCTGATGTGGATGGTGGGAGAAAGTGAGAGTTGGGTTCAAGGGGTCACTCAACCAACTCAACATGAGGCTCCTGCGCTAAATGAGATTGCCACAATTATATGTAATGCTATGTGAGATACAAAATACATTGCTACTGCTCTACCAGTCCGTTTCCTTCACTTTTCTCGTAGGAGTGACCGGAATCTTGCTGCCCTTGTATCCAAATCCATCCAACCACGGCCACACCTCACTTCGTCTTTGCTCAAACTCATCAATTGAAGTCCCCCTTTGCAGTGTCAGTGCGATGTCATCCAAGCCGTTCAGCAGACAGTGTCTTCTGAAAGGATCGGTTTGAAACGGTATTGGTGCCTTCCCGTTTGGCCGTCTAACCTCTTCCCTCTCAAGATCAACCTCAAGCTCTAGACCTGCTTCCGCGTCCTCTGCCAGTGCCCTGCAGTCTTCCTGAGATAGAGCCACAGGCAGCATGCCGTTCTGCATAGAGTTATTTCTGAAGATATCAGCGAAACTCGGAGCGATGATGCAACGGATCCCAAAGTCGTTCCTACCACGCCTGTTAGTATTCCTTGCAGAACGATCGCGGGGAATTAGACTTACAGACTCCAAGGTGCGTGTTCACGAGAACTACCGCATCCAAAGTTCTTCCCGGTACACACAAGGATTTTAGCTTTGTCGTACGGTTTGCGGTTGAGCACGAAATCCGTTTCCTTTCCGGTGTGGGGATCTTTTCGAAGGGTGTAGAACAGGGCGTTGGCCAGACCCGTCCGCTTCAGCGTCTTCAAGAACTGCTTCGGTATTATCATATCCGTGTCGACATTCTCGATGTGCAGCGGTGCAGCGATACCCTTGACTATATTGAACTTCTCGACGCTCGAGGGAGCTTCCTTCGGTGGAAGAGGTACGGATGAAGCTGGCTCGACGCGCTCTTCTGGGGCAGGAGGAGCGAGTACGGGGTCGTTCAGCAGCTCGCGAACGTTCAGCAACTTCATCTTCGGCGCAGCACCGACGTTCGCTTGCCCTTCGCCCCCAAGGAATTTTCGCACATCGGTCAGTTTCCCACTCATCGCGGCAGCAGCGGCCATCGCAGGACTCAGCAAATGTGTGCGCCCCCCAGATCCCTGCCGACCCTCGAAATTGCGGTTACTCGTGCTCGCACATCGTTCGCCAGGAGCGAGCTGATCCGGGTTCATCCCCAAGCACATCGAGCACCCGGCTTCTCTCCAGTCGAACCCAGCGCGCTTGAAGATGACGTCCAAGCCTTCGGCTTCAGCGTGTTGCTTGATTATTCCTGAACCAGGTACTACCATAGCTTGAACGTTGGGAGCAACCTGAGCGTCCACGCCTGCCGCTAGCACGACCTTCGCCGCCGATCTCAAGTCTTCGATGCGACTGTTGGTGCAAGAGCCGATGAAGACCTTGTCAACCGGGATGTCCTGCATAGGAGTATTGGGTTTGAGGCCCATGTACGCTAATGAACGTTCGGCGGATTGGCGTTTAACTGCATCGGTCATTGTTGCGGGGTCGGGTACAGCGCCAGTGATAGGGACGACATCCTGAGGCGAAGTTCCCCAAGTAACCGTTGGAACGATGTCCGAAGCCGGAATATTAACCTCGATATCGAATTTAGCTCCTTCGTCGGTTCTCAAGGACTTCCAATAAGCCACCGCTCGATCCCAAGATTCGCCCTTCGGAGCTAACGGCCTGTTCTTCAGGTACTCGAAGGTGATTTCGTCGGGAGCGACCATGCCGGCACGAGCACCAGCTTCGATGCTCATATTGCAAACGCTCATTCGCGCCTCCATGCTGAAGCCACGGAAGACCGAGCCAGCGTATTCGATGACACAGCCGGTGCCTCCAGCGGTGCCGATGACCCCAATGATGTGCAGAATTACGTCCTTCGACGTGACGCCTTCGTGCAGTTCGCCGTCAACCGTGATGCGCATGTTCTTGCCTTTCTTCTGTAGGAGTGTTTGTGTGGCGAGAACATGTTCGACCTCGGATGTACCGATTCCAAAGGCCAGCGAACCGAACGCGCCATGGGCTAACGAAACGGTGATCAGGACAAGTAGATGCGACTTTTGAAATTCAAACGCTAACTTGATGTATGGGAATCACCACAGACGCAAGTTATACCCGGGAGCTAAGCCAAGAATTGAGTGTCAAGAGCTGTCAGGAGAAATCAGAAACCTTACCGTAAAGCCTTGCTCGGGACCAATGATATGGACGATGCCTACGGAGATAATGAGCGTAAACCCTAACGAGTGCTGTGCATGCCAACCTTGCCGCCTATCCTTCATCCCAAAATATGTCAGGCCAAATTCCTTGACATTCTCCTCCAGCGCAGCACACTGAGCTCTTGAATCGGGCTCAGCGATGAAAGTGTCTACGCTTGTAAAGTTTTTCCGCGAGACAGTTCTATGGATGACGTCAGCCGAAGTGTGCAGCGCATGGGCAGGCAGCGTACGGGATATTGTGGTCCACCGTCGCCAGAGTGCAATCTGGCCGGCGCACGGGTCTGCCTGCATTGCGCCTGAGGAGAAGGTGAGCACGAGATCGTGCAAGTGGCGGTTGTGGACTCACAAGCCTTCAAAGGCCTGGGGGCTTGTTACTTCGTGAACAAGATGCCTGCACGGCCATATCAGCAAGCAGCCGTCGAGAAACCGGGGAAGCGCTTGTACCTATCAATGTAGATCAGCGCAAGGCCGTCCTCCTGAACATCACTACAGCCGATCAGGTGAGCAACGAGAGCGCAGAGAATTGCGGGCGACGCACACGACGTGGTCGTCCCAGATCTTATCGTAGAGCGTCCTCGGTGCAGACACAGCGGTGGGCATCGTCCAAGGTGGTAAATGTGCAGAATAATTCTCCGTCGTCGGGCGTCCGCTCGTATTTATACTTGCTCCAGAATGCGGGGAGTGATCATGTGAGTCGGCCGATGAATTTAATCGGCCGTTCGGCGGGATCTAGCCAATCGCAGCAAGGCCGATAGTCATTTTAGGGTATAATACACTGGGAACGTCCATTAATTTATAGCTACTACATATGTACATACACTGGATCAATAATATGCCTTCTGCTCGTATGTTCTTTGTCGGTCGATATGGGTAGGGTGGGGGAATTGGGGGTGGAAAGCAGCGGACGGCGCGGTATATGCCAGCGTAGGCACCCCGTGGGCGGTATAATCACCCCCAGCATACGTCCCATATCCAGCGTATCCGTAACTCTCCTCACTCATATGCTTCTTCGACCGCCCAGAACGCGACGAGCTAGAGCGAGACAGACTCTCGCCAAAAATATCTTCCCGAGGGCTATTGGTATGGTTGCGATTGTACGGATCGACAATCATGCTCGCAGCGTCGAACGCCATCGCTTCGTCCATCCGCTTCCTGCGCTGTCTCCTCCGCATCACACACGTTATGACCACGGATATCAACGCGAGCAGCGTAACACCCAGGATGAAGAACACAAATCCAGACAGAGATTTGTTCTGCAGGAATCCCGTGGGTTGGCCATTATTGCCACTGGTCCGCGTGTTTACGACGGCGGGTATCCCTGCAGTCTCAGTGGAAGCGGGCATGAATGTCGTGATTGTCTTTATCTGGCCGTCGGAATACGACTCGAAGAGGACTGTAGATAGGGACTGAGAAGGTGTAGCTATTGTGCTGGATGATAATGGACGTTGCGTCGGAGTGAACGTACGCGAAGCACGTATTAGAATCGGCGAAGAAACGGGGACTCTCGTAGGAGCCTCAGTGCTAATCGGTCCCGGGCTGAAAAGAGGTGTCGCTGCGAGCGGGGTTGTACGAGCAACAGCGGTAGGCTGAGGCCCTACCAGTGGGCCCAATCCTCTATCAGGTCCATCAGCTCTAGACATCCTTTAGTCCCCAGTGAACCTGGGCTACTCACAAGATACCGCCTAAGCCGCCTAGAGACATGGGCGTTGAGAACGAAATTGGGGGGTAAGGGGAATGCAGCGCCGTTCGTGCATTGCTGGCATATTTGAATTGCTGACACCAGCGACTGCCACGGTACAGCAGGATACAGCTTGACGATGCGCGGCGGGAGGTATGAAGGGAAGAAGGGCTTGTTCTAATTGCGTTCAAGATCCTAGATCTAATCTAATCTAATCTGACAGCTTCTGTACGCGTCGGGTCGTTTAGGCTCCTCATCTTCTTACCACCATGTCCCAGGCTCTCCGTAAGCTTCCTAGTCGAGCGCACAGCGTGTTCATATCTTCGGAATCGGTGTCCCCACTGCTCTATGCTTGCTTCTGAATATGTAACGCGTCGACCTGAACATCAACTAGCCTTCTGGAGAAACTGGGTCAATGCCTACCCCTGCGATTCGAGGTTGCAGGGGAGGGTATTGTGCTAGCCAAAGGTTGCCATCTTCACGACCCAAGCTGAACGCGCGCGGCGTTGCTCCTTGTCCATAAGACTGGGCAGCCAAATTTGTCGCGTCAGAGTGTATGGGATTTACGGGGCGGAGCGGTCCGTGGGGATGACCTGAATGTCATTCAGGTGCGAATGTTCACTGCGTCGCATGGAGCTGCTACAAGTTTAAGCCACAGCCTATCTGAGACCGAGTACGCTGACAAATTAACCACAGTACATCGACGACGACGACGACGATGGCTTCGAAGCCTATCAACACCTGCGTCCTTGGGGTCGGTTTAGCCGGCCTTACCTTCCATGTGCCCTTTATCCTCGGCCTCCCGGACTTATTCACCCTCCACTCAGTCCTGGAGCGCAACCCAACAACTCCTGGCGGAAAAGTCCATGAGCGATTCGGCGTGACTACGAAAATCCACCGATCGCTCGAAGACGTACTGGCCGATCCGGAGATCGAGCTGGTTATCGTCGGGACGCCGAACCATACCCATCATGAATTCGCGAAACGAGTGCTGGAAAGCGGGAAGCATGGTCAGCACAGGCTTACTCTGTATCTCCTCTACAGGAAATAACGCGGAGTATGGTAGTTCTTGTGGACAAACCTGTGTCCGCGACGGCGCAGCAAGCTCGTGAGCTCGGACAGCTCGCCAAGTCACGAAATCTCGTTATCTATCCGTACCAGAATAGACGATGGGATGCGGACTTCCTTGCTCTCAAGAAGCTGATCGCCCTCCCAGCCTCTGATCCTAAATCACTAGGGACCATCGTTGAATTCGAGTCCCAGTGCGTGCTATAGTTGGTTTCCTATTGAAGATATTAAATTGAGTTCACTCAGTTACGACCGCTATCGGAAAGGGTTGAAGGGGACATGGAAGGATCAGCCTCTACCGGCGAACGGTCAACTATATGATCTGGGGACTCACATCATTGATCAAACTCTCGCACTTTTCGGACGTCCGGCGAAGCTGACAGCATTCGTCCAAAACACTAGAGGCGTAGGACACCCCGATGTGGACGACACAGTACGCTATACGAATACGAATCGTGATTGCACCACTCATTCACCGCTTTTTTGTAGTTCTCCGTCTATATGCATTACCCCGCAGGATCTGCATTGCCTCGCCCAATGACTGCCATCCTTCGAGCTCATATCCTCTCTGTCCGTTCGTCGCAACTGCGGTACCTCGTCCGTGGGACACATGGATCATATACCAAGTACGGCGTGGACGTCCAGGAAGACCAACTGAAGACCTTTAACGACCCAGCAACTCAGATACACGCCGAAGGGTTTGGAAAGGAGCCTGAAACGCTTTGGGGTACATTGGAGACCATCGGACATAATGACCAGATCACTACAGCTATGTGAGTGCGCTTTGATCCTCAATTATCCACACGCTGATCCGACTTCACGTATAGTTGGCCATCCACCGATGCAGGATCGTATATTAATTTATTCAAGAACCTTGCAGCCGTGATAAGGGATGGTGCTGAGGCCGAGATTAAGTGGGAAGAAGCAACAGCTGTCATAGAGATGGCGGAGCTTGCTCACCAAAGCTCGAGAGAAGGCCGCACTCTCGAGGTTCCCAGTGCAGCCAACTAATCAATCCATTTCCCTTCTTCAATGCTGTGAATCAGAATCGTCGGAATCAAACACGGAAGTAGATGTGACAGACCTAATATTCCCACGAGTGCTATATTCGATCGATATCGCAACGGGCACATTGAACTGCTGATCATCATCTACAGCTTGCACAGGCGTGTGGTATCCACCGCAGCGCTTATAAGCCTCAGGTAATCGACGATGGCGGTAATAACCTGCACTGCAATCACACACCCTCCCCCTCTTTCAACACAGTCAAGATGGGTCCTCGCGGGGCGCTAGCGGTTTCTTTAGGCAAAACGGCGGCCCAGATCGCTGCAGACTTCGCGCCTGTCCCGGGGCTCATGGGTGCTGTCGAGCTCCTGTGTGGCATTGTTCAGCTCTGCGAGAACGTCACTTCGAACAGGTTCACTGTGATTCACATCTATTGTTATGCACTTTGTTCACCTATTTGGTACGAACAGGCACGCAGCTTTTCAGCTTCGCGATCGATGCCATACGATGTTGCTCGCGTTCAAGGACAGCCAGCAGGGCGCGACTTCTGGGAAGATTAATGAAGCCCTCAATGCTGTTGAAGAGTGAGTGAATAACGCCACCATTTCATTCTACTGTCTTGTACTCGGTGTGGCTGATGTGGATTCATCACAGCTGCCTTCTTGATATCAAGACGAAGATGGATGGCTGGACCAAGATTGGTACCATCAAGGGGTTTACGCGGCAAAGAGAGATCCAACAGGACATCGAGCGCTGCCACGAAGCTATATCGGATTGTGTCGCTAAGTTCCAGGTACGATGCTGCATCTTATAATGCGTTAAATCACCGCTGGATGTCACTCCCCCTCCCCCTTAGTTGGTTTCGCATATGGAGCTTCACCAATGGCAGCACCAATTCGAAGTTACTGCGAAGCAAGACCATGACGAAACGTGCGCGTACCTCGCCGAGATACAAAACGGCCAACAATTGACCCAGCAAGACATCATGCAAAACACGGAGCTTACTCGACAACTTATGGGCATGGTGCAGCAAGTATGTTTAGAACTATATCGACATCGCGCTGCAGGCTGCTAAACACACCCTTTCACAGCTCATGCAGAAGAGCAATGAAGACCATGATCGAACCTTCAGCGGTTTATCGAGCAACTTGCACCAGCTTCAAGTACATTCCGGTCAGCTTCTCCCGGATCTGAATCTCAAGTCCGGAGAGGTTCAGCGCGTAGGGACACACCCGGTCAGCGGGTCGGCGGCCATGGATATATACGAAGGGTTGTACCTCCAAAGAGAGAAGGTGGCCATCAAGATCATCCGTGCCGTCAATGCCTGCGAGCAAAGTTTGCGGGTGAGTAACGCGATCTCTCTGGCTTGATAGGCGTACCTCAGGCTGATGCGTCGGAATTAGAGGTTCAACAGGGAAGTCAAGATATGGAATGAAATATACCAAATGGACCACGGAAAGCACATCCTACCTTTCTACGGGTTCTGCCAGAATGACGGCCCGTATCCGTATGTCTTCATTTCCTCATACGACCGGTAGAATCTGCCTCTTAGGACTTGGTGATAGATACATGGTCAGCCCTTGGATGAAGAATGGATCGGTCATCAACTATGTCAAAAGTAACGACAACCAAGTAGATTATAGGAAACTGGTGGGTCTATGCTGGTTATAGTTGCGGCCATATATTTATTGCCTTACAGGTCAAGGGAATTATGGAAGGGGTACAGGTCCTGCATACGATGCAACCACCTGTAGTACATGGGGATCTGAAGGGCGTAAGTGGTTTATCTTAGATGTCGGTCTCTTCAACAGCTTAATCGTTACTGCTGCAGAACAACATTGTTGTTGACAACTACGCAAATCCTCTCATCGCAGATTTCGGGCTGTCGCAGGTGCGTTGATAACTGCGAATTCATTGAAAGTTACTAATGTTTTCCCTGTCATTGATAGATAGTAGAAGACATAACCGGGATACCATTCACCCAAAGTCGCGGTGTATCAGATTCCTACCGGTGGTTTGCCCCGGAAGTTTGTGTTGGGCAGGGAACACTATCTGTTGCTTCGGATATCTATGCGTTGGCGATGACTATACTCGAGGTAAGAACGAACCGTGCATCTGCTCAGAGTTGCGCTGTTACTAACGCCTTTTAAGGTCTTGACACATAAGCAGCCCTTCAATCACATCAAGCATACGACAGAAGTAGTCATTCGCTCTGCCCGTGGCGACCGCCCAATACGACCGACCGACCAACGTGTACTTGAGCGTGGACTGGATGACAATCTTTGGAAGCTCTTGAATCAATGCTGGGCTTTGGAGGCGACTGACCGACCAGATATACAAGAGTTGATCCAGCGTCTGCAATAGACACCTGTCGCTTCTGTCAAGTTATGTACGTTTCAACATTCTACATCACAACAATACTACTGTTCCATCAATAATAAACAACCCAAGTGGTATCGTCAACAACTCTTTATGTACGTATGAGAACGCGCCCGTAAGGATACAGTGGATAACAACGGAGAATAAAGAAGATACGTTGCAAGAAAAGCAAAATAGATATGTCATTCAAAGGAGTTTACCGAGGACTGGGACGGTAGCCGCCGTAGCTTTCGCTAGCTTTCCGTTCCATGATTTCACGAAGAGGACCGAGTAAACGAGTGAATGCTGCAGCATCAAGCGCAGCAGTCTTCAGCTTCGGGGCCGAAGGATCGAGCCTATAGGCGGCACTGACGGTGGCTGCTCGGGGAGCGAGGCGAAGAAGGGAGAGTTCTGATATGTTAAGTCAGTAACAAGACATCGGGTTCGTAATATCAGTGTGGACGTACCACCAAAATAATCCCCCTTCTTGAGGTGTCCGACTTCAATCTCTTCGCCCCCTTCATGGCGCTTCGTCACAACTGCTTCACCATCTTCCACGAAGAAGAATGTGTCCCCCATCTCTCCCTGCCTAACGACAGGCTGCCCGTCTTCGTACGATCGGCTCTGCAGCGCGTCTGCGATTTTGCTTCGTTCGGGGGGGTCCAGAGACGATAGAAGGGATAGCGAGGAAAGGAATTGTTCGTACATAGTGCGCCTGCGATGTGCTGCTTTCAGGATGATGGTTCGGAATGTTATTCGGTCCACTGCCCACAAGACAGATGGTTGTTTTGCGAGAACCGTCGCAGCACGAGGGTGCCCATACATCAGCGCGAGCTCACCGAAGGAGTTCCCCGGTGTGCATTTTGCGACTTCGCGGCCAAACTCTGGGTGGTAACCTGGCTGGACAAACGCATTCCCCGTGTCCATTACAATGGTGCCGGGGCAATTCTTGTTTTCTGTGACCCATGATGGGGGGAGAGGCTCGGCATGGATGTAGCAATGCAGCAGGCCAGATTCGACGACATAAAAGTATTCGCCCACGTCACCTTGCCTAATCACCACTTCGTTGGTGCTAACCCTCTGTTCCTGCATAGCATTCAGTACGCCCGTCTCCTGCTCCTCGTCTAGATCTCTAAAAATGAAGTTCTTGCCTATTGAGGCTCTGATTCTGCTGAGTTGTTCTGGAGTTTTTTGGTAGACGGGTGTAGGTTCGTCGTTCCCACTGTCAACGAGGATCGACTCGGCAGAAACAGATGTTCGGCGCGCAAAAATCGCAGACATGGGAGGGTGTAGATAGTCTCCTGGGTTCGCGTTCACTGCAGACAAGTTATTGTTGCCGTCGAATCCAGCGAATGGGTTAGGAACCCCCGTAGTGAGTGGCGATGTCGGGGCCATGTCGCGGCCATCGATCTGGAAAGTGGGTGGTCCGTCCTGATCTTCGGACAGTAGTGCATTTCCGGGAACATTGAGGGTGCCGAACGGACTTGGTTGATGAGATATGCTACCTCTCAAGCTGACGCTGTCTCTTACACTGACGCTGTCCCTCAGTCTCTCTATGGCCGGGAGTGAGGCCTTATGTGACAATCGAGGAGGCGTCGCGACTGTGAATGGGGAGAAGGACGACTGCATTGCTGTGCCATTTGCGACGGTGTCGAGCGGGGTATCGACATATATCTCTTTTGGCAGGGAACCTGTAACCGAATACGAGCGCTGAGCCAAGATGTCTCGTGTGCGAGCTCGCTGTTCTTCCAGGCGGGACTGGAACCAATTTGCGCAGAATTGAAGTGCGTCTTTTGGCTGCGCACGATGGACATCGCGCGTGAGGTCGTCGACGAGGGTGTCGAAGGTCGACATTTGGGGGAAAGGGCGAACTTGGGATGAGTGGCGAAGCTAAACCTTTATATTGCCTCAGTCATTTGCCTTTTCTGTCAAAACAAGGCCAAGAACCACGTGAGTCTCACGCGGATTTACTTCCTGCATCAACTCCATTGTCAATGACTGCGAGCTGCGAGACAAGGCGGCCCTTTCACATCGGGACAATGCAATGCTGAGCTTTCATCATAAGTCCATCATATTCCTATTCCGTGAACTTGAAAGCCTGTTTATAAGCAGTACAAAAGGAAATCTAGGGCCATCTACCAATTGGCAGCGGTTGTCGACTCAGTCGCCCGTTGAACCTATCATATGTGAGCCGGCAGTGCTTATTATTCGTCCTTTGCTGGCTGTACTTCCCCTTCAAAGCTTCATCGCTCCTTCAACCTCAGGATTTCTGTTGGCAGACAACTCCGCGATGGCTCATTAGAGAAGACAACATATGCTGGATGAGCAACAATCGTCAAATAGATGTCTGCGTTAGATAGTACTCAGGCGACAAAAACAAATTCATACAAATCGGTATACATGCATCCAAAGCAATCATCACAAATCATGCTCAGCTGCCAGTGCGTTCCCTTGCCTCCGAGTCTCAGGCTCCCTTTCATCCCAGTCAGAACCCTAAATCCGCCAATTCGTTTAGATCTCTCATGATGTCCGTAGTTTTGTAGGATTCCCATTGCTCAGCCGCGAGTCGATCGGTCCTGTCTGCATCCTCTTCCTCTTCCTCCTCGACATCTTCTTCTGGCTCCCCCGGAAGCCGAACACCTTGGGTCCATTTGAAAAAATTATCCTTATCCCATATTTGTTTGACAAGGCGCAACTTTTCCCGATTGCCCCCAAAGTACGCCATTTCGTGCGACTTGACTGGGAAGTCGCGGTCGGGGAAGTTGATGAACGCAGCCTTCCCATCCAGAGAAAGGGGGCGCAACGCCTTCTTGACCTTTGCTAGGAAGAGTCTCATTTCCCGCTCCATCCACTTGTCGACCCACTCCACCGTGAGATATGTATGGAAGACGGCTTCACGCCAAAAGAAGGCCGAATCAGCAGGCTTCTTCTCAGTTGCTTTGCCTCCGGAATGAATCCAAGTGACCAGGAAGCTGACTTGTTCACTCGCGAAGTCGGCCCGGAATGAATCCATGAAACGGCGGACGATATCGGTGACTTTCCGTATGGTGTCCTTATTGTCTTTGGTGAATATGAAGGAGCTGTATAGCTCGTACGTCTTGTTTTCGGGGTATGCCCTCTCAGTCTCTTCTAGCCACTGACTGGCAAGTGTCTCGTAGAGGAAGCGTGTCGACTTTTCGGGAAGGACTCTTCGTTTGAGTTGAGTTTTGAGTGCTTCGTTCTTGATGCCCTTGTTAATAACCCTGTCGTATTCAGGCTTGCTGCCGTCGAAGGCGATGATGAATCGGATTCCATAAGTACCCTGCCGGATGTTGCACATCCAGTTACTGTCGATGGTTATATTGTTGGGCCAGTCGGTGGTGTAGAAATCGTTCATGGTGGCAATGACGTCTTCGGTGAACAGTGATTTGCCAGTGGGGTCTGCTTTGAGGGGCCACATATACCTCCCTGCTACGACCATGCCATACCTGTTCTTCAGCTGCTGGACCTTCAACTTCAACCGGACCACAACACCGAAGTTACCGCCACCTGCACCACGGAGCGCCCAGAAGAGTTTGCCCTTGTCGGATTTTGGGTCATCCGTTTCATTGACGGTGACCAGCCGCCCATCTGCTGTCACGAGGGTGGCCTCCATCAGAGTATCACTCCCCATCCCGAAGCTTCGTGTGAAGGGACCGAGGCCACCTCCAAGAATGAAACCGCTGACACCTACGGTAGGACAGCGGCCACCATTGACGATGAAGCCGTTGTGTCCCCCGTCAACGAGTGTCCCATAGACATGACCCCACTGGCAGCCGGCGTCGAATGTAACGGTCTTTGTCCGCGACTTCATGTCGAGCTCAACTTTTTTCATCCTTCTGAGATCAAGGGAAATGCCCTCGAAGGCGGTGGAGTGACCCGCATACGAGTGACCGTTTCCCTTGATGGTGATTTTGATTTTCTTGGATCTCGCTTCCTTGATAATGGTCTGAACATGCGCAACAGACTCTGGTTGAACGACACATTTGGGTCTCGAGAAGCGGTGCAAGAGATTTGAGGTCGCGATGGCACGATCATAAGCAGGTTGGCCTGGCTCGAGGACAAGTATTTCTGCAGATTTGAAGGCCTCGATGGCTTTATCCATGTATTGGAATATTCAAAACGACGACTAGATGAGGGACTGCACTGCAGGAAGCACAATGAATGTGTTCAACTCAAACGCAAGCGGGGAGACAAGAACCAGCCCACTTACAATTGCAAGGTATGCCAACGACGACAGCCCGAAGCTTGGGAGAGCACAATGATTTAGCAGTAAGGCAGAGTATTTAAAGGTATAGATCTGGGGTGCCATTGCCGTTATGGCAAGCAATTGATTATGCGGTACATGCCTTCTCGTAGATGGAAGCTTGGGTCACTTGACGGGCAGTCTTACCGCCAACCAAAACAGGCCATATCTATATAACAGGGTACCCCCTGCCGCCCTCTGGCTCAGAACATCCTTGGCAGTGAATGGGAACCTGGGCGGCCGGCCTGAGGGAGGCTCATTGGAAGCTTACCATGTGGGATTAGTACTAGAATATGCTGTCCGCTGGTACAAGTCATACAGCCATTCAGCAGGCCGACGCTGACAGCCTTCTCTTGTAGGCTCGAAGTCGTATTCGCTTCGTGAACGCGAGGTCTGGGAATGGTGTGTTCCACCGAAAGAGGAAGTAAGAACTTGGATAGAGGGACGCAATCCGAACGCCACGTGACTCGGACGAACGGAGCGGGGAGGCGCCGCGTGCGCACCGCTGGACTCGAGTCTTCGCAACGCAACTAAGGAGGGGAAAACTAACTTCTTGTTATTGTAGATACTATATATACTTGTAGTAGATGTAGCGAAGCATGCAGAGTGTGCATGTGCGAGTAAGTAATATAATACCTAAGAAAGGATGCGGCGGCCGCAGCTGATAACGGACCGAATCAAGAAGTAAATGAAACGGTTATATACGTACAATGAACCGTGTAGCAGACGCTGTGCACGGTCCGATCCCTACACTCTTGAAGCCTTCAAATTCCTTCACGGTGCAAGAAATCCTACAGCCATCACAAATCAATAGAATTATTACAAAGGCGCAAGCAAAGACAGGTAGCTACAACAGAGGCTTATATATATCACAGGAAGGAATATGAGGCCCGGATCCCTGATACAGGATAAATAACAGTACTGAGTCTATGGAACACCCCAGGCATCCATTGACCATAAATATCATCATCTCGTTGCTAGACCTCCCCAAGAAGTATTCTACTTGACTGGACTTGCTCCTATTTGGATTTGGTTTGACTCTTCGAGCCAGATTGCTTATGAGCCTTTGGGCTGGACTCTTTATGTTCCTTTAAGCTGGACTCTTTTTGAGCCTTTGAGCTGGACTGTTTTAGTGCCTTTGAGCCGGGCTGTTTTGGTGCCTTTGAGCTGGACTGTTTTGGCGCCTTCGAGTTGGACTGTTTTTGAGCCTTCGAGGTGGATTGCTGGTTCTGACCGGAAAGGAAATTTTGCCGATCCCTATATACTTTGGCACAGCTCTTCTGACCACATAATAAGGTCTCAGCTCGGGATCTGATTTGACAAATCTGAAGCGGGTTGGTGGAATTAGTGAGGGCTGGAAAAACGAGGTGCTTCGTGTTACATACTACGCATGGATGTTGTACATGGTGAATATTGCCCTTTGGAACGGCTGGCGACTTGGCAGGAAGGACATTTCCCCTGGATGTGCACAATATAGTGAGCTATGAACAATACCGGTCAGACTAAGACGCACATGAGGGCAGGGTTGTCTCGATGAAGTTTGACTTTGCTGTGGATGACCAGTCATATGTGAGTTCCAGCGGTTGACCAAGGAACGCACAGAGACCTACCCAAGACCTTGGAGTACATTTCCAGCATTATGGCCAACGACACCAACTACGTCGCGTGCTGTGGCAAGGAGGCCGTCGGATACTTCATGGACTACGGGTGGGATGAACATGCTTAATCCGACGGCGTCAAGCGTTTTGTCGGTGTGGTGGTGCACTGAGTCAATGGCGTCGGTGACGAAATCTGTTCCATCGTGAACGAGTTCACCAAGCAGACCAAAAGTCATGAATATCGCAAGATTGAAGTGTTGAAGTAGGTACTTGGAGTAAAGTCAGGAAAGGAGGATCTGGGGGAGACGTTGAGACGCGTCCATGAATTTATACTGGGAGACAGATCGTCGAAACAGGCTGCAAGGCGTGCCACTGAGGCATGCAAGACGTAGTTCGACGCTCGTATGATTTACGAGGAGGAACGTAGGTGGGTGCAACGTCATTGACGAAATAGAAATCGCGGCGGAAGGAACTTGCCAGTGGAGAAAGGGCATCTGATCCATGGGGGAGATGTGCTACACGGTATGTTAGCGATGAGGACCGTTTGAAGCATGTTTGTGGCATGTACAACATGAAACTGAAGATCTATCCTTCGGATTTAGCTTTTCCTTTTCACGAGCGATAGGTGGCTACTGCATTTGCGAAGTTTTCAGGTTCGTGGTGGCATGATGGCAGGTAGGACTTCACCAAGAGTCCCCCTCGTGTTCACGGTGCGCTCGGATACAAGTAACAAGTATTTTTTTCATATACAAGATTTCATCGCTGGCAGGAGAGGAAAGCTGTAAGGATGAAATCGATTTAATAATGGGCAACACATTATCCGGGGATTGGTCATGCTTGCCATGTGCGTGATCCCCAGAAAACACTACCTGTTGGAAACATTACATTTCTCATCAAAGTTTCTGGTTGCGGTGATCCAACACTCACCACGCCTTTCGCACAGCATCACGCGTTGAACCAACGTCAGGCATCTGAACGTAATGGCACTGCGTTAGGGAAGATATGTTGTGCCGTTGTAATGATTGATACATGTCAAGTACTTACCTTGATTCCATCAATGTGGTGGAATGGCTTGGGAATGGCGGTGGGTGTCTCGAGGACTGATTGGTGATATACGCAATGAAGGGAATTATAGACCGTTCTACAGATGGGCTTGCGCTCCACAAGCGAGTCGCGACGACACCCAACCCGCCACTTCGCTAATCCCTTGCGCCACGAACCAAGGACATTGAAGATTCTAGCGGTGGCTTTGACGACGGGCCACTCACCATGCATGCCACCCACGCTTGAAACGACATCAGCATGAGTATGAAGATCGATTCATATGTTTTACGCGGTTGAGACATAGAGTTCAAGGATCACGGAGGATTGAGGGGTGAAAGAACGCAAGGAGATGCGGAAAGCCGTCTCTTCGTTGATTCAGCATGTCGTACATCATGGCGACAGAAGATCAGCCAGCCGAAGGTTCGGGATACATCTGACCAGGCCTTTACAAAGTCGTCGCTCGAGGAAGACTGTAGGGGATAGAGGGACCATGTGTGGTTGCTAAGCGCCCACAGTGGAGCCTCGCCAAGCGTCGCGGGTTGGTCGCGGGTGTGGTAAGTGTTATCTCTCAATCGATCATCGAAAAAAACCATTAACTTGCATGGCTCAGCTAGGCCGACTTCCGTAAATGAACCTATTGCAGTACAGCAAGGCTCAACTGTGGCACCGGATTTAACGATTACCCATCTATATGGCTTCTCTCCATCGCCGTAAGTGCATGTTGCTTTCTCATATTATCGTCCTTCTACCGTCCTTCTACTGTGCAAAGTGTTGTAGTGTCGGTGTTTCAGGGGTGCTTCTTTGATCAGTACTATGGCTTGACCTAGAGCTCATGACCCACCCAAGACTCCCGTTTGACCTTTCCTGTCGACGGTGCTACTCCGGAACCCAGCTTTACACGATCCCTTGAAAGCGCCCACGATTGACATCGTGTCGACTTTCGGGATCGCGTCCTGGCGCACATTGAATGCCTTGTGAACAAGACCAGCAAGCGCCTTCTTAGTCTGAAAGTTTAAAAAGAGCTCTCCGGGGCCCACTAGCTTCCCAACCAAGAACCTACTATCATGTCGATCTTTGAAGATGCCCGCAGTGGTAACCTCAACAAGAGCCGCCTCGACAGTTACCTCTCCGACGATCCCATCATTCTCGCCGAACAAGAATCCAGCTCAGGTTTGACACCGCTGGGTATCGCAGTCGTCGAAGGTTTCCCTGAAGAGGTTCAACTACTCCTGAAGAAAGGCGCACAACCAGACGGGCTCTCCGGAAACGGCGCAACCCCCCTCCTCCTCGCCGCTTGGAAAGCCACGAAGGAGCGTCCTCGAATAATTCAATTGCTCCTCGCCAAGATCCCCTCCGGCGATGTGTCCATCGACGCAACTATCCCCGCTGCTGAGAATAAGACCCCGCTCATGTACGCCATCGAGAAGAAGGATCTCGATTCAATCAGAATGCTGAGAACTGCTCGAGCCTCCTTGACCATCAAGAACGATGATGGTTTCAATGCGAAGGAGGTGGCAGAGTACTTGGACGACGAGGCCGTGCTTCTCGCGCTCTACCCAAAAAAGGAGAAAGTTGGTCTCGCCAAGTTAGCGGCAGTAGTCGTGTCCTTCCTGCTCAATATTGTTGCTTGGGTGAATGTCGCTCTTGGCGGGGTCATTCGCCAGGTATTTGGGCTGAATCCCGAACTCGACCAGAACACCGACCAGGTATGTAGACCCGAATCAAGCATGATAAATTATGTCTGCTCACTCGAAATCACAGAAAGTGAATGGTTCGGCCGAGACACCGACCAAGGAAGAGTTCGTTGAAAACGTGGATAATTTCGTTAAGGACACACCCCTGGAGCGTTTTTTCGGGGATAAGAAGGACTTTATACAAGACATGGCACAGAAGGCCATAAACCTCCCCGACGGCGGCGGCATTGTAGACCTTCCTAAAACGATCAAGGTGACTTTACACCAGCAAGTGATATACTGTGGTAAATCTATCTCATATCCACAATGTTGCTATCTTCTCAATCCAGGCGACTCTATAGACGATAGTAGCTCAATGAAGAATGAAGATCGCTGGCAAAACCAGAAGGAACTCGTTAAACGAATGACAGAGATTACCACCCACATCCTTCCTGACAATGAAGGTGTTGCGCTGCGCTTCATCAACCAAAATGTTGACGACGCCTCGAACCTAGACCTCGGCAGGATAGAGCAGATCTTGAAAGACATGTCGTGGCAATCTGGGGGCGACACTCAAATTGGCACCAATTTAAGGTCTAAAATCCTGGAGCCGCTAGTCTACTCCAAGATCAAAGACAAAGCCCTCGATAGACCGCTCCTCATCTCCATTATCACCGACGGCGTGCCCAACAAGGAAGACAAGACCGAACTTGTCAAGGCCATCGTAGAGTGTGGTAACGCGCTAAAGGCCGCTGATTATCCTCTCGAAAGTATGCCTACCGCTCTTCTTGACACCCCTTTGACTAAAAGTATTCCCTCAGGTGTGAAATTTATGATTGGCCAGATTGGGTCAGCAACCGCCTCCACGAAGTTTTTAGATTCCCTCAGAAGCAACACCGAAATTGCTCCGGTCGTTTTTGTCACTTCAGGTAAGTCTCTTGTCTAGGTGTGTGTGCCGGACGTCATACTCACTCCTTTCCTGTCACAGATCGCCTTGACGCTAAGTTTGCGGACTTGCATGGAAACTCACGGGAATTAGACCGATGGGTGAGCATAACCTTCACCTGACTTCAGTCTCTCTTAGTAACTTATCTTTTAGCTCATTGAGACCTTGTTCTCCCCCCTCAAGGAACCGGAGACCAAGAAGACCCAGTAGACTCCCACTAGTAGACACCCCGTCTTTCCGCCTTCACTTCGTAATTATTAGCAAGCTTTCAATGTTATAACTTGATGCGGTCAGTGACCGCGTCTTTATTTAATCAACCCTTACAATTTTGACATACTCGTGTGCGACTGGGGCCAACCCCCGGAGTGTCGGGCTACTGTGACCATGATCGTGGGTGAGTTCGTGTTCAAGGAAGTAAACCCGCGTGAGATCCACGTTGTGCGTGTTTTGGCAACGCGGTGAATGAATTAAAGCACGCGTTCGTTGGCTGCGTTGGCTGCGGGCTATATCCTGCGAGCTCGTAGACGAGGGCGGAACACACATGCCAGTGGAAAGCATTCATTATAAGTCCAATTGATCCGCGAACTTGAAAGCATGTTTATAACTAGTACAAAAAGATAGCCTAACACCATCTACTAATCAGCGTCGTCGACCCATTCGCCCGCCAGCACCCTCTCAATATATTCCTTTATCCACTTTGGCTTCCGTGCGTGCGCGTCAATCAGTGCTTGTCTTCGCTCGTTGAAGGCTTTGTACTCGACCGACCGTCTCTGACGTTCCCCATTATCGTCCCCTTCATCACCCCCTTCGACCTCGCGCTCCTCAGAATTTCGGATGACGGCCTCCGTGCGTATCCGGCCTTCACGTTGTCGAAGCGCCACACGTCGCCTATTCCACGCCGCAGGATGAAGTGTCGTAAAGAACAGAATAATGAACGTAGTGAGTTTAGTGAGGAAAGATATCCGTTGGATAGGCATGCGGTCGGCTGGAATATTCAGGAAATAGTCCTCGGTCTGGATATTCATCGTGGACAGAGTGTTGAAAGCAGCGGTGACTTGTTGCTCGATAGTAGCTTGACCACGGGGAGCGGCGGCGCCAGGGCGACCGTGAGCAGCAGGTTGTGGAGCGTTTCCTTGATTGCCCTGAACTGGAACTGCGTTGTTACCTCCTTGAGCAGCAGCAGCGCCAGCCCCCGGTTGCTGACCAGCCGGCCTGCCCAGTTGTCCAAACCAGTTCCGTATTGCCTGCCAACCCTCGTATGTCACCCACATGATTACCAATGCTGCGAAGACCGGTTTCCTGATCGGCGCGACAAAATACAATAACAAAACCGTTCTCAGAAGGAGCATTGAGAGCGGAACGATCAAGCGTCTGAACGGGAGGTCAGCGATGGCCCCGCCCTCATTTTGCGCATTCACGTTGACGTTGACGTTATTGACTGCAACTCGTTGATTGGCGCCAGCGGGCAATTGGACGCGAGGGAAGCCGAGCTGTTGGAGGAGGTCGTTGATGTTGGGTGGAAGATGGATTTGATCACGTTGTAAGGGGATGCGAACGACCGTGCCATTAGCAGAGCGTTCAACAGTGTGAGTAGGGGTCGGGTCGGGTCGACGTTGGGCGCAATGGACCATGACCGGGAAAGTGTACGTTAGGATCTTCAAGGCATGAATCTGTGTGGCTGTAGGCCTCGCGTGAGGCTGCAGGAGTTTAAGATACTGGCGCCCGCTAGAACAAAGAACGTGTCAGAAGGAAGCATCTTGACACTCTGATGACGGCTTACTCGGTTTCAGTGACTTCGTAAATTGCCTGCCCCGCATCCTTCTCTCCAGCAGGGGGATACTCCTCATCCAATTGTGTTGGCCATTCGTATCCCCACCGTGTCAGTGTGTCTATCGACTTCTTTCTACTTTGTGCGATCCACTCGTTAGAGATCGGGAACTGTCTACGGCCACCCGCAAGTGTTAGCAGAGCGTTCCTGTGCAGGTAGGCGACGTATGGTATCATTTCGTCCTCTCGCTTGCGGTTATTCGGCATAGGGGGCGTCGGCGACGGAGTCGTATGGGTGGGTGTAGGGGACGGTGTGGAATAGGGCGGTCGGGCGGATAACGGGTGTATAGACGCAGGCACGTCGGGCGCCGGCGCACCCATTGAACTTGTTCCAGGAGCTGAGGGAATGTCGGGCGGTGTAGTCGTCCAGCCAGACGGATGGACGGCCAGGAGGACAGACCGTGAAGAGTCGGGTGACTGATAAGCGGATAATTGAGCTCATTGCGGTCTTATATGATAGAGAAACGAGAAGTGAAACAGAGAAGCCTGAGATGTGATGGTGCACCGGTTCAGTGCACATAACTGATGGCCATTGGGATACTTGGTCCAAGAAGCAACGCGGAGGGTGGCAAGCACGAGGCGAAGTGTCGTTATTAATGTGAAAGCTCACCTTCCAGAGATCCTCGACTTTCTCTGCGTTTCCAAGAGCCCTTCCTCTCCAGATGATGCGCTGCCCCTCTACACTCGGATTCCCTGCGCATCTCTGATGGACCAAGGCCTTTACATCCGCAACGGATCCGTTCAACGGTGCGTCGACCGTAAACGAGTAGAGGTACGAAGGAAGCTCGACGCTGAGCTGCACGGTGTCCAGCGATGGCGCATCCATGGCGTTCCTTCTTTCAAAGAAAGGGCTTGGACTTGGAGGTATGTGGAGAAGGAGTGAATGGTGACTGACAGATACGTGGAACGAAATGGCACGTGATCTAACATCATATACGGGCGCAGTGTTTTAGCTGTATGCCATGGCCTCTCAAACACAAAACGGGGACTCGGACTCTGGTTCATTTTTCGCGGATATCCTCAAGCCGGGCTCATCGCTGCACCCTACATTCCTTCTCATCCTCGACCTTGCGTTTACCGCACTTCTTTGCGTTTTCGCCGGCCTCGCGTTCATCACAAATGGCAACTTCCATGTTTTCGCTCTCATAGCTATAGAGCTAGGCCTATGGGCCAGTGTCAAATGGTTCGCACTATGCCTTTATGAACTGTCATTACCATGCTAATATTGTGTTAGGTTCGTGCACGAGCTCAAAAGACTGGGGCCCCTTCCAGACGCGACGGAAGCATCACAGACGGGAGAGAACAAGAAGGATCTATGATTCGTACACATCGTTTATCTTCGACCTTTGTTGCTTTCTTCATACCACCGTTTAGATCGCTTCGTACTCTCCTGCGCCAGTCCAAACACTACCCATACATCAGCATTCGTTCAAGGCATGCGGAATCATTGTCACATACGTTCCCTTTCAGTTCCATCAAGTCCCTCGCGAAACAGTTGTGCTGAGTCGCTTGAAGAGCTGCCGCCGCCGACGGGGCCCAGCGCAGCGAAGTGCTGAGCTTGGTCGACGATTTCTGTCAAACGTCCACGGAAAGCCTGTAGTACACACGATGATGAGGGTGGCATTGTTATCGTCCGACAAATTTAGCGTACTTTTGTCATTGCGTCTGACATTTCTTCTGCTTGGTCGTCGTCTAGTCTATTAATGTCGTGTTGGACGTGTCTAGTGTTGATGTGCCACAGAATTCGACTCACATGTCCATGACCGCTTTACCAAAGCCATACCACAACCCTCCTGAGCCTACGAGACTCGATAGCCGTACGCTCCTCGGCTCAGCCTTCAGCGCGTTTCGCACTTTCGCGTTAAACGGTGTTGGAATGCTGAAGTCGGCCCAGTCCCTAACAGATTATTAGCCGGTAACACACACGACGCGACGTGCGGATGATGCGCACGAGTAGATGATAGTATACGCGAGCCAAAGCGGTATTTGGCGTTTGCTGAGCATTTTGATCTAGGCATTTGTGTATCACTGTAGCCTTCGTAAGGGTGTGTGGAGAATACATACGTCCCGCTCGTTCCCTCCGCCTAGATGGCCCATGTCCGGAATATCATATTTGAAAGTGCACTGGAGTTTCTGGTTTTCGGCTAGGATGGATTCGATCGAGAAGTAATCATAATCCATCAGGGCCTCTGGAGAGTGAAAGACGTTCACGGTTCAGTTCAAAGAGTGGCGTATAATGAATCGCGATCATGTGATCGACAGATAAGATAACTAGTTTTGAACTTCAACTTGCGCGCTGCCCGGTGCCAGTGATTCTGACCATGGATGCTCTAGATTCACCTGCAGACGCTGCAGCTCCTTCTCAAGCCCCCGCCCGGCCACTTCCAACGACATCAATATACGCCGTCGAATATCCCGGCTATGTCAAGCTGAGTTCCGTCCCACAGGCGATCGAAAACCTCGGCGGCCAAGCCTGCCTCGAGAACGCGTTCAAACGGACCAACGCCGACGGCCTCGTCGAGCTGAAACTGCGACCACATAACCCTTTCTCGCATCCGATCCCCGGCGAAACCGTGCCCACGAACAACATCATTCTGAAGATCGTGAAGCGCAAGCGCAAGCAAGCAAGGGCTCCGTATGCGGATGGGTTCGAGGGGGAGTACACCGCTACGGCGGTAGGAGTTGCCACGAAGACTGTGAGGTTCCGGAGTGAGTGAGTTGCTTGGTTGTTGGAATCGCAGTTTGTGGACGCCTTGCAGGCATGGCGGACTACCAGTACCAGCCGAACCCCAATGATAGTCTGGTAAAGCTGAGGCATGCTATGGAGACTATGGATAGTGAGTCAATTCTTCTTATCTCAGTAACGTTGCCTCATTATCATAGTCCAGGGTATCAGGAGCTATGCCTTTCCTGAAGAGAAAGAGGACTATGGTATCGAAGTCGGGGCATCTTCATCTTCAGCAGGCCCCGCCCCGAGACACGCAAGAGACCCGAATTTAGATCCCCAGCTCCTCGGAACAACAGAGGAACCGGCCTCGACATCTAGCACAGTACCATCAACCGAAGGTCCACAGGCAGAACCTATAACTACTATCAGCAACCTCAGAATGTTCCCTCCGCCTGTATTCAGCCGGCAGCTCATACCGATGAACTATGGGTAAGACTTGTGTAATCAAGCATCTGCTGCATGGCTAAATTTCCTCTGTAGATATAAAGCCAATCCGGCTTCCGTAGTGTCCACTGTGGTGGACGAGAAAACGGGAGAAGAGAAGAAACGACTTATCAATAGGATGCGTTGGAAAGGCCTTGGGCCTGCTTCTATCATGTTTCAAGACGAGAAGGTCAGTTACGCTGTGCCTCTGACGGTTCGGAATCATACAGATTGTTGCTGCGTATTAGGTCCCGGACAAGCCACCACAATCGGTCGAAGCCATGCGCTCGCAAATGGACGGTACACTACTGCAGAAGATGCAAGATGTACGCGTCCATAATCATACTGTTATCATTGAGGCGATAGTCTGACCCTCCGATCGCTTAGTATTTCGCTGTACGTCCGATATGGACGAGGCATGCTCTGATGAACCAGTTCTCCGTAGCTCAGGCTCGCGAAATTGTGAAGTACGTTGACGTTTGTATCGTGGATTGTTAAACACGAGATGACGACGATTGACGGATCGTTCGAAGCTCGAAAGTCCTCCTGCCGCTGGTGTGCTATGTATTTCAAGATGGGCCGTACAGAGACACGCTGGTCCGCTTTGGCTACGACCCCCGAAAGGATCCCTCAGCCAGGTTGTCAGTTCTCTTTCCTTTCTCTCTCCGGAGCATTGATTGAATGGCGAACTACGAACAGCTACCAACGAATATACTTCCGCAATTCCAACCATCCCATCGAGCGGCCGTCCGTTGTGAACAAACGACAAGAACGTTCTTCCAGAACCGAAGATCATGGAGGTTCCTCTGAAGCCGAGAGAAAGTTAGTGCATGTTTGCTCCTTCTGAACGATATGCACTGATGTGCCTTGCAGAGGCTCGCACATATTCGACGGAGTCACTTTAACCAAGGAGACCGCCGCTTTTCAATTATGCGACATTACAGACCCCATGCTCAAGCAGATGATCGACGAGTGCGACGACCTTCGGGACGTCTGCAATGTGAGTACGCTCCGCGCGACGTATTGCCTGTTAACCCATCTTTATGAATGAAGGAACGAGATGGCTGGTACACCACCCATTCATTGGAACGAATCAAGACGATCCTGCGCCACAAGTTCTTCTCGCTTTTAGATGGTTATCCGGCTACAGACGAAGAGTGCGCTGCTCTGCTCGAGACGCAAAGCGGGCGAGAAAGACTGGCGTCACGGCATGTTCCTAGACCGGGCAAACATAATATGGCGAAAGGTGCACTTCGTCCAGAAGATGCTGCAGTAAGTCGTTTGCTTCATGTCCATCAGCTCATCGCTATGCGTATGCTAAACGTTTTAAGGCCCTGCGATTACGGGCGACGTTGGATCGTAGTATAAAAAATGTACCCAGTCAAAAACAATGAATCTGAAATACTTCACTATACTGAGCGTTGGGCGTTGGCGTCGGACGTTTGAATTGACCGTTGTACATCTCAATTGCGTTTCCACCCAGATCAACGTTGGTGTTTTTGCTTTTGTTGTATGCGAAGGCTGAGGCATGTAGACATATTGGCGTGCATATTACGGTGGTCATACGAGGCTTGATTTGGACAGGATGGACGTGGAGCCTCCCACTCTACGGCGATCCGTATGCGTATGCGGGACTCCCGATTTTCATGATGATTTGGCTGCTACCCGCGCCTTTCGCTATATGGATAAAATACTTGTGAGTGAGTAATAGGATGGATGTGGAATATGATGAAGCGGGACGCACCGAGCCAACGAGTGCGTGTCTTGCGTTGCGACGGAACTATTTGACGAGATTAATCCCTTGATACGGTGCACGGTATATCACTTCTGATCAACGAACCTTGGGGTCAACCTATACACAACAAACATGTCAGTTCCTTACACATTCGCTAGAAAACGCTGCACATACACCCTTCAACGACCGTGTCCGGGTAGCTTTCGGGTTCTTGATACCATTTCGGTGGGCCTTCTTGTTCTGGTTGTGATTGGTATGACTATCGGGAGGCACGACGAACGCAGTCAGTATTCCAATCCTGCTGTCGACATAGCGATAGTGGCACCGGGGACTCACTTCTTTGATTTGGCCATAGTTTCGACGTCTGGAGAGTTTTGGAGACTGTTTACCTTGCTGCCTCTGTATCGAAATTGGTAGCTTCACGGTTCTGACGCTGTATGGCAAAAGCCGAGAGTGTGGCTTGATCAACTGTGCAGTCGATACCCGATTGGGACGTATAGCTTAGGGGAGAGTTAGGGGTAATGACACTTGGCGTTCAATGTACATCGCGTCGCGCGTAGTTCTACAACAGGTTGGGTATTTGACTCAGTAGAAATCCAAGATATACAGCACTGCCGCGCTCCAGTTGTTTGAAGTCTGATTCATTCCGGTATTTGAGGGTATCAGGGGACGGCACATCGAGTCTTCCATTATATTGCACTGATTTCTATGGATTTCCCCTGATTAGTCGTGAAGGTGGGCTGATGGTCGGTAACTGCCTACCTGCAGCGAGTTCCTTACTATTTGTTGTGCTTGCGCTTGGAAAATTTCATACACCGGCGTTGCAGAGCTTGGTTATGCGCGAATAAGTTTCTGTTAACCGCTTGCATCGTTATCCACTCGAGCTTCATATCCATGGCAGGAGGTGTCCGGCCGTCGCCAACCTCTTCTTCGTCTTTGATCCTTTGAGTGGACGCCAAAAGTTCGTCATACTTGGCTTGCAACTCATCCTTATCCCGTTTCAACTTAGAAACCTGTCTTTCCAACGAACCGTTCTTAGCGCGCAGCTCCTCAACGTAATACTGGTGGGACGCTAGTAAACTTTCGGTATGTTGTTCCATCCGAGAGGACATGCTCTTCTGGTACTTCTCGAACTCCTCGCGAGCGTCTCTTAATTTTGTGTTCTCCTCGCCCAGCTGATGGCATGTTGTTTGTAAGCTGATGAGGAGTTCAGTCTGACTTCGATATAATCGTTCTTGTTCTTCCTGAACGACTCTGTGCCGCTCCTCAATCTCTGTGAGATCGTCTGATATCCTTTGTTCACTGGAAGCGTAGAAAGTGCTGTGCGCGTGTTGCGTTGGGTAGAGTAGGGGAGGTAGGGGATATGATTCAGCTCGAGGCATGTCGAGCTCTGGTTGTACTGCGGTCGGGTACGGCCCAGATACGGAGACTGGAACGAGTGGCTTCGTAGTATAGAGTGGCTTATGCGAGGTACTTCCCCTTGCAGGCCCCCATTCATCGCCACTGATATTCTGAGAACCCACGGTGAGGGAGGCCGACAGGGGCTGCGCTGTTATGGCCTGTTTTGGCATACCGCCCAATCTTCGTTAACTCGATATTTTAGTGGGCAAACTAGAAAGTAAACTAGCAGCTGGTAATTCGCAGCCTAATCGTCGAGTTGACCTCGACCCCTTCTTCCTTCTCCCCCTCACCTTCCATGCTACTGTCACGCTCAATACTGGTGGCCGTTCTCGCTTTCACGACAGCTCTCGTTCAGGCGCAACTCACTGGGCCAGATCCACCGTATCTACCGCCGCCTATCTTGGATGGGACCGTTCAGACGACGGTGACGAACAAGACGAATCCCCAGTGGTCGAGGCTGCTGGGGAATTTACTGTGGTTTTATGAGGCCCAGCGAAGCGGGGAGATTAGCACTGGGTATCCGGGTTCGCGTGTCGACTGGCGGAATGACAGCGCTTTGGACGACGGTATCGACGCTCGGCTAGACCTGAGTGGAGGGTACTATGACGCTGGCGGTGAGATCTACTCTATCTCGTCACAGTGATAGAACCATTTACTGAGCGCTTGATGAAGACTACATCAAAGCCACATTTCCTCTGGTATGTTCTCAGGCAATATTATACATGGCATGGTTGGCTGATAGGGCACTCCAAGTCGTTTGCATTGATGTCTGTTTGCTGGGGAGGTTTGGATTATGGCAGAGGTAACGCCATCTCCCCGCGGTGAGGGACACAGCTGATGTTCGGTCGATAGGTTATGACATGGCCAATCAAACGGCCTACCTTGACGGCATGTTACGATGGGGCCTTGACTGGCTTATAAAGGTGATTTGAGGTCTACTTACTTTCTTGTAGACATGTTCTTACTCACTTTCAGGCTCACCCAAACGACAATACTTTATTCGTACAAATCGCTGATTGTAAGCATTTGATCATTATTATTATCTGCACTCTGGCTTACCTCCTACACCTTCAGCTAAAAAAGACAATAATTATTGGGGAAACGACCAAGATATACCAAGACCCCGGCCGTCATTCCAGATCAACGCGACACAGTATATACTTCCTGTCACACAACATCACACACATCTGACGTGCTTGTAGTCCAGGTACCGACGCTGCAGCGGGTGCTTCAGCAGCATTTTCCGCCTGCGCCGCCCTTTACGCCAACCATTCGTTCCAGGCGCCCTATTCCTCCCCAGCTTCCCTCGCCAATGCTACCTACGCATCTATCCTCCTCTCGCATGCACATTCACTGTACTCCTTCGCGCAAAACGCCACTGGCGGAAAGATGACGTATCAGTCCTCCGTCCCAGTGGTGGCAGACGCCTATAAGTCTTCGTCGTACAAGGACGAGCTGGTTCTTGCTGCACTTTGGTTGTCCTGGGCCGCCAGTGCGAACTACACTGGGAGCAACATCACGAGTGAGTGCTACGATTTATCTTCGCTATTCAAGGTAGGTCTATAACGTCCGTCATCTCAGCTCCAAGTACGTATAATGCCAGCGCGCTCTTCACTGAGGCCTCGACTATGTACCGCACGTTCGCATTGACGGAGAACCTCGGCGGTAAAGAAGGAGACAAGGTCTTCAACTGGGACGAGAAGACCCCTGGCCTCCCTGTCTTATTCACCCAGATAGGCCTCACAAATCGTATTCCTGGTAGTAATGATGTCGGCCCTTGGAGGAGTGAAGCGGAGAAGTATTTCGACAGATTAGTTACTGGTCAAGGGACTTCTGACTTTACACCTGGTGAGAGAGGAGATAATAAATAGATGACGGCATGTTGACACTGATAACTCGTCTTGTTAGGTGGCTTGATGTGGTGGGATGGTGACTCCGATTCGGCGAGTTTGAATCCGGCCATGAACGCTGCAATGCTTCTCGCTCGTTATGCGCCTATTGCTTCTACGACTGAAAAGACGCATAGCTATTTGGTACACCCCATATTCCCTTCACTCTCCACTGTTGTGCTCACCCTTTCCCATCTAGACAACCGCACAAACTCAAATCGACTACGTGCTGGGGAAGAACCCCATGTCAGTGCCCTACGTCGTCGGCTCGAACCCCAACTCGCCTCTCAACCCTCACTCGGCTCCCGCGTCTGGCGGCACGTCCGTTGAAAAGATCGACACCGACCCTCCACTCGGTCAGTCAGAGAACATCCTCTTCGGGGCCGTCGTTGGCGGGCCTACGCATCAGGACCTCTTCCACGATATCCGCTCCGATTGGCCGCAGACTGAGGTGGCGTTGGATTATAATGCGCCGTTGTTGACGTTGAGCGCTATGAGCGTGAGCAACGCGCTGGCGAGTGTGGCGGGCGGGGAGAACATCGATCCGTACTTCACGAGGCTGAAGGGTGGGGAGTATGAGAGGGTCAAACCCCAAGGCAAGCCCTGCGACGCGGTCTTCCCTTGTGACTCCGAGAAGACTGGTCTCGGGCGAAGCGGAACGATCGCAATAGCAGTGGTTCTAAGTTCAGTGGGCTTCATCATATTGGGTTTGCTAGCCTGGTATGTCAGGACTGTTCGGAATAGGACGACTGCAACGGCATAGGACAATTGTATATTCCATATAATCAAGTAGCATATATATATCACGCATGTACACACATTTATTTAGTACACCTGCAATCACGATTAGTACATTGTATTTCTGAGAAATGCGTGCTCACCTCTAGAACGTATCGTTCCTCTTCTTTGAGGCTCTCCAAGTATTCGCCAGCTTCTTCTGCGCTCATACCGTTGTACTTGACCAAGGCACCAACAAGTGCCTCATACACATCGGGCACTGGCCACGTCGGTCCACACAGGTAGAACGCCCCTTTCTCCTCCCTAAGCATCCTCGCCAACTGTTCCGCATCCTCCAACATCTTATGTTGAATATAAACCTTTTTCGGACCGTCACGAGAGAACGCCAACCCAGCCCGTGTTATTGTTCCATCCAGAATGTAGGCTTCGATTTCTTCGCCGTAGAGATACTCCTGCGACTGATGACGGGAACCGAAGTAATAGTACGTTGGTCCGACCTCTTCTCCCTTTTGAGCGAGCCATGCGCGATATTGAAGGAAAGCGCGGAATGGCGCGGCACCAGTTCCAAGCCCGGCCATGATGACAGGTTGTTTATTGCTAGGAGGAAGCTACAAATACGTCGAGCAGTGAGTGAGAAATTCAGTATAAAGCATCGCTATACAAACCTTCATTACACTTGGTTTGATGGACACGGTGACCTTCTGGCCTACTTTCAGGCCGGCCAAGTAACGCGTGCACTGCCCGTATCGCGGAGCACCTTTGCAGTTCATTAGAACCAACGGTCGGGAAACAGTAAAGGGAAGAACCAACCACTAGGTGTCACCCAATCAACGGTCACAACGAGCAGGTCGACACGGTTTCCAACTACGGCTTGAGAGCTGGCGATACTGTAGTGCCGAGCCTTGATATCACCGATCAAAGTGCACAATATCTCTATGCCGGGACGCGCGCTGGGGTACTTCTTCAACACATCTACGAAATGGACTGTATCCTTCTCCGATAGCTTCTTGTACGTCGCTGAACCTTCCGGGGAACCAATAAACTGCAGAGAATGTTTGTCTACTGTATTCGTGGCGTACGCTGCTAAATCAGAGTAGAAGGATTTCGGTGGATGTCCGAATAGATCTATTTGTTGTTGAAGCGCCTGGAAGATGCTCCTTGTGTGCATATCGCCACTCTCACTGTTGGGCAGAGGAATAGTGATGAGGCGGTCCGGATCGACACCGTACCACGCGCAGAAGTCAAGGACCTCTTGCGCGTCATTCCACCCATGCACGCCCAAAGCCTCACCAATTGCATAGGTGAGCCCGGTACCAGACGTATCGAACTCGAGGTGGAAGACGTTGCGATCATATTCCAGGGGAGTGAGGCGGACGTTTGCCGTGCAGGTGACGAGATAGGTGCGGTCGGGGAGTTCAGGACGAAGAGCGGGATTCTGCGGATATTGTTCATCCGTTTGTGACGGGCTGGGGGTGTACACCTCGGGGAACACAAGGTGCTTCGCAGCGCTATGCCAGGTGTCCAAACTCGGCCTGGTGATCGAGGACTCTACATCGTCGGATTCAGTCAAAATAGCATTGAAATCGACACTTTTAAGCGGCGTCCGTCCCTCAGCGTCCGGCGGAGTAGGGGACGACCCAAGAATGACCTCTTCCATGCCAGACCAAGCAATAGAGTTCACTACAGATAGCTGCGCTCCGGGTATGGACTCGTCAAATACTACCCTTGCGAGCTTGTTCACCAAAGCTTCGTTAGCTGCTTTGCCCAAGTAAAGCCGTAGGAAGGCCAAATAGACCAAAACGTTCTGAATAGTCTCGTTCGAAGGACCAGAAACGTTGGTCGATCGAGCTGCCAGGGACTTGGCATTGAACAAGAACACTCGCAGTTTTCGGACACTGATGATTTCAAGGGTCTCTGCTGGCAGATTGGAGTGTACTTCGGAGGAAGTCCACGGCGCAACGATGAGGACGGTGGAATGAGGTTTGGCATATTTGAGAAGTGAGTGGGTT
This sequence comes from Sanguinoderma rugosum, assembly GCA_017499575.1. Taxonomy (NCBI): domain Eukaryota; kingdom Fungi; phylum Basidiomycota; class Agaricomycetes; order Polyporales; family Polyporaceae; genus Sanguinoderma; species Sanguinoderma rugosum. The sequence goes on along the minus strand of VTPW01000003.1, from coordinate 2,278,903 downwards.
TTCAAAGCGTTATGATCGAAAATTGCGACAAAGTCTGCATCTCCCCCTGCAGCACTTCCGAGGGGAAGGGAGATAGGTACTGGGAGTAAGCTATCCACCTCGGCACCCGGTGCCAGCACAACACGATCAATGGTCAATCCGCCCTGCAGTGAAAGCACGTCATGATCGGTGAGCATGCGAGCAGCGATGTTCTTAGTCTTCAGGAATAGATCCTCAATGAGTTGCGAAAGCGACCCAAACGAGGATTTCGGGGAGCTAAAGATCAGAAGTTTCTTCGTGGTGGGTGGTTCTATACTGAAGGGTGGGTTGGACTTTGATGGTGCGACGAAGGCTATAAAGCTCGAGAACGCGTCCTTTTGGGATAGGTATGTCTGTAATTGACTAGGAACGACGGGCTGTGAATGGACGGACGGTGGGTCGGGGAGGGCGACGAGGCTGCTGAATACGTCGGAGAATAAGACACCTCGCATCCCTAAAGAGGGGACTTCATCGAGTACGTGGACCTTCTGCGTAGTGGATGGAAGCAAGCTACGGAACGCCGAATCGTCCCAAGGACGGAGAGCCTTAACCACCACCAAGCCCAGTCCACTAGCGGTCTTCACGTATGCTTTAGCAAGCAGAGCCAGTGGGCCGTTGATTGCAACAATGACGGCGCGTGCACTGGCATCTCCGTGGTATTCGAATAAATCATACCCTGCACCAATCAATACGTCCCGCAACTTTCCTTTGGCGTGAAAGGTCTTCGGTCCCACAACAGAGTGGCCTATTTCGCGGCAGGTACTATAGTGATCGAAAATATGGATGACGTGCTTGTCCTTGAGTTCATAGGCTAATGTCGTGAAATCAACAGCTTCTTGAGGAGTAGCGGAGGCAAGGACGACGATATCTTTGGGAAGTGATGGTAGAGTATTCGATAGAGATGCGAGGGACGGCAGAAGCGTGTAGGAGTCCCCAACAGGGGTGACATTCGCTACCTGGATGATGAGTCTGCTGGTAGGACGAGCAGCTGGCAGCTTCGAAAGTGCCATAGCCATCGCAGCCAACCCAGTGGGCGTGGTGTACGCAGTCAGCACGGATCCCTTTGCCGCCGCTTGGCTCGTCCCTTCGGATAACCTTCCAACCAAGTTAAGACCAGCCCCAGGCCGCGTCTGCATCTCCAGAACTGGTGCGGAACTGCTGTAGGTGTCGGCAAGCTGTTTCGTCAACGGCCCAAAGCCAAGCTGCTCGGAAACATCATAGATGTAGACCGCAGAGCTAGCGGAGGACCGGGATGCTATCCATTCGATGATATTCGAGGCCGGAAGATGTGGGTTCTGGAATACGCTATCCTGGAAATGCTTGTGCAAGCCGTTCTGGGGGGTGGAGGGGAGGAGCACCATGGTGCAGACTGAGAACGAATTCACGATTCGGCGATATTTCAAGCAGCATTTTAAGCTGGTGGTGGTGAGAGATTGAGTGAGAGCGTTTGGTGCAATCCATGCTCAGAATCACGTCTTCGCGGTCATGTGATGGGAAATACCCCTGTGTAAGCAAGTGGATCGGCCGCGGTACACGGCTTCTCAGAAGTAAGTACAGTACAGCAAAGTAAGTATGCCAGGCAAAAAGCAAGTCCACCGTCAAGACTATATTTAAGGGCGTAAAGTGTTGAACAGACGGTCCCCCTGAATTGGAGACGAGTAAATACATGTATAACGTTCTGAGTGGTTGATTTAGAAGACTTACCGCATCACCAAGACCTGGTTTGATCAGGCCATCAGAAGTAAGTGTCTTGTCCACGGCTGCAACCCATATCTAGTCCGATGTATACATATGTCAGAACCGCGGTCAGGTGCATTAATAGAGTAACGTTACCTCCAGCTCAGGGAACTGCGTCTGAACCTGCTTCAAGCCTTCTTCCGAGGCAAGTACACACAGGAGCTTGACTTTGTTCACTGGATAACGAGTTAGTTCTGGATAGTACTTCACGTTTTACACCGGAGGATGAATAATGACGCTAACCTGGGATTCCCCAATCAACAATCATAGTCATTGCGGCACAGGCGGTACCACCAGTGGCGATGAGTGGGTCAAGGATAAAGACACGCTCGACAGTAGGATGGCTCGGCAATTTAGAGTAATCTGCATTGAAATATAGAGATCAGTCTCGGATCTTAGAGCATCGGCCTTCCGATACTGACATTCGACGGGCTGCAGTGACACCTTCTCTCGGAATAACCCAAGGTGATAGACCCGTGCATCACTGAAATCAGAACAAGGTTCTGTGACTGTAGTTCACGCTGAAAACTGAAAATTTGTACGAACGGAAGGATATCCAACTGTAGGATAAGGGGTTAGTTATACAAAGACTCATATAGCAATTAGATTGCGTACCATGGCATCAGTCATGCCCAGACCCGCACGTAGGATTGGGGCCAATCCAACCTTCGGAGCAACAACTGTGCCAGTGAACGGACTTATGGGTGATTCCTACAGAGTTGTCGACTTGCTCAGAAAGCCATAATCGGCGGGAGTAGTATACGCCGCTCACCCCATCGATCGGGGCGACTTCAATGTCGCGCGTAGCCTCATAAGCTATAGCCTGGCTGATCTTGCTTACAGTCTGTGCATTGCAGAGTTCAGCATGATCCACGATGCGAGTTTAAGAGTGCAATCGCACCTCGCGGAATACTTTCGGGGTCGTATTCTTATCTCTAAGCTTCGTGAGCTCAACACCAACGATAGGGTGCGACACGATGTTGATTGTGTTGGCCATGGGAGACGGGGCGCAGTAGAATGGTGGAGATAAAGCAAGTCAGTGAATGAACGTCGCCCACCGCGAGGTTTCCGCAAGGTGGTATGTAGGGGCGCGATAGGGGTCGGATCATCGGAAGGTTTCCAAGTCTACGTGGACAGTATCGTAGAACTCTTTCCCATCGGCCTTATGGTCTAGTAGTATGATTCCTCGTTTGGGTTTCCTGATTCGAGGAGGTCCTGGGTTCAACTCCCAGTGAGGCCCTTTTTACACCGCTTGATCACACTTGCTTTCCTTTCGGGGGTTAGAGGGGAATAATTTATTGCAGACGAATGCGAAACAGTGAGACAAACAAAACTTGAGTATATACATGGTACAAATGGAAAATAGAGAAATAGATTATGCGTACAACCTCGAAAGTCTATACGACGAGTAAAGATGCACCCCCATCTGCAGTCACTCGCGCCCGAGTCTTCATGATCATGTAGCGTCGTCCCAGACGACTAACCGGCATGCTCAGACCCGACGGCCCATCCTCTTCGAAGCAACCTAAGGCAGAAGGTGCTATGATCAGCGCTTCACCGGTCTTAAGAATGTGTTAGCGAGTTCTTCGAGATAATGGGAATGGATGCTAGACTTACCTGCAACATCACTACTTTGTCGAATGCCTCGCCGCCTGAGATTTCCGCTGATACGTGTTTGACGAGGTGCTCCCACCAGGTAGGCGAAGAGAATCGATGCATGATGGAGATCATGCATAGATCTAAGAGCACGGGAGGGATGGCGGTGGGCTCTGCGGACGATTAATTCATTAGTAATTTTCCACGATGAGAAGCTTGAGAAGGTCACCTTGTGTACTGATAATAACTCGCATGGCAAGATGACGCTGCTGGCGGACGAGACGCAGAAGTGACTGGGTCAGACCAGAGGAAGCACTCGGTGTCAAGTACTGTGTACAGTACAAGACAATCAACGTCAGCTTACAAAACTCACTCGTGAGCACTCACTTTGTGGGCTTCGTCCACGACCAACACCTTGCCAGTGTCCACTTCAGCCCGCGTAAATAGGCGTACGAGAATTTCGAACAGTCCGCAAGCCGACGCGGAATCCATGAAAGGATCAGAAAGGTCGATGATGGTAATTTGGCCTGGTACAAATCGAGATGTCTGCTTCGGATGTTTCTTCTTGTCGAACATGAATGCTTTCAGCAGGGACATCCGTTGTTCCACTCCAGCTACCTGCGCCGGATTGAAAGTGCGTTTGCGAGTGTTGAGCTCGGTTTGGAAGGCAGAATACGTGAACTTCTCTCCTAAATCGCGGAGGATGGACTAAGGAGGCGGTGAGCCAGAGGCGGCTGTGAGCGAGACACGTTACCCACAAGTATGATTTGAATGTAAAGCGGGGCCCCGCCCGAACTGCCCACCGCCATCATAGACAGGAAAGCCTCCGCATCGAGCTCCGCTTCCGTGAAACATAAAGGCACTACTTGCACTTGCCCGCCCAATGGTGCGTATACTTTGCGCATAGTGTTGAGAGAGGATGGGGATACGTATACCTTGACTGGCGGGGGCTTGACGGTCCTGAACTTTGACACCGCAAGCCAGGCCACCTCGCACGGTCGTCCACCGGTGCCGCCTTCTCCGTAATGAAGGACCAGGCCGGACAGAGGTTTATGTAGTTTTCCAATGGCACCGACGCCGGAAATGAACATATTCTCTAGCATGACTGACACGGTATGCGACTTTCCGGAGCCCTGGACACCGCACACAACGGCGGAGAAGGGAGCATTCTGAAGTATAAGCCTGAGTCAGTATGTCGAAGAACTAGCCCCAAGCGACGCACAGTGTTGACGTATAGCCGGCTGTCTTGGAACGATTCGTAGCCATTCGGACTACTAAGGCAACACTATGAGCACTCGTACCATATACATATGTGGAAACTGACCCAACAGTGAGCGTTTTGCCCAGGACGCCGTATTGCGTAGTATTATTGTTACCGACGCCAAGCATGTACGCGTCTCTCATCATGAGTGGTGCTGTATTTGTGTCGTGACTTTCACTGCTCGGCATGGACTTCGGGCATCCATCCAGGAGCTGCATTTCGTCCTACCAATAAACATTAGCAACAATTAGATGAGAGAGGAAGTGAACAACGTACCCCGAGGTCGAAGGACTCGTCAACTACATATTTCTTTCCTGGGTAGGTCAAATTCGCGGCCATGATTAGAAGTTTGAAGAGCGAGTAGACAGAAATTCAATGTAAGAGATAGCTGGGATGTTTTGAGCATCACAACGACCAGGGCATCCAAGTATATATACGCCAGAAGCTGATATGATGCTTCCGTACTCTGGGACTCCATGAATGCGCAGCTAGCATCAACTCCGCAAGCTAACTTTGATCGCTCCGTACTATATCTGGTCAAATAAGGTGTTCCCAGCTAGATTTGAAAGACTCATAGGGTACCCAGTATGTCGTGTTCTTCATGTAACTTGGAGAAGTATAAGATAGAATATGCTTCGAGCTGCGGTGCGCTGGCGCAGCACAGCAAACGGAGGGAAAACGATAAGAGCTTGCAGTGTTGTAGCTTGCAGTGAGGCTAGTAGCAGCCTTCTAGCAACGTTTCTACCACGATGCATGATGGTCGCAGTGGTGAGTCGCGTTCAGGAGGCTGCTGCACCTTGTCCTCACCTGATGTGACAGGACGTGCGTGTGACTCCGATCCCTGGGCGACTAACTCCGACTGGACACTTAGGATCTACCGCGATGGACTGTTCCTGCTTCTCGAGTCTTGACGGTCGCCATTTGTACAGAATTGGCCAAACCCATGTAGAGGCAGGTACATAATCAATTGCTTGAAGGCTCTTCCCCCATAGATACTATGCGGCTGACATTTTTGTACCTGTCTAGGATGAAAGCGAGCCTCTGAGAATAGAGTGCCTGGGGCCGTATAATACAAGGGCTGGCGACCGGTTCCTCGCATGCGACTCAGATAAGGCCTCTTGCAATACAGCAAGCTAGAACAAGTTCGCCCTCTTCACCCAGTCGTATCGTCTCGAATACTCCAATACATGGATCAAGCCATCGAGGCCTTCAAATCCCAAGGTATACCTGTCCTCGAGCCAGGCCAATCAGCTTACGATCACGCCATCGCAACCTCAAACCTCTTGTATCGCTTCTCAAGACCTGAATGTGTCGTTCAGCCAGAGTCCGCTGAACACGTTCAGATTATCGTCAAGGAAGCAAAGTCGAGGGAACTCAAAATTACCATCAAGTGTAACGGCCACTCCTATGCCGGCCACTCTACTGCCTTTAAGGGCATCTCCCTTGACCTCAGGAGGATGAGAAAGGTGGAGCTCGACATGAAGTCCGCGACAAAGACCGTCACATTCGATGCCGGCTGTCAGTGGGGTCATGTATACGGGACACTCATTAATGGTGGGCATGATGGCTTCATCATCAACGGTGGCCGTTGTCCTACCGTCGGTGTCAGCGGTTTCACCCTCGGAGGAGGTCTTGGCCCCTTCACACGGAGCTTCGGCATGGGGAGCGACACTCTGATGGAGGCCGACATTGTAACTGCAGACGGAAATTTGGTCACCGTGAAAGAAACAGACGACCCCACATCCGACAAGGGCAAACTCTTCTGGGCCCTCCGTGGCGCAGGCGGCGGTAACTTTGGTGTTGTGGTCAAGTTGAAGTCAAAGGTCCAGCAGCTGCAGAACAGGTATGGCATGGTCGTCGCCGGGCGGTATCAGTGGTTCCCCAAAGGAGGGTTCACCGACAACGTCATCGCCACCATGAACGATTTCTACACCACCGACTGGCCCAACAAGATTACCATCGACACGACCTGGATATGCGACCTCCGGCAGAGCGGGTCACTCGGCGGCGTCCGCTTCACCGTCGCCTTCGATGGCAGCAAGTACGAATACGATCGCGTGATCGACGAGCACTTCAAGCGGGAAGAACTCAAAGTCCAGCTCAAACGCCGCGTCCTCCCCGAAAAGTCGACGCGCTTCTTTTACGAGACGCTCGTCAACCAGTGGCTCGAAGAGACCGAGCGCGCGTACCCCGCGAACAAGACGTACGAGCTGTACAGTTCCTTCATGTTCACCAAGGACAACAAGGACACCATCCAAAAGGTCACCGCCATCATCCGCGATCTCATGGCATCGTTCCGCGCCGACTTCGCCGGCGAGCAGGTGAACTTCCTCGTCACCTGGATCCACTCCGGGGGCAAGGCGACGGAGAGGAAGCCAACCGACTCGGCGTTCTTCTGGCGCGCCGCCGTGTTCCACACGTACGTGACGGTGGAGTGGGTCGACAAGTGGATGGAGCGCGACATGCGCCGCTTCCTCGCGAAGGTGAAGAAGGCGCTACGGCCGCTGTCGCTGAACGGGGAGGCGGCGTTCATCAACTTCCCCGACCGCGACTTCCCGGTCAGGGCGCATGAGAGGGCGTACTTTGGAGACAACCGCGAGGAGCTGCGGCGCGTGAAGCAGATTTGGGATGAGGATAATTTCTTCCAGTGGGTCCAGGGGATACGGCTTCCAGGAGGTATGGAAAACGAGGAGGGGGGAGAGTGGGGCGAGAACGAAGAGGACGGAGAGGATGCAGATAAGACTGATCAACTCGCGAGTGAACAGTGGGAATACTACAAGACTGGAGACATCGTGAAACATCGCGACGGGTTGGCTGATTTAGGGTTTTAACTTCTGACTAGGATGAAAGGGAGTGGCAGAAACATCGCCAGGCGTAGCACAACCAATCAATGAGGACAACTTCCACGGAAATCTTTAAAACGATCGAACTGATGCAAAATATAAGATCTATGTGGTACACTTCGAAGAAATCAGAATAAAATGAGCGCGTAGGACTATATGACCAGCAGGGAGGCCCCTCCATCTGTAGTCACCCGAGCGCGAGTCTTCATAATCATATACCGACGTCCCAGCCGACTCACCGTGCTCTCGTCGGACCATCCTTTCTCTTTGAAGCACCCCAGAGCAGACGGCGCTATAATGAGAGCCTCGCCAGTCTGATAGAACCATCAGAGAGGAAACGAGACGATAAGAACGAATACGAAGCTCACCCCAAGAGTGACAACTTTATCGAAAGCCTCACGGCCAGAGAAATCAGCCGAGACGTGCTTGACGAGATGATCCCACCATGCAGGGGAAGAGAATCGGTGCATGATGGAGATCATACACAAGTCGAGGAGAACGGGAGGGATAGCCGTTGGCTCTGCAAGCGATTGATCGTGAGTGACTAAGACTCGAGGATGTAGGAAGAAGGCTCGCCTTGAGTGCTGATAATAACCCTCATGGCAAGATGTCGTTGCTCGCGGACAAGCCGTAACAGTGACTGAGTTAGGCCCGACGTAGCGCCTGGCGTGAGGTACTGTACGGAGTACGAGATTAACTTCTATCTACTTTAGAACTAACTTGCGTGCACTTACTTTGTGAGCTTCGTCGACCACCAGGACTTTACCTGTGCCGACTTCTGCTCGTGTGAATAGCCGTACGATGATTTCGAACAGACCACAAGCCGATGCAGAATCCGTAAAAGGGTCTGAGAGGTCGATGATGGTTATCTGTCCTGGCGCAAATCGAGAGGTCTGAATGAGGCCGGATAGTGGCTTCTGCAACGTACCAATGGCGCCCACGCCAGAAATGAACATATTTTCCAGAAGTACGGACACCGTATGTGACTTTCCGGATCCCTGTACGCCACATACGATGGCAGAAAAGGGAGCATTCTGAAAACTTCGGTTAGCACCGTAGCAAAGGCGGCCTGAGGACATACCGTATTGACATATAATCTGTCGTCTTCAAATGATTCTTCAGCGCGAGGTCCGCTAATGGTGAAAATCAGTACTCCTCCTACTATACATATGACCAAGTACGAACCGAACGGTGAGGGTCTTGCCTAATACGCCGTATTGTGTAGCACCATTATTTTTGAGACCAGCAATATACGCGTCCCTCATAATAAGGGGAGCCGTGCTCGTATCGTGTGCTTTACTGCTCTGTATTTCATTGGGGCAATCTTCCAGAAGCTCCAATTCATCCTGCCGATAAGAATCAGCAACGAGGAGACAATAGCGATGTGAACAACGTACCTGGAGGCTTGCACTTGAAGATGGTTCACTATTCGTGCGTTCACTCAATAGGGTGAATTTTCCCATGATTGAAGAGGTATGAACTGAGGGTGTTTGTGCAGTACATGTCCCTTGATATCGACGTATATTAGTGCAAAGACTGGTGAGCCATAAGCTTCGTTCATGACTGCGGAGTCGTTCGAAGTGGCAGTAGATGATCACAAATAATCCTGCATCTCGCAAACTATTGGTCCTTGGGTGCTTCGAGGTCGGATTCTCATAGAGCAGAACAAGCCCAAGAGAAGACTCCAACTTCTTGCCAGTACTCAGGCTATGGGTCGTGACGGACCTCGAGGAAGAAGTCACTAATTAAGCCTTTAGCTGCGGTGCCCAGCGATGTAAATGAAGGTGGAACGATAAGGATTTGCAGTAACGCTTGTTGCCACCATGATGGTAGTCCAGGACGTAAATGCAAATAAGCGCCCGACGATCGACGCTCCTTCCACAATGGGGACAACTGTCACCGTCCTTCGACCTCAATGGCTTTCTTCGAAGTACCCGGCTGGACTGTACCGTCCGCACCGATTTCAAATGCGCCGACCAGCTTGTCGAGGAAGCGAAAACGACCCAACCCCGATGCTGGTGTAGCACAGCCGGTCAATTTGGACAAACTCATGCGAAAGATGCCTAAAACAACTGAAGCGGAGGCTGTCTCGGAAGTCCCAGGCGACCCAAAGCCCTCTAAAAAAGCTAGGTCAAAACGGAACCGCAAGCCGCAAGGAGGGGGGAAGCAAGACACGACTCCAGCAACGAGTACGGCTGCGGCACCAAAGAACGCGAAAAAGAGTGCACCTCGTGAAGTCGCAACCGAAGCGCACGCGGGTCCTTCTACACCTAAGAAGAAGCAGAAACAACAAAAGGATGCAGCCGAGGAACCGAAGTCGTCCAAGAAGAAGTCGAAGGAGGGAGGCCAATTGACGACCTTGCAGGATCGCATGAGGCAGAGCCTTGATGGAGCGCGTTTTAGGTGATATCTTCTTTACTGCCGATATGTCCTTTATCTGACTGTGGCTATCTGGCGTAGGATGATAAATGAGACGTTATACAAGAGCCATAGCTCAGATGCCAGTCGTATGATGCACGAGGATCCTCAGATGTTTGAAGAGGTATGTTATTTGGGACACTGGCAGGGTCTTCGGTTCACGATTCATGTCGCTTTAGTATCATTCTGGCTTCCGTAGACAAGTCCAATCTTGGCCGTCAAATCCCGTTGAAGTTTACATAGCAGAACTATCTTCTCGCGCCGGACTTGTCATAGCAGATCTAGGATGCGGTGATGCCGTCCTTGCCCAATCCCTCATTCCCAAAGGCCTGACCGTCCTATCTTTCGACTTGGTCTCGCGAAATCCCTACGTGATCGAGGCCGACATATGTGCGAAACTACCCCTGCCAGGCTCTGAACCCTCCAGCGACGATGATGAGCCCGGTGCCGGCGATGCTCATGTCGTCGACTTGGTTGTTTGTGCATTGAGTTTGATGGGGACGAATTGGCCGAACTGTATACGCGAAGCTTGGAGGGTACTCAAACTTGAGTATGTTTACTCATTACAGATGGATGAGCACGGTGTACTAACTCATTGTCAGTGGCGAACTCAAAATCGCTGAAGTCGCGAGTCGGTTCAAGGACGTAAAGGAGTTCATTGCTTTGATTAATTCATATGGGTTTCGAGTGAAGAAAGAATCAAAGGTCAGTTCGTTCCTTATTTCCTGGGTTATCCATCGATTAACATTGAACCTGAAGAGCAAATCCAATTCGCATTTCACCTTCTTCACCTTCGTTAAAACCCCTCGGGCACCCATAGCAGACGAAGAATGGCAAAAGATCTACGCGAAATCGGATCTCTTGAAACCTTGCGAATACAAAAGGCGTTGATGCCACTATCTATACAACATGATATACGTCCACAACAATCTAAATAGCCACAAGCAAGCAAAAGTACATTTGTAATACATAGTCCAGCATCGTCTCCCATCGTTGACGGGTATGTCCGTTGGTATTTACCGTCAAGTTTTCTACGCGACTACGCCATCGCGCCCGCGTTCTTACTGGCCTTGAAATCCGGCCTCGACCACCACATCTTCAACGTCCGCCAAAAGCCATCCGGTGACTGTCTCCGCGTACTCCACAACGTCGTGAGGGTATGTAGAGCGAGGAACACGCAGACCAGCACGACAATAAACGAGCAGACGACTATCCACGATGATTTCAGATCGTATACGTCTAGGTCAGTGATCCCTTGCAGCGTGTACGCCACCATGGCCAGCGTGAATGTAGTGATTGCCCAGATGAGGAGGACGGCAGGCAGACTGAGGAGCATGGCGTGCCCGTGATGGCCGAGGAACTTTTGGCGAGCGTTGTACATGTATGTGAACTACGGAATGCAGATAAGATGGAAATACTCCAAGTTAAGACGAGGCGGTGACTCACGGAACCTCCAGTGGTGGTGTTGATTTGGTGTTTCCAGATTGAAAAGACACCGACGATGATGCTACCAAGAGAGGCGAACGCAGAGATCGTAGCACCAACACGGGCCACTTGGTTGATGTTCTCGATCGCCAAGAAACTGACCGTCGCACTGAGGTGTGCGCCTTAAATGGGGCCAAATACAATGAAGTTGATGGAAACTCACGAGAGTAGCACGGTTGACTGGTAATCTCGATGTTAGCAAGCAGCGTCTCAGCTATGCGAGTAGCAGCGAAAGAGCTCACAATCAGCAAGAAATGAGAATATTCCCTAACGAGACGATTGATATAACACTCCCAATTATTTTGCATATATTCCAGGCGTCCCTTGAACTTCGTGGTGTCTTCAATATGAGCCAGGTACGCCCACGGTATACCGAAGAACAGTATGTTCATGATTATGCCGAGAACGGGAAGGATAATTTGCCCCGGCTTTCGGACCACAGGGCGGGAATCATGCCTGGCTAGGCGCAAATCGCTCCCTTCTTTACGAGTAAGTTGCCCATATTGCTCCGCGTCGCGGAAACTGCAGACTTCGCGAAGGAGCCAGGCTAGAAACACAATTTTGGCAACAGATCCGTCGCTTTGAGAGACTAGTATTTAATTAGTCGAGGTCCCCTGGGCAAGGGATGGAAGGAAAGGTGGATTTACGGCTGAATCCCTTCAAAACCTCGCTCAATTCTTCGCATTCTTTCTTGGAGAAAGGTACAACGCTCCGCCTGCCAGAAATGAGGTTGTCCGTCTGCACGAAGGAAGATCTCAGCAGTGGGAACGGACTAGGAGAAGGCAGCCGACGTACATAGAACCATGTGATCGCATCTGTTGCATCCTTTATAGCACGCTCCGGAAGGAGTGTATGAGCAGGGTGGTTCCATAGATAGCTCCAGTACATCCGCCGCAGTCTGTTCACTGAAGTTCAAGGTTAGGTTAGCGGGAATAACAATGGCATTGAGCTCCCGCTCAAACCCGGTCCTCCGTTGAGGTACAGCGGATTCCGCAACCTCGAGGCTACCATTTCAAGCGGAAATGGGCCGAAAATAAGAGGATACATACACTGATTTGGATCCAGCGGAAGCAAATTCAGGTCAACGTTCTTAGCGGAAGGTAGACCAGATACGTAGGAGGCTACGCAATGTGTGTGGTTGACCAGGAGACACAAGGGAGCGGGTTCCATTTCAACCCGATTGTCGTCCCCGGAGAAGTGGTCCAAAAACTGGACATGCATCTCCGTGCCTTCTGCAAGGTCAGGAAGCCCCGTCGAGCAGAGGTCGGTGGCCTTTCGACAGATATCGGTGTCCCGTAGATCAGCATCTATCACGACCTTGCATTTCGCATTGTAGAAATAAATAAATCCCTGTGATATATTAGCGAAATCATTCCAGACTGCAAGGAGACATACTTGGGGGTGGACGCATAGAGTCCAGTCATCTGGAAGGCGTGGTACGGCCTCGTCACATACGGTAGCCCTATCATATAGAAGTACAAGTTAGAACTTGAAGCTGCTCAAGTGACTGCTTGCTCAATATTATTCACATCGAGTCTGTACGAGTTTGGGCGATGTGGGCCATGATATTGAGGGGGACAATTGTGTGGATGTGCTGGGCTAAGAAATGTAGCACACGCACTTCAATCCGAAGTCTGAAGCCATCAAAAGTTGATGATTCAAAACATCAGTTGACCATAGCCGTGAGCGGAACGGCTCGACGTGCAATAATAAGCGCCCAACGTCAACCGTCAGCGCTTAGTTCACGCGACGCGGCAACGAGCAACTTGATTCCGTTGTTCTAGCATACCGCAAGTCGACTGAAATGAGCTTTTTCAACACGAACAGCTCTTCTGGAGCACCAAACCAAGGAGCAAACATATTCGGAGGGTCGAACCAACCATCAGGCGCCCCGAGTACTGGAAATCTCTTTGGCGCAGGTGTGTATACCTGAAAGACCCATTGTCGCGGACGCGAGCGCTGATGGTGACTGTGCAGCGAAACCAGCAACGGGAACTGGGCTATTTGGAAATTCTGGGACATCAAATCTCTTCGGGAACGCGAACACTTCGACAGCTCCCGCTGCTGGTGGAGGTTTATTTGGAAACTCTGCATCAAATACAGGTGCTGCTTCAAACGCGTCGAACACGCAGTCTTTGTTCTCTGGATTCGGAAACAACTCAAATCAGCCGTCTGCACCAACGTTTGGTACACCTGCCGCATCGTCGAATACCGCGACGAATCCTGCACCGACGCTTGGACAAGGTCTCTTCAACCTACCGAAGGCGCCTGAATCAAACACTCCAACAGCTCCCAAAGCTGGTATACCTAATTGTGAGCATCTATGTTGCTGCTCGAAGTCCGATCTGTGAACTCTTCTGGTAGTCTTCGCACAACCAGCCAATACTAGCAATTCAACTGGTATGTCTTTGTTTTCGATCACCCGCACGACCCTGCTACTGACACAAGCGCAGCAGCCGCTACAGCTCCGAGTGCCCCTGCCGCACCATCGGGAGGTCTATTTGGGTTCAATAAACCGGCCAACCCACCATCCAATCCGCAATCCACGACTAGCAATACACAACCCCCAGCCGGCGGCCTGTTTGGAAACGGGCTTTTTGGTAAACCAGCGGCTCCAGCAGCAGCCACGACTACTCCAAAAGATGCCCCTCAGACTACAAGCACCCCAGCCGCCGGTAGGTTATCCGGTATGCTATCAAGATCAATGTGAATAATTCCGTATAGCTCCTTCAGGTGGTTTGTTCGGTAGTTTAGGGTCTAACTCAACTGCAGAAAAAAAAGATGCCGCTCCAGGTAATCACCAAATGTTGTCTTCACGTTTTCTGTGATTTTGATCTTTCGCAGCTCCTAGTCAGCCAGCGTTCAACTTGTTCGGCAAACCAGCAGAGAAAAAGGACGCTCCAAGTAAGCGACCTATTGCTCTCCTTGGCTTCATCTGACGATAGAATCCAGCAACGCCCGCAGCTAACACATCCATGCCCCCTGGAACAGACAAACCAAAGGATGCCGCTGGTATTAACTTTCAATTGTCCAAGGTAGATCTAGGACTGACTCCTTACATAGCTCCGTCGACTTCTGCCCCTGGTGCTAGCGCAGCAGCATCGAGCAGCACAAACACTGCAATTGCTGTCCCACCTCCATCCATGCTCAGAGGCAAGACGATCGAAGAAATCGTCAATCGCTGGTCCAACGAGCTCGAGACGCACGTCCGTGATTTCAACCGATTTGCAGGCGAGATCGCCGTCTGGGATCGTGCCCTGATTGAAAATGGGAAAAGCGTGAATCTCAATCTTTCATTCAGATGACTCCTCGGTGCTAATTTATTTCGAAGCTGGCTGCTTTGTTCAGCCATGTTACGGCTGTGGAGAGGGAGCAGAATGAGATCGATCAATCGCTGGATCATATAGAACAGCAGCAAAAGGATCTGTCTTCGACGCTCGATTCCTATGAAAAGGCAATGCAGGATATCCTCGGCGGGCAAGGCAGTTTGAGAGCTTTGGATACAGGCCCTGCTGACACCGAGCGAGACAAAAAGTAAGTTTGCATATTTCCAAGTAGCACAATCCATTAATGTCGCTTTCAGTTATATGCTAGCAACCGATTTGCATACGCAACTAGACGACCTCTCGGGCTCGCTCACGCAGATGATCGAATCTGTCAACGGGTTGTCGTTATCCAATGGTTCCAAGGATGGAACCAGCGCCGAGGATCCCATGACACAAATTGCCCAGATACTGAGCAGTCATCTAGAAAGCTTGCAGTGGATCGATGGTTCTGTGAAGGAGGTTGAGGGTAAAGTGACGGAGGTGGAAAACAGAGTCAAGAGCTCCGGACTCAACCTCACCGGTAACAACCCAGGTGGCACCAAATCAAGAGGTTTCGGGTTACGATGATGATTCCTTCTTCCATTGTTGTTCGTTATGCATTACGAGACGGTCACAATCCTAATAACACAAGTACTTGTACAAATATCCACCAGGGTATCTTCTATACGGTGCGGTGCTAATGGGGTCCATATGATGAAAGAAAAGAATTAGTTGGCTTTGCTCAGTTTGCTCCGTAGGCGTATCCGTTCTCCATTGTACCAGATCCAGATTGGAAATGGTATGCCAAGAATGATGGATAGCCCAGCCAGCAGCGAATTACCGCCACCCAACCCCAGAGCATTGTACATTTGTTGCCCAAACAATGGGAAGATGAATCCTAACAGAGATCGAAGAACCTGTAGATGCGTGTGAGAGCACCGATGGTAATTTCCGAGCGATAGACTTACCGAAGCGGCGGCTAAGGCACTCGCAGCATAACTGAAAGCATCGACCAAGTAAAGTTGGATTGGAAGGCTGTTGGCAGGGCAAGGTTTGACAGCTATATAGTCAGAAGCTGAACGTGACTTACAACGTGGTCATCAAGCCTGGTTGGAAGTTAGCGAAGATTCGAGTGGCGGAACGTTTCGATAGTCTTACCGAAACCAAAGATTCCTGAGCCAACAATCGGCATGATCCAATGTAACCTGGCCTGGGCACTCCATCCGTACCAACTGGAAGAGCATCGTCAATACGAAGTTGACCGACAAGGCGAAAAGTGGCGCGTACAAGAGTCCGATGGGGACGAAGAACGAGCCAAATATAAGTGCTGGTACGCGCATCTCGGGTTTACCGACACCTCCATTTTTTGCAGACAGCTACGGGTCATTGCGTGGGTTGTGTGGTAAGGATAATGCGGTCTACAGGTCACTTACGCTAGCGTATATCTGGTCGCCTATCTTGGCACCGAACATAGTTGCGATGAAGAAGCCAATGCCTAGGCCTAGGTAACACAAACCACCGATACCTGGACTGAAATTATAGGCTTCCTTGAAGAAGTCTACCCTGGCATCAGTGCCGACAACGCTTGAAATGAGTAAGTACAACGCACTTGCAAATGTCGCAAACATGAGATAGTAGATGCCTTCAAATCATCTAAATTCGGTCTGCTGAAGAGAGGGCGTGAATAGACATACCGTACATGCTTGTGAAACGGTCAGTTTAATACAAAGGAAATTGGGTATCAAGATAACTCACAACGCCATGTATAAGCTGAGAATAAAACAGATAAAGCTCCTGGTGAGCAGTATACCCGGTCGACTGATGTTGAGCCACAGGTAGTGCATTTTTTCGCGAGTGGTAGGTGCCTGCACGTCGATCAATTTTTCTAGGTCATTAGGTCGTGCAAGTCGTTGTCGTAGGACAGGTGCATATGTTTCATGGAGGAAAGGGATTCCGACTGCAGCTATGAAAGCACACAAGCCAGCTAGACGCGTAAACGTCTAAGTATTAGCCTGAACGCGTGTATACGTCGCGTCAATATATGACTTGCCTATGATGATAAACACATATTTAGGGCCTATGGATTGTGCGACGAAGCCTCCTGCTATCGGCCCGATTACAGGACCTATCCAGAAAGCATCAGTATATCAGACGTCAGGTGGGAAACATGGGCAGAACCTAACAGGGGTCCCAGTGTAAACACCGCCATGGCCCCCGCACGATCTCGTTCCGCAAATAGGTCGCTGATGCTTCCTCCACCACAGGCTATCGGTGTACTACCAGCAAGCCCAGCTTTCCAAACAATGAGCGTCTGCGTATGTGGATCTACGATCAACACTTACCGAGGAAGCGAAATGCAATCAAAGAGCCAGCGTTCGGTGAGAACGCGCATCCAATATTGAAGCCTAAAAATAGGATGTTTGCGATGTGCAGGACCTCCGTGGCCCGATGTGTCAGGGGAAATTGGTCAAGTTGAGGTCAGCCGCACTCACCCATGTTCTTCCATACATTTCCTTTCACAGAGAGTGAATGATTAGGCGCTTCGGTATTACAAACGAGGTGAGCGACCTACAGAAAGTGGTGCTAAAACCAAAGGACCAAGCGCATACGCCAATAAGAAGATACTAAGTGTCATTGCAAGTGTTGTTGGATTTGTGACATGGTATTGCTCCGCGACTTGTAGTAGTCCCGGTGCCATCATAGAGCTAGCTAATGGAGAAACAAAGGTGTATAGAGACACCTGAAGAGAATATGTCAAACGGACAGAATCTTTATGAGATAGCTCCTAACTCACAATTCCCGCCGCTGTCCACTTCTTTCTGAATGACCAGTTTCGAGGGTTCGCAGAGTCAAGATTCCAGATGTCATCATCGGTGAGTTGTGGGTCGTGCGTGTTCCCCTGAGGGGTCTTCGAGTTTTGGATGTCTACCACGACATTCTTTTCGTTTTCTTGTATGGACCTCGTTTCGGATAGGGAATGCGAAACGCGAGTGGAGGACTCCGATGCCATTGTTGGCGTCGAAGGGGGATGACAATGGGCGTGAAGGTGCGGGACGTGTCCTTCGCTTGACCAGTATATATACCCACACCAGCATGAACAAAATGCTTGCGCATCGGGTCGTCGAGCCCCACTTGGGATTTACATTCCCAGCAGTTATCTAGAACAATCTTAATCCCGTGGAAATGTCGTATCTGGGTTATGTTGTATGATTGGTTGATGATTAGTGGGGTAATCGAAGTTAAACTTCTTCCGAGGTTTCCTAGAACGCACCGAACGCGTTGAAGAGATGTTCACATCAATCGAGGAATCGAGGCACGCAGAGTAAGGTAACAACTTCATCCCTCGAGGATGTATGCAATAGCTTAAAACGCGGTGAATGCTACTACTGCTAATTAGAAATCAGAAATCGTATACGTACCTCGGGGACTGGGGTCAAGGATTGATAACGAGGTACCCCTTGCGGTCTTCGACTTGCATAGCTAGCCCAGCGGGCGTACGTCAGATTCACTAATTAATTACAATATAGTCCGAAATATGATGAAAACCACACCCTATAGAACGCTGTATCGGCCTATTGTTCCGCTTGGATTGCGCATTTCTGCTTGGAGGGCGGCAGCTGAGGCCTCGATGAGAAGTCGTTTAATCTCCCGCACGGCTTGTTCAACCTAGAAGGACGGTGATAAAAACATGCCTATAGAGTGAGCGAAAAGGAAAACTCACTCTCCACTCCTCATGGGATTCCACAAGTAGATGAAGCTTCGGTGGTCCTTCTGGAGGAGGCTCCTTGCCATTCTCATAGTAGATACCTTTGTTAGTGACAGAGGCGCCGGTGATGTCAATAAGCTACGAAACACGCATCAGAGGCAGGATAGAGGCAGGATACGAGTTAAAGACGACACTCACTTGGACCATAGTTTCTTTATTGGTGACCCGCCACCTAGCTTTCTGAGGATAATCGTTGATCGGAATAATGGCATGGAAGTCTGTAGACGAGGTTTCGGTTGTGGTTATCTTTCTGCCTGGGGCCTCCTCGGCCTGGAGTTGCGACTGCAAAACGAGTTTGGATGCCCGTAATTGAGCGTTCAGTTTCGCAACCACGCTCAAAGCTTGCTTATGTGCTGGCGTATCCTTTCCAGCACGAGCAGCAGCCTCCTCGGCGGCACGCACTTGAGCTTGAATCCTTTCTTCCTCTTTGGCGTGCGCGAGTCGTCTGACTGCAGCCACAGCGCCACCGACTCCCAGAAGGCCCTTCGATGAATCCGGTGCAGGTCCACGCTTGATCTCGACCTTGAATGTACCAAAGGTCATATCATCTGCTGATGTAGTTGCCTTCGTGGTTTCTTCAACTGCAGCAGGTGCCTTCTCCTCCTCGGTAACACCGGGTTCGCCATACGCCTTGCGCTCTGCTTTCTCCTTTGCGTCTCTCTCCTTGTCTAGTCGATCCAGGCCCTTTCCTCCGAATCCAGATCCAGCAGCTTGCGCCTTGCCTGCCTTGACCTTATCGAGGAAACCTGAAATTCATCAACGTTAATTCCCATCATGTCAAAGGGACATAAAGCGCGTACCATTTGCCAAGTCTTCGAGTTCTTTGGGCATTGCGGCGTTGCTCGCCTTTAGGGCGCGGTATATGTCGACAGAGTACCGATCTTGCTCGGGAGTGATGAAGGTGACACATGTTCCCTTGTTGCCTGCACGGCCAGTACGGCCAGCCCGATGCACGTAGTCCTCCATATGATTGGGCGCGTCGTAATTAATTACCAACTTCAGTTGTTTCACATCCAGACCCCTGGCGGCGACTGAAGTAGCAATGACGATAGGAACAACGCCAGCCTTGAAGTCGGCAATTGTCGAATCGCGGTCAATCTGATCCTTTCCACCATGCAAAGACATGCACAGGTATCCCTTCCGCATAAGCTCGCGTAGTAGATTATCGGCGGCCTCCTGTCGATCAACAAAAACGAGGGTCCTGCACTCTGGGTCCTCGTTGTACATTTGTCCAAGAATTTCGAGAAGACGATTGAACTTCGTATCTTCGTCGCGTACCTCCACCACCTGCTCAATCTCGGCCGCAACCACCGATCTACCGCCTACGGTGATTTCCAGGGGCTTCCTCAGGATCTTCCGCGCTAATGAATCCATTTGTTTCGGGAATGTTGCAGAAAAGAGGACCGTCTGACGTTCAGGTCGTATATTGTTAACGATCTTCATAACCTGAGGCTCGAAACCCATGTCGAACATACGATCGGCTTCGTCCAAAACAACGTAAGTGACGCGCTTGAGATTGGTGACACGCCCTGAATTAGCAGTCAGCAGATCAATCATTCGACCAGGAGTGCAAACAATGATCTCCGCGCCCTTCTTCAGCTCGGCAATTTGGTCCTTGATCGGAGAACCACCGTACGCGCAGACGGCCTGTAGAGTTTCCCTTTGAGCATGTGAAATAATAGAACAAGATCATGTACGCACTCGGAGATTCAGAACTTTGAGGAAGGGCTTGCATTCTCGATGGATCTGAACAGCAAGTTCACGGGTAGGAGTCATGACGATAGCCACGGGGCCCTCCATTTGTTCCAGAGGCCTTTGATCCTTGATATGTCGGAACATTGGTAGTAAGAATGCGATAGTCTTCCCTGAACCGGTCTTGGCGACACCAATGACGTCTCGGCCGGACATTATAGCAGGAATCGCTTGAGCCTGAATTGAAGTCGGAGAAGTGTAGTTCAGTCGCTTTATCACGTCTAGACTGGGGTGGAGTGAGCCGAGAGCAACATTATGAAGTATGGTGCTTACCAGTTAGCAGGCATACCGAAGTGACTCCACTTGGTCACCGGTCGAGGGCATTCCACGCCACGAATCTTTATGCCATCGAGTTCCAGTCGCAATAGGTCAGCTTCCTCGTCCGTCATCTCAGCAATCTCTGGTGGTGGTATGTAAAATTCCTTGCGGAAAGGCTCGTACTTGACACGTGAGTGGTCAGTCGCTGCCAGTTCCTTCTTCTTGGCCTTCTTCGCGGCTAATGCGAGAATGTCTTCAGGGTTCAATTCCGTCGCATCAAGCTCGTCGGGAACGACTGTGTCGACCATGTCCTCGGCACCCTCCTCAGCCATCCTCTCGTCAAGGCGTATACGAGAGTTGCCATTGGTCGAGCCAATGATTTTCTGCATATCCTCCAAGTTCACCTTCTTGACTTCTTCTTTGACCCCACTCATGAAGGCATCCAGTGGGTCGACATCATCGTCCTCGTCAACCACCATAGTATCCTTCGACTTCGATTTGAGCGCTTGGTCGATTCTGTTCGCCTCTTCGTCGTCGTCATCGACTTCCAAGTCACCGACGCTGGGCTCGCCCTCGGTCATGGTCATGTCTACTGCTGGCATGTCTCCGAGTGTTTCCAGTTTCCTTTTTGTCTCCACGGCATCATCCATAACAGCAGCAGCCCCACCCTTCGTCGAAGCCTTGTTAAACTCCGGCTTGAGCGGTAACCCTTTGAGTCCGAGGCCACCGAGTGCTGCACGGTTCAGCGCGGTGGGCTTTATTCCGGTCGCAGGGACTATGGGGCATTGGATCAAGTGGTATGAAATCCCGACATGCGTGTGTGAAGGTAAATGGACTCACCTGGTGCAGACTTCCCAGCAAGCGCCATAGCTTTTGCTTTCGCCTCATCCAGTGCTTTCTTAGCCTCGCGCTCTTTTTTCCAAGCTAGCAACTTCGCGCGTTTCGCTTTGAATTTCTCATCTTCAACGGGAGGTGTTACCGACTTTTCTTCGGTTGCAGATGGCTTGGGAGGAGAGCTCGGTCGACGGTCTCGAGACCGGGAACGACGGCGGTCATCGCGTCGGTCATCGCGTCTATCGTCGCGGTAGTCTCTTCTTCTGTCATCCCGGTACCTATCATCTCTGTAGCGGTCTCTATCTCTATCTCGTCCCCCGTCTCTAGGTCTGTCTCTATCTCTTTCCCTGTCCCGGTCTCTATCTCTGTCGTCGTCGTACCGTGATCTGTTGCTGGCTTTTTGGCCATTGCGCCTAGTCGGCGACGGAGACCGAGTGGAACGATGAGATTGCCTTACCCGTTTATTTGAAGCATCTGGTGAATATGACCTGTCTCTGCGCACCATACTTGCGGAGAACGTCGAAAGAGAGAGGAAGAAGAGGGTTGAGGGATTATGTAAGCGTCCAAGGCTCACTTACTTCCCCGATCACGTAAGCGGGCTTTATTAGGGACCCTGAGTGACTCTACTGCTCTTTCCAGTCGACCATGACTACTTCCATCTTCGATCCTGCAGCTCTTATTTCTTCGCTTCCTCGTTTGCTTCCCGTGTCTTCAAAGACACTCAAATCACAGCATGACGGGATCACGGCGCTCTTACACACAGCTATGGTCGCCGTAGGCTTTCGACTCGTTGCAGTTGACGATTCGGCACCGGCGAACGACGCTCTCGTCAACGTACTGCCATCTGAGTGGAACAGCCATAGTCCTGGTCATTTTGCACTTAGATATCGCCACGATCAGAGTAGCATGGAGTTCATTATCAAGGTCGTGAAATTGGGAAGCCGCACATTGATCAATGGTATTGCAACAGAGGTAGATATTGAGAACTATGTGGAAAACATCTGTACTGATGCAGTCGTCCAGAGTGATAAGGCGGCATCGCTGGATATATCTACCAATGACTTCACTTCCCCGTCGTTCTACCCTTGTGATCTCACATCATCCACTGCCCCACCCCTTGTTCACGGATTCATATCATCCAATAGAGTTACCGACCTATTATCACAGATTAAAACCCAAATCATCCAGAAACTCGTCCCTAATTTGAACAAAGAGGGCTACCAAGAGGAGCGCGTCGAAACGTCCGCAGCTGGTAGGTCTAACGCCCAACGGCCGCGTACTCCACCGGATGCGAGGCCACAGCCGCCCCCTCTCCTTCCTGACCTGCGACAACAACAAATTCCTCCACGTAACCCGCTTGAGATAGGCAGACGGGATCTTGACCCCATTCCTCGAAATCCATTTAGTCCCCCTTCTCTGTTCCCTGGGAACGATCCGGATGGGATGTTTGTCGGTCCCGATCATCCCATTTTTGGAGCTCGAGGAGGTAGTAGCACTCGTGGCCCTTGGGGCGGTGACGGTTACCTCCCGCCGATGGGTGCGCCCCCGGGAGCCCGATTTGATCCAGTTGGACCTGGCTTGGGACCCGGAATAGGACCATTCCCTGGTAGAGGTAACCCTCTCAGTGGACGAGGAAGGCGCCCTCCCGGAGGACATGGCGCTCCCGATAATGACGAATTTATGCCTCCAGGAGCAGTAAGTACCTTCCCACCAATGTAGCTATTAAATCTGAGCATTGACGTGACCGCAAACCAGGGTGACATGTACATGTAAAAGGAAGTATCCGAGTCAAAAATGAGTGAGGCGTAGGAGGCTGTATAATAGGACAATAACAATATACAATGATGTCTCTGAGTGAACCACGTCGAAGCTGTGGCCAGTTGCGATGAGGCCACGGAGCCAATACAAGTCACGAAACATCCCAAAAAGGTAGTCAGCCATGATTCAGCTATAAATGAGCCAATAAATAGGGAATCAAGCACACCAACTCTTGTCCCATTCTCCGCCCGCAGTGACCGTTCCCGACGCCTAGCTTATACTCAAGATCATGTATTCACCAACACGAAGTGGAATGTCGTCTCCCATCTCTCCAAGCTCACCAATCTCACCGACAAGCAGGAGGAAGCAATCACTCCCCGGCTTCCGTTCTCCACCCAAGGTCCAACCGTCTATCCATGAAATGACCGTTCGCGAACTCCAGGATACATACCATCGCAATGCCAAGATTCTTTCATCACCGTGAGTCGATGACTTGCCACGTACAACGATCAGTAGTGAAACTTACTATTATGTCGCAGGGAAGCCTCAAGTTCATCATACGCACAGCGCATAGCTATAGAACAAGCGGCCATTCAAGAACGCTTGGTTGAAATGGAAGGTGTTGAGACGATCAACACTGGCTTGAAGAAGACCAGGATCAAGGACGAGCAAGATATGGCAGTTGACATGGACACCCAGCCCGAACCACCGACGAGCCGCACGATCGAGGCCAAACGAAAAGCACTTTCCCGATTCGTAAGTGCACTCCTTATTTCCGTGTATCCTCTATTCATGTTTACGTCTTAGGCTGCTGGTACAAGTGGAACGGCGTCCGTCATGGGATCCATGAGTATGGAGGAAGCCATCAACCTAGAACGCCAGGCCCATCTCCAGGAGTTGGAACGGCAGAGGCGAATCCAAGAGAAGAAGCAGAAACATGGCATGCCCATGCCAGGTGAGGTGCTGACTCGTGCAGAACGCGAGGCACGGATATGGGCCTTCATGTAAGCTTCGTTCTTCTAGTGTCCGCTGGAGCATGTTATTAATTCGAAGTAAAGGAACTACAAACCGACCGACTCTGATCTCGAGGACGACGATGACGATGAGGACGACGACGACGATCCTGCCACTTGGTTTGAAGACGATCAAGATGACGGCCGGAAAGGTCAGGACATCGTTGAGCCAGACATAGAGGACCTTAGCGGCATAATACGCGTCGACGAAGCCAGCGCACTACGATATGGTACCTTCTACGAGCCCCGGGACGACTAGTATCATCCATATAATGATCCATCCTAATCCATAACAATGTATCGATAACCAAAGCATGTAGTGTAGTCTAGCAGGTTATGCACTATCTATGTAGCATGGGGTCAGCGTGCATGCACGGGGCAGTTTCGTCCCCTTTGAAGCCACGACGACAAGCACGCTATGCGGAGCGTTAGCGGCGAGGACGAGAAACAATCAAAGGACGGACCATTATGAAAGCTGCACAGGCAACTCAAACGTGCGATCTCAGACCCTTTGAGGAATTCCTCCAAGCATATTACACCTGCGCCATGTATCAGTGCGTGTAGCCACGCGGAAAATCGCGAAACGCACATTCAACACCAATAAGCACGCTTTCCGCAGGGAGTCTGTACACTAGATACCTGGCGGGGTGGGCTGCGGCCCCAGAACCACCCTCCAGACAGAATTTAACATGGGCTTCTTGATCAGAAGGATTCCCTAGATCGGCGAGGTTCTGACCACAAACCGGGCAACTGCGACAGATGGTATAAGCCAATAGGAATATGGAATTCGACGAGGACGTACTCAGCAAGGTCGCTTATCTGGGAGCTAGAATCATTTCTTGACATATGACTCGGGATGGCCAGCATGGTCTGCTCGACTACAATCCTTTCTATCGTGGAAGTTCTCGAAGCATGCAGGCCGCTTGGTACGCTGGCGCTGACCACATCATTGCAGTTTTGGCAGACCCTTTGCGAGCTCGATGAGGAGACTAGATCAGGCAGCATCGGGTCATGGACTATGTCGGATGGATCTAGTAAGGCTCTGAAGCTGGAACAGCGGTCGCAGAATATCCTGCCACAGCGGCGACAATGCTAAAAATATCATGAACAGAAGGCTCCAGAAAATGTTAGTTTACTTACATGCTATAATGCAAGACCGTCCGTAAACATAAGTCTCGGGTTAATGGGGAGATGTAAGACGCACCCGACGGTTGAGGAAATTGAAGCGGCGTTGGCAGGCTCGACATTCGTTGACATCCGCATCGCGCTCCCATTGTGCGTGGACTTGATGAGGCGTGGGAGCAGTCCATCTCGGGACGAGTACTTTCTGAGGGGTTTCATGAGTAGGCACACGGAAGTCTGGTGCTTGGGACAGCTGGGGAGTGAGATCAGTAGACATGCGAGAAACGCCGGGCTGATTGAAGTAGTCGGTCGAGTTGGAAGACCTCGACGGGGATCTCAGAGTGTCCAGAGGGGATACCCCAGGATAGTGGAACTCCTCTTCATCCGAGCTACCGTCATCATCATGACCGTCGTGGTCGTCATCTACGGGATTGTCAGCAGAAACACGTATCCTGAACGTTCAGCCATACCCTCGTGAGATATCAGAAGACCGTTGGCGCCCGCAGCCAGTCGTCTTCTCTCCAGATCTCTGTTCAAAGCATGCAATAGCACCTCTGCCTGTGTCTTTCGCTCGTCATCGGTGTCGTCTCAAAGATTGGTTACGATTCAGACGCAAACACAGATCGGATAGCAGAGGCCACTCACTCAACACGCCTTGCCTTAATTCGGTCGTAGCTCGTTCTAATGTGGCTATTGCTCGCCGTATCTCCACAGCAGACGCCAGGGATGGGTCGGGATCCGGTAGCTGAGAACCAACTAAATATCTTGCACGAGCGACGTAATCTCTTGAGTGAGATAAAAATGAAGCAGGCAAGGCAGATAATTCTTGCCCATCACCATCATCACCGAAATCATTGCTACTGTGCGACACGTGCGGAACCAGCGTCCCTTCTGCACTCAGGTCATACATCAAGCCGTCAGGTTCCAGGAATGGCAATGGCGGTATATCGAGGCGACGACGCATCACGCGCACCCATCGTCTTCGCCGCACCCAAGTTTGAGGTGTCCGACTCCCACTTCCGGCACGATTTGGTGCTGGAGTTGATGGTCCACTCGCGCTACCCGTCAAAAGTCTCTCCAAAGGCGCAGGCTTTTCGGCAGTCCATTGTTCGTCTGGATCGTTGAAATGATGCGCGTACTGCCAGCCTTCCTCGGCATCCACGCCAGGGTGGGTGATGTCTAATGTCCAGTCAGAACTAAAGAAGGGTGTTGCGTTAGCACAGGAGCAAGTTGATACTAGGTGGTAAAGCATACAGCCAGAAATGACTTCTTTCGGAGCCGTCATTTGCAGATCGATCTTGGTGACCACCTTTTGGCAAGGTCCACGGATCCTCTCGAGAAGGCAGTTTGACATCGCTTCGCCACGACGGGACGGTCGTTGCACCTGTCTCGGCCGCTTTTAATAGTCTAAGTTCGAAGGGGGCATGTCGGCCTTGTTTCCCTAGGCCAGAAGCGGAAAACTTGGGTCGCCCACCAGAGACCGCTAGTGTCTTCAATCGAGCGTCCAACCTTTGGTTCTCGTATATAACGATGGGGACAGTAACATGGACCAATAATGGGTTATACGGAACCGTAGTATTGCGCCACCTGTCAAGTTCGGCCTTTTGAAGGACCTATAGAATATGTAAAGCATCCGTGATGAGCTGCATCGTTGATTAGTGATTGGGGCTCACCTCGCATATCCAAATCTCGAAAACGGCCCCAGCGATGTCATATGCTGATTCACCCCAATTGTTTCTTATCAAGGGATTGGCTGACTGTTTGTTCAGCAAATACAGAACCACTGGTAGATGGCCCTTCGACGCCGCATTCACTACACATAATCAATCAGAAACGCGGAGATACAACCGGAATGGTGTTCACTGACTCAGTGGCGTCCAGCCACCTTTACTTCGTACGTCGATTCCCCTCGCACCATCGACTTCTGATGACGCACCACCGTCCTCGCAAAGCCACCGTACGATGTCAAGGTAGCCCTGGACATTGAGTCAATGATGACATAAAACTAGTGGCGTTTAGAACACACCTTAGAACACGCGTTGTGCAGAGCAGTCCAGCCGTCTGCGTCGCGTGCGTGAACGTCGGCCTTCGACGGAAGTAAATAAGACACTATGGAAAGGTGACCATTTAATGCTGCTTTGTGTAATGCCGTCTAGCACCAATAAATGAAAAGAACGAAAGGTTAATTGCAACGAGTAGACTCACCTCCCCCTCCTTGTCCTCCAAGTCAGGCATAGCTCCGCAATGTTCAACGACTTAGAGAGCAGAGGGATGAGTTAGGTCTACTCGATGAAGGGTGTAGACGCGTACGCCATTGAACAATATCAAGATAACCGCGACTTGCAGCAGCATGGAGTGCGGTGGAACCCGTCCTAGTTGATGCGTGATTCGCTAGATTGAATGGCTGGACGTCTCCCGTTTCTAGTGCGCTCTGAAACAGCCGTTGGAGGAGAGGGAGATCTCCCGAGGAAGCTGAAGCATACAAAGCCTCCAGCTGAGCTGGTGAAGGCTCGGACTGGGTATTTGACACTGTCCGCGCCACTGGCATGGATTCGGTCGTGTGATCTGTGGACGACCCAGGGTACACAAATTCGTC
This sequence comes from Sanguinoderma rugosum, assembly GCA_017499575.1. Classification (NCBI taxonomy): domain Eukaryota; kingdom Fungi; phylum Basidiomycota; class Agaricomycetes; order Polyporales; family Polyporaceae; genus Sanguinoderma; species Sanguinoderma rugosum. The sequence continues at coordinate 2,251,141 of VTPW01000003.1, read as the reverse complement.
GTCGTCGCTTTCGCCCTCTCCATCTCGAGCAGAGTTCTGCTGTCCGTCAAAGTCGTATTGGAAAGGAGGAGATTCCGGAGAAGACGTAGGTGTATCAGACTGCCCCGACCTGGAACCGTTGAGCTTCTAGGGAAACCATAGAAACCAGCCACATAGGACGCACTCTTGAATCGACCCAAGTTGACCCCCTGCGTGCCCAAAGGACATTTTGTTCCGATTCGCGTAAGAACTTGACTGAAATGGACTTGTCAGGAAAAGTTGTCAAGCGCCCACGCGACTCCATGTTGGCGCTTATGCAAGCAAGGACAAACTCGAGCTCAATGACCCTGGCGGTAAATGCGACGATCTCTTTTCTGTTCAGGACTGCCAGCTCATTGACTGCTGCACACGCGGGCACAAGTACTGCTTGCGGCGAACAATCCGCCACCGCAATAAGTACGTTGTCAGTGATTCTCTTCGACGCTATTCTAAGATAAATTCGTCTTATCATTAATCATGATTAGATAGCAACTGGCATGCATCTGCCCTGCACGGTGTTCCGCAGACTCGACCATCTCAGAACTGTACATGCTGGCCACTTGCTTCTATCATTGGTCGCATGAGGGTCTTATCTGATAATCTACGCAGAAAGCTTCCAGCACGGTCCATGGCTCTTCTCAGACTCAAAGCACGCGTCCAGGAGGGACTCATCGAAGCTACACGATCAGTAATATTGAAATAGTTGATTCACGCAGTTACGTCCCGGGTGGATAGTTCTCGCTGGTACCAGCTGCTTAAAGCAGCCACAACTACTTGTTTCGGACGACGCTGCTTCCTGCCAGTCTAGCATCATTACATAGGATGATCTATTCTGCGATTGGTCGACCGAGCCTCACCCGCGCACCAACCGATACTTTTCCGTCGCCCTTAGGATACCCCAGTCGAGCAAAAAGAAGTTTCAAGCCCCATTGGACAACACCTATAATGGCAATGATAAGCTATATCCAGCACCATTTGCCCCGAGTTTCATTGGCTCAATTCTCCGGACACTGGCTTGCGTTGCGCAATCTCGATACTGAATTCCATATGATGTTCCACCTGCTCTGTTACTCAAGTTCGCATAAACGCAGCATAACGCCCGCACCGGAAGGGATCTCAGCGGGGACTTCGAAGTTAGGCATCGTCAAAAAAGGTGTTGTTTCACCCATGGTCAAATCTTAAAAGAGTTGCGCTGCGGAGGGCGGTAAGACAGTACAACTCTGGCGTATTCTCTATGCTTAACCCAAAGAACGCACTTGCGACAATGGCCTCATCCTCCGCTGCCGACCGAGCGGTTAGAGACGCGCTCGAAGCCAAATCTGTGCAAGAAGTATGGTACATCTTAGCAAGTGCCATAGGCCTACTCGCTTTTCTTCGACTTGCCAGGATTCTCCTATCAAACGCCCCGACGGTCGGACGAGCGGAAACCGGAGAGCTCACAGAGAAAGGTGATGCCGAGCAGCAAAGTAACTCGCCAACCGGGAAAAGCTCCCTTCGTCGTCTTCCAAACGCCATCGTAGCGGCATTCAAGATAGTCGCCTTCCGATGGTCGATTCCTATAGGCCCCCAAGCAACAATGTCAGTTGCAGAGTTGACTTTCATTTTGGGGTATATTACAGTGATCTTTGTGCGCGAGTTCGTACAGAGTAAGCCATCTTTGATCCTTCTGCCTTATGGTCACTCATTGGGTTATGAAATAGCTCGTGATCTGAGCCCGACATTCTGGCAAGATCGAGCAGCACACTTGGCGTCATGTCAAGTCCCTCTCATCATAGCCCTCGCTGGCAAAAATAACATCATATCATGTGTGTTTTATTTTTGTCTCTTCATTCATATGCTGATTCTCAACAGTCCTCACCGGGGTGAGCCACGAAAGGGTACAGTGAAAGTTTCTTCGACTACTGTCTACGGCAGACGCTAAAAATACTTCTAGCTCAATGTGCTTCATCGTGCCGCCGCGCGTGCATGCTTCGTGCTCGCATGGATACATGTCATATCTCGAACCTCGAGGGGGTAGGAATACCGTTTAGGTGCCAGTCGGACGGCGTGCTCACTTGCTTTTAGTCTAGGGGCGCGTTCCGACTTCTCTCACAATTGGATGATTGCCGGCGCAATTGCGCTCGTTGCATTTACGCTAGCGACATTCATATCCTTCCGACCAATCAGAAACGCCGCCTTCGAGTTCTTCCTCATCTCCCATATTGTTCTGATTGCGTATGTATGGATTATTCATTCCGTGGACATCGTCTCACATGTGTGCAGGATTTTCGTAATTTGTGGCTATTTCCATGCAAGAGAAGAAGGGTTGGTGTATCTCCACCGGAGAACTTCCTCTGCTGATGTCATCTATCGCAGCTTTGGCGCGTACTTTTGGTCGGGACTTGTGGTTTGGGCAGCCGATCGTGTCCTTCGCTTCTGCCGCATCCTGTGGAATAACCGAGGTGGAAACGCTACGAAGGCAACCGTCGAACTTCTTGCAGAAGATACCACGCGCGTGACAATACGTCGTCGAATGAACTGGACGCCTGGTCAACACGCCTACCTCATATTCCCAACAGTCAGCAAATTGCCGAGCGAGGCACATCCATTTACTATCGCGAGCATCCCGACGACCATTGAAGGGACCAATGAGAGAGAATTGGTCTTCTTGATTCGAGGACAGGGCGGATTTACTCGACGACTTCAGCAGCATGTGACCAGCTCTTCCTCCGAACCGGTGCCAGTATACATTGATGGACCATATGGAAACCCACCCAATCTTCATGTATTTTCTACTTGCATCCTTATCGCTGGTAAGTGCTTGGTACAACCTATCTCCACTCCTTGTGCTGACACAGTCTAGGTGGTTCAGGGGTTTCATACACGCTCGGACTCTTCCATGATCTTGTTCGGTAATTGCTGTAATATTTCCTTGTTCCACATGTCTAACGTCCTCGGCTCTGCAGTAATCACTCTGGCAAGAAATCTTCTGTGCACAGGGTGGTCTTCGTTTGGGCTGTTCGCGACGGTGGTACGGTTGCAGTTCTATTCATAATTGCACGACGCGTGCTAATCATCTATTCATAGCCCACCTAACTTGGATAACGGAAATAATAACGAAAGCGTTGAACGTTGCTCCACCGTCCCTTTCTATCGAGCCCCGTATATATGTCACAGGACCTAATTATCCGATCCCAAAGGTCCCAGCTCTCCAGTCAGATGGTTCAACAAGCAGCTCTACTTCTTCGTTACCTTCCGACCTTACGTCCCAGGATCTTCCGCAATACTCGGTGCTCAAGTTGTCGCATGGCCGGCCAAGTATGAAGAAGCTCCTTCAAGACGAGATAAATTCGGCTTTGGGACCAGTATCGGTGGATGGTATGATATTATATCTGATGACTCGATGCCGGTCGTTGCTGATTAATTAACATTAGTCGCTGGTCCCTCGGCACTATCCCACTCTGTGCGCAGAGTTCTCGCCGCCGTTCCAGCATCACCGTCTGCTGCCCTCAAAGGCACGCCAGACGTCACACTCCATGTAGAGACCTTTGGGATGGTGAAGACATGATAATCAGAAGAATTCTCTCTGTGTATACGTATAACAGCCCATGTACATCATCTGCTGCACACAATAAAAATTGCCTGGCATTATTCATCAACACATTAGCACTGAATGGAAATTTGTCGTACACATGGATGGCTCTCTTTGTTTGTTGAACTTGTGAGATTTTGAACTTGACATTGCCGCTGAAGCGAAGAGGGATATAGCCTACTCCATCGCCTGTATGTGAGGCGGCGGCGTGAGCGTCCCGAGGTAAATTGATTACAATTGGCTGGATTCAAGTCCGTCATGATCGTAGCTCGCGGGTATATATCATTATGTCGCCATCTCGTCGAACCACCCACTCTTGGACTCTCCCTTTACCTTCGTCAACGGTGAATGCGACTGAGGTTGCCTCTTGCGGCCGTATTTATCCCGAAAAGCCGAATCGTACCCGGAAAATCACAACTTCTCCTCAGGCATCAGTTCAAGACGACGATGGCGACAGCGATAGCAGAGAAGAAGGATAGATCCAAGCTCATCCCGTTCTCGTCGAGATTGAAAGAAGGCCGTGCATTGGCACAAGATGTGTGGTCCATCTTCAAGTACGTCGCTAGCTAAACGTTAAACGGCTGAATGATACTGACTCCGATGTCAATGGCAGCGCTCTGAATCTGCCAGCAGATTGCATCAATTTGGGCCAGGGATATATGAACTTTCCCCCACCAGCATGGGTGACTGAAGCAGCTGAAGAGGCGCTGCGAACAGTGGCCCCTAACCACTACTCTCACCCCAAAGGGCGGATACGCCTTCGTGAGGCTATCAAGAAGTTCTATGGTCCCCAACTCGGGCGAGAACTTGACGTGGAAAGTGAGATCCTTGTTACAAGCGGTGCCAATGAAGGTAAGTGCAAATCTGGGCATCATGGTAGCCCCCCTGATGGTGGTGGATTTGCTCAGGACAATATTCTGTCTTTACCGCGTTCTTGGAACAAGGGGACGAGGTCATCATGTTCGAACCATTCTTCGACCAGTATTTGCCGTCCGTGACGTTCAATGGCGGCAAACCAGTATACGTGCCCCTGCACCCGCCGGCACACAACATCTCAAAACCCACTAGCAATGACTGGACGATCGATATTGCTGAGTTACGGTAAGTACGACTAACCATCTTTCCATTCGATGTCTTGATTGTCGTCGCTTATCAAGACGCGCTGTCACGCCGCGTACGAAGATGATCATCGTGAATACCCCGCATAACCCCGTAGGAAAAGTCTTCACCAAGAAGGAACTCGAGGACATCGCAGCTGTAGCAGAGGAGTTCAACTTGTTGGTCATGTCCGACGAAGTAGTACGTATCTGTCTTCTTGACTCAACTCTCAATCGGTCACTCATCACAAGACCTTTAGTATGACTGCCTTGTTTTTGATGGCAAGGAACATGTTCGTATCGCAAATTTACCTGGAATGTGGGACCGCACCGTTACTGTCGGTTCCGCGGGAAGTGAGTATATCACCTACCACTTATTCAACTCAGACTCATTTTATCACCGCAGAGGCCTTTGCGGCAACTGGGTGGCGTGTCGGTTGGCTCATCGGCCCAGCATCCATTATCCAACCCACCCTAGCTGCAACCACGCGTATCGTCTTCTGCACCAACTCTCCCCTCCAGGAAGCAGCTGCCAGCGGTCTAGAGCAAGCAAAAGAACGGCAATACTTTGAGATTCAACGTGCTGAATACGCAGAGAGACGTAAGATCCTCGTGGACGTGTTTGACCAGTTGGGCTTGAAATATACCCTTCCTGAAGGAAGCTACTTCATCCTTTTGGTATGTTCCGATGGCCATGTGCACTCTTCTCGTATCTCACGAGGCGAAATCAGGATATCTCCAATGTGAAGTTCCCCGATGATTATCCTTTCCCTGAAAGCGTGTTGGGGCGCGGCCGAGACTTCAGGTAATTAATACCCGGGCGTGCTGCTATATGTGCTCTTAGAGCTGACTGCTCTCAAATAGGGCTTGTTGGTTCATAGCTATGGAGATAGGTGTTTCGTCCATTCCCGTCAGCGAGGTATGTTTCAAATTCCTCCCTCGTGGACCTCCTCTGAACCCATTTTCAGTTCTACTGCGAAGAACACGCCAACATAGGGGAGGCTTACGCGCGCTTCGCCTTCTGCAAAGATGTAGATACTCTCGGCAAAGCTGCCGAACGCCTGAAGAACTTGAAAAATTACATGTAATGGGTTTCGAACCATGATTTCTACGAACGGTCAATGTGTAACTAAGCGAACGATAGACTATTGATCTATAGATCTAGAATTTGCAATGTACTCTGCTTCAAGTCTGTCTACCAGCTTCGACAAGTCCACGTTGCGGCTTCTGGCTTTGCAGTCGTAATATATTGGATTGCTTGATATACGCAAGAAAAGGTAGGTGAAAGACAGAGCGTCGACTGCTGCTTGTTTGTCACCAATGGAACCGGATTTTCGGCAGTCATCATACCATGATTGCAGTAGTGGCGAGTTCAGCAGCTGCGACTCCAGAGGCAATCCTTTGTTCAAGAAGCGCAGGAAGGAGTCTTTGCTTTCGGCCTGACAGAACAAGTGGAACTGCCCCCTTCCGGAGTGCTGCACCGCCCGGCCTTGCATATGGACCAACTCTGTAAGACTGTAGTCTCGAAGTTGGCGAGACTCTGTGTCGCCGGGAGAGGTGATATGCAAATATTGGGTGCCCATAACCACGACAACGGATGAACGGATTGGCAAAGACCAGCACGATTCTCGGGGCACAATAAGAACCCGAATGATCCCTTCCGCATACATTTGCAGCGTGAGTATGCGATCTGATCTTTTTAATCCCGAATGGAAGAATCCAACACCTTTGGAAGCGAACTCGACGTGAAATCGATCCTGGAATCGGGCAAGATAGTCTTCCAGTATTATTTCAGACATAGTGGGCGGAAGGAATGCACTAGTCTTCGTTGTTTGCAATGTGCACTGAGTGATGAGATCCCTGGCGATTGACAGACATTGCCCGCGAGAAGGTACGAACACTATCGCAGGTTCGCTCCCTTCGGCTGTCTGGATTGCGGTGTATGCAGGTTTTGCCATTGCCTTGAATAACGCAGCGGATTGCGGTATCGTGAACGTTTTGACGGAAACGGCCAGGGAGTGGTCTCGATCACTTGGTCGGAAGCTATGAAGACCTGTTATCGTAGCCCCTAACCAAGCTCCTAGGTCGACAGGATCACTCAGGGAACTTGAGAAACCTATGAACCTAGTGGGACTCGACTGGACGGCGTGTCGAAGCAAGGAAACGCCGAGCTCGTATTGCGCATCCAAGTTCTCCAGTTGGTCGCATATCACAAGATCGATACAGTTTATCGATGTTCTAGGGTTGATTTCTGACATTCGAACACGCAAGTTCGCTGCTGTCACCACCCGAATCACTTTGCCTCGGTACCGTTTGAGTACGTGCGGGCCATCCGAGGTATCCACAGTTGCACCAGTCGGACCACCAAACATTTGCAGATCGGATATCAACTCGGATGCGGCATCCTTACGTGCCACGACGACGAGTACGAATGCCTCTGACAACTGTGAGACAGTAGACCTTTGAAAGGAGTAAATAATGAAACATGGGAGGGCCTTCCATAATCTCACCATATGATAAGTTGCGCCATCATGCTTTTTCCATTTCCGACGGGAGCACACAGTAAGCTGTGAAGTCGAGTGTGTACCAAACTCCAAAACGTTTGTGATTGGATAGCGTTCAGCGTTCGGATGCGACTGGTAAACAAAGCCTCAGCTTGTGTATTTCGCAGCACCGACGGGGATAGGAAGGGTAGATCGAGAAGGGGTGTATGGGAGTCAAAGGGGGCAGGCATGAGAAGAGACGTTAAGGGCACTTCGAGTTCATCTTCCGCAGAGAGCCATCGGTCGGACAGGAAGCGGATAGTTACAGAAGGGGGCGCGTTGCCATTGGGGATAGGTATCAGGAATTCAACGTCCATGTCTTCCGAAGAAGCCTTGAAAGACAAGTGGGATAACTGGAGTATGAATTTACCATCGTTGCTCTCGATCCAAAGCCAGAAGGGTTCGGAGGTTCCATGAGTTTTGGCATTCCAAGTGAACGAGCGATGGAGGTGAATCGTAACTTGCAAGACGTCGTGGGCCAACGGCCGGAGATCATAGGCGATTTTCGCTGCGGGGAACTGCTGCGCTGCGTTGAGTACTGCAAGACCGTTTTGTTCGTTCAAGTGTATGAGATCACCCAATTCCTTTGCGGAGAGCGTCGCTAGCTGATCGACGGGCCAGTCATCCGCCCACGTTTCGATGTTGTGGAGGGCTTCTCGTTTGAGGTTGAATTGTTTGAGGGGATGTTCAAACGGCCATAAACGTTTCTCGATTGCTTTACTCATTCTCATGAGAGCGCCAGAGACACCCGCCCACTTCCGACTGAGCGCTATCTCGAGGAGAGCTCTGATAATACGGCCACCGTTCTGAGCACAGTATGCCGAGTCTGAGATGAGGGCAAAGTCCTCCAGATAGTGGTTCGAGATGTGCGCTTGCAGTAGGATATTGACTTTGGCTTCGCTTGAAGTGATGACTTTCCCCTTCCCTTTCCCATCTTTGTCGCCGCCTTTGCCTTTACCGCCTTTGTCTGCCTCATCTTTGTCTCCGGCCTTCTTGTCTTGGATACCCTGCCCAGCAGTCTTCAGTGAGAAGAAAACATAGATCGGTATGGACTCTCACCCTGATATCGCAATGGATAACATCCAGATCAAGTATCCCCTCCAACTCCTCCATCTCAGATTCGCGGAGTTGAACTTGCTCGAACTAAGAGATTGAGATTGTTCAGAATGATGAAACCTCTTGCCTCGAGTAGTCGTACCTCTGTACTCAGACTCAGCATGTGAAGCACGTCGGCTTCTGACATTATGGGTTTGAACACCGGTTCAAACTTTTCAATGGAAGCATGCCTAATATAATATTTGGCCGCAATCCGTCCTAGATCAGTGATTGTATATGCCTTGGTGTGGGGGTCAATAGTGATCATGCCCGTGTTTGCTAGCTTTTGCGCCGATAAATCGACGAGCGCGGAGCGTTTAGAAACTAGATGCGGGTCGTCACTGACTGTATCCCATACCATGCCTTCATGTCTTTCAGAATAATCGATGGTCAGATACTATTAATAACGTACCGTAGTACATGGGGTTCTTCTTCATGCGAACGAACAGGTACGTCCAACGCAACCATTGACTAGCGTCGTTGGCGTTTGCCACTGTGCCGAGGGCAATCTCTGCATTCAAGGAATCGATCAACCCCCCTTGGAACCTAGTCTGCGTTAGCGACATAGCATGAAATTGTGTTATCCAAACTTACTGTGATTCAATGGGAATCTAAATATGGCTAGGTCAGCTTCATACATTGCTCGCCGTCGATCGCTCACCTGCGACGTTACACGTTCCAGATAATGGTTGAGTTTATCTTCAGTGGTACATATATATCCTTCTCCACTTGTCTCCATTCCCGGACGCCCAGCTCTTCCGAATACTTGAAGGACATCCAGCACGGAGAGATCGCCAAACTTCCCCTTCCCGCTGTCGTATACCTGGGTACCCTTGATGACCACTGCATGATATCGATGATTTAGATGATGTTTTCTTCTTTGGAATCAAGAAGCCTAACCAGCATGAGCGGGCAAGTTTACCCCCCAAGCAAGAGTAGCTGTGCAGCATAAGACCTAAAAGCAACCTAGTCAAGGAAAGAGCAAATTCGTATGAATGGGAGCTACCTTGATGGCTCGAGCTTCAAACATACGTTCCATCATATTGCGGTCTGTACGTAGCATTCCAGCGTGGTGAATACCAAAGCCACTGTCAAATAGCTGCTTCATTTCCTTGTTGCGAGATTCTCCTATGTCCCTTCGAAATAATGACCATTGCGGATGAGTTTCGCAACTGAAGCCATCGAGAGTGCCTTCAAGCATAGCATTTTCCCTCAGATTGAGAGCAGCCTTTACAGTCTCTTTCCGGGCGTGAACAAACACCATGACTTGATGCCCTTGTGCAACCAGCTCAGAAACCTTTTCATACGTGACATGATCCAAATTCTTCTTCGATAAGGCGGAGCCTGGCTTCCCGCGGATACCCAAGAAATGTTGCTCTAGTGGAACGGGCCTAAAGGATGAGTCGAAGTAGAAGAGGCCTTTCTTGGGCGACACGCTAAGGAGGGGTGGATGGGCACGACCAAAGAGCAAAAGCAGTCGTATTACGTACCTTAAAAATTCAGCAACGTCGACATAGTTTGGTAGGGTAGCACTGAGTCCAAGGATTCGAATGACTGACTGGCTGGACTCGACCTTCGAGCGGAATTGGGGTGTGATCGCGACGGGAGATTAATGGCATACCTGTCTCAATGTTCGAGCAACGATCGTCTCGATCACGGCGCCGCGCTCTTCGTTCAGCAGGTGGACTTCGTCGATAATCAGCAATTTCAAAGCCTGCGTGTCGTACATCAGCGAGAGAATTTCTTGATTTCCTGTGAACATACGGATGCGATCTCTCCCTCGCCGGTAGGTTTCCTTGTCACGACATCCCATTTCTCCGGTGTTGTGACTATGATCTGCGTTTCCGCGATCTCTGCCTTCGTCATTTGCATATCACCTAGTCCAAAGGAGGTCGCAACGTATAAAGCATGCTAGAAGGGCCGACGTACCAGTTAGTTCGCGAACGGAAACGGATAACCATCGTAACCGTTTGCTGAACTTCCTGACAATTTCCGAGGCCAGGGCTTTCATTGGTGCGCTAGATCCATTTGAAACGATGACTGGGTAGAAATGGTAACGACTTACACATAGATTATCTTGAACTCGTTTCTGTTGATTGTGGACGCAATGGGGGCCTGAGGGTTGGACTTCGACCGATGTTGGTCCAGCACGCGCAGGATGGTCAACATAGCGACGTCGGTTTTACCCTACAATTTGGTTACTTCGGCTGAAGAAACACTGTCAAAGGGGACACTAACAGCACCGGTAGGAGCTGAGGAACATATACAGACAACATGTTATACTGAGGGCGAAGAGCTTACCACAAATAAGCATGTTCTCGTTCGTCCCATAGGCGGTGGGGTAAACGATAGACTGTATTCTGTTCAGATTACTATAACCCTATGCGAGAAGTTAAGGGGAGGGCTATACGATTGACACGGTTTACTCACAGGAAAACATCCTCGTGCAAGAGGATCCAATTCAGGAACAGGAATGAGCCGCTCTGCAGTTTTGGGCGGTACAGGCTTAGCTGGCGGTATTATCACCTCTTCGTATGTCTTGCTTTCAAGTCAGAGAACGAGCGTAAACTCCGAGAGGACGCGATACTTACCTCATTCTGTTCCCTTGTGGTCCCCAATGGCAGAAGGAATTTGTTGCCGGACTGGGATAGAATATTACCTTGAGATCCAGAAGAGGTATATACATGAGGCAGGATTTCGGGGGTAGGAGGCTAAGATGCGTCTTAGTAACCAAGCATTCTTCTAGCAGACTTAAGCCTACCCTCACGCCAGTAGTCAACGGTCGAGATGCATTCTCTTTGAGTTGTCTTTCCAAACGCTTGCGCGCGGCTTGGGAAGAGAGATCTGAGTCGGGCTTCGAGCTAGGAGTGTCTGGCTTGGAGGTAGAAGCCGCTAGCTTATCACCAGACTCGCCTAGCTGCACAAGCTTGGCGGACATCGTCAGTTTTCCGACTCGTTCTTTGAACGAAGGTGCTTCACCTCTTTAACGACGACTCGTCGTTGGTTGAGTACGCTACCGGCTAGGTCGATCTGGTCGAATCCTAGAAGGTCAATGAGTTCCCCATATATTTGGTCATTCGTGTGGCTCGACGATAACACTGAGAGCAGCGGATGAACAAGATCATGGGCGTTGGGTAGTCTGAACGAAACATGTCAATTTAAGAAGCAGCCCGAGCGTGATGATGGCACTGACGACATTATTTCAGCAACCAAGCCTGGAGGGTCGGCTTCAGGTTGCCCTGCGAAAATGTCGAGCACAGAGGGCCATGGCTCATCCTCGTCGAGATCATCTACATAGATGGCATTGTAGCTTGACAGAAAAATTTGTTAGACCATCCATACCAGACACTGACAAGTCGATAACCGGTTGGCTATAGAGAACATCAATTCGAATTCGCTTTGCGCTGACAGATTCGAACTACCTGAGCCAGTTAGAGATCGAATTATCGTCTTCAGTCGTCGCGTCGGGTGCAGTTGACGCGAGTCCCAGCAAATTGTCTAGATGTCCAGAGAGTCCAATAGCCATTGCAGCAAGGAGAGTGTTTCAAAATAAACCTAGTAATTGGCAGCAGTTCCTGATCCACTGATTCTCTAAGTACTTGAGTCCGGGATGTGGTGACTGTGGCTGAGGCTCGGTGCCGACGTTAACGGGGCCAATATTTCTGTGATCATGTGAGCAACGCAACTTCTCTTAATTTTCACAAGGTCCACCATGCACTACCGCTGGGAGCAACGGTGACCGGCGCCATCAAAATAGATCCAATGCAGAGCGATACTTTGCGAAACCGCTTCCATATGCTTCGTCCATACGGATGGCTGGCACATCGCGCCTACTACGACTCCACCAGCACGACTCCTTACTCAAATGATAATTTTAGCTCTGTCATAGGCTGTCTGGCAGATGACCTCTTCCCATGACTTGTTGAGCTTCTTCAGCATGCTTGTCGGTCTCATGAGGCGCATTGTTTACGCTTCAACGATTTGCAGACCTGAACATCACCCAAGATGTCTTCAGACAGTTCCAAACGTCAAGTAGACACTATTTCTCTAGTTGAGGGCCAAAGCGACGAGTCACCTCAGCCCTCACACCCGAGGGTGACATCTCTTCGAGGGCGAAAGCTCACGGCGGCACTTGCTTTTGTCACTGGGACTGGTTTCACATTGTTTGGGTGAGCCATACTATACTTCTGTAGAGTGCTAGAATATCAAGACGACTCTTACCCTCCCATAGCTATGACCAGGGGGTCATGTCTGCACTCTTGACTGCGAAGCAGGTCAGGCTGACCCGTTGTCTTCAAGGGTAGTGCACTGACTTCGGACATCACAGTTCGAACGAGTTTTCCCTCAAGTTGTGGTCGACACCGATCATCCAAACCACGCCACCCTTCAGAGCTTTCTAGTTGCTGTTTATGTAGGTGTTCTGAACCCTCTGTCAACGCTCTCCTCACACTTGTGCGATCTGATAGGAAATCGGCTGCCTATTCGGTGCTTTATCTAATTTATGGGTGGGCGATCGTCTAGGTCGCCGACGAACGATCGCGTTTGGGGGTATCATTATGATCATTGGAGCTATTTTACAAGCAACCGCGTTCTCTTACGCTCAGATCATCGTCGCTCGAATTGTAACCGGTTTAGGGAATGGTTTGAACGTACATGGGCGCTTTTCGTTCATTTTCTGGATGTACTTACTATTTGGACTAGACATCGACGGTCCCCTCATACCACGCAGAAACTTCGCCCGCAGCTAGAAGGGGGAGTTTGATCATGATTGAAGGCAGTCTTATTACATTCGGTATCATGCTCTCGTAAGTTGTCACCGAGTATCGTATCCAAGCCCAGTGATCTCACCCGAGCAGATATGTGTGTTCTGCCTCAATTAGAGGTTTTCAGCGACATGTGCTAACCTCGTAACCCCCACACAAGTGGCTAGATTTTGCATTGTGCGCCATGGTATTTAGACATCTGCATTGAGCGTGACTGATGCACGGGATAGCTTCTGGGCGTCTGCTTCATCGGTTCAATGGCGAGCTCCAATCGCTCTGCAGATTGTTTTAGCACTTGTCCTTGTAGTGTGCATTTGGTTTGTAAGTACCAAGGGCTTCTCCTTGCTCCATGGTTGACCCTCTCGTTCCAGCTTCCTGAATCTCCTCGATGGTCGGTGGCTTACTTTGAGCAAAACTGGCCCAATTACTCATCAAGTGACAGGCTCATAAAGGCCAATAGGCCGCAAGAGGCCCTAGAGGTTATCTCTGCGCTTGATGATAAACCAACCTCCGATGCGGAGGTTCAGCGTACCTACCACGCAATCATGGAATCGGTTGCCATCGAGGAACGAAAGAACAGCGACAAGCCTGGTTCCTCGTCGCTTGCGGAGTTGTTTACTGGAGGTCGAAGCCAAAATTTTCACTGCGGGCAAATGCCCATAAAAGCACGAGTGATACGGAGATGGTACTGAGAGGGTAAAACAACACACTTCTGCTTATTCCCACCGTAGATACTGTGGAATAATTCAGTTTATTGTTCAAAATATATATTATCATATCAATCCAAGTTGTAATTTAAATATTTCTCAAATATTGGCACTGGTATTATGGGGGAATAAATGAGATTAATATCTGCCTTCCACCTACAAACATAACATGATGATCTTGAAGATGTTATTCTAAAAATCACCACAGTTAGTATTCAGATTATCATGAGCTCCTTATCTGTCGGAGATAACCTGATGATATTCTAAATATCATTCCCGATATAGTCACCGTATCCCTGATAGCGTGTATTCAGGATGTAAACTACGATATCTCCCGCATATCGACGAAGGCAGTATTCTAAGTATCATAGGAGATCTTACGTTGAAAATGTACTAGAAGGTATTCACATTAATGTACATAGGTTGTATGATGAATTTATAGCTGCAAGCCAAGTGCTACAAGAAAAAAAGACAAATGGTGTACGCGATCAATACATGGAAAGGATCAATTTCCATGTAATCCTGCGGGTTAAACGGCACTACCTGGTGCCCAAACCCGCGTCGGGATACCAGGTGGTCGTCGTCGTCGTCGATCGTGACGGTTAGAATCCAATCGCCGCCGTTTTCGCCACGAAAAACGTGGATAGATGACGATAATGCGCCTGCAGGCGTCACGGAAGCGTTGCTACAAATTGGTATGCGTTAGCGTAGTAGAAAATAATACAAAACACTTACACGATGACAACGTTGTCCATAGGGCGAAGGACGCCGAAATTGCGTACCAGGACCTCTACAAAGGCCAGCCAGGCGACAGGGCGTGGAGTGTTAGGCGAATACCAAGCTCGCATGTTTGTTTTTTGAGATGCTGGGTCGAAATGTGTTAGAAAATGAGGTTGAGAGTGGTGCACCACTTACTTTTTACTGATAATGATGGCGGTGAGAGGTGGGCACGATGACGGCGTCGAACTCGCGCGCCAAAGTTGGCGGGACTGCTTACGGCGTCAACATCCTGATTATGCGCACTTCACTATCCGTACGTCCCTCTCTCTTTACGTTCCTCTTCCTCTCTCTTCTCTCCCTACACTCTATCCGCGTATCCGTATTCCTCGTCGTCTTCATGGTCTCGCACTCGTATTCCAGTCGCCGTGTTCGACTCTCCAATCGCCACAACGCTCAACGTTCGTGCAACTCGACTGGGGGTGTATCAAAACGAACACGAACACGACGACGGTGGTGATGTGGTGATGATCACGATGATGCGCGTTCTCGTTCATCGGTGCGTATTCCCTTCGTTGGGCGTCGAGTTTCTTCTCGTTGGTTTCTTTCTATCCGCGCTGGTTCGTCGGTCCTCGTACCGTTTGCCATTCGTCCTCGGTCGTTCATCGTTCACCTGTCCACCCCGTTCTATCGTCGTTTGTTTCTTGTCTCTCCATCGAGGACTTGCGGTTTCGTTGGTTTCGTGGTTTCGGATCGTGTTATCCATCTCCTCACCACCTCTCCTCCTCCTCCTCCTCCTCGAGTTATCGTAGTCGTTCTCGTTCGCACCCACGGTTACATAGGCGTTTCGTTTCGTTTGCGATCTACTCCCCCTGCTGATTTCCTTTCCTTCGTTCCAGAACCCAGCGGCGCCGTGTTCGCATCTATCTACGCGGTATTGTTCATTTACTAACTGACACGCGTACTCCTCCCCGTTCGTCGTTCTCACCCGCGTCTGCTTCTCCTGCACGCATTCACCCATCGTAGGTGCGGGGATATCGATGGCGGCTAGGGATGGAAGGCGTGGAGAGAGGAGGAGGATGTGGGGAAGGATGTAGCCCATTTTGTAACGATTTGGGATCCTTCGTGGTGCGAGAGTCGTCCAAATCGTTGCCCCGTCTTCGTGACCGTCGAGTCAGGGAAAACTGCTTGTCGTGGCTCGTCGAAGCGCGCCATTAGGTGTTCGCTTGCACCGGTACCTTCAGCACAGGTAAGATGCCATCAGAGGACATGGATAGTATCCTAATCAGTCCAATCGACACCAACGCAGTCAGCACAACACGTATGCAGAGCGTGAATTGACCTCGATAGCGAGACCCCCCGAGTTCAACCAGTCTCGATGGCAAGGGTGATGGTTGTCGACATCACTCCATGCGGCGCTCGCCGAATTTCGAAACTGCGACTGATCAACTGCGCTTGAGCGCTTGAGCCACACTGCTCTGGCTGCATTACTGCTTTTGGTAGCATACCCATGGACTACCATCTTTGGCAATGCATGTCGAACGACAACTAGCGATGGACTTCCTTGGAGACCTTGTAGTGCAAGAGCCGTCATGTATGATTCAAATAATTCGGTATCAAGATACATTGGTAAAGGATCCCATAACGTGGCATTATTTACTAATGGTACTTTTCCATTCATCCCAGAGGTCTTCGTACCTGCCAATAGCGAGATGCTTCCAACCATCTGGCAGGTCTTGACTATACATATTCTGCGGTTTTTGATTGCCGAAACGGTCATATGCGTCGTCAGATACACATGACTCGGCTTCGTCTCTGTCTTCACCCATAAAGTGGCCACTGGCACCCGCAGCATCGACTTCTTTACCCGTAACGAGCAGGTCCTGTGAGGAGATAGCCAAAT
This sequence comes from Sanguinoderma rugosum, assembly GCA_017499575.1. Taxonomy (NCBI): domain Eukaryota; kingdom Fungi; phylum Basidiomycota; class Agaricomycetes; order Polyporales; family Polyporaceae; genus Sanguinoderma; species Sanguinoderma rugosum. The sequence continues at coordinate 2,234,727 of VTPW01000003.1, read as the reverse complement.
CCCCAGCTTCGTCGTATGATTCCACGGGAATGGGTGAGATGGGTACGATGTTGATCATCCGGGCTGAGTCAACAATATGCTCGAAGTCGACTGGAGTGAGCAACTGGACGAGAGAAGCGATCCAGAGTTTTCGGCGGTTGGAACAGTTTCCCCAATTTCGAGGGAAATAAGTCCCTTCATCCCCTTTGCGACCTTGTGAGTACAGGCTGAGGGCCGAATGCACCTAGTATAACTGATATTGGTTGCCAGTTTATCTCATAAGGCCATCGAGACCTACCGCGTAGACAGATGTAATCAGTTCCCCCCGATCTTGCTCTTCCATATAGAGCGGTAGGTAGTAATATGGACGTTGTGATATATAGGCTGAGTATGTCGCTAATATCATGGGCGACTGAAGGAATCCCTGAGGATCGGCTACTCATCAGTACGTAGTCACTCCTTTCGCAAAATGAGAATTTACGCACCTTCCTTCGACGATAGGCTTGGTCCACCTCGCGGAACATATAGGGAGGAAATAATCTTCCTTCGCCAAGTATGTGGTGTATCCACTGTACAATGTCATCTGAGTCGCGTTCCGACACTAACACTTGAACGGCAGCAATGGCCGCCATCTTGACATAATCTAAGTTAACAACAGGCGGCTGTGTCCATGATTGATTATGAGTGACACTCGCTAGGAGCAGATACACGCACGGAATCGCTCAATGTCTCAAGAGTCGTCAGAGTGTGGCTCGAACCCCGGGGCAACCCGATAGTTGCGTTCTGAACGATCGTGTCAATGCTCATATAGAACATGGATGTACTCATGCCGCAGCCTGAGATGATGGGTTGAAGTTTCCGGAGGGCGTGTACGTGTATCGCGAGCCGCGCCTTCTTCAGTCTTTTTGAATCGGTACCTAATATGTGAATGAGCTAAACCCACAAGCACAGTGTTTAGAGCTTACATCGACACTTGACAACGATGCAACGGTTGCGATGATCACTAAGACCCTTGTAGCCTTTAGGCGGGAGCAACATGGCAAACACAGATTGCGGGGGAAAGATAAATGTAAGGAAGACAATCCAAAGCACAGAGAATGCTTGCGAGTATTATCACTGTGGTACGTACACATCGTGATGTCCTTGAGGTTGTAAGCCCTGCAGGCGTACCATGAATCATCGTGATGTCCTTGAGGTTGAAAGCCCTGCAGGCGTACCATCAATGAAAACCTGGCGGTGATGGAATGTATCGATAAGAGTTGAACTATACACATGTGACGGGGTGAAATACGGGAAATTTCAAAAGCTATCTAATGGCTGCAATGCGTCGAGTACCAATGCCAAGGTCGACAAAGACAACCGCATTTCCTTAGAAGTCTCGAGTAGATGTGAGTTCACCATTTCCAGAGTTGTGGGCGCCTCTGTCTCCAGCCGGCTGGAGAGCGCGAACGACTTTGTTTGCACTTCAAGCAAGCCCTCTTCTACGCAGCGAATGAGGTACTTGATGGTGGGGGCGTCGAAGGCGTCATCAACCACCACCATCATCATGTGGTCTGCGAGATAGGTGGATTTGAGAATGGGCGTGAAAATATAGTAAACCCAAATCTAAGAAATCACCTTCATCTACGAGGGACACTGCAAGTTACCACATCAGCGACAGCGATGGCATTGAGAACCACTACGCAGCGACATACCTCGCCTATCCTTTCGGCGGCGTCGCTTGATGATCTGTCGATATCGCTTGCATCGCTTGCACGAACGACCTGGCAGAGAGTGTCTTCAGTTTCTCTATAGAGCGAGCCTAAAATGCCAACGCACGAGGGGAGACATGCAACATTCCTTGAGAACACTGTAGCTAGTGGAGAAGGGAGTGTTGATGGACTACATTTATATTATCCCGACAAGATCTGTCCTGAATTGGTTCCAGACCAGGTAAAGGTGAGGTGTGAATCGGGAGTATTAGCGAACCTACATTAAGTAGATCGTGCTCGAATGTTTGGGCATCTTGAGCGACAATCGATGAGGCTACTGCATTCAGATATTTTACTGATAAGCTGCGTGGGGACTGCAATTATCATTTACGATTAAGGTATTTACCACCACGTTTGTGGCTAGAGATTGGAGCTGAGACTGTGTTGGAAGGTACCGAACTTCGAATAGAACGAAGGTGATGATGATCGATGATATGCTATCCCTGCACTCTCCCCGTGAGCCCCAGCTTATGTCACAATTCGTGTAGGGTGAGTGCGTGATGGTTCGAAGTGGGGCAGAGGTTCATGTCTTGCCTTGCTCGAAGACGAAAGCGATTACCAAGGCGTCGAAGGGTGCGGAAATTAGGAAAACTCAGACGATTGCCTCAGCTATATACAGGTCGAAAGGTTAGCAACATAAAGAGAGAGGCGCGATACATCACATACCCGATTCAGTGGTAAGGCATGGACAAGCTCTTGACCAGTCTCCGCTCCCATACTTGTCAAAGCACAGTGCGAGACAATGGCCGGTGGCGGGATGACATGGTAATCATTAACATTCCGGAAGCACAGGAAACCTCCAGCGAATCCATATTGTCTATATGGGTCAAGGGCCGAATTGACTGGTTGGAAGGACCGAATACCCAAGAAGATACCCGTGAATAGCGGCGTGGTGTACTGAAATATCTTTTCTACGACACCAGCGAGTATAGGTGTATCTGCATCGACAGTGGTTGCTGCAGGATGAAAGACGACCAGACTATTTCGGATTTTGGAGGTACCAGCACAACCGTATGATATGCCATGAAGCAGAATTTCGTCATAGAATGAAGGATTGCGGTCGACTAACACAGTGGCCGAGAGCTGACTGCATAGCTTTTGATAGTAACAGTCGTCCAAACGTGCGAGTTCTACCTCGAGACCTAATTTAATCTCTGAACTAGGCTCAAACTCGCCGAAACGAGCAAGACGCCGTGTGTCCTCTCGGCTGAACTTGGCCAGAATGTCGACAATTCCAGATACTTTATTGCGTAGAGCGGTATCATCTGCCAAAAGGGCAGAGAGATTGGCATTACGTGCGGATGTCATCATCATCGTCGACTCTAGCTGGCCACCTGTGGATGAGATTAGCTGGGCCTATTTATGCTGTTGAGATGGGTAACTCACCTGGCTTTCGGTTTGTGTTCATGCGATGAAGAAAATTGATATAGCGCTCATAATATGGAGAGCTGTGTGAGTGGACAGGCCCAAAGTCCTCTAGCATCCTCCCGACATGAAGGGCAGCGTGATGAATGGGTTTGATGGACACATCTGGGTAGAGTTGGTGGGCTTGTTGCATGTAACGCGTAATGTGGAAGTCATAGGTAGCAATCTGTTCCTTTGAAGTCGTTCGCATATTGGCTGTTATGACCGCCGTAACGAGGTCCATGAAGTTTGCCAATATTTCTCTCATTCGACCCTCGGAGGCGTGCCACATACGGATCAAGGTAATGGGTAGATGGACTGTGCAGAGCATGCGGGTTTGGCTTGCGTTCAAGTCTGTCAGCGAGGTCCAATCACGGGGGACACGAGAAACCCAAGTAGGAAGCATTGTGCGCTCCATATCTTGCCAAATCTCTTTCATGATATCGATGCCTAATACCGATGTTCTCTTTGCGTCCCTTTCAGGAAGGAGGGAAGCAAGGTGAGGTATTACGGTTTCATCCGTAACGGCCTGTCGGGATACGTTAGATTGAAATCATATTAAGCGGGAAAACTTAAATCCCTTCTCGATGATAGCATCTACCAAAGGCAGTTTCACATTACGCCCAATGGAAGGTACGGAAGAAGGATCGATATCAATCAAGTGGCAAATACGGCGGAGGACGTCAATAGTCGATCGTTGGGAGACATGCTCGCGGGATGGACCACTCGCATCTGAGGCCAGGTATGTCAAAATCTTCCGTATGGAGCTATGGAGCTTTGTATCTTGTGCGAGCGACGGGTTCGATGGTTCTACATTTTCAGCACCCAGTATCCCGTCTACCATTTGACCAGGATCGGGGGTTTCGACTCTGATTACGCCTTCCACAGGCATGGGCCCAATTTCGTTTGGCGGCAGGTCTTCGTCATCTGAGTCGGATAGCCACATATTTAAGGGTTCATCGGTGGTGACAGCTTGAATTGGGACTTGCTTTTGCAAGAATCTCTGAACAGAAGAGTGCGACACGTCCGCTCGCTGAGACGACGTGTCAGTTGCACAGTGTTGCGCTGGGAATGTATCTACTTACCCATCGAACTATATTTCGCGCTAAGATCCACCGAGTCCCAATTACTTCAGTATGAGTGTCGCCCAGGATGGTATTCTCTACGCATACCACATAGAGAATAGCGCGGTGAAATTCTAGTAGTTTGTAGAGGAGGTCTTGAGGATTGTCCGCGATCAATTTATTGCAGGCAGGTAATTTGGCGACATAGGTTTTTGGGATGGTCATTTTGTCATTGACAATCGCGGTGTGAGATGCGCCGTCTCCCCCTGGATGCTTGAGGTCGATTCGGAACATATCGCGGAGGTGGCCCTTGAGGAGGTTGATATCAAGCGTGTGCATGGTGTCGATGACGATGAATCGAATGGGATCCCAATAAGGAAGATCGAAAAGGGGGGACCAACGCTGGCCATATGCGTCGAAAATTTGGCTTTGATGAGCCGTACATCGTGCATTTTTCCAAAGGTTGGCAAAAAAGAGTACTTGTCGTCGATCTTTCAGTGGCCATTTCGATGGATCAAGAATATCCATGTCATCGTGATCGATATCACAGATAGTACAGAGGTTATGGGCCATGGCGGCGGGTTTCCCTGCGATCTGCCGAGCTGCAAGCATATCACATATGAGGGGAATGAGCAACGCAAGATAATGTCGCCCATTGGGCGAACACCTCGTCCGCGAAAAAGAGACGCCAGGATTCCAAAACGGTTTGAACTCGTCGACCACAAGCTGAATATATGGATTGATATGGGTGGTGTCAGGTTTAGTTGGGCCGGGGATGATGCCTACTAGGTATATATTTTCAGGGAGATATCTCAGGTGAGGGGGAAAATTGTAACAAATTATCCAGATGCCAGTGGCGGAAGTGGGCGTCTGTCCTGGCTTGGCGGCATTGGGCTCAAAACTATCGACCGATAGACCGAACACCAGACGTCCCTCGGTGAGGGAGGGAGATAAAAATGGGTTACCCTCATGGTCTTTGAGCTGCTGAAAGACATCGGCTAACCAAATATCCGAGGTAGGACGTGTGGCGTTTAGCCCGGCGGGATAACTGTCCAGTAGTTCTTCAACGCCTTTACGAGATAAAAGCCTCCCCAGCCATTGTTTGAAATCCTGATGCTGATATGTAAGGCGTGGCTCTATCCTAGGGCGGCCTCCAACAAGAGACTCTTTCCATAATGGCTGGTTGCAGGTCGAGCTATGCGGAGTTTCACGGCTGATGCAATGAGTAGGGCTTTTGTTGTTCGGGTCATGTGGATAGACGGTATGGCACGTCGGGCAAGACACATAAGTTCGAAGAACGGGGTCTATGTGCAGAGATTTCGTAGCCGTTCGAGGATCTTTGGCTAACGAGTCAACGACCGAACGAGGTGCACCAGATGAGATTAGCAGATCCCGATTCCCTGCAATTTGCAAGCGAAGCGCTTTTCTTGACATAAAATGAAAGTTTTGCATGATGGCCGAGAGTGTGTACGCAACCTGCTGGACAGGGTTGGGGGGAATTACAGTTTCGAAGTAGACATCTCATCAAAGGAACTCGTGAGCCAATGTCAGGTAGAGTACGGATGAAATTTACCAGTGTTGATTACTGGTCGACCGTTACGGTCGACGGTGTTCCTGTTTCGTTGTTGCGACCAATGAAGCTCTTTCTCGCGATCTAGTTGATGCAAGTAGTCCTCGAGTGAGGAAATGAGTGCGTTGACTTCTTGGGATTCTGCGAGGAGAGATGCCTTCGAGAGTAGATGGGCAACGCGGAGTTCGGAGTGGAGGAAGGCTGTATTGGATCGCTTATGTGTTTGCAGAGCATGTATACCCGTATTGGGCTGCCGTGGATCCATATGAAGAGCATATTCACCTAACGTAGCCGCCCGGGGATCGTTGATGAAGACTAAAGGTTTGTTGAGTGAAGAAGACGGTAGAGCCGCCATTGCTGCGACTTCTTGTTGCGCTAGGAGTAGCCAACCACCAACTTCTTCCGGAGCAGATGCAACCGGGATGGCGACATCTTCAGACTCGATGTGGAGACGTTTGTCGTCCTGGCCATGATTATCTCGTGTAGAGCGAGACACTGATTTACCTCCCATGAAACTGTGAGTCTGAGGATCCCATTTTGCGCAGTGACTACGGCAATGGCAAGTGACGTATTTCATCTTTTGAGGTTGAGAGAAAGATAAATTGCTTGCGCCTGGTCTTGGCTATAGAGTACACCGTAAGGACTGTCGATCGGGGGTTCGAAATCTGTACTCTTCCGATGTGAGAAGAGGATGAAAGGCTGCGATCAGAGTATTATATGAGCGATTTGAGAGAGGATATGAAAAGAGGATATCTCGAGTATGGTGTGTAGACTGTTTCCTCCGATAGAGTCGAATGTCAGAGCCGTATTCCTTGAGTCTGTCTCATATCGAGACGCAGCGCCAATGGAAAGTCTTCGAACGTAGGTACACGCCAACTATGGCGCCTTGATATCGATTGAGACACCTTTGTGCTGTGATCCAAGAGTGTCGTCCAGCCTGCTTCGAATGTCGTGAAACCTGCGTACACCCGCGCTCCTAATTCTTCCGTCTTGATGACTCAGGATGACGTGGTACTCTCTCAAGTCTGTCGAGACACTAATGAGCACCACACATTTCTTCCGTCTCGATAACGAGACCAACTCGAGGTCATGACATGTGGCAGCGGTACTTCAAACTTCTGCATTGCCAAAAGTGGTAGTTCAAATAGACGTGATTGGTGCATTGCCAAACGTGGTAGTTCAAATAGACGCGCTGTCTATTTGAACTACCACTTTTGGCAATGCAGAAGTTTGAACTACGGTTAGTCTATGATATTTTCGGTGAATTCTCCCAAGCTGACCTACTACCGGCGATAACTAGACACTAATTTCGACATACGAAGAATACGAAGTCCACAATATCAATCGAATCTCTATGAAAACGGGGCTTGCATACGTAGAAGTTCTCTTGCGTACTGGAGAATATTATACATGTAAATTCATAGTCTGTAAGTATCCTGAGTTTTCGCTGTTACCCAACCAGGCTTACCAGCACTAGTATGTCTACTGAGGAAATGATCGCTCGCAATGGCCTTAGCTGGGTGCCGCACCAAGTGCAACGAGTCCAATTGATCGCTGTTGAAATCATGGGTTATGTCATGCCAGGTACCCTCTTCCTTCAACATCCATACAGTTTCCGCAACGGTGGATGGCCCCAGCGGGCCTGTTGTTATGATGAACAGATCTCCAGCCAGCTTGTTCCAGTTTGAAGGGAGTATGGGGCGGGAAATGACAACCGGGACGTAGGATTGCCGGTCGCAGTGAATATAACGCGCCTTCACGCGGTAGCCCTCTTTTATTGGTTTCTCATTATTTTTCATTGTGAGGGAGGCGACGGTAATCGGCTGATCATTGTTATTATAAAGGACGAGTGTGTTTGAAACATTATTGATCTCAAACGATGACGATTTCGACGACCGTTGATTCTGTGTGGGGGGTGTAGAGAGTGTTTCAACTCGAGGCTGTGGTGGGGGAGCACTGATATGGCGACGCGGGGTGCTGATGGACTCATATGGGGTAGTTTGTATTGGCATCGCTGGCGGGGGGGCGCTTGTATGACGAGGCGCCTGCCAAGTAGCATTCGGCGCTGAGGGAGGGGGACTGTAGTAACGAGTGGCCGAGCCCGGTGGGGCGGATACATCAACGCTATAGTACCCCTGACTCTGGGACGGTGGGCCAACATGTATGCCGTCACCTGGGTAGTATTGCCATCCATGAGGCGGCTCATTTTGAGGGATCGCGCTCGGGGCTTCGGGCGCTGCATAGGTATAAGTCGCAGGCACGGGAGGCGGGGGTACTTGTGAGATATTTGGTCTCTGCATTTGTGATGGAGGCCCCTGAAATGGGGGATAATGTGGGGGGAACGATGGGATGGGTGCTTGTGCGATCGGAATGTGAGAACGCGTGTCCTGTGGTATCGCACTAACGCCATTATAGTCGGTCGAGACGTGAGGTGGGGGGGGAGCTGAAGCAGCTGGTGGGACGGTGGCTTGTACCGTCGGGATTTTCGATGAAATCGCGGGCTGGGGTGTGGTATTAGTTGCGACATGTGAAGGAGCTCGAGGATCCTGGGACCCATGAAGGGGGGGATCATGTTGAGCAGAGCTCTCAGCTGAGGGTTGTAGGGGAATCGGGACGGGCATGGGTGGCTGCATGGGCTGGTTTTCCGTCTTTCGCGGGACTTGAGAATCCATCAGTTCAGTGGTTTGGAGGGAAGTATGCGACGACGACGGCTCGTTTTTTACATGGACATCTTTTGCAGAATTGGTGGTATCGGACGGTGTCCCAAAGACATCATCGTCAGGGAGTGCCTGGGAGAACCTGACACTCTTCCTGTAGAGACACGTAAGATAAGGCTAATGTACTTAGAGAGTACTTAGTACTTTGCGACGAAGAGAAGCTCACGAAGGTGCTTTGCGGATTCCTGGAGTGTTTGAGTGTTGCCGTCGGTCACCAACAACGAGAGGGCATTAAGAGCCTTCTTTTCGAACATGTCCGCATCCGTAACGTCGCACAGTTGTCGGGCGCAGTTCTCGACCATCTCGCGGTTATTCTCAGAATATAAACTGAGGAAATTGATGATCTTTTTCACCCTAGGACTGAGTCTGCGCATTTATCTCAAAAGTCATGGACGCCAGAAGGTTCAATCGCAACTCACCGTACTCGTGGTGTTTCAGGGTAAGCCCCTGGAACGGAGGGAGTCTTTGGGACATCTTTAACAGTTAAGCTCGTAAAATGTTGAGCCAAAATCTAAGACAGTTGGTTTAGTCAGCCGGGCAAGTATCAGACCTCTGAAGGACACGTACATCAATATCCACATCATAGGAATCACAGTCTGAGAGCGGATGTGCGGCCCAAGGAACATCGTAGGGTAACTGTGCAGGCATTAATGAGATGAGGCGGGTTCGCTTGAGTGGTGCTATCGATTGCGAATAGATTATATTCTACATGCATGAATTGGAATGTCACGGCGTCTATGGGGCATGTAACGTAACTATCACCTCGAGGGACTGTTCGTCCCGTAGATTACAGGACCTTCCAGTAGGAGTAAATATAAATAGTAGTGTCGAGAGGAAACTGTGGGTATGTTACGTGCGAGATCCGATTTCGAGATCAGAAAGATCTATCTCTACTCATCTTTAATCTCGGGAGAACTAGGGGAAGAAGAACTAGGGGAAGTGGAGGCAGGCTGGTCGGATGGTTTGGGTGCGGTTGAGAAGTAGCCTGCAAAGGTTGCGAAATGACCCGCAAACCAATCACCGATGGCAGCGTGGTTATAGAGAAGAGCCATGATAACGAGAGTCGCCGTGATTCCTAAGATGACGCCAAAGACCAACTCCCCAATTCCAGCCCGACCGCTACCAGTCTTCTCAGTCTGCATATCACGGAGAATCGTGACCGTGGCAACAGGGGGGGGCGTACCGATTGTACTGACGGCTGGGTCCGTAGCGTGATCGGATGGAACATGCGGTGGAAGGTGTTGGTCAGGGGACGGGGCCAAGGGGAGCTTTGACGGGGCCAAGGGGAGCTCCGTGTAATTGGGGTCGTCCCGTGCAGCAAGGCCAGTGCCGATGTCGCTGTCAGACGGGGGTGATGCATATGGCGATTCTGTTTCAGAGGGTCCTCTAATGGGTGAGGATAACGGCGATGATGCAGAAGTATTCAGGGGTACTGGTGAAAGGCTTGATTTGGGGAGCGACTCTGAGGGCGACTCTGAGGGCAAATCCAAGCTTAAGTGCGTATTCAGGGGTACTGGTGGAAGGTTTGATTTGGGGAGCGACTCCAAGGGCGACTCTGAGGGCAAATCCAAGGGAGATTCCGACGCCAAAGAAGACTCCGACGCCAACGAAGATTCCGACGCCAAGGGAGACTCCGACAAGAGTGACTCTGACGCAGGCTCTGATGGCGACTCTGGTAACGGAACCAGCGGGTTGGGCACTGGAGGGAATTGGAGCGCGGGAGGAGGACTGAATGAACCAAAAACCGCGGATGATAAGTTGCTGACTACCGACGAGATCGCTGAGGCGCTTCCCTCGCTGGATTGAAAATACATAGTACCCATGGCCGCAAGCAAAACAAGAGCGGCATATTTCCAGATTGATCTGGACCTGGTGTTCGGCAGTACTGTCTCCGTGAAATGCAACACGTCGCAAAACGGAGAGAATGTATTGCCATCGCTGGTCACGACGTGGGTGTGGCGCCCGCCCATGCGTGCGACATCCTGAGTTCAAGTCATATTTTGCATGTACAGCGAAAAGATATAGCTTACCAGTCGAGCAAGCATATACGTGGCTCTCGCTGTCGCCTTCATTTCAAAGGTTTCGCCGGAAGTCCCGTTCGCAAATAGAAGACCCCCAGTCGAGCTACCGCAGACAAATGTATCGCGATCGACATACGTAATATCAACTGCGGTAGAGAACTTCCGTGCAGCGAATACAGTAGAGATATGGCCGAGATTGGGTAGGGTATATGTTTCCGCGCCCTTCGTAGCATGCAGAATAGTGATCTTCGTGTGTTGGGGAGAAATTGCTCCTGCAAGGCTGTTGAAAATGTTACTAGTAGGACCGCACGGATTGGTTGTAAACTCACATCATATCATTACAGGAGGTAAACAACTTCCAGCGTACTTCATACGAGTGAAGATCGTAGGCACTAAGGATTCCGACATGAGTTCCATTTCGTCGTCAATGATCACGAAGAACCCACATGGCCGCCGGCAGAACCCCAGGCTCGGAGACCATAAATATTACAACGACGCAAGTCACGTCCAGGATAAGCCGAATTGGGCGAGACTCTGGGGGCATTGGAATGGTTGAGTACGCCCGAGTTCCCTGGCCTGGTGATATATCAGTATATACATCTATTTGTAAGGAGGGATGTTCATCGCTTACGGACAACCGCTAACGAGGTCCCAAACAACAGAAAAATCTCAGTTCCAGACGGCGGGAGGGCGATGTCGTGAATTGCCCCTCCGAAAGTCAGAAATGAAGATGGGTCCTGTTCAAGTTGACATTATTCCAAGTCAATCTCGTACTGAAGGGAACGAACCTCGTGGCCGGTGTCGTGGACATCGATTCGTAGCTTATAACCAATGAGATCCCCGTTCGCAAACCCAACATATAGTTCGTTCGGTTGTTGTGGATTCCAAGCCAGGGCTCTGATGGCGACTGATTGGCGACCGCGCCTTACCATTTTCTTGCGGAATATCTCCAGGTTTTTATTCATCCAGTGGATCTGTAGAACGAACGAATTAAAAACGTTGCTCACGTCCGGGTGCGACACTCACCGTCAAGACTCCCTTCGTGTCGCCTACTGCCAGCATTTCGTGTGGGTGGGGGGATATCTTGAGTGAGCTCACGCAGGCGGCGGCGGAGCGGGTTTGCACTCGTTTCAGGGTGAGCGCACCAGAGAAAGCATAGATGGATTCGTCGACAGGCATAGCAATTGGGATTCGATATTACAGAGTAAACAAGGTACTATGAACGTTAACGGAATCAAAGCTAGCGATGAGGTTATATACGCAGAACGCGTACAATAGCTTCCGGCCTCGTTTTCTCGAGGATATGGGTTAGATGTACGTATAAACGACGCACTTTCTTGAATTCTCGATATCGAGATATATCCATTAAGATACACGAACTTCGGGCTCTTTTCGAAAGTAAAAACAGGGCTTCTCGACAACGAGAATTGCATGTTGGGCGCATGCTCACGTCGTATTGAGCGTGGTATACAGCAGGCCTGCAAAGACCTGGCGCACTTAATATGATCAAGTTGCCGGACACAGGGATGTGTGGTGCCGTCCACGGTGCATTGGTGCGTCCGACTGGTGGTGGCTGGAAAGGTTTGAAACTGTCGAATTCCCAACGAGATCAAGTATTAAGTGTTTAGAATAATGTCTCGCTGTCGAGATAATGCCCATGGGCACGCTGTCGGCGTGCTGAAATAAATGGTTATGTGCTGTGCAGGGAACTTCGCCCTCTCATTGACCATCTGCTTCTGGCACCATTGACTTTGGAAAAGTCCAATTCATGGACGTTAATAGTCAGAGGAGTCGTGCGTTTTGTCTGAAATTGGCGCAATTGCATGCTCAATTCACATAGATTCGGCAACTCCGTCAGAAATCGCCAGTGGGCCTCCGACCACAACTTACATACACTCTCGTCAGAGTCGAAGCCGAAGTGCTACCTCAAATCGAAGCCGAAGCCGTAGTCAGGGTGCAGGTCGAAGCGCCGCTACCGGACGCTTTGTTCCATACTCGCGCCCTGAAGGCGGAAATCCCAAAAGTGGGTACAAAGCCAGTGAAGCCCTTGAGCCACTCTTGACTCTTCTATTTTTAAGGTGTCACGAATCCTGGGGACAGACCAATAGCTCCGATACCAAACACGCATCTTCTACGAGCCCTAGCTGAGCGTCAACGCTCAAAGTCAAGGACAAGAACACCGATACCAACCCCCCCCCGGCTTCTAGGAGATCGTCAGCCTCCCAGAAACGACCCAAGATCAAATCCTCCAGCTGGTGACTTCGAAGTACCAAATACATCGCAGAGCCAAGCCGACAACACCCAACAAGGTCTTGAGGGAGCTGCTAGCACCTTGGAAACCCCTCCGTTACCATCGACAAGTCACCCTCCAGATTCCGGTTTCCCAGGTATTGATCACGAAACTCAACCTACGACCTCTTCGGATCCAGCCGTCAGTGGCACCAGAGGTCCGAATAGTGATAGTCCGAGAATAGTGAACCCCCCTCGTAGTTTCGCTCTGTCCGCTATGCGAACAACTATCGAGGGAGACGCTTCTCAAACTGATGATACTCTACCTCGAGGAGACTCCAATAAACGTGGGCAGAGTATGTATGACTCATGTTGTCCCCTCGTTAGATCGCAGCTGACAGGGTCTTTCCAGATACAGCCACTTCTAGCCATATTTTAGGACATTTGCTCACTACTCCGACCACCATTGCGCAAGTTCTGACGTCGTTCTATCGAGGGCGGCCAATGCAACGGGCTGTTACCCTTGCTCCAGATGCACTCGATGGTCAAGTTGTGTCTGAGCATACAGAGGAACGATGGTATCATGACCTCGATAATGTGGCAACGTACATTGGCGAAGACTCCGGGGGTCGCGGTCGTGAATCACCTACTCCTGGACATGTTCACGATGTCGTTCTTTCTCAACCCCTCTATGAGAGGGAACTATCCCCTTTGTCTCTCATGGATTGCGATACTGCTCCTCTCGGCAACGATAATCACGTACCCTCTGAGACGACCGGAATTCATGATATCGTAGCGAGGAACCCCATCTACTCACCGTGGGAGTCACCTCAGCCTAGTCCTCGTCCATCCCCCCTACCCGAAGGGCTCAGTCCATGGCAATGGTATCTTCCGAATGACCCACTTTATCGGGAGGCACGCCCTCGAAATGAAAATCACCAAGTGCTACGCACGGACCCAATAGATCGTCTGTGCGATCAGGTCTCAGGATTAGCGCAAGCGATACAAACGGATCGTCAGCAGCTTGGGGATCAGATCCAAGGCTTGGTGGACGCTGTGCAGTCAGACCGTCGACGGTTTCAAGACCAGATCGAAGCACTTGAACAAAGCCCTCTTCGAGGTGATGGTTCGCGGCGCAAAGGTAAACCCAAGAGAACCAGCAACCCGAAGCGGAGGCCAGGGGACGGGGTCCTTCTAGCAGTAAGTTAATTCGGTTACGACTATCTATTTTCGGTACTATCTTCGTTCTAGGCCCAGATTCGGTCTTACTTCACTTATCTCGTTGGTGGATCACATTGTTTGCTGAAGGTCTCTGTCAGCGCAGAAGAAGCTGACAACTACGCGATTCTGTGGAACACAGATAACGGCTTGTCTGCGCCGGACTGTTGCGATAAAGATAATTTTAGGTATGATGTTCTAGGTTCTCCCAAGTCTCCGTGGAATAGGTCCGCAGCTCGAGTGTTTGTCAAAGCCTTTGAAGAATGGGCAGGGGTGGAGCTTGACCAAGAAACCACGATGGAGGCCGTTGCCACTTGGATCAAGTCTTTGCGACAGGCACGCCGCCAGTCGCTTCTATCCCGTACCCAACAGGAGCAAGAAAAATGCAGGGCAAGGCGCCAAGGAAGGAAGCGTTCGGTTGAGTGTTTCTTTGACCTCCACCGCGTCTTTGAGTCCTTATTTTATTGTATTAATAGCTTTTTCAAATGCGACTTAGTGCTGCTCAGCAACACCCACTACTTCGCCAACACGTACCTTTACTTGAACGATTGGGGGTGGACGGCATGTCTAGTGATGAATCAGATGTCGATGAGCCCGGTGATGGCGGATCGCGGGCTAGGCGTCCTATATACCAGGTTATCACCCCCGCGTGGAGAGCGACAGAGGTCGGAGATTGGCTGGAAGGGTTTGACAGTGTTTACTCCCTCTTGCGTCGCTCGAAGCAGGACCTACGAGGACAGTATCCGCGACTGCGAGGCAGGATCCCGGTGGTAGTGGATGACAAGGCCAAGCCGGTCCCATCGCTACCCAGGAATGCCTACCATAGTTCCTGGATCAGCCTACAGAGACAACCTGAATTTCGCCTCAAGCCAGTCGATCAAGATTATCCATTCTGGCATGAAAATGGTTTGATTAGGTATGTCTGGTGTTTTTCCACCGAAATCTCAACCGATAATTGACGATTTACTGTACTATCCTAGTTCCCTCCAAATTGGCTGAATCGTCGGTGTTTGGCTGTAAATCCCTCAAGTTCTAAGACCGGTCTGGTACCGCCTTCTACCATACTTCAGCTACACCTTTTTGTTGCACCGTACTTATTTATCCCTCACCTTGTACTTCATATGTACTCTCTGAACCATATAGCGCCTCTTTGACGACCCTGTGGCCTAACGGAACCTGATCATCGTTGTAGATCTCGGTTGTTACTACCGCCGGATAAATGGACCCACAACCCCCTTTTGGAATTTTAATTCGCGGACCCACAACTCAACAACTCTAATCTAAATAATATGACGTGTCCGATCAAGATTACGAGGCGCAATCTCATGTAGTGAATCTATGACGAACCCTAAGTTATAATTAAAGTTCGAATATGAAACCAGCCCGCGCTCTAGAAACCCGCTAAGTACCAAAAAGATGGCATCTCTTCCGCGAAACAGCACCAGGACAATCTGGGTACTTTTGTTGACATGTCACGCAGGTCCTCTCCTTACGCTTGCCTAAAACACTAGCGCGAAATGTGGCGGTGAAAGTTGGCGCGACGCTAAACATTCGCTGCGAGAGCCCGGGTAGTGCGACTGTTGCAGGAATAGGCATCACAGGTGGGACGTTTTCATTTGCAACGTCAGCTGGACAAGTCCGGCACTGCTGGTCAGCTGGAGTGTCCGCTGTTGGCTGAATATTTTCGAGTGTGGTATCAGAATGGATTTCTCCAAAGCAGAGAGACTCCATGGGGGGTACACCGTGCTCATTATCAGCATCATGTTGCGCGGACATGCTCTGACAAGGCTCGGGAACAGTGCCGGTTGCCATCGCCGTATGGGTTGTAACGCCAATCCTTGGGACAGACGGAAGCCTAGATAATGCTCTTATTGTAGTCCTAACCCCCGAGAAGAGAGCTCCGCACCTGGGAAGTATGGGGGCCTGTGCCTCACAGTATATTGTCTCGTATAATGTTAATGCCATCCAGCTGTGTATGAGCAGGTTGTAGAGCTCTAACGTGTCGGTGGCTTGGCTACAAGATCGAAACATCCTATCGACTTCGAAACAACGTTCGAGGCTCTGGGGTGACAAGAAGTCCATCGCAACTTTGACGCAAGGCGTGATGTTTGAAACCTGTAAGAATATTAGGGCAGTCGTGACTCGTTGAGGCGGCCACCGTACCTGGTGTGCGCATCCAGCTGGAATATAAACCACGTCTCTAAAAGACTGGTGAAATGTGAACGGAACAATCTTGTGGTTGACTCTGAGAACTTCAAGGTGATCCGGTGTTAGGTAGACATGGTAGGCGTTAACTGAATCTCCTGCTCGACATTTTTTCAGCTTTTTGAACCGGGACTTGATGAAGGAACCGAGTAGTTTAGTATCCTCTGCTGTGAATATTTCCCACCGAGCTTCACCATCGATATTTGCCATGATGTTTACGGCATCCGAAATATCCATGTGCAGACGTGTGCTGCCGTGCTGACGGCGATCTTGCCGACTTGCCATCGCTGCGTAAATTTTCGGTCCTGTGGCTCGTTAATTATGTGAGTCTGGAAACTAATTGGCTTGGCTCACCGAGGTCAGGTATGCAAGAATAGTTGATGGGGAAATAGTTTGCAATATTTAAGGGGCCACTGTCGCTGCAATACTCGCACACCGGGACGGCTGAATTGAAATCGCGTCCCAGATCTGATGACTTCAATTTCAATGTAGTGTCAGCGGGATAGTCCTAAAGAATTTTCAGGCTATGGCTGGGAGGCGCGGGGGAATCCCTACCTTGAGTTTGAGTATACGCCCTTGACGACGTGGTAACTTTACTCGAAGGAATTCATCAACCAGACATTCCTCCTTGTAACCCCGATCCTCACAATCGACTACGGTGCATTTGTCGCTACCAAAGAGGGTGGCAAGAGATATTGGTGACCAGTCACATTGTAGATCTCCTCCACGTTTGACGACTAGCGGGACACCCATCGACCAAAATGAATTGAACTCGCCTAGTGGGCACTGGCCGTGGAGAGTCGGGACTACACGTTTAATTGGGTCAATTGCGTTCTCGAGGATAGAGTCTAACCCAGGATTTTTCCCATCATGCGACCGAGGAAGAACAACAGGT
The DNA here is from genome assembly GCA_017499575.1 of Sanguinoderma rugosum. Classification (NCBI taxonomy): domain Eukaryota; kingdom Fungi; phylum Basidiomycota; class Agaricomycetes; order Polyporales; family Polyporaceae; genus Sanguinoderma; species Sanguinoderma rugosum. Next base: position 2,217,674 of record VTPW01000003.1, on the reverse strand, counting down.
AGCAAGGAGAAGTCGAGAAGCTGACGTTCAAAATCCCGGAGCTCCTCTGGTTCCATGGCAGATGCCAGGATGTTATCGGCGCCACAGCACCCCCCCGTCATTCTAGGGCATTGTAGACAAGAGAATGAACCGCAGGTCTTGCAAATCCAGGACACAAGATCTAAAGGCCAGTCGCAAATATCTAGGGATTTCAATCAGTGTCAATAATCGTGCGCAGTACTCTTATGTCTACCGCATATATCCTTATAATGGGCTGATCTTGACATCGGAATAACTGGCCCTTGGTAGCTATTGAGGGCTTGAGAGCTTCGCTTCACCTCAGGAAGTAGTACTCTCGCAATGGAGGCCTTATCGAGGATGAGCGTGGAGTATAGCAAGGGAATATGAATCTCACTTTCAAATAATTGACATCTTGCCTCGATATCCGAGGGGTAAAGGACTTTGCGTAGAGGAAGTCCGGGGTAGTCGAATCAGCTTTCTTCCAATGGGTATATCTACCCCCAAGCAAATCTGCACCGACACGCGTAGCGGACAGAGCTATTCGTCTGAAATTTTTGAAGCGGCAAAGGTCTTGATCGCCCTTACGACATTCAAGGCAACTTGACAGAGGGTGCGCATACTTCTCTACGAAAGTGATGCAATCTACATCTTGCAGAGTGTAGACATTCTCCTCGATAGTGAGGTGATCTTCCCTGTCGGAGTCGAGTTCCATAACGAGGGCTACGGTGTAGTAAGGACAGGCTACTATATTAGGGAGTCCAACAACACCGAAGTGACCGAGTCTCGCTTAAGGTTGGAGCACTATATTAGGAAGTGCAACGTGCAACAGTCTCACTATTGTGCTACCACCTGCTACGTCGTCGCAAACCCTCTCTTTCACAGATCCTAGCACGTTTTTTGGCCCTCACATATTTCTGAATGTCAGCGAACGCACTACCACGAGCGTCGCGGAAGCGGAGTCTCATGGGTTGCCCGTCGCATCTAGGGGAAGAATGCGCCTCGTGTGACGCCTATCTCAGCCATATCTCTACTTGTTGGGGCGCAAATGAAAAAGGGTTACGAGGTAGCCAAGTCTCGACCAAAGGAGGAGGTCATTGAACGACGTAAGGGGATTGCAGAAGAGTTTGGGGCCGACTTCGAATGTTAGTGAGTATATAGGCATCTCCTCATGAGAAGCAGTAACTAATCTACTCCTTTTCCTCATTCGTATTTCAGTTCGTTTGGGCGAACTATAGCTTCATTCTATCGTTTTCGCCCTTGTTCACACTCATTTCTTGTTCCTACTCAATCTCCGCGCGTTATTATCGATCTTTCGCCTGTCACGTTCGACCCCACCTCTGAACATCACCGAAGTAGTAGAGCTTTACCCGACTTTGAATATAGCATCCAACCGGATCCATATACATTTACGCACCATTTATATTTCCTCGAATAATTGCTTGCGCTCGCGATTGTACCACGTGGGTAGTCATCATGATAGTAAAATACCACAGATCCTCCCTTTGTGTGGAGTTCCCTTTGTCTACAAGGCTCCTCTCGTCCAAGCTCTGCTCTCGTTCAAGCTCTTTCATACCACCATCTCGCACAATCCTTGCTACTTCCCTATTCAATGGCTGCCTCTACCGTTGGCGAAGCAGTCATGATCGCTGTGGCTATGGCGGCTACGCGGTACCTCCCTTCGACATCTCGAACAGTACGTGCACATGTTGACTCTGCCTGATTCCCCTTCTTACGATGATGATTTTGTAGCCTCCTACAGCAACAAGAAATACCAACCAGCCGTCTGGTGACATTTCTGGGGGGCGAGACGCCTCAGTGCCTCCCATTGCCACTCACGCCACCAACTTATCCTCGCATTTTGAGGTCTTTGAGGCGGAGTTATCAACCGGCTGCCAGACCAACCTGCCGTCTGGTGACGTTTCTGGGGGGCGAGACGCCTCAGTGCCTCCCATTGCCACTCACGCCACCGACTTATCCTCGCATTTCGAGGTCTCCGAGACAGAGTTATCAACTGGATGCCCAACCAACCAGCCGTCTGGTGACGTTTCTGGGGGACGAGACGCCTCAGTGCCTCCCATTGCCACTCACGCCACCAACTTATCCTCGCATTTTGAGGTCTTTGAGGCGGAGTTATCAACCGGCTGCCAGACCAACCTGCCGTCTGGTGACGTTTCTGGGGGGCGAGACGCCTCAGTGCCTCCCATTGCCACTCACGCCACCGACTTATCCTCGCATTTCGAGGTCTCCGAGACAGAGTTATCAACCGGCTGCCAGACCAACCTGCCGTCTGGTGACGTTTCTGGGGGGCGAGACGCCTCAGTGCCTCCCATTGCCACTCACGCCACCGACTTATCCTCGCATTTCGAGGTCTCCGAGACAGAGTTATCAACCGGCTGCCAGACCAACCTGCCGTCTGGTGACGTTTCTGGGGGGCGAGACGCCTCAGTGCCTCCCATTGCCACTCACGCCACCGACTTATCCTCGCATTTCGAGGGCTCCGATCCTTCTGTTCCCACTTCGCCATGGACTAGTCCTGTATATGAAAAATCCTACCTCACCTCGAATTCCGAAATAGTCGTTACAAACTGCCCACCACCACTCGCTCAATCGAGTTATCACTTAGATCCTGCATCGTCTTCGCCACAGACTGATCTTGCATCGGATTATGGGGCCGTTGGAAGTTGCCCAGAGCTTCACTGGACCCCGACAGAATCTACCATAGATCCCGAACGCGACATTCTTGTATCAGCTTTATCGCAGCTTTCCCTTCACCCTACCTCCCAGCCGCGGCCGCGGGCATCGTGTATAGATCACGCAGACCCGTATTGTGATACCGATTCGAGCGTTGGAGTCGCGCCCCAATGTCGGTTGGCTGCTCAGGTCAGAGAATTTCGCATTCCGTCGTCTTTGACTTCATGGAGTATTGTCCATCTACACTAGGCTATCGGGATCGAACTAGAGAGTCTGAGTAAAAAGGTCCGGGTGGGGAAAACCCTCCTCGCAAACATTGTGGGTATTCTCAGAATATACTACTCTGCGGCTGTTACTGACTAACGTGCAGAAGTCCACCTTCCACACTTATCGGAAAAAAGTCCAACGGCAGAAGCGGGCTTTGAGGCACGCTGTAAGTTCCTCCGAGAATCATTTGCCCCCTAGTTCTAACTCGGACGCAGGTGTCTACGCTTCAATTACGTGGGGTGCGCTTAGCAGCGCAGAACTATGAACTCAAGATCGAGGCTCGTTTTGTTCTCGATGCTCTGTCTGGCTGCCACTTATACTTGGTGTCTTATGCATCAGAATCAATGTAGACATAACTTGGAATCAATGAATCGCGAACTCAGGAGAGGAATAGAAGACACTCAGCAACAGGTCCGTCATATAGTTGTTACATTTCTCAAAACTGACTAACCCTCAATACCCCGAAGCTCGGGAATATGATCAAATCACAAAAGGCTGTAATCGAGGCCCATCTCAGTACCCTCAAGTCCTCGCACAACGAGGAGCTCGCAAGAGCGAAAGATGACGCCGAGAAAGAGGTTTGTCGATGCCTCACAGTGGACATTCTCCCTGACCTTTTTATGCTCAAGCTCGTCAGCCTGCGATGCCAGATAGAAATATTGAAGCATGCGGCATTGGACCAGGTTTGCTTCTCGCTTCGTTCATTGGGCTTTTTCAACACTTAATGTCTTTAAAGTCCATAGCTTTAGAGACGTGCAATCAGGAGCTTGTCCGGTCCAAGGATGACGCCGAGCAAGAGGTTGGTCGTTGCCTCATGACGGAAACTGTCCTGACCTCCTTCAAGCTCATTAGCCTGCGGTGCCAGATAGAGACACTGAAACATGGGGCATTGGACAAGGTTTGTTTCTCGCCTCACCCACTTGGTCTCGTTAGCATTTACTGTCATTCAAGTCTGCGGCTTTAGAGATATGCAATCGGGAGCTCATCCGGACCAAGGATGACGCCGAGCAAGAGGTTGGTCATTGCTTCATGACGGAAACTGCTGTCCTGACCTCCTTCAAGCTCATCGGCCTTCGACGTCAGATAGAGTCGCTGAAGTATGCAGCGTCGAATGAGGTTTGCCTCCCGCTGTACTCGCCTGGTTACGTTGACCATGACGCGGAATTTAGCTGCAGGAAATCATTCATACACACGAACGGAAGGAAGCCCTAGTGAGTCAAACATCTTTCATTGTTTTTCCATCTGAATTCTCCAGATAAGCATGCATTTTCAGACAGAAATTGACATACAGAGGCGAATAGTCCAAACCGAGGTCAAGGTTCTCTTTTTTGTATAACATGTTTCTTATCCCCCGTTCAGGCCTTGCAGCACGTTGCAGCAATGCAAGCAGAATTCGGAATCCTGACCAAGGAGGTGGGTGCATAGAAAAAGCCAGGATAACGTCTTCTTACCGTGAATAAGCTCCAAGCGCGTTATCATGAAGTGCCATTAGTCCCGGTGATACAAAGACTTCATTCCCAGGTGAGTTTACGTGTCTCCCAAATGAAACACAGCTGAAGAATCACGGTGATAGATTCTAGACCTTTCCTCGGCTCTGCAATGGGGAGGTCCAATACAAAGTCCATATCAGGTCGGTTTCGTCCCAAGCCCACACCCAAGTCGACCTTAACATCGATGTAGGTTGCCGCAGAACACGGGATGGCCGCGAGAGGTGCACAGTCACAGCGTCACTCGCATTTTCAATGCACGCAGATACCCGATGTCGAATCGAGAGTCGTGCAAACGGACTCTCGGCGAACTTTATCCAAGGGCATCCAAGTGCGGTGCACTCAAAACGGAGAAACTCAAACAGAGCATTTGCCAAAGTCGGACAAGAGCGTCCAGCTGCGTTGCACGCGTACAGGTCAAGCACAGACGGAGGCTCAACCTACATCTGACAAGAGTGTCCAGCTGCGTTCCAAGCGCACTGGCCAAGCGCAGGCGGAATCTTCACCGCCGTCGAACATAGTACAAACGCAGACCGAGCCTCCTCAAGCATCTACGCGCTTAGAGGCCGAGTCCGGTCGTGAGGCTTTGTCCTCGTCGGTTCCTGCTCAGGAAGCTTTGACCCCGATGACTCCCACAAGAATGGCGTCAACGTCGGCGTCGACGACTTCGTTCACTTTCAGGATGACTGGATCTCCTAGTCGTAGCATAATGCGCTCTGGACGACCGAATTCTCCTCAGAGACCTAGAGAAACCATTTCTCGCGGAACGTCAATTGAGCCTGTCGCCGGAGCCCCCGATGCGGGTATGAGGAAACGGGGACGTTCTGCCTCGAATAGCCCCGAAGGGGATACCCATGGCAAAAGGCGGAAGCCCAGTGAAGACAGCGGAGATCTTGATGACCCATTTGAAGATACCCAACCAGAAACACGACCTTTGACGTCGGCAGATGTGAAGGACCTTACCGCCAAACAGATAAATCATTTGCTTGCTGCCCTCAGAAAAGTCGGCGTGAAGTTTCCCAACACAAAGTCACCCAAAGTAGAAACTCGACGCAGGTGGTTGTTCGATGCCCTCGCCGGGCCCATCACGATCACTATTTTCGAGGCTCTGACGTCGCCTGAGACGGACATTGTTCAAAAATAGTACATCATTATATTTTTTATTCACTGTCGCTTTCTTGAGATAAATATGGTACCCTTCCGATATATGACAGTGCGCCTGTACGATGAGAGGTGCAGCCAAGCTGCCCCGATGTTAGGACAATTCGCATTACCAAAAGAGGTAGTCCATCGCTAGTTGTCGTTCGACATGCATTGCCAAAGATGGTAGTCCATGGGTATGCTACCAAAAGCAGTAATGCAGCCAGAGCAGTGTGGCTCAAGCGCTCAAGCGCAGTTGATCAGTCGCAGTTTCGAAATTCGGCGAGCGCCGCATGGAGTGATGTCGACAACCATCACCCTTGCCATCGAGACTGGTTGAACTCGGGGGGTCTCGCTATCGAGGTCAATTCACGCTCTGCATACGTGTTGTGCTGACTGCGTTGGTGTCGATTGGACTGATTAGGATACTATCCATGTCCTCTGATGGCATCTTACCTGTGCTGAAGGTACCGGTGCAAGCGAACACCTAATGGCGCGCTTCGACGAGCCACGACAAGCAGTTTTCCCTGACTCGACGGTCACGAAGACGGGGCAACGATTTGGACGACTCTCGCACCACGAAGGATCCCAAATCGTTACAAAATGGGCTACATCCTTCCCCACATCCTCCTCCTCTCTCCACGCCTTCCATCCCTAGCCGCCATCGATATCCCCGCACCTACGATGGGTGAATGCGTGCAGGAGAAGCAGACGCGGGTGAGAACGACGAACGGGGAGGAGTACGCGTGTCAGTTAGTAAATGAACAATACCGCGTAGATAGATGCGAACACGGCGCCGCTGGGTTCTGGAACGAAGGAAAGGAAATCAGCAGGGGGAGTAGATCGCAAACGAAACGAAACGCCTATGTAACCGTGGGTGCGAACGAGAACGACTACGATAACTCGAGGAGGAGGAGGAGGAGGAGAGGTGGTGAGGAGATGGATAACACGATCCGAAACCACGAAACCAACGAAACCGCAAGTCCTCGATGGAGAGACAAGAAACAAACGACGATAGAACGGGGTGGACAGGTGAACGATGAACGACCGAGGACGAATGGCAAACGGTACGAGGACCGACGAACCAGCGCGGATAGAAAGAAACCAACGAGAAGAAACTCGACGCCCAACGAAGGGAATACGCACCGATGAACGAGAACGCGCATCATCGTGATCATCACCACATCACCACCGTCGTCGTGTTCGTGTTCGTTTTGATACACCCCCAGTCGAGTTGCACGAACGTTGAGCGTTGTGGCGATTGGAGAGTCGAACACGGCGACTGGAATACGAGTGCGAGACCATGAAGACGACGAGGAATACGGATACGCGGATAGAGTGTAGGGAGAGAAGAGAGAGGAAGAGGAACGTAAAGAGAGAGGGACGTACGGATAGTGAAGTGCGCATAATCAGGATGTTGACGCCGTAAGCAGTCCCGCCAACTTTGGCGCGCGAGTTCGACGCCGTCATCGTGCCCACCTCTCACCGCCATCATTATCAGTAAAAAGTAAGTGGTGCACCACTCTCAACCTCATTTTCTAACACATTTCGACCCAGCATCTCAAAAAACAAACATGCGAGCTTGGTATTCGCCTAACACTCCACGCCCTGTCGCCTGGCTGGCCTTTGTAGAGGTCCTGGTACGCAATTTCGGCGTCCTTCGCCCTATGGACAACGTTGTCATCGTGTAAGTGTTTTGTATTATTTTCTACTACGCTAACGCATACCAATTTGTAGCAACGCTTCCGTGACGCCTGCAGGCGCATTATCGTCATCTATCCACGTTTTTCGTGGCGAAAACGGCGGCGATTGGATTCTAACCGTCACGATCGACGACGACGACGACCACCTGGTATCCCGACGCGGGTTTGGGCACCAGGTAGTGCCGTTTAACCCGCAGGATTACATGGAAATTGATCCTTTCCATGTATTGATCGCGTACACCATTTGTCTTTTTTTCTTGTAGCACTTGGCTTGCAGCTATAAATTCATCATACAACCTATGTACATTAATGTGAATACCTTCTAGTACATTTTCAACGTAAGATCTCCTATGATACTTAGAATACTGCCTTCGTCGATATGCGGGAGATATCGTAGTTTACATCCTGAATACACGCTATCAGGGATACGGTGACTATATCGGGAATGATATTTAGAATATCATCAGGTTATCTCCGACAGATAAGGAGCTCATGATAATCTGAATACTAACTGTGGTGATTTTTAGAATAACATCTTCAAGATCATCATGTTATGTTTGTAGGTGGAAGGCAGATATTAATCTCATTTATTCCCCCATAATACCAGTGCCAATATTTGAGAAATATTTAAATTACAACTTGGATTGATATGATAATATATATTTTGAACAATAAACTGAATTATTCTACAGTATCTACGGTGGGAATAAGCAGAAGTGTGTTGTTTTACCCTCTCAGTACCATCTCCGTATCACTCGTGCTTTTATGGGCATTTGCCCGCAGTGTTTAGAAGGGCGTCGCTTGGTGTTGTCATCCAGTGTTTTCAACAGGTGAAGGTCTTCGTGTTATGTAAATGGAGACATCGAATCGAGTGAGATCCGTTATAGATTACGGGCATCAACATTATCACCTATTACGCGGTACGCCATCATCCAACCCCGTAATATTCTGGACTCTACTGATGGTCTTGTAGACGATCCTTTTCGAGCGCCTCGGCATTTCCGACGTCAAATCCCGTATCCTCGCCGCCTGCAACGGAACTGAATACTTCCTCGCCTCTTTCATAGCGATCGTTCTCATCGACCGAGTCGGCCGTCGCAAGCTCATGATATTTGGCGCAATAACACAAACCTTGACAATGGTTTTGCTGGCTGTCCTGGGAGCCGTCGACACGCCAGCGGCGAACATAGTAAGCTGTGTGCTACTCTTCGCCTTCAATACCTTCTTTGCGGTTGGGTGGCTCGGCATGACTTGGCTATATGTGAGTTATACGAGCGATCGTGTCCATTGTGCTGGTGCTAACGGATGGAATATCAGCCCGCTGAGATTGTGGGCATTCGCATTCGTGCTGCCGCCAACGCCCTGAGTACGGCAAGCAACTGGACGTTAGTTAAGCCGCCTCGCTGTGAATGTCAGTTTGCTCAACCGCAGGAATAGATTCAACTTCCTTGTAGTGATGGTCACAGGACCAGCGTTCGCGAACATCTCATGGCGAACTTACATAGGTCTGCAAGACCACAATAGGGATCGAGTTGATCGCTGACCATCTTGCAGTATTCGCGTGCCTGAACGCGATTCTTGCCCCGCTGGTGTATTTCTTCTTTCCAGGTATTTTGAAATCTTGTTCACCCGTAACGTTTGCTGAGATAGCATACAGAAACAGCAGGGAGGTCGCTAGAAGGTAGGATTCCACACCTGACGGCAGCACAGTGCCTCACGGCATCTCGTAGATATGGACGTCATCTTTGCCTATGCGTACAACCACGGCCTTTCTCCTGTCGCCGTGTCGCTGCGGAAGGATATCCCACAAGCAGGTACCCCGGAGGCTGACAGAATCTTGTTCCCAGACGATGACCAAGACGACGAAACTCACATGCGTGCCCAAGGCCATGTAAAGGAACAATGAAGCAATAATTATATTTACGTTGCCCAGTAGTGTACGCCTCAATACACATGTGGACCGCGTGGTACGCTGTGGCTTGACTTCATAACGCGAGATTTCCGCCATTTGTCGCGCTCGATCGCGTCTTGGACACTTCGACGCATCCAATCATGGACGGAATTCAAAGTTTCCGCCGTAGGCACCGTTACTCTGCCAATACGGTTGAAAGGCCAGAGTATACACACCAGTTTGGACTCAATGAGAGCTGCAGGAATCTGATGACTTGTTAAAATGGGGGAAAGCCGCAGTTCTACAACGGATCGTACCGGGCCAAGACGATTACTGTCGTCCGTGTGGAAGGAGTCGTCTCCTGATGAGTCGCTACACGTTTAGCTTGTTCGTCTCAAGATGATTGTATATTTGCGACGCGTACCTTCAACCCATACATGGCCAACTGGAACCCGAACTTCTGGATCGGGATGGGGTGGTAGGGTTCTCACAGTATCCCCCTCGACGGCTAATATTCGCTTCACAATCATCCTCCGGGGGTCCTCAGGTGAACTACAGCCATCTCAGGCCCGAAACGAACCGAGAACCATTTCGGACTCACACAATGGCAACGATATCCCCTCGTTGGTACCCATGCCGGGAACGTATCGAGAACTTATCGAAGAGGCCAAAATCCCTCCATAGAGATGAGTCCGGGTTAAGAGTTGGCTAGCTGACCGAGTCGTGGATTACTTCGTAAAAGCATGAGTATATGTGAATGGCACGTACCTGCATGCTGCGCCCGCTGATAAGTTTCACCGTGTAGAAGTAATTGCCAAAGGCCAGGGCAAGCGGCGACCAGAAAATAAACGCAGGTATTCGTCTGCTTCGTGGCGCACCGCTCGAGGCATTTCTACCGATTCTGAGCCTGCTCAGCCAAGTGGCGAAAGCCATGAACTTAGGAAACGGGGCAAGGCGCCTAATCCTGCCCATCACTTACAGGAGCTTACAGGAGGCTGATAGGGGTGCTCACTTTTGTTTCGAAAAAGTCAAAAACGCTTCCTGATAGTAAGGCAGAGTACGGAAGATTTAACATCGGACCTCGTGAGTCAAGTAGATTGCGGTATATTTGCCTTCTATTATTAATGAACATAAATTGTAGTCATTCTCGTCGCTCTTTTCAAGCAGTTTTGTGGAGAGTCTCCCGGGTACGACAGCTTCGAGAAGGTCCGACAATGTCGATCAATATGCTTAGAATTGTGTAGTATATGCATCCCCCAGCCCTAGCCCAGTGCTACAATTTCCCTAGAAAGGGGAATTGCCAATCTCTCTTCCGCTGCCATACACGTGAAGGACTCGAAATCATGGCGATAGAGTCGTACAATTTGTCCAGCCCACCCACGAATACCTAGGAGGTTTAGAGCCATGTTCCCCGCGCGTTCACAACCCGCAGAAGCCTGCGGTGTTTACTACTTTGCCAATTCCACGATCGTAATTAGACGCCCGTCGATCACTTGATCGCCGTTTCTTGAAACTACTACTAGTACTTTTGGCTTTGCATTGTCCCAGCAGAATCCCAATTGTGACTCGAACTCTACGGGAAGATGCGGACAATAGAGCTTAAGTATCTGGGAGCCAATGCCTCCTCTTTCCGCCTGTCACCACCACCATGGGTCAACGCCATCAAATCTGGCTCATAGCCAAGGTCGTACCTCGCGATTCTACCGACAACAAAGCCTACTACCGTTCTCTTGGTGGCTTTCATAACCAATGGTGCTACGGTCGTTTACCGTCGCGCGCTGTACGCCGCTTCGTCGATCTCGCCAAACAAAAGGACAACGCTGAGATCATCCAAATCGAACTCGATGAGATGCAGAACAAATACAGCAGAAATGCCAATGTGAAACAAATGCCAAGCCGCCCTTGTCCTTATACACAATTCTTGCTCGGACTTGCTTGCTGCGTCGACCTTGATGATTTCATTCCGACCTATGTCTCAGGACATTCTTACGACGGGTGTCTCTTACCAGCTACCACGCGTGGTAGCTTTGATCATGGTGAGTACTTTGAGGCAAACTCTCTTTGAAAACCCACAAAGCGCTACTCTAGGCCCAGATGACGGTATATCTGTCATTGATGTCACCGATCCACTGGATCCAGCGTACTGCCATGTCCTATCAGATAGGCCGCTCCCAGCTGAGGGATACATCAGGAGCTATTACGCCTATCCAACTGACGATTCGGAGAAGGGGGACTCCGAACTAGAAAAAGATATCGCAGCCTTAATCGCTTCCCTTGATGATGTCAAGTTGGTTACGACGGAAATGCTTGCAGAAGCCTGGCCCAGGGAATACGCTCGCGCCGGTGGTGGCTCAAAAACGGACGAAGTAGCAGATCCCTCAGATCAACCTGCACTTGCCGAAGATAACATCGTTCCACAATTGGCCGACCTTGTTGTGGGACCTGCAGTCAAGCAGTCCATCGCTCAGGGTAATTTCGATGAGTTGGAGAAACTCGTCTGGATACCGGAGAAGGCCAAGTTAATCAAAGCAGCGCTGCGAGAAATCGATCCCTTTCCTGATGCTGCTATCCCATTACTACGCCGTGTCTATGAAGTCGAGTCCCAAACCAACAAGAACGAGCTCGACCTAACTGGTCTCCCTCTCTCTTCCGACCAAATCCTCGATTTCGTGTCCCAGCACAGCGACATACAACGCCTTAAATTCTCAAATATGCCACATGTCACCATAGACACTGTGCGCAAGCTGTTGACCTCGGTGCCACCGATTTCGCACCTTAACCTCCTTGGCACCTCCATTGCGAACGAATCCATCCTTGAACTGTTGGCCGAGGAGCCCAAACTCTTCTATAACATGGAGGCTCTGATCCACCCTGCCCTTCTGACATACGCCAAAAAGGCTCCTTACAAGGCTGCATTCACCTTCCCCGGCATTTCAGGCGCTTCCATGATTGGTGGCTGTTCCGCACTACCATTCTTCACAGCCCAGAGAGTCGTACAAGCGTTCTCCGATTTTCTGAGGGGGATATTAAGGAATGAGATGAGCATGCCAGGGGGCGGCCTTCGTTTTGGGGCGATGGGCTCGAGCATGCTCGCCTTAGCATGCCTCGCGTCTTATCGAACACAAGGCCAGAAATGGAGCGAGAGACGCGTACCCATATTGCCTCTATTCTGCGACGGGTTTTTCAGTGGGGAGGGGTGGGCGCTGATTGTGTCAGGCTCGGTGTATTCGTTCTGCCGCCTGTTGGACGGAGAGGCAGAGGGGAGCGACAAGGACATTCTGGATCTCGACGGTTTCCTCAGCGCAATGGGAGCTGAGGGACGACCTGCTCCTTTACCAGCCTCTGTCTCAGAATTGAAGGGGTTCATTGCAGAAGCTAAGCTCCAGGCAATGGATGTGGAGACTGTGGCAGAGGCCTTGCAAACGCTTGAGATGAACGTTCAAGTCTACCCCGAGACATATCAACGAGGAATATGATAGTACACTGTACTAGTCCTAGTCCGCATGGCGCTGTACTTCTACGAGAAACATAAAGCTATGTCCATTGTAACTTCTTTTTGTCATAGAGAGATCTCCGACGTTATTATGCGAGGCATGAGGTTGCAAAGCCTAGAATTGAAGGGTGAAGATGACCTCCTTGGATAACCCTGTCCCCAAACCATGTATACAATGTAAGATTGAGGATCGAGCATCCTCGGAGCTCCAACATCGTGCCTCCTGTTGAATATTTCGCGTCGCATCAGTACGTTATATGAAAGGGGCGTCAATTGGAAGGATTTACGTTGATAGGTTCTATAATGACTTGGCCTCTTCTAGCAGCTCTCACAATGTTAATTTGTGCAAGATCTTCCGTTGAAATTGGGGCTGGTTCTGAACCCTCTGCAAGCAACGATTAGTTGCGATTGTATGAATGGTGGACTTGGATCACCAATGTATTCTGGGGGAGGATCGGAAGTCGAGTGCTCTGGAGACGAAAAGCAGGCATATCTGTTCTTCGACAAGAGCTTTACACACGTCTCTAGCGGGTACCATTCGTAAGTTTCCTACTCAAGAAGTCAGAGATTGAACTAACAAATACACAGACGCTTACCGGGTCAGCCAGAAACGATGGCGAGTACTCGCCTTTGTATCGCATTTTCGGACACGAATGAATGTAAAAACCTATTCAACACAAGACAGTTTTCTTCAAGCCCAGAGATTGAGTTAATGGCTGAAGTACCCATGTACAAGGACGACATCTGTGACGCGCCAGCTTGATGTATCTCATAGGCAAGCGAGGTTTCCCGGAACGCGCTTAGCTTACGAGGCACCACTTCATTTATGTTATAGATTTGATAAGATACGGCTCACCTTCCCCAAGGAGAACCTTTCCCACTTCTTGTCATACATGAAGTAAACGCTCGAAACGCAGGAGGGAAGTATATCCAAGACAGCCATGGCTATTAGCTCGCCGTCGAGCCTATATGATTGGTGATGCGACCCATATTCAACCGGCAGGTGGGCGGGCCGTGATCCTGTATAAACTATGGGGCTTGTCTAGAGGAGAGGCGAAACATCAGAGAAACGGCAGCGATATAGATATAAAGGAGCATAGTGATATTACCCGGAGAGGTGTTTCGCACAGAAATCTCCTGAAGCCGGACTGAGAAGATTTGACGTCATGGTGGATGTCCGCCTGATACCTAGCTCATTCACGATTAATGTTAAAAACAGCGCGTGCAAAGACGCGTTTGAAGGGGCCGACTTTTTGTACAATTCGAATTTCTCATCCGTGTAGGAAGATGGCTCGAGTACAGTCTATGTCCGCTGAGTACGAGGCAAGGCAACAGCGAGTGAGTGAATTGTACTGACCTCAAAACGATGTCGAGTTGTCTCCGGGTCGACCCAGGGTACCTCGACGGCGTGGAGCAACGAGCTCATTGAGCCTGACTCGTCCTCCGACTTATTTAGTTTGGGAGGTCTGGAACAACATTAACAAGTTTGTCAAGACTCGGAAAAGTGAGTTACCCCGACCTTTTTGCTTTGGCTTCAGTATTTATCGCGTCGTTGTTGTCACCCCTTTCTACAAAATTATTCCACCTGTGCAAACCCATGTAACCCTCAGTCTCTTTGTAGGGGTGAAGCTACAGCTCACCGTCGCATCAGTCTGCGCTGACTCTTCGAGGGTTTGAACTGGAGGGCATCTAGTCTTCACATATATATGAGCCGGATTTAGTGAGCACAGTCTGACCGACGTACTTGATCGTGTACTGGGGGCAGCATGAGTTCTTCATATCCGGCTTGTAGCAATAGGTGCCTGTCACCCAATCAACTACTATGTCTAGCCGAGGGAGTAATAAGACTAGGCTCACCAGAACGCCTCCATCCACGGTCGATCATGCGTTGATAGACCTATTGGCATCACATCAACAGGCTTACAGCCGCCAGAGGAGTCAGCGTCGCCTAAACGAGACGTACATCGCATGTGAGGGCTAGAGCTTGGAGACTCGCAGAGGTCCTGTTGTATTCAGTATCGCTGCGACTTCCAGGAGGCGAGCAATATCCGCATGTTGACTGATTGGGGGCGTAAGGGTAGATTATGGACGGTCGACTCATGAGTGTTCGTGAGCAAGACGATCATCATCATAGCAGTTCGGCGGTAGTACATCATCTCGATCGTAAGGTTAGGGTTAATCACCGTCAAGCTAGTAGTGCTCTCAAACGAGTGTCCGCAGTCGAACGAGGAGTTGGATCAGCGCACTTTGAACGTAGCTTTGGTTCAAGAACACCGAGTTGGATGATAGACAGGTACGCACAAGCATTCTCTTTCGTGACCTCCATGTTATACTGCACATTCTTCCGATACTTCGTCGATAAATCGGCGGCTGTCTGCACGGCCGAGTTCGCTCGAAGGACCTCCTGCATTTCACTCTGTTCAGCAGCCGGGCCATCATCAAGCAAAGACTAGCAATAGTAACCTCCAGGCAGTGATTCAGTTCCAAGATCATTTCGGTGCATTTGGACTAGAATTGTAGTTCAGTAATTGCGCACGGTAACTGTCGTGAAACAAAGAGAGCCTTACAGAGTTCTTCAGGATGCGCTCAAGCAAGACGGCTTGCCTTTCAGCGTGAGGATTCTCCATGGTGGTAATCTCAAGTGTTGTCACAGACGCGTGACGTCACAAAAGTCGCGTCAAAGGAGACACGAGCTCAGAATCAATCCACGCAAAATCCAAGAGCCAAAGATCGGAGAAGTGGCGATGGCGGTGTTCGTAAGGCACTAAAGCTGAATATCGACATGTACATTACAATGATACAACAGTAGCTATAATCATGCATAGATAAATATGAGTGGTAAATGCAAAAAATTCCAAGATCAAGTCAATCATGAGATCGTCAAATCTAAGTCCATCCGTCCCACCGGCCGAATCGCCTAAACTCTTCTAAGATGCATGTAATCCCTTCCTTGCCTTCCTTACGCTCCTTCTCCTTCCCTTTACTAGCCCTAGAAGTTGATGACGACACGCTAGCGGGACGCGGTCGAGATCCCGATTTAGGAACATTGTGCGATGTAGGTCCAGGGGAAGACGAAGGTGAAGGTGAAGCGGCACGACTGGCGAGGGCGCCGGGAAGAGCGAGTCGGTACCAGCCGCCGCCGTACGTCAATGCGATAAGCTGATACTCGGGCGGCCGCTGAGGATCATCATTCGGGACTGACACCCAGCCGACCACGCAGCGATCTTCGTCAGGTAGATCTGCAGGACGCGCACGACTGGAGGTGGAGGACAGGTATATGTGGGAGGACTGTGTGGGTATACGATACTGAGCATACGACCATTCCGAGTCAAAATACTTGGGATGTGGTATATACGTAGTGAGGACCGAGAGAGACGATTGGCGATTCCTTGATCACCGTGTAAGAGAATGTTTGATTTGTTCATCGGCGGATCCACTTACGAAGATTCTGAGCCAGTGACGGCGAAGACATGCACCGTCCCGTTGTTACTCCACGCGCAGATCTCAGTTTCGTCAGGCCGGAAGGCAATTCCATATATATCGGCCTTGTTAGTTCCGCGACGGAGTTCACGTATTAGTTTGCCTGTATGTGTATCCCATATCCGAATGAGAGTCCCTCTGGACGAGGTAGTGGCCAGTAGCCTGCCCGAGGGTGGAACGGTCAATGTCGTAAGGTCGCTGGTGTGAGCAGCTATCATGGATATCGAGGACTTCGCTGAGCGGGGGTTCTGTTTGCGAGGGGTAGAAGGTGGTGGTGGACCCTTGGGTACCGGAGGTGAACAAGGTGGCAAATGGATCAACTGTACATGGCCCATCTGTCGCCCTGCAATGGCAAGCAACGTCGAGTACGCGCCAGTGGCTATTGCCAGTATCCCTGCACGCCGTTATGTCGGCTATGGTTCCCGCTTGTAATACATTAGATCCATGACTCACCTCGCGGGTTGTCGCAGGTATCCCATTCCTTATATCTTGTCACCTGCTCAGCCACTGTGAACACGACCACCCGCCGACGTAATGATACAGCAAGCCATCCGCGTCGGCACGCTATGCCACGAACCCTCTCCCGGAACTCTAATTCAGCGACCTCGCTTCCGATGGCATCGTCCCACAAGATGACCTTGTTGGGTGGATACAAGGGACTGGGACCACCACCGACCAAGAAGAGAAGAGACGACGTATGGCACGGTACGACGAACTGCAATGTTCCGCCGGAGAGCTCTAACATTATTGAGTCACCTGGCTATATCGAAGCAAAATGACTGCATACCACGCTTCCGCACGAGATCAAGAGGCCATGCACGATAAACGGCGAATCCTTCGGGGGTCGAGATTGTGAAGATCTGGAAGTCGGCGTCGAAGCGTGCGTCTATGAGATTCACGGGGTTGGTCGCGCTGATGGAATGGCGAGCTAAGTTCATGGAAGGAGGAGACCGTGGTGGTCAGCCAGTAGGATGGTCATGCCTTCCATATTCGTACAGCTTCTCTCTTACCTACTACCCGGCGCTTGTGCCCCTGTTACCACAACACGAAATATTCCAACCACCTTTTCAAGGCTGGATTAAGAATCGACCAGAGGACTGCCGTGTTGCCAAGTCTAGCATCCTTACTGGGGCGTGGCGATATATAGTTCCTTCGGCCGCATATTGGACAGCATCCATCCGACTCCTTTTCAACCCAATTCCTCGTGAAGACCCGTACTCTAGGCGCGCGAAAAGATCTACGGAGAACCCGTGTTTTGAACGGTGTTACTGAGCGCGTCTACACCCGGCCTCAGATCTCCTACCGGTTGTCAACCCACATCCAATTCAATATTGTGGTAATGGGCGGAACAGTACTAATACAATACGTTCATGTTTATTCTCGATATCACATCGAGTGGTATGAGGTAACGTCTCGCTTGAGCTTTCGCAAGGAATCCCCTGCCTCCTCCTTGTCCATTATCTTGAGCCCTATTTCAGCAACGAGCCCCTTCAATTCTGAGACAGAGGCTGGCAGAGGGGCAGGTCGTCCCTCGGCTTCCATCGCGGCAAGAAATCCGTCGAGATCCAGAAGTTCCATGTCTTCTGCCCCGGCCTCTCCTTTCAACAGGCGGCAGAATGAATACTCCGTTTCTGACACGAGCAATGCCCATCCCTCTCCATCCAAATACCCTTTGCAGAATAGAGGGAAGATGGGCACGGATCTCTCGCCGAATTTCTGACCTTGCGCTCGATCAGATGCAAGGCAAGCCGTGGCGAGCATGGTCGAACCGCGTGGCCCAACAAAGAACACAGCGCCCGGTATAGCCCTCCCCTGCCTGTACATCCCAGTAGCGAAATCGAAGAACATCTGGACGACTTTCTGTGGGGTGAAGAACGGCACCGCGGGGCAGCCACCCATAAGGATGCATAAAACGCCGGGGAAGGTGAATGCAGCCTTGTATGAAGCAGTTGCGTCGTATCTAAGCAGAGCGGGATGGACGAGAGCCTCCACATGGTAGAAGAGCTTGGGCTCCTTGGATAACAGTTCGAAGATGGCTTCATCCGCGATCGGCGTACCAAGGAGGTTAAGATGCGAAATCGGTGGCACCAAGGTCAACAGCTTGCGCACAGTGTCTATGGTGACATAGGGCATATTCGAGAGTCTAAGCCGTTGTATGTCACCGCGCTGAGAGACGAATTCAAGGATTTGGTCGGAGGAGAGAGGAAGGCCGGTTAGATCGAGTTCTTTCTCGTTGGTTTGGGACTCGACTTCATAGACACGGCGTAGTAATGGGATAGCAGCGTCAGGAAAGGGATCGATTTCTCGCAGCGCTGCTTTGATCAACTTGGCCTTCTCCGGTATCCAGACGAGTTTCTCCAACTCATCGAAATTACCCTGAGCGATGGACTGCTTGACTGCAGGTCCCACAACAAGGTCGGCCAATCGTGGAACGATGTTATCCTCGGCGACGGCGATTTCGTCTGAGGGATCTGCCACTTCGTCCAATTGTTTCGAACCCTTGCGGGGGTTGTACTCCCCGGGCCAGGCTTCTGCGAGCATTTCCGTCGTAACCACCCCCACACCATCAAGAGAGGCGATTACGGTTTCGATATGCTTTTTCAGCTTCATGTACATTTCCTGCTCTTTAGGGGTTGCCCCGGCCCTGAGGGAGCCGTAATATCTTCCGATGTATTGCCCGGCGTTGAGTGGGCTATGCGATAGGATATGGCAGTACGATGGATTCATGGGATCGGTGACATCAATGACAGATATACCATCGTCGGGGCCTGACGAATGATTTCTGTAAGCGTTCAAGGAAAGCTTGCCTCAGAGTACTTGCCATAATCAAAGCTACCACGCGAGGTGGCTGGTACCCGTCGTAAGTAGGTCCTGAGACATACGTCTCTGGGGTTGAATCCAAGTCGACGCAACAGCTGAGTCCGAGCAAGAATTGTGTGTAAGGACAAGGAGATACTGGCATCTCCCCTTCGCCGGCATCTCTACTGTATTTCTTCTGCACTCCATCGAGTTCGATTTGTATGATCTCAGCGTTGTCCTTTTGCTTGGCGAGATCGATGAAGCGGCGTACAGCACGCGGTGGTAAACGACCGTAGCAACATTGGTTGTGAAAGCCACCAAGAGAACGGTAATAGGCTTTGTTATCGGCAGAATCGCGAGGTACGACCTTGGCTATGAGCCAGATTTGATGGCGTTGACCCATGGTAGTGACTAGCGGGAAAGGGGCACTGTGGGAGGGGTAGTGGCTCCGGGATAGTTAAGCTTAATCACTCGCATCTTTCCGTAGAGTTGGCCTCACAGTTGAGATTCTGCTGGGACTATGCAAAGCCAAAGGTAAAGCCAAAAGTAGCTCCAGGCCACGGCAGGATGTGGTTCAGCAGTGATCAAGTTTGATCGACGGGCGTCTAACTACGATCGTTCTGAGCGTTGAAGTCGCCGTGACTACCCACTAGGCCGAATGCCTTGCAAAATCCATATTTCTACTGCTACTGACTCCTTGGATGTGCTACTTCGAGTCTTGGAATAAAGGGAAGTTGTGGACTCATGGTAGTACTTACGCAACCCACAGCCCTGTAATGTGTGTGGAATCCTCTGCTAAAAATATCTGGCAAGCATTCATTCTATGTTTTCGTAGTGAGTCTATATATTTCTCCATACATAGGCTTACTTTAGTCGCACCAGGTTGCTACGCGTTTGCATGCCATGATCAATACAGGATTAGAGATTGACCAGCGAACTGCCGTGCGCGGCCAGTTCTTACGGGGGGTCTGCAGGAAATAGATCCTGCACCCTTGTTCCCCCCCCCCCCCCCCTATTGTCTGGTATTGCTTTGGCTCCTCTTCAACGCAGTTCCTCGTGGAGATATCTTCTCCTGAAAGGAGTGACGAGGTCTGCGAAGAATCCGAACCTGAACAGCATGAACTGAAACCACAGTCCCATTGCTTGTTTATAGGCCCGTACTTGAAGTACGTACGTGCCACTTGCTTCTCATGCTTCTCATCGAGGTGATGCTTTTGCCTAGGGGTTGTAGGCGTGCTACACCTCTTCTTTCGCGTGCGACGGATGTCCTTCCACAATGACCTCACACTTCTGGGGCCGGTTACTGGATTGGACCCACCGTATCACCCAAGAACCAGAGCGTTGCCCGCCACGAACATTGTTCGCATCTCAGATCAATCAGCGCAGAATGGAATCTCTATACAGCAACTTAATTATTGATGACATTATATGACAGTTTCCAACGAAGATTGTGTCATTTCGCCACTCATCCATTCCTCGGTGTGTACTCATTGGGAACGAAGCGCGCAGATGATGCGCCGTCATCGTGGTCTTGGTCGGCTGGTTCCTATGACCTTCGGTACGACTGGTCCCGATACATTGGGTTTACCCCTGTGAAAGGCCAACGTTCAGTTACCTGCCATTCAACTTCGCATCGATTAGCAGAGGCAGCAGAGCACCCACATTGTTGCTTAGTCTGGGTACTGATCGTTGTTTAGCCTTGGGGTAGCAGCTGGGCAGTAGCAGCCCACGTACCTTGTTATACGACGGCGAGCAGCGTCTTCCAAGTAGGTCCTTTGGGCAGAAGAATTCACGGTCGTGGCTCACAGAGGAATCGATACAGGATTGATCGATCAAGCAAAAGCACTGTGCGAAAGCAATAAGAATTGACGTGGCGTGCCCGTCGGATTTAATCCTCGAGAGCCTGCAAGAGCCTAGCCTATGTCCCAATCATGTTGTGCGAGGGTTTGAGGCGCTGTGGGTATACAGGCGATCTCCTTTCACCACAATGAGCTAAATATAACTAATAGATCGTCCTAAGCAAGGCTGCACTGTGCAAACGGGAAACTTGGTTGCCAAACTCGATAGCTATCAATGGGCGCTCGCGAATTGGGTACTAGTGACCTCACCGTCGGGAAGCTCCAGAGAACGACACTGTTCGAAGCAGGCGTGAATGACATACTGAAGACACGCATAGCTATTTATAGCTCACTACAACGATGCCCCGCAGCAAGAGTGGTACAACAGACAATCTACCAGTGCTGGTGAACGGTGTGAAGGGTTGTATAGACTACACGAGGACTCGTCGTGCTGTTAACTTCCGCACTGCACTTAAAGAGAGGCTCCCAATTTCATCACCGTACGCTCTTCCACCCAGAACGCCAACTACTCGGGCTCACCGTCGTTAGGAGCAGCCAAGGTACGACATTCGTGCTGTGTGGTCCCTGTTCCCATCTAACCAATTACCAATGCCCAGGTCCAAAATACAAGTTACGAAACAATGTGTGTTGTCCTTTCCCCCGTTTAGCGGCTGTCGTGGCATCATGTTGAGCTTGTCAACAGGTCCAACAAACCTCAGTCCGGCACTGCGACGATCTTGCTGTCAGGACCGGTTGTACCAAAGGTTAAAGGGAATGCGAGACCGAGGCCTAAACCATCCCCCAAGCCGTTCACAACTACCATGCTCTGCTAGTGTAGCCATTTTGCCGACTTATGTGCCCAGCGAATGATTATGAGGCGACCTAAAGCCGCGTATTGCTAATTGGTACAAATGGATCGAAGCAAGCAAACGATATCCACCACAAGGCGCAGCAAAGCCGCCATTTCGGCATACAATCAACGATAACCGATACATCAGTTCATCCGTGTGCCAGTTGGCACCTGTCTGACTTATAAGTAGATGATTCTGCTGCATCACCGAATGCCTATGATTGCGAGAAGTTACCGTGCGTTCATCCATGAACCCTGCCTAGGTATTATGAGAATGTCGAATTCTGGAAGAGAGAAGAATCCTGCATCATATCGTCCAGTCTTCGCCCTCGTCCATACCTCGACACCACATATAGATAATGTCAGAGAAGGTACAATCACGTCAGCGGATCCCACTGCAGCCGACGGGCGAGTCTTCTGCGTTGAATTGGGAATTATTCACCGTGTAAATGAAACTGAATGAGGGATATTTGATAGTGCTCTAGCGCTCAGGGGCCATGGTACGTACCCGCGCTGGGGTGTACGGCAGCATCTAGGTCGTCGGGGACACTCTCGCGGGAGTTAGATGGAACGAATTTTCTATGGAGCGAATGTCTAACGGTGCCCCTTCCAACACGGAGCGGTGCCGGGGGTAATGGCCAATGAGAAACTCCTCCCTCCTAAGTTTAATTCAGGGGTTCTTCTAAATTGAATCACTTCCAAGTGATACAAGATGCAAGATAGAGAGGTTCGGGGAAGCCATAGCTTACTACTCGAGCGGTCTTGAGGCACGACGAAGCCTCTCTTCCACGAGACACAATGTGTGTTAGTGGCTGGATAAAGCCGATAAGGCCCAGGGGCGAGCGGCAGGAGCCAATAGACGGAGGAGATGGTTAGCAATCCATTCGGTCGCGCATTGTCTTCTTCCTTATAATGCCCAAGAACGGATCAACCTCCGCAACATGATCAAGTAGACGAGCGAGCACGAGGATTGTCAGTGTCCAGGCTTGAACGGCATACGAAGCCTTGATAGATGGCCGGGGACACTCAAGATAATTAATGAACAAGTGACAGCGCCCAGCCACGAAAAGATCCCCAACATATCACCGCATCGAGATGGAAGAGAGCAAACCAGACCGCCAGTTTGAGTTTGACGAATAGAGAGGATTGACGATTACATAACACCGACCCAAGAACATGAACAGTGATCGTCCCTGCCAGCACGATCGCGCTCGGCGCCCCTGTTTGACGGAGATACGGACGGACCCTCATGGGACTGGAACTGAACCACGACCACCATCTCCGAGTAAGTTCAGCTTCAAGCGGCCCATGAGGCTACCAAACGGCCAAGCTGCTGTCCGAAGCGAACTCGGACTCGAGTATCATACACCGTGAGCGAGTCCGCCCTCCCTGCATCGGATATTCAGCCGCTGAATCACGGTAAAGGAGATTAGGAGGGGGGAAAGCCCTCTGATGTTGCATCATTTGCTTCTCGACTACCAACTGTCGACCAGCCTTCTTTGACAATCTACGGCATGGAATTTGTTCCAAACATCTGGCAAAATGATGTTTCTGCCACCTCTGCTTCTTTCGCGACACAAGGCCCAGATTTGATCTCCCCCGGAATCCAGCGACTCTCATCGGCAAACTCTGGGATTCACCATGCTATCTGTGTTTCTATATAATGTCACTTTCATTCCGAGAGTCAGCGGCCCACCACGCTCTTCGTCCGTTGCCCCGACAATTGGTCATCGTTATCGATAGCGTCACATCATGAAGCCTGTCGCATTCTTCCGTGGTGGCTGGCGTAAGAAAGCGAGCAAGTCCCCGCCACCTTCTTCCTCCTCTTCTCCTTCTAGCACGACTTCGGTATACTCCTCTTCAGCAGCAACATACAGTACAGCGTCAATGGTGCACATGCAAACACAGTCCGAGACGGGAAGCCTATGGTTCCCTCGTGCGCCAGTACACGATGACGCCCGTAGTGAACTATACTACCTACAGGATAAAAACAAGTTCGCCACCATGCCCTATCGCCAACGCACGAAATCAGCAAGTGTTATAGGTTCTGTGAGTAGCATATCATCTTTGAACTTGTGTTTCCAGCTGACTCGATCCAATCCGCAGGGTTTCAATACAGAGCATTCCGGGGCGCCGCCAGTCCCCACCAAGCCACGCCGACCTCGCCGACCGCCTCCGCTTGATCTCTCTTCGGAGACGAGCCGGAACCTAGTTGAAGACAGTGAGGATTCCGATGTTACACCGAGAGCGCCTTTCACTGCGCCGTTGGTTTTGAAGAAGAAAGCGAGCGCCCATACACATGCCCCGCGACCGTTTCGTACCGACGCAGAGCTCGATGGCGTGTGGCACGGATTCCTGGCCGAGCTTGAAGAAGACTTTGATTTCCTAGATACTGCCGAGCCCCGAAAGGGTGGGACGTCGCACCGTAGATGCTTCTCGAGGCGATACAACGACTCCCACTCCCATCTGATGGATGGCGAAGACTCGCGACCCCATACATCTCCTAAATTCGACGAATTATCCCAACTATACTCGCCTCCTTCTTATCACCCTACTTTCTCTCGGTCTATGTCGAATCTGTCGAACTCTAGTAAGGACCCGACTAGATGGAACCATCATCGCCAGCCGAAGAGAGTACTAGCAGAAGATCCACTATCCCTCTTCCCCGCTCCTCCGCCGCTCAATATTCGCAGAGGTCGGACCGCCCCAACGCCATTGATATTGAACCCGACACCAAGCATCGCCCAACTACCGTCATCTCCAGCAATGAGTACCCCCGATACGACACCTGTTGCGACTCCAACGACACCGAAGTTCTGCCAGTCCCCCGCTACTCGCGACGGCTCCACATTCCCTGTATCCATTCTCAAGAAGCGCTCCCCTACTTCTAACCAGAAGACTGAACCTCTTTCGCCCAGCCCAAGCAACAATTCATTTGTCTATGCATCTTCTTCGGCTTCAATTTCAGGTTTCCCATCCTCTACTCATATACAATTACCACCTGCTCGACCTCTACGCCCGACCCAATCAGCCTCGCACATTCGTGTGAAGAACCCCGCAGCGCATAAGGCAACTTTCAGTGATTCGCAAGCAATGGACATGTACGCCGGTCGAACCCATCCAGCAATGCGAAACGCTATACCACCAAGTACCCACGCAGGTTCTCAGTTATCATACTTGGTTAGCATTTCAATTGAGTTATTCCGTCGGAGATTAACAATTCTTGTTTGACAGCAATCCATGGGACGAGCCCGACCAGTACGAACTCCTATACGTTCTCTTCCCGAAGGACAAGCCGTTTAGAGTGCTTGAGTATCTGAATACCCCCATGCTTTTGGTAGGCCTTTGGTAGGCCTCAAGAACTATTGTAAACCGCGCCCATGCTTTCTTCACATCACCTTTCCGACGGATGTATGGACTTTGTGGAGCAAACGGACATACATACATACAACCTGTCATTGCTGATTGCATCCCTCGTTCCTTTTCGCTTCTTCTCTATATGAAGAGCGTTCCGTAATTTGTACTCGCTATATTAAACATGCTCGTGAACGAAGCAATTTTGTAAAGCACTGTTATAGACGCACGTAGCAATGTATTTAAAGGTATATATATACGGATGTATCATCACTTGGGCTCCATCATTACGATACCCGTTGAAAAATAAGATGCAATTCATACATCCATGTCGCCGACGTCTGTGCGCTGACATTTCCTCATGACCCAGGAACAAAAAGAGCCCAACAGTCTGGCCTCTCGTGGAACCTCAACAGAGAGAGACAGCTAACGTTCTTTTCTGCTTTCTGCGATCACAGCTGTCGAGCGGGTTCCCGTGCCTGTTGAAGTCGTGGCTGATGTCTGATCCTCCAAAACTGAAGCGATGATATAGGAAATGAGGACCAAATTGGCGGCTACAACAGCGGTTATGGCTGCGTATGTTGCATTACCTGTGCAAGAGTGAGAAAGGTATTTTGTTGTGGAATCATCGTTCATACCTTCCCAGACATAGTGCAATGAGCCAAAGTAGGAAGTAATTGGCACCACTCCGAGTGCAATGCTGAAAATGCCGAGTTTGAGAAGGGTGCCGCTGCTGGAAACATACAGGTTAGAATGGTAGATGAAATAAATCAGCGTCTACGTTACCCTGCGGCAAGTTGGCGATTCACTGTGGCGACCGCCTTTTGTTCGCTCATGTTCGTCGAAAGGAAAGCTCGTGATGGGCGTCTAAGACCATTGCAGTTGCCCGAGCGCTCAACGGAGGCTGCTTCCATAACGCACCGAACGACAGCCACATCGTCTTCACCGTGATCCACCACCATGGCGGAACGAAATACCTCGACGACAGGCCTCAAGCCTGCCTCATCTCCGACAGTCGAGCGCGACTTGAAGGCGGTCACCGCGGTGCCAGATCATACCTCCTGGTGGAACTTGACCACCTCGGAATGGCACATCTTGTTTGCATCTACGTGTCTCAAGATGCTACTGTACCCAGCATAGTGAGCTTTCCAGAATCGTGCTGACTTCTCGAGCTCAGACCGTTTCAGCCGCTCAACAGACTTCGAGGTCCACAGAAATTGGTTAGCCATCACCCATTCATTACCGATATCAGAATGGTACTACGACGTGAGTTGCCAGGAATATTGTTCCTACATTCTATGTTTTAGCTCAATAATGATGACAGGCAACTTCTGAATGGAGTGAGTGAGTGATGTCCATGCAAATGCAACTTTGGCTCATCCTCCTTGCGACCCCATCAGCGCTCGACTATCCTCCATTCTTTGCGTACTTCGAAAAGGTTCTTTCAATACCGGCGTATTTCATTGACCCAAGAATTGTCGACCTCAAGAATCTCAACTATGACGCGTGGTCGGTCGTAGCGTATCAACGAACCACAGTTATAATTACAGAATTAGTTCTCGGCGCCGTACTCGTGAGGTAAGTTGTGGCGCGTCCGTCACAATAAGTTACGCTTCCAATCTATTCAGATTTATCCGCAATTCTGTCGATACACCTTCGCAACGCATCATATCGGCCTCACTGTTTCTTCACCCCGGTTTCCTTATCGTGGATCACATACATTTCCAGTACAACGGCTTCATGTTCGGCATACTACTTTGGTCGATCCTGATGGCGCGAGAAGTAAGTATAGAGTATAGCCTCGGGTGTCTTTCCTCATGTTCGCGATGTATAGGGCAGGAAACTAGCTAGTGGGATCATATTTGCCGTGCTACTCAACTTCAAGCACATCTACATGTATCTTGCCGTAAGGCCTGTTCCCTTCTTGCAGCATCATCCTTCTAACCGCGATAACAGCCCGCTTACTTTGTTTTCCTTCTGCGTTCCTTCTGTATCTCGCCTTCGGGTCAAGTTCAGATCAAGAACTTCCTCTCTCTAGCGAATGCCGTGATCGCTGTGTTTCTCCTGTCATTAGGACCATTTGTCCTGCTAGGCCAGGTTCCGCAGCTTCTCTCTAGACTCTTCCCGTTTACCCGCGGGTTGAATCATGCGTATTGGGCTCCGAACTTCTGGGCGCTGGTCACTGCTGCCGACCGTGTACTTCTCCGATGTACGTCCAGGCCGGCAGCAACTTAACTAGCTGACATCGCCGCTGTGTAGATGTCACACGAACTGGTGCTAATGTCGCCGTCAATGTTGCCGGTGTGTCTTCAACGTCCAGGGGCCTAGTAGGCGATACAATCTTCGCTGTTGTCCCTACCGTCCTGCCGATACATACATTCGCCATTACGATTGGCTTTCAAACGGCAAGTTCTTCATTTATCGACAAATGCTCGTCGCTAACGCCACTGCTAGATTATCCTGGTTAAATTATGGATGAACCCGACATACAAGTCGTTCCTGACAGCTCTGACGCTGTGTGGGTATGCATCATTCTTGTTCGGATGGCACGTCCACGAAAAGGCGGTCCTGCTTATTCTTGTGCCGCTAAGGTCTGATAATCAGATTCCCGTTCCGGAACCGCGCTGAACCTTGATGAATCTTTAGCTTGCTCGCAGCTGAAAGGCAAGCCTACTTCCGGACTTATATCCTCGCAAGTGTTGCGGGCATATTCTCCCTATTCCCCCTGATTTTTACACCCGCCGGTGCGTTTTAACCTGCCTGTCGCTTAGTTTGAAAACGTTAAACTGGGCCGAATTAGAATCGGTTGTGAAAGTCATTTATTCTGCGATCTGGCTTGCTTTCGTTTACAAGTCGCTGAGCCACCAGGTCTACGAGTGAGTGTTTGCCGTGCTACCCCCAGGAACAAAGATTGACCCCGCACCGTTAACAGATTCCCAAAGTCCTTATCATATGTCTTTATAGACACCTTTGAAAAGCTGTACCTCCTTGGCTTCCCTATTCTTCTTGCCTTCGTGTCGCTTTTTCCCTTGGTAGTTCAACGTCGCTCGACCTCCTCGGCCTGCACAACGTCCCAGAACCCCGCTGAATGCCAGGAGCCGAATTCAAGCGCAAACGCTTCTAGGTTAGAACAGATGGAATTCTTACCGCTAATGCTCACGAGCGTATACTGCGCCTTGGGTTTGGTGTGGGGTTTCTGTCGGCTAACCTTCATCTATATGAAGAACGAATCCACATACCAAGGGCAGTTGAATAGGATTTAGCGGACATCCTATGATTGGGATATTTATTTTCATCACAATGGTACATACAGCATTCGGTTGATATATACATCATGCATCATACTGTCGGGGATCACCAATCATTTCTTTGCGATATGTACCACTGAGAAATGATTAGCAGGGGTGACGCTGGTAATGATAGCTCTTACCATCTTCGTCCTCAAGCACATGTTCCAGCCCGACCTTCTGCCCGCGAGAATGTTTCGCACTGGCACCCCAAACAACAGCACTGGGTAAGAAGTTGATCAGTCAGCCGCTTGGCATCGATCCGGCGGACGGATATACACTCACTACTTGAGTTGTTTCGCTATTTCCTTGTGTATGGCGTTACAGAAGTCCTCCACGGTGCACTTGCCCCTTCTGAGAACGACGGGCTGCGTATAATCGGGCGCGAGACCGCGGGGCTTCGTGTATACGCGGACCAGATCGAGAGTCTCCCACATTTTCTCCATGAGCTCGTCAACGTTTAGCCATTCCCGCGATGAGATGGGGACGCTCATGGGGATTTTGTATCTATGATGGAGGCTTAGTGCTATCAACGCGGTGCTGTAAGGGAGCTACTAACAGAAGGTCAAGCTCTTCTATTGATATGGCGTCGATCTGGTTGCTGAGCGTTAACTCGAATCAGACGAAATTGGATGGATTGCAGTTACCTTGTTTAGGATCTGGGCGGGGATCAGTGAAAGCCATAGAAGGTAAAATGAATATGACTTACATAGAGAGCTGGAATGTATACTCTATAGGGAATGAACATTATTTCTTTACTGTTCATCGATCATCACTCACCTATTCCCCTCAATGACATCGACTAGATCATCAGCGGTCGCGTTCGGTTCTCGAATGGCAACATCGGCGTTATTGATACGATATTCACTGAGGATCGCCCGTATTTCATCTTGATCGATATTTGTTAGGGGGACTGTATTTGTGATAGCGATTCCACCCTTCTCTTTCCTACGGACGTTGATCGCAGGCGGCCGTTTGTTCAGCCGGATACCGAAGCCTTCGAGTTCACTTTCGATGATCTTCTTGTCGCCCAAAGGTTTCAGAACATCGAGGACGATGAATATCAGGTTACAAGTTCGTGCGACTATACCCTATGGTGAATGATTGTAGGGTAATCAAGGATTGTCGAAGCTTACCAGCGATAACTATAGGATTGATGGATAAATCATAAATCATTGAAGCGATGAGATCAAGGCGCACCTTGCTTTCCACGACCACGGCCCTCAGCAGCACCTTCGATAATACCAGCTGAAGCCTAATCTAGCTTGATGAAATGTGGAAGGCAGAAGGCGAATATACGCACGCAAGTCCAATATTTGAATAGGTGCGCCATGGACCTTCAGTGTACCGGGTACAGTAGTGAGTGTTGTGAAATCGATCTCCGAGACCTCCGAATGCGTTCCAGTTAACTTGGACATCAGAGTCGACTGGTGGTAGAATGATCAGCACATATCGAGGCCTGTGACAATGCTGCGCACCTTTCCAACAGATGGAAACCCCACGAATCCAACGGATGCTATACCTGTCCGAGCGACATCGAAACCAAGGCCTCCCCCACCTCCCCCACCTCCGCTGGACGGCGAGATGAGCTCGCGCCGTAGTTTGGCAAGCTTCGCTTTCAACTGGCCAAGATGAAAACTCGTGGCCTTGTTCTTTTGGGCTAGACGTTATTAATGAGTACACCGTTTAACGGGTTAGCGGTGTTCATTACTTTTGGCCTAAGCGAAAAATCAGGGATCGAGTTTAGACGACTAGTTTGATCACTTACCATCTCATCTTCGATTTCCTGAACGCAAACACCTCCATCAACAATGCATTTCTCGAGACAATTAGAGACTCACCTTTATTTTCTGTACGGTGGTCATTGTTACAGGTTTGAGGTTGCTCGGGAGTTGCCGCGTGTGATTGTTTCAAGCGCTCATTTGGTTCTTGGCTGTTTGTGCCCCGCCATCGCTCGTTCTTGGTCCCCCTTCCGCTCACTCGCTCGCTGCTGCTACCTTCATTTCAGGTCCTCACCTCAGTCACTCTCTTCACAAACCGCATGCTGCCTGGCTGGACCCAGTTCCCCCGCCAAATTTGACCACGTCGCCATCACGTTGCTGCCAGCGACAACAAAGCCCATAACAACTTCCATTCACCACCTTTCCTTTTCAACTTGAACCGCTACCATGTCCTGCTGCGGTGGTGCCAAGTGGAAGCGCGAGGAGGTCGCTGACCACAAGGCGAGTACCCACCGTTCTCGCTCGCTCGCGAATTAACACCTTTGGCGGGCAGTTTGACTTTGTCGACACGCGAGAGTTCACCGACAATGGTTTCATGATGCGCATGAAGTGAGTCGACAAGACTGTATTTCAGATGGCGTGGCGTATCTGATCTTCGGCACCCGTAGATACCTTTGGCTCTACATCATTGTCCTCAAGTCCTTCCTCGTCTATATCTCTGATATATCGACAGCAATTACTATGTTAACCACAACACCTTGGACGAAGGAAATATTTGATAAATGTGAGGAGATCGAGGAGTGTATATCAATAAAATTCGATGTCACGAAGTACCTGTTCTTGGGGTGCATCATATTCTCGTTTTTATTGGTGAGACCCATACCCTTCTCACGGAAAACGACTGACATCCTCGCAGCTGGCGTACGAGTCGCGTAAAGCGAAGAAGATCATTGCGAGTCGGGATATCTCCTTTGCCTTCACCAACGTCCTTGCCAACAACTACTACTCTCTCCGTAAGTCCTAGGATCACTGCCCTATTGTGCAGACCATGAAACTTCTTTCCCTAGGCTCTTATGATCATTTCTGCTTCTTCGATCACATCAGTAACTCTACGAAGACAAGCGACGACTTTGCTTTCTTTGTCTTCTTTACCTTCAAGAGTATGTCCCATCGGCGTCTCCGTTTGCCTTACTAGCTGACATCACGTCCGCCAGGTTGGAAGCGCTTACTTCTCGCCGATGGACCTCGTCAATCCATTAATGCTCTGACTCTCTACGCTATATTTCTTTCAAGAAGAGGCGATGGCAGGGATTGGTGGGATGTGCCGAGATACTTCGCAGACAACAGTTTGTCTACGTCGGCGCTGACGATCTCCACATTTTTCACTGTTACCGTTTTCGCCGGCTCGTTACTTCTCCTCATCGTCGCTGGCATCTGCTACGTTCCCCTCCTTATGCACATCCGAGGAAACTTGAAGGAATACTGTTGCCACAAGGTCGATAAGGTATGTTGTGACACTGCCGTTCTTACGTCCATCTTTCTCACTTGTTTTCCAGCGCATCGACGATGTCATCAAACGCAGGAACCAGCAGCGTCTCAAGGAGGCTTCCAAGCAAGCCCAGCGAGAGGCCATGGGCGACTATTCTCACCTCAAGAACAAGAAGGGAGAAGTCGTGAAACCACTCCCCCAACCCACTCTCCCCAACCTTTCCGTCGACGACGACTTCGACGACGCTTCATCCATGCACACCAGGGTTGCTCCCCCCAGCACCTATACCCGACAGAACAACGACTACTACTATGCGGACAAGGCGAACGCCGAATATCCACCCATGCCTGCCTACAATCAGTACTCTCAGCAGCAATACGGTGGGGCTTACGGACAATATAACCCGTCGCAAGCTACGCTCGCGCAGGATAGCTCACCGTATATCGTCGACGATGCTGATAGTACTGCGCACCTTTCAACGTCTGCGGCGCCGATGGCGTACTCGCAGAACCATGCAGGCTATGATTCTAGCGACGCATATTACAGGCGCGCCGCGTCCACGCCCGCCAACGACCCATCCGCATATCAGAGATCTGAGGGACTGGCGTATGAATACCCCAGTCCCAATCCAAGTGCTCAGTATGATCAGAGACAAGACTACGGTGCATACAATGCTGCAGCACCGCACGCCCAATCACGGCATCATTACGGGCAAAGTGGCGGCCAAGGATACGATGGTTACGCTCGTGGTATATAGTCGCTTCTTATTTTCTTTCCCCCTTCGTTGTACGATGCATTTATTGTTTCCTGATGATAGACAATTTTTTTTCTTGAACTACACTTTACCTACCGATTTCTGGTTCTTCCGTGGGGCAAAGCTTGTATGTATCATAGCAGAATAGATCCAGTTAATCTCCATAAGATACTCTATATTATATCCCATAATATGGATTGTCCTCAACCGATCCATTTATCCAAGTGAAACTAAATAAAATAAAGTACCCAGGCACACTCATGAGAACTTCTCCCAAACGATGACGCCAATAAGGAGAACAAGAACGGTAATGATAGCGGCGGTGACGAGACGTTGTTGGTACATTCTGGATCATCATATGAAACTATGAGACATGGATTCGTATCGTGCAATGTAATGCAAAGAAGTGCTTACCGCCTGATCATCTTCTTCAATGTACCGGACGCACGGTCTATTGCACTATCCGCAGTATATAGCTGAGGATGTAACCCGAATTAATGGACGGTGGAAGAGGTAGAATAGCAATGCATACCGTATTTCTTGAATTCTCTATCTGTTCCCGCTGCGTCCTCAGGTTCATCAGGATCTCCGCTCCCTGGTCCTCCGTCTCCAACGCAATACGATGTGACTCCTGGAGCCGCTTAGAACCATCCTCCAGCAAAGATGTACCAGCGAGCAGCCGCGAACGGTCGCTGTTATCTGAGTACGGGTCGTCTGAGGAAGAGAATCCCCCGGCTTTGGAGGAGAAGAGGTCTGAGCGGGCCACTTGGGCTTGCGAGTCTTTGAAGAGCTTCTTGTACCGCGCAAGGCCTGCTTTCGCTGTGCGCAAGCGGGATTGGTATTGCGCTCGGATGGACTGAGGGATTCCTTGGATCTCTATTTCCATTTGAGATACCTGTGGACGGCCCAACGAATGAGCATGAGTCGCAATCAATTTGGCTGCGACTTGCCATTTCGTCAGCCTCGTCGAGCTCCATCTCCACTCTTCTCAGGGACGCCTTGCGTTGGTCTGCGTGCCCGCCTTGTCAGTTACCTCCCTGCCATAAGTAGCTGAGCACGCACCTGCTGGCTCTTCGACATTCCCCTCGAGCTTCGGTCTGATCGTCTCGATGAACTGCTGGAAGTCCTGCTCGTAAGAGTCAAATAAGGTCGTCGGCGAGTTGTTCATCTTGAGCCTTTGAGAGTGAGTCGGTTTCGCTTGGAGATATGTCGGGGACTCGGAGGGTCGTGGTGGTGGTTCGGCGTCAAGGATGGCGTTATGATTCCGCTGCGGGGATGGCAGGCACGACGCTGATTATTGCCATTTTTGGAATCAGGTCTCCTTACCGACAACCATGTCCGCCTCAGAGTGCGTTTCCCAAATTCGCATCTTGGAATTCGACATAATGCTGATTTAAAGAATGAAGGGTATCGCTGTACTTGGACCCGCAGATAAGAGACTGGGTGCTCTTCCCAATCACCCTGGTTATGGTACGCCACGCGTCTCAACTCTCTTTCTGCCTTTGACACTGATATTCGCTGGATTGGACGACCTTATAGATTCTAGTGGGGATTCTGCGACACTATGTTGTGATACTTCTCCAGTCGACACCACAAAAGCTCAGTAGAGCTGCTCTGCGAGAACAGTGACGTTTCATTTCCTCTGGCTGCACCTACTTGTGCGCTGACGCGAACTCCGTAGGCGAGCACTGACGAGGTCGCAGATCCTGAGAGCGACGTCGACGAAATCACTTCTTCCTCCGTCCTACTACACTTCGATATCCCGACACCTTTCCCAAGCATTTGAGTCGGGTAAATACCTCAAAGATGGACCACCGAAGCCCGGAGACGCGCCTGCTTCACCTCTCAACCCCATGACGGACCCCGCTGCAATGGACGGGATGATGGCTGGTATGAAAACGCAAATGGTGATGATGGTACCACAGATGGTTATTATGGGATGGATAAACTTTTTCTTCCAAGGTTTCGTGCTAAGTGAGTGCCTTTCACAAAAATTCTTCATGAACAAACTCAACATATTTAACGGTAACTTGAACATAGTCAAACTCCCCTTCCCTCTGACGCTGGGCTTCAAGTCCATGCTCCAACGTGGTATCGAGACGCCTGAGATGGACGTGCGCTGGGTGTCTTCGCTCTCTTGGTATTTCCTTAACTTTTTTGGGCTTAACGGACTTTATCGCCTGATTCTGGGCGGCGAAAATGGTGAGCGCTGAGCGTCATTCATCCGCCATGCTTCCGCTGGAGCTCATGGCGTTCGTTTATCGTAGCGGCGGACTCTTCGCGTGATATGATGGCCACGCCGTTCAACACGACGGCAGCTGCGGGTCCCGGGCAGGATTTCGCGAAATTATTCAAGGCGGAGCGCGATAACCTCGAGCTTGCGGAGGGGCTGTATTCTTGGGCCGGGGCGGGAGTAGAGGAACGCGTGCTCCGTAAATACGGCAAACTACTTCCACAATAATCATCTAGATGCCCCGTTGGAATAATTATCGTTATTTCTACTACTTGATACAGCAGAGAACTGATGGAGCGGATTTATGTATACATGAGTTATTTAGTGACTGCAGCAAGAACTCGCCCGTATCGTATGCATGCTACCTACTTACCAGATTATTTACCGCATTTAAGGAAATCACAGATCCAAGCGCCCATGAGGAAGAGTGGTATAAGTACAGGAAAGGAAACTCTACAGCATTCACTATACGAGGCCGTCATACAGTGACAAGGCCTAGGGACACCATCAGCGGCAAAGTGACGAAGTGTGGAGGAGTCATACCTGTACTATCGTAGGATCTTGCTTGCTGCCTTCCACGAATTCGTCGTATGTTAGTTTGGCATCTTTATCGCGATCCATATTTCTAAAGATCTTGTCCACTCGCTGGGGAACATCAGCATTGATGTGGGGACTGCGCGACTGTGAATTACCTTCTCTGGCGTGTCCTCGTCAGCGGGAAGTTTCACCATCTCTCCCGTCATCTTGTAGATCGCCTGTACTATTTGCAGCATTTCATCGTAGGTGATTGTGCCGTCCTTGTCAATGTCATATAGCTGGAAGGCCCCTGAATGGAATATTATGAGCTTTGCTGATCTCTCCACTCCGTCGGCATGGAACATACATTTGAGCTTCTCATCTAACCGACCGCGGCTTGTCACGCTCAGGGCACAGATGAACTCCTTGAAGTCTATTGTGCCATTCTTGTTCTCGTCGAAGACATTGAACACATAGTCGGCAAACTCGGCGGGGTCACCGAAGGGGAAGAACTGCTTGTATATTCTGCCAAACTCCGTCTTGTCAAGCTGGCCTGATGGACAGTCCTTGCGGAAGCCCTTGTACCTGTGGTAAATTGGGATGAGAAGGGGGCGATGTGAAGGGATGGAATTTAATCACCATTGCTGTAGCTCCTTCTTGTCAACTAGGCAGGGGGATCGTAAGGGGGGACTCTTTGAGAATTGGCGAATCACATACAATAAGTGTTCTTCTGGAGATCGGCTAGTTGCTCTGGCGAGAGTTTGCTCTGTGACTTGCCCATTGCGACGGACTTGGATGATGGTGTGGGATGACTGAAGCTGGATCGAGTTTGCCTGTAAATATACCGCGGCCCGATCAGCAGTGTACAGCATTGGAATACTTTGTAATTATTATTTCTGCTATGTCAGAGATTCGAATTGTGAGTTATCTGCCATGCGTCGCGTCGTGCCCATCGTTGCCCATGATTCCAAGCGTCGACCTGCAATCGCATCTTGATTGTCGACCACCATCATCTCCATGTCCCAGAGCTCCCCCAAATCGCATGCCACGCCTAAACCTCCCGATCAGAGGTAGGGAACCACATGCCGGTTTCAGGCCTTCTGTGTGCAAGTTCTCTCCAGTACAAATACGCATCCACCCCCTTTTGGTGCTCTCCGCTCACCGCCATCCAAGCCAGGCGACCAATTCTCAGTGGAGCTAGCTCAAATGTGCTACGCTAATGGCTCAATCGATCAGGCAGTCAATGTCTGTCCAATGTGCAAGGTCTTTCCAAACACCAGGTGCGTGCATCACTTTGCCACTGTCCTGAAATATACACCTCATTCCGGCCACCAATTCATAGATGTCCACACGTCCGAGAAGTGTGCAGTAACAGGACAAATCACCCTCGAGCTGATGTGGTCTGTCTAAAGAATGCTGAAGGTAAGCATCTTATCAGTGGCCTAAAGCCTTTTGCCGCCAACTCACACAAATCTAAGTCGACTCATTCAATGGATGTGGGTTCTGCAAGGTGAGGCTCTTCACATTCCTGACAGCACGTCCTGCATCTGACGGTTATATCTATCAGTGGGCACGCACTAATCCCCCCGCGAAATTGGCCGGATATAATAATCCTGGTTGGCCTGGCTGCTGCCGTCCCCCAGGACCCAACGAGTTTAAGATGATCCAAGCAGCCGACTGGATGGCAGTTAGCAAGGTCCACCACATTCCAATCCCATCTGAGGTCAAGGCAGCCTTTGACGGCTTTGCATCTCGGGGTAGCCCGACGCCTCCATCAAAGACGCCCACAATTGGACGCGGTGCTAGCGGCCGCTCCGGTATGCCTTTATTAGACAGACGCAATAGTGGGAACACCAGCCCATCCAACAAGACACCCTCAAAGTCGTCCTCTATGGCTATACCGCCAAAGGGTCGTTCGGGCGGCAGCCCTCAGCAAGCCGTCTCGGCGCTCTTAAGAACTTCGAGTGGCAACCCAATCTCCACCTCTGTCCCTTCTTCGTCCAACATTGATCGTCTCGACTTCCAACGTCGCCTGAACCTGAATGATGCCGGGGAACGTCGCATCGAGGCTTCGCAGTCCGCTCACTCGTCACCGAATCGCAAACACCTTGATCTGGACGGTACCCCAAACGTCCACCGGCGAAGTGCTTCGAGCCGTCCCCACATCAATGCGGCATCATATTCTCCGTCCCCGTCTCACGGTACCGCACCGGGCCTCCTACCTCAGCCTTCAGATGCTTCGCTCAGACGCCGAGCATCCGTTTCAAACTCCAACCCTATAACAAGCGCGGTCCCTGGCTCACGCACGGACAGGTCACCCCCAGCATCAGCTCCTCGGAATAGCGCCGCTAAGCGAGAGAACATCATCTCAAGCGCTTCGAGTAACAGCGGGAGCGAAGGGAGCGGCTCCATGTCGGATAATACAGTGACATCGGATGGGGGATTCACTGATTATCTATCAGATGAGTCAGAAGCTGAGTTGCAGCGTCAGGCCGAAGCTAGGGCAGCGGTGCTCGCCCAAAATGCCGCAGAGGAGTTGGAATTTAAGGCTGCACGACAACAGCTTGCTCATGTCGACCTTCGGCCACCTAAATCTTGGAATGCTACGAAGGAGGCTAACAGTGGTTCCATAAGACTACACCCAACATCTCATTATGCTGCCCCTCCCTATGCCGGAATATTCACTGTTCCAAATACTGCTTCACCTCGGGGTTAGGTCTGCTTCATATGTGTATGGTATACAATGTCTGTATGTATGATATCTAAAGTCACTTGTAGGAAGGAATGCGCCACGTATATATTGTTCAACTCTTCACACTACATACAGGAATCCTAGTTTATATATATCTCAATTTCGGGTTTCGTTCAACGGGCATTTCTGAGCATAGGACACTCATTGGAAACTTGGTACGCACGGAATAATGATATTATGGTATACAGTGTACAAGGGAGCTAGCTAGTCTAACAGATGTTTGATGGTTGATGAAGCTTTGTAGTATGAAAACAGAAGGAAGCATAATGCGTGACATGAACGATGCATGAAATGTAAATCCAGTAAAAATGACAAAAAAGAGACAAATGTACGCTTAGAAGTCCTCGTCCAAGACGCTGAGGAGATATTGTCAGTAAGCAAGACTCGGTGCACACTGTGAGGACTTACAAAACTTTAGCTGACGACGTAGCTGACTCATTGGCACCCGAGTGGTTGACGTTAGCCTTTGAGTAGTCAGAGACACGCTTTTCGAAGAAGTTCGTCTTGCCCTGCAGCGAGATCATGTCCATGAAGTCGAAGGGATTCGTCGAATTGTACACCTTGTCGTTGCCAAGGGATACAAGGAGACGATCAGCCACGAATTCAATGTACTGGCACATGAGCTTCGCGTTCATGCCGATAAGCGAGACGGGAAGAGCATCTAAAGGGGGACAACTGAGAATATATTCCACGTTCAGACTCGGGGTAAGTACCTGTTAGGAACTCTTGCTCGATGGAGACAGCTTCGGTAATGAGGCGCTTCACAACGTCGGGATGGGGTCTGCGGCGGAGATGGCTGAAAAGCAGGCAAGCGAAGTCGGTGTGCATGCCCTCGTCACGACTGATGAGCTCGTTGGAGAAAGTAAGACCAGGCATAAGACCGCGCTTCTTCAACCAGAAGATAGAGGCGAATGAACCTGAGAAGAAGATACCCTCGACAGCGGCGAAGGCAACGAGACGCTCAGCAAATGTCGATTGCTGGTCTGAAATCCATCGAAGAGCCCACTCGGCCTTGCGCTTGATACAGGGGATAGTTTCGATAGCGTCAAAGAGGTAGTCGCGCTCGGCAATATCCTTGATGTAGGTGTCGATCAACAATGAATAGGTCTCAGAGTGGATGTTCTCCATCATTATCTGGAAACCGTAGAAGCAGCGAGCCTCAGCGACTTGCACTTCGTTCGAGAAACGTTCGACGAGGTTTTCGTTGACAATGCCATCCGAAGCGGCGAAGAAGGCGAGGACGTGAGAGATGAAGTGACGCTCGCCATCGTTCAGCTTGTTTGTCCAGTCATGGATATCCTTAGAGAGATCCATCTCCTCAGCAGTCCAGAAGGAAGCCTCAGCTTTCTTGTACATTTGCCATATCTGCAGAGTGTTATTATCGTTGAATCGTCGCGACGCGCTGCAACCTTCGTACCTCGTTGTATTGGATAGGGAAGAGCACAAACCGACGCCTTGACTCCTTAAGGAGGGGCTCCTCGCCTAAGGCAAGATTAGACGTGTCGAAGAAAATTTCAACTATACAAAACTCACTCTCGGGAAGCTCTACATCACCGACAAACTTCTTCCTTAGCTCCTCTAGGCTCTCGCCAAGGAATGTCTCATCAAGTTCATCCTCCTCGTCACCGACTGTGTCAGGTGAAGTCGAACGCTTTTTGTCATCGACGAGGAGGGTGGCCTTCTTAGCGGAAGGCTTAGTTGGTGACTCTAGCGAGAAAGCCGCAAGAGCAGAAGCTGCCTGTAGATACCCAAACGGTTAAGCGAGAGTCACGACGCGTTCAATATCGTTCGCGACGAACCTTTTTGCTAGGTGTCGCCTCGGGAGTAGATGCGCGGAAGGTTAAGGCAGACATCGTTGATAGCAACACGTAAATTAATAGGGCTAAGCGGGTCTGAGGCGGGGATGGTGGTGGTTGGAGACTGGAAATCTCTGCCGGAGAACCTCAGGATTTTATAAGTTTCGGGTGTGGACGTGTTTGGTTCCATATTCAACAAACGAGAATCGCGTGACCGCGACGCGCTCATTAACAGCTGTGACTCACCGCGATGTCACATGCGTCGCGTAGCCCCTAATCGAGTAACTGTAGTCAGCTTGGAGCATGAAGGCCACTGAGACGCTTTTTCGGTCTTTTCTCTCATCTTCACGGCTGGCTACCGACTCCTAATTTTTGTAAAATGTCTTTTTCAACGCAGGGAAGTGTGAGTACAATGTGGATGCCTCGAATCAGAGCCCGATAGCTGATTGTCCACCTTTTAGAGGGCCAATGTTTGTGCAGAGTCCACAAACGGGGTGGTATCTTTTAATGGCACCAAAGATAGTGATCTGGCGGCGAAGAAGCTCTTGACCCGCAAGGAGTGCCACGACCACCGTCTACTTACAGGAGATGTAGATCCTGGCACAGAAGGTACAAGCACCAGGTTTGCTCATCGGAAGCAAACGTCCCTGACTCATGTCTAGATGACGAACCCTTGCTGAAAGAATCTACACGACGCTTTGTACTATTCCCTATACAGTATACAGAGGTATGTCTCGCCACTTGACTACTGCCTAAAACATACTGAAACCTCCAAGATATGGCAGATGTACAAGCAGGCGCAAGCTTCTTTTTGGACCGTCGAAGAGATTGACCTCTCTAAAGACTGGATGGACTGGAATCTTCGATTAACCGACGATGAACGATTCTTCATCTCCCGCATCCTCGCCTTCTTCGCGGCGTCGGATGGCATCGTCAATGAGAACCTTGTTGAACGCTTCTCAAGCGAAGTCCAAGTCGCAGAAGCGCGCTGTTTCTACGGATTCCAAATAATGATGGAAAATATACATTCGGAGACCTATTCTATGCTCATTGATACCTATATCAAAGAGCCGAATGAACGCCAGCACCTATTCGATGCCATCGAAACTATACCATGTATCAAGCAAAAGGCAGAATGGGCTCTCCGATGGATAGAAGACAAACGATCTTCATTCGCTGTACGCCTCGTTGCATTCGCTGCCGTAGAGGGCATATTCTTTTCTGGATCGTTCGCTTCAATATTTTGGCTCAAGAAGCGTGGATTACTACCTGGCCTTACCTTCTCCAATGAGCTCATCTGTAGAGATGAGGGCATGCACACCGAATTCGCTTGCCTCTTGTTTACTCACCTGAAACGTCGACCACATCCAGACACCATCGAACGCATCATCACTGAGGCCGTCGACATTGAAAAGGTGTTCTTAACAGGTGTGTTACGTCCTTACCTCCTATGTCCCTAATCTAAGCGACCTACGCTCTCTAGATGCCTTGCCGGTCGCCCTTATCGGTATGAACGCGAGCCTCATGTGTCAGTACATTGAATTTGTCGCCGATCGCCTACTCGTTTCTCTCGGAAATCAAAAGTACTATCAAGCCTCCAACCCCTTCGACTTCATGGAGATGATATCAATGCAGGGCAAGACCAATTTCTTTGAAAAGCGCGTTTCGGACTACTCGCGCCCTAATTTCCATAATTGTGACCCGTCAAATTCGTCTTCGCAGTGGACTTTGTAAGTGACGAACACACCCTTGATATGATATACTAATGAAATATTTTTATCAGTACGACTGAAGAAGAATTTTGACTAGACATTACATTAGACAATTTCGGGCCTCGCCTAGTCGACCCCAATCTACATATCATTGCTGTCCTAATTTATTAAATATCCCTCCTCAGCGTATAATTCATATATTCAACCCCCACTTATGTAGATCCCATAGACTCTCTCGAGCGCTGTAGATAACCGCCACGAATACATTTGGATACCCTTCAGTGTAATGATATGTAATGATATAATTTGCTTGTACACAAGCGTAGGCTTCCTGAGACAATGGCGGATTGGTAGAGATACTATAATTATAAATATAAATCCGTGGCATACATGAACCGCCTGCAGCGACATAAGATTCGCTTGCATGAAGGTAGCTAGTATCTTGATTTCGGAGGTGCTATCAGAGGCATAGGAGACTGCATAGGAGCCCAGAATCACATGATCTCTTGAGCAGAACCTTAGGGTCGCTGAAATTATCATCCAGTGAAATACAGTGATGGTGAGTATACCTTCAATCGCCAGAACTGGTCTATACTCATATGACCCTTTGGGTAGCTTCGCCGTCAAATACGAGAAAGACGGCAATATGTCTACTCCAAGTCGCTCGAGGCGCAAGAACGACAAACCTACGAGCGCAAGCAACAATTAAAAGATGCACTAGCATCGGGGAAGGCTTTGCCCACCGAGCTGAGAAAGGATGCAGACAGTCTTGGAAAGGACCTGGCTTTTGACGAAGCCCAAGCGGGTGTGTGTGCTTCCTCCTCGATGTAGACGTCAAGCTGAAATACTCTGCGATAGAGCCGTCCACACATATAGACAATGAATACTCTCGAGCTGGAATCCAAGACCCAAAAATTGTCATCACGACCTCCCGAGATCCTAGTTCGAAGTTGCTTCAATTTACCAAAGCATGTCGCGCTATATTATCAGCGATGTACCGGTGCTAACTTCCCACAGGAAATGCGTCTCGTCTTCCCCAATTCACATCGAATAAATCGAGGAAATTATGTCGTCAAAGAGCTGGCAGAGGCTTGT
This sequence comes from Sanguinoderma rugosum, assembly GCA_017499575.1. NCBI lineage: Eukaryota > Fungi > Basidiomycota > Agaricomycetes > Polyporales > Polyporaceae > Sanguinoderma > Sanguinoderma rugosum. The sequence continues at coordinate 2,175,326 of VTPW01000003.1, read as the reverse complement.
CGAGCGAACGATGTGACAGATTTGATTGTTCTCCATGAACACCGAGGGAAGCCTGGTACGTTTATACTCAGTCCAAACCTCTCCCGTAGCTCAAAATGCTCTCAGATGCAATGATCGTCTCTCATTTCCCCCATGGACCCACTGTATACTTCACGCTCAACAATGTCGCGTTACGACATGACATTGGCAGCTATAAGGGGTCGACTGTGTCAGAGCAATACCCTCATCTGATATTCGAAAATTTCTCGTCAAAACTAGGCGAACGGATACGAGACGTGCTAAAGTACCTTTTCCCTGTGCCAAAGGAAGACAGCAAGCGCGTGATGACATTCTCCACCGAAGATGACTTCATATCCTTCAGGTGCCTTGCCTTCTCGTCTAATCTACGTTGCACACACTGATCCCCTTTGAAGACATCATGTCTTTGTCAGTGTTCCTCCGAAACAAATACAACTGGCCGAAGTTGGACCTCGCTTTGAGATGAAACGTCAGTGGCTTCATTTATAATAATAGCACGGCAACAACCTAATATCATCCATCCAGCGTACGAGATTCGGCAGGGCACCCTCGAGCAAAATGAGGCAGAACGGGAATGGGTTCTGGCCCATTATGCACGGACAGCTAAAAAGCGCACTTTGCTATCTGGACCCGCTTCGCATAGTAAAGACTCACAACATCCCAACAAAAAAGTAAAACGGTAACTCACCTAACTAGTGTATATATCTTCACGCATTAGTATCTAATCGGCATCACGACTGTAACAATGGCATTCCGCTGCAGGTTGTATATGGTATTATCATCACTCTACACTGAGCTTTTGGTCGAGCTCCGCGAAGCCTTCAAAGAACGCTTCGAACAGATCAATGGCATGCTGCACATCGTGTGCGCCAGCAGTTTCACGGATAGAATGCATGGACAGCATTGGGTTTCCGACATCAACGGTTCTGAGACCAAGTGCCGAGAGCATGGGGCCGACCGTTGAACCACAAGCCATGTCATTTCGAACTTCGTATTCCTGCACCTTGCCACCCTTGCGTTCCACGAGCTTCCTGACAAGGAACGAGCCAATGGCGTCGCTAGCATATCGCTGCTTGGCGTTCGTCTTGATTACAATGCCGGCGTTCATTTGTGGCTTGTGGTTGTCCTCGTGCTTGGAGGTGTAGTTGGGGTGGAGCGCGTGGCCCATATCAGATGAAATGAGGAAAGAGCGGGATATGGACTGCGAGTGTGTTTCAGCGGTGGGGGACAAGCGAGAGAGCAGCGAGGGGATAAGATTAGACTCTGCGCCTGAGGTGGAAACGCTGCCAATCTCCTCGTGGTTGAATAGGGCGATGCAGTTGACGTTGCCTTCCAGCGTAGGGAAACTTTGAGTGGATGCGTGGTCAGCCAAGGCCTCCACTGCGCAGAACCTGAGTAGCCGCATAATTAACAACAAACTAACGAATCCTAGAACAAGATGAGCACATACGAAGAGACGAGATTGTCCATCCGGGGGCTGAAGATAAATTCATTGTTGATTCCACCAAGGACAGAAGGCTGGGTATCGTATAATTGTCTATAGAATGGTTGATCAAGCAACAGTCGGCGCTTGGATAGATAAATATGCCATACAGTTCGAAATCGTGGATTTCTTCGGGAGCCACGGACAGTTCGCCAGCCAGCAACGAAAGTAGGGCAGGATGATGATAATCCTGAATGCTCGATGCTGGTTTAGTCTCGGGCTTCTTCTCCGGTTCGGTTGTTGGTGCATTCAATTGAGAGGAGATCAGGCCGAGAATGGGCGTGAACTCCGTTTCGGTATTAAATTTGAAATCAGCCGCAGAGTTCCTGTCCACTGCAGAGCCAAGTTTGTGAGTTACAGGTCTTTGGTGTCTACGGAGTGCCGTCTACTCACAATGAATGGCAAGGGTGGGGATCCGCAGAATTGGCCGCTCGATCTTGATGAGTTTCGAAGAGTATGTACCGGACTTGTCGGCGACGACTACACGCCCGGCGATGGACAGGTCACGGTCGAACCAGGAGTGCCAGATGCCACCACCGTAAGTCTCAACGCCGACCTGCAGGTAATCAGATTTCGTCCTCTTGGAAATGGGGCGTATCTGTGTTGATCGTAAGTACTAACAAGCACGGTTTAAATTCCAGGGAGCTAATTACTCTGAGATTCGGGCTATCGACGTGAGTAGCGACTATACTCAATCCAGCACCGTGTTTCCATTGCTGTGGGAGAGTAAACGCAACCAGCGCACTCTGATTTCTGATTATCGGGACTCGTTCGAGAAATTCCTTGTAGTATCGGTGACCGACAACTCACCTGGTGAAGTAGTACTTGCCACCAGCCTTCACAACGCCATCCCAATTATCCTTTTCTAAGATCTGTTCGATACTCAGCCCATCTGTTTTATATTTCGTAGCATCGGTCTCGTACCTTCGAAAAGCCTGCCTTCTCCAATCGGAGCGCGGCATTCTGGACAGCATGAAAGGGTGTCGGAGAAGCGTTGACGAACTTGAGGAAACGGCTTGCAGCCTCGGGAGCGTTTGGGTATAGCATCATTGCCTGTGAGAAGAGACGCTGCGATGGATTCAGGTGGTATTTCAGAATCGAAGGTCCACTGGACCTCATCCACATGATCCTCTTCAGGAAGCAACACGATCGGCCAACCCAAAAAGGAAGTCACTTTTTCGCCTTCCCGCGTTCAAGATGGTGCAGAGCTATTTGAGACATGGGCCAACGCAGGTAAGTTTGGAATACAGAAAATACAGGAATATATCTTACATGCGTTGTATAGGCTTTTGGTCTCGTCTGCAGTTCATCATCCAACTCTGTGTTCGATGGAAGGCGAGCGTATGTGCCAGCCTTGGAAGATGTGTTAGTATGGGATGTAAAGAAAGGAGAGATGGTGAGCCGAACGTTGCACTTGGAAGAGTAATCGCTGATCTAGATGCTAGCTAGCTATGTGGCATGACACTGGCCACAGAGCCGAGGTCACTTGTATCCGTCGCTCACCTAAAAACGATACATTTGCTGTGGGATATGCCGACGGGTCAATTCGACTGTGGAACGCACCTAGTGGCGACGTTATCTGTGTCCTCAACGGTCATAAGAAGGCCATCACAGCTCTGGCATTCGATGACGAGGGCACACGCCTGGCCTCAGGATCGCAGGATACCGAATTGATCATTTGGGATGTAGTTGCCGAGTCGGGCTTAGTGAAGTGCGTTATAGGTTCCTTTTTTGTTTAGCAAAACTCACATAGTTTGTAGGCTGCGAGGACATCGCGATCAGATAACCGCTATCCACTTCGTTTCTCCCTCCGACGACCAGCCTTCGACTTCAACAGGTGCTCGATCAACATTTTTGCTTACAGCTTCGAAGGATACATTCATCAAGCTATGGGACCTCAACCTCAACCACTGTATACAGACGGTCGTCGCTCATCGCGCCGAAATATGGGCCATGGCCCTCGATCCTGAGCAGAGTCTGCTGTTCACCGGAAGTAGCGAAGGCGAAATGAAGGCCTGGCGATTAGATCATGAAAGTATGAGAAGGGGGTTGAGGGAAACGGACTCTGGAGAGGTGCGTCTACTAATTAGTGTCACCACCTGGACGTGCTTTACGTTGGAGATAGGTTGTTCAAATCATACACCCCATCACCAAAATCCCACTCTCCTCCAGCCATCGTGTGTCTCAGATAACATTCCACCCAACTCAACCCTACCTCGCCGTACAGTCTCACGACCGATCCGTGGAGGTGTTCCGCGTGAGGACGCAGGATGAAATACGAAAGAAGCAAATACGCCGTAAGAAACGTGCAGAGGAAAAGGGGAAAGCAAAATCAAAAGGTGGGGAGGAGAAAGAAGGTGGTGTGGACACTGGATCAGAGGAAGTCAAACTGGTTGACCTGTTTGAGCCGTATCTCGTCATCCGGGCTACTGGGAAAGTCAGGTCCTTCGATTTTGGCCCAGAGAGTGGAACAAAAGGCGGAGCCCAGGTAAGACACTTTGAGTGAGCTTCATCCTATACGCTTATGAAGGAACTTGGTTCTAGATATTAACAGCCTTGGCGAACAACGCACTGGAGATCTATACCATACCTCAGCCCACAAAAGCGAAAGGCTCGCTGCCTGAAGCAACTAGAACCTCCACAGTCGACCTCCCCGGTCATCGCACGGACGTCCGAACTCTATCCTTGAGCTCCGATGATCGCATACTGGCTTCAGCATCGAACGGTGCGTACCTCTCAAACCATACATCAGCTTCCATTCTGATAGTCCCCCGAAGGTTCGCTAAAAATATGGAACATGAAAACGACTGCCTGCATAAGGACCCTTGAATGTGGTTATGCCATTTGCAGTACATTCCTTCCTGGGGATCGCCATGTGGGTTAGATTGTTGTTTCAATCTGATCTACCACTAAAGTCTACGATAGATCGCAATCGGCACCAAATCTGGGGAAATCTTGATATATGACTTGGCCTCATCCAGTCTGATCGAGACCGTTAAAGCCCATTCTGGTACTGTATGGTCACTCCATGTCCACCCCGACGAAAAGGCACTTGTTAGCGGGAGTGCTGATAAAGAAGTCAAGTTTTGGGAGTTTGAACACAAAGACGCGTCGGAAGATAGTGTGAGTCGATTTCTAGTGGTGATGAGTTGGTCTGACCCTTTTGTAGGCTCAGAGTGGCAAAGTATTGTCTCTCGTTCATGTCCGGACCCTAAAGATGACAGATGAGGTTTTGGCTGTGAAATACAGCCCAAACGGCAAGCTGTTAGCAGTATCTCTGCTAGATTCCACAGTAAAAGTCTTCTACCAAGACACTCTGAAATTCTTCCTATCTCTGTACGGCCACAAGGTATTTCTGAGCCTTGAACTTATTTGCACTTGTCCTTATTCGTTTCCCCGCGATAGCTCCCAGTGCTGGCGATGGATATATCAGGCGATTCAAAACTGATTGTGACTTGTTCCGCCGACAAAAATGTCAAGATATGGGGCTTGGATTTCGGCGATTGTCATAAATCGATATTCGCGCATGACGAGAGCGTCATGCAGGTGGCCTTTGAGAAGGATAGCCACTACTTCTGGACGGTAGGAAAGGACAGTATGCTGAAATATTGGGACGGCGACAAGGTACGCTCGGTTCCGGTAGCCTGCAGCCATTCTCTTACTCTTTGCTCCTCGTAGTTCGAGAGCATCCAGAAGCTGGAGGGACATCATGGGGAGATTTGGGCCCTCGTAGTGAGCAACGGTGGTAACTTCGTTGTCACAGGCTCGCATGACAAGTCAATACGAGTGTGGGAGAAGCTCGATGAACCCGTAAGCACGTTCCACTTTGCAATTTTCGTCGCGCTAAAGGTACTGCTCGCTTAGCTATTCCTCGAAGAGGAACGGGAACGAGAGCTAGAACAACTCTACGAAATCGGTGCTGCCGATGCCCTCGGCGACTCACATACCATCAGGCCACCCGGCGAGAGCCAAGAACAAGCAGAAGTAGGCGCCGTTACGAAGCCAACGTCTGAAACGTTGATGGCGGGCGAACGGATTGTCGAGGCTATTGATTTGGCTGACAACGAGCTTGCCATCTTCCGAGAGTACGAGCAAGCCATGGCGGGACTGTCGTCCGACGACGCGATGAGAATGCAGGCACCCCCTCGTAACCCCGTTCTCGCCGCCTACGATGTAACCCCAGAAGCATACGTCCTGCAAGTCATCGAGAAGATACCCAACGCAGCTTTACTAGATGCCCTGTTGACTCTTCCTTTCCAGAAGGTGATGTCTTTGATGGGGTATCTCAGCGAGTGGGCCAAGAACGTGAGTTAATCGCCGCCACTGGGACTGGCCAATGGCTAACTTATATTTATTGTAGGAATGGAATATCATTCTCTCCTCGCGGATTATATTCTTCTTGCTCAGGACCCATCACCACCAAGTCGTCACGAACCACATCATGCGCACGTCCCTCATCCCTCTACGCAAGAATCTACGCTCTGCGCTCACCAAGCAGAAGGATGTCATTGGTTACAACCTTGCCGCCCTGCGCTTCATGCAGCGCAGAAATATATCAGATCATGCCACCCAGTTTGTCGACGCCGAACCTGACGAAGATCAAGTTCGCTCCAAGATCATGGAGGTCAAAAAGAGGAAGAGAGTAAAAGTATAGTCGACGTTAATGTTTGTTGTAATACATGTAGTTGTTTTATCAGCGTACTAATACACATGCATGCCAGATGCACTGGAGCCTGGAGAAGAAAATACAAGGTAGGCCGGATCATTTTTGCGGTCCCCACAAATCCGCAAACCTAAACCATGCCGCCTAGTGAGCATTTGATCAAAAGGTAGATAAAACACCTTGCCATGTGCCAGTGGCTGGATTAGTTGCGTGTCGCATTTTCACGCTGAGCTTTCCATCGTCCAAGGAAGCCAATTGCTGAAATGCTCCTTTCGTCAGATCAACATGTTGCGATCCTTTAGCACACCCTGCGCATGTGTCGACGATCCTAACAAATACGCATTTCGAGGGCGAGTTACAAACTAAGGTCACCAGGTATATCATTAATCGTCGGCCTCTCCTAAAAGAAGTGAACCACCTACGTTCGACAAATTTGAGACATGATGGTCGGTCCGCCCACCCTTCTAACGTAACAGCCCCTACAAAGGCTTGGTCCTAATATAATGGTTATCAGCACCCCGCGACTACCGCCACTGCAATATCAATGGCATACCGAAGGTGTCCAATCGCCATTCGCCCAGCAACTTGGATTCTCCAGGTCATGACCGGTGTACCTGTTTCGTTGTTACTCAAAAGAACAAGGCTGAGCTCCGCCACAGCTTACCATGTAATTACCACCTCGCTGACTTTGCCCATAGCTGTCAGCGCCTTGTTGATAGCAGCCGACACCGAGGGAAAATGACCTCCACTTGCTGCCTTGGGTTTTGCCTTCGGCTTGGATACTGACTTTGGTTTTGATTGTGACTTCTTGGACGATGTGTGCTTTGATTCACGCGTTTCAACGCCTGGCGTGTCTTCGACTTGACGGCGATAGTTGTGTTTAGCGTTTGTGACATTCACGGTGTGCCAGCCATCGCGAGGACTGAACTGGTAGTTAGTTCCCAGGGAGTGCGCCTTTGTGTAAAGCTCTCTTGCGTTGTAGCGATTGTGGAGGACGGCCGCCAGACAATGGCGGGCCATGAAACAGAGAATAAAGGCGTAAGCGGGTTTCGATAAATAGTGCATCATCGTAAATATAAGCGTTCCCGAACGGATATATTGGACTTGCAAAAGGCGAGTTAAATGAGTGTTGGTGAGGTCGGAGTCGAGTCGAAGATGGAAGTAAGTAAGTTGCTGAGCGCCAAGCGGTTCCGGTTATGGTCTATTTATACGCAATCGAGCCGACATGCCGATTCCCACCCCGCGCGCCTCAATGCCGAAATTCCGAACCGCGCTGAGCAAGTGAGATATCGATACTCAAGAACTGATACTTTGAGAGCACACTTGCAGACGGAGTAGACTTCGAGTCGTCTTCGTTTGCTGTAATTATTCGGACCTGCAGGGTCCCGAGGGCGGCTTGGCGCATGTGTCGGTCCCCGAGTTGATCGAAGCAGATCGCAGCGCAAATCCGAATCGATCATTGATCGCGCTTAGAGTCACGTGGCGGGCTAAGTTTGCCGGCCGCCAAGAGCCGGATTACGAAGGTGGCTTTGCGAGTCACATTCATACCCTCACGATGCCCACAGATTCAGCAGCATCACGTCGCGTATCGCGCAAGGCAACTAATGAAGAGGACATAGACGCAAGAAGAGCCAGAGGAGAGGTATGTATGACAATCATGTTCATGCTACTCACTGACTAATGGCTGTTAGATATCTTGTGCAGAGTGCAGGAGGTATTACACCTCTTCCCATCGGACCCGGATGCTCATATTCCACCCAGGTTGAAACTTAAATGTGACAAAAAGCTGCCTTGTAGCTCCTGTGGTGAGCGCGCATGTTCTGAATGTCGACTAGGGGTCTAATCACCGTCGCTCAGTCAGGCGCGGTTGCCCTTCTATATGTCCAAATGGTGAGGGCGCATCTGAAGTTTGGGTCTCGCAGTTACTTCAACGTCTTTAGGCAGCCTTGCTACTGGACAAGGCACACGGTGGGCACAGTTTCGCATCCTTTGGAACAGTGATATAAACAAGTGAATAGATTTGTTCTAGCGGACACCGCTCAGCTGCACTCTAAGATTGCGGAGATGGGACGTCGAATACGCCAGTTGGAAGATGGACTCGCCATACTACAATCCAGTATATCGGACGAACAACACCCATTACTGAACGAAGACCTTCTAATGATCAAATTCTATCCCGATAAATCATCCGAAGAGGCGAAGAACGAGCACTCCTTGGATTGCATTGATGCATTGGGAACCTTGACGATCGGCGACAGTGGAGATGCGAAATACTTCGGTCGATCCGCCGGTTCAGAGGTAGAGACGTTCGACTCATTGGTCATCAGTTTGCTGACAATCTGTGCTAGACTCTTCTTCTGGTGCGCAAGATTGACTGCGTGTGCGTGCCTTTTGGCACTGATATCTGTTAAGGCCGGCGTGGAAATGGATATGTCAGCAACCGAGGAAACAGATCTTCCACCAACATCGCCGGATATTACGAGGCTGTCGCAACTCTTCCCTTTCGGCACTGACGGACTATGGAACACTGAAAAGTCCCTCGATATACTGCTCGACTATCTCCCCAGTCGCCCCCGCGCCTCTGCTCTATGTGAAACCTACATGGAACAGGCGACGTGGAGCTGCAGGCCAATACAAAGGGAAGAGTTAATCGACAGTATCCTTACGCCGATATATCGGTATGTTAAGGAACGTGAAGTAGGATCGCCACCTCCGACAGCAATATCCGCCCACCTCGTCGCTGTTCTTTTCATGGTTTTCTCGCTGGGTTCCCTCATGGACCTTACTCTCCCTTCACATAGTCCCGAGGTGCGCACGAGAAACGTATTTCTTTATTTCCTCGATTTTTAACAATGCCCAGTCAGAAAATTATCATCAAGTAGCACGGGCAGCATTGGCGCTGCGCTCAGTGTTCGATTCGCCAGAGATCAGTACCGTACAAGCGATTGTCTTGATGGCAAGCTTTCATAGTCTAGGTAGCCGGCGGTATACTATAGACAGTTCGTGGTCTCTTCTGGCCCTCGCTTGCAAACTAGCCCAGAGCGTCAGTAGTGTGCTTTATCCTCCTTGAACCCTTTTAACATCCGTCTTGCCTGTAGATTGGTCTTCGTAAGTGGAGAATATCCGTACTGTCCATACCATATAATAACTGAGGTACTCTAGATCGTGATAGTGCTCGATGGAAGCTGGAAGCTAAGACTATCCAACGTCGTCGAGTGCTCTGGTGGGAAGTCTTCGCCATGGATCTGTTTCACGTAAGCCATGGCAGCCTGTCGCACGGAAGTCTGTACTCAAGGCACGCAGAGCCTCGCAATGGGGCGTCCGCCGTCCATTCGAACATCTTATATGGACTGCGAGTTTCCTGATGACGAGACGGAGACGATCGGCGAAGATGGTCAAGTTGCTATGGGATGTACGTTTTGCAGAACGGATTCGTGATTGCACAACTCTAATTCTTCCTTCACCCAGTTTACCATTGGAAATATATCTTCGCTCGGGATATCCTCGCCAACGTGATGGAGCTTACGCTCACTGCTGCGACGCCCAGCTACCAGACTATTCTTGATCTTGATCGAAAGGTCCGGGAGCTCCGCCCCCCTCCTCACCTCAACGTATCCATCACTCCGGACGATCCGAATTGGGCCCCCAGGGTGTATGTACAAGGTTGTCTATTGCAACATGTTCGTGGAGTCAGTTGAGTTGTTTCGTGCATTACAAATCAAAAAACTCTCTCTGAACTACTCCCAGCCATGCTCTACATACACCGTAGTTTCTTCGCCCAGGCCCTGCTCGACCACCCGATCAATCCGTTGCGCAGTCCCTATGCTCCGTCTTTCCTCGCCGCCTATCGCTGTGCGTCAGGTATAATCAAACTCAGTGTACAACATTATAGCCGCATGCCGGACCTGTACGGTCGCTGGTGGCCTTTCTGGACCCATCTGTTTACTGCTGCGGTACGCTACATGTACCGTCATACCAAACTGTTCTTACTTTTGATATCTAGGTTATTGTCGGAGCTATTGTTACAAGAGCACCGTCATCGCCCATGGCATCAACTGCCTTCGTAGAGCTCGGAATTGCTTGTGACTTACTTGTAAGAGGTAGTCGGCTTTCGCGCCGAGTTCGAGGTGGATTGGTATGAATGAACCCTTCCATTTTACAGACTATTCATATAACCTCTTTTAGGTTATCGTGAGCAAGTTACGAGAGAGAGCTACGCGGGTCTATTCTCACTTCCAAGCTGGCAACACTCTGCCGCACATTGATTATACCTCTGCCACCGATAACGGGGAAGATGAACTGGCCATTTTCGGCGGCCAGACTCGGGTGATCGCAAGCAGGCTTCTATCAAGGCGAAACCGCACTCGTAATCGCGACTCTCCGGCCCCGAGCGTCGCCTCTGGGTCGTCAAGTACATCTAGCCCAGAGCCACATCATGTGTCATCCCCTACTGACTCGCTACCGGATGTACATCCGTCTTTGGTCGAATATCTCTCAATGCTTCCTAGTCAACCGACTTCTTCCCCGCCGACGTATAATGATTTCCCTCAGAGCCAATTCGTCATCAAAACCGAGGCCGGCAGCGACCAGGTTCCAATACATACCATTCCCCAGCAATCCTTTATACCACGTAATGACTGCATGGACCCGTTTAATTCCCAATTTGCTGCTTCTGGGTCAGGCCAAATCACACAGGGGAGCACGATGGTGTCGAACGACGCTTTGAGTCAAATGGCACCTGGAGGCTATATTTTTCCAGCGGAACGCACGCAACAATGCGTGTTTGGCTATGGCCCTTCCTATGCATCTGACGCGCCAATGAATGGCATCGTAGATTCTATGGATGACCTGCCTGACCGAGCTTTGACCGAGCTTAGCATGATGATGTCCGGGGATTCTGCCATGGATGAACAGTGGATGTACTTCATGCGGGACTCTGGTATTTTGGATACAAGCCTCACGTAGATTAGTCTCCTTGCTTTGTTCTTTTTGTAAATGCTTTGTACAATGTCACGCATAATAGTACTAATACAACATATGCTCACAAAAGCGAACAACTATCGCTGAAATGTTGTTGCGTAGCTGTGAGCGTTTCGCGCAAGTATTTGCGAGGACAGCCTCGCTCCCTCCTTATCCATGACCTTGATCCCTACTTCGGCAATGAGCTCCTTCAATTTTGCGACGGAGACTGGGAGCGCAGCAGGACGTCCCTCGGCTTCCATTGCGCTGAGGAAACCGTCGAGGTCCAGAACCTTCATGGGCTTCCCATCTGCCTCCCCATCTGCCTCCCCTGCCTCCCCATCCAGATGCCGGCAAAATGCGTAAGAGTCTTCCGACAAGGCCAGTGTCCACCCCTCTCCATTCAAATACCCCTTGCTGAACAGAGGGTAGATGGGTACTTGCCTTTCGCCCCATCTCTGGCCTTCCGCCCGATCAGATGCGAGGCAAGCTAATGCAAGCATACTCGAGCCCGCCATTCCGACATAAAGACCAGGGCGTGGCATGCCCATCCCCTTCCACGACATCCCCATGATAAAATCGAAGAACATTTGGACGATCCTCTGGGGTGAAGGACGGCACCGAGGGGCAGCTACCACCAACCAGGAATGACAACAAAAGGCCGGGGAAACTGAACGCAGGCTTGTATGGCGCAGCGCTAGTGAATCTCCGAAGGGCAGGGTGGACCAGAGCCTCCATGTTATAGAAGAGCTTGGGTTCCTCGTCCAACAGTTTCCAGATGGATTCGTTCTCGATCGGCGTGCCAAGGAGGGTGAGATGTGAGATCGATGGCGTTGAGACTAACAACTTGTGCACGGTGTCTATGGTGACATGGGGCATGTTCGAAAGTTTAACACGTTTGATGTCATTGTACTGAGACACGAAGTCAATGATCTGGTCGGATGAGAGAGGGAGGCCAGTTAGATTGAGTTCGTTCTTATTGCTTTGGGCTTCGTAGACACGGCGGAGTAATGAAATAGCAACATCAGGAAACGGATCGATGCCTCGTAGAGCTGCTTTGATTACTTTAGCCTTCTCCGGTACCCAGACGAATGGCTCCAACCCATCGAAGTTACCCTCCCGACGACAGCGACTCAGAAACATCCGATGAAGCGTGCGACGAAGCAGATCCCCCAGACGAACCCGCAGTCCCAGATGAACCTGCAGTCCAGGTTGACAATATTATCCCCCAGTTGGCCGACCTTGTTATGGGACCTGCGGTTGAGCAATCCATCGCACAGGGTACTCCGCAGGCCAAACTTCTGCGAGCATCTCCATCGTAACCGGCCTGACATCATCAAGAGTGGCGACTACGGCTGCAATATCCTTTTCCAGCTCTATGTCTTCATCTTTCAGAGTGGCCCCGGGCTCGGGGGCTGGGAAATATACCCTGATGTATTCCTCGGCTACGATTGGTTTGCCTGTGAGGATATGACAGTACGCTGGCTTCATCGGATCGGTGATATCAATAACGGATATACCGTCATCAGGTCCTAAGGTATGTAGAGCTCCGTGAGCAGCCCACTTGAGGAAACGATGGCTTTCCGCCTGCTGCAGCACTCACCCTGGTCAAAACTGCCACCACGCGCTGGTAAGAGACACCCATTGATAGAATGGCCTGTGGCATAGGTTGGGATTGAATCCAGGTCGACGCAGCAGGCAGTCCCAAGCAGGTATTGCGTATATGGACAAGGGTATGCTGGCACGTCCCTTCCATTTCTACTGTATTTGGTTTGCATCCCATCGAGTTCGAGTTGTATGATCTCAGCGTTGTCCTTTTGCTTAGCGAGATCGATGAATCGGCGTATAGCGCGCGGTGGTAAGCGACCGTAACACCATTGGTTGTGAAACCCACCGAGTGAGCGATAGTATGCTTTCTTATCGGTAGAATCGCGGGGCACGACCTTGCCTATGAGCCAGATTTGATGGCGCGAACCCATGGAGACCACTGGTGACAAGGGGGCACTGGGGGAAAGAGGTGTCTCCTCTCGGATACTTAAGCTCTATCGCTCGCATCTTTCCGTAGAGTCCGAGTCACGATTGAGGTTCTGCTGGGACAATGAAAGAATTTGAGGGGCCATTGTTCCCGGTGCGCTGAGTGAAGAAGTTACGATCATCAATCGACGGGCGTCTAATTCCCGATCATGGAACAGGGGTTGGAGTTCAGGGATGGCAGCATGGCGCAATAAGGACCGAGAAGTGACCATTGCGTGCGAGTCATACATAATCCAACGTTTCTCGGAAAGGTTGAAGTTCGAGCTCCAGAACCAGCTTACTCTTTCTCTCATGCCTTCAGATATCAAGCCAACACTCAAGGGGACGCGTTTGATCCATGGTGACTCTGGGTTCGCAGGGCCAGAAGTTGCGCCCTCGATTTCCGTTTCAACAAGTAGGCAACACTGTTTGCGAGCAAGTCCGATAGTCGGAATGCTGACATTTGGTTGTGGTCGACAGCGTTCAGAGCCCCCCACCCAGATGACGGCGCAATCTCTTCATATGACATAGACCTGAGGAATCCCTCTAGACATGTCTATTCGAGATATACGCAGCAAGTCAGCACTCGGGCTGAGCATATCCTCAGCGAGATCAACGTGAGTATTTTCTTGCTTTGTCATTGAAGAAAAGACTGACAATTTACGCTCTAAGCATGGCTATGCGTTGACATACGCGTCTGGGTTATCCGCTTCCTATGCTGTAAGGGGGACAGACCAATTCGTAGGACGAACGTTCGTTGACTTCTCGAAATCTGCAGGCCCTCGTATTCTTTCAACCAAAACGCATAGCCATCACGGGCGGTTATCATGGATGCCACAACACAATTGCGGTCTACAAGAAATCCCGAAATGCTGACATTCCTATTATCGACTTGGACGACGAATATCAGCCTGGTGATTTATGTTGGTTAGAAACACCCCTCAACCCAACCGGGGAATCCAGGTTGCTATTTGCCGTTCCTGCTGAGAGAGAAGATGGCTGATACTCGTATAGGGATATCAAGTACTATGCTGATAAAGTGAGTCCTTTGTATCTGGTAAGCGTAGGTACCTGACCTCGGGCTGTAGATCCACAAGGTTGGCGGTAAATTACTCGTTGACTCGACCTTTGGTCCACCACCATTGCAATATCCCTTCAATTTTGGTGCAGATTGGTCAGTCCAGCGTTGCTCTCCTCTGTGGATGCGATGCTAATGTATGAACACATTTCTGCAGTATTCTCCACTCTGGTATGTCGATAAACTATCAAGGATGTACAAGTCATGAACTTGACCACTTTTGTAGCAACTAAATACTTCGGCGGCCACTCGGACATGCTTGGAGGCGTTCTAATTGTCAAGACCTCTGAAGAATGGAACACTGTACGATTGCATTGTGTTCTCGTTTTATTTCTGCCGTTCACCCACATCTCCCTGTAGCTTCACAACGATAGAACGTACATAGGAAACACAATGGGCTCATTGGAGGCGTGGCTCCTACTCCGCTCCCTGCGAACCCTCCACCTTCGGGTCCCCAGACAATCTAAAACTGCTACCGCCTTGGCGCAGTGGCTCAAGGGAGCAGCTGGTGCTCGATCCTTCGATGGCATTCCTGGAGGTATCATCGAGAAAGTCTGGCACTCCTCGTTCCAAGGAAAGGACTCGCGCGGCTTCGACCCTGCGACCCAGATGCAAGGCGGTTGGAACGCAACATTCGCTCTGCTGGTATGCATCGTCGCCTACAGATTAATGCCGACAAACTGACTTACACTGCAATAATACAGCTCACCAAACCGGAATACGCATCATTCCTCCCTCATGAGCTGAAATATTTCGTGGTACGGCCTCCTTACCTTCCATGACAAGCGGTATAATATTGATCGAGAATGTAAATCATAGCCGGCAACTAGCCTGGGGGGCGTAGAATCCCTTATAGAGCATCGTATCCATTCAGACCCTGGCGCAGATCCCCGACTCATCAGGATCAGCGTTGGTATTGAAGATCTCGAGGTATTCTCGCGTTTCGTCGATCAGGTTGGTTGCATATTAACCAGGATGTATCTCCGTAGGATCTCAAGGACGATCTGCGCAGTGCCTTCCAGAAGCTCCATGCGGTGAGTGTTCACAGACTGGAACACCGAGTGGGTTGCTGACTCTTTCCCTCCAGACTAAGGCGAAGTTGTGAGCGCTGCTAGATTCAATTGCTCGATAGATCGTAGATAGATCGCGAACGCAATGCTACTTTTGAGAATGTAATACCATCAATATTTCCGTGCTCGATAAAATTCAAAGAAGCTGGCCTTGTCCTCCCAGCCAAGCCCAGTCCTTTTCATTTTCCCCAGCTGAGCTATCAAGGCAGCGCATGACGATACGAACACATCTTCGTTGGATGCGTCGGGAACGACCTCGCTAACCATAAATAGCTGAGAGCTAATGGAATCCGCGGGCTCCAGCAGTCGGATGGAAATAGAGAGAGGGGTTAGGGAAGTGGTAAGTGTGAATAGATGACCCAGTGGATTGAACGAGGAGGGAATGGGGCGGGATAAGGTTGGTGTGAAGTCCGTCGGTGGGTCATACCTACTGGGCTTAGTATCATATTGCTAACCACAAACCAACGTACTCACCTAACACACATGATGAAGACTCCGAATTTCTTAGTCGGGACCTGCTCGTTGGGAAAGACATTTGAAAACCTTAACAACCCGCGGCCATTGCTCGTCGTGGATTCGGGGAACACGACAATAGGTCTATCCGCTTGTTTCTGGATGTCATCGAATTTCATGCACGGTGTAGTTGCGGCAGAACCATACGGAGGAACTCGGCCGGTAAGGAGGATCATTTCTAGAAGAGAGCTGACGCGAAATCCACGAAACGTGCCCTGAGGGGACGCTTGTCGTGTAGAGGTTATGTTCGCTGAGCCTGTTCCTGTTCGTCGGCCTGGCGTGTGGCTCACGATCCCATCGCGGCCTGGTGTGGGAGTGGTTACAGTTAATGGGTCGAAGACGGGGAGAACGAAGATAGGATTGTAGCTGGAGATGGGGGAGTCTTTAGACGCGTGTATACTTTTTGGGGATGCATACATACCGAAAGGCTAGCCACAACAACTCAATCCACGATACCCAATTCGATACAATGACATCTCCAGCCTTAGGATACCACGCGTTAGCCACAGGCTTTCCGCGACTATGATCGATACTTCAAACCAGGACATGGGATGTGAGGAGCACATCGACTCACCCTCGTTTACGCGAGACACGCTCTACAGGTATCCATGTAAGCCCTATCATGAACAAGGCACTTCTGGCCAGCAGAGACGTGAGCAGCCCTGTTACGGCTCGATGTATTGGTGCTACAGGACGCTAATGAAGTTATGGTCAAGAGGTAGTATGAGGACATTCATAAACTCACTAGAATCGCACAAATGCCTAGTACGTCCACGGTGTAGACAGCAAGCAGTACGAGTACTAGCAGCGTCCGTATAGCTGCGATAGCATATTCAAATGGTAACAACAAGGTGGCCAATACGTTGGACCCCGATGGCGGAACCGGCGTCAGGAATGGCTGTTACGAAAATTGTGGACATTCAGATATATGGCTCGAGACGTCCCGGGTTACCTGGATGCCAGTTCCGGGATCCTATAAAGCATTTTAGTACAAGTGTAAAGCAAATAGAGAGCTGAACTGACTCAACTCGATATGCGCTGAATTTCTCCATCGTCGTTCGCGGTCAGGCCGACGCGACTCAACGTTCCACGGAATCAAAATGGCACGTGCGCCTTGGCATGCTTAGGGGCGCAGCGCTGAGCATCCTGTGTTAGTCAGTCCCGCACACCCATCCTTCTTGCTGCCACTCATCCCCAGCTCAAATGTCGGCAGATCCTTCGCTTGCTCGACGGTCATTTAAATTCATACGTGTATATGGCGGCTATACGCTAGGTCGATATCAGAAGCTCCATGTCCGGAACAAGGTCAGTGATAGCACTTATACGGACCATACTCTACATAGCGCCTCGCTAACTGGAGTTGCAGGCGCTGATTTGGTTATTGATCCTTTTCTACATATGCATTGGCATTGCCGTGCTTGTAATAACACCGGGGAGGATTGCTCAATTCCTCTACGACAAGGCTACATGGCTAGCGTCGACCAGGTTTGGTTGGATGGCGCTGTTCGGTGCCATAGGTAGGCAGCATGTTACATTGTATCGCATCCGTATCCATATTTTTCTCGCCAGTCTTGGTCTCGTTCCCTCCTATGATCGGCCACACCACTCTGGTTACACTTTGTGGATTCGCGTATGGTATGAAGGGCTTCTACATAGCTTCCACAGCTTCGGTATTCGGGTCCGCGCTCTCCTTCACCATCCTTCGACTTCTGTTCAGTAAGCGATTGCGTGAATGGTCCGGGAAGAGTGACAAATGGCAGGCGCTGGAGTCAGTTGTGGTACGCTCATGCTTTAATCCGTCCACTACGTCACTGACTCACTGTTTGGCAGAGAGCGAAGGGCCTTCCGTTAATTATTCTCGTTCGAGTGTCCCCTCTTCCACCTTGGGTCTATTCAAACTCCCTCTTTGCTGTAAGCGCTCTCATCAATATTCTCACTCACGAATTTACCGTTTACATACCCTCTATAGTCGATTGAGGCCGTGTCTCTATGGCAATTCGTCGTAGCGACTTTGTTTGTCTTCCCGAAGCTGGTTCTGCACGTTTTCATCGGTTCAAGAATTGCTCCCCTCGCCGACGGTGATCAGCGTGGTCACATGGATACTCGTACGTGTCTTTGCGACTGCTGGGCGCATCGAATGTTGCTGATCACATCTATCCAGAAACAAAGTTAATCAACAGCCTAGTGATTGTCCTAGGTATTTCCTTGGCCATCGGCGCAAGTTGGTGAGTACCTGAGGGGCGATGCGATAATTGAATGTCATTCTGACATTGCTCTATACATAGGGCTGTTTTCACGTTGGTACAGAAGCATATTCGCCACCTAGATGGTCTCTCTCCCGAGACTGATGAACTTGCTGCCGAAGCCCTCGAGGACTACGATGAAGAGGCACCGCTTCTGAGTTCTCCCCGCTCCGAGCAAACGTGATTATCTATTTAGGTGTTGATAGTAACCTAGACTCAGTCGCAACCCGGGACAGTACAATGTATCAGGATATTAAGTCGTACTCTAATAATAATGCAAAAACAGAAGCGACAGGCTGGCGCCAACTAAGAACATAAGTATGAATAGTCGACTATCTTTGGCTCTCCGCCTTGCTTCCCGCAGTTGTTCATTACCCTTGTCTACCATTACTGTCGTCGCAATTGCGTCTTCGTAGAGTTGATCCGTTAATTCCGTTTGTCGCGTCAGATGAGTAACCAGCTCCATCTGCAGCGCACTGATATCAACAAGGCGCGATTCTGCCTGTTGCACTGATTCGAGGGTATCTTGGACATTCCGTAGAATGTTGGCGTTTTCGGTTTCGAACTGCATGATCTGTGATGCGGAGAGTTCTATTTCGTCATCCTCGTCATCTTCTTCTGGGGGTAGCGGCGTGCTGAGACGAACAGCTGGGTTGGAACGCAGATCCCCCGTGGGCGACGGGGCCCCAATGGTAGCTGCGATCAAGCTGGAAGAGGCGTTCCCCAGCCAGCTTCCGCCCTCTTGGGATAAACTAGACACATCTGACCGAGGGCCGCCGACAAACGCGAGTTCTCCCATGCTAAGCGATGACGCCTCTTTCGCAGCTCCAGAACCTAACGTCCGAGTCCGCTCTGACTGGCGTTTGATTCGCTCCTCCTGCAGCTCCTTCTGTATCTGGCCAGCCATGGTCAACATCCTATTGAGGTACCATGTTATGCTGGCGTGATGCGCGGCTATGAAGTCTGAAGACACCGTCTCTGTGGTCTGCCGCAACCGCGCTGGGAGCAGCTTCGTGAGAGGATTGACATGGCTGGCAACGAGTTCAACGCGCCCTATAATAGACCAAAGTCATACAACATGTAGACATACGATGAGCAAATACGCAAACGCACGTACGTCTTTCGAGGGCTTCCATTTCCTTTACTCGGTCTGCACACCGGGTGAGGATAACTCGGGCCTGGAGGTCAATTTGGTCCCGCTCCTCGTTCGTTAAGTACCGCACTCCAGACAGTAGCTGGTCTGGTTCTGACCCGCTCAGGTCAAGTATACGGGGGCTGGACCTGCCGAGAGACATGACGCGGGTGTCCATGTTAAGGTAAGGCTTCCGTACGTTCGCGAGCATTCGCAGAAGGGTGTTGATGTGTCCGAGCTGGGGTGTACTTCAGCTCCAGTTGTTACGGCTAGTGCAGAAGTATAGCCTCACAATAACATATCCCTCTTTCACGTATTCCTTGCTCACCGCGTTGTCTGGAGAGCCCTGTGGAGCATGCTTTGACTTGCGTAGCTTTGGGTCAGGAGAAATGGGCCCCTTCTCCTTCAGAATATCTTTCAGTTCCTGCGTGCGGTCTACGGAAGGCATTGGAACGGTCAAACGTTACGGTGAAGCTTGGTACAGCGAAGGCTGGATGAGTGTCACCACTGCGTGGTCTGGTGGTCACGTGGCGGCCATCCATTTGTGGGACGGAAGCAAAGTTTTTTCTCTTCTTCATGAACCACATCCTTGATCATCCTTTGATACCGTTGAAGCTACATCACCAGGCTCGACTGTTGGTGGTCGACTGTGGCAGAGTAAAGAAGTCCTTGTTTGAGGCGGACGGCGTTTTTTCACCATCGTTTGCCATAGTTTGTGACCGACATCATGCAATCATCATGTCCCCCCGGTTCCATGGGGAAATTAATACAGTCTATCTGATACATCTATGTATACTATCACGAACACTATAGAATCAAATTCTTGGTTAGCTTTCGAACTCGTCCGCCCACTCCAAACATTTGCCGGAGTTGCAGGCGTTGGCGATACCTTTCATTCTGACAGCAGGTCGACCCACCTTCATCATCGATGATTAATTCAATACAGTCTACGGTGGCAGCAGTGATGAAGACAAAACTTACGGCAGTAATCATCGGGTTTTCCTAACAATCGGCATATTGTTAACGCTGCTAGATCCAAGACATCGGCCTCTTGGACGAATGAGCAATGGATTAGAGTCACTTCATCGATTGAATGTAGATTGTGGGACCCGCGAAGGCGGTTTTGGACCATGGAAACCATTGCCTTTCCAGTGACTTGTCCACACCAACGGAAGTCTAGTTTGGATAGTTTAGGGCAGCACGCATCCGGCCCGCTGAACAGGCGAATGGCCTCGTCGGAGATGTCGCTATCGTGCAGTTGCAGCTCCCTTAAGTTGAGTAGATGAGTGAAATACGATGACATATGTACCGCGGAAAGATAGAAGCCGTGCAATTCGAGATACTCCAATGCGTGCCCTTGTGTAGCGATGAAACTGCGCAGGCAGTCAGCCAGGCTGTCTTGCACTTGCTCCTCTCCGGAAACATGAACTACCGCGCGCAGATGAAGGTGACTTAATGTCTCCGTCTGGATGAATGGGAGTAGATTGAGCATCTCCATTTCCCCTGTGATGTCAAGCTTGCGTAGCTGGGATAGATGGACCGGTTCGACGGTTGTTCCGATGTCTCCGTCAACAATGCTGATCTTTGACTTCAAGATCAATGTTTGTAGGAGAGGTAAACTTGCAAACAGGCGAAGGAGCTCAACATCGTGGTGACGGGGCGTCGTGGTGAGAATAAGCGATGTGATCTTCAATGATGACAAGCTCTCGTAGAAGAGGCCCCTCTGGGGTATGGTGGCATGGAATGACAACCTGTTTAGCCGGGGTGCGTCACCAAAGGCGAGGGGAAGTTCCTGGAGATCGACGCCCAATGGCACCTCCCCACCGGTGAAAGGCAGTCTAAGCCCGATGTTTGATAGCAGGGGGAAAGAGGCACGTCCAAATATCCCCAGAAAGTGGTCCACTTCTTGCAAGGACTCCGCCGTCAGGTACAACGACGCCCATCGGTGCGTGTGCTGCATTAGCATTGCCAGCACATTCATAAATACCGCCGAGCGGCTGAGCGATAGCGATATCGACAGAGGAGCCAGGCCTGATCGGTCCAGTCGGAATTTAATCCTCCTCTGAAGGCTCCTTTCCTCGCTGTCTGGATCCACGACTATGTTTGACCACAGCGTCGGTGCCAAAGCGGCCTTCCTCCACTCGGAGCATACCCCGGAGACGTTGAGCGGTGTACGGGGATAGCCAAGGTCGATGCAAATTTGAAAGATGTATGTCAAGACCTCGGGCGGCAGGCGGCGAGCCAGGGTAATTAATCCTTTGTAGTACCTGATAGCAGACAGATGATAGGCACGTTTGGATTGTAGTAAGGTAACCTGTCGGACGAGGCGCTCTTTCTGCGCTTCAATGGCAGTGACAGCAGCCTCGTGGAAGGAAATCGCGGTGTGGGCCTTGTCATCGTCTGCCATTTTAGCGGTGTACCAACGATGTACTGCTGTAAATGATAGTAGATAAGTACGACGGTGGGTCGGTCACTCGGCGTCAGTTTCTGGACAGCTGCCATTCTGTTGCTTACGTGATCCAGTAGTGGTTGGTTTTTGCAGAGCATCGTCCAGTCCGCAACGGTGGAGGCTCTCCATCAACCAGCAGTCGAACAAAGGTAATTCAATTTCCACGGAGACCCTTCATGATGATTCAGAGTGGAATCTCGATTGACCCGCCAAACAACGGCACTGGGTCAAGCTGAAGACCGCTATGGTTCTAGATACTGCTGAAACCTGCTCACGCTACCCAATATCAGTGTAATTGCTTGTGCTGACTGGTACGCTTTGATCCAGAACATAATGGATCCGAGGAAAGCACGCGACCCGCGGTTGGCTCGTGCAGATCCACGATTACAGCGTGCTCAACCACCAACAGCGCCCGCTGCAGTTCCGACGTCCCCTCAGTCATGGAATGAGAATGGTGCTTCTGACGCACCTTCTTCGTCCTATCAAGAACACGTCGCAGCCACGAGTCAGGTCAAACCTCAATCGACCATTCACAAAGCGAGACCCCTCTTTTGTGTAGTTTGTGCAAGCAATCAAGTAAGCAAATCATTTGAGAAGCCATCGAACAGCCATCTAATAAACGTGTAGAATCGATCCATGGAGGGACACCACGTGTTGGCGTAAGTAGTAATTCTGCTTCGCTCAGCAATTACGAATTTTCGTCAAGTAAAGCTGGTTATCGCGTTATTTCTTCCGGAACAGGTTCAGCCGTTCGATTGCCTGGCCCCTCGATTGACAAGCCAAATATCTATCAGTTTGGAACGCCCTACAATGCCATCTATGAAGAGCTTAATGGCAAGGATCCCCGTTTGTTCGTTGAGTGTGTAATCCCATGCGTTTATTGTCCTCAAGGCTGCCATAGATACACCGCCAACGGTTTGCTCCAGATGCTGGACCGGAACCGCCGCATCAAACTAGCCCCAGAAAGGTGGCAGGACAGCAGAACCGTTGCTGATATAGTAATAACCTGTGAAGAGCGGTGCTTTGACGCTGTCTGTGATGGTAAGTCTCCATCATGATAGTGAATGTATTATACCTCATTTATAAACAGATTTACTCGCCCGAGGCGGAGAATTCAATCGACCAGTTCATATAATCAATTTGGAGATCAAGGATAACCACGAAGAGGCGTTGATTGCGGGAAAGGCCATATTAGATCTTGCAGCAGCAGTGAGACGGCACCCAGTCCCGAATTCCATCTACTAAAACAACCGACCTGTTTAGCTCGAGGCATCAGATGATATTGATGAAGATATAGATTCGATACTTCAAGCACAACAAGAAAAGCATCCGCACAGTATCCTCCATGCCGTTGCATTTTACTAGTCCGGTAGCTACGCGTCTTGTGCTCTCACTTCAATTTTAGTGATGCTATTATTGGGCGGTTGCAAGATCCCCTTGCCTCAGCGTTTTTCCACAATTTTACTGATGTACTTTTGGGAGGTTACGGACATTTTTCCTTAGCTCCGTGTTTTGAGGCCACACCTCCGCGATTTTATTGATGCCCTACCATTTGTGTAGATCTTTCATTCTGTATATAGTCTGCCGTGCCCGACCCAGCGCCGGGTTGTTGATCTAGCTCCATTGTGACACTCCAAAGGGCGCGTTTGAAGGTAGATGAACCAGCAGCCGACATATGGAAAGACCGAGCCAGCCAATCGTTTGCAAGGGCGCACCTCCCACGACAGTTAAAGGTTGCGGTGTCCGACGCGGCATCTAATATCCGATGTCCACATCATTCTCATGTGCAAAAGTCATGCAGAATGATTGTTTCGGATTGAGCCTCCTTGGTACGTCACGCGTCAACCTGGGAATTCCGGGTGGCGGTGCCAGTACTTGTCCCTATTTGTCCCTATGAGCCTCATATTTGTCTCTGTTTCGATCAATCGGCGTACGTAAGCAAGCAGACGCTTTGGATCACAGTCGCGACGCGCGTCGGACGTTACATTCAATTAATCATGGCCAACGCAGGAGGCGGAGCGTACAGGTCAGCTACTGCATCACTCGCTGCTCAGAATACGGCCATCTGACATCCTTCAAATTCAACTTAGTTTCTCTCTCACAACATTCTCACCAAGCGGGAAGCTCGTTCAGATCGAACATGCTTTAGCAGCGGTATCGCAGGGGACAACGAGTCTCGGGATCAAAGGTAGAACTCTTCGGTATCGATTCTTGAGGACTTTGATATATGATTCTATATAGCCTCGAACGGGATCGTTATTGCTACTGAGAAGAAGTCATCGTCCATCTTGATTGACGATTCCATGGTCGACAAGGTCGCCGTCGTTTGCCCAAATATTGGCATCGTATACTCAGGAATGGGCCCCGACTTTCGTGTTCTGATTGCCAGGGCTCGTAAGAGTGCTCAGGCGTACTGGAAGATCTACGGGGAATACCCCCCAACTCGCGTCTTGACGCAGGAACTCGCCACGATCATGCAGAAGGCCACGCAGTCCGGGTATGTGATATCATTACGGCCAACTACGGGGGCTCATGATCGGAGTAAGGGGTGTACGCCCGTATGGCGTATCATTGCTAGTCGCGGGGTGGGACATAACCCGCGGCCCCAGTCTGTATCAGGTTGATCCCTCCGGTTCATTTTGGGCATGGAAGGCAAGCGCGATCGGTAAGAATATGGTCAACGCCAAAACATTCCTGGAAAAACGGTGTGTATCGGCTCTTGGTGTCAGCGAAATGATTGCCTGATGAAATCTATCCAATGTTTGCCGAAACAGGTACAACGATGATATCAGTCTGGAGGATGCCATTCACACCGCTCTCTTAACGTTGAAGGAGGGTTTCGAGGGCCAGATGACGGAGAAGACCATTGAAATTGGCGTGGTCACTGTGCCTACAATTGAAGAGCTGGAACAGGGCAAGATTGGAGGGGAAACTGGCCGTCCAACACCAACGTTTAGAAAATTGACTGAAGAAGAAGTTAGGGATTACCTTGCATTGTAACCACTGTACGACCGGCATTTGGTGCGCTGTCATCATCATCATTTACTTTCTTTCACTATCATTGTCGAATATAATTGGGATAGCCCGCCAATCTTACTGATAGGTCACGTCAGATGAGCACGGCTGCATCGCCTCCAACAGAGATCACAGACGTAGTGAGACGTTGTATAAGCTTTAGCCCCACTGTCAAGGGTCTGGTGATTTCGTCAGTACAGCTACGAGACTTAATTTCTAGTCCTTTGAGGCCACGTTGGCGAGATACAGAAATCGAGTCAATGGTAGGCTTTTACCATAGCGAAATATCCAAGATCATTAAATCAATCACAAAAAGGGCACAGGGTCGGGTAATAACCTCAAACACACGGTTTGGCATGCATGACCTTGCACACCTGTGATCTTAGATTCCGACAGATTCAACGGTCGGCTCAACCAAAGAAGACACTTTGCGAGATCAAGATTCGATGGTGTACGAATAAGTAACACCCTCCCTAGTTACCTCCTTCCGTTACTTCATCATCGAAGGAAGGAAGGAGCCAGATTACTCAAGCGATCGCTCGCTTTGCCGCTCATACTGATACGCCCTCACACTGCCATGATCATAGTACATATATGACCAGACCGCGCCGGTCCTCAACCTCATCCCCCCAGATTTACCGGACTTCCACATCCATCCTCTGTCCTGCCATCCACCCAAACTCGCCATGACTTCTGTTCCCCCACAACGTGCCCCAAAGCGCGTAGCCATGGCTTGCACGTACTGCAGGCGTCGTAAGATCAAGGTGGGTCCCCTGCCCATGGTTAAGCGCTGTCTCTGACATCACGCAATGAAGTGCGAACCACAGACTTCGCCAAATTATTCGTGCAAGAACTGTTCGGACAGGCGACAACAGTGCACCTACTTGCCCGTTGAATTCGATGATCCGAACGCGCCGCAGCTGCAGCAGTCGATGAGCCCTTCTCCGGAAGCTCCATACTTCCCGACAACTAGCGGCCACCCGTCTATGCAGTACTCTGGCCACCCTCAGGATAGCATGTGGCCGCAGCAGTCACCGCAGATGCAACAAGCATACGCCCAGCAGAGGGGGATGCCTGGATACACCATGCCTAGCGATGGCGGAAGGTACGTAGACCCCGACAATCTAGTCATGTCTATCATTGACGCGTTAGTAGGACTCACTCCAGCGCATTGCCCGACACCGCGACGCATGCATACAACCAGGGTTGGAATGCTCAATATAGCCAAGGTTTCGCTCTACCGGATGGCGGAAGCAATACGGCATTCTCGTACACCCCACAGGCAGCGGATGGGGTCCATAACGCTAGCTCCTCTGGGTATAACCCTTACTCCTCGTCAAACACCGGGAGCGTCTCTGCAGCGCCACCAATGTAAGTCCTTTGGTGACCCTGCGCTCTGCCATACTCAGCGATGCTCAGGTACTGCCAATGCACTCCGGGGTACGCGTGCGTGTGCTACCCAGGTTACGTCTGCGCTTGCCCTCCTCGCCGTGCTTGATGGACTATTCTATTAAAGTTCCATTTATTTATGCTGTTGTTACTGTATTTCCTGTTGACTAATGTCCGGTGTGGCTTGCTTAGGTTTTTGCTATTTTTTTTCCGGCCAAGTTGCTAGTATAGCGTATAATTTACATATTTATCACCGCAGACCACGCGCACAGTTTCTTTTTGGATTTACCGCTTGAGGAATCAATACAAAAGTGACTCAGTACGATCGCGCGTTCTGAGAAGGAGGTGGATTCGAAACGCGTGGCTTTGAAATGAAAGAAACGTGCTTTCATAGCATATGGGTTCGTGACAACGAGTTAATATACAACATTTAATTCAGGATATACAGCCTTCTAGACTTGGAGAAGACGAAGTTCACAATGGCCACCCCAGCTTCTCACCGAAATTCCAGTGGATCGCCTTTACCGACGTATATTCCTCCAATGCATAACTCCCCAGCTCCCGACCTAGGAGAAGGTCAGTACAGGCTAATCCCTACGAGGAAAATATTACCAATTCCGGATTGTTTCTTTCCTCCAAAGGGAACGTTGTTGTTGAGAATATTATATTGGTTGATCCAGACCTTAAATATAAATGTAATTGTAATCATCAACACTGCATTGGCACGGAACAAAAGGGCCAATAGCTCACCGTTCCAGCCTCGAGCGCGGACGACACCCTGATGCACTGACTCGCATCATCTGGACGAAATGATGAGCTTTGCGCTATGAGAAATAATGGAAATACACACTGGAGTGGAGCCCTGCACCCAAGCCATATGTTGTGTCATTGGCGAGAGAGATTGCTTCTTCTTCTGTCTTGAATCGACCAACCGTAAGTACGGGACCAAATATCTAAATAGTTTGTCAGTCCCGAACATCACCACGACGCAAAACATGTGGAAGATCGGCATCAAGGGTAAACGACGCATGTCTTGGAGGTGAACGGTAATTACCTCCTCTTGTACCTAGAAAATAATTATCAATATCAATTCTAAGGCATTGCCTCTCAGAGCCTCACAATTTTCATGTCGGGGGTGATATCGGTGAAGACTGGAAACGGAAGCTAGGTCAGACATAGAAAAAAAATCCGAGTAGGCCAATTAGCTCACTTGTGGGATCAACGAAGTATCCTTTGCCCTGCCGCTTCTCACCCCCAACGGCAACCTTCGCCCCAGCTTGTTTCCCAGCTTCAATGTAACTCCAAACGCGATCGTATTGGGTCTTTGAGACCTAGGCGCGGGGTTTAGGCGGGTTGCTGACCTCGTAGCATAGTTGAGCAAAATGGGCTTACCACGGGACCGGCGCCACTTGCGTCGTCGAACCCGTTTCCAACTACCAGTTCCTTCATCTTCCCAACCAGCAACGCGACAAACTTGTCATAGATAGTTTCTTGGACATAAAGCCGAGATCCCGCAGTGCAATCTTGACCGGTGTTATAACCAATGCCCAACGCCACCCAGTTTGCAGCTGTAAATGATTCGTCAGAATTCAGCCGCGCCCTAACGATGCGGAAGCAGTAAAGTAGTAGGCGAGATTAGCACCCTCGGACACGAGAAGGCGTGGCCATGTGCTTTCCACGAGGAGGCATTAGTCTATTCTCTTCAGGGACCGCATCGAGGACGTCATTCCCTGTCGTTCCCCGCTTGGGACAGAGAAGCAACGGTGGACAACGCTCTCGGCAATATCCTTGCATGGATAAAGCGGGTAACACATGTGTGTGCTGGATCCAGTATAGTACCAGTGCGGAGGCGCCGTATAAAAGCGAACAAGAAAAGGTACCGATAGATGGTGGAGTAGTGATGGGGATTTTCAATTGATAACACGCACCTTGGTCCAAATCCGCCGATTCGAAGATAATATGAGGTGATTTTCCGCCGAGTTCCAGAGAGACCTGCGGAGACGATAAATTAATAACCGCATTGCCAATGGGGTTGAATCAAAGGGGAAGCGTATACAAGCGCTAGATTGAGCGCGAAGCCGAGGACAACAGCGGCGAGTAAGAATTAAACAACCAACCCACTCTCGAGAAGGAGGGTGCAATCAAAAAAGTATGTATAACAACATCAACCCTGTTGCCGCTGTCTCAATTGGGAACAAAGTCGCGCAGCAATTACCTTCTTGATGTTGCCTTTAGCCGCTTCCATTATTTTCCTACCAGTGACCGTGGAACCTGTGAAGGCCACTTTATCGACGTCGGGATGCGCGGCGAGGGCAGCACCGCCGATGGACCCGAGAGAAGGAACGGTGTTGATGACTCCCGGAGGAAAGCTATTATCAACTGAGGCGAGAAAGCAGCACGGAGAGGGTAATGTTGCTCACCCTGCTTCCTTCACAAGTTCACAAAGTTTCTATTTTTGATAAAACCGGTGGCTGAGCAAACCGAATACAGGTGGTAACAGGAAGGGGTCGACGAACCAGGGCAGTCAGCGGTGTCACCTCTGACGGCTTCATTACTATAGTGCAACCACAGGCAAGGGCGGGTGCAACTTTCCATGACCTAGATCATTATTCATTGTGATGCGTGGGCGAGAATGATACCGACAACATACCACATGTTGATCGGATAATTCCACGGAATGCTAGAGAAATTTAAATATCTCAAACAAGAATTGCTACCGACAAGACTCGAGAAATACATTTGCCCACAAACACCAATCGGCTCATGTCGAGTGAAAGCAATTTTTGTCTTGTTATCGACCTCGATCGTCTACACATAAAAGGTAAGCAGTGGGAATGACAATAAGATGCTTGGAAGGATGAAGGACTAGACGCATAGGCGAAGCTATGGATTGTCATTCAGAACTGGACTGACCTGACCAACTATTTTATCAGCCCATCCAGCATAATAGCGAAGGCACTGGATAGTGTCGCCAATGTCAAAATCCCTTATGATGAATCCATCAACGAAAGCTCTACGGTGTGATGCCAACACTTTACCTGGCAATTTTAACAGGTTTGCCATTATTGAGTGTTTCAAGCTCGGCTAGTTCTTGTGCATCTCTCTCGATCAAATCAGCTAGCTTATTGATCAGTCTCGAACGCTCAAAGCCTGTCACATTCTTTCCCCAGGTTGTCCTGAACGCTTCGCGAGCAGCAGCTACCGCCACATCAATATCCTTGACGGAGGCTGCCAGATGGTATCAGTTCTCGCCGTGGGTTGTGACTGGGACTCGACGTGCACCTGCAACGACCGAGCAAATAGCTTCTTCCGTGGCAGGATTGACTGGTCTTATGAAATATTGCGTTTAGCATCGAGATCACAGATCGCGTCAACATTAACTCACTTGATGAATTCATTTGAATCGACTGAAGGCACAAATTCGTTGTTGATGAAGAGACCTGTCGGGACCGTGATCTCCTTGCCCGACAACGGGATCTTCACCACTGTGCTCTGCGCCATCGTGCTCGTAGATAAGAGTCTGATAGAGAGGAGCTGATGTGTGGGAGCTGATTGGACCCGTGCCGCCAACTTCCCCAACCGTAGAACTCGGAGTCGCGGCGCTCGCATTCTGAAGGGCATCGCCGGCAGCTCGGCTACTACACACGAAGTGCTTTGACTAGATTCAGGGTCCGACTAAGTACCACCTGGTTTACGCCCAATCGAGGATTTTGCCCAAGACCTTGAAAAGTCGAAATTACGGTAAGATTTTCCGAGAACCACCGTAGTCGCTAGCCATGTCTGCGGCCGTCGATATTTGGACATCCGTGGACCTCGTAATTCTACCTAAGTAGGATAAGTTCTCACGCGCACGGGATGGTCCGTGGGAAGTTTCCGTGGGAAGACAGTCCCCTCGGCCAAAGTCGCAACTGACCAAAGCCTCGTCTTTCACTCAACATCCAGAACCAAATCTCGTCTTGTCCAGGCATTCTAGCAAAATGGTCTTCTCAGTCGTAGCTCGTCGCGCCGCTGCCGCAGGCGTCAGATCAATTCACACCACCGCGCCCGTCCGCTCTGCTGGCCATGATTACCATGTACGTTCTGTCAGCTTTTCGTCTTATCGGCGCACGCTGAGGCGGCACATTAGCATCTACCCTTTGCCTGGCCAGGCAACAAGAAGACCGCGTTTGGCCTCAAGTTGACCTCTTTCTTGTTATTTGGCTTCAGCATTCCCGTCGTGGCCTCGGTCTACCAACTGTGAGTTCTTGTTCTCAATCCATATGGTCACTCTTCCTGAATCCCATGACAGGAAGAAATCTTCGTAAACTAGAGAAGAATGTATGGCACCTTGCACACGCTGTAGACCATTTGCGGCTTAGAGCTACATATATTCCATTGTGCATGAACTAGATTTGAGGCGAGCGGCCCGTATGATGCCCACATAGAGCAAGAACAACCATCCGCGTCCTTAGGGATTTATACGGCGGTCAAACTAATGCCCATATTACGGATCGATCGTCATCGCCCCATCCCCTCTGGCACCAGCGCTACGCTCTTCCTCTCCCAACCCCGCAAGCATGTCCTCCATAGCCACTTTCTTCTTCTTCGCTTCCACGGAATTGATACGGCAATCGCAGGCTCTGTTCAAAAAGTTGGGGTCACCTTCTAATGCATCCAGTGCCGTGATGGATGCGCGCCTAGCCGCCAACGATGCATTGGCATCCTGTGCGTCGGCTAAAATGACGTTGTGAACCACGACTTTGGAGAATCAGTTACTCCACATATCACACTGCGCTATCAAATCACCTACCAGAAACATGGGGATGGGTCGCATCCTTCTCTTTGGAGATTTCGAATTGGTGACAACCATGTGCCTGGAATACCTCAAGCAGTGTTTTGGTCGGATGGTGAGAAAGCGTTCGTAATGTGATGTGCCCATCAAAAAAAGGTCGGAGGACTTTGTCGAAGAATCGCTCGGTTCCTTCCGGAGAAAGGTCATCCGAGAGATATATAGCGCCAATTATTGACTCTACGACATCTGATAGCGCCTGGGGACCATCAATGGGCATATCGCAATTCGGATACTTGACTCACTTTCGGTGGCTCAAGTTCTAGCCAATATTGACCCAGTGGCCTGCCTTCCGACTTGGCTGCCTCGCGCTCGGTAGCTTCCAGCGCACTAAGCCCATTGACGTAGGTATCGATTGTCGCTGATAAATTGTGTGACTCCAATAATATATGTTTGTGCAAACCAGACCAAACGCAGACTGCCGCTAACGCCGAGTTTGAAACCATTGCGCCCTGGGGAGAAATTAAATATTGGGTTGCATGATCACCACGAGTAGGCCCAGACCTTGAGAAGAGTCAAACCGCCAGGGGAAAGCTGTTGATAGCGGTCGTAAATATGCCGAATCACCACTGTTCAGACATTGCCAATTAGTGCTCTCGATTAAAGCAGTGCGTGGGTGTACACACTGAAATCAAGGATGGCATCTCCGATGAATTCGAGGCGCTCATAGGAGGTCGTGT
This sequence comes from Sanguinoderma rugosum, assembly GCA_017499575.1. NCBI lineage: Eukaryota > Fungi > Basidiomycota > Agaricomycetes > Polyporales > Polyporaceae > Sanguinoderma > Sanguinoderma rugosum. Next base: position 2,143,793 of record VTPW01000003.1, on the reverse strand, counting down.
CCTTGCCATGAATTGATATGTGTGTCTATATCATAGGCTTGAGTGTTTGAAAAGGGACGGGAATGATTCATCACCTACGAGCGCTTCAGCTAGTAATTGCGGCCGAATAAACTTGTGACCGATGATTGTCTCCACAGCATCAATGCTGTCTGATGATAGTCTCGCTGCTTCTGAAGGCAGAGGCGCCTGAACTTTGTGGCGGAAGTCGGACCACTGGTCGATATTAAGAATAGGGACATTGAGAGTCTTTGCAGCACGAAGGGCCGTTTCACGACCTCCCGTAATGTATGCTGCCCCAATGATAGCTTCGGCGACATCGGCAACTGCCTTGAAAGGGGAGGCAATGGTTATCTTCACCGCAATTGACGGCAACGGTTGTTCGCACCTTATCCCCTAGAACTTGAGTGTCTTGCCCTATTTGTTGCCGTTTCTTTTTCCCTCGCCTTTTCTGGCTCTTTGTACCGTCTTTTGTCTCGATAGGTGTAGTATGAGAAACTTCAAGGGTCGAAAGATCTCCAGGTTCGATTTCTGGCAAAGGCTGTCCATCCGTCGACTGTCCCTGACTGCTACTGCCCTCCGCAGAATTGTTGCCCGGTGATAATGTCGATTGCCCAAGTTGATAGTTGACGGGTTTCCAAAACTTGGTAACAAACGGCTTCGAAAGGATGTAACTAGGTAAGCCCGCACGTGTGGCATTTTGCAGTAAAGATTTATTGCTGATCAAACGCTGCCGTATGAAGTGTAAGGCACCCTCGTTGGCCGTAGGGTTTGAGACGAATACGTATACGGATGATAGATATTTCAGGAAGGCATCACCTGGTGTCATCATGTAAATGGTACGGCACCCTCATGATGAAATCAGAGTATTCACCGAGAAGTTCTAGCCTTTCGTAATCGTATTCTATTGCAGAGGAAGGAGTGGATACCGCCATGTGAAGCAAGTCTTCGCGGACGCTGTGATCGAACAACCTGGCGTTTAATTCCTTGATGAGAAGAAGCTCATCAACTCTTCTCAAGATTGATGGTAAGGCCAAGGCTGTACGGAAAGTACTGTGCGGTGTGGATATAGTTAGTTGTAGGTCTGGAAAAGAAAATACAAAATAACAACCTAGCTGGAATAGTGAACTTAGCACATAGCTCCGGAATGAGATCTAGATAAATTAGGAACGTGTTTCATTTATGGGCTATGATGCTCACATTTGGCGCCACCTTTGACCGTCTCGGTTGCCTCGCTGCTGGGCGTCGTTGGGCTAAGGCGGTTTAGGAAAGGAGGAACTCTCGAAACCTCGATCAAAGGTTGATCATCTTTCTTGAGACCCTCGAAACCGTGTCTTCGAGCCTTACAATACTCTAGCAGGTTCGGGTATTCCGCTTCTCGCTGTAGTAACCGGTCGGCAATGTTCCAGGGCTGCAAAGTCATCGTCACTTACGAGGCTGTCATCTGGCTTGCTCAGGGGTGTTAAGTCCCTTCTGAGTTTAACCACTTCATAGCGCCTAGTAAATTCCACCCATCTATCCTGGATCACGGCATCTTTCATGTCGTCACCGAGGGTATTTTCATTGTAATCCTTCAATGGCAATGCCCACGCAGCAGCAGCAGCAGCAACAGATGCCCATGGAATAAGATCTTCTACGGACGGTGGATTCCATTGATCACCGCTCATGGGAGGCGTGCCTTGTGCGGAGTCCAGAGGTGCAAGGAAGAAAAGGGCGTCTTCGATTGCGCATGTATACGGTTTGTTGCCTATCGCCCGGCTGAGTCGCACCGTATAGGAATGGAGGGATTCGAGTTTGGTTTGGTTCACTGCAAGTGGGGCGGCACGTTGGAATTGGACCGTGGCTGGTGATCCGGAGAAAAAGATCTTGAAGGGGGGTAGTGTAGGAAGTGGACGTCTGACAAGTAAGAGCATCGGCGCATAATATTCTGAGCTTCCGAGTTGGTTGACGGAGACAATAGTGGGAAATAACGTGTCTGTGGGGTGACCGGCCGCACAGTGTCCCCAAAAGTCCGGCCTTTTCTGAGCGTACGTTCTCGTACCAGACCCACTTTGCTCGTCCTGGATAGTATTAGCGACATTGGCGCTGCGTGATGGGCCATTGGGTGCGGGCAAAGAAGCCGCGGTTTTCGTGCCAGTATCCAAGGCATAGCTGAAGGAAAATGGGAATAAACGATAATCTAGGGATCCTGCCTGACCTAAAAGTGTGCATGCTTGAAAACAAGCTGAGCGCCTAGCCTGAGCCAGGGATGGCGAAGGAAGCCCCGCTATATCTTTCATCAACGGCGGCGGAAGAGTTACCGTGCAAATATAACTACCGGCACCATCGGGAGTAGATGATTCTGTGAATTGGAAAAGCGGGCGGCTATGGAAGTGATCCCCGTGCGATGTTTGAGGGACGAGGCTAGAGGCCATGCGGTAGACCACCGTTGTTGCATCCTGTAGGTAAATGCGCCCGCTAGTTGTCGGATCGATCACCGATGGTTCGGAGCAAAGGTCTTCGTCTTCGCTTTCTGAAAGATACGGATCTACCGACTCGTAGATGTTGGCCGGTGGCGCGGTACTTCTAGGATCCTGAGAGACAGTATCGTACCACCGCAGAATATCAGGATGTGGCTGGGTGATTTCTGACAAGACTCGACGTTGCGCAGCATTATCTTGTTCCACCATGTAGATGAGGTGACTTTCTCGTCCTCGAGCACACGAACGAACATACGCCTCCGAAACGTGGCTATGGAATAGGTCAAAGCGGATGACTACGGAGGCTTTTGGGACGCCGAGGTCTTCGAAGGACTTCGTCGCTACAAGGAAATTGTAGGTACCGGTCGAAAATTGCCTAAGAAGTGTTTGTGGCTGCACTGATTAAGCGGATAGCAGAAGACTGCGGCTGAACAAATACCTACTTGACTATCTGCTGCCCTGTTTCTCACGGCGACACAAGGACGCAAGAAGGGGAATTCTTCCCCTAGTGAGCGCAGCATGTCCACTATGACATAGGCAATCGCTCGCTTATGGACTAAGAAGTATCAATATACGGCGTCAGGCGACGCAGCTGTTAACTGACCAAAGACAATGCCTCTGAACGCTTCTCCATATGGTTGGCAGGCCTTCAGTAGTTCGACGAGCCTAAGCAGTTTGGGGGTCACATTAAATCCCTGCGAACTGGCGTCTAAGTTCGGCATCGTGTAGTTCCAGTTCTTGATTGTTTGAAGGCATTTTACCTGCTGATCTACGGTGTGCGTTCCAGAGATGGGAGGCTTGTTGTGATTGATCTGACCTGGGTGGCTCGGGGTTCCATTGAAAGTTCTTTCGATTGCCTGCTGAGCGCGGCGCCACACTAAGTCAGCAGCGCATAAACCAACTTCAGTCAATGCCCGACGTGATGCTTTGAAGTGTCGACGCAGAATTTTCTCTCCTGGATCCAGCAGCTTCAATTCTGCCATCAACTTGGTGTCGCTGATAGCCGGAGAGGAACCGTAGGTGATAACAACAACTTCGCTTGGACCTGCTGAAAGGGACGAGGGACGTTCTGTGTGTTGCTCGGAGGAGGTCTCAGCAATCGTTGACTTGAATACCGCTTCAGCGTCGAATATGCTCTTTTCGAAAGAGGCGTACGAGGAATGGACAAGAACAAGTAACCGTGGGGAGAGAGGTTTGCTCAACGAGGAGTAGTGTTCCATGACCTTGCTAGCTGTCATTAAGAAGGTATGTGTACACTGTTCTTGTTCCTTGAACGCATCAATGATAATTGTCTGAAAGTCGGACAGCGACAGTACACGGCGGTTCAAGGAGTGGAGAAGAGCCTATGTTGGCTCCACTATGAGCTGCTGTTGAGACCGAAAAATCGAGTGACTGACCGTGACTTCAACTATATGCACGGCGCCAGAAGTCAGGGTCCGCGCGTTCGGCGGCGACAGGTGATCCTCGACAACGATATTCCGCGACCGCAACGCTAGAGCACTGCTTTGGACGCAGGGAGTACTCCTGCATGCAAGTAATCTCAGGTTAACCACAGCTGAAATGCCATACCACTTACTCAACGACAAGAAGGACAGGCCGATCCGTGCTTTGAATGGTCCATTCGGCAAATTGAGTTATGAGTTCGTATGAAGCTAGGATTTGAGATCAAACAATGGTTCTCGGCGCGAATGGAAACACTGACCTCGTTGTGTAGATAGGGCGCCAATGGCTGTTTAGACAGAAGTAGACGACGACGGAAGGAGAATAGAGGTAAGACTCTTACTGTTCTCTCGTCTGGCTTGTTCGAGTATGTGGTTTATGTGGTCGGATACCGGAAGATGATGCAGATGGACAGACTGCTCCGCCACATTGCCATGGATCTCTGGGAGACGCTGGCTGATCGAACCTGCAGGAGATTCCGTCTCCTCGGTCGACGAAAGCTTCCGACGCTTTGCAGGTCTGGAGCCTTCAGCATTATCGGACCCCCCAAGAGGAGGCGCGGCAGATGCTGGGGTATGCAAAGCATCTGCAGGAGGATTTGCCGCCGCCCCGCCTGGCATGGTAAGCCTGGCCGAGCTACTTGCAAGTCCACTCTGCGCATTGGAGCCCAGAATGCTGTCGTCCTCATTGAGAGAGTCGGGAGGCTGGGTCCGGCCTTTCCAGCTGTCTTTCCAGTGTCTCAGCATGATCGTGGTTGAAGGAAGAAGTAAGTTCATTCATTTCAAGCGCCCGTTGTCCTGTTGGTCTCGTGACAAGCGCATTTCTTTCCGACCTGCCACCATCGCGTCTCGCGACGAGCAGCTGGGTTTTCATGCCATCGGTATTCTCAAAGGACTCGACAACGAACATCGACTTCCCTAAATTCGACTCGCTTCTCGTCAAAGGCTCTTATCCACCGTCTGCACCCATTCACCTCTGCCTTTCGCACATAGCAGAGTCAGGGACGAGCCACGGCGCGGTTATCCTCACTCCCTCGAAAGAACGGTTGCAGGGAGCCCTTTTGGCGGAAAATGACCCCTGGCTTCAAAGGAACTCTGGCACGGGAACCGTAGCTGCCCTATCTCGGCGTATCAACGTACTGTCGGTGCTACTTCCTCCTCATTCAGCAAGGACGGGCCTCTGATTGACTTTGCCTCGGACTCTGCTTCGAAATCGCTCTCTTTCTACCTCCTCGCTTCCCAGATACCCACCAACCCCCCATCACATGGTCTTCTTACTCTCCATGTTCCACGCAGCCGATCCGTCAAATGACCCATCCTGGAGTACGAAGACCACGTTCCCAACACCCCCCTCTCTAATCGTTCTCCACGAGCTTTCATTTTATTTCACGTCGGGAACAGAAGCAGCGGCGAGGTACCATGCCCCCATCTTCCTGGCTGCTTCTTAAATCATGGGAAACGTATTTTAGCTCCCAACCCACACTATCCTCGTACCTGGACCTGGTCGTGAATGCCATCGCTGCGGCATCGTCCCTATCGAAGCACCCTTCAAAGTACGATCTTGCGCGATGGGTTCTATCATTCCTCCATTGAATTTTAGCTTTCAACAGCGGCACATCGACGGGGGTTTCGTTAGCCCTCTTTGATTCTGGAATGGACACCCTGCGTTTACCCATTCTCAAGGTGCCACGCTTGTCTCACCCTCATATCGGAGCTCCAGGAGAAGAATCAGACGAGCCTCGTGTAGAAGCTGTCTACCAGTTTGTACGCAAGTATTTTGAGTTCATCCTCGAATTTACGCTAGGTATGTTCTAATCTCGTTTGTACATAATGGTCGGAAACAATATCAACCGTTTCTTCTAACGATTGCTATAGAGCACCACGATGAGACCCCTCAATCATCGACCGCATCGGCTAGAAAATCCGTACGATTACTCCAGAAGGACCGATTCATTTCAGAAATGATCATGTAAACTAGTTCATCTCCGCATTCAATTATATCGTTTTTCTCAGGTCGCACCCACCAACGCCACTAAAACCGTATAATCACATCATGCTGTATCTACGTTTTGATAAAGTTGTAGAGCAGCAACTGCTTCGTTCTCAAAATAACAGTCTAGTAACAGGTCTGACCATTGATGAATTGCCAGCAGGATTTCGTCTGTATTTTTGTACTCGATACAATCTAGTGTAGATACATTAGAAAGTTAGAACAAGCTCTGGATATCGTACAACACCGTAAAATAACCGACAAATATGAAAGCGTATAACATGCGTCCCAAAGCGCAAAAGCTGTATAGATATCTCCGGACGAAGGGGTGCGGGGGTGGAGAGAAGCTTTGAAATCTAGGTCAACCGCGAGAGAAAATAGGTCCAAGCGATGAAGATTTCAAGAGAAAAGGCATCGCAAAAAGCTTCGCGAGCACGGGCGCATGAAGTCTTTGAGAAAGGTGTCGTGAAAGGCCGTATTCGTTTTTCGAATTTGCTTCGTGTTCATCGTCACTCGCAACGGGGCCCGTTACGGGCCTACTCAGCCTCGGTCCTCAGCATCTTTGCTTCCCAGCGTCGCTTTTTACATACGGTAAATCGGCCTCCCCCTCTTATCAACCTCTGCGCCAGTCCTGGCATCGACGTATCGAGGGCGTTTGGATCTTCCCAAGAAACCCCAGGAGCTGTATTTGCCTTGGTGCTTGTATTTCACTCCTCCTACTGATCTCGGAGACAGCCCAAAGAATCGACGCAGACGATCAGTGAAAGAGAGGCGAGGGCCGTATTGACCTGAATACGCCTGAGGGTAGGCGGCGGTATTGGCCTGATGTCAAAGAGCACATTGTCGGTAAGCTGGTATGGAAGAAAGGGAATTTTCGACATACATAAGCAACCGTGCTACCGCCTGTAGATATGACCTGGGGTGTGCTGGAGTGATGGCGATGGTGTCTGCGGCTGTGCGAGTGTCCGTGACCGTGCCTACTCCTGCTAGGACTCCTGCTGCGGTGACTACGGTGACTGCGATGGCTGCGACGCGATGAAGAGGGGGCTATTACGACGGGGGCGGCTGCGCTGGTGGCATAAGTTGGCTGGCCGGCGTAGTAGCCACTTGCATACTGGGCTTGAGACGCGGGATACGTTTCATAGCCGTGGCCATGATGGGAAGACGAGTACGCAACGGGTTGCGGGACATAGGATCCTTGGGGTGGATAGTAGCTCATGGTGGGTGATTTGTAGAGAAGGCGAATCAAGTGTCAGACGAGGAGCTTTATCTGAATCCGAACATGCAGTGACGCTATTCTTGTGGGAACGCCGGTGGATTTAGAGGCAAACACAGCCCCATCGGAAGGGTGGTGATCTCATTGGATATCTTTTGTGCAGTGTAGATTACCTGAAACATGTATACACGAGGCAAGCAAAATAAATGAAGCTGTTACAACGTTCGCTCCAAGTCCTGGAAATCACCTTCGTGCAGCTGCGTGGTACGCGGAGAAATTAGGTTTCGACAGAGGAACTAACCCCCTTCGCCATACTGCATTGTGTAGTCGATATGACTAGAAAGATCTACATCAACGGATGATCTTCATTGATGCACAATAGCTTCATTGAATACATGGAATAGAGGGTTCAGGTCATTGTTTCTTGTCCTCAAGTTGTCGCGAACATGCCCGAGCTATTGTCCGCAGACAATGGTCACCTTGCTATGTCCTTTTTATGACATATCCCGCTTCTGCCTCCGGACGACGGATCATCGGTAGTAGCTGTCACGAGATCCATTTTAAACATGATGGGACAGCGCTAAGATTCAAGAAGTACGGAATTGACGAGGAACAACGGATCGGGTCGGGCACCTGAAGAGCTTGTACTAGTCCTCCATGACTCGGAATTGGGTTTTATCAAATAGGTTGCGCACACCCGGAATCCGAGACGCTGAAGGTTACGGACGAGGCCAGGCAGGGATGGGTGATGTGTGTATGGTTTAATCCATATCTAGAGCGACGGCCAGGGGGAGAATGTAAACGAAGGGGGCCGAAGGGACAGCCAAAGCGGAGAGGCATCAACGCCACAGCAGCAGGCAATCAATCTGACCGAACGCGAACACATATCTCATCAACATCAGAAACAAATACGGCGGAGGGGTCGGTGGCCAAGCGGGGGCGACGCTGTAGAATGAAATGGGTTGCGAAGGACAGACACAATTGCGGAGTGGTCAGTCTAAGCGAATGTCGAATTTGCGCCTTGGTTTTCTTGAGGGGGAGGGGTAGCGCGCGCCGGGAAGACATATCACCCCCATATGACGCCCAGAGATAGAAGGACAACGGCTAAATCTTCTGAGATCAAAATGGCGGGCGTAGATGAGATAAGGAGGTGGCAAGGGAAGTGATACATCTGGGTGTGAGGCAAGGCAAGTTCCCGTCCACTTGGGACAACGGCCTGGAGTGAATAACTAGAAGGTACGCACACTATGGATAAGAAGACTGCTCGGGGGATCTAGATCCACCGTCTCCAGCCCCGAGACCGTGACCGCGCCCACGCAGAATAAAGGCGAATCGACGTTGGATATTGAGTATCGGCCATTGCTTGCATAGATCGCCGCGCAGGCAGGCGAAGATCTACTATCCGAGTCGAGTGGTGTTATCGGCGACGGATGTTAGGCTCGTTTGCCTTTATGGGCCGGTGATCCAATCCACTCGTCGTCCAACACATCCCCTCCTCTGGCTCGACCGCGCTCGACCTGCAACCTTTCTCAAGCATCCTCCCTGAACCTACTCATCCTCCACTAGACTTCTCCCCCCTCCTTTTCCTACTTCTTCCATGCCTCTCTTTCCCTCCCTTCCCAGTCACTGATCGCAGCTCCCCCCTTTGACCGCATTAGCCGTGGGTGCACAGCGTTCACAACCCCCTACGATATTGGTTTTTCTGAAACGTCAGGGCGTTCATGACGCGATGCGTGCATGTATATGAGAGACGAGACGGCAGTACGCGATGAGTGGGCAAAGTTGGAGAGTTGACCGCATAATGCGGGGCGTCCGGAGCATGGGTGGGCGATGCATGTGGGCGATGTATTTATGGGGTGCGATAGACCGTCGTCGTCAACGGCTGACGTTCTGATTAACGAGCAGTACTGTGAAGTAAGCAATCGTATTCAACGATTATGGCGGTTTGGCATGTACCTATTCGTGCGCTGTAGCGCGGAGATAGCACGTTGACTCATTCCCTGAATCTACGTCCCTTCCTTTGTGAGTGTCGAGAACTCAAAGGTCTAAGAACCTCAGCGCGTCGACGTGGTGGTTCGAAGTTGAATCCATTTCTCGGCGTGTCGGGATCAATCGGCGGTGGCTGAGATTGGCTCGTATTTAGGACAGTAGCAGGATGAATAGGCAGAGGTGGAATCTATAGGGACCTTCGCCAACACCATCAGCATGAAGAATGTAGATCAAAGCAAAAAACACAGTCGAGAGGGCATCAAGTGTAGGAAGGAACTGAACTCCTCAGCTCACCAGATCCCATCTTAACCCCAGCCTCCATGATTGAAATTGGGAACAAGCGAGAGTGGAATACAATGTTATTGGGTAAACGGGGTGAGAGACAGAGGAGAACTCGACGGTACAAATGTTGGCTTGTGATTGAAGTCGGTGCAGGGTTGACTTCTGCCACTTCCCGGAAACGCTTGAGACGTTCTAGATCTCACACCATCGTTATTTCCCTTCTTACACTCGAGGACTTTGCGGTTTAAACAACTTATATACCGCGACAAATCATAAGTGTACATACATCGCCATCCATTGAAGCAAAGAGAGGAAGATCTCGACAGAACATAAATAACAAAATGCACAAATGCAAACCGCTTCCGCTTATTGGGTGTAAGGGTAATCTTGGCTCCTCTTCTGGCGAGGCAGAGGATCCTGAAGGCTTTCAACAACCCTGGTGACGTTTATGCCTGGTTGTTCCAAATCCTCCTTCACGGCTCCTGGTAGGCTGGGAGTGCCGAGTTCATACACGCCGGTCATGATCTATTCATTACGAGTGAGAGCATCAGCAACAGAAACCCCAAATGACGAAGTACGGGTATTTACCTTCTGTGGGTTTGAGCTCGTCCTAGAGGACTTGCTCCTACCGCCAGCGCTAGTATCACCTCCACCGACTCGGAACGCAGGTGAGCTTAGTGTCGCGCCAGACCGTAGTACAGTCCGAGAGTTGTCTGTGCCGAACAGGACATTGTCTTGGTCATCTACGACGAGATTGTTCCACCCAGCGCGAGCATTCAGAGTTGATAAGAGCGAGTTGGTGTACAGCTTCGAGAGCGGGAAATCCCAAAGGAAGTTCCTGGATCGACGGTTATCAGAGAATATACGATGCGTAGGGGTCGGACCACGCTTACATTGATGTATTCTGATAGGCAACTAAGTGAGATGTAGTGCGGAGTGATTGCCTATAAACTCACCTTGATGGCTAAGAATGAGATCACATCCAACGCTGCAAAGAGAGCTGTGATCATCCCGGTTTGGATGGTTACTGTTGGAGAGCGGTTCGCTCAGATATCCATAATCCGAAGCATCAGGAATACGTACATCGCATTATCCTGTTGATAATATCATCCGTAGCGCGAATACCAGTCTTGCGTTTGTACTGAGGAATCATGATTCAGTAACGGTTAGCCGCGTGCAGATGAGGCGACTCACCAAGTGGTACACCAGGCTAGAGGTGATAATGACATCAGCGGTGGCAGAAGAAACGAGCCACGTAATGATGGCCGGGGACATTCTTTGGAGGCTGGGGTAGGTGAGGCTCCTGGTAACCGATGTGGTGATTGCAGCGGAGTACGCTCCCACTGCAGAACGATTAGACAACGACGACGAGCCAGAAAGGGCGCTAGGCATTACCAAGTGAAGAGAAAGAGAAGAACACGATCACGGCGGTGATTGCCTTGGACTGACTGATTATGTTGATTCGCCATGCAATGAAGCACTGAATCGGCGTCGAAATCATGACCTAGACAGATATGAGCTCGATACTATGGATAGTCTAGTATTTGAGCATACCATGACAATAGGATCTGGTGGGATGGAGTCAGCGGTTAATGGTCAACTGAGGGGAACCCTTGAAAGCGTACCAGACATAAGCACTATACATCCGAGCGCAAAAATGAATAAGCCATCCTAGAACTGGACGAGCGGAATGTACGTACTGACTGGAATATTGCTTATTGCTTCCATGGTACCTACGGTGAGGGATCAGTGGATGACGTCTGCATAACTACCACAGCAGTACGGACCAAATCTCAAGATGAGCGGTTCGTAGATGATGCCGATATCAAACCCCGTATTGAGTGTTTCGACAAAGAAGAGGTATAGAACCTGATTTAATCAACATTCGATCAGTGAAGATTGGCACGAACAGTTGAACGGGGCTCACAAGGTAGCGGATCCAAGCCTTGTCGCTACCGTGAGGTCAGTGCCATGTGCCAGTAGCCGACGAAACGAACGCAGCTCACTTCGTGTACGTCTGGTAGTAGATGAAGCACTGAAGAAGCAAGGGTGAGTTTGACCGCCGGTACATCGAGCCAGCCTATGTCTACATACTTGAACAGTAAGGACCTTGTGAATGTATCAGTATTCACCGCTAAGAATGAGATGATGAGGCCTACTCCATACAAGATAGCATTAAGCAAGACTCCGATGAGCATCGGTCCAAACCTGAGTCATAGGGTTAGCTGGATGGCAGGGTTCATGCCTAGAACAGACGTACAAGAGCTGGAGGTTTGGCATAGGCATTGAGCCCGTCGGTGGCGCGTCCATTATCAAAGGGTTTGGGAGGCGATGGGGAATACGGAAAAGTAGGAGGCCAAGAAGTGCGGGTTTGTGGCGGCCTGCTCCTGCTCTTAGCCTCCGAAGGAGAATGTTCTTATCCACCGATGAATCCGAGCATTAACGCCGGATTTAGATCTTTCTTCACATTAATGTTTCACCACGGTGACCGGAGCCATCATGATTGAACCAACAGCTCGGGGGGGCATATTCTGGCAAAGGGAATATGTAGTCCTTCTCATTCTCATCACCCAGGCCGCGAATCTGCATCATCGCTGAGGATGAGAAGGCCAACTAGGACTAGCTGAGATTGTGCCGCACTAAGGCAGCGATAGCCTGTAGCGTGCATCTGATCGGCGTCTGTCCAGACAACAAAGTTGATTCTCCACGTCTCAGGCTATTTTGATTCATCAGACTCAAACCATCAGCACTCTGAGAGTAAATCAGCGGTGGGAATTCTCTGACCGTGTGTCGTATTTGATTCCTGCATCATAAATGATGATAGAACCCGCAGCGCCGCGTGCCCAGACTGATTTCTTTCACTTTCACGTTATACTGCGAAATTCTGCAAGTAGATCAGTGTGAATGGTCCTCTCTATTTGTACAGCTGGGTCGTTCCACCGAAGATTGGAGATTGTCTGGAATGCTACCAGTTACTGTAATTGTATGCCGTGGGTGTCGTGGTACCATGCTTACACGTGCGGCCGGGGTCCATGGAAGGAAGGCGCCTAATATCAGAAAAGGAGCGTAGCTTTCTATCTCTTGCTTCGATGCTCCGGTCCAGATGGACAAAAGTATAGGGCCGCCTTGCGGCAATACCATCTCATAATGTTGTGGCGCTGGTTTAACATAGATATCCCTCCAAATACACTCTGATGACTGAGGGCGGGATATAAAGAGGTCTCAGGACTCAGTACTCGGTATCTAAGCTCCAAATGTCCTTACCCAGAATCGTATGGCGTTGCATTGCTTTCGTTCGCAGTACACTTACAATGCTGCCTTAGCCACAACGTACCACTGTGCTCGTCATTGGCGGAGGACCAGCGGGAAGTTATGCCTCGACCCTTCTAGCTCGAGAGGGACTAGACGTAGTCCTGCTTGAAGCACTCAAGCATCCCAGGTATTCATGATTATACTGCAAGCGGATAAGTTGGCTAACATGCCCGTATTCAACAGAGAACATGTCGGAGAGAGCATGCTGCCTTCAATGCGACAATACCTTCGATTTATTGATTTGGAAAATGAGTACGATATCAGAGGTTTTATTCACAAGGTAGCCCACGCCGCTTCGATCAAAAGGTACTATCAGCTGAAGTTGTCTAGCCAGGAGCCTTTTTCAAATTTATCCATGGTGCACCAGAATGCTGTAAGTGTCAGATGGGCAGAATTTGCCCGCTCATTGACAAGGTTCGATCTTTAGATTCCGACTTCGATCTTCTCGGACAGGACAAGAGGACCTGGCATGTTGTGAGTACAGTACCCACCTTGCTCTGATAGAAACTTATGTGAAAGTGTATAGTTTAGAGCAGAAGCCGACGAGCTCATGCTTCGTCACGCCGCACAACAAGGCGTTAGAGTCTTCGAGGAAGTCCGTGTCGATTCAATTGAATTCGCAGGCAGTGACTCTATGAGTTCACGCCCTATCACGGCCAACTGGAAGTCCAAACTTGGGGAAACCGGGGCTATCTCATTCGACTGGCTGATAGATGCCTCCGGTCGCCAAGGCCTTATGGCCACGAAATACCTCAAGAATCGTATCTACCGTGAAGGCCTGAGAAACGTCGCAGCGTACGGGTACTGGGAAAATGCCCCAGTCGAAGAGGATGGATCTCACCAGAATGCAACTTGGATTGAGTGCCTAACCGGTTTGCTGTTATTTTCTCAATCACCGCTCATATGTACTCATATCTATTTCATTGTAGATAAGCGAGGCTGGGCATGGTACATACCTCTCCACAACGGCAAGACCTCGGTTGGCATTGTCATGCATCAAGAGACGTCTAATCAGAAGAAGGCCGATGGACCCAAGGGACTCGAGGCTCACTACCTGGACCAGGTCAAACTAGCACCAGGTGTCCTCAAACGTCTGGGGAACGACGCGACCTACATCACCGGGAGTGTAAGAAGCACTGCCGATTTTAGCTACCATGCGAAATCATACTCTGGCGACCACTACCGTATCATTGGTGATGCAGCAGGTACGGCTCTAGACCCTCTTACTAGCTCACATGTCTGATATCAGGACAGCATTCGTTGACCCACTTTTCTCATCGGGAGTCCACATCGGGATGACCGGTGCTTTGTCTGCTGCGTGCACTATCCTTGGCTCTATGAAAGAACAAGTTACGGAAGTGGAAGCATGTGCCTGGCATGATGCAAAGATAGGTGTATCCCAGACCAGGTATACCTTCCCCTCAATATTACCTCACATCAGATGGGCTGACTATTTGAAATGAAGGTTCTTGCTGGTCGTTCTCAGCGCGTACAGGCAAATGCAACACCAAGGTAACTATACAGCGTTGGGTGATTTCAACCCCCAAGATTTCGGGCGTGCCTTTGAGCTTTTTCGACCAGGTGCGCAAATTTGTCTTGATGGATTTTCTTTCCCTCGTGCTCACTCCTATCAGTTTATCAAGGGCAACATGATGTGGAGAATCAGTTGACCAATGAAGAGCTCGAGCGAATGATCGACTTCACCCGCAACTTCTTCCTACCACTTTCCCAAGACCAGTATGCGGATGTTGGCGAACGATTTGGACAATTTACGGAGATCAACGGCCCAGTCATGGGACCTGATGACCTTGCGAAGGTTCTTGATGACGATGACAGCGACGCAAAGGCTGTTCTTCAAAGAATCAATGCACTTAAAGTGCTCAGCAATGAGATGGGTTCATCAGGATTAAATTCGGAGGCTGTCAATGGGTACACGCTGGTTGTGGAGAAAGGTCGACTGGGGATGAAGAAGGTGATCAATACATAGGAGTTGCATAGGAGACGATGCAATTCGGGATGATCTGATACAGAACCTAGTCGTTTCAATCTAGTTCTCTACCCACAGAATTTACCGTGCCTGACAAGTGCCTGTTACTCATTTTCGGTGGGATTGAATACGCTTCGTGTGCAGCAAGGGCTCGGACTTGGACGGCACTGCCCAATGTATGTACGAGCAACGACGACCGAGCACGCGAGCACTTGATATTAGAGATGGATATACCGAAGTGCAACCGGTGCTCAAGCCCAGGTTTGTTCTGGCCTGTGACACTATACAAGGCTCAGGCAAGAATGTTCAACTCAAAGTACAAACGCGGACTCATGATTCACTGAATACATAATGTGTACAAGACGATATATTTGTACTTGCGCCCACGGCGACTCATCTGGGTGTGCTATTTTCACTGCTTCAACAATTTCGGGATCCCCTTGAGTGCTTTGACTGCATCAGAATGCAATTCCAAAAGAACATCCTACGAAGGAAATTAGCGATCGGTAAGACCTCGAGCACAGCCGCTTACCTTGGTAGGTTTGATCTCCTTTGTCATCCCCACGCCGATACCAGCCCACATGATGGATCTGTTGGTTTCATTCTTCTCGGTGGCCTCCGCAAATAGCCTCTGCCTCTCCTCGAGGCTCACGCCCTTCAGGCTATCGTGTACGATATCGTTGATAAGAGCGCGCCCGTCATGGTGGGGAGGCCATCCCATCTTGTCCATAACTTCGTCGAACATTATTCCTCGAGTAGTCGACCCGAAGTCTGCTTTGACCAATTCGGCCTTCATTTCGTCGGTGTAAACGGATTCGGGCGTGAAGAGGAACCGGGTACCAACTACGGCACCCGCTGCTCCCAAGGCAAGCAAGGCTGCAACTTGCGCACCCGTAGAGACGCCCCCAGAACCAAGTACTGGTGGGTGGCCTGGTGGAAGCGCACTGAGGATCGCTGGAACGAGGGAGAAGAGTGGCGGGGCAAATGAGCCTCCATGCCCTCCAGCTTCGATACCTGGAAATCAGATGAGCGTCATGGTAAGCAAGGGTATAAACGATAGATACCTTGGGCAACGATAACATCGACCTTCCATTCGTTCGCAGCAGTAAGCGCGGCTTCAACGGAGTTGACCGTAACGAAAATCAGTGTCTGAAGGCGATCTGACCGCTTGGCATCGTGTTTCCGCACAGTAGCGATGTGTTTCCCTAGGTCGGCGCCAAAAGCAAACAAGATAGCTTTTGGTTTCTCGGCCAACGCCGCAGGGATGAGAGGCGTGTCGGAAGCCTCAGTGATGTCGAGTACCCAGCCGACGAAACCGATCCCGACAGGAATTGGGGCCCCATCAGGGACAGCAAGGGCTTTGCGCGCATCCCGCAAGTTCTGTCGGATTTGATCCACGGTGTCCAAGCCTGTTGCACAGTTATCGCAAAGGATAGCGCCCAAAGGTGACTACTATCTCACCTACGGGGACGAAGCCAAATCCACCGGCACCGCTGACTATGGCAGCCATGCTTGGATGGGCACCAAAAGCCATAGGCGTCAGTACGATTGGACTGGGGATGTCTGGACGTGTACATTTCTCTTGTCAGTCGCGGTACGTGAAGCAAGAACAATCACCCAACTGAGTTTCTCTGTGAACGGAGTGCTTATTGGTTCCATGATGAATGTAGCACGTTGGTGAGCACAGGCGTTTCTCTTTTGTGGACTTTATGTAGCCATGAATTGAGTCATCAGATGTACACATCAGACGAGAATGGAACGGTGCGAAAGTCGAGGCGCATCACTGTATTGGCCTGCATCAATCTCCATAGTTCCAGCCACGATGGCATAAGGAAACATCACACCTTGTATGGAGAAGAGAACCCGTGAGCTGAATCAATCTGGATAAAGCTTACTTATTTATCCCGATAAGAGTCGAGAGTGAGAGTCGTCGGACTCCGTGTCTGAGTGTGAGAGTTGGCCAATGCCGAAACTTGAAATTTCTCAAAGTAGAACACTACCACTCGCCGTTAACCACGGCCTTCCTCAAGGCTCACCGTCTTCTCTGGAGCTGTCCGCGAAGTCTCCCCGCTCGTAAATCAACTCAGTTGAGTTGAGCCAAAGGTGCAGTACCACGGAACCCAAGGAATACCGCGTCGTGTCGCCAGTGCCTCTTCGAAAGTGGTACTTGGGTACGGGAAATGGGGTCCTTCACGTCCTGTGGATTGTCAAAGCTTGAGAGTCGACTTGAGGAGAACTTCTGATGTTCTATCAAGTATCAATCATCGTGATTTGGGGCCTTTATGCTGTGAAGATTTGGCGGCACAATCCCTTGGGACATGCAGCGGCACGTCCTTGGAGCCTCTGAAAGGACGATCCATCCATCATCCATCATATCAATCTCAGATGTAGGCTGCGCTGCGCTCTGGGCGGCGTACTACGATGGCGGGTTAAGGCCCGGTCGGCAATGGGTGGGTGGGTTGAATGAATTTCCAGTTAGTGGACTCCCGTAGAATGTGCGTTCTTCTGATTTAGACGGCGCTGGCAGCCACACCACCAAGGAGGCTAATATTCGGAATATAGGAACGGTCTGCCTGTAGGCTATAAGAATAGCATGGGTCAGGCATTCGGTTTTCGCAATAGTCACTCAAAGCATGGCGGACTCACATACGTTCCTCATCGCGAGTTTACACAGATATCAACCAAGCGTAAATGTTGATGCTATCTTTGTCTTCGATGCCCTTGCTGATACTAGGCACAGGTCCCGTCATGGTCCTCCCCGACGTTATGGGCTGTGATTTTCGCGTCGTTTCTCTGGCTATTGATACGTCGCCCGAATCTCACCGACAAGGATGGGCACCCCATCCCGCCCGGACCCCCCATACGCTACGCGTTTCTTCGGAGGTATCCCGAGAAGCCATTGTACAGGTGGGCGCAGAAATACGGCCCCATATACTCGGTTTGGATGGGGACCCAGCTTTTCGTCGTTATCAACGATCCCCAAGTGGCCCGTGACTTACTCGTAACCCACGGAGCCAACTTCTCGAGTCGTTGGCCGTATTTCATGAAGAATCAAACCATTCTACGTGGGGGCGGGATTACTGCGGCTTCGTATAACGATACATGGTATGGGTTGTCTCAACTAATTCATTCCTATGTGCTGACACTTTGACTTCGCCAGGCGGAAACATCGAAGAATTGCCATGTGGCTTCTCAACTCTAAGGCAATACGAACGTATGCGGAGACGATCGACTATGAAGCCCACATATTCTTACGGTCCCTATATGATCTTTCTCAACATGGGAAGATCCCAATCGACCCGGCTACTTACGCTGGTCGGTATGCATTGAAGTTAGTCCTATTTTCTATTTTCGTCCACCGGACTCTTTCTGACTATTCTCCTAGTAACATGCTTACCCTGACCTTTGGGAGCCGTACCGTGAAGGCCACCGACCCCCTTGTCCAAGAGGCACTTCGCTTAGGCATGGAGTTTATGCGACTGACTGGTGATTGGCGTTGTCTCGACCCTATGAATTTCGCGCAACTGATCATTGCTGTGCAACAGGTCCCTGGTCGAACATGATCGACTTCTTCAAAATTCTTCAGTGGATCCCTACAACCATGCGCGCCCAAGGTCGAAAATTGCACAACGACTTCATCGCAGTTTACGGGGCCATGATGCTCCGCACCAAGGCCCGAATGGACGCGGGAGAAGAGGTGCCTGATTGCCTCGTCAAGACGCTCATCCAGTGTCAAGAGGAGGAGCAGCTCACATGGGAGGATATGTGTTTCATTGTCAGCGCCTTCACGACTGGAGGCGTTCATTCGGCGAGCATTTGCGCACTTCAGCCGTCTCGGCTTAATTTCTGACATGCAGCGCGTGTAGACGTCGGGCATCATCGAGTGGTTCCTCGCTCTCATGCCCTCGAACCTTCATGTTCAAGCGAAAGCCGCCGAGGAACTGGATCGCGTCGTGGGCAGAGATACCTGGCCCACGGCTGAAGATGAAATGAAGTTGCCCTATTGCAGAGCGATTATTAAAGAGGTGGCTATCCCCGTTGCCTGACGTCGTATCCCTTCATTCAACGATCACAGGTCTTACGCATTCATGCTTCCTTCTGGATGGGGACACCCCACTGCTCCGATGAAGATTTTGTGTACAGAGGCCTTTTCATCCCCGCGAACTCGGTCATGGTCCTAAATGTATACGCTCTGCACCACAACGAATCACGTTACCCCGATTCGTACGTGCCTCCCTTTCCTCCCAAATGCCCACCCATCTCAGGATATATTCAGATTCTCGTTCAATCCTGAACGCTATCTCGGCGACGAGCTAGGCGCTATGGATTCGGCTAAACAGCCGGATGCTCTTGTGAGGGACCACTGGGCCTTCGGAGCTGGGTGAGCACGCATGCATAGCGCGCCTGAAGTGCTTGGTTGACCCGTGTTAACTTCTAGTCGACGTATCTGCCCCGGGATGGAAATGGCTGAGCGTGAACTCTTTCTAGCAATCTCGCGTCTCCTGTGGGCCTTCAGCTTTACCGAAGTGCCGGGGGAGCCGATTTGTCTGGAGGAATACGAAGGGTTTTCGGGGCGCACACCGCTCCCTTACAAATTGACACCAAAGCCGAGACACGCCATGGTTCACGATGTGCTGGTGGAGAAGACTGAGATCAACTTGAATGATGTATGAATATGAGACAGTCGTAGGAGGCCTTTTTACGAAATACCCTGCCCCAGAGAGTGGCGATGGCATGTAACACGGCAGAAATATACTGCAGCGATTTGTTGTGTTCTTTTATGGGAATTTTGCTAGCTTAGCGCTCATCTGGCCGAAAGTCGGCATCCAAGAATGGTAATTTTATATGTGGCCGGAAACACCGCTGCGACTCAGAGCTATGGTTCGCTTACCGACCGAACTTGCAGCCGATCCAGACGCGCTCACGACTATGTTATCTACGGCATGGGGTGACCCCATTGAGTATGTTTGCGCTGCGAGAAGCATGAGGCAAGTAAAATAAAGTAATGGTTCACTCCAGGTCCTGGAAATCACCTTCGTCAAGATCGTGTGGCTACGGGGGATCAGCTTTGGACAGAGGGACATGGGGGGAGGAGTCACTAACCTCCTTCGGCTCCTCATCTTCGCCATACTGCATCGTGTAGTCGATATGGCTGATGACGGTCTCGAGCGAGTCCGGCGACGAGAGATCGAGAGGCAGAAACGACACCAACGGGTGGTCTTCGATGAGGTGCACGATAGCTTGGTTGAGCGCGTGGAATCGCGGGTTCGGGACACTCGCTTCTTGTCCGCGCGTAGTCGCGAGGAGCAGCGGGTCGGGGTCCAGGTACCTGAAAGGGTTGGCACGGTGACAAAAAGCAACACGGACAAAGGTCACCTTGCGATGTCTTTTTTACGACGGATGCCGTTTCTGGCGCCGGACGACGGGTCGTCAGTGTTGGCCGTCACGAGGTCCATTTTGGACATGATGTTGATCCAGGGTATCTCGAGATTCACCATCGCGGACATGGCGGACAGCACGCCGCTGAGAATCAAGACGGGATCAGGCAAGTGCGGAACTGACGAGGAGTGATAGATGGGCACCTGAAGAACTTGTAGCGGTCCTCCATGAATTGGGATTCTATCAGATAGGTCGCGCAGACGCGGAAGCCGAGACGTTGAAGGTTGCGGACGAGGTCAGGCAGAAATGGGTGGTGTGTGTATAGTTCAATCTGGCCTTGAATACGGTCAGCCCCTCCTCTTCACGGTCCGTACCATAGACGTACCAGGGCAGTCGATGATGAGGTAGTCGTCTTCGAAGCCACCTAATTCTTCCTCCAGCCAATCCATGTTCTGCATCAAATATCTAACGCGACGATCAGCTCCCCTAGCCACGCGCAATAGCCAAGATGGTTCCACTCACTCACTCAAAGCAATAGACAAGGCCCCCGTTCGGGCCATACCCTAGCTCGCCCATGACATCGTCCAGGCTGATGAGATCCTTGATGTCAATGACCGGCTCGTATTCGAAGCTCGTCGGCGATGCTGCTGGGTCAAAGTTGACAAGGTTTGCCGAACGCTTGGACAGTCGTAGATGTGTGAGAAATGATGAGGAGAACGTCGATTTGCCTGCGCCGGCAGGGCCAGTCACCAAAACTGCATATCGCATTGTGAGCGTCGAGTGTAGAGTTGTGTTTCAAACTCCGCAATCATATCACCCTCTTGACCGCCGTTCTTTCCGTGTAACATTTACCGCATCCACGACATGGCGCGCCCACCGGTGAACCCAGAGAAGTCTGTAGCTGGAATCGCTGTCGACCCATACACGCTTGATCGTGTCATCCCCGAATCCCGACGACCCGACGGCACGTAGGTAGCTCGCTCGACGCCTTCACCGATCCACGATTGATATCCAAACAGAGTCCGCAAACAGCTCAAAATCAGGCCAGGGTTTACGCCTCAGGAGGATGTTCGCCGCTTTCGTGGCACACGACAGGCTGAAATGGATGCAAGGGCTCTCCCCAAAGGGCACATCGTCGGATGGGTGCCTCCCAGTAATTCAGGTGCATCGTCGAAGGGAGGAGGCAACTCTGCAAACGCGTTCCCTGCACTCAGCAAGGCGGTGAATGGGGCTATCGCTGATAGAGAGAAGCCCCTTAGTAAGTCCGCCAAGAAGAATGCAAAGAGGAAGGAGAAGAGGGAGGACAAAAAGGCTGACGGCGCAGCCGCTGTAAAGGATTCCTGGGACGACGACGACGATCAGGTGCCAGAGACCAAGGAGACGAAGCCAGCTCCCGATGTGAAGGAAACATCGGCGTTAGATGAGAAGCCAGAGACAGATAAGAAGCCAGAGATATCTTCGTTGGAGGACCAACTCGCCAATCTCGAAGTCAAGTGAATGTAGTACTTGGTGCCATCGTATCTATCGTTACTCTTTATTCTCTCCATTTCGCTTATATCCATTTTCAAGTAGGGATCCCCTTGATCATCCGAACTATGTTGTACGTTTATGTTATTTCTTATTACACAGGCAGTACTGGCGACCTTGCTTGCAAAGCTCCGCCGCGTGCCCCGTAATTCTACAATTTCCTCCACTGGGGCGCTTTAGAATGTTTAAATCTGCTTTACTCCCAGGGTTGAAGTCTCTTCATGTAGAAGCTCGCAATGCACATTTAGCGCATCTTTTACAGTCCGTGCTAAAACCTTTGCGGCTGCCAATGTCCCCTCAGCCCCCGCACCACGTCCTTTTCAGCCACTGATACAGGTCGACTACCAGCCTCACGACGAAGAACAACGGGAGATATCACCCCGGGGTCGGATAAACCGAGCAGAAGCGCCCGACCTTGATAGAACCTCTGTGGTGCGATAGAAGATTCGGTTGGAGCTAAGGAAAGATCAGAAACGTCCTCGTCGAGCATCTCGCAGTCCATGTCCAGATTATCATTTGAGATGGAGAGCTCGCCAAAGGGAAGGTCGTCGTAATCATAGTCGCCACCACCTGGGGCTATGTCCAGCTCGTATTCCGGGTCATTGTCCAGAGTCGCGTCGAACTCAAAGTCGGCGAGCAACTCCTGGCCATAGACGGTGTATTCAGTGGTTGAGTCTTCTTCCCAGTGGGCATCTTCATAGTCTTGACACGGTTGCTCTATGAACAACATGCTTTCCGAGTCCAAGAATGTTAATTCATCGTCTGAGTCCAAGGGCAGACTATAAATTACAGGGCTAGCTTCCTCGTCGAAATCGGAGCACCAAAGTGGCACCTTCGTATATGGGCGGTGGGGGTCCATGTGGTAGAATGTAGCGGCCGCGTCGATTTCGATCGAAGGAGATTCTAACGTGTCGACGCAGAGAAGCGAGTCCTCCTCGCCAAGTTGCTCGTAAAAATCCAAATGGACCGAGGGGTGTACTGATGGGCGCAAGTGTACGTTACCAAAGGCGTTCTCTTGAGTCGCAGACAGACCAGAGTGCACCGCTTTGACGTCGAAGGGTTCAATATCGTATACCTCTGGGAAGGCTATATCGACGGGGAGATTGTCGTAAGAAGTCTGTCCCTTGGAGCTGGAGAGTGAAATTTCGTTATCGTCAGTTATTTCCATGGGAGCAGGCCCCGGTACCGCTGCCAGTCTTTGAGAGTCCGCAGGATTCCCAGAAAGGGGAGAACCAGTCCTAGCGATATTTCGAGAGGTATGATTATCAAGAGGTAGAGGCTGAGTGGCGAAAAATCTGGACACTGGAGTATTGATTTGGTAAGGCGCCTGGGGCTTAACTTGAGAGGCCGAGTCTGAAGGGTGGAGGGAGACGCTCGCAGTATCAATATCTGGTTCCGCAGTCCGTTCTTCGGGGTCTACATCTATGGAAGAAGTTTGCTTAGATTTACAGTATTCATAGGCGTTCATATTTTGCAATCGACGAGCGTTGACGATTATTGTCCCAGAGACAATCGATGCCTTGTCTCTAGTAGGTGAATGGGTGGGCAGCGTTGATGCGTCTTCTCTTTCGATGTCCCAAACTATGGATTCGGCGCGTTTAGTACACTTTTTACCTTTAGCAAGCGGTTGCCCTGAAAGGTCCGAGCTGGAAGACGTGGAAGATGGGCTCCGCGAGCGGAGCTTCACAGGCTTCTTAGTTACACCAGGCTTGAGTCCTTTCTTCCCTAGCTGCTGCTTCGCGGTATGGGTGGAGTGATCATCTGGTAGTGATTCCTCGTCATCGTCGGAAGAAGAATGCTCGTTTTCATTGTCCTGTTGATGGATCTGCTTTGATTTGTTCAAAAAGGCGATCTCTGAGAAGAGATGGGCACTTTGCCCTAGAAAACGTTCGCATCATTTTCAGAACATGATATTGAGGTGTGAAAAGAAAAGTGCTACCTTTTTTGGCAGTTGTCGCAGCTGTAGTTTTCGCTGAAGCTTTGCCTTTACTAAAAACTCCCATATTAATGGGTGGCTTCATCTGCGCTCCATGAAACCAAGAGTCAGTTAGTGAGACTTTCGAGACGAAGATAGGACAAAGTACGAACTGTGAGGCGATTGCTCCCAACGTTGGTAGCGTTGAGACCATACATGAGCGCAAACCCAGGGATGGCCTTCTCTTTCTTCGACTTTGACTTCGCTTTGGGCCTTTTTGATTTGTTTTTTGGCTCCTCCTCCTCATGGGCTTCGTCCGGTGGATGGTCTGGCGATCTGACGATTGCTCGCTTGGCACGTTTGCGCTCCCTTCGCTCAATTAGACCTGTTGGGCAATAGAGCAGGAGTTTTCGAGATCAATGGTCACGCATATTCGCGACTTACGAGCTTCGTGTTCGTCGTCAGACGTACTGATGGCAGGACGTTTTGTAGTTGTCGATTTCTTCGGAAGCGACTTTCGATCTGTCTTGGACTTCGAGGCGCGTTCTCTTTCCAAAGGTGGTTCAGGTATGTTGGGTCTTTCTGGTTTCTGCTGCTTCTCTCGTTTCTCGTCTTGCGATGTGGGTTCCTTCTTCCTAAGCTTGGTTCGTGGCTTCAGTACGGGCGTGTCGAAACCAACGGCAGAAACCTCAGGATGGGGACTTGGAGATCTTGGAATATTACGTTTATTCGCGGTGTCTTCCGTCGCTAAAGGGCTCCACGCGGAGACGACAGCCTTCCCTTCAGCGGCGTAGTGTTTGGAGTTGGCTCGTTGAGCGCGTAAATAAGTCGCAAGCTGGCGGTTTTTGTCGAGCCGTTGGATTCCTTCGAGTTCATGCGCAGACACTCCGACTCGGGACATGGAATCAATGGAACAGATGAAAGATAGGTCTCTCTTGGGTCTCACGATTGTTGTGGTACAAATTCAAGGTTGCGCGCAGTCCAATAATCGCAGTCAATCGTGTTTATCCTACGCGACTTTGCCTAACAAACCTAACCCCTGAATATTTCCCTCCTGGTTCAAACTCTGGCCCATGGCAGCTAAGCGGTGTATACGAAGAACGGATTCCTGTCGCAGGGTATGCTCAGCTATATCACCTTTTTTACGTAGATAACGTACTGTTTATCTGTCAAATCCAGGAAAGCATGGCGCTCTCGTGCCTTCTCGACGTCAGCATCTGTCCAGCCATAACGCTCCTTGAGTTCCGCCATCGTGGCTCGTTTATTCTTGTTTAGCCGTAGATTGATCCAGCGGATAAGGAATGAAAGTCCAAGCTGAATCACTATGAGTGTCATGATAGCGATCTTTCCTGGAATATAATCGGGAGCGTCTTTCGGAGGAAATATTTCTGTGCCAATGATGTTGCCGAGGGCAAAGGTCACCAAGGTAAGCGCGTTGATCGTGCTCTTCTTCGTGTGCCCGCTAGTGTTCGAGGCATTGTATGCATAGATGGTAGAGAGAGCACTCCCAAAGCATGTTGCGATGTATATCCCTGTATCATGGAGTTTCAGCGCGAAGATAGAAATGTTAGATCGGAAGTGGATCTACCAAAAAGCAAGACGGCTTTCTGATCTGTGCCGTTGAAGGCGATCAACAAAGCTTCGCACATACTTAGAGAGAGATAATTCGCTGAGAAATGATTCGTTACCTGAACCAAGGATTGCCGGAAGCAAGGCAAATATAATGGGTATCATTCTTTCATTCTTCTTGTCTGAGTACCAACCACAGAAGATTACCATGCATGCATGCATAGCTCCTCCTGGTGCCCCGAGTATAAGAGCCTGTCTTGACCTAAATAATTGCATGGATTCCAGAGATCAGCGAAATGGTTCAGTACTTACGTATAACCAAAATTCCTGATGATTATGGAACTGACTGATGGGAAAAGATCGCTTTGTGATCACCGATGTCGACATGTCAAACAACTCACAATTACTGATACCTCCGTTCGGTACGCTTGCTAGTAGCTGGATCAGATGGGAGGAATGATGTACGACATGGTTACTCACTTAACATGACGGTGAGGACGATCAGCCACGTCCTTATGTCTAGGAGCGTTTCTACTACCTGATCTCTTTTGATCTTCTTGTTCTCCGTCCCTCCCTGGTCGTCACGAACTCTCTCAAGCGCGGCGATCCTTTCCTCCGCCGTCAACATTCTTGCATAGACGGGAGAGTCGGGAAGCCAGATGAGGATGGAGATCCCAACCATTATAGCTAATCCGCCGAGAACGATGTAAATGATTTGATACGGAGCGAGGATGCTGCCGGGATAGAACGAGATGCCCTGTAAATTTGCTATCAGAAGCGGCTTCCAATGTGTCGGACCATATGAATGTCTCACGTAGGATACGAATCCCCCGAATATCTGGGTCAATCCATTCTGCGAAGGGCGTCAAGATGAAGCATGACACACGATGATTCCTGTTGAAGCATCGCACCATCACGTAAAACCAAGAGATTCTTGTGGCCTGAAGATACAAGTTCAGTACATGCCATGATACAGTGGCTAAAAAGTGCCATCACCTGTTCATTCTTTTTGTAGAACATACAAATAAGCAAAATGAGGAGGGGCGCCACACAGCTCTCCAGCATGCCTATGGTTACTAGTTACGGATGTTTATCATCGGACACTGTACTTAACTACATACCTAGAATGAACCGTAAAGCGAAGAAAGCGCCGAAGGACATCCCAACAGAATGAAGCATGAGTACGACTCCCCATGCAACAGTGTTCACTCCTGCATTCGAGAACAACGTAAAAGTGGTGCTGTAATGTCATCGAAGATGATACCGACCAAGGTATTTGGCAATTCTCATCTTCTGGGCAATATAAACCGTTGGAAACTCCCAAACCAGGAAACCAAGGTAGAACGCCATAGAGACCAGATTATAATTCTAAGAGTTCACCGTCAAGAGAAAGAAGGAGGGACAAAACAACATCTCCTAACCTGGCCGGTGATCGGCAAACCCATGATACTATTATATGTGAAGTTGAGACCGAGTGATGCTGGATAACACAAATACGACGTGCCTTGCATAGTTGAGAGAATTCTTGTCCCTATTGGCCAAGGTTAACTGAAGCCAAGTAAGAGAAGCACGGATAGCCCTACAGATACTGAGTAAAGTACACGGCCGCACAGAGTGGCATGATGTGCCAGTCCTTCCTCTCGTTAGTCCACTGTCAGAGTTCATGACATTGAAAACTAGATGATTCACCAATTTGCGGCGAAGCTTTAGGTTGTACTCTTCACTGAAGTGTCGAGTACGTTCCGTACCAACTAGTCGGAGGGCTTCATCCGCAAAGTCAACCTCGATAGAATTGACCTCGATCTTCTCGCTAACGTCCTTTACGCTGTGTCTTTCAAGGGCGGCGCCCCCGGAGTGGACTCCTCTGGCATGGGGAACTCCCTCGGAAGTGGTGTCCATCTCGCTGTGAGCGATACGCATAAGGATAGCGAAGAATCATGGGCTGTCCAGCCCTTATATGGCTAAGTGGGATAAAATATAGATTGGACCTCATGACATCCAGGAAAAAACCTTCGAAGGAACAGGATGCCACGAGAACTAGGAACAACAACTTACGACGTGGGCAAACGTTCGTCTTTGGCATGCTGTTCCGCAAGCCTTCCAGTATCTAAAACGTTTGCCCAGTTTCTATCTTTGTGATGATGCGACGTAGCGACAGTGCTAAACGAGAGCTTTGGCGGCTGATCAAGTAGCATCCTGAAGAAAGCATGGTTTAATCAAGATTTCGAAGGTATGCGACCCATAACCTACCAAAATTACAAATACTTACATACAGCGTCGACTTCGTAAGACGTTACGACGATGAAAACTTGAACCAAACTTGAACCGTCGCGGCATAATTGAGCGGTGCCATGCGCGAGCCCCTGAAGCGCTAAGCGCCCAACTTGAATGTTGACAAGCCCAAGTTGGAGTCGATACCGACCGATTGCTGAGCGCTGATGGGGCCTCGTCGCTCTCGTATAGTGCCAATATGTCGACGTGTCACTACCCTCGCTGAGGTGGAGACTAGTGGCCTTTGTCAAGCGACAGAGCCCTCCGCGAGAATTTGACACTGAGATTTCAAGGTAAGTGATTCCAATGCCATTGTGCCAGCCATTCTCAGCCAATATATCCTTGCCCCAGCCGTTCTACACTAAAGGAAATTTGGAGCCAGAATTATCTTTTCTTCAAAGCCTCAGTGAGACCGATTCTCGCGAGGACTTGGTGATTAAATTATTTGTCGAGGTTCGAGAGGAACAATGACGGTGGGCGGCCTCTGAGGAGGACTATAAAATGAAGTGGGTGTATAGAGGACTCTAACAAGTTTGCCCAACTCTGGAATATTGGTCCAAATTCGAGAACATCGCCAAGAGAACAATAATCAGCCCATCTCATTGTCAGGCGAAGGAAGCCATGGCCATGGTATGCGCATCTTCGTACGCGAAGTCGGAGTTGGAGTTGATCTATTTTAGATTTCAGCTACGTGTGTGGACGCACAGGGAGACCTGATTGTTGCTCTCGGTCTGCGCAACGATGTACGTGTTCAATCTCTCTCTCTGGGTATTGCTATCCTAACGATGAATCCATACAGAAGAAAATTACTCTACCGTTGCCGTCTAGATTGCTAGAACACGTTGCATTCGGGCTCATTTCATCACCACCCATGTTCACCCGGAGAAATACCACATATCGGTATCCATCGACCATCTACAGCACCTCATGTTCATGTTACCATGTGCTTATTACAACATCTGGGAGAGATTTGGATAAAACGAAGAATCGTAAACGAGACAAGGCATCCCATCCTCTCCCCGCCCCGCCCTGCCTTGGTGAGCGAATCCCCTTGCCTACTTGAAGAAGGGCCCCGACATATCCGTCAAGGCGCACGCACCACGCCATGATGGAACCGTTATGTCAGGCACGACCCCGCACTCCTTCCCATACACCAGGAATTCGTACGCTGATCGACTTGTTAGGCTGGCCCTTTTCTGAGAGTATGGCGCACATACCTATGTCCATCGTATCCAACAGGGATCTAGACGGTCCAAACAACATCCGAAGCTCGTCACAAACGGCGCGATAGGCTGTGCGTAGACGGGCGTCCGCTTCCCGCTTCAGCTGTGTCCGTTGGGCAAGCTTGTCTTGTAACAGCGTGCCAGATTGAACCTCACATCGTTCTGAATGTAGAGGGCTCCCAGCTGCCGACATCTGGTTCGACCACCACCACGCTTCGACTTCCCATTCTTCTTTAGGAACAAGCTGAGTTGACATCATATACTTGCAGACACGAACAACTAAAAGTGTACGGATGAATGGTACACCTCAGGGACCCGGCTTGGACGCACCTGTCTCTCCAGCTTCAAGGAGTGTTGACACGGGAAAGAGGGTTTTGAACCTATGTTTCGCGTGAATCAGTGCCTTGCTGCGGACACTATCTGTGTAGCGCTTCCTGGTCCCCCTGGCCTTCCTCGAATCAGCATTTGATCCAGGAGGGCTGCTTGACAATGTAATTGAAGAAGATGGGTATGGATGGCCAGTATTGGCATTCTACGCCGAGCAACAGCATCGGAAAGCTCCATCAATCGAGCGTCGGAAACAGAGAGAAGGTGCTAGTGCAGACTTACTGTGACTCCGGTGTCCAACTCTCTGTTCCATCGCGCTCTATGTTTGGGGCTTACCCCATTCTGGATGCTCAAGTGTTGCGCCATGCTGTCCTTATGATACGCTTGACTTAACAAAGAGGGAGGGTTTGGAGGCAGGTACCCAGTGGCTCCTCCGCACCACCACTCCGAGTTCGCGGCATACCACCGTCGTGTCGGGTCGTACGGGGAGTATTGCTACAAATTGATTCCAACGGTCCGTCTTTCCGTCTGAATTCATGAGGACTTAAGTACTCACCACCTGGTGTTTGTCGTGTTCCTTGTCCCCCTCCCCTCTTTCGAAGTATCTTTCAGTGAAATTGTAGAACGAACTGCCGATACTGCAGGGCTTTAAACCACACGACTGAGCGAGGATTGGAATGTACATCACTGAGGTTTCGCCTACCTCAGAGTATCCGTGCGACGGGACATACAAATCCAGCGTGTCAGGCTTTGCGGCGGGATTCTGGGGCAGAAGATCATCGTGTACCTGCCTCTGCATTCCGTCGAGGAGCCGCCCAACGTTGTATTCAGCGGAGCCGGCAAGGGAGAAGAGTGGGATGCATTCCTCGGCTCTAGGATCGCCAACTTCGGGCCTCCCGGCGTCATTCAGCACAAAGGTGCTCATCTTCAATGGGGTAGGGTGTGGTGATCGAAGTGACATTGAATACTTGCCCTTACTTATATGCTTCTTGCGCACTCAGTGCTCAGGCTGGGTCTTATGGGTCCAAATAGGCGTGTCATTCCCAACTGACGAGGCATTGAACATTGGAAGAAGCTCGACTCGGAACAGCCTTCGAATCAGCCTTCGACGGAGGGCATAGAGATTATCAGAGCGCCGAGGTGATGCGTGCTTCTGCTTCTGCCGCAGTGGCAGAGCGCCAGGGCCCAGATCGGAGATTGTTTGTTTGTAAGTAGGTTTCGGGTCTTCTAGCCGCAATACAAATGTCGATAGATTCAGTCAACAGTGATATTGCAATATTGGGTCGCAGAGCTAGAGGGCACAAGCGATGCTGGCGACGAAATTGGACGGTCCAACATGCAATTGTGTGACAGTTGCATACGCACAGGCCTGTTACATATAACTGATGGTCCCCCTAAGTATCACTGGAGGCTACTCACCAGCAAGGAACGCACTCGCCGCGACGTATTTTTTACCCTTTCGACGTTTCGACCCGACTTGCTGTCAGCCCATATGCCGGGTCTCCAGCCATTGGCTAAAGAGTATTATTAACTCGACAAATGGAGCAGGGCATTGGCATTAGACATGTAGCGCTATCCACATGCTTCATTATACAATATGATAATGTTCAGACTTCCATTCTAAAAGACTATCACCACCATGACGTCTTTGATATGCGACCGGCTCCACATGCTTGCAGCAATATGAGAGCGATGCCACAGGACCATCGAATAAGACACTCGACCCTTTCATCTTCAGAATGACCCAAACAAGGCCAGAATGCCAGGGAGACTGAATTATGACCCTAAGCACGCATATCGCAAGGGAAGACAAGTTCTAACCACTTAACATAGCCAGTTATCCTAACCCCAGTATGCTAATTTATGTGCCGTCAGAACCCACTGCGGCCAGTCAACAAGATCAGTAGATCCATCATGAACACCTTACAATGGGCCGCGACGGCGCTGATGTACAGCTTCTCGGAAATGAAGTCCAGCCGAGTCGTGGAGGAAAGATTGACGGTATGCAAGACCTGCCTCGCCCCGCTTCGGCCTTGAAACAGACAAAAGTGAGACGTCAACGAAATGGTGACCTACGGGGATCACTGTACACCAAACTCTCGACGACCGTGCCACAATTATCACAGCTTACTGCATCATTGCTGGGATTCCCTGGGTAGCATAAAGTTGGTGTCTTGCTGCCCAAGACAACTTGCGGAGAGGCTCGACTGTCATCCTCTCGATATAGAGGTTGTTCCGCAGACTAGGGCATCCATTGCAAACACTAGCGGCTTCAATAATTTTCCCATGCAAGTTTGCTTCAAGGTAGAATCATTAACATGCCTAACAAGATCTGAAGATGCTTCCGATTAGCAAGGGCATCTGCAGAATCCTAAATACTCACGTTGGGCCTCACATGCACACCCCGAAATCGTTAACTCCTAGTCCAATCGTTGAATAAACCCGCGGTGTCAGCCGCCGCAGAGCTCATGCCCCTGTTTGACGTGTCGAATAGATTGCGTGCAAAAGGGCAACAAACATTCATTGCGCAAAGGGCCTATCCGGCGTCTCGTAACCCCAATATCATGATTGCCTGTTATCGGTGAGCCACCCCACCCACTATCAACCAGGCAGTAAGTATACGAAACTAGATGCAGCGGAACACTGTCTGCTACCTTAAGTACAATACTGGGGATATATATGAGCGAGGTGTTTGCTGTGGGATGGGTGGCGGACTTGCGGAGGGAGTTCTGATTCGTGGCTTCTTCACCTCAGCGAGAGGTTGCTAGCAGACACGTCCCCGGTTTTCCTACCATGTGGTCGAGTCACTCGTCTGAGGCAGTGTCGTTTGGGAAGTCTCTATCTTTATATTGATGCAAGGATAACAATGTGGTGAATGATAAGAGAAACTAGAATTACAACTTCTGAATAACCAGCGCCGATGCAGCGCCACCCTAAGGAGGACACGGTCAATTAAATCATAACGCACGTGGATGTGCCCATGGACTTACCCCATTGCAGATACCTGCAGCGCCGTACTCGCCGGACTTCAAGGCGTGGACAAGAGAGACGATGATACGGGATCCTGAGTTGCCGATGGCATGGCCGAGAGCGACAGCGCCACTGTAGAATGATGAGAACCAGAGCACAACGCAAGTGGGACCAAACGTACCCGTTAACGTTCACCTTCGCCGGGTCAACGCCGAGAACCTTCTCAGCAATGCGAACGACCACCGAGAAAGCCTCGTTGATCTCAAATAGTGAGATGTCGTCGACTGTGAGGTTGGCTTTTTGGAGGGCGATGGGGAGGGCGACTGTGGGAGCGACAGGGAAATCGATGGGTTCAACGCCAGCATCGGCATATGCTGATTATGATACGTCCAGGTCAGGTGTTAAGAAGATTTAATATCTACAATCAAATACGTACAGATGACTTTAGCGAGGGGCTTTATGCCGAGTTCCTTCGCCTTTTCAGCAGACATGAGGATGAGAGCAGAGGCACCATCGTTGAGGTTGGAAGAGTTGGCAGCGGTGATGGATCCACCCTGCTTGAAGGCCGACTTGAGCGACGGCACCTTCTCGTAGATGACACGCTTGTATTCCTCATCCTCCTTGAAGATGGTATCACCCTTCTTGCCCTTGATCGTTATCGGTGCGATCTCAGCATCGAACACGCCTGCCTTCCATGCACGTTCCGCTCGCTTGTACGATTCAATGGCATGCGCGTCCTGTGATTCACGGGTGATCCCGAACTTCTCGCCAGCTGACTCGCCACAGTTACCCATGGCGAAGTTGTTGTAGACATCCCAGAGACCGTCGTTCTCCACCGAGTCTCTAACCTCAAACTTGCCAAAGAGGGGGTTCTGCCGGGGAAGCAGGAAGCTATATTGAGATGGAATGAGCGATCGGGGGCAATAGACGCGACAAGGCCTAAACGTACGGAGCATTGCTCATACTCTCCATTCCTCCGGCGACAACGACACTGCGGTCACCGGCACGGATGCTCTGAGCAGCCAGTATGATGGACTTCATTCCGCTAGCGCAGACCTTGTTGATCGTGGTAGCATCGGAACTTGTCTTCATGCCGGAAGCGAGAGCGACCTGGCGAGCGGGGGATTGACCAACACCGGCTTGGACAACGTTTCCGAAGTAGATCTCCTCGGCAACAGCGGGGTCGACGCCTGATGTTTCGAAGGCATGCTTGAGTGCTACGGCACCGAGCTGAGGGGCAGTGAACGACTTCAAGGCTCCGTTAAGCGAGCCGACAGCCGTACGCGAGGCAGCAACAATAACAGCTTCAGTGGACTGGCAAGCTGGTCAGCAGAGAAACCAAATGAGCAGCAGCAAAGCAGACATACCATTTTGCGAGCAACAAGGGAGATGAAGGAACGAGGGGAGGAGCGAGGAAGAAGACGCGCTGGAAACATTGACTTTTATTGGTGATGCAGGGATAAGGATAATAATCTGTGGCCAATCAGATAGCTGATGTCTGTCTCAGATCGTACGACGAACAAGGAATGAGACGATCCGACAAAAAGTGAGCGTTTTCAAAGAAGGTGGAACAAGAAATGCAGAACTCTCACCAAACCAATTACATACCAAGCTCCGGGCCAAGGAACTCCCCTGTCCGGGCAAGTGCAGTCGCAGCGATTTCATGTGGAATTGGAGAAACATGCATTTGGGACAAGACGGAGATAAGTACAACAGTGATAACGGTCTACTCTAGATCTACGGCCGTACCAACGACCATGAACCACGTTTCCAGCCAGCGGACCAGGCGGCTTTCATCATTCCAATCAGGATTGTGCTGTATTTCATCCATGATCTCGCCTACCACATTCGCCGTTTCGCAGGGATGGAGATACCAGGATGGCGATCCTAATACGGGATGGTCGCCTTGTGAAAGAAGGGGAAACGCTGCATCTCCTGCGCTAACGGCAAATGTCGTAGCCTTGGTGTGTTCACGGATGGAGGAGCGGAAGAACGCCGTTTTGAGGATGTCAGAAATTGGCAAGGGGCTGCCATCTGCAAAATGAGTTGTGGTGCAAGCTAATATTACCGGCAAGCTGCTGTATACCCACTCGAATCGAAGATATTGAAATAGAACGCTGGCACCTGGAAACTGGCCGAATAAGCGACATGCTGATGGCACGACAGACTCTCGGTAGCCGTGGGCTTTGTCGCAGCTTCATCGGCCTCTTGATCCTCGCTGTCCATGTCGTAGATTGTCCGGTGCAGCATAACCGTTCGAGTCAAAAAGCCCATGCTAGGAACGTACTGGAATATCCGTTGAGAACGCGTCAAAGCCAGAAATGAGGCCCCGCACAGCATGCTCTTTCCAGCACCATCCACTTAGGCCAATTCCTGGCGAGCTAGAACCACCATCGTTATGTTTGGAGACAAATGCCTGACAAGCTTCGTTGAATTGGGAGCGAGTGAGAAAGGACGGCATGAACAGATGTTGCCTGAACGAAAGAGCGCCAAAGCTGGGGCGCCTGGAGATTGCCGTAAGCTGTATAGCTCTCGAAAATAAAGTTTTCAGCCACCGTCCCATACGCAGCGTCTAAATTCGTAGACCTCGTCAAACGCAACACCGAGCCCGACCAACTGCCGGCACACTCCATCTCGCGGTCTCACCCCCACCGCACATCACTCGACCTCAATCATGGCTGTAGGAAAAGTGCGTTTTGCTTCTCTTCGTTCTGGATTACAGCTACTGATGCGAATCGTTGACAGAATAAGCGGCTCTCCAAGGGCAAGAAGGGTATCAAGAAGAAGGTCGTCGACCCCTTCTCTCGCAAAGGTGTGCACTGTCTACTAGTGGGAGTGGCCTTGAAGCTGAATCGACTGTAACAAGACTGGTTCGACATCAAGGCTCCTTCAATTTTCGAGCAGCGCAACGTTGGCAAGACATTGACGAACCGATCTCAGGGCCTGAGTATGCATATATTTCATACATCCAAGAGAGCAGAATTTTGATCCTTGCTCTAGAAAACGCCAATGACTCGCTGAAAGGCCGCATCATCGAACTCTCCTTGGGTGATCTCAACAAGGAGGAGGAACTCTCTTTCCGCAAAATCAAGCTACGCATCGATGAAGTCCAGGGCAAAAACTGCCTCACGAACTTCCACGGCATGGACTTCACCTCCGACAAGATTCGCTCGCTCGTCCGCAAGTGGCAGACTCTCATCGAGGCCCACGTCGATGTCAAGACCACTGACGGCTACCTTCTCCGCCTCTTCGCTATCGGCTTCACGAAGCGACGACCAGAGCAAGTGCGCAAGACCACATACGCTCAGTCAGCGCAGATACGGGAGATCCGTAAGAAGATGTTCGAGATCATGACGCGGGAGTCGACCAACTGCGACCTGAAGGAGTTGGTGCAGAAGTTCGTGCCGGAGGCTATTGGACGGGAGATCGAGAAGGCTGCGCGCAGCATCTACCCTCTGCAAAACGTCTACATCCGCAAGGCGAAAATCCTGAAGGCGCCCAAGTTCGACATGTCAAAACTTCTTGAGCTCCATGGCGAATCAACAACTGTAAGTACCCTACCGCGCGCGTTAAGTTTATTTTGCTGACGCTACGATGTAGGAGACGGGAACGCGGGTCGTTAAGGACTACAAGGAGCCGGAGGTTCTCGAATCCGTATAATCTAGCATTCTCTCTTCATATGTCACTTATGCTCTCGCTGTACCTTTTGGGAGATTCAATATGAGCATATGTATTCATCCATGCCCATCAATTCACGCTTGCATTCACGTACTTTCGGTGTGCCGTAAGACCACGATAATTGCAGTTGTGCAAGGTAATATCAAACTTCGCGCCATGCGCCATTGTGATATATCAGCCCGATCGATTGAAATGTTGAACACTATGTCCGCTCCCGAGCGGGCGTGCGGCCTTCATAACCTACGACCATGGCTGATATCGAGATCATCAGGAGTCAACTCAAAGCTCATCCCGACTTCCCCAAGAAGGTCAGTGAGCCAACAATTTTCATAACTGAAGTAGATATCGAAGTGAAAGTACCCCTAGGGCATCGTTTTCCTAGACATCTTCCCTCTTCTGCGGAATCCGTTGACCTTCGAGGTTCTAATCACACATCTCGTCCACCACTTGATCTCGGAAACCCTCATCAAGACTCCAAACCGCAAGATCGACGTCGTAGTTGGCCTTGATGCTCGTGGTTTCTTACTGGGGCCCATCATCGCGCTGAGGCTCGGTGCAGCCTTCGTACCCGTTCGAAAGCAGGGCAAACTTCCAGGAGAATGTGTGTCAGCAACCTATGAGAAGGAATATGGAACGGTGGGCGATGATTTGAGTTAGCTTGACGAGAAGATAATTTAGCCGTAATGACCAGGATTCGTTCGAGATGCAAGCAGATGCCATTCAACCGGGTCAGAGTGTAGTTGTGATAGACGACTTGATTGCCACAGGTTCGTCCCTACAGCTGCGTACACGATCTCCCTAACTCGTTGTACAGGCGGTTCTGCCAAAGCTGCGGGGGAGTTGATCGCTAAACAAGGCGGCAAGACGCTCGAATATCTCTTCATCATCGAGCTCTCCTTCCTCAACGGCGCCTCAAAACTAGACGCACCAGTCTACTCCATCGTCCAGGAAGATTGAAGATCCCAATCGCCATGCTTAATTTATCAATTCAATAATTGAGTATTAACTAAAGGATGCCCGTTAAGATACAATATCCGTTTCTTGGTCTGCTGTGTCCGTGATGGAAGTTCTGCTGGAATGTGTCCCTCGTCATGCATGGCTGGCTGGCCTTCAGGGACCAGCGTCACTACCAGTCTGCCCATCCCAGTAGACTCTGTGAGTTTTAGCAATTGGTCTACCACAAAGCCGCTCGACGGGGGCAGCACGACGAGAGCAACGTCGCTGATGTCGCCTGCCTGATCGAGGTCTTCTGCGTCTGCAGACGGATTCAATCGCGACTCGATGTCGCTGATAACGATGACGCCCGATGCTCCTGCGGATTTAGCGTGCAGGAGCTTCTCTACGAATGTGCATTCGCCTCTACGTACGAGCACAGCAGCTCCGTCGAAGTCGCGCTCGTAAGGGTTGCACCCAAGCAGATTTGAATCTTCGCTGGCGACGACGACACCCTCGCCATGGGCGAATTGAATTGGCTCGGACCCGGGCTCGGAGACTAGCTTCCCTCCAAACGTGCTTGTCCAAGCTGCCATCACCGCATCGAGCTCAGAGGAGCCGTCAATCGTGCTGGCTCGAAGCGTTGGGTCCATGAGGTCCACGAAAAATCGCAGTTGCACAACACCATCTGAGTGGGGTGCTGGCGGTAATGGCGTTTGCTCAACGTCCTTCTTCGGTCCGAATAGTGCAGTGTCGTTGATGTATACAATTTGGCCCGTCTTTACAGCATGTGGCCCCACTGGAATAACTTCAGTAAAGTATCCACGCGAGTTTCATTGGGAGATGCATACGTTTAGTAATGTCGTATCCTTTCCCGTCTAGGCGTCGAACGATATGCGTGCGTATTCCAGTAATATTGTGTATTATATATCCGCCCGAGATAGCGGCGAGCTTGAGTTGAGATGGCAATGGGTCTTCTGGCGTAGCTTGCCCATCAGCAGACAATATAAAATCATAAGACTGTTATACGTCAGTGCGGGCGCAGGCTCAGAAATGGTTGGGAAGCGAACATATGTCTCGACTTTGGGTTGCTCGCACCAGCCGTCTGGGGACGAGGCGTCTCGATCGGCGGAATCGGGAAGCAACGCCAATAGCTCCCTTGAATAATCTATATCGCTGCGAGAGCGTATCCCTAGCGTGAGGCCGCGGCCTCTTTTCGGCTTCTTCTGATTAGGGTATGAATGAACGAATGGGTGGTATGCTGGGCATTGGTGGCTTTCGTTTTGGCGAAATTGCAGGCGTGCTGGGGGTACGGGTCGAAGGAGATGCCGTGGGAGGGTCAAAAGATGGCCTTCAGTCGTGAACACGTAGTTTGAGTCGTCACTATGAAGTGGGTTCTCTTCGTCAAAGAGAAGGTAGAGATACTAACGGATGATGATGAAATTAATCATTTATCAGTAGCATAAAGGTTTCGTGCATACCTTGAGGGTTTCAGATAACGCAAAAGATTCCATCCGATCATCTCTTTTGTTGGTGCGTAGATCAGCAATCCCAGTCAGACCACACCCAACTTTGGCGCGGTTCTCTAAGTCTTCGAAGATACGTTCCCCGACGTCTAGGTAGAATGTATCGCGAGTAGCCTATTAGACCTTATAAGCTTCGTAGGACTATGAATTGATCAAATACTCACTCTGTATAGATACCAGGTAGACTCAGCAAGCTCTACATGAAGGTACGATCAGTCGAGAGCATACCAGCAGTGACATACCACCCACCAGGCCGAAGCGGATACTGGAAAGAAGTGGCCGTCTTGAAGTTTGTATCGTACACTTCTGGGAGACCAGAGTGAGCTCGCCACAAATTCCAATCTGTTGGTAAATCAGTCGAATCAGTCATTGGGGCGATACTTAGTCAATGAGAACCATACACATCATATGAGACTTGATAGCATTCTGGACGTCGCCAGAAAGCACTTGCAAGCCCGGCCAGAAAGCTGACAGAGAATCGATAGTATAATACGAAACGTCGCCACTGTGGATGTTCACATTGCGGTACTATTCCACAACATGAATAAACTGAGGTAGAAAGAGATAATGTATCTCACCCAATAGCCTACGAAATAGATCAGGGCAAGAACGAATGCAGACTGGAATACGTACCGTCGACTGCGCGAGAATACCGCATTAGCGCGGCATACGAATCCTTCCATACGTCAAGGAATTCGACTTCCCCTACTGACCGTTAGTATTGCCATGCATATGACAAAGGCTTTCATTTTACCACTTAGGATGTACCATTTCAACGCGTATTCATAGAAACTATCGATACCAGCGCCAATTCCAGTGATTTCCGGATGGGACCATAACTGTATCAATCAAATCAGCGAGAAGAGCCAAAACCAAAAGGAAGAGTCCCGCACACCACTAAACGTATTGATCGTATTGCCCACAAGCCCAATGTCCGATTTTCTATTCCACAGAGCGAAGAAAGCTTTATAAGCTGCCTTCTCGAAGCGGTCGTCACCAGTCAGTCGACTAAGGGTAGCGAACTCGAGAATTAAAGATCCCGCGCCAGCCGTGCCTAGTAGAAAGTAAGCCCTATACCACTTAAATATCTAGACCCTTACATGTTTCCTGCGTTTCACCTTTCATGACACCGTGGCGAAGATTTACCTGAGAGGAATTTGAATTTGGGATATAGCTTCAACAAGAATGGTAGTACCCTAGCATATGGCATTCCTGTTGGAGTAGCAAAAGCAGGAAGTAACCTTTCGCCTAAGTCCTTTGCCATTTTGAGGAGTTCACCCTTGTACCACGGGAGATGGAAAGGCTGGCCCGTCCGGCTGGCAAATATGTGTCCTGATAGCAGCCCACCTAAGACCCGGATAGTGGTTTCGAAGACTTGAGGCTTGGTATTGACGTCGAAATTAACCCAATCAATGACGTTCCGAACTGCGATTTCGAAACGCGGCCGATCATTGAGCACTACCAGCGTGTCTAACACGTCAATGAGGGTGAGGGAGAAGTTGCCGGCGACGTCGTTAGTGGCAATATTGGAACTGTACAAGCATAATTCAGCTGATCCGTCTTGTGGGGGTTCTTGTTCCGGCTTACGGATTGTCCCAGTCTGGTCCGCGGCCTGTACATGACAAGGGGGATAGCTAATCACAGATATTGATCAGTGACCTAGCAAGATCGGTGGAAGAGGCCCACCTCATCTAGAGGAAACGCTGGAGGTGAAATCACAGGTTCAGTTCGAGTGTATATCTCAACCTGGAGATAGCCTTTACCGAAAGTCATGTAATTATCAAAGCCATGGTACCATAGCTGGCGAGTCCTCTCCCTTGATCACGGTAAGCGCCATCAAGCTGAGGAACACCAGACTTGACCCACCTAACTGCAATCTTTCTCTGAGTAGTCCACGGGTCATATGAGGAAGTTGATACATTTGTGGCGCTTGAATCAGTACCCCAGGCTAAACACCGCAGCGAGATGAGGACTCCAGCAAAGAGGGCTTCTGGCCAGTACTTCCATAGCATCATATAGTCATGCAGACGGTCGTAGAGGCCAAGGAGGATTGGGAACGAGCAGAACGGTGGTGGGGAAAGCTAGACGTGGCGTCCGGCGCTCTCAACTTTCTTCCGTACACGTGACACGGAGAAACACTTCTGAAGATTGCGGCAGTCCGACACTGTCTCTTGTGCAGTTACCACAACCAAGCGACCCGTCATGTCAGAACGAGCAGCAAATGAACTAGGGGGATACATGCTCCAGGGTTGGGTGAGTGTGGACGATCATTTACTCCCGAACGATCATCTCAGTTGCCTCCAGATTTTGACTGACAGGACTTGTCCAACATCTGGCTGCAAATGGCCTCTATTACGATCTCCCAAAGACCAGTCGTCGTTTTGTGCAAACTGCGACGCGAAGCCAGGGCAGAGCTGTATGTATTAGGCTCTGTATTTGTTGTGAACCTCGCTAAAGAATACAGCCTTAACCACAGTTCTTGATACCCCGATCTCATCACGTCCATCGTCGGCCTCGCATGCTTCTCGCTCATCAACACCACCAACAGAAGTCTCTATGAGAGCAGATTCTCCTGAGTTTGAACTACCTCCAGAGAGTGAGGCTTCGCGCAGACGCCGCGAGCAATCGGATCGGGCTTCGTCAGAAATTGGTAAACGACTGCTGAAGGGATGGGCGATGCTAGCGGAAGAATGCCCAAATACTGATTGCTATGGAGTTCCCCTTGTCCGTCCTCCAAGCTCTTCCCCGGGGATCAAAGATCCACGAATGGTCCGTACTTAGCATTAATATGCAAGCATACTGACGAAACATTTATCAGGAATGCGTAGTCTGTACCAATGTTTACGTTTCCGAAGTGGATTCTCGAGGCTTTAGTGTAATTGTGCCCTTCGCCACGCAGACGGAAGTACAGCCATCTCCTCCAATCACCTCAAACACCACAGGGCGGCTCACCAGCGAACAGGCATCAGTGCGTGACTTTCCATGCCAGTGCACTTCTTCACAACTAACGCCCATTATGCAGCATACTGAGCCTCCCGTCATCGCGCCGCCACCCAAAAATGAAACGATTGCACAGGTATATATCTCTTTGTCAACCTTTGAATCTGCCTAACACAAGAAATAAGGAGTTACCTCCTCTGCCTGAATCATATCTTTCCTCATCCGTTCAGGCCCTGGAAAGAACTATGGCAACGCTTTCCCAGCGGTTAGGTAGTGTACAAGGGGATCCTAATGCCATCGGGATCACAGCCGACGCGATAACGAAGACAGTACAGGCACTTACCATGGTCAGACAACTTCAATGGAGCGAACGTCAGAATACACTTGGGTGGTCACAAATGCAATGAAGTCAAAATGAAGTTTGCTTGTATCCTATGTACAAGTTTGGCCATCGGCTTGTCTGGCCCTGCATGATTGCCGACATTCGTTTCCTTTCGATCAGACCTTTGTGCGGAAATTCAATTGATGCGATGGTGCCAGTGGTTCAGCATTGTTGAGCTTCTCTGAGTCGTTCGCGTCAGTGGGCACAGTCAACCGCATGGTCTCCGCATGTTCAAGTAGCTTAAAAGATCCTGCACTGCGCCGTTGCCTTCCCCTAAACACCCGGACATTCCATTCGTGAGCCAAAATGCCGCCTTTCAACGTTTTCAAGGTCTTCGGTGGTTCCAACAAGTCTGCAAGCAATGCTTATCCACCACAAGGCGCACCCTCATCGGTATCTGGTCGGAAGCTTTCGCGAAGGAGGGATAGGCATTCCTCTCATGCACAGGTGCGCAATTGCGTCCCTCTCCGCGTCGCTCCAGAATTTGACGACTGGTTGGCAGCCGCCACAAATGGCCTACCCTCCTACGCTCACCGTCGTATGTACCAATCATTTCGCTCGCGTATCACCTACTTACATGTAACGAAGATATCTGAAGACGAGTTATCTCGTCACATGTCCGTAAATGAAGACCATGGACACTATGAAGCTGCACCCAGCATGGCTCATGGATCGTATATGGGCGGCCACGACATCCCCCCTCCCGCTCCGTCAGTCCTCAGCCACAGTCAGCTTCCCGTCGAACCAGGCCACCCTCGAGTGCGCCTGGTAGACCCCCCTGTACAGACCCACTATGCTCAATTCCACGAAGAACTCGAAGATAGTGAAGCCACTCAGTCAGACGGCGAGGATGGCCGAAAACATAACCCGGAGAACAGATCTACACATTCGCGCTCTGTTCATGGGCAATCCATCAGGTCGAATCGAGGGGATCCTTACATGGGCAGAACACCAACACCTTATCATCCGGCGTCAGTTACGCACAGTATCAGCGACACCCAACCACGCCCCATCATCATTAACAACCCCGAACCCCCGCTCGCTCGAAGCTCTCGAACTCGAGACCGACATCGAGACCACCCTGACGAGTATGGCCGTCGCACATCGGCTAACGTCGCGGTACGGATTACTCTTATTACTCATTATTAGCATAACAGACATCTTAGTCTGGTTTTCCATTTAGCCAGATGTTGATCACATGCCGTTTTCTAGCCATCCACAGGGAACGTCGCCAACAACGCAATACCCTCACTCCGGATATGGGCCTTCTACACAAGTAAGCAAATGTTTAGATAGTTTGGGTTGACATCGTGCTGAGCCAGCTTACCATAGCCTCAGCGGCAGCAGGTACCAAGTGCCCATCGTCGTACTACCCATCGTAGCCGAAAGGAATCCGCCCCGCCATATCTTGTTGGCCCAGATGTCAACAATACGTATTGCTACATTGTTCCCAGAGGCACCAATGTAATTTTCCAAGACGAGGATGGACACGAAATTACTAGGTAAGCGTCCGATCCTTCTGGGTCCCAACTCAACCGAGACCCGATATTCATTTGGTATTAGGGTGGGCAAGTTCCATCCAATGTATCCGTTGAGGGAGCCATCGAACTCGGCGGCCAGGAAGCATACTGTGCCGATCGTCGTGCAGGATGAGTTCGGGCAGGAGCTCTACAGGTAAGTAATCCGTTCGTCAATTAACGGTTTGCCAATACGTCTTCACTAGAACTGGGAGCATCACCCATAGGTCATACCCTGACCAATCTGGGAGCCCAGTGAGAAGGCAAGCCACGACCGAGAGTTCTTGGATTCCATACTAACAGAGTTCATGATTATCCAGAAGTCCCTCTGTGACGCAACATAGCTCACAACCGTGAGTTGGTAATTCAATCAAGCCTGCTAGGGCTAGTTAATTACTTATATTCTCCTCGTTAACAGATTTCTCCCGTACCAACATGGGGGGCCTAATGTTGTTCTCGTCGATCGGAGTGGACACCAAATTCCCATGTAAGATCGCCCACTCCCTGAACCAGGAGACACTGATTTATATCTACTAGCGCTACAAATCCATACAGAACTACCCGAGACGTCCGATCGGACCACTTCTATTGAAGTGTCATCTGTATTCTGGATGCACACTCCCAGTTGTTTACCGTTGTTCTTTAGTCGCATTATGTATTACTTATGGTGGACATGTATATACCCTGCAGTGTACTACTTTTGTTTGCCTCCTCGACCACGCCCTCGCCCACGGCCACGACCTCGACCACCTCTCGATCCACCCC
Source organism: Sanguinoderma rugosum (assembly GCA_017499575.1). Taxonomy (NCBI): domain Eukaryota; kingdom Fungi; phylum Basidiomycota; class Agaricomycetes; order Polyporales; family Polyporaceae; genus Sanguinoderma; species Sanguinoderma rugosum. Next base: position 2,100,200 of record VTPW01000003.1, on the reverse strand, counting down.
TTGCAGGTTGTAATGACCTGACGTCGTCTTTGGTCAATTTGAGCACTCCACCACTGAACTTGCCAATCCCCATTGCAAGGCCTCGATCTCGCTTCCGCGGGTATTGAGTAGACGACGCGGGGCCTTTGTATAGCTTCTTAAGGGTAGGATGGTAATTCCCCAGCTGTTTCGCCTATTTATGATACATTTTAGTAGCTGGACTGCGCCGAAGCAATTGATGTTTACCTCTTCAAGCTGAGCCGTCTCCCGCTCGTGCTGTTTTCTTACCAAACCCTCGCGTACGTGCTTGGCCGCCTTATTCCTCTCTGCCACGCGAACACTCGTTTCACCCTTTCCGAGCTTTGACTCCCCTGCTAACTCCAGGACGCGTCCTGCGAGCGCCTTCCGTCGTTCAGCAGGAGTTAGGTTCAGCTCCGGATTTAGCGAGCCAGACAGCAGTTTTGTATGAACTAAACGGTGGAGTAAGGCATCGTTCTTCGCATTGTTGCTAACAGGGACCATCAGCCTTCGATTTCATGAGATGAAGGGCATGTGCACACAATTCATCTTCTTGGTCCTCTGTAGGAGCCTCCTTTTGATCTACTTGTGTATCTTCCCGTAGTCTGGTCACTTTTGAGGACTGATATACCTGTGATTAATGGGGTTTCCGCCAGTGAAAGCAGCTACAGACCATGAAGCTCTTCATCGCTGCTTTATTCGGTATATTGGTAGGGCGGGTCTCTGAAAAGACAGTGACATTGGGCTGTACGGTAGCTCTACTGTCAGCAGTGAAGCCATCATCATTATCTAAACAGACATCCGTTCAGTAAATTGCCAGCCCGGCAAATATATGTTTGCTTACTCTCAGACAATTCATCGCCGAAATCATCTTCGTCGGAATCATGAATACCGCCCCATTCTTCGTATTCCTCGTCAGAATTCGGGACTGTAACGGGCTGCTTCTCTTTTGAAGTGGTCTTCGCAGGCAAGTCGAAGGAATTCAGGAATTGTTGCCCATGGGCCGTAAGAAGATTGAGGAGGTCATCGTCCGACGCCATGAAGAGCGCCTAACTGGGACATTTCCTGTCACGCGCATTTCACACCACAACTTCCATGGCGGGCTCGAAGAAACGCAAAACAGCCGCAGCAAACAAAACGGACGAGGCTCCTTCAGGATTGCTTGAAATACCGGAAGACGAACAATGGCGCATGATCAACGAGTCGGGGATCCTCAAGAAAGTAGATATCCCAAGGGGCCCGTCTGCCGCTGCGGAACCAGAGGAAGAGCTTCCACTGGCTGAGGAAATATTCGATACGACGATGTTTCTCGTCCCGTTCTCATTTCTCTTGCTGATGATGGATATGTGAGTGGTCCAGTTATCGTCGCGCCGCGTGGAATTGACCTCGTCGCGTAGACTCATTCATAACCAATACGGGCGGCACCTTACGCTGCAGGCCGTCGCAGACAGGATGATACCCAGTGTCCCTAGTGCGCTAATTTCTTCTATTTCGCTGCCTTATCTCACATCGTATAATAGTCCTTGGTATCTTTATTTTCTACAGTGCGTTTCTCTCGGTGCTTCCTTCAGGTGAACTGTTTTGACCTACAACATCCTGCTAGCGATGAGACACAAGCGTGATAGAAGAGTGCAGTTCTTCCTCTTTGCCCTTGCCAGCTTCCTCGGGCCTAGAGTGCTTTGGTTGCTGAGTTTGGGCTCTTGGAAGGTAAACATGAAGCAGGTAGGCCCATGGCGACAATATATTGCTGAGCATGATGCTATAACTCACTCTCAAGGCTCCCCCATTAATAACATTATGGGTTTACACCATCGTTCAACTGGACCTTGGCCCTGCGGTACTCAACTTAGCTCTAACGATGGCCTATGTATTGCTCAAAGGTTTGAAACCATTCTCATAATTCATTTCCTTCTTATACGTTATACATCCTACGTTTATAATGGCAACTGTGGATCGATTGGTTAAAATGTCTGCTTGAGTATACGCCTCGATCGACTGTGTACTCGCACCGGTCGGGCACCTTAAACAAGCGTGAGGTAGTACGTATACTACCAAAGAGTGATTCATCTTTGCTCGATGATACGCCACAAGCAGGTATGTTCTTGCACTGCATGGGCACCTTTTACGAGCAATGTTTTCTCTTCTGAACAGGGGACCGTTTGCAGTCGAGGAGTTTCCTTATTATGGAACCGTGGGGGTCACAATCCATCGCCTTCGTCAAGCTCGCCAGACAGCAACTCCACTTTTCTCTGAAATCAACCGTCAACGCACCGTTCTGACGAAATGAGGTGTGACTCACGCGAAACGTGGTGGTCTTACCCTCCAAGGCAACTTTGAGGACTCGCAGTTGCCATCGTAGACGCCGGCTCAGCTTAGGAAGCTCACTCTCATGCTGGCGAAGTCTGTCACAAAGAGCCTTGAAAACTCTGTCGTCACGAGCGAAGTAATAAGTCTGCAAAAGCACAATTTGAATGTAACGCACAGTTGGAAAGGGTGAACACATACGGGTATTAATTGGGCATCGATAGTCTCAGTTGCCCATGCCCAAGCGCCGAGTACCAATAAGTCAACGGTGGCATTAGCTATGCTGAGCAGAGTCAGGGTGTGATTGCGAAGACCCCAAAAAGGAACATACTAGTCTTCCAGCGCCGCAATCAGACTTGCCTTCCCCAGCTCTTTCGTAGTAAACCGGCGTACTGCCGCAGACGCAGTCTCCACAGGTTTTCCAGCGGTGCCAGCACGCAATGCGAGCGACACATTAGACGCCTGGTCTCTCACCCACCTCTCACCTTCGCTCATGACCAGTGTTTGCATGAATGACGCAGTGAGATCGCTTTGAGACTTCGCCAAACCTAAGTCAATCGCGAGCTTGAGATTGGCACCTAAGAATGAGGTTAGATACGTGAGGTAGGGCGAGACCTAATGGTAAATTTACGGAGTGCTTTCAAGAGGACTCTTGTTTTCGGCTTTACAATTTCAACGTCTTCCAAATTGTTGACCCAGCGAGAAAACGCGCCAACAAGAATGATCGCCACATCTCGGTGTGATTGGCCTATGCGCATAGCGTGTAGAAGTGGTGTCGCATCGCCGGTCTTCCGTAGTAATAGCTGGAGTGAGCTTCAGTGACGCCAGAGATGTCAACGGATGAATGGCTGACAGGAAACGCACGATCCCTAATTTCCATGAGAAACATAATGTCTTTCTGCTCAACAGCGCGAAACACTTCGAAGGGCTGTTGTGTTATATGAGCGCCGCCGTTTAAGACGAAGCAACCGTTTCACCTGTGGTTCTTTCCACGGAGTGCTTTGCGGGCGTTGTTGAAATGACTTGGCCCGTAGAACTGACCTAACTGCCGACTTTATCGAGAATGTCGGGCTAGGCGGGGCGTCCATGGGTGATTCAGGAGCATCCGTCTGGATAGTTGTCTGTTCCGCATCCTCGTCCGCCTCCTCGTCAACAGGGTTTTGCGGTGGTGATGGACTACGTCTCAGCTGGCGGAGTATAGCTCGAGGAGCACTGTACTCTGCCTCCCGCTGAAGAAAGCCTTCAGACTATGGGCAAGCTGGCGAAGTGAAGGAGTGCAATCGACGCACCACCAGAGGGTAGCCTTTCGGGAAGACATGGCTCAGAAGAAACTCGGGGTCTGGCAGGGGGGCGGGGCTCCTCGTCCTGGTCTACATTGCCTCTGAGACTATGAATTAGAGACGCATTGTTGAACATCAGGTTCTAAATGGTTGAAAGGAAGAATTGCATCGAAGTCAGTAGTACGGGAGTAAGGAAGGATGTCGGTGTCCCACGATACACCTCGGTCCCGCTAATGTGACAGTACCTCCGACCAAGTGAGTGTTATTGGACTTGTCATTGTAATTATGGGAGTCTCAGACTGCTGAACATAGTTTTTAGTATTAACCAGATGTAAGATTCAAAGATATCGCGTATGGCTACAATTCAGCTCTAATGATACCCTCCAGGAAAGATATACTTGATAAAATATAGGCAGTAAGTGAGCGTTGTTTAAGTGATGAATGTCTTTAGTCGAGATCCCAGACCGTCAACGGAACGCATCTCTGTCTGAATCACCAAATGATGACGGATTAGAAGGAAGTGGGAGGGGTGGAGGTAGCGAAGGTGGCTGAGGCTCAGGCGATCTCTTCGAAGGTTTGGGCCATAGCTCCATGCTCATGATTATCACGACAAGGAATGCCGACAAGGCCACTACGTGCCCCAGGTATGAGTATTCAAGCAACCGTAAGGAGTAGGAATTGGGATACGTACAGACAGATTTGCGCATGTTCTCCCATTTGATCTCTTCTACGTCTGTTCTTAGGTCGGATACGTTGACTATAGCTTTGTTGAGTAGTTCCTATGTTTCGGAATCAATATACGAAGGATGCACATGAAGATCTGAGGACTAGCCTCTATTGCAATGTCCTGTGACTTGAACTCGGCCTTGACTTCGTTCTTTCTGGTATCAAGTTCCATTTGAATCCTTGGGACAACATAACCGTTAAAGTGTACTCGGAATGGCGAAAGGGGAACACATACTCATGCTTCAAGGTCCCTACGTCCTCCTTCATCTTGACATCCAAATGGTCGACTTCTCGTCTTAGTGCAGCCGTAGCTGTACTGATGGCAGCATATTCATTCCTAGAACTCATCGTAGTCTCTGCCCGTAACTCGGATAGCGCTGCACGGAAAAGGTAGGCTTGCTATACGAACATGGGTTCCAAAGGAGTAACATTCAAGGTGATTACTACACTCAAAACAACACGGAAGAGAAAGGGCAGCACGAACATTCTCCAGGTCCTTCGTCGTCAGTGCGTCTCTCCGTACGCGACCGACACGATCCACGAGTAAAGCACGTGTCGCGCGCATCAGACTGTGTGCGGTTTGTGTCGGGAAGGTCTTCTCCAGAGCAGAGAAGAACCGATGCGTATCAAATGGGGGCTGTGAATGGGGCTGGTATGTCGAGGGAACAGGTAACGCGCTGGTGGATGCGGAAGTCGATCCCGAGTTCACTGTAGTAGCGGGGATGGTTGATGGGACGGAAATCTCGGGAGTCGTCGTCGAGGTTGCACTGCCAGCGTCCGGCGGCGCTGTACCGGAGGACGATACAGGAGGCGGGGTTGAAGGTGGGGGCGGGGTCGGATTTGGTGTATACCCAGCGGCGGGGTCTTTGGGATGCGCCATACTGATACTGAGGGCTTTCGACGGGTCCGATATCTGAGGACCATTGTGCAGTTCTCTGCATATTGAACGACCGAACCGAGGTAATTGTCGTAGTAGCATGGTAAATGGAATCAAGCGCCAAACGAGCGATGCCGATCAAATATTGGCTTACGTAATACACCCGCCTTGTTACCCAAATTTGGGTCACTGGGCGCGAGATACGCCCGACGCATCTCGGCAATATGTCTTCGTGGAGTTAACGTGGAGATAGCATGTAGCCCTCACCGACTCCTAACAAGGTTCGATGGCGTAGTTGGTTATCGCATCTGTCTAACACACAGAAGGTCCTCAGTTCGAACCTGGGTCGAATCACTTTTTGTATTCGTGTTATCAAGTTCCTCTATGTTCTTGTCGACTGAAGACACTGTCGAGTGGACGAGGGTGACACTGTTTTGCTGCTGTGCAGCGTTGTCCTCCAGCATGTAGGGCTTCCTCGAGAACGCAACGTCGATCACAGTTGGCAAGGGTCGGTACTTGGAGGGCGGGTCATCTTCAATAGGGCGTACTTGTGCTCAAACCTTGCGCGTGTTGTGCGGAAGACACAAAACCCTTTCACCCAGAACAAGGAAACGAGACAGTGTAATAATCATTGCTTGGGATGGTTTATTATTACATATTGACTTCGATCAAACCTTGATACCAGCTTGGAAAGTAGGTCGTGCCGTTGCTCGCTCTACCCATGCCTATGAGGGCAAGTCAGCATAAGCTCGATAAGTTCAACAAGCTAGTGACTAACCTTCACGGAAGGCCACTGGTCCAAATTCTCGATTCCAGCATAGCTGTGGACTCGTATCCTAGGAGGCAATGATTAACATGTTCTATAGTCCTCATCAAGACAACTTACCAGGGAATGACGTTGATATCGGCAATGCTGTATTGTCCCTTGCCTGGTCCAACAAGCCAATCCCTACCGGTCAATCGGATTTCGAGCACGCCGTAAAGTCGCTTGGTCTCCTCGAGGTAGCCTAATACTTATATGAGTAACAAGTAATTTCTGTGGAAAAGTGACCACCCACGGTTAATAGCGTATGGGATCTTCTCTGGCGCAGCGTGGTTAAAGTGGTTAGCCTGTCCTTGCATGGGCCCAACTCCGCCGTGCTATATGATACACCAGTAAGCTTCTGGTGCGCTTACACATGGGTGCGCGAGAGACTTACGGTGAAGAAAATCCACTGGAGTTCTTCACTCCAGAAATCGGGATCCTTCTCGGCAGTCCAGCCAAATTTGCCGTCCTTGTCATAATGGTGTTGGAGATAGAGGATAATAGCGGCAGTCTCGAACACGGGGAAGTCGTTTCTGGAACGGTCGACGAGTACGGGGATCCGTCCATTGGGGTTGAGTTTGATGAACCAAGGTTCCTGCGAGCCCAGGTTAGGACCATCGCTATAACGGCAGCAAGGAGTACATACCTTTTGAACATTCTTGGAGATGTCAATCTTCTCGACGCTAACGAATGTCATAGTAAGCGACCAGATGCCTAGGCAATGCTGGGTCATTTACTTACTCATAGTCGATGCCATACGCGGCCTTCAGCTCTTCGAGAAAGACGGATACTTTGTGTCCGTTGGGCGTAGGTGCCGTGTACAACAGCAAAGGTTTCTTGGCGTCGGACATCTGGAAGAATTTAGCGAAGTGTATATGTCGTTTGGGAGATTGAAGGGATGCTTGTGAGCGTAATGATATGGGCGAGAAGCGCAAGTTATATAGGGAACGTGCTGACATCATTCTTGGGAGGCTGGGCAAGGAAATGCAAGTCTATTGAGGGACATGCTTGATCAGCTGACCGATCCTTTGAGTACTAGATGACTGAGCAGGCAATGGTGAGATTATGTCGACAGCTTGGTCATTCGATTGGAAAGGCCGAAACCGAGGAGGAGACCACACGGGGGATTGGCAAAAGCATGCATTCATTTGGAACTACTCAGAGATGCATTTGGCACTTGCGCAGCGGTAGGTGCCGGTGGTGTACTAGACGTCCCTTCTGTAGGCGGAACGTATTCAAAGCGAGACCCAACAATATTCCCCCTAAATCGCTTCCTCATATCGAGCTATTCCAACGGGGTTTGTAAGGGTGATATACGGTGGCATGAGATACACGCACCATTCCCCGTTTGCACTCGAAATGGGCCTTCCTCAGCGACTGGCATTGCTCCGGCAATTCGTCGGTATGGTTTTTGAGACAGTCGGAGGGGAGGTTCCCTTGCTTTAGGACGCAGTCAGAATGCATCAGACAGTCCTTGAGGGCGGCAAGGAGAGCCTGGCATGAGGACGCCATTAAAGTGGTGGCGGTAACGGAACAGGAGAACTGAGCACAAGCGCCCATCGCCGATCACTGTTAGAACTCGCCAATATGCCAATTGTCGGTATTGGCGTCGATATTGTTCACTTGCCTCGAATATCCGCCCTTTTGGCACGCAGGGGGAGCAAGTTTCCGTCTCGTATCCTCAGTTCGAACGAACTGTCTTCCTGGCCCAATGTTCCCTCAGATGCAACATCGCGTACCAAATTCCTTGCAGTACGGTGAGAAAGCATTACTACCCTATTTCCCGTACTAATGTCAGCGGAACAGATGGGCCGTCAAAGAAGCGGCGTATAAAGCTCTATACCCTATGTTCCGTCCAACCTGGAAAGAGTTGACCTATCGAAGTCTCACCGACGGTCGAAAACCGGAGGTCATCTATCATTGCGACTCTGCCACATCTATCTCTTTGCACGTATCTGTCAGTCATGACGGAGAGTACGTTTTTGCCACAGTTCTGGCCGAGAAATAAGCTGAAGGGAGCGTTGCTACCGCCGACGCGAGCTCCATAACACCAATGAAACACGTATAATCTTTGTGTTCAGGGAATGATTAATGATTGCTCAGCTTACAATGATTCAGCAAGGTTTAATCTAAGAACAGTCAGAAAACGCCCTGGTCTGGTCCCACTAAAGACACGTTCCACGATGCGATCAGAATCTATGGACGGGTGGGCGCGAACACGGGACGTTGTGATAGGAATCGAGGCGCGCGTAGCTGTGGTACACCCGCACTACCGTGCCATTCATTTGACGATCGCTCTCCGTTGGTTTGTCCGATAGGTTCCCATGCTTTCGTCAGTCAGTATCTATATTATTAAAACACAACGAGCCATAATGTTACGTAATCTACTTTGATGTTACTTAAGCGAAACGAGCGCGCACTTCAGCACTCTGTTCCGACAGCCTTCAATTTAAATAGAGACAAATAGCGGAACCCCCCTGTTTCTGCCCATTTATTGTACATCTCTCACTGTCTGCACAGGCTGCTTCTGTTAGGATAGGATGTAGCAATGCTGATGAATTAATTCATGTTCTCTAAAATAATATTCTGTAGACTCAATGGTGACTATACTGCTGAGTGGAATTGTTCTGATTAAATAGGAGAGTAGGAGAATATTCAGAGCTGTAGATACAGGGACCAGCCAGGTAGATCTTAGGTAATTGAATAAATATAAATCCATCAGAGTGATAGATAAAATGGAACTCCAAGCAGTCGCTTTTCTGGAATGAGTGGTGGTACATAGGGGAAAAGGAGAACAGGAGAACAGGGGAACAGAAGATGAACAGGGAACCACTAGACCAAGCTCTGAGCTGTAAATGCTCCAAATCTACTTCAAGTGTACCATAAGATTGGTAGCTCAGCAGAGTATACTATTTACAGGCCTCAAGTAATTTAAATCAAGGGAGGCAATCAAACATCTTGCTATTATATATTAAAACATTGATGTGAATTCAATAATAGAAACTGAATATGATATGTAAGCAAAATTCAAGGTTCCAATACATGAATTTACACAGTGCGCAAGATAACATGTTGTTGCTAACATTACATGTTCAATATATAGGGTAAATGTGCAATAATCCTCTCATATTGAACAATGTAATATGCGGTAAATACTTAATCACATGGAGAGCTTTATGTCAGTTGAGGATAATAGTGCTATTGCTATCTCATATACATTGCATATTTGTCACAATCCAGATAACTCAGTATGAAATGCTTAATTAAGATATTCTCTCAATAACAATCAAATACCACCATAGCTAATATCTTATCCTGCACCCAGTGTTAAATACTAATTAGTGACATTTATCAATGGTCTGTCAGGTGAGGCACATCCACCCTCTGTCACCTATCTCTCCCTTTCCCTCCTTTGTACTACATACTACATATTTGTGTTGGCCTCATGTACTTTCTTTGTCTCTCTTCTGACAACTATGCTCAGGCTTGATAGCATTGAGCTCAGTCTTTTTCAGCCCCTTCTGCTATTCCTTCTCTGTTTCATTTATTCACTATGACTGACTACGTTACATTACATGATCTACAGTCTATGTCTCCTGTACCATGTACCTCTGCCTGCAGCAGCTTGAGCTTGGCCCCTCCAGGTCAGCTTTCCTTTGAGTGTCCCCCTTTTCAGGTCCCCTGTTATGGTTGCTGCCCTGTTGGGTCTTGGCTGCCTGACATTGTTCTGGGCATTCCAACCCCATTGGCATTCCTGGGTGATTCAGACAGCTCAAGCCAGAGAGCTCCTCATGGCTATGAATATACCTATTTGCATTGCCAGACAAACAGGATAGATGGTAGAAATGACAGGGGGACAGGGGACAGGGGACAGGGGGACAAGGGACAACAAAAGGGCAGGTGAACACTAGAGGTGGAATACTCAGAGTGTAGCACATGAATTGTACAATTGTACAATGAGTGTTCCATTGGACAATGATTACAAGGTGGAAATGGTAAACATTTGACCCAAGGCTTTCATCACATCTGAGCAATCAAAGCAGGCAATTCATGGATTAAATAGAAAAAGTGTGAAAATTTGTATTTACATGTGAGCAGTGCTCCAACAGTATTTAATCTCATGATATCTCCATGTAATTACTTTAGTTACTCAAGCTCTGACATATTCTACATCATACACTTTATGTACATATTTTCTGGCTGCCTCCCAGTTTCATATTTTCCAGAGGCTGGCTCTGTACATCTCTCTGAGTTTCTGAGTATGGTACTCAAAGACTCATTACCATGTCCTTATATACCACTCACAACTGTAGACCTTTGGCTGAATATATAATGAGCAAAGTGAAGGATATCCTCCCCTGAGCCAGTGAAGATGGAAACAGGGGGTCTGAAAACTTCTGCCTTGAAAATTGTCATGTGCCGAAGGTGCGGGACGTCAACAGCATTCTAATACATGCAATAGAAAGTGTATACGGAGTACAACCCATAATATAACCCCTCACATAATATATATGTGTCTGTGATTGAGCCTGAGTGCATGCGTGACGAAGTCACGGGTCTGAAGCTTGTAGAATTAACTCCTGCATGGCCTACGTATGTACGCCGGCGACAACCTTCCGCTCCAAGATATCCCAGGAGATCCCCTAGATCCCGGGGAATAACGCATTTCTTACCAACCATCGCCCGCATACTTTGCGCGTAACGTTATCGTAACGTTATAGTGAGTGAACCTGAGGATCGCAGTCCACCTAGTAGCAGATCGAAATAAAAAGGTCAGACAATCAACGGTCTGAAGTAATTAAACATGTCTCAAGATCATAAACTCATTACCTTCTACGATATCACGATGAAAGCCAAACCCAACCCAGGACCGTCGCCCTTCACAGCGAAAGTACGGTCTGTGAAGTCAAACTTAGGGTTCGCGACATATTGGCTGATATTTGTTTCCTAGATGCGCATTAAATTACAAGGGCATCAAGTTCACAACCGTCTGGTTGGAATACCCTGAAATCGAGGCAGAGTGCAAAAGGATCGGTGCGCCGCCTACGGGTAAGAGGCTAGACGGAAGCCTTTTGTATACGCTGCCCGTTATTCAAGACCCCAGCACGGGCGTGGTGATGTCGGAAAGCAATGACATCCTCGAATACCTCGACAAGACATATCCTGACACACCCAAGCTTTTCCCTGGGAACACGCTGGGGATTCAACTCGCCTTTGATGCTGCAGCTCAGAGCCGTCTTCTCGATATTCTCCCTTTAGTCATTGCGTACATTCCTGCTGGCTTGAACCCTGTTGCAGAGGCACATTGGCGCAGTACGAGGGAGGTGCAGTTGGGCAAGAGAGTTGAAGAATTGGAACCGAAAGGAGAAGCGAGAGTCGCTGCTTTACAGAAGATACAGGCTAGCCTTGGCGAAGTAGATGGCTGGATTTCAAAGAGTGGAGAAGGGAAATTCATAATGGGCGACGAGATGACATTCGTGGATATCTCACTTGGCGCAGCTTTATGTGGGGTGAGGGTCGCCCTTGGGGACAAAGGCGCCGCTTTCTGGGAGGAGATTTCAGGCTGGCACAGTGGAAGGTGGGAACGGTTGAGGAAGGCTTGCGAGCCGTACCACAAGTAAATGCTGGTTCATTGGGAGGAGATGTAACTTGCGATAGACGAGAAAACAAGACGAGTTCGTGTTACATACATCATTTCTACTGCTTGGGCCACCAATCTGGCCACCAATGTTCTATTTGGAAGACATCACCAGTTTTTGGGTCGGATACCTCAAGCTGCGCCGTGCCGTTCTCCACGGCAGCAACGTGCTCCGTGCGCAGGAGAGCAAGACCCATGCCCTGCACATTACTAAGAAGCTTTCCGGTACCACGGGGGCGGGGAATTGGCCGATCGTCTCCGGGCTCACGAAGCACACGAGCGTGGATATCCAACGAATGTGGGAGAGTCGGCGCATATCTCGAGATATTCACTTCGCTCGGCCTGCTAAATTATTAATTCAAGTCCCAAGAAAGCAAAGTGTGATGCTTGCCTTTTACCTGGTGGGTACACGACGACAGGTAATATTCGCTTGCGCACAACCCCAGTATGATAGGTGCGCACAGTAAGCTCTTGGCCTACGTAGCAGCCCTTGCGAAAGTCCACTACATGAACATTTCATTAGAGAAGGGGGTTAATCGGTCGATTCGGGTATACTTACGCCCACCCATAATATCTAAATTGGAGTCCATTGGGAACGCTTGTTGAGGAGGTATGTCATTAGATCCTTCTGGTACTCCATGTTGAAGACGGTGAAGTAGATAAGAGAGAGAGGACCCTAAGTCGTATGTCGAGGCTTCCTGTGCTATATATACTTCGCTGAGCCATTGCACTTCGAAGAGCATGGTAGGAATGTGCATACGCTTGTCCCCCTTGCGCACTAGGACCCTCTTCCCCATCCCAGGTGCCCTTCTGTCGCGAACTACGCCATGCTCGGTGCCCCATGGCCATTCTCCCTCTGACCATTCGGGTTCTACGACGTGACTAGCAGCCCACTTCCACCGTCGAGGTTGCTCCCATGCACTCTCATTCTCTGAACCATAAACAGCCCATACGTCGTATTCACTGCTAACGTCACGTAGCTTTACTTTTGAGCGCAGGACGTGGCGCTTCAGCAATGCTAACAACGAGTCTGAGTCTGGAGTTCCCGCAGAGGCATCATACTCTATCAGGTATCCCGGACGGCCAGCGGCATCGACGGAAGTGTATACGAAAATGTCGTGTATAACTCTGCCCTAGGGTGTCCCATCAGATTTACTTCCTGGAATCTAGGCCGTGAAATGTACCTGAGGATGCAAGAAAGCAGAGAAGAATGGGCCACGGGGAGGATCGTGGACAGAGGTGCTCAACAAGCCGTTTAAAAACTGAGACGCGTGCGACCCAGAAACTGAGAGAACGGTCTTATGCCATATGTGTGCTACTGTCGGGGAAGAACGAAGGGCGCATCGAAGTGGAAGAGACATACTCCTATTCTGTGATTGACTACATTTGTCATGGAAAAAATACTGACCGTGAGACTTCTTTTCTGACTGTGGGAATCATTCCCGAGCAAGTCCGACTGACTTGTCGGCCATTGCGAGTTCAGTCCACCCACAAGTTCCTCTACTCATCACGCCAGCTCCGGAGTCAGTGCTTTATTCAATTCTCCTACCCCTTCCCCGTCGTAATCTTTTTTATATAGGCCATGGCCACAAAAGTAGCAGCATCCGCGGCGGTCGTACGTGTCGAAGTTCATTCGTGACCTAGCTCTATGACCGACAAAATAATACAGGATTTCTCCCGCGTCTACTCTTCTCTCGGTCTCGGAAAGGGTATGTTCATTTTGCAGGTTGTGGATAGATTCTAACCCCCATGTAACTCAGAAACCATTGCCTCTCTGCAAGCTTTCCGCAAACGGCACTCCGAAGCTCAAAGACTTCATGCGCAATACTCTGGGCAGCCAACAACCGTAGACCTCGCTCGTTACCGTTCTATCCTCAAGAACACGGCTATCGTCGATGAAGCTGAGAAGCTGTTGAAAGATTTCAAGCCTGTCACCTACGATGTCTCAGCACATGTCAAGGCCATAGAAACTTTCGAGGCCAAGGCTGTGAGTAGACGTGTGCGAGTACGCGAAAAATAATGCTGAAGAGTATGTCTATCTTAGGTCGAGAAGGCCAAGGAGACGGAAGCCAAAATCGACATCGAATTGAAGGAGCTCCAGGCAACTTTGGCTAACATCGAGGAAGCACGACCATTCGAGGATTTGACGGTGGAGGATGTTGGTGCAGCCCACCCTCGTATCGTAGAAGCCGTTGAGACCATGATGAAGAAGGGCAAATGGACAGTGCCAGGTACGTGCAAGTAGTATCTTCCAACTTTTGGTATTGACCTCGATTCATCCAGGATACAAGGAGAAGTTCGGAGATCTCAACATGATGTAATTTGGTTGTCCTTCCATAGACCACGTTCATTCATCGATAATTATTTTGCATCTGAGAGTGGACTAGTCGGGTGTAACAAGATGATGGTGGGACCTATAGACTTTCACCATCGCCATTCAATGTTACCAGAAGTCCTACCCCGAACACCTTTATATGGTTTGTACTGTTCTCCAGTGACTTTAAGGCTCTCTACCTTGAGAGATGAGAACGTATATGAATGGATTTCAAAATGCGTTTGGATGGCATGAGCAGGGCGCGGCGGCGCTGATCTAGTGCGTACGCTTTCAATCTTGTATCTGGCGCCAGCAAAGCAGAGTACGCACGTAGAGTTAAATGACCCTCGCAGATACCAGCTGCTCGACGAGGCCATCTTTGGTATCTCCCAACGTACAACCTGCTCGGCGCTCAGAGGGTGAGCATTGCTGTTGAGCATCAGAAGATTCAAATCACCTTGTTTTTCGCGTCGAACGTCCAAGAGGATCCCCCAGACCCCGTCTCCGTAGCAAGTCCTCGGCTCATCCCAGCAGACCCACGACCAACAACACATTTGATAGCCGTCGCGCTGTCACCGACATACAATTCCGCGACAAACCCGTCGATGTCCCGCGTGGTTAGACGAGATGTCACAGATACCTCAAAGGTACCTACAGCACCGAATTCTGAGCTCAGTACCAGCAAAGCCACGGAATATAACAAGTACTCACACGAAGTATCAGTGATATCGAAGGAGTGCTTCAATGCAATGGGTAAAGGGACATTATCCTTCCCTCCTTGCGATGCCACCAAACTTGTCCCGGTAGACGACGCGGCGGGAGCATAGCGATACTCAAATAGAGTGAAATTGCCATCTGGCGGTACGAATGACAAGGACTTGTCACGGGCCCAGCGTTGAAGTCTATCGAGAGTCAGTCCGGAGTTGCGTCACCAAAGGACCAAAGCTCGTACCGTACACAAGGATGGAAGGAGCAGTCAGCCAGAACGTGAGCGTTAGTAAACGTCAATAGACAATCCGGCGTGCCTTGGTGACCGTTAGCTGACTGAACACGGATGAAGAATTGACTAGCGGTTACCTGATAGTCTTGAGTTCGCTTGGGCGACGCCCCAGACATTACAGGATAGCGGGGTTCCGTTTCTACATCCACGTTGTGAGCGACGGGGGAATACATGTAATCCGCATTGTACGCACTTCCCAACGATGGCCTTGATTTCTTCCGCCGTATCAAAGTATATCTCGTTGCTCGCATACTTGACACCAGCGCGACGCCAAGGTATAGGAGACGCGAAAGGGCCACTGGCTGAGGAGCCAGCGTTCATAGTGTGGCTAAAGTTAGCACCTGCGACGGACAAGAGCTTCGTGAGAAGTGATGGAGGAAGAACGATGTCTCGGAGAGCATTTGGAGAGGTAGTCAGTGGATGACCACCAGAGTCAAGGGTTTCTTCTAATAGCTACGTATCACTAGTGAGCAAGTGTAGGCGAGTACGTGCAATGCTTCAGCTCACTTGATACACTACGTCAAAGTTATCTTTCAGCGTCACGGCATTTACGGTCGCAAAGTATTCAGTGAGGATGTCCACGAACGTCTGTACGAATGCAAATGCAAACAGAGGGTCCACTACATTGATTTGCGTCCTGTTAACCGTCTCCAAGCAAGCAAAATGAACGTACCATCGCCGCTGAGCGGGCATAGTATTCGAAGGTCACCGCACGGCACATGGCAGCAAGCACTCGGTGAGTCCGCAGAGTTGAAGGGTGGTACGTAGATCACTGGATCTATATCTCCTGTTCGGCTTCCTGGTTTTGATTCCGCTGCTGCAACGGCGCTGTTGTACGCATCGATGTGCACGAGCGCGTAGGAGGGGGATGTCGAACGAAATCCGGACTGGATGATCGGACGGCTTCACTGACAGTCCTGATTAATTTAGGACATCCAGGAAGGGTAGTGCACCACATACCCAGCGCTGTCGAGAATGATGAGCCCGTCGATGGCCATGGTTCGGTACGAAGTTGTGAAGGTAGCGGTTTAGGCGCCTCAATCACGAAGGCCTCAGGGGAGCAAGATTCAACTCGTTCGATGACATAACTACAGTAATCTTTACTGATAGTGAATACATACATTAGTGGATGAGCTAGAGTAGCAATATATGAAGAGGAAATTTTATTTGATTATGTAGCTGCTCTCTTCAGCGACTCTAATTCTCCTAAACCCAACCCCCATTTTTCGGCCAGTTGCGGTGGGCCTCCTTGCGAGGCTTCACGTTCCAATATCCATGTCTTGAGAGGGGACTTATCCGATGGTGGGATCTCGCCTCGACATGTGTCACAGTAAGCATGCAACAGACTGACTACAATCAGCCTCGAATAACAAGCGAGAAGCAGGCCGAGCTCACCGAATGGATTTCTCTTCGTAGTCTTCATCAAGGTCAACCTGGTCACCATCCTCTCCGTACGGCGATGGGGAAACGAGGCCAGATACGACGGCAGATAGTATACCATGGTCTCTGATTGCCTTCAAAGCGATCGGTGATGTGGATATATTTGATGGATCAGAAAGCATAGACGCATGCGAGTTGGAATGGACATGTTCCGGTTGGGAGAGATTCGAAGAACTGCTGGATTGGTCCGCAGCCGTGGGGAGGATAAGGGTGTTCAGCAAGAAGATAATCTTGCGGCGCACAGCGATGTCTGGATCTAGTAAGATTTTAGTGAAGATGCTAAATGGACCTCTAGCATGAACATACCTTGCAATCCAGATTTCAGCGTCTCCCATCCGTCGGGTCCAAGAGCATTCAACGACAGAGCGTTATGCTTGAGTAGACCGGAGAGTACGTAGATGACCTTCGAACGGATCTGTGGTGACGATGAAGGAGATGGTTTAAGGAAGGAGGTCAGAGCTTGTAGAGGGGAGTAGCTGAGATACTAACAAAAGATTTCATGTCAATTACGAGTACTATGAGCAGAAATTGACCTTACAGCATGTTGTGCCGCTGGATTGTTTTGCAGTGCCGTCCCGATGACCCAAAGTGTCTGCATTTTTATGACCGGTGTTGACGATGCGGCTTGGAATAAAGAGTGTAGAGGCTCCCACATCTTTAGCTTCTCCAGGTCTGGCTCAACATTACATGAGCCTAGTTCAAAGTCAGGCTCGTCCAAGGAACTGACCGTTAGCGTTGTCTATACTCTCAACAAGCTATTGACAACCATCAGCATTGAATAACGGACAGAACTGGATCGGAATGCTGGCGTACCATTTCCAGGTGATCCAGTGCACTGATTCTGTCCTCCTCCGAGCGAGCCTCATCTACGGCAACTGACAGATCTTCCTTCATTTGTACCGCATCTGGTTTCCCCAATATCATGTCGATGATCCCGGGATCTAGGTCCTTGGCGCGCGAGGGGTCCGGTGCTGAACCATCTGAGTTCTCTATCGACCATCGTAGTAAGGACTGCATTGTGTGGTGGTATCCTACCAAGGATGTGAAACCAGGTTTTCTTTTGAAGATTAGAGAGGCGCCGGGCTATATTACTTGAATGTTTGCGTGAGTGATCGAACATGCTGGATTTGTCGAGATTGTCCGCACGTGGCAACTTGTGGCGCGAACACTACGCCAACGGTGCGCATGCGGCATGCCTTCATTCTCGACCGAATTGTGTCAAGTAATGTTTATTTCTTCACGGTAGCCACCGATAATGAAATCCGCCACCAGTTCTTCCTGTGTAATCTTAGGCAATTTGTCGACGGCTTCAATGAGGACGACGTGATCAGTTCGCTTCTCTCGCGGGGTAGTTGAGTATGTTGACGGTCTGCAATCTGGCTAATATCATTCTGCCTAGGCCACGCTGTCCTTCGTGACCTTAGTGTCAAGAAAACACTCGTAGACATTCTATGCCTTCCTATGGACCTCGCTGAAGGTGCGTCTTCTACTAGACTACACCCCCATCTCGTCGCTTGACATTCACGCAAGGTCGCATCGGGTTGCTGGAAACTTCAATCAAACCAAACTACCATGAGGAAGGAAGGATACTGGTTACAATGACCCATGTTCACCTGCTCCTCAAACCATTACCGCCACCGTGGAATATTGCAAGGGAATACGAGCTGAGAACCCACTCAGCCAAACTACTGCGCCTTCAACTTTCCGAGCTATTCGACGCTATTCTACTTCAAGGGGATATTTCGCGTTCGTTCTTTGACTTTGCTCGGCGTGTCAGGTTTGCATTGAATGATGTCCATGTTCGGTACGAAGGAACTGGGAGCTGTACGATGGGGGTTACCGTCGATAGCCTCTTGTATGATGACGTGAATGACTCGGAGGGGCTGTCTCAACTTACGACAGCAGTTACCAAAGTACGTAGAAACTCATCCGTTGTGCTATGTCACACTAAACCATCGTGGTATAGACGATCCATCTCACGGATGCCTGCATATATGTGGGCACTCCAGAGAATCCAGGTACACTTCCACGGCGGCCAAACAAATTCAACGAAGTGGGTTGTCTCAAAAACCTTCGGCTACTGACGCCTGATTACTACATATATTCGTCCACCTGCAGCCATTCTCGATGCCGCCGCCGCCCTCCGATTCATTGCTGCTAGACCCATTCTCAGCATCAATTACAGTGAGTGCGGCTATTCGTCGAGCGGTCACACTATTGTTGGCTTATAGGTGAAGTGCAATCTAAGTAGTATCGCCTCGGGTCCACTATTAGATCTTCAGTTCTGCCTCCCTGAAATCAAAGCAACACTCACCGACGCACAGTACAAACGCATACATGATTTCGTACAGGATATACAGGCTTGGAAGTGTCAGTGGAAGGTATGTACATCACTGAACAGGCTGCAAACTAACAACCCATTAACATGTAGTTCAGGCCATTTCGACCTCCTCCTGACGTATTTATGAATAATCTTGCCAGAGCCTGGCTGAGATACGCGTTCGACACGACCTTGCACGCCATACGGGAACGGCGTAGAACGTGGTCATGGAGTCATTTAAAGCAGCGGCGGGACGATCGCCGATTATACATAGACTTATTTCTTCGACGCCGTAATGCACCGCTGCCCCAACAAGTAAGTGGGGATATACTGTAAGGCACTGGAAGTGGTGACTGAACTCAGAGATTATTGCAGGAAGAACAACAATTACAAGCACTGGAGAGGGAGCTTCCCTTGTCAGATCTGAGGTTATATCGCCTCGTCGCGCGACGCTCAACGAGGGCGTTCACCCACCCGGTGTCTCTAGATAGTTCTCTGGACATCACACCCAGGAGACTTCACGAGTCAAAGACAAAGAACAACCAAGTGTTCTCTTCGCCTGCTCTTGCCGGCGGTACCGAGCTAGTACGCCTGGACGTGCAAATTCCCCAAGGTTCTATCTCGTTACAAGTGATATCTACCTCTGGTAGGCGAGAAATTCTCCGAGTCGCCTTCGGAGCTCTGAGCATTACCCTGAATCAAACGCTGGACGGCCGGCTCACAACAACAACTGGGTCCCTCAGGAACCTTACGGCACATACCAACCTTCAGGCTCTCGTCTTTGTCAAGGAGCCCGTGAATGGCGGGGAGAGCTATAGCGAACCGTTCTTGAAATGGGCATATGACACAGAGAGTGGAAGAATGAAGCTTCGGGTGATGCATACGGAGGTGATATATGACAAAGAACTTGTGGATGCGATGCTGAGATTTTTCCAAATTCCACCGGAACAATTGCAATCAGTCGAAGCATTCTTGGTGCGTGCCTCTCTATCCATGGGGCGCTTATGCTTACCCGAGGCAGACGTTGGCTATGCAGACCATCGAGGCTAACGAACAGCTGGTGTGAATTAGATGTTCTATTCGAAAAGCAAGTACGTTTCGCGTGTATATGTGTATACGGCACTTTACTCATAGGTGACTCAGTAAAACTTCTCCTGCCTTCTTCGTGCTATCCTTGGATTCTTTGATGAAGGCGGAGAATGCCTTGAATTCTGGCTTTGCGGAGTCTCCGATGAGCTGGAAGGCAATGCTTTCGCTGGTGGAGACGATGGCGCCTGATTGTCGTAGTCTGTCGAGCGCAATGGGGACTTCTGTTCGATTACACGAGGATACGCCGTCGGCGACAATATAGACGGTGTACTTGAGGGCCAAGAGGTCGAGGGCGGTTTGGAGAACGCAGACGTGTGACTATCGCGGTGATTAAGACGTCTGTTAGGAAAGGGCTATGGGGGAGAGGGAGAATTATGCATGCGTACTTCGATTCCGAAGAGAACGACTGAATCAACGCCTGGCCGCGTGTCAAGTAAAGCTTTCACGTCCGGGGTTACCATGGAGAAGAGGGTCTTATCAAAGTTGCCAATAAGGAGTGGGCCTATGGACACCAAATCTATATCTGGGACGATGGGACCGAGTGCTAGTAGAAGGTGGAAGTATGAGTACCGGGTATCGGTGAAGTCGGGAACTTAGAGTGCGTGTACCTTTCGCATTTTGCGTGGTTGCAACTACTTCGCAGCCGAGTATCTGATTAGAGATGCTCAGGCTTGTTCCCTCCGATTTTAGACAAATGGACGACGCACTGAGGCGATTCTCATCATCTTATTCGCAGTTGCAGTTACTTCATCAAATCCGTAGATAGCGTTGCCTGATGATGATAATAATGATGGTGAGTGTGCCCGAACGTGGGATGGGGTGGGGGAATCATGATGGTCCGCTGGGTCATATGAATTGCTTTAACAGGGAGACGTGCTCACGAAACCGGGTTTGCACATCGCACAAGAAGAACAGGGTCTTTGACGCGGTGAGTTGGTGAGCGGGCATGGTGCTGGTCAAGGTCAAAGCCCGGAAACTGGAAAGCGGGTGGCCGCATATCCGCTTATGCCGTGGTGGTACTTTAATGCATCAAATTGATGCCAGTGATCACGGTCTACATACAACAATTATTCTGGAGAGGCGAGGTTCGAGGCTGGGCTCGGGATATGTTTTCAGCTGCGCCCGCTGGTACAATCAAATGAGAAGAGCCTCTGCGTGTGCTCGTAGTAACCGCATGCTTCAGAAGTCTCCCATGAACGTTAACAAGTCACAATTTGTGATCGTGGGAAATCGCCGTCTGATGTATTTGTTGGTGTTGTGAGAAAGTTCAATTTAGAACGGACTGTTGGGCGAGTTGAAAGGTTGGGAACTAACCGCCACCAGTCCAGTCCACGACGCTCACAGCGTTCGCCCCAACTTCCACCTCCACCGCCCGCCCGTACCGACCTTGAGCTTTTGTCTCTTGCCCTCGGTGCTTCCTCTCATTTCGCCCACGTTCACTTATCACTCGCTTTCGTTTCTGTCGAACGCTGTCTCATCCACAACCTCAAATTCAAACCACATCTCCACCTTTTAAATCCTTTATCTTTTAAAGTCATGGACTCTTTTGCTGCAGTTATTCTTCCCAGAGATGATGCCGCCGAAAAGCTCAAAGTGCGTTTCTTCATAATCAAAACATTTCTATGAAACCTGACAAATGGCGCGCAGTTTGAGTCTTTCAGGCTTGGCAAGGGCCTCCCTTCGTCGATGGCCTCTCGGAGACACTCATCCCATGCAAGGTCTCATTCACGAAACACATCTATCTCGTCTGTCGCTTCTCTACCCGTTTCTACTTCAAGCGGTTCGCTGGCTTCTTCTGCCAGCTCGAATGATAGCTCATCGCTCACTTTGTCAACCTCAACGAGCAATTCCAGCGTCAGTTCGTCGAAGCGCAACTCTCATCACCGCCGCCGTTCGTCCGTATCGACTCGCCACGAGTCTGCCGAGATGATGGGTGTCAGTATTCCCGATCTACCACCCTCCAAATCCGACGACCATTTCACTTTGGGCGAGAAGGACTCCATCCGTAGGCGCGCACTTTGGGCTCTCGAGGGCAAGCAGGACATGGCCTTCTCAAAGGTTGAGATTCCCGAGCTGTCGACCCCTGATCTTGAGAAGAAATCGTTTGATTTTTGTACGTCATGTCCCTTTACTGCCCGCCCCAGATAATGGAGCTTACGTGTGTTGCAGCGGCGAAGTCCTCCGGAAACTCGGGCTTCAGTGGAAGCTTCAGCGCCCAAAGCCTCAGCTCACTTCTTGGCAACAAGAGAGACTCGTTCAAGCTCCTTGCTGCGTCTTCTTCCTCCAAGGATCAGTTGCACACGCTGGTCGAGGAGGAAGAGGAAGATGAGGAGAAGCAACCTGAACCTTTCCAGGAACACACCCCGCCTCCCGAATCTCCCGATGTCCCGGCTTCCGTCCCTTCGGTCGCCGTCACGAAACCATCACCTGCGCGACCACGCCCGTCCACGCTCAATTTGCGACCGCTTTCCCTCACTCCTGAGTCGCTAGCATCACTGTCAAACGGCTTGCCCACACCGTCGATGACGCCAAGTCCTCGTTCTGGACTGAAGACTCTCGCGCTTACCACTTCTTTTTTGCCGTCTCCTACGGAAGAGTCCCCCGTCCCATTGCCAACTGCGATGAAGCGCCAGTCTCTCATCCTTACTCCCTCCCCGACACCGCCTCTACCTCGCCGCTTCCCTGTCAATGTTTGCGATAGTCCTGCATCAAGTCATTCGTCTGGGCCAGAAGAGGATACGAAACTTACGCGCCGCCGTAGTATTGGCTACAGGTCCTCGTCGACATCGTCAACATCATCAATTGTCCCAGGCCTCCCGACACCCGAGTACACTCCTACAAGCGATCGTCGTTACAGCATTGCATCTTCTGCCAGCGACGAGTCCAGCATGTCTCGACCTCTGAGCGTCAGCGAGCAGCACTTTTTGTTCAAGCAGCATAACGCTCTGCTCGCTCGTATCACTGACCTAGAGCGGGCACTTTCATCCAGGGAACGCAGCACCTCTCGACCGGTTTCTTTCGCTTCGGATGGATCATGCGGTCAACGAGCCCACTCGCCAAGCATGAGTGTTAACGAGCCTGACGACGAAATGCTGCGCCTCATTGTTGACTTGAAGGCGGAGAGAGATGAGCTCAAAAGAGATGTCGAAGGATGGCGTCATCGGGTAGGGGATCTTGAAAAGCAAATTGGCGTTTTTGCTAAGCGGGTGGAGAACGAACGACGTGAAGCTTGGGTCGCTAGGTCTCGCGTGGGGTTGTTGGAAGTGGAGAAGAATGGTCTGGAGAAGAGCCTTTCTGCGAAGACTATAGAGGTCGAAGAGGCGCTTGAAGGTTGCGACAAACTCAGAGACGAGATTCATTCATTGCGAGAGGAACATGCCTCTCTCCAGGAAGAGTTTGGGCTCTTGAAACGCGCCGCTGCACGCTCCGTCGACTTGGAGAAGGAATGCTCCGACCTCAAGGCTCAGCTTGAGGAGGAGAGAAGACACCGTGAAGAACTCGAGCGCGAGTTGGAGAAGGCTAACCTACTTGCTACGCCCACTCCTCGCAGCTTCGAAACCTGTGTCAAGCCCGGTCTCTCAAGGAGACGTGGCCTAGGATTCGCTTCGATGGACTCGGAGAGTTCCATGACTGATGTCGAGAGTGATGAGCGCCCATATAGCTTCCCACTGAAGGCTGTTCAGGAGGCCGACGAGGAAGACTGCTTTTCTGAAGAGGATAACGGTTTGGCCGGCTACGAAGATGAGGAAGATTCGGACATAAGCTTCCAGAGTCCAGGGGGTTCATCTCTTGGTTCAGAAGACGAGTTCCCCACCAGGTCCATTAATCATCTGCGTCCTAACGTGCCCATTTCTCCATTTTTGGCCAACTCTGCTCTTGGATCAAATTCGAACTCTGGATCATGCACGCCTACCTTCTCGCGGTCAAACTCGCCTACCACGATTGCCGCGCCTCAACCCGTACATGGTCGTCGCGCGTCCTTGTCGAAGACCTGGACCTTCCCGGCTACTCCCCGCGATTCCCCTGACCGTGCTATGGTCGAGGATGTCGACCGCTTCTTTGGTTGTCTTGAGGAACGTGCCCAAAGCCCTGTTGTGGATACCGACTACTCTTACGAACGCAGCAAGAGCCTTTTCTCTCAAGGGCTGCGGAATGACGACGATGACATGCCACCGTTTTTGTTGCCATCTGATATGGGATTCGTCGTCGGCAGTTTGCTTCCTCCTCAACAACTCGGCGTTCTGCTTGAGGAGGAGGAGGAAGAGGAAGATCACGAGCAAGATAATTCTGTCGACGAAGAGATCTTCGGGGAAATTGGCGGCATCACGATTACTTTCACGCCTGCTGAAGATGATGTGGAGGAGTCGAATGATTCGTTCTCTGAAGGCGAATCCTTGATCCATACCCAGCCACCCAAATTCTTCCAAGAAGAAGAAGAGGAATCTGATACGTCCATGTCATCGGAAAGCGGACCATCAACGCCTGAACATGTACAGACTCCCAGAAAATCTATGACCCCGTCCGGTATCCCTCGCCCCAAGTCACCGTCCTCTGTACAGATCGTATCCTCCCCTTCCATCCCATCCCCTTCCCAGAACTCCAAGGCCGCCTTCACCGCGAATGAGTTTATATCCATGTCGTCCCCTTCTCGAATCTCGCCGCCCAAATATACATTTGCTGGACCAGCGAAAACGAATACCTTTGTCACGCCGCCCACGAAACGCGGCGGTGCTATGCCTTCCTTCATCCCCCAGTCGGTAGCCTCGCCCTCACCCGTGCGTAGCAACCTACCGGTCAAGGTTAAACCCGCTGCACCTATTGCTACTTTCACTCGTCAACCCGTCCGCCGGCCGTTGTCGGTAGCAAATCAGGCAGATACTCAGGCTACCATCTCGCCGCTAAATGGTGGGATTGAAAATGGTTCGACTTCCAAGCCTCAAATCCCCGCATTGAGTACGTTTCCACTAATATCTTATCGCAGAATGTAGGCCAATGAATGTTCGCCCTCATTGCAGCTTCTCCAGTTCAGTACCAACGTTTACCAAGGCAGTCCATACCACGCCTTCAGAGGTGCTGAGGGGTCTCGATTCTCGCTCGCCTTCCAATACTACTCCCCACTCTCAATCCCAAGCTAACCCCTCGACGTCCTCTTCAAACGCTTCACGACTATCTTTCTCCATGTTCACGAGTCTAAACCCCTTTTCATGGTCCAAAGGTCCTTCACTTGCTACTACCCCTAGCGTCGATCCTTGTATCACTTCCAGGTCGAACGAATCAACCGATCGGAGCAACAAACCAATTTCCAGGCGATATGTTTCTAGAGAGCTCCAACTTGAGAAACTTCGACAACGACTAGGGTCCGAAAGTGGTGTCTCCAACACTTGTAAAACCTGCAGCGGAGAGGTTGTCTTCCTATAACGTAAGCGATCACTTACGCGTAAGTTGTATCCTAACTAACGACCCCGCGAAGTCATTGTCGCTTTCTGTGGTCAGTTGATGCCTTCCCCCATCATACATTTTGGACCCACTTTCGTATTTGTATTCCTTCCCATGCCCACAGACGTTTATAGCAACTCACGTCATGACATGTATTCTTGACAATGCCCCTTCTTGTTCGTTTTCGACTCGGGCACAACCGCATCCTACCTTTACAACTTTATCGGTGTACTGGTGTGCGCTCTTCTATATGTTTGATCATACCTGTACATACCATTTCGCTTTGCATTTTCGTTCTCGTATCTTTATTGATGTTGAGGGAGCTTGACGTTTCCTACCGACATAAAGGTTGACACCTTCTGTATCTTTCTATGCCTTATCATTATCTTGACAGCCACTTATGGCTACCCCCCATGCAATGCAATACAGCTCTATGTTCATAAATTTCAACTTTGAGGCGAGAACTCTCCAGCTGATGGTCTCGACACTACGTCCGGATATTTCCGCGCCGTGGGAACGTAGAATAGGTGTCGTTTATACCGTTCCGTCCGACTCAACTTGTTCAATTACTTTAGTCCTCATCATGTCGTCCCCGCTGCGCAGAGGTTTTATGAAGAACTGGTACGCCGTTGAGGTCAGCGTTCCTTTATCTCCCAATGATATGTGCACTGAATGGCTCCCATAGGCTCTACCAATGTAATGTGCTCTTGCCTGTTGCTTTTTGGCGGAAACTTACCCGTATATCTCAGTTACGCTATCATCGGAAGTGTCCTCGTCGGAGGAGCTTGGTACTTGAAGCGCCTCGCTACTGGCCCTACTGGTGAGTGGTCTTCCTTTTGAAGGGACGCCATGTTTCAATGATGGGCGGTAGTCGTCTGGACCAAGACCAACCCTACACCATGGAACACCATTCAGCCTGATCAGGGCACGAAGATTGTCGAGGTTAACCAGAAGTTTGACAAAGGGTGAGTCTCGTTTCGCTAGGATCCCGGTGTGCGTGCTGAACCTGCGGTATTCCACTAGCTGGTCGCGAGAGAAGTTGTAAAAGCATTCATCTCAGCTCTATTGAGTCGCTGTACTCTCGTTTTAGATAATCTTCCAAATACACTTGCGCCTGCATCGAAGAACATATACTTCTGGTGTGACAGTCCGTGACCAGGCGGTTCTAGCCATATGGCACCGGACCGCCTTTACGCCTCTTGACGCCATCCTTATCTCAAGTGATATAATCGATGGGCGACTTGAGCGAAATGTCTCTACCCTTCAACCAACATGCTGCCTGAAATTCAGTCACCGTTCATTTTGCCTCCTTTAGATCAAGTTCCTGATGACGAGCAAGATAAACCTCTGTTCAAAGGACACCTCGTATGTCATATTGACGCCCATCAACATGCCTTCTTATTTTGCTTCCGTAGCAGGACGAAATTAGGCCGCTTGGGCTTCCGCGCATAATCTTTGGGGCCGGGGCCTTCTCGAATCAATATAATAAGGATACCCATTTGGCGTCTGCTGCACCTCTGCGTACTGTGCGGCTGGCCTTGCGGTGAATCAGATCGCTTTTCTGGCTGTTGACGATACTGACGTAAACTAAGCTATGGTGTCCGCGCCTTTGATACATCACCATATTATGGTCCGTCTGAGATCATCCTGGGCGACTGCCTGAAAGCATTGTCCGGAGAGTTTCCTCGATCATCATATCAATTGGTACGGAGATAGCCATGTCATAGACTAATAGACTAAAACATTCTATTCAGATGACCAAGTGTGGACGGTACGGACCCAGCGCGTTCGACTATAAACCCGCTACTATCCGAGAGAGCGTGGAGCGCAGCTTGAAGCGACTCCACACGGAATATTTGGACACCGTATTTCTTCATGATGTTGAGTTTGTCTGTACACAGGTCGCCCCAAGGGCAACGGGCGATAACTCAACAGCGCTCGATATCGAGGCCCCTGAATTCGGACTTGCGGAAGGGAAAGAGGCGAAGATACACGGTGATGGAGACCAGAAAATATTAGATGCATTTGCCGAACTTCGCAAGATGAAAGAAGAGGGATTGATAAAGAACATCGGTATCACAGGTTGGTCTCTCGCCGCGTGCAATGTCTGCTTTGCTGAATGCTTCTTAGGATACCCGCTTCCGACTTTGCTCAGACTTGCGCTATGTATCCTTCACAACCCACCCTACGAACCCGTCGACGTGATCCTATCGTACTCGCACCTTAACCTCCAGAACTCAACCTTTTTGGCTTTTGCACCCCATCTAACTACACGGGCGAAAGTCAAGCAGCTGTTAGCCGCATCTCCCCTCAGCATGGGCCTTCTGACGCCATCACCGCCACAGTGGCATCCTGCTCCCCCACCTCTAAAATCGTCTGCCGCAGCTGCAGGAAAGCTCTGGGATAAGGGCCTTCCCGATCTAGCTCTGGGTTACGCTATCCGTTTCGCCGAGGGAGTGCCACTTGTAGCTGGCTTCAGCAGCCCGGAAGAAGTCCATCACTGTCTCAGGATATCGAAGGAAGTTTCCGAGGGCGACAACAAGGAAAAGCGGGTCGAAGCTGAGCAGCTGGCATTGGCAACGTTCAGAGATGCTGGATACCTGGGATGGTCCTGGTCGTCACCGTGATCGTAGGTTTGAGTGGAAATGCCTGTATTCGATGCAGATAAAGACATGGCTCGGGCAGGCGGCTTCTCAGCCCGAATCAATGAATCATGCAGCTCACAACTCTCACAACGCGACTCGGAAATGGTCAGGAGGACCAACTTGGACGTAAACAGGCGCCTCCAGCTTATCCATCGTTGTGTAAGACCGAGGAGTCGCCGACTTCGTTCAGGTCACGTACTCACCACTCCAGAATGGCGTTATATACAGGGACGTTGAGTTGATAGAAAACGGCCACCCACTGAACCTACTGCATCATTTACACTCGATGTCTGGCTCTAAACTCATTCTTGTCATCGGTGCCACCGGTGCTCAGGGCATGGCTGTCATAGATGCCTTGATTGCACCAGCTTCAGACGGCTCACCTTCTCCCTACAGAGTTCGCGCTTTGACTAGAGACCCATCCAGCACCCGCGCTCAGAAGCTCGCTGCCAAGGGTGTCGAATGCATCCAAGGTAAGTAACGAACAACTTTAGCAACGTTCAGGACAAGTTTGACCTTGTGGGTTGGTATAGGCACCTTCGACAACCTCCAAACGGTAGCCGCCGCCTTCGAAGGCGTATACGGTGCGTGGGTGAATACCGACGGGTTCACCGTTGGCGAACAGAAGGAGATCTACGCTGGACTCAAAATATTCGAAATCGCTAAACGTACATCCTCAATGCGCCACTACGTGTGGAGCAACTTGGATTACGGCTCCAAGGTATATTCGACCCTTCGCGCGTTCCCGTTATAAGATATACATTCGTTCACAGAAATCAGGATATAGCCTTGAACATAGATGTGAACACTATGACGGGAAAGGTCGCGTCGCAGAATTCATGGAACAGCAAGATTCAGTCCCGTCTGGGATGGCCTGGACGATCGTGACGAGCGGGCCATACTTTGAACTTTTGAACACAGTGAGTTCGAAATCACCTGTTCATCAGTTTCTATTCTCAAGGCCCCTCAGTTCTGTGGCCCATTCCACAGACGTCCGGATGGGACGTTCGTCTTTGCAGCAATCATACAGGATGGCCATGTACCATTCATTGCCCTGTCCGATCTGGGCTGGTGGGCACGTTACACCTTCGATCATCGCACCGAAACGTCTGGAAAGGACCTAGAAGTCGCGAGTGATATGGTAGGATGGGATTATCTCGTCAAGACATTCACCGAAGTCACTGGGCATCCAGCCGTACATAAACGCCAGACTCAAGACGAATGGTGGCTCAATTGGAAGAATGTGGACAAACCTGTGGCCAACGAGCGTGGTGCTGCTCCCGATGGGTCAACCTCTGGAAAGGAGAACTTCTCTGCTTTCTGGAGTTTGTTTCGAGACGATATCGTCAAGAGGGATTTGGATTGGATAAGAACTATTCATCCAACGGGACAAACGCTGGGGAGTTGGATGAGAGGGCAGAATTACCAGGGCACCCGTTGGCTTGTGAAGACACGAGGGCCAGTCCTCAAGAACGAAGAGGACGGAAAGAGCTTCTTCGCACCGAACCTTGAGGTGATGGCGCAGCTATGAATGCAGATTGGTTGATTTGTACAATGATTCATAAGTTCTACGCGCTGTATCATGACATGCTGATCGTGATGTTGGAATCAAACAAAAAGCTGAGTAACTCGATGTGAAGATGCTCGATTATCATCTCCGCCAGGTTTGTCTGGGGAGTGTTATCCCCGAGCCCATAGAGAAAGCAGCGGACTTGCTTCTCGCCCTGGTGAATGAACAATGCACCTCACAACGCTACTCAGAAGTGTATCGTTTCGAGCTGACAGGCCGATGCGCGGGCGAGTTAGAATCTCGGTAACGTCGCATTCGTGAGAGCGTCTGTGGCGTTTTGTGCGGAATTCTGTCAAACGCTTTCGTCAATGGTTCCTTCAGAAGCGCAAGAAAAGCTAAACCTGGACGTAAATAGGCGCCTCGCACCTACTCCAAGTGCAACTGTTGGTCTTGATAATAGCCTCGGTTGAGAAGCTGCAAGACCGAGTTCCAGCTTCAAAAGACAATTATTCAGCAGCTTCGGTCAATGAGCCATGTCACGTACCACTACTCTGGGATGGCTTTATATACAGGGCCCTCTTACTGAAAGATAAAGCATCACTCAACAGATCCACTATTCAAATTTCCATCCAATGTCTGGTTCTAAACTCATTATTCTTGTAATTGGTGCCACTGGTGCTCAAGGCATAGCTGTCATCGACGCATTGCTTTCGTCAGCTTCAGATGGCTCGCCTTCTCCCTACAGTGTACGCGCCCTGACCAGAGACCCGTCCAGCCAACGCGCACAGGAGCTCGCCGCCAAGGGAGTCGAATGCGTCCAGGGTAAGTAACGACCAAGTTCATCCTTCGAGTCATATATCTGACCTAGTGAATGTGCAGGCGCGTTCGACAATCTCCAAAGCGTAGCTGCTGCATTTAAAGGTGTATACGGCGCGTGGGTGAACACCGACGGGTTTACTGTCGGCGAACAGAAAGAAATCTACGCTGGTCTGAAAATATTCGAAATCGCGAAACGTACCCCGTCAGTGCGCCACTATGTGTGGAGCAACTTGGATTACGCCTCGAAGGTGCACCATGTTCGGTTCAATTCGTACGACCTCCTGACTGAGAATATATTCGCAGAAATCTGGGTATAGCCCGGAGCACAAGTGCGAACACTATGACGGGAAGGGCCGCATTGCAGAGTTCATGAAACAACAGGATTCGGTCGCATCTGGAATGACTTGGACAATCGTGACGACCGGACCCTACTTTGAGCTTCTGTACACAGTGAGTTCGGGCGACCCTCCTCCGCGAAATCTATTCTCAGAGATTCATTAGCTGTGTGGCCCGTTCAACAAACGTGCAGACGGCACCTTTGTCTTCGCATCAGTCGTACAAGATGGTCACGTACCTTTCATCGCCCTGTCTGATCTGGGCTGGTGGGCACGTTACACCTTCGATCATCGCACCGAAACGTCTGGAAAAGATTTGGAAGTGGCGAGTGATATGGTGGGATGGGACTACCTCGCTAAGACGTTCACCGAAGTCACTGGACATCCAGCTGTACACAAACGCCAAAGTCAGGACGAGTGGTGGCTCAATTGGCACGGCGCGGAGAAGCCTGTAGCCAACGAGCGTGGCACAACACCCGACGGCTCGACGTCAGGAAAAGAGAACTTCTCTTCCTTCTGGAGGTTGTTTCGAGACGATATTATCAAAAGGGACTTGAGCTGGATCCGAGGCACTCACCCCACGGGACAAACGTTGGAAAGTTGGATGAGAGAGAAGAACTATCAAGGCGCCCTTTGGCTTGCCGAGACGGCCGGGCCAGTCCTCAAGAACGACCAGGACGGCAAGAACATCTTCGTGCCTAACCTTGATGTGATGTCGCAGTTGTGAATAACCATGGTGTATTAGCTCGATATTGGGTAGATTTACAATGTTGCAATGTTTCAAATATACAAGTTCTTCGACGAATACCACGAGACCCTGAGATCGCAAGACCAGGAGAGTTACGACACAGTGGCGGCGTGGCGAGTTTACCGTGTTCTTATGACGCCGGCATTGATCAGTTTCTGTATCTTCTGCTTTATCATCGGGTTCTTCAAGTGATCTTGGAGGGCAGCGGGATTCGACTGGGCTTGCTGCAGGATCTGCTGCATGACAGGGTCACTCATAATCTCCTGCAATTCGCCGTCAAACACGTAGAATTATACTGGATAGGCGATACTCACAGCAACCTCCGGATCTCTCATGGCACGCTCCAATGTCTGTTCTGCCGACTCAGTGTTGCGCTCACTGAAGAGGGCTTGTTGGATCTTCATTTCTTGTTGCGCGATTTCCGATGTGTGCTTGTGTTCCTCGTCCACCTCTGCAGCCGTCTGAATAGCCTCCAAGGCCTTCGCGTGTTCCTTCATGGTAAGCAACACGTTTGACTTCCTAATGTAGGCTTTGACTACATCATTTGTTAGGATTATGCATCGTTGACTTATAATACATTGACTTACCAAACTTCGGATCCACCTTAATGGCCTCCTCGACATCTTTAAGGGCCTCGGGGAACGCAACAAGCTTCATGTACGCAGCCGCTCGGTTATTGTATCCACGCGCATCGCTAGGGT
Source organism: Sanguinoderma rugosum (assembly GCA_017499575.1). Lineage (NCBI taxonomy): Eukaryota > Fungi > Basidiomycota > Agaricomycetes > Polyporales > Polyporaceae > Sanguinoderma > Sanguinoderma rugosum. The sequence continues at coordinate 2,068,216 of VTPW01000003.1, read as the reverse complement.
CACGTTTGATACTCTCCGTGTAGCTCTTGACGGCGTCGGCGAACTGGCCGGCCTTAAACTGCGCATTACCCTCCTCACGGGCGATGTGGCTCTTCTCCGGGTCGATATAAGCTTGTCTGTCAGCTTCTGCCTTAACACGTTCGATGTCACGGAGTTTGTTTAGGATGTCGGGGGTACGGTGTTCGGAAAGGGATTTGTTGTAGAACTTGATCGCGGAGGCATGATCGCCCTTCTTGACGTATGCTGATCCAATACGTCCAAACGCTTTCGCAATGAGCTTGTAGTCTGCACGTAGCTGAGAACCTAGTTAGAAATAATAGTCGAACAGTGCCCAAAAACGCTTACTGATCGACCCTCTTCCACGGCCTTCTCGCAAGTCTCAATACACTTGTCAAACTCACCCTGCTCGAAATATGTGGCGGCAAGGTTGGTCAGGAAGGTTATGTCCTTTGGCCAGAGGTCCCAGGCTTTTGAGAACTGCGTGGCAGCCTCTTCGAATTCTCGTTTTTTATACGCCTCACTTCCGAGTTTCTTAGCAGCCTCTGCCTCTTTCTTGGCTTTTGCCTCTTCATCGTCGACTTCCTCCATTTCGACATCCTCTGTTGGAGGTGGCGCCGATGTTGACGATTTAGATGCGGGGGTAGGTGTGGATTTCGGTGCTGAAGGTGTTGGAGTGCTTCGGGTATCGGCAGGGAGTTCATCAGATCCTTCTGGTCTCGTGAAGCCTTGCATGTCAATGCCCATGGCTACTCCTAAGACATCGATGAACCGAGGATCGCCGCTCGAACTGAACATGAAGATATCAGTAAAACGAAGGGCAATCGAAGGTCACATAGCACTAACGCAGCTGCGCTGGGATTCATTTGCCACATTCGAAGCTGCACACAAACGTATTAGACGTGATTCCGAACCGGCACCATGGCGGGGTGACTCACATTTTGCATAAAGCTGGGATCTGCGAGATATTTCGACGTGCGTGGGTTGGCGGCGAGTTTACCGATGAGGTTAGGGTCACTCAGTCCTTTTGCCAATGGGTTCGAGTCCATCGCTACAGTATATCGCGTCAACGGCGGCGATGCGGTAAGGAATATCGGGCGTACCTTTAGCTGAGCGAACTTCCTCTAGGCCTTTCTTCAGCGCCGGGCTCTCTTCTAGCTTAAGACCCTCTTCGTACGCCGCGATAGCATCATCAAACCGATGAGCACCATGCAGCGCAGCCCCCTTTCGTGCATACCCCTTCGCCCACGAGGGGTTACAACTAATGCACTGTCCATGAGTCTTGCGTTAGAAATATCCCTTGGAGCAGCTAATTTCCAAGCACTCACCTCCTCGGCATCTTCTAGCGCAGCCTCCCACTCTCGCTTGCCGGCCTTAGCTGCACTTCGATTCGAGTACAAAACATGATTCTTAGGATCTAGCGCAATCGCTTGCGTGAAAAGGTCGATGGCCTTGTCCCAATCCCTTGCTGAGAAGGCCTTATTGCCTGCATCTTTTAGTGCGTTAACCTAGATTTCGCACCGTTAGTTAGTCCACACGCGCCCGGACAGACAGACCATCACCCATACGCACGTCAGCCATGAGGGGTAAAGTCGTCCGCGAAAGCAGTCGAGTTTTGGGTTAAGAGTTGGGAGTGCTGGATAGAGGTCTCGAAGTCTTTTCTATAACTCTTCCTCCGTTCTGAGAAAAGTTCCAGCATATTCTAGTTCCCTTCCTAATCTAATCGGACCGATCGGGGCACGGTCAGGTGACCGGCAATCGCAAAAAGTGTTTCTCATGTGACCTCGCTCGTTTACTTCCTTGTTCAGAACTTTCACCCTCTTAGCGCCATGTCACTACACTTTATCCATCGTCTAGAGCACTTCGCTCTAATCCACAAGCACCCGAACTTGCTTACTATACACATCGGGGACATGCAGTTCTAGGCCAGAGCACACGTGTCGAACTACAGGCATTCCAAACATAATGTGGCGTTGGGTGAACCTTTGATGCGCATTGCGCGTGCTCATTTTTGCCTGCGGGTCTTCATATTTACTGGCTGGTTGGTATTTAGAAATCCGCTTCTATTGAAGAGTGCGACCTTCTGACCGGTGAGTTGAAGTTCTCTCAATTATGTTTCATCCTTTGTGTGACTGCGCGGGAAATTGCACGATGGTTCTTTTAAATATTGGCCAGGGACCACCTCACAAGCACTTGGGTATAGCAGGTGAGCAGGCCAGGCCACTCACTACGTAATATTACAATACCCAATATTTACTAACTTATAAAGCAAGGTTTACCCCGGGCGATTGGAATCTCTGCCCGAGCCACTCGCGACCCTCTTTAATTCCAAACCTTGCACGGTTGAACGCTGAAGTTCGGCCGTGTAAAACTCTAAACTCGCTTCCAATCCCCTGGTTCTTTGTCTATGGCCTGGCAAATCCCGCAGCAGTATCCCCACAGATGCACGCGAGATCCCATAGTCTCGATGATTCCAACGCTTCAGTGATTTCCCCTCGGAGCCCTCAAAGCCGGGCTGCGTGAAGGACATTGCAAATTCTAGCATAGGTCGTGTTAAGAAGGGTGTTTCTCGCGAAGATGATGCTGAAACCATCTCATCGAGGCATCTGCTCCACTATCATTAAAGGCGGGAGGTTCAAGTTGATCGGCCGGACGATCTTGTTCAACAGCTCTCACTCAGGCGGCCCACATTACCGTGCAGCTTCGTTCCGTCTTTCCCGCCTCGGTCATAGGAAACCAGGTGCCAAACATTAGTCGCTGTCTCTCCCCTTTTCGTGGCCGCATATTGTTAATGTGCGCGAGATTACCACTTTGACTGATCGTGTTGTCAACTCTTCATTCCTCAATAATGTTTTCAGCATGAACACATAATTCATTTGCGATCCGGCAACCCAGAGGACGCCGTTGAAAGCAGGCTACTGAAGGCTGCTGAGTCCATTGGGCTTCAGCGGCCTCACCGACAAGTCCTTCGAGCCCTGCTGTACCTTCCATGCCTTCTTCTTGAACCTATTACTTGGCCAAACTCATCACGACGGACTAGAACAATGTGCTCGTCGCATCCATCCAATCGTCAGCGGTCCTGTACGATATAATCTCTTACGATAGGGGGATCGGTACCTGCCATCAGGCAGGTACAGAGTTTATTGCGCCTATGTAGGACTCCCCGACTCCATCTAGAAGCCTTCCCGCGCCTTGGACATCTACGAAGACGCAACCCGAGAATCATCCACCTTACTTGAAGTACCTTAATATCTTTCGTACACCCTCGTGGAGCCATAACTTCATTAAAGTCTGTGTACCCTTGATTCGATGACTCGATGAATATGATCCGTCAATGGGTTCTTAACCTACCAGCGAAGTCCATCAGGATTCAGGTTGCGCTTAGTCCAAGCTTAGCCCTCAGTACTCAGTTCATATTTACAAGTTTAAAGGTCAGACTAGTTCCTTCAGGTTTAGTTCAACTGCCTACAGAAAATCCCGCTATTTTCCAAGTGCCATGGGTCAGTGGAACCACCGCTTCGCGACTCCAGCAAGCTGATTACGCTCTTTCAGGGGCTCATTGGCCCTATCTTGACCCTATCTCACCTCCTATCCTAGCCATGCAGCGACTCTTGTGCAAGTGTGTTGCTGATATTAACGTTTAAATTTACATCTTGTAAGCTATATACATATGTCTGCCATGATAAATTGGCGGAGGGTACAAAAGGACGACCAAGAAACAATCAGAATACGCCACGTGCGTAAGGCAACACAGGTGATGGTTTGGTGCACCGAACTAGCGAAGAGGAAGACAGCAGGTGTTAAAGCGTTCGAGGGTTAAATATATAGAGCATTTACAACCTACAAAGCTGGCAAGAAAGCAATAATAAAAAAGCACACCGACACCTACACAACCGCAGCACAACGACATATCACCGTCACGTAACGGGCAAATGCCTCATCCCCACTCCCGCCCCGGGCCCCAGCCCGTCCAAGAATTGCGCCCACTCTCCTTGTCCGAAACCGACCGACGCGCCCCAGCTTGCTGGATCGTCCACAGGCGTGACGTATTGCGCGTACCGCCCGCCTTCGGTATAGATCTGCCCATTTTGTGCATGATGTTGTGCATGTGATTGGGAATGATGATGACCAGAGCCATTTGTATACGCTGGCCCAGAGACATGGCCGTTTGCATATCCTTGTGAATGATGCCCGTGCCCATGCCCATTCACTGGTGACATCTGTGAAGCATGGGGCGAATGTGTTTGTGTCGCCGAATACATCTGATCGCTTGCTATCCCGTTCATCGACTGTGTCGTATATATCGGGGCAAGATGATTTTGCCCTCCACCAGCCGAAGTACTCCTCACAGAAGAAACTCCCATCCCCCCATTCTCGTACGCATGCGGCAACCCAGGCATCATCACCAGTGGCGGGCTCATCGAATTCGACTGCGCAGGACTCGAAAGCACCCTCCCACTAGGGGACTCCGAAGCACTACCGCCTCCTCTCGTCTTGCTTCCGGAATCATAATACGGGAACGCCAGCTTCCTCACAATTCCTAGTACCCTAGACTGCTTCTCCTCCCTAACTTCTTTGGGCAGCAAAGGAAACTCGGGTTCATGCAGCGGTGCTAGCGCGGTAAGCATGTCCAAGGCCTTGTTCGCCACCGGCATGCCCTTACTACTCTCCAGCATGCTCATTGCCTTCTTGATGCAAGCCCTGAACAGCCCAGCCCCAGGTTGATCTGGATTCGCTATGAGCTGGAACGAGAAGAACATGGCGGCCGAGAAGCAATGAGACGGCATCCAGTTCATATGTCCGGGTACGGCGAGGGACGAATTTGCAAGGAAGTCGGGTCTCGATTGGTCGACAACGGTGATGAGCTTGTCAGCTGCGCCGACGGCAATCTCAAGTGATTTAGCAGTTTTGCTGGCGTCGATAGAGGAGTGCAACGGGGTGGATGTTTTGCCGGTCGACGATACATTGCTGCTCGCGATGGTGTATGGCCGGTGTAGAGTGAACCGAATGTGGTAGTACGATGATCGGATAACCACGCTTTGTACACCCAGTCGTCGTAGCGATGGATCCGATGACGCTAGATTCCTTGCCGTCCGATAATCGTCAAGATCTAGCTCTGGGGGTATGTTCTCCATCCACTGCGTCAACGCCCTATCGTTTGCCAGCACACTCTCATACGGGACTGGCTTGACCGAAACCGCATCGTCCATGATATCCCCAAGAATGTCCGCCAGCCTAAACAGCGCAACATTCGGAAGATACAATCTCCCTGTCTTGTCCAATTCGGGATTACAATAGCTCGGCATCTGGGTGTCAAAGTGATGACTAGCGATGAAGAGTGGCCGGCCGAACATGAAGCACTGCCATCTTTCTAGAAGGACGATGTGCCACCACGCCCAGCGACGGCGCTCTGCAAGGTCCCTGTGCATTCGCCATTTTCCGGGATCGCGGTGGAGACCCATAGCCTTAGAGATGGTGATCAGTTCACCAAGGATAGACCATATCTCTTCGGCATCGGATTTATGAAGGGTTTGATAATTCGCGCGAAGGAGGTGGAGTTCAACAAGTTCCAGTGTGTATGATCGGGGGGATGTAGAAAGTCGGCGATGGAGGATAGTGCCGGAGAGTTGATAGTAATGCAAGCCAACGACCTCGACCTCGACTTCTCCCGTTTCGCCTACACCTAGTCCAACACTACCCTGTCCATTGTCCACAGCACTGCATGCACGTAACAGGCCATGGCCGGCAGGCAAATAATGTACTGCTAGCGCAACAATGGCACTAGCCGTAGCAAGGGTCAAGCGATCTGCCATACCGCCACTCTTATATTTTGTCCAGTTGGTGTGGAAGGAATCGGCATTGATACTCCGGTATATCCAAGAGCAATATTCAAAGTAATAGTCGATGAGGGAGTCGAGGATGTCGATTGGGGGGAGTCGGCTGAAGAGGTCCGAGTCGTGGTCTGGTGGGAGGGAGTTAGTGGAAGCGGCTAGTGTGTCTTCTACGGAAGGCTGTCGAGAACCATCATCCGAAGCACGATTCTCGCCCTGCACGCAAGCATCAGTAGGTGGGACGGAAAACGAATCCATGAAAGTATACTTTGAGGTATATTCTGGCACTAGTAGGACCGGTGTACAATCCGCCGGTCTGGCCAAGTGTGCCAGGTTCGGTTGAACCGTCCTTGCCACTGACGTCGATATCGACCGCTTCCTTCTTTACGTGCCCTGAACTACCAGGGCCGCTACCGTTTGAGGTGTTAGGGTACGCATTTGATGAAGGGTTTGTTGAATAGTCGGTCTGTCGGCGTGCGTGGCTGTTGCGATGCGAAGGGAATATGTGCGCTTCGAGGAGGGTAATCGAGTGTCTCAGTCGAGCAATTTCCTGGGCGGGGTCAATGCGGGCGTAGCTGCGCGGTAGCGGGTGAGATGGTGGTCACAGTGAGAGAAGCAGCAAACGATGGTGGGAAGTCTAAACAAGAGAGAAAAGAGACATACTGATGGTCATCTCCGCGGACATTAGAGCCATCGTGGCCTGATCCGTCTTGGTAGCACATAGCCGTTGTTCCTAAAACCCAACATCGCATCATCATCATCCCGGACGAGGGGAAGTGTGGGGGGAATACGGACCTCGTAATACACACGATGAGCATGGGCGATTTCTGCGGGAGATGGGTTAGGAAATGGTGCAGAAAAGGTGCATATATGCGCTGTATACCTGTCGCATTTGAGCTTGCTGTTTCTACAGGGCTCGCAATTTATTGCCTTTCTTGCGCGTTTCGTCGGTGGGCGACCATCCTGCTGTGTGTCGCCCGACGGGGATGCGTTGCGTGTTCGCACAGTGCCTGCGGATGCCCCTCCTGATGCTGCGGTGTTTGAGGTCGCCGTGGACGGTGTCGCTGCGGTTGTGGTGGTGGTTGAAGTGGAAGCCGAAGAAATAGTATTCGACCTATGTTGTTTTGGCCGCGGAGCTGGGGGAGAAGTGGTCGAGGAGGCGTCTTCTACTCCCATGGATTCAGCTGATGCGATACGGAATGCGCGGAGGAGCAGAGGGGGTGGGGGGAGGAGGCAAGAGGGAAGGAGGGGAGAGGGGAGGCAAAGAGGGAAAAGGTCAAGGGACAGATCACGTCCTACTTTTTAGAGATTCACTGCTCATGAGTTCCCAATAAAGTATATTCTACACTTTTAGCCCTGAACATCCCCTTTGCCCTCTATTTCGATGCGCCGACCCCAGCCATCGCCGTAGCCCGGCCACCGCAGCGCCGACCCGCGCTATCGTCGCTGAGGACGACGGCGACGACGACGAGCGTGGATGTAGCGGTGGCGCTAATTCCGGCGGCATGTATGGGAGCCTGTCCCGAAAAGGGAGGAGGTGTGCCTCACAAAAGCCGACGGCATGCTTCCCCCAGGCAGGGTCACCAGGCTACCTGAATTTCATGACGCACAACAACGGGTTTATTTCCCCCAGGCCGCTCTGTGCCCGCACTCCCCAGTGGTGCAGCTCACCGCCATCGGCGTCGCCCTCGCCGGAACGGGCGGCCAGCAGGCTTTCTTCCTTTTTACCCATACACGCGCCACGCCGCTCCGTGCCTTTTCGACCGCCTCGAGCTCTTCTGGCATCGATATCGTCGAAATAAAATATCGTCTCCAGCACCGGTCCGACCTCTCTAAAACCCAAACCTCATCAGAAATATCCAAGCTGCTCTGATCAAGGGTCATCTCTTCTCATTCAGCTCTGGACCCATCCGGATGAACTGCGCTTTTGATGTTTGCCAGTGATTCATGATGAGCACGGCTGCTACTGGGGGGACAACGCCTGCCAACGTTCGCCAACGTTCCAACGCTGATCAGCGACGAAATTCTGTAATGAGGCCCAGGCGTGATCATGGTCCTCATCGTCGCTAGGCGTCTACTAATGTAGCCTCTTCCCCGAGGGAATTAATGCCTGCAAAATGACTCTGGTCACTAATCCAGAGGACCGAATGCCGAAAACGACCAGGAGGTAAGTTCGACTCGCGCTTCGGAAGCCGGCGCGGAACATCCCTCGGCGCATCAGTGCATCATAATGCTCCCCGCAGTACAAATCACGAATATAGAAGACGACGCCTGTTTGATCCCCTCGGCATCGGTGAATAATACTATTTCCGCTATTCAATCTCAATTCGCATGCGAGCTGATTATATCTACTAGTGCGCCCATGCCAGTCCAACTAGCTCCCGTGACTGGACGCCGTCCTACGCCGTGTCTACCTTGTGTCGACAAATAGCGGCGTATGGAATTACGAAGCCACGTACGCTGACATGATGGATGTTTCGACTGGGAAGAGGGAGAAGGAATGATTACGGTGAATTCTAATCATAATTTTATCGGTCGTCTGTCAATCATTGTTGTGTTGTACACAAAGGTGGGGATTAACCGATCGTCTCCTTCTGGAGTCCTTACAGCTTACAGAATACAGTACCAAAGTCGGTCAAGTGCGCCGCAACAACTGACACCCGACCTCAGCTTTACTTTTGAGTTGCCCGGACAGCACTAGCCAGGATATGCCCCACCCGGTGAAATAACTTACCTATTTTTACTCGGAGAAACCCCGAATAGCTTGAGAACATTTGCATCGTGCATCATGGCACATGCAGTCTATGTTTAGACGACACTGGATTTGACATAGACTCGACCTCGTGTCACTAGAACTCGTGTACTTTACTCCCCGTTGACCCCACCTCTGTTCTACATAGAGCAGAGCAGACCGCACTGAACCCGCCTTTTGACAGGAGCCAGAACCCAACTCACAATAGGAGTCAGGAGGTGGCTAGGAGGCATGATAATCAGGGACCAAGCAAACAGACAATTACAAATTCCCGGAATCAACAACGGAATCAAATCTTATGGCTATCAACCTACCTCCCGACGCGCTGACGTCCCGAAGTGCCGATCGCGACCGACACGATTAGCATTCAGACCCACAAGCATCTGAGCCAAGTTCCCAGCCGGCGGCCTGGGTGAATCCTTTACACGCGTTATTCTGGTTCCAGAATCCCAAGTCGCCGTCGTCATAGGGCTTATATACGTCCCGAGGAAGCTTCGTCGCGCGACGGAGGCCTGATATAACGGCCAATCACCTCGTCAACTCAGTACCCCACGGCGGCCATCTGTACCGGAAGGTGTATTGTCTCACCACCATCATTCTCACCCACATATCAAGCTGGACAGTTGTTTACTCCGAGCGTCATTGTTGCTGGAGGAAGTGTTGATTGACGTGGGTTTTGCGCGACGCCACACCGAACCCCATCCCAATGTTTCAGCGATTACCGTGTGCAAAACCTAGGATGCCATTCAAATAAGCATGTGGACTGACGTGCTGCATGAGAAGTTGTCCGAAGGCTCTGTTATGGGATTTATGACCGAGTGCAGGGATCAATACTCGGCTCTCCGCTACCGCACGATAGCGGGGAAACCAGCATATGTCATGAGAACCGAAGAACATATACTGAACATAGCCGTCAGAAGTCGCATGGAAGTCGAAGCGACCATGATATCATACTCAATTTACGTCTGGCGGACCAACGAACAGGCCCGGTTGGCCGATGTTGTTCATTCGCCCATACACAAATACGGAGCATCATTATATATACATCATATACATTCTCGTGCGTTTGGTGCGAGTAACGCGTAGGGCCGACCAAACAAAGGAATAATCCGTCATAATCACAGCGGATAGGCTAAGGATCACGCAGAAGCACCGAGTCTCTGCATGCGCTTCACCCGGCTGGCGAGTTCCGTTTTCAGGGTGGATATTTTGGGTACGGTGGATGGGTGGCTCTCTGCGGCAGCGAGGACCTGATCGATTAGGGTATACGAAAGCCACGTCGATCCTGCTTGTCGTTTGGGATCTCGCCCGAGTTGGGCATCAGCCTAGATTATGATGGAGAACAAGGGTAGTGAGAAACGGGGGAAATGAAAAGCAGGTAGTTAGCTCCGAGATAGGCAGAACGTTTTGTCAGAGATTAAAACATGAGGGTGCTTTACCTTGTGGATCAAGGATAGTGTGCTCGCTACAGCATCTCCAATGCTTTCATATCGGAGATAAGTGCGGATAAGATGCTCATGGCAGTTCTCCTACAAAGTTCATATCATCAGCAGAAGTCAATTATTGAAACAGCTTGGGGTGGGTGCTTGGGAAATGGGGTGATACGGACCTCGAGAGAACGAATAAGCCATGGGGGAGCGGTCGAAGCTTTCTCAAACGAAAGGATCGTGTCCAGCACGGTTTTTGAGTATTTGAAATCCGTATCGATACCATCGTGGCGGTCTAGTGACTGCCTCAAGTGTCTCCACCCTCGGTCTGCGGGTGTCCCCGTCCACGTTGAAACTTGATCGGTGAGAAGCCAGTCGGTTGTGTCCTCTTGTCTACAGAATGTGATCAGCCAAATGGCACGGCAGATCAAGGGAAAGCAAAAGGCTAACAGTATGGACTCCGGTCTACGCTCCAGGCGAATACATTGACTAGTTAGATACGAGAACACGTCGGTCAGGTCCACGTCTAAGCTGCAACCGGCGGACAGGGCAGTGTTGAAAGAATTGGACTGAGCCAGCCGGATTACAATAGCAGAAGGAGGGAGCAAGAACTCTAGAGAGCCGTCAGCATGATTGACATCGACAGTGACTGTGTGATTTCACCTCCAGAAGATAACAGAGAAGGGTCTTTTTGGACGGCATCCAGTTGTGCGGACAAAAGAGCATAGTCATATTGCATGTCCTTAATGTCGATGATCTCTACATCATACGTCCCAGTGGTGAACTTGTCATTTGGGATATGTTTCGTCAACTTGCGCCGCTTCCGCGACTACAACATTGATCAGGGACAGGGGTCCTGGAAGATGGATGATATGCCTACCTCGGTTGGGTATTCAGTTTGGATAGGGAGACTGATCCAGGCACTTTCCTCTTCGATTAGCGACAAGGCATTAATTGCGACCGTGTAAGCTTCTAGTTGATCGAGAGCGAATGCACTGAATAGGCTTGGGTCTGACATGAGGTCGTGTAGTTTGCGGGCTCGTAGATACATAGACGAAGCAGCTGATGGAGACACAGTGAGCCACAATAGAATGTTACTCAAAGGGATTGGGCGTACCACTGCGATAGTCTCCTCTTGTGACATGCCAGGTGTACAGGATTTTGGAATAATAGGGTCGTATACGGGGATCCACATTGCGTGCCTTGAACGACAATGCATCTTCAACTTCGTCCACGAGAGACCCAAAATTGAACGACATCAATTTCTCAACAGCATCATCTTCACACATTCGGTACACCAGTTGAGTCACACAATCCCGATTTCTATCGTGCGATGATCAGCCGACAAGCGCAGCGATGAACTTGGTCACTCACAATTTCTCATAAGGGCAAGCCATTAAGGATTCATATGCATCATCATATAGGCGTAGATCGACCGAACCCTTGATGATGGTTAACCATAGACCCGAGGTATCTGCGCCATGCGGAACAGTAGAAAGGGCAAGCTTCGTGAAGAGCACTTCGCTACCCACGAAGGAATGCTCGTGGAACAAGGCGGCAGCATGGAGGTAGAAAAGGTGATCAGAGTCGAAGAGTTCGGCATTTGGGAGGACGGCACGCAAGCTATCAATATCTTCAGGTGCTACACCGGAGTGAGGTCCTAAATGGGGAAAGGTGAACTTACAGCCAAGTTGTAGCATCAGGCTACGCACCAAAACAACCCACGAGCTTCTCCAGGTAGAACGAGGCATCGTCTGCGCGGCCTATATCTAAGAGAAGCCGCGAAAAGACATAGGTGATCCCAGGAGTGCGTGGAAGCCACGACAGCATCTCCCGAGCTACGTGGTAGTATTTGAGTAGCCTTAGACGCTCGCAGAATAGGACGTCAAACTTGGTCGCATGCGAAGTGCTCGATGCATCAGACAACCCAAGGCCAGCAAGGAACCGGTGGGCTGATACCTGGACATCATTTGCAGCAGCATCCTGGGCAACGAGACGATGAATTAAGGAATGGCTAGGTGGGACTTGGGCCCGGGTTCTTGAAACTTGCATTTCGCGCATTCGAGCAATAACTTCATCTGCGCCGGTGGCGTCCTCAACCTGTTTCACCGGTGTCGTTTCCGCCGCAGGTTGATGCGCAACATGTTGTAACATTGCTGTCCCACGGAAAACCGCGAATATCTCCGCCAGAAGAGAGGGATCCCATTGGGACAGATCATCAGCAAGAAGAAACAGTAATGAGATGAGAGCAAGACAAATTTCGTGTCGAGCTTGTATGGTTATGGTCGCATAAGCGGCCGTCAGAACAGCCAGCCAGTCGCAACGTGGTTGGTACAAGGGCGTGTCTTCTTCGTCAACCTCCCGCTTCACAACGTTGCTATCAAAATCACTGACGAGGTCAAGTACGTTGCGAACCGCTGATGTGAAGTCATGGATGCCTTGAAGTCTGCCGAACACCCAACTGTGGAAGCCTTCATCAATATCATCAACGAAGGAGGCACGTTCGACTTGATCTTGAATCATATCTGCCCAAGCGAAGGCATTTTCCTGTTGAATCGAGTCGGATATCCAACTCTCCAAGTTAAGCCTCGCCTGAGGATCCAATTTAGCCCATATGGTCCACAAGAGCTCCAGTAAATCGTTGGCGTTTCCACCGAGGCGTCGACCTTCCACCACAGCTCGGTGCAGGGACAAAGGGGCGTCTTCTTGGACCAGCATGCCCACTCGCTCACGCTCCACGACTACGACTTCCCCCCTATCATGCTCACCCAGCACGAGTGGCCAACGTGCACTCCGTTCGACCTCGCGACACCGAGCAATGAAGCCTTCCCAATCGCGTTTCAGAGCGTTCCAATAGTTTCCATGCTGTAGGGTGCCGGTCTTAGGGTCTTTAACAAGGTTGACGGTACAGCCAACGACCGCGGCGATTTGTTCTCCTAGGGTTGCATACGTTGTCGTTAGTTGGAGTGGAGTAGGTCCTGGGAGTGCGAGGCATGCATTCGTGTATTGATCGATCGCGGTGCGCAAAGTCAATGGTGAGAACCTCCCAGGCCTCATGATTGCTTCAAAGAATTTGTCCGTAAGGGACCCAGGGGAAAGGAGCAACTCTTCAAGATATGCTGGCGTTAACTCCGGCTCGCGAGCATATGTAGCTGGATACCACGGAGTTGAGCCCGAACGATCCGACCTTGTATCCGTGTTGATCACTGATCGTTCAACCATGGACTGGCCCTGTCGATCCCATAAAACGTATAGGTTCGTATCGATGACTCTGAAGTCTTGTAGATGACAATGAGCGCTATTCGGCGAGCATTCGATTGTACCTTCGTCGTGTAATTGGTCTGAGGTAGTGCGGAAGAGGCGGAAAGATCCTCCGGAAGTCGAGGAAGATACGGTAGGCACGAAGACAAGAACATACACAGTTTCATTGCCTGTAGAAAACACTTGAAGGAATTGCTGGTTCTGTGTTTCCAATAACGGAGGTGCATGTGCGGAAGGCCCAGGGGATTCTCTCGTCAACGCAAGAGATCGAGAAGCTACGCATCCGATTTTAGCTTTCCACAGACGCAAGGTACGATCTCGAGACAGTGTCCAGACATGGCCCAGGTCAGTCGGCCAAGGATGAGTGGCTATCGATACAACTTCGGCCGCGTTCGACGATTGTGCGTGGAGGAAGGAGGTGAGAGAAGCGAGGAAGGAGCCGTGTTGGAACACAGTCTCTGTCCAGCTATCTAATGTGATGTGAAACACAAGCAACGACGTATCAAACATAGCGACACACCTTCAGATACACTGTGCCCCATGGAATCCGACTCCAACCGAAGCAACTCTCCATTTTGTAGCCCAATGGCCACAGAATGAGGACCCTGTATCTGAACAAGTCCCTCGGCGTCCTCCTGGATAGTCTTGATCAGATATTCGTGGTACGTGAATCGGTCCGTTTGATGCTTCCACAAGTTCACGCCATCTTCAAGAGGTATTACAACCCGGTACAGGGAACCAGAGAGTGTGACCGCTAGAAGGTGTAACTGGTTCGCGCCCCAAACAAACACTCCCGGATGAGGAAGAATCGGTGAAGGGAACACGAAACGTATTGGGAGGGTGTCGGTCGACAGCGAGATGAGCTCCGCAATCAACGAGCCATGCAAAACGCGTAGGAGTAGTGTTCCAGTGGCTTCGTTTTGCAAAACTGAAGCATACGATGCATGTTCGGGTGGAGGATCAGAGTCTTTAGGCGCCGCTGGCAGAGGCGTCTTCTGGCGGACGGTGTGTATCGCGAGAGTCGCTGCTTGGGCTGAAGGGAATATGGAGGATAACTGAGCGGCAACTAGCACTGACCCGTTCATGTTGTCGTGCACGTCGGCGGCGGCGCGTTCGAAACTGAATTGCCCAAATCAAGACGCGTCGGAAGCCTTCCCACGGTTACAAACTTCAAGCCCTTTGCACTCATTGAAGTAAAATTGCGGAAGAAAGTCATAATCACTATAGTCCCTGCTATGCACATAATTAATCCGGGTACATAGAGGTCCGAGGGCAAAAATCCGCGTATGCAATATGTATCAGTAAATGAGCAGTCCACGAGCTGTGCTTCTATCATTCCCGTCGGTCGCATCGCTAGGAACTGTTCAAGATCCTTTCGCAATCGTGGTCGAGGCATTAATTTGCTAGGCTTGGTTGATGGCTTCACCACCCCAAAACGAAGTGAAGTTCTAGGGTAGTGACGAAGGTGTAAGCCATCTATTTTTACGTCGAGGACTTGACCGTCATCATCGTGCAGCGCTTCGTTTCGCGTCTGTGACTGGTAGTTGATAGCTAAAACTATGGTGTAGACGTCGATTGGGTGTCGTGGGTGTCGAAAGACCTCGTGGCATCCAAGTTTCGGGGACGCTGAGCAAAAGCGATAGTCTCGAGGGTGATAAGGGACCTCTCGGTCTAGAGTATGTATCTGATCTGGCAAGTCGTGGTTTCAATGGGTTGCCTGCAATGAGGGCTGCCCACTGGACATCCATTATCGATATCAACGTTCTGTCTTTCAGCGAGTATCTGGAATGCCCTGTGAAGTTAAACATAGTACAGTCATAAGTAGTCGCCATCGAGGAACCAAGGAAATGACTCATACAACCCTTCCACCACCTTCCATCCCAAACGGGTCTGTTCTAAGCAGAATTGTGACATGATTACGATTCAAGGACGATGATTGATTGAGCTATCAGTAGTAGGTACTCAAGCTCAGTCTTCTACCAAGTAGATTGAGCGGCTGGCTTGAATATGTAATGAAGTGTACTTGACCTGTTTTGTGGGCGGAAAACATGCATAAGCATCGAGGCGCAGTTGTTTGGATGTTTGTACGGTGGAGCAAAAGGAGGCGGGACTGTCGGATGAGCTTCGTGCAAGGTAACGGAAGAAGATCTAAGGAGGAGATGCCGGGAAGAACGTGACGGTTGGTGGGGTGTTATGTTATTCAGCGTAATAGTTGATGCGCAATCCCTTTCGACCAAACGCCCTGGTAGTAAGGCCTGGTAGCGGGGGCGAGCCTCGCACAACATGATCACAGAGAAAGAGCCAGCAAGTCGATCGAGGTTTCAACCGCAGATCCCTTGTAGAGATGGGTCCACTAATAGACTGCGTTGCATCGACGCATTGAGGGTTGGATAATAAGCTGCAGACCTTGAAACATGCGGGACACCGTAAGGTGGGTCAAAAATCTCGCCTATAGCTCTACCGGCCTCCGACCAGCGTGCCCTGTTCACCAGCAACATGATGCGTTAGCAGATCGTCCAGGATGTCGGAACAAACTTGATATGCATACGGAGTTACCAACACACAGGGCGCGCCCCAAACATGTCAGGAGGATTCCAAATTTCGGGAACATAATCGACATCAACTTCACGGATAAGAATCCGGACATGAGGAACTACGAAACACGCTGTGGTACTGGGTAAAAGTCAAACATGGGGCTGCTATATGGGAGAAGAGATGTACCTTATTGGTTGTCTGTAGCCAAATAAGATGAAGCTCCACTGGGTGCTGATTGCCCAAGTGAAAGTCCTAGAGTAATGCTTCCATGGGAGGTTTAAAGCAGCAGGAGGCGAAGGCCTGGCACGAGTAATGCAGCATCCGCATATTCGCGGAGTACTAGTTGGTAGTGAATGACAAAGTCATGACTGGATATGACGGAACCCAGCCGTAATGCTAAGCCATGCACCTACTCTGGCCTCAGGACTTACAATTCGCCGATGCAAATTGAGAGGAAAAAATGAGACGGGTTCTCATATTAGCCCAGGCTTCATAAGGGACGGCTAAAGCTTGTTGGCCGGCGATTAAGCCAACAGCACTGCCAGCGCACATCAAGTGATACGAGCATCCTACAAGAGCCTACAAGGATCCTTTTTGAACACAATGACTGGTTCTGTCAAAGCACGTATGGAGGGCCTTGAAAATGATATATAGCTGGCTTATCATATAAGACACGTTTTTGTCTCTATAAAAGTCTAGTTTCAAGATTCAGAGGACGAAAATGAGGGGCATAAGAACTCGTACCTTTTATTCTGCCGTTGGAAAAGCAGAACTAGAGTGCTGTATATCGGACGGCGCTGGCCATGGCGTGAACTGGCGACCACCCTTAGCGCTTAGGGTTCAATGAAACGAGGAAGGGCGCCGGCCGATCCATCTTCTTGAGCTGTGATCGGAACTTCGCTGCTTCGGACGACACCTGCAGTTTAGCGCACTTGCAATATTCATATTCAGGGGCCAACCTTGAAGTTGGTTACAGCGGACCAGTTCACCTTCACGTTGCCGGCACTCAAACTAATATCCCAATATGAATGAGATCGTTCGCCGCCCCAGCATCCTTGATGCAGAATCTCCCCCTTTCCAAATATGCACAAGCCTGCTGTCTAGCATCGCAATCTATGAGTTATTCGTCTGCACCCCCAGTCCGACCTCGTGTTCGGAAAATAAATCCAAAATTCCTGAGTAACATGCTATGTCCTTTCTCATATATAAACCCCTACCAGATGCTCTATCTCTCTACCATTCGCCGCTCTAGTCAGTGGTAATTCGTACGGCATTTCTTCTTACTTTTTCTATATAACTCTACCCAGTTTTTAATTCCTTTCTTCTTCTTTCCTTGCCGGTAAGCCACTCGTCGTTCAAGAAGACAAACCCCTTCACTAATGCCCCACCGTGCAGATTTTCGTGATGGATCAAATGTCCACCTTTGAGGCTATTTTGTTTCCCTCAGACGGACGGCCTCCACACATGGTTCGTACATTCCTTGTTGGAAGTTGGAAGGAGCGCCGCTTATTACCGTCACCCCCCTCTAGGTGTCGCTCATGACTAGGTAATAAGCATCGTTTAACCGACCCTTACTTTCGAACTCACTATTTCATCTCTGTTAGCCCAATGACGATGCCGGCACATCACGCATCGTACACCTGCAATCCTTCACGTATGCCCCATCCAGAAGTATACATGGACTACATTGCCGAGGGCTTAGGTCCACGTGCATGGAAATATCAGGTAGGCTTGTGTCGCGATCAACATGAAGTCCAAAGCAATATATCTGATAATGGGAATATCTTCAGCTCGTAGAGGCGCTGGATGGCATGAACCGCAAGTTCGCCTATCCTTACATTATATTCTACCCGACTGTCTCGCGTGATGGCATGCCATTTCCAATCAACAAATCTGTCCGCGAGATTCAAGGACCTGCCTTCAAGGAGGAAGTTGCCTGGCGAGGCAACATCATTGTTGCAAAATACCGGGACAACCCATTTTCCTCCATGATCGACGCATCTATGGCTGACTTCCCCATCCTCAAAAACTATCTTATGACCCACGGCTCGCCGTTCTACGTCCGTCGGTGAACCATCTTCGTCCTCATCATCTGCATGTATTATTGGCCGTGAACACGGCGCACCTCACGCATCCTGGACTTTAAGTTACATATGCTTGACCAAGCCTTATTGATGTACCCCTGGTCACATCCGCCTACCGTACTCACCGTTTAGTCTCATATGCTCTCTTCACTTTCGTTGGTAATATAGGACAATATCTTTTATGTATACATAGGGTAAACACACGAATGAGTATATATTTCAAAGCTCTTGATGTTCAGCGTGTGGTTTCGATTGCGTATGTGAAGGGGGCTTCGGTTGAGCTTCATCAGGCTTCGTCTGTTTCGCTTCCGCCTCTTTCTTGTCTCCCTTTGGAGTTCGGCAACTCTCCGGGATCGGACTAGCAGGGTCAATGGGTGGATGTGATACTTTGCCGACCTTCGTGTACGTCTTGTGCTCCGCGAAGAAGCTCTTCCAATGTTGTAGGCCCTAAGAGAAGAGATAAGGATAAGATAGTTAGTACGAATCAAATGTCCAGCCTACCTTCAATTCTCGTTCACTTAGACCCCGAATATCATGCGTTCGGTGGTCCACAAAACATCCGGTGGCGAAGGCCCGCGCCGCATCAACGCCAGCGCTATACAACCGATGCATTAGTTCAAGATCGGCATGATAACTCGCGCGCGAAGACTGACAGGATATGATACGACCCTCCGGGTTTGTAGGCCTTCCCACTTGATACATCGTATACGTCGCCGTCAATCTAACTTCGGTTTAACGCCTGATCGACTGGGCAAACCAGTTCAGAAGACTCACGGCTAGGTAGATAGGTTTCATCGGATCCGACCCATCGAACAGAGCCAACTGGCGTTCGGAAAACAATCGTTGGTTTGTCTAATGTGTACGTTAGTAAGGGCACGAGGTGACCGGCATTCGTTCATGGTTTACTCACAGGTATGTATGTCTTCAGGTGGAGCCACTTGCTGTCCGACTCCCAGAGATAGCTACCCGTGATGAATTTGCCAGTCAAGGCAATGAAGAGAAGGAGGTACACCAGGAACTTGAGCAACCCCAGTAGGCCAACCTCTTCCTCGGCTGTTGGATCACGTTCAAGCGGTCCAACCTTTTCGCCTCGAGCTATCTTCTCATCCCGCTCCTTCTTCTTTTCCACCCACTCGTTGTGAAGTCGTTCCTGTTTCTCGCGATATTCCTTGTATCTACATATCCCGTTCCTTGTCATTAACGCATAGCAGGAAAGCGATACAACGTACGCAAGGAAGGGTTTATTGGCAGTTTTGGTGGAGACCATTCTATTAGGAATGGCCGGGTCCTTGACTTTGGCTTCGGAAGGACCAGCAGGCTCCTTGTACGGCGTAGGAGCTTCCCCACCTGCCATTTCCTTGAGCCAAGACATTAGGCTTGGGTGTCGCGAAAGGTGTAGGCTTTAAACGAATAAGCTATACCAACGTAGGTCGGTATTGAATCGCTAGTGGCGCGTCTCCCTTACTTGGTGGGAAGTAGATGGTGGATACGACGAGACACGTCGCGCTGGGAAAGACCAACTTCAGAGTTCACGTGAAACATGTATAATTGTTGGAGTCATAGGGGTTGCATATAGTGGTGATTCCTACTACATAATATTCAGTCTGGATCATATATATGAAAGCGGATCGCGATTAGTGCAAATGCGTAGTGTACGAAGTATTACATCTTATGACATGTGGTAGAGACAAGGTTGATGATGTAGAGTTTGGAGATTGTGAAATGAAGAATGGAAGATGAGCCAAAGAAACCTATAGAACTTGAAAAGGAAAGAAATTTCCCCATGTGTGTAGGAAACAGAAGATATACATTAACAACTGAAAGCAATGGGGCCGCCCAGGGTCTGAAGAACCAAATATCGAAAACGGTGAAAAACAAAGATGTGCATCAGAGAAAGTTGAATTGGATGATGATGGATGAATGCATGAGATGATAAAGTCCATGGTAGCCATGCGATTGAGAAAAGAGGCACTGCGAACCTATTATGATGGTGGAGGGGGGGCCGGTGCAACCTTCTGCTGTTGCTGTTGGTCAAGCAGTTGCCGTCGCTCACGCTCACTGCCCTGCGGTGAGACAGTGATATATGCACCGCCTGTTTCTTCAGATTGCCCCGAAGCAGACAAGAATCGGAAATCGTTCTCCGTAGGGTCGAAGTCGTCGGACCAATTTCTCATGGCAAGGAAACGAGGGGTCTTGATGAACTGACGGTGGCATGCGAGTTAACTATCAATTTAAAGGGATAAAAGCGATTGACATACCTTGGGAACTGAGTCGGTAGCCATTAAGCGGAATACATGCGTCTGTATCCGCTCATACAACTTGATCATCGTCTGAAGCTGCGTAGCATTGAAGCCAGTCGCTTGCTCCTTTTCGATCCGCCCGTGGAATGCCTTCCCGGTCAAACTAGTCACCACCTCTTCTAGATACTTCGCCAACTCGTTCCGAAGACCATGGTCGATGTTCAGCTCGCACTGACTTGAAGGCGCAAGGTACGTGTTGTATATCGAAAACGCATTGTTAATCAGCACCTCGTGGTGCTTCTCCATCGCAGCTTGACCGGGCGTCTGTGTCCGCGTCGGCAGAGTAACTGCCTGCGCACTAGAAGTAATGTGAAACTTGCGCTTGAAATCTTCGACGTCCAACCAGAACGATAGATTCTCCTCGCAAAAGTTGCCACGGAGGAACTCGCGGAATAGAGATCGCAGAGCGGGCTCCTCGAGAATGTAGCGCAGTCGATCAGTATTGCTTTCCTTGGCGGGTCGCTTGTCGCCGCCATCATATGTAGCATTCATCTTTTCCGCCAATGAGATTCGCCGGTGAATGCGAGCTTCGCTACCATTTGTCGCTATGCTGTGATCAGCAGCACTATCATCGGATTTCGCGTGATCGACGGACGAACGTTCTGTCAATGACAAGTTCGACGCCGAAGCGTTAGGCGAGTCTGGGTTTCCGAGACCATCCCAGTGAGCAAGTCGTCGTCCTTCATCAGTGATTTTGTAGATGGCTTTGGCGGTGCAGCGGAACTCTCCTTGTTGCTAGAAGACAGTTTATGAGTAAAACAAGTTGCTACGAGGCGACGTAGACATACGCTGATGGGAGAATTGCCTCCAGGCGATGATCCTCTGACCGTGAAAATGATCGCAGAATCATTGTTCTTCCGCTTATCGCTAACGAGAGAGATGAGGCCGAACCGAACGAATTGAGCGGCCATTTCCGCTGCTTCCTCTCGCCCGACCACGGACGTGAAGTCGCAGAGCCATTCAAGGGCAGCAACAGCAGCAAAGCAATACTTATGCGACATCTGAGGCTTGCCCAATAGCGGTTGAGCCTTCTCGATATTGTCGTGGAGAGCGATGCCCTTGGATCTTTCGTGATAGCGCACGAAAGGATCGACGGGTGCGTTGGATTGCGTAGCGTAGTTGGGCTGACGCCCGACGAAGCGGCGGAATAGAAGAGTGATGACGGATTGGGATACGATAATCTCGTCATCGGCAGATCGTCGATCCAAGTGGAGGAGGTAGATACATATAGGCTGCGTACCAAAGACCTGTTGCAAATGGTCGGCGTTGATACCATGGGCACTGATAAACCGTTCCAGAACGTGAAGGCCCTTGGGGGTGAGCGTATAAACGCCTCGTTCCTTGAATAGATTGGAGGATGGGTCAGCAGCGTTCTCAATCAAACGGGCATCCATGAAGTGTTGGCTCATTCATTGCCTTCGCCATGTCGCGGGTCATAGAGAAAGTGGTGGTAGTGGTTGTTGTGATTACTCGGGATGGCTCTCTGGGATCTGGTCCACGATTTGATTGTGAAAACTTGAGCGACGCCAGGTTCTGGGCAGCCTCATCCCTAATGTCCCGTTCTCATCAGGCACCAAGCGCAAGAACATTGCGACTCACGTTGTGAAGGAATTAGCAAAAGTACGGAAGAATTGCTTATGGGTAGTGAGTTGGAGAGAAACGATTAGGGTAGCAAATAGGTCCAGTGTATCCTGCAGCAAGCGTAATTCATGAGCATATATCGTCAAAATCCCAGTAAAAGCCGTGCGCACCTTGAGAAACGGTCTGCCGCGTTTTGTAGTCTTCATCATGTGCGACGAGGTGGACTGCTGCTGCTGCTGTTGCAGCTGGGCTGCAGTGGAGGCCTCTGAAGGCATTGAAGCAGGAGAAAGGGTGGAGGAGGAGGAGTGGACGGTCCCAGATGGCGTGGAGGAGGAGGAGGAGGCGAGGAGGAGGAAATGACAAAGACGACGAGGAGAGGAGAAGCGGGATGGAGGTGGTAAAAACCGTTGGCAACCACAACCAGGTCCCCGTTCTCACGCCCTTCCTGTCCTTACCCAATAAGGCTACCTCAAACAGGGGCACCGCTTATCCGCCACAAAGTCGCCCACGCTTTGACGGTTGTCTTCAGTCGCCAACCACTCCTCCGCCGATGAACGCTGCAGTCGCTGACCATCGACGACTACAAAACATCAGGACTTGCGCCATATAGGAGCCACATATCAAAGCGTCGTTACCTCTGGTGCCTGCACCGTAGCCCAGAACGGACTTGAAAGCGGAGCCATCAAATGGACACATGGCAAAAACAAATGATGCCTAGGATGCCTCTTACTGCCTTTGCAGTCATAATTACTAGTAATTATTGCATGCACGTATTGTCTCGTTTGCCCTCGTAACAAGTCGCCTACCATCCTTGACAATATGGCATCATTCACCCTGTTGCCGCATTGCACCTTCGCACCTAACCGGAGCGGAGCGGCACCCTGCAGCGGGACGCCTGCCAGAGAGCTCGGCCTTGGTGTCTGTAAACGAGCTTGCGCTCCCTGTAACTGATGCAGTTCGTCCCGACTCCGGCGTTGTATAGCACATTTGATCAGACAGACTTCTGTGCTAAACATCAATCGGTGCCTAAGTTGTTTTCCGCTTTGAGCGGCTCTCATCCGGTTACTTCAATGCCTTACGTACCTTCGGTCGCGACTGGGACTTCCGAGTCTGCGCCTCTTACCGTAAGTCCCGACGCGCCGCGGTTTGCATCACCTATCATATCACGGAGAGGAGAAAATCATTGGTTGAGATCTTTTTCCTTTTCTTTGGCTTGTTCTATCTCAGTGTTACACGAACAGGTCATCAAACCTCGGCCTTCTCCTGATTGCCCGAACGAGTTTGATCAAGTCCATATGGTGGTCTACCTGACGGATCCATGGTTCTTCTGCGTGGCTGCTGCGCTCTCCCACACGACAACTCATGTCTGTCGGGTGTCGGACAGACGTTCATGTTGACAGCAAGTCTACGACTTGTTTTCAGTTGCTCGTAAAAATTAAACGTGTACGGTACCACCCCAGATTTTTTTTACCTCCGCGCAACTGGGTGATTAATAGCCCAGCACGAAGCTCTTCCGACAGTGCTGTAGGCTTGAGTGAGGTTGATACACCCGGAGTCGCATGTCTTAACTTTCTAACGGCTGACAGTTGTTTTGCATTGACCCGAAGGCAAAAAAGCTCGGAGATAATGTCCCTGGGTAGTCTATCTCCGTTCATCCGACTTGGCCATGATTTCGTTCCGGACGCTACTGTGTGATTGCACTCGCTAACTCAACCATTCGACGACTTCCAATAGTGGGGAGTCTTTGCTCGTCCAATGGAAAGCGGGGTCGGGTACATGTCGTGAGTTCAGGGGATAGGAGGAGAACAGGGGGCGCTTACATTATTGATACCGCATGTATGGGCGCTTGTTACGCCTTGATCTGCGACTCGAATGAGCTTCACTAATGTGCAAAGGTCATTCGGCTTGGATACACCGTTCATTTGTCGCTGATGCTCTCTTTTAGGACCCTTCAGCCGTACAGGCGTTGCTGGAACAGCTGAGAACTTCGCAGGCATGGCAGCAAGCCATCACGCAACCTCAGCCTGAGCAAGGACCCCCAGAGGTACCCGTTTCGGACACCTCTGATGCAGGCGCATCGCATTCTGTCGCATCTCTTCTGTCGCAGTTAAAGCAGCCTGCCGGCTGGCCGACCACTGCACCGGTGCCGTCGGAACCATTTCGAGAGCCAACTTCACAACAATACCGAACAAAGTCGTTCAGCGCGCTTCAGGAGCCCTCGGTGCCTCATATAGATGTAACGACGCGCCCGATGCCTGCGGCGATTGCACAGCGCGCATCAACGTCTCCGAACCCTGAGTTGAAGTCGTATAGCTTTCAACAAGCACTGCCTATTCTCGCCCAGATGTCCGAGAACCGCGACTTTGTTGACGCGCTCGTGAAGGTTCGTGAAGGTTTCTCACGGACGTGCTCAGACTCACCAACGGTATCCTTGTAGCTCAAGGGGGACCAAGATGAGCTAGAGCGAAGGCTGTGGGACGAGAGGGCATCAATCAGGAAGAAATATGAGGACAAGGTAAAAGTTGCCCGAACAAAGTAAGTTACCACAACAATAAACATCAAATATTCGTGTTCACCGTTGGTAGAGCCAACATGATCGGAGCTGGTCTCTCGAAACATGATGCCGACGTTGGTAAATTCTTATTTATTGGTGGGACCGTGGCTAATATTATCACCGCAGATGATGTCAACCGCATACAAGAACGAACTACGTAAATTCGATCTGGAAAGGGTTTTGCCAGCCTGGGACGGGCTATTATCCAACCAGCAAACCGCGCTCGCTTCATTGGGCGTCCCGACTATGTTCGCTACGACCGCCAAGGCCACGAGAGAGGTGCGGACTTGCCGGCGTCTCGCCCACCCTTTATTCATCAGCTTTCTTTTCGCAGCGCCAGCAAAAGGTGATGCAGGTGCTGGAAGGGCTCTTGTAACAAGGATCCTTGATGCTACGAGGTATTTTCCCATCGAACTCCTACCCATCAAGGGAGCCCAATACAATTTCCAAGATCCAGTTCTGAAGCTACATGTACGTACACACTCAAAAGTTTTGTCGCGAATTGAAAGGCGTAGAGAAGTTTCTACCGTTTCTTCGGTGCCTTTTCGCTACTGTTCTCGCTATTGAATGAATCTGACGCCATTCAGATACATTCGTTCAAATGACTGCTCGAGTAGTCGAATTTCAGTCAGTTAAGTTAGCAAAATCATGACCAGTGACCTCGATTCTCAATGAACTCGTTGGTACCTCGTCTTTTATGAGTATATGATTGTCTCACCTGTATTAACAATCACACCACAACGGATTCAAAGTATGGGTGGTGGCGGAGAATTCTCCGTTCAGGGCCGTTGGATAAAGGAGCCCATCGAGATCTCCTCTTGGCTTTTTATAATAAAATCATTGCAGTACTGTTTCATTTATTATCCCCGAGCTGGCCTGGAGTCAGTTGTTTTTCTCCCCTCCCCCATCCATGCCTTACGTCGACCTCTACAGCTCCGATGACTACGCCGCCCTCTGGTATACGACGAACACGCCCTACAACAATGTCGGTGGCTTCGATCCGAGCAAACCGTCGATCATGATCCTGCACCCTATGTTTTTGTGCTCAAAATGGTTAGACAATCAATTCGGCGACTTCAGGCTGGATTATGGGTACAACCTCATCGCGTTCGACATGCGGGTAGCTGGAAAGTCTGTGTGTCGGCCGAGTGGAAAGCATGATAGCTGGGTGGATGCGGCGGACCTGGCATTCGCAGCGAGGGTGAGTCATTTGCCACCGAGACGTTCGCGGGATCCCCATGATGTAACGTTTGCAGTCGCTTCACCTTCCCCCGGTCCACGTTCTCGCCCTCGAGAGCATCTCGACGCTCTGTGCAATGCGATTCGCTCTATTGTACGTCTTCCTCTCGGCAATCGATGACCGGTGATGGACCTATTGGATACAGGTTTCCCGAATTGTGTCTGAGTCTCACACTGAGCAACATCCCGGGGCCTTTAGAGTGAGTTGCTATAGCATTGATGAGATCAATGGCTAAACTTCTATACAGACGAGATAAATGGTTTACGACGGGTCTGGAGGAGCTACTGCAGTCATGGTGTTGCGCCAGTGATCTCGAGTCCTTTGAGCACATCGCCAAGGAGGCGACGAGGTTTGTAGCTGGGCCGGTGAGTGCATCTTCGTTTGGTACCTTGATAGCTGGCAGAATTCACACCACGCCTCCCCTAATCAGTCATGCGATGATCCAGATTTAATAGATGATGTACGTACCCTCCATTCCCCATCCCTTTCATAATATGTTCAATACATATTCCCCAGCTCATAACCTATTGGGAAGTCGAACTCCCACCGACCAAGAGCCAGCGAATAGCTGAGCAATTGAATATACTCCTCAATGTGAGTCCGATTATTGTTCGGCCCCGGCTTCGAAGTTCATTGCCCGCCTTTGAAGCGAACACCTCTGTCAAACGCAGCCCTTGGGCGCATCACACAACCCGTCCTAGTCCTCCACGTACGCCAGCGCACCCTCGATCATATGTATAGTATTAACACGTCAAAAGGCCGAACGGAGCGAGAGCTGTCCCCGGAAATACGCCGATCGTCTCGCAGAAAAGCTTGTCAATGTTCAAGGTGGTGCCGTGGTATACACAGTGAAAGGTCAGTATCTTCTAGGGCGAGATGCAAATGCACTTACACTCTGTTTTTGTAAGGTGTGGCTGGAAGCTTGAGCATAATCCCTGGACATGCTTCCATTGCAAATCAAGCCTTCGTCAAATTTCTGGCACGACTGCCAAAATCACGGTCCGACATAAGACCCCCTGAGATGCCCCTCCAACAACGCATGCAACAGGCTTTGGACACCCTCGCAGAACTTGTCGGCGATGAGACCATCAGGCAAAGGAACCCCCTGTCGCCCCTGTCATTCTCTGGTTTAGCCCCAGACAAGGTCGCGAGCCAGTCAGAAACGCTCGCGCACTACGGAGAACTCCAGAAGACCGCATTCACACCACTTAGGCCTGACGGTGCTCCCGCGCGGAAGTTTGTTCTATTCCATTCCTTTCATAACGGGCCTTCTAACCCACTTCTCAGGTACTCCGAACGAAGGAACTACCATTGGTTCCAAAGCGAGCGTAACGGGCTGTCGTATGCTGGTCAGTCGAGCCATTGCATCCCCTTCTTGTTCGTGATTAACTCCCCTGTAAAAAAGGTGCTTCCATACCAGCAACCAGCCGCCAAACAAAAGAACCTGAGCCCGAATTACTCGACACACGCGCTCCCCTTCCGTCCCTCGACTCTCCGCCTCCGCCATCCCCCCCTCCAGTGCAGTCCAGCTCGAAAGGGAACAACCAATTTTCCGGGAAAGTCACAGAATTGCGCGTGCGCCGCACAACGGTAACGATGTCTGGGCCGGTGTCAGTCAACAAGCTTACAGGTGTGCAAGTCCCCATGGCTCGTGTTATCGGATCACTCCCAATACAAAAATCCATCATGTGAGTCTACACGATGCCCCCATGCTTTTCATATCAGGCTCGGTGGCCGCCTTCCTTGAACACAGCATATAGCCCAGTAAACTTTCAGGACATCACAGCGCACTGTAAATATGTAGCGGACGTATATTATCTAGTATTCCCCCTCAACTACTCCATATACCACATATAATGTACATAACTCGATGTTTTCTTCGCGCTCACATTGCCATTATTATCTACTCTAGGCCCCGAATTGTATTTTTTGTACAAAGTCACTCAATGTTTACACAATACACCTGGGAAAGCGTCCAGTCTACGGATCTATAAACTAAGGGAACGAAGGTTGCAGAACCGGAATGTAGTTCCAATGTCCATGATCAAAGGATCATCCGTCAGAATCAAAGACTACCTTCGATCATCTTGGCTTTGTAGTACCTGACCATCTCCTCCAATCCCATCCTGACTGTCCACCGAGGCTGCCATCCGAGGCTCTCCTTAGCTCTGGTCGTATCCGGACGCCTCTTCTGGGGGTCATCCGTGGGCATTGGTTTGTAAACAATGTCAACCTTGCGAGAGCGCTTGACGCCGTCTTGGTCTTGAACCTTCTCAACAATGTCACGAACGAGTTCCGCAAATTCGCCAATCGTGAACTCATCTCCGTTACCTATGTTGACAGGTCGAGTTTCGTCCGAGTTCATAAGGGCGATAAGGCCGTCGACAAGGTCGTGGATGTATTGGAAGGATCGCGTCTGTTTCCCATCGCCGTACACAGTCATGTCCTCGCCTTTGAGAGCTTGAACAATGAAGTTGGAGACGACACGGCCGTCATAGGGATTCACTAGAAGCGCATAAGTAAATAATAGTACACATGTTGGCGAAATCACGTACTGCGTGGGCCTTTAGTGGGACAACTCGAGTGGGTCAAAAGTAGGGGGGTCATATACGCATCACGCACCGTAGGTGTTGAAGATACGAGCAACTCGGACGTCTACGCCGTCTTGGCGTTGGAATCCGTAAGTTAGAGTCTCAGCAACTCGCTTGCCTTCATCATAACATGCACGGGGACCGATTGGATTTACGTGGCCCCAGCTTCATTGCAGCAAGTTAAAGTCTAATATATGCGCCAAGATTTCCTGCGTGAACTTACTAGTCCTCTGTCTGGGGATGAACTTCTGGATCCCCATATACCTCTATGAAACATACACATAAGCGTGAGTATCTAGAGGGAAAGGGTGAATGAAACGTACCCGATGTACTACTGATCAGGAAGCGAGCCTTGGTGCGTTTTGCTAGCCCCAGCATATTCAAAGTCCCCATGAAGGAGGTCTTGATGGTCTTGACAGCGTTGTATTGGTAATGGGGTGGAGAAGCAGGGCAGGCGAGGTGGTAGATCTCTGAACCCCAAATAAAGCGCATATATGCGTCCGATTAAAGGGTCACGTACGATCGCACTCAATCATAAACGGTTCGACAACGTCATGTCTAACCATCTCGAAGTTTGGGTGCCCAATCCAGTGACTGACGGTAGTTTTGGACCCCGTGAAGAAGTTGTCGAGAACAGTTACTTCATGGCCGAGAAGCATGAGACGGTCTACTAGATGAGAACCCACGAAGCCGGCGCCACCAGTCACGAGAATGCGCTTGCGGGCGGAAGGTGGAAGTAGCGTAACTGGCGGGAATCGAGACAACGTCGTGTAAGATATGCGTCCGGTGCTCGGATGGAAGATAGACTTCGACTGATAGTTAGAAAAACCTTGGGTGAACCGTGCATGCTGAATTTCCTCCTCGGCTTGAGACTCGATATCGTCCATTTTACCGTCCGACGCGGTCAGAACGTAGTGAGAGCGCAGGTAAAGCGAGCGGAGCACATCAAGAGGGACCTCGCTATCGAATCCAAAGCGCTTGAACCCGACGGACGTGATTTCCTGTCCGTTCTTGTCAAGAGTATGAATCTACCAATTGGGATCGTTCTGGTTAGCACCGGAGCAGCGGAGGAGTTGATTCGCGTACCGGGGAGGTCGACATATCGTGACAGCAGATGGGGGGAGGAAGAAAGGTCGAGTACTGAAGTATATTCAGCTCTCTTCCCTTTTATACATGTCACCGAAGATGCAATGGGCGGCTATTCCTATACTTAGACTGACGTCTTACGTCCCGAGATTACCGGCGATTGCCGATTCCGCTTTTCTGTAATCTACCACTTACAATGCCTCGGGCGCTCAAATCAGGAAAACCGAGGCATGATCCTCTCCACGTTCAGCTCGACGACGACGAGCTCCTTGCAAAATATGGGCGAGTATCTCAGCCAGGGAAAAGAAAGAAGTCCCGTCAAGGCAAAAATGATGGAGAAGAAGACGCGAATGGCGAGGTACAGTGTCAATCTTGTCATGATTTACGGAATTCTCATATGTTGCGCACTAAAGGTGGTCCTAGATCCCAAAACTTCCCAGCGTATATTTGAGCTGGCCAAGGATCAGCAAGATGAGCTAGAGATGCCTGAGGACGATGAAGAAGAAGCCACCGAAGTTTCTTCTTTCAGTCGACCTAGGATGCCAGTTTTGCAGGGTGACGACGACGACGACGACGACGACGACGAGCTCTATGGAGACGATATACAAGATGCCGAGGAAATATTTGTCGGTTCACACCTTGATCTGCTCACCAGAGACCTGATGAAGTGCTAGAACATAGATGAAGAAGACATGCAAACACTAGATGCCCTCCTACCCCCAAGCTCCACCGAACGGCGAACACTTGCCGACATAATATTCTCAAAATTAGAGCAGGGGGAATCAGGAAACTCGGCAGTGATACAGAAAGTTCAGCAAGGTTGCTATAAAGCTAGAGTCGCTGATATATCCTCACTAACACGTCGTGTAGATCCCGATAAACCAGATCCGGCTTTGGGATTGGATCCAAAAGTTGTTGAATCATACACTAAGCATGTCTATTCAATATACGTTTTGATGTCTGGCACCTGACCGCTATCATTGAGCAGAGTCGCGTTAATCCTCTCAACATACAAATCCGGCCCCCTTCCAAAACTGTTTAAAATCATCCCAACCCTCCCAAGTTGGGCTCGCATACTGGCCCTCACTCGACCGGAGGAGTGGTCTCCTCATGCTTGTCGAGCGGCAACCAAAATATTCATTTCTAGCATGAAACCACCCCAGGCCCAACTTTTCCTAAGCGTCGTTCTACTTGATGCTATCCGTGAGGATATCCAACAGAATAAGAAACTCAATGTTCAGTATTACGAGGCTCTTAAGAAAGCGTTATACAAGCCCAGCGCCTTTTTCAAGGGAATCATTTTCCCTATGCTTGATGTACGTACCTTATCATCTTTTCGCGTAGATCACCGAATTCATAGTAAACCGGTAGTCTGGCTGCTCTTTGAAGGAAGCTGCTATTGTTGCTTCGGTTGTAGCAAAAAATAAAGTGCCTGTGCTGCATGCTTCGGCGGCATTGATGAGAATAGCGGAGATGGACTATACAGGTAAGTACTAGTCCTGGCCAGTGTTCTTCCCCTTTTTCGCTAAGACACATATATGTAGGCCCTAACTCACTTTTCATCCGTGTCCTCGTGGACAAGAAGTTTCAACTACCTTTCAAGGTCGTCGACGCCTTGGTCTTCCACTTTATTCGCCTGTCGAATACTTACAAGGCGAAGACGCGGGGAGACGCCGAAAGACTGCCTGTCTTGTGGCATCAGAGTTTACTCGCTTTCGTCCAAAGGTCGGTCGGCCCGTCTATTTATACGAATCGGTTGCTTTACTGACACGCCCCGTAGATATGCTTCAGATCTTACCCCCGAACAGAAGGACGCCTTACTCGACGTTGTCCGCGCAACGCCCCATGCCCAGATTGGGCCTGAAGTGAGAAGAGAGCTTGTCAATTCCGTACCCAGAGGTGCACCTCGGACAGACGGTGAAGGTGATATAGTCATGTTGTGATAGGATAAAATATGGATGGTGCGATATAACATCATGCCTCCACATGCTGTCTCTTTGTATCCTCATACGTGGCAGTCAACCGACTTATTGAAGACGGTTTTAGAGAAGCGAACATTGATCATTTGATCGCCGGTGTGCCAGCGCCAGCACATGATTGGCGACGACCACCTTTGGTTGGTCAAAATACATCCCAGTGACCCCACCATCTTCCACCGTATTTCATCCAAAACTATGAGCCTCACGAATCGTTGAATTCTTGGGCCAGGTGCTTCTCTATGTGCCGAGACATCGGTCCGCGCATCGTACCGAGAAAGCGCGACGGTCCGCCCTATCGCGCGATTAGAACACTCGCACTCCATTGGATAGTCATAGACTGGCCGTCCGTCCTTTAATACCCCGTTGGAACCCGACAGCATGTTTCCGCCCTATGAGTTGCATTGGGATGTTCTTGGCCATTGCTACCGTGCTTGGGATCTCGCTGGCCGCTGGCGCCGTCGTGATCCCGACTACCGCCCCTGCATCCGCCGCAAACGTCGACAAAGCGCTTTTGAGTGTTTCTTTTGAATTCTTTGCCTTCCCCGGCTATACAGCTATCGAATCCACCGCCAACTGCCTCGCCAACATCGCAACCCTACGTGGGGCTCCACCGGCTGTTCGTATCGGAGGCACTACCCAGTTAGTCTCTATCATTGTTCAGTACGTGTTATCGCTGACCTAGGGACTTAATAGGGATCGTGCGACGTATAATCCCAGCCTATCCACCGCTGTCAATTATACTGTTGCGAACGCTGGCGATGCACCAGACACTCTGACATACGGCCCATCTTTTTTTACATTAGCTGCCCAGATGAAAGGGGACGTGACGGTGGGCCTTAATCGCCGTCTCAATAACCAGGCGAACACGCTGGCGGCTGCGTTGCAAGCGAAACAAGTGATGCCAAACCTCCTGTCAATAGAACTCGGGAATGAACCGGAGTGTACGTCCCTTTCTCGGCCTCCTGATATTACTGGGACTTATCTACTTGATGGTACATCGTGTCTACCTCGAATCAGTCTACGCGTCCGGATCGCCGATTATCCCTGCTGGTGGCTGGAATCCAGCCGCTGATGGTGCCAGTCAAAAGGCCTGGTTCACCAGCCTTGCTCCTTCCGTAAGTAAGGGTTAACGGTGTTGTTGTGTCAACAAAGACACTTCTGATGATTCTTCGTGGCCACACAGCTTGGTAACATCTTCCAGGCGGCTGTCTACCTTCAGATCCCCACATGGAGTACTGCAGGCCTTGTACCGATGCTAGGATCGGCCATCAATTTCGTCAAAACGTTCTCTGGCCATTCGTACCCTCAATCAGCGTGTGGTGGGGCGAGCACGAATTTACAGTCCTTATTAAGCCATTCGTCAGTGCATCATAAACATCTGTATACGTGCCTAGAATCATATCTTGATTTTTCGTGGTGCAGGTCGATTGTCTCTTACACGAGTCGGTTCAGATCTGAAGCCAACGCCGCTCATAACGCGGGGAAGCGGTACTTCCTAGGAGAGACAAATTCGGGTGAGCCAGCTATAATGAACGCCGCTATGGCTACTCACGGAAGGTCATATAGCTACTTGTGGTGGCGGAGGCATTAGCCCCACATTTGGTGCAGCATTGTGGATTGTGGACTACGCTCTGCAAGCTGCCATCAATGGTATTGAACGTCAGTACTTTCATCAAGGAACCATTGGGAACTGTGTAAGTCTTCGTTCAATACATTCGAATCTATGTCCGTCGCCATCCGTAGCTCAATGGAATGATCTTAGCAATACTGCTGGTGGGGCCGGTTCACCGTCGGAGTGAGTGCCTGTCTCCAACATTCATCATCTTGTTAACCGGAGAACTCCATGAACCTGTCATATAGGCTCCATTCTACGGCGTAGCATTCGTCTCGGAATTTCTTGGTACAGATGGCACTAAGCTAGCTATGCTTGATGATGGAACAGGTGCAGTGGCCGCGTATGCCATCTTCGATTCAGCAGGAAGACCGGTCCGCTTGTTGGTGTACAACTCCAATTTTTTCAACGGCTCGGGAACCAGGTCAAGCACTGTCGTTTCATTCACTGGGGGGAATTTGCCTACAAGTGGTTCGAGAACATTGAAGCGACTTACCGCGCCAAGTGCCATGTCTCGCGTTGATCAAGGGGATGCTGTGACAATCGGAGGGGGAGGTACCTTTGATTCTACCTGCAGGAATGCAGGGACGCAAACGCGAGAGACCATATCGATCAGCAATGGTGGCCTTTCTGTAACAGTCAGGGCGTCAGAAAGTGTAATAGTATACCTGTAATCAGGGTTCGAACGGAATCAAATTTGTGTATTACGGTATACAGCTTCGTACCCTAATACAGCAACCACCAGTCCAGAAGCCACAATACAGTGGAGTGATGTAAGAAACATGCGGAATCAAAAGCTGACGCTGTGCTGTATCCAATTTAGAACTTTATCTGCAATCTGCAAATTATTCTTTTCGAGGAACATCATATGCCCATTGCCCATGATGCCCACACTCTCCAAAGGTACATGTTGAACATGAACGCCGGCCTGTTGTAGAAAATGCACACTGCATTCATCATATACTGCGTGATAACTGGATTGTGAAGTGATGACCAAGACGGGGACCTTGGCGAGGTTGCTGAGCTTCCTTGCAGGACGCGCTTGTTCGAAGCAAGTGAAGTTGGCCTCTGTCTCCATCACCACCGGCCGAAGGTCACTAGCCGATGAGATAGGCGGTGAAAAGGTCAACGGAATTTCGGTCACCCCGAATGGTCTCGCAGGATCCGTTGTGAAGATTGCATTCTGGAAGGGAGGTCCAATGGGTTCGAGGGCTACGATAGCTTTTACTTGGGAAGGGCGTGCGTCGCCAAGGATCCAGCCATACTGGCCAGCTTGAGAATGAGTGAGAAGTATGACAGGCTAAGTTGATAAGTTCCAGCGTAACATAAGTAAATCAGATAGACCGACTCCAATTTCATCCAAAAGCTGGGAGCCTGCTGCCCTCATCCTCTCTGAAGACTCGGCTTCCGATACGAGGCTTGGCATTACAGACGCGAAGAAGTTGTCGAATGTTGGATCACCAACGCTTCCATTTCCAGGCCATTGTGTGTGCAAGGAAGCCTGAGGCCAAATATTGAACCTCTGCGTGGCCGTAAAGCGAGATTCAATGGTAAATGTATCCGGAGCATCCTGAAATCCATCAATACCATTGATCCATGAGGACCTTCCTCGCTCAGTTTGGTCTACGATATAAACCTGTATCGTTCATCAGCCTATGTGATACCGATCAAGAACTAAATTGAAAAGACAGACTTGAAAGCCTCGACTCATGAAATGGTCAGCCCAACCCAAACGGCCATCAGGAGTATTTAGAAAGTTGGTTCCGGTCATGCCACGGCCATGAATGAACAATATTGGCAACGGTTGTGTTACTCTGGCTGGCGTCAAACGTTCAACGTAGAGTTGGCCGGACTCTGTTGTTACGTTTCCCAGCTGGTTGAGCACACCGCCAATGTAGAAGTAGCTTCGTCGGTGGAGTGTTCCTATTGGCGTATCTACTACCGAGACCGCAACTATGACATCGATGAATAAGCCAGCGATTATAAGGAATGGGTTGGAGGGAAACTGAACCATTTTCGAGTTGAATCAATAGCGTACTGGCTCATTATATACTTACAAAAATCAAACGTTTCATTCTATTGGGTGGACGTGCTGGTCCACAAGTAGTGGTGAAGTTTCACGGACGTGAGATCTGAGGGTTGCTGAGTTACTTCTCGGAAGCCCGCTCCGGCTCTAATTCAGATGTGGTGGCCGAAGAGGCGAAGACGGAGCGCTGAAATTGGACTGGGCTCTCACAAGAGGTCGTCG
Source organism: Sanguinoderma rugosum (assembly GCA_017499575.1). Lineage (NCBI taxonomy): Eukaryota > Fungi > Basidiomycota > Agaricomycetes > Polyporales > Polyporaceae > Sanguinoderma > Sanguinoderma rugosum. The sequence continues at coordinate 2,033,138 of VTPW01000003.1, read as the reverse complement.
ATTCGTGCAGTAAAGTAAGAATGTGCCACTGATTACAGGATGTATTTCTGACCGTGGGACGCCATGCCGTTCCGCAACCATCACTCCTCCACCAAACACGTTCTTGAGGACCTAAGTAAACCACAGGTTGGCTGGCATCAATAGTTACCGAACGCCCTTTGATAACATCGCGCCCTTTTGTTATCCTCGCCGGGGACGAGCCTGACCAGTGAAAAAACATGTTCATGATGTGCAGACTAGTCGCGATGTTTCTATTTCTGCTTTTTACGCCTTTTTTTGTCGTCCTTTGGAGCGGATCGGATAGCGCCGAGAACCCCGGCCAAGGAGGGATCACTTGACAATTCCTTTGCGTGTTCAGATGACTCAACCTTGTCACCTAGCGCTCCGTTTTTAATCTTCTTCCCCAACCTCGCATTGAATAGAGCGTCGATCTCATCAGCCTGTCTGGAACGCTTCCCCTTACGTCTTTCTCCAGGCTCTGCTTCAGCCACTTCATTTGACTGATCATGGGATACAGGCGTCGGCGGAACTGCGACAGCCTTGGGTTCATTTCGTTGGGCCTGAGTTCCTCGGCCTCGCTGGGATTGTAGATTTCTCCACTCGTCAGGTTTGCGCTGCAGGAGATATAAATTGAGGTTACGAGCAAAAAAATTGCCGTAATAAGAGCCAGACAATTGTGTCTCGTGTGGGATCAGGGACCGAGCTATTTTTTCCTGCGAATGATATTGAAGTTACTTGACAGGGCCCGAGTCTTCTGGAATATCCTCACCTTGAGGTATGTGTCAGCAAAAGCCCAGCAGCGGTCTCCCACTCGACTTCCAATGCGGTCGTCAACGAGGAGATGATAATGTCCTATGAAAGACATCACAAAACGACGTTTATCTTTGAATGGGACGGAAGGTGATTCTAACAAAGCATCAAAGACCCGGGAACCTGCGGGATGATGCCCAAGACGTATGCTGTCCTCCATCGATAAGGAAGCCAAGCTTTCAAACGGTTTGAATTCGTTACGAGGGTAGCAGAAGCAGGCACATACCTGTCTAAGACTAGACGACAATGGGGCTCTGGTAATCGAAGCGATGATTGAAGCAACAAAGCTCCTTGCACCTTCGGCTCTAGAGGGTCATTCTTATTGGGATACTTCTTATCGTTGTCTGCGTGCTTCTCTGCGCTCTTCTCTGCGCTAGTCCTCTTGAGGGTTTCTTCATAGTCCTACTTAACATCAGAATGTATTAGGTCTGATGTGATGAGGGAAAGGATAGTCATACCGATATGGGGAGTAGACAGATGACGCAAGAAACCAGTGTCCTTTTCTGCTCCGGCGTTGTTAATCCAAAGGCCGTGAACATCGCCTTTAGGTTAAACTGTTATCAGCGCTGAACGACCAAAAGACAATCATCTGTACCTCTTCGACTTCGGTTCCTAAACCTTTCAAGGACACTGCGCGATCGATGAGGGACAACAAGACTCCAGGTCGTGATGCCTCTAATAAAAGGTAGAGTCGCGCTACTTGATTGTAAGTAAGGCATGGACTTACGAATAATCCGCGCCCACGAGCCCGATAGCTCGAGACACACTTCGCGCAACTGTTGCTCATCCAGCCTCTCGAAGGACTTCGCGACGACGAAGTTAGCAACTGGATGGATGGATAGCCGTGTCAATTTCCCTTGGAAATAATATGTCCACAGAACACCAAACGCCAAATCCGGTGAACGGGTCACTAAAGTCTCCAGTAAATGTGACGACGTTGGGTCGCGAAGGAGAGTGTTCAAGTAGTCCGATGGTTCGTGGGTTTCTGGAGGACCGTCTTCTGCTCGCATTGATATCGATTCGTTATCATGAACGATAGCATAAACGAAACTCCATACGTACGGCATGCGGAGATGATTCCAATGAGGATACGATCCATTAGGGAACCTGGCTTATTGGACATGCCTTCACCGGCTTCAATTTCCAGCAACATCTGGGAGAACGTTAGAGAGTAAGACCAATAACAAACGAAATAGACTTACCTGAAGCACGGGGCTCGCAACTTTGTTGGCTGCCAATGCTCTCACCTCGTTATCGCTCAGTTCGCCCGAGAGTGCTTCTACAAAGCGACGTGCGATAGCAAGGAACTCTTTCGGGGCGCCCTTTTGCTTAGTTCCTGGCGAGTTTGAGGAGTTTATATCAGTATCGCTGAACACAGACTTCAGAGGGCCTTGTTTCGCTTTCCAAGCCGCGCTCTTCCTAGACCGCAGATTGGAATGTAGTTGTGACGGGATTGCGTTAGGATATAAGAGTAATAGAAGTGCCCGAACCACATGCGAGGCGAAACCGTCCATCACAAGCGACGAAAATGATGGCAGGAGCTCCTAAAGAGGGGTTATGAAGGAATACGATAGTGGGTAAAGTTGCGTACTTCACATATATCCAAGATGAGCTGTGTCATTGTCCTCAGTTCTCCCTCTTCAGTGCCTTCTGGAAACGCCGGATAAATCCCTTGACACTGTTGGATTGAATCAGCGTTAGACTGGAGTCGAGTTCAATAGATTTACCTCACGAGACACTGTATCTGCTACAACGCTCAGGAGAGTCTGGCAGACATGCGAAGAGAACCTATGCTTCACAAGGACTTCATACCTAGGAAATGCTTAGCACCGAGAAGACCTAGCGATCAATGGTAGCTTACGAGCCGGATAGTTTGTCCATGAAGACACGGCGCACGAAATCATCCATCGAGTAAGCCATGCGTTCAATTATGAGCGAGCAGTCGGGGTCGGTAGCAAGCATCTTCTCTTTGTCCGTCATCTCACTCAACGCCGCAAGGAAGAATATTCGCCGCTCTGAGATGAATCACATCGTGAGCTCTGAGGAGTAGCCTTACGCAAAACATGACATACCTTCATTGGGATCAGTCGTGTCAGGATCATCTCCAGCATCATAACTATGCCTCTCTTGCCAGCTCTTCATCTGGTTGTCCACGTTCCGAAAGTACGCCTTGACGTCGGCATCGACATACCCGAAGGGTGCTTCAGCATTGACTTCTTCATGGTTTGGGGCGGGTACAATCCAAGAGGGGCGGTCGTTGTGACTTTCATGGACCTCAGCAACGTACTCGTGAGCCTGAGCTGGAGCTTCTATGTCCACCGCGCTCTTTTTATGTTTCTTGCCTCTTTTCCTGTTTTCCCTGGGCATGATCGAGGAAGTTGCAAAGCGTGAGTGGTTAAAAATAGCTGGAGACCCGTGATTAGATTAGATCCTGACTTGCTCGTCGACCATCACAATGCCGCCCAAAACGTGTACACTGTGCTCGAAGAATCGGGCAATTTTGAAGCGGCCGAAGACTGGGCAGCAAATATGTAAAGATTGTTTCTTCCTCGTGTTCGAAACCGAGGTCCACAATACGATAATGGACGCAAAATTGTTCAATCCGGGCGAAAGGGTGGCTATTGGTGCATCAGGCGGAAAGGGTGAGTTGAATGTCTATGCGAGGGCCTGCTGTAATGATTTGGCTCTATGCAGACTCAACTGTCCTGGCCTACGTTATGAAGACACTGAATGAACGCTATAATTACGGCCTTGATCTCTTTCTACTTTCCATCGATGAAGGGATCACAGGCTACCGAGATGACTCACTAGAGGTGCGCCGGGGTCTGCGAGCAAGCTCAATGTTCTGACTGGTCCTCAAGCACAGACAGTAAAACGCAACCAACAACAATACTCTATGCCATTGAAAATCTTGTCCTATGATGAGTTATATGGCTGGACGATGGATGCCATCGTGGGCCAGGTGGGGAGGAAGAACAACTGCACCTTCTGCGGTGTCTTCAGAAGGCAGGCTCTCGACCGTGGAGCGGCGATGTTGAACGTCCATCACATAGTCACTGGGCATAATGCCGACGATATCGCAGAGACGGTGTTAATGAACAGTAAGTTGTTCAGTGGTATATAGAATTACCACTGATATAATTCCTTTCAAGTTATGCGAGGGGACATTGCACGGCTCGGACGCTGCACTTCTATATGTACGCAGGGCGAAGATACAATCAAACGATCCAAGCCATTCAAATATAGCTACGAGAAGGAGATCGTAATGTATGCTACAAGTTTGCTCATCCTTGCCCACCGCTAATGGACCCGTGTAGGTACGCCTACTTCAAGAAGCTAGATTATTTCTCGACCGAGTGCATCTATTCTCCGGACGCGTACCGAGGACATGCTCGGGTGTTCCTGAAGGACCTTGAAGCCGCTCGACCTAGCGTCATCATCGATATAATACACTCTGGAGAGGCGTTCGAAATACGGGACGAAGTCAAAGCTACTCAGAAGGCTCAGCGTGCGTGTATCACGTCGTATTTTTGGGAGCCCTAGCTCATCTTGTCAACCTTTCTAGAGGTCTGCAAGCGATGTGGGTATATGTCCAGTAACGACCTGTGCAAGGCATGCACTCTGCTGGAAGGCCTAGAAAGGGGTCTCGCCAATGCTGGAATAGTGCGTGTGTTCTTGGTGGCCTTTCGCAGCATCTATAACCTTTTGACAGACGGATCGTGCAAGAAGGAACATGAACGCTGAGGGACCAGCTCCAGACGACATGCGGACGATACCTTTCTTCAAACCACCCACCGACATGGCCGCCATACCAATCACCTCTAATTCTTGAAAATAGCCAGAGATATCTATTGTTGTACAAGTATAGATATAGAGGTATTGCATATACGAACCGACTTGTGTACTCTAATGGTAAGTAGATACAATTTGTTCAGACTGGTATGTTACATTGTAGTCAGTAATTCAACGGTACATGGATGAGGTCTAATTATAATGCATGGTATTGAACGGTAATAAATAGCGGCTTGTATGACCCGCGATATGCAGAATGAATGAAACCCCATCTACTCAACGACTTTGACCACCACAGTACCCCCGTCTCGTAACATTTGGGTAGTTATGCTGCCCTTGTCCCTAAATAGATCCGGGACTTTTTCGAAGAGGGCGGTCCTCTCGCCAATTTTATCGACTTCCCCCACGAAAGGTCGTATACCCATGTCCAGTGCCATCCTCAACACCTCTGCCAGGCTTGACCCAACATCCTCGCCTTCCCAGCCCACGTCCTGGGCCAAACTCACCCAGGCATACTCCACTTTCCCCTTCCCCTTCCCGATAACCTCTGGGGGTAGGATTGAGGGATCGATAGCCTGACCATTGCTACCGCTGACGCTTAAACTGGCACTCCGAACGAGCCGTCCTTTGCGAGGGCTGCTTCCAAGCTTCCAGTTCCTGACTCCCGCTCTAAAATTATCGCCTGCTGTCGGTATAGGCCTCTCCGGATTGTCGCCGACGAGCGTGGTAAATTGTGCTTGCTGGCCACTAGGAAGTCTGACTGACAAGAGTTTCTCTGAGGCTTCCCATACATCCTTTCCACCAACTGTGTCGAGGACAGCCTCAAACACATCGCCATCTTCGAGGAGTCGTTGCAGTACTCGTACAACAGGCCCAGTCCTTTTTGCTGCAGGACTCTCCCTTTCTAGGCCGCCATCATCAAAGATAACCTCGTCCGCCCCCCACAGTCTAGCGCGTTCTTCGATGACCAGCATCGCTTCTTGTCTGTTTCTTTCCGCATCGTCTAGATCAACCTTGGGCAGCGGTGCGTGCACGCAGACCCTCCACCCATCTTTCACCAACATTTGCACCGCCATGGCCCCCACGCCATCGTGGCCTTTCAGAACGACCACTCTTCTTTGCTCGTCCGCGGGCTTGCTGGATGCATGGATCGCGTTATGGCTCAAGCCAGCGGACCGAGATGCATGTGCAAATTGGAAGGTTCTGACAGCGCGATAGGCGGGAATACCTGTCAAAGCTAATAAAGCTAGCTCCTCGAGTGTCATAGGCGGGGGTCGCTCAGGTGCAGATGGTTTAGCGGAGGATGGGTGCCGCGTATGTGAATTAGAGGATGTCGACGGCGTCCTGGACAGCGTTCTGGGATACTTCTGCTGGACATTATCCACCTTCGAAGTACTGGTGACATTGTCATTCCCATTCGGGGGAGCGTCGTAGCTTTGCATGCCTTGTGTCGAACCCATATTCGGATAAGGAACACGGTGGACACGGCGCCGATCAACAACTATGAATTCGGCGAGGGCACCACACTATATACATGAACACAATAGCCGTCTGGAACGGCCAAAAAACTCACCTTGCGAGCATCAAGCAATCCAGCAACCCAATCGCCCCTCCTGAATGTCTCCTCTGGGATTTCCCAGCCGCACTCAAGCACCCTGCCGACGAAACCTCTGCCTGGGATGTACCCAACTTCAGCAGCTTTTCTATCCAGCGGAACAGGCGGTAGAGCGTGTCCATTCCCATGCCCGTTAGTAGCAGTATCTTGCCGAGCTCGTCCATTCAGGTTGCTGATTGGTTCATATGCCCGCGCACCATCATACACGCCCAATCCCAGTAATCTCAAGTCAACCTCATCCATCGCTACAGCCCAGACTTGCACTAAGATACTTCGGGCGGGGACATAGTTTGGGGGAGGCCGGTAGCTTGTGAACTCAAGGTCAACACCATTGCCGTCCGCAGCCTGTCTACCAAAGAGTCCTTTCACGAGTTTCCAACCCTTCGATCTACTAGACCTGCGGCCAAGCCCTCTAACAACTTCGACAGTTGCCATCGTTGTTTGAGCAATGCCACTCTTCGTTAGGTCAATCTTGCCACTCCCGTCTAGATGTGTCGGTCCTTCGACATTGGAGACATTGCCAAGAGCTGTGGAAGGTGGTGGCGGCGCTCGAGGAAGTGTGAGGGAAGAATATCCGCGAGTGCCGTGCGAGGGCAACGCTGCAGGTTCCTCATAGTTGACCGGCGGAACAAATCGACTGTCGAATTTCTTCGATGTAGACGATCCGTAATCTAGTGAGCGAGAACGCCGATGGCGTATTTGTCGCGTATTGGATGATTCCGAATCTTCCGTCGACGAGCCCGGTAAGAGTTGATCTTCTTCAACGATCATCTGATCGTCAGATCTGGCTGCAGATAGTCGACCTCCAGGATGTGTGTAGAGCCCGTCTCTCCCGTTTCTGATACTCCGACTCCTGGTGCTGACGGTGTCTTCATCCTCCTCTATGAGAGCGTCCATACCAATCATGATGTTTGGCGGCGGTTTGGATATATTCTTCGGCCGCCGAGGGGGATTGACTATCTCTCGACGACGGGATTGAGTGGGTAGTGGTCTAGAGGGCACACGATGGTTATTCTCTGCCGCTGAGGGCACTGATTTATCGTCAACGGACACTGTACTGCTAGAAATAGAACTATCGGGAGGAGTTGAAGCACCATTGCTTCGGCCATCCTTGGGAGGTGTACTCTGGCCGGGTTGACGATCAATTGTTGGTACCGGGACTCGCTTAGTGATGGTGGCCCTCACGGCGACGGAAGAAGGATCGTGTCCATTTGTATGTCGCCTTGTCGAAGAGGAGATTTGACTTCCAGGATCACGCGAAGGTGGCGGGGTCGGTTTGCTGTGACCGTCGTCAGACTGTATGGGGGTGACTGTGTCCGTGTCAGTCAACTGGGAGTGAGTGACCGATAGCGCGGAAAAAGATCGACCCTCTGCAGATGTACTGACGATCGTCGAAGTCAGGGATATATTTGAATTAGATGGTATGCTCTTCGAGTCGGAGGCAATAACAAAGGGTTGGGACCTGCGAAGCTTGGCTTTGGGATTAGTAGGTTGAGGGATCGGAGGAACGGGCGGCGTTTCCGGCGGTCCCAAAGAAGCGAAGGGGGTGGTTACGACCGCGACCGACGACGCCATGGAGGTTCGTGGCGACGTGTTCGGGGTGTAGAAGACGTCCTGAGACGAATCAGAGTCCTCCGGATCGTCAAATGACTCTGATAAACGCTGGGATTTCCGTGACGAAGAGGAACGCTTCTTCCTCACAGTACCGCCCGACGCTGAAGTGGTCTGGTACTTCGTAGCTTCCGTATATCGAGGTCGGTGAGAGGGGGATTTCGTATCGTTATGCCGCACCTGTGGCAGGTTTTATCAGCTATTTATACTACTGTGCGCTCGGCGATAGCAGAAATTTGGTGACGCACCTCGCTGCCCGCACCCAGTCGATTACCACGGGTGACTCCATTCATGACCCAATCCTGAGGGTTATGCGGAGGAAGTGGTTTCGAGTAACCGAGCCCCGGAGAGTTATCGCCAGGGAGGTTGGTGCGACTCCGCGTTACGCTCGACGAAGAGCTCGAAGCTTCGACGTCCCGCAGTGGGTCAGCGGATTCGGCCGCCAAGCGAAGCATGTCGTTCTTGGTGGAGAAATATTCCTTTTCGTGAGGGAATGAGTATGTCTGTGATGGGCGTTTCAACAAAGTCTGCATGAGACTAGGTTTGCTCATTGCTTCTGGTGATAGCGCACATCGGTGTATTGGCGTAATGGCCTCCAATCCACGTGTTCGCTGTTGGACGTAACCGAGATTCCCAGTCTCTGTGACCACACGCGCTCGTGACGCGTGACTGGAAGCAAATCAGAAGGTCCAGTCCCACTTCCCCTCCTTACTTCCTCTGATCGTCGCGGGGGTCTTGCTGCATAGTTCAGACGTAACCGAGATATATACACAGACCAACCTTAATTGTTTGTACTTAGATGGAAGATACACATGCAGAGAAAGGAACCCAGTAATACATGGTACAAATTCCTTGCAGGACACCGTCCCTTGTACCAGTCCTTCGGGGCAGAGAACTACTGTTCTTGTCGACAGCATGAGAGCCACGCGAACCACATCATTGTGCGCAATTGCAACACGTCCTCCTTCCACACCATGCTCTGGTTTTGTTCTCGGAATTCCCGTGTGAGCTGTTCGCATCGTGCGATATTTTCCGGGCTAACGAAGTCGATAGCGACTTTTATGCAGTCAGCTAAATTAACGACCTATGCCACAAAGCAGAACACATGTCAGTCATGAGATACTAGTGAGTTCCAATTACTGTTACCTGATGGGCGCAACCAGCAGGGATGAAGACTGCTTGCCCTGGTCGTTGATAGATCCTAAAGCTCTTTACTCCCGCCGTCTCCCACAATTCCCGCCTAAGCTGTTCATCCAAATAAAACTGCTGAGCGTGGATAGGGTCGTTCTGGAATGCTCCCTTGAACCTCTTTCGCAAGAACTGTCGAAGCTTATCACTGTCCTGAGAGCGGAAGAGATCCCATGCAGCATATCCAGGTTCTCCAGTGATGGTTGAAGCAGCGTACGTCATGATGTTCACGGCATCTGACATATCCATGTGCAGCCTTGTCGTTCCCTTGCTGCCTGGATTGCTGGTGGAAGTATAGGCGTTGTACATCTTGGGTCCTAATGATGCATGATAAGGAACAGTTATGCAACAAGACAGTCTGCGTCATACCTAGATCGGGTGATATCGTATTGTAGGGGAAATGTGAGGCAATGTTCATCACTCCGTCTCGTCTCACATAGTTGGGAACGGGAACGGCGTTGGCGAAATCTTCGTACAGCTCTGGGAATGCAGCTTTGAATTCAGTAGACGATGGCCAATCCTATTCAGATATACACATGAGTATGTCATTCGTATAGGGCATCAAGAAATTTACCTTCAGCTTCCAGCAAGACTTCCGGCCTTCGTACTTTCCGAAGTCTTTGAAGAATTCAGCGACAGAAGTACGCTTGTTCTCCTCGGTCTGACACTCGATGATCAAGCAATTCTGGCCGCCATACTTCTCAATGAAGTACTCCGGCGTCCATTCAATCCGGAACTTGCTCAAGACGTCGGTCACTACTAGAGGTTCTCCCTTCACCCAATGCGAACGGAATATTTCATCCGTCATTTTGTCGTCGGGAAGATGTGTAACGTCGTGGCTGGGAGTCTCCTCTTGAGCATTTGTTGCGTCGCCCTGGGGTGCAGCGCCATTGGAAGGATTGGGATATGTATTATCTGGAGGGTGGTCGATGAGTGAGTCAAATTTAGTAGATCGAGACAGGGCGCGTACTAGGGTGTTGATGTCCCTGGGCGCCATCGGCCACACCATTGACTCCGCCATCGGTGGCATCACTGCCGGAAGTTGCCTGATTAGCATCTTCTTCTTTGACAAGAGCATCCATGGCAGCTATCGCCTGGGCCAGCTCTTCCTTACAGAATCGAGAAACGGGAGAAAACTCTTTCGAAGTGTGTTCGTTCCGCCGAGTGCAGGAAAGGAAGAAAGGATTGCTGTGCGCATGCTTTTCTCGACGTGCTTGTAGCGCCGCAATTTCGGTTTGACCAGCGCCAGGACGATCCATTGTCAAATCTTTGACCTGTTCGTAGCATTCTTCGCAGGCCTCTCGTCCACAGAGGCGACACATCCACGTACTAGAGAAGATGGACGTCATGCAGGTATCTACAAGGAAGCGTCAGCATGTTTCCAAGTGGCGGAAGGAACAACGATGGGGCCTACCGCAAGTCGCGCGTACTTCGCTTTCACGGGGACGACGAATTACTTCAGGTAGCTCAAGGTGTTTCATTTCTTTGCGGAGGGTAGGGAGCAGAGCTCTTGCGACGGTCAGCTGTCTTATCCTTTAGTGAAGTGTCTTGTACGAGATGAAATAAACGAACCTTCGTAGATCGAATATGCTCAGGTTTAAGTGATATATTCCACTGAGTGGGGAAGTTCATTGAGGGAGCATCGGGTTTCTGGCTTTCGACAAAGCTGATACCAACAATGTTCCGATGTTGATCTTTCAGGAAGAAGCGTATTCCTTGAAACCGACATGTATCGCCAGCCCAGCGACGGGTACACGAAACGCAACGGGGGAACTGTTCAGATCTATATCGATTTGACATACAGCGTGCGAACTGGAGCTCTGTCGTAAGCATCGCGGAACCAGACGATACAGGATTTTGTGGGGCGAGACTATCTTGGCTTGCTGTTGATCGACCATCTACACCGTTAAGCAGGAAAACTAAATTTACACTAGCATTCGTACCTTCGGAAGCTTTCTCCTTCCCTTTGTCGCTGACGTAGGACACCGTAGGAATGAGCTGGGCTGAATGGAGGTGGAGCTTGAGAACCACATCACCTGATGGATGAGGGAATAGGACACTGACCATTCTGCGCCGCGATCTGTGCTGCTTCACTACGCTTTTTGGCATTGTATCCACGCCGGGAGGGACCTAATAGTACCGATGGTACATTTCTCAGGACCTACGATTGGAAACGCATGGCGGGTGTAGTATTCTACGCACCGGGACCACCTTCTCCCACGGATTTCGCCCTACTTTTGGTTTTCTTCTGCTTGGAGCCAGCGGTGTCATCAGGATCTGGCGCGGAACGCTTTTGAGCCATTGAATTGGTTTGTGTGTGATCATCAGGAGGGAAATATGGCATGGGCGCATATACACCCGGTTGATAATACTGTTGAGGGTGATAACGAGGGTCTTGGGGCGCTGGAGGCATCGTACCGCGAGCCGCAAGACGGACGGACGCTCGCTGCGTTGCTTGCCACACTGAGAGAGACAGTCAAACAAGGGCCTGCCATGAACGAGGTCAGATTAGTTACTTTCGGGCGTACCAGGTGCGGCGGAGGATTCTGAGTACCCGGGGTGGTAATTATCTGAAACTAGTCGTCAGCACGAGACTTGATGCGCTAAACGCGATACACACGCTGGCCTTGCGGCGGATAGTCGCCTGAAATAGCTGCAGAACAGATGAGTTTGCAACACCAAGTTAAAAGTACAAAGACAAACCCGTCCTTTCATCAGAATACATGGGTGCAATTCCAGAAGGAGGTCCGTATTGCATAGTTTGCATATCTTGAGGCTGTTGCCACACTTGTTGGCCCTCTGTTGGGTAGCCATTAGGGGCCTCCATCCGAGGTCGTACCATTCGTGCCGGCTGTTCTCCGTATACGCCAGGCCCATTCATTTGTGTAATGTGCTGGTATTGACGCGTAGCTGTCGCGACATTATCAGGCTTCCTTCGCTCTGAGTCGTCTGGCATCTCCCAATTTGCCGCACGCAAGTTGAAAGACGACGGGTTGCTGTTGTATTGCGGAGGATAGGCTGGCACGCCGTGATGATCATGATGCACCTGCTGCTGGGCAGAATCATTGATGCTGTGCACCTGGCCATTGTGATACGCAGCGTCCCCGACAGATTCAAGGGGATTGAGGAGCTGGCCAATGGAGGTCTTCTTCTGAGGATCAGCGAGATGATTCATGGAAGGGCAAGCGACTCGGACGAATGAACTAAAGAGTTGAGGGGGTCCGTTTTCGCCGTGTTATCGCGGAGGTCGAAATATGAACTTTATAGCTTCGTAAATTCACTCCCCGCAACCCCGATCACCTGGCCTAACTCCACGTGGGCCACAAGGCACGAAGTTCACTGAGAAGCGAATCGTGCCGGAGGATCTGCCGTAGTTCTAGTCAACCGCTTCATATAAACGCCAGGCGCCTTGTAAAGGGCTGCAAGGGCCAATATAGAGAACATCCTCTACTGCATATATAAATGGGTTTTTCGCCTAACTTTGTTGTGCTGGTGCTTAGGTGGCATATGTTGCCGGTCTAAACCATTTCAAACTCAAAACTAGGGTGGTTATTTGAAGGTTTCGCGCTTTCCCGAACGGCACCTTGACTCCCTTATCAGATATGAGACGGACTCATTTATGCGGAACTATTCGGTCAAGGAAGCTGGTGCAACGGTAGAGAGGACAACAGCGCGTGGCATGGACCTACATATATGTAGAACAAGAGCAAGTTCGAATTCGAAACAAACATGTATGTACTATGAATAATGATGGTATGTTCCTGTGGGATTGAAGCACCAGTACAAGCAAGAATCACGAAAAGTCCCAAATGAGAAAATGAAGAGACCGAGGAAAGACTACCATATAACGAGGGCTCGGAAGACATGATACTACCATTATATACCTATAGCACTTTACGGATGAACTCGGCAACCTTTAGAGATAATGGATAGATGAAGAAGATGGCGGCAAGGTACCAATGCCTGCGGGATCCTCCAAAGGTCGCCCAAAATTGTCATGGCTCGCTGGATTCAGTTGGCCAACCGTGCGTGGCAGCTTGGGGAGGGATAAGCTCTTCTGTCTGCGCACTTTTTGCGGATGTGTCCGTTCCAGTAGCATCACTTTCTTCCTGCCGACCTTCTATTGACATACTTTCAACGACGAACGGCGGACATGAACTTATTTGAACACGTACCGTGAGCGGGATTTAGGGAGGCTGCCTGCTCGTTGCCTGATATTTCCGTTGTTGGAGATTCCTGATGTTCCATCAAAGGGAAAATGGAGCCGTCCGGCAAATCTGAAAACCTTGGTTGGATGTTGTCACAAGGGCGGCGAGGAAGCGTAACTTACCGTCTATGGAGTCCAAGGTACCTTTTCGCCATCCAGTGTTGGATGAGGTCGAGGACGAGCGCATCAGGCCCACAACGCTATCTGCGAAGGTCGGGACATTTTCCTCCTCCGACGCTGATACTATGGAAACCGTTGAGTCTCGGAGAGGTGAACAATACAGTGCTACGCATACCAGGATTTGCGGGCTCGGTGTGGTCACCATTTGTCAACGCTGCGCGACTTGGTGAGGGTGTTGCTACGCGGTCTTTAGGTACATGTAAACGGTCCGCAATCGAACGTGCTTGAGCGGCTTGACCGCTAGATATCCTTCTTAGAACGTCTGGCCTCAGGTCTGCCCACATTTGCAAAGCCTTGATAGATCCCCATTCGATGATCTTGTTCTCCAGCCACTTCAACGACACTGGCTTCGTCAGAAAGTCGTTGCATCCAGCTGCCAAAGCAGTTACTCGATCGCGTTGCATGGATGAGGCGGTGAGGGCGACGATGATGACAGAAGATCTATAGGGTGAACTACGGGCTTCTACCAAAGACGAGGAAGATTCTGACGGAGTACGAAGCGCCAAACTACCATCTTCGGCCAGTGGAGTCGGAGGAAATCCTGCCATAGCGTTGGATTTCTCCAACCGCCTGATCTCTTTGGTTGCTTCGAGGCCATCCATAACTGGCATTTGGATATCCATCTAAGTGTAGCTTGAGTACGTCTCAGAAGACAACTAGAACGCGAAACATACAAGGATGAGATGGAAGCTGCCCGTCCGCCACTTCTCCACTGCTTCGAGGCCGTTCTCTGCAACGTCATACGTAATTTTCTTCTTTTTCATGAAGGTAGATAGGATGGTCTGGTTGATTGGGTTATCTAACAGCAAAGATGTCAATATCTTGACCAAGGTAGGGATGTTCAGGCGTACCTTCGACAATGAGGACCTTCACGGGAGGGACTATGCCGTCGGTGGTCTTCGCCTTCTTCTTGGACATAGCAGTAGGCGATTTGGCTTCTACCGTCGGTCGTCGACGCATAGGTCGTCGGGAGCCAGGGGAAATGCCTACTGATGGAGACGCAGGAACAGGCGATTTCCGAAGCGCGACATCTGACATGCTCATCTTTCTGGGCATTGTCTGTGGCGGGCCCATAGATTCCTCAATACGAGGTGAACTAGCCTTCTGAGATGATCTATGCGTTGGGCTACTAGGAGATTGCTGCGAAGACACCATTTCATGAAGCGTAGAAAAAGACAGTCGTTGTGCACTGTCAGAATGGTTGATCTTCGCCGAGGAGGACCTTCGCGATACAGGGATAGCCAGGTGACCTTTATCTCTCTCCATGGCGAGACCGGAAGATAGCTGTCGCTGGCTCTTTCCCTTGGGGTGAAAGAATATACCGTGCGGTTGGCCGTCGGGACTTTGTATTACGACCCCAGACGCTGGAGACGTACCAAATTGATCGGCAGCTTGTGAGAAATACTCTATGTTATCAGGTCGCGCCAAGGGAGAGGAAGGGGCGACATGAGTGTGGTCGAAGAACTCTCTATTTGACTTCGTGGATTTGTCTGAGTTCGAGCGGGAGCCAGTTGGGCGATTTGGGATGGACGGCTGGTTTTGGCTCAGAGGGACATAGGGGAAGAAGGAATTACTCAAGTGCATTCCGGGGGTCATCGGAGAAGTTGCAATGGGGACGAAGAACGGGTCCACTATGGGCTTTGTAACCGCCGTGTGTAGTGCAGTTAGAAAGCGGCGAGGGCCTGCGGGTTTGGGGATGATCATGACTTCAGGGATGGGCGAAGTGGATCCATTGTACGAAGAGACCATGGACTGAATCAAGTCCTTGACGATCTTGAATTTAGAAAGACTCGTAAAATGAACAATGACTACAGGCGGGTTTGGCTTGGAAGGGGTTTCGGTTTCCGGGCGATGGAGTTGGGGAGTGGAACGTCTATGAAGGGGTGCAAGCGGGGGCCGTTTCTTGAGGGTGAGGTTGAAGCGCTGTTCTGTGCGCAATGACTGTAAGCGCTCTTTGAGCACGCAGACGTCGTCGTCGATAAAGATGAATGAAAGTGGGACATCGGATTTCCCAGTCACTCCATTCATGTCATATCCTTCCAATTGGGGACCATACACCGGCGACTGTGGCGAAGGTGCGATTACAGCATCTCCCGTTACAGCAGGCTGCTCATTGACCTGGGTTATTTCTTCTTCCGCTGTATCTGCAGAGACATGACTGACGTCCATGCCCCAAGCAGTGAGATAGCTAGTGAAGTGGTGGGCGAACGACCCTTTCGAGCTCGCGTACAGGGAACCTTTCTTGCCCCTCAGCGTCTCCGCGAAGGCTGCCAATTGCTCGATGGAAGGCTCAAGAGCTGAGGCTTCGTCTCCGTTGCTGAGTGGGGAAGTAGTCGGGGGGACTGCCGATAAGGGGCTCCGTTCCAGCTCCATATGCAGCTGGCAGACACGACCAGAGGAGAATGTTATCGGGGGGAGGTCAGTTCCCAGGCTGGCGTCTATTAATGACAATAACCGCTTGAGCAGTGAAGAATTGAAAGAAGGAGTTGCGCGGGCTGGCTTAGGGAATGCGCCCCCGTTCATTACAGTATACCCGTCCGTGGCGAACTTGTGGCCAACATCAATTGTGCATTGCAGGAGGTGGTCCAAGTCAACAGGTGTCGACCTATGCAGGAAATGGACATCTCCGTCTTCTAGAGAATCACGGTTGGGCAGCTGTTTGGAAGGATTGATGTATAACCCCAGTTCGATCGAGTCTCCCTCCCGAGCAGTACTCAGGACTTGTCGCACAATCTAGCAATTTGTTAGCTGCTCTCCCTTATCCTGATGCTGACAACTCACATGGGACAACGCGAAGGATATCCCACTTTCATCACCTTTTACGATTACATGCTTCATTCCAACGTCTGCATGGTAGAGGACTAGATCCACCCCTGCCTGGGCTGCGGATCCGCTCAAAGCGTCTCCGACATTCTGGAGAAGCTCCCCGATGTCGAATTCATTCATAGGTTGACGAGGGAATGCTAGCCCCTCTTTCCTAGAGCTAGGCGCGGCACAGAACGTAGCCGAGTTCGCTGAAATATAATTGAGACTTTTCATCGTGGTGAACATGGCGGACATGGAGGTTGTGGGCACGGCCAACGCGCAAGCAGAGAACTGTTCCTTAGCAGGATCGAGCATCTGGGGAGGGGACACCTGAAGCATTGTTTGGATCATCATCTGCACCGAGTCTGCGAGCTCAAGGGACAGTTCACCAAGCCGAGACAATTCCTCTTCTTTGGAATCATCCGGCGGCGAAGGCCCTGATCGGTGTGGATTCTGTAGGTGTCCCAGCTGTGAAGGAAGTGGCATGGACAGTGCACGAGAAAATCTGGGCTGAAAGGTAGTCCCCTGTAGTCCGTTACTTGACGAGGGCTGGGACTCATCGTTATGCAGGGGTGACGCTTGTTCATCAGAGGGGACGTCCCCGCTGTCTTCTTCAACTTCACCATCGATATCGTTTTCCCCATAGCCTCGGCCGACAGAGGCAAGAGAGCCATCAGCCTCCGTGGTCCATTCGTATCCGAACCTGCTGGGCGACAGAAGGACGCCTTCTATGCTAGGAGCTTCGCCTTCGTTGCTAGACACGGAAGCCAGCCGAACGGCAGGCAACCGAGGACCACTCATCGTAGGAGAAGAAATCTGAAGTGGGTTGAGAGGCGGTCGTTGTGAGTGACTGGGTTGAAGGGGCACCGAAACGCGCAGCGCTTCACCACTGTCAACATTCAAACCGAAGTAGATGCTCTTCACGATCGGTCTGACCATCTGTTTCCAGCACGATAAACGGCACCAAACAAAGATTGTTATTATAGGTGGGTCAAAGAATCAACCACCGGTTGAAGACATAAAAACGACCAAAACAAATATAGACCATGGATATAATACAATAGCCGTTCAATACGTTAGTTCAACATCACCCTCGGCAACTAGATCCATATCGTGGTAGCTAACTCTCTTGCCAGCCGCAGCTCTTGGATCCTCCTTCGCGTCTGGAGGAGGAGGGGGAGGAGGGCCGATGGCCTGGGCACCACTGCGTCCGCCTCGCCTACCTGTGTTGCCGGCCTGAAGTGCGGAATCCAAGGCAGCCGCTGAGGGTTTGGGAGGGAGACCAATAGCGGGCGGAAGGGTGGACAACTCCGATCCAGGAGCAAAACCAGTAATGCGATCACTCAGCCGCCGAGCAGTCGTAGCTTCGTCGCGTCGCATGGGTTGTGGGATGGGTTGATAGGAGTTGGGAGGGAACCCGCCCATGTCCCAGCCGTTGTTGAAGAGGGGGGGATATGTCATTTGCGGAACAAACTGTCCGCCACCACCCGTACGCCCATAATCGTTGCCACCACCTGAACCGCCGTGGTAGACAGGAGCCTGAATACCGTATGCTTGAGGAGGAGGGGGCTGACCACTGCCGAGGAGCTGTGGAGGATGCACAAACGGTTGTATCCGATGCGGATCAAGAGCAAAGTTGTTGAAGTAAGGTATCTTAGGGCATCGCCGTTAACCTACGGATACTGTCAAGTATGGTTCAATAGCTCACCTCTTCCAGGTCCTTCGTGTGCTCAGGATGCTTGTTGGCGATGTGCTTCTCAACAAATGAAGTAGCCTTGAACAACTTCTGGCAGGTTTTGCAGCGGAATTTGCCTTCATCCTCTTGCTTGATGAAAGGTTCCAGCACCTTTGCCAGCTCCCTGAAACAGATGATCAATACGGAACCGATGGTATCAATTAA
The DNA here is from genome assembly GCA_017499575.1 of Sanguinoderma rugosum. Classification (NCBI taxonomy): domain Eukaryota; kingdom Fungi; phylum Basidiomycota; class Agaricomycetes; order Polyporales; family Polyporaceae; genus Sanguinoderma; species Sanguinoderma rugosum. The sequence goes on along the minus strand of VTPW01000003.1, from coordinate 2,015,030 downwards.
GCAATGCTTACTCCTGGTATCTCTTGCCGCCATAATCATGAGGATCGACGCCGTCGCGGTTAATAAGAAGAGCAATCTTCGAGTCATGCCATTCAAGCCACCGTTCATCTGACGCGTGGTCGAATGAGATGATTGCTACCGTATGATCGAACTTTGACACTCACCGCTCTTAACATTCTTCAAGTTGTCGTTCTTACTCTTCTCCCGCTCTTTGTCTCTAGCAACGTCTTTCTCAGCGGGATCCTTAGCCTCAGCCGACTCCTCGTTGGCTTTAGCATCTTTCTCCTTCCCAGCGTCTTTGGCTTCTTCAGCGGCAACCTTCCCGTAAGGTTTCCTCTCGTGCTTCACACACTTACGTTGCAATTCTTCAATATGATCTGCAACAAGAGCGCAATAATAGCATGTGTGATATGCAGCTCGGAGGTACGCGCAATACATATCCAAGGATATCGAAACCTATACAACAAAAGTTCAGCCATCAATAGAAGGCACCGACTGCAGTAAACTCACCTTCTTCTCCTCATACGCCTTTTCGTCGTTGATATCTACAACGCCTTGTTCCCGCAAATCGAACATGACCTTTTCAATTCTACGTTCTACAGCGTCGCTGCCCTTCTCCCTCGGCTCCGGATCGTCTTCCATGATATCATCACCTGCATCTTCCATCGGGGCGTCGGCATCCACTGGCGCATTCTCGTTGGGTGTCTTCGACACGGTGACCTTCTTGACCTTGGTTGTCCGTAGCTTAGCGGCTTCCTCTTCCAAGATTGCCGCCAGTGTTTTGATGTTAGCCAGATCCTTTTCAAGTCGTTCAGGACGACTAGCAATTTCTGGCGTACAACGTATCTTGGCGGTGAAGGGACGAGTATTGTGAGTAACATGGAGCTTGAAGCCTTCAATCTTCAAGAGCAGAGTTATGACTGGCATTATTGTTTGCTCTTATACGAGACAGAAAAGAGAACACACCTTCTTCTCGGACAGCTCGGACATGACAGCCGACATATCTGCATCGTCATTGAAGCGTATCCAACCAGCTCTGTAGTAGTTTCGCTTCTGCATAGGATCCCCAAGTGCCAGATACTTGAACCCTGGCATCTTGCAAAGCGACTGTAGAATGCGTTAGCATCTTCGTAACGTCTGAAGAACTGTAGCAAGTCCGTACATCCTCTAGCTTCATTCGCCCGATGTCGGGAGGGATAGTTCGAATGGTAACCTGATTCCCCTCTGGCATGGTTGAAATCTCCTCGCCACGATTCAGCATCCGGCGTGCGTCCTGTGGCTGAGACTTTCCGTTGGACTCCGTTTTAGCGGCATCGGGATCACCGCCGTCCTCGTCGCCATCCATAGCAAACTGCATCTCATCGTCCGCTCCGTTGGCTTTCCCTTCGTCTACAGCCCCATTGGTGTCCCCGCTCTGCTCCCCGTTTGTGGAGTTGTCCAAGGTCGGGGATGATTGCTGGGTAGATTCTTGTGAATCGGGATCGTACTTGCTTGATTCAAGATCAAGCAGGAAAGCATCGATGCGGCCCTTCCAGCCTTCCTTCCGAACCCGCAAACGCAGGTTCGCGAATTCCGGTGCTGGGTCATACTTTTCGGCAAACCAAGGTGACTTTTTGTGATGTTCAAACATCGTCTGAAGCTACAGTACAACACAGAAAACGTTTCAGCCTCAGTATCACTAGCGCATATTGTACAGAAGGACCATGTGGGAAATATGGTAGAAAACACACGGGTAGAAAAGCGAGAACGCCTGAATTCAATGCTGACCTGTGTAGCGGCAAAGTCCTTCTTGTAGTTCTCCCAGCGAGTCTTGATACCGTTTCGTGGTTTGGTACCGTCGCCTGCCTCCTGCTCAGCAGCTTTGTCGGCATTGTCCTCGTCTATGGCGGCTTGAGGGTGATAATATCTGAACCATTCAGCATATTGCTTCAGTGAGGCAGGATAGTCTAGATGGTGAGGGTCCGCAGGCGGGCGTCTGGATGAGTATGGCCCGGAATTGCCGCGCCGTGGGGGAGACGAGTATCCGTGACGGGGAGGAGCATCTGATGTGGGTTGCGGGTTAGTGAGCACCATGTCCTCGTTTCAACCTGAAGAGCAATCTACCATAGTCATCATTGAAGCGAGGCCGCGGCTCGTATCTATCCCTTTCGAAGGGAGAAGGGGAGCGACGTCGTTTGCGTGAAACTTTTGCGAGGATGAGTCATTGAATGGTTCAATAGGTTAAATCTACGCACATTCATCTGGAGGAGGGCTACGACTTCTTCCGCGACGCCCATAATCATAGCCGGGTCTCTCTCTCTCATAGTACGCCCATCTATCTCTGTCGTATGTGTCCCAATCAGCGCGGTACTGGTCCGGGGGATAATGCGGGTCCCCGTAAGACGAGCGAGGAGGATACGAGCCACGAGAGGGAGAGCGGGAGCGAGAACGACGAGGCGGAGGAGGATATGAGCCGGTCCAAGACATCTTTTATAGAGGAAAGAAAAGTAAACTGAGAGTGAAGCACCATTTCAGGATGGCTTTATCAGAGGCTGGGATGAGAGAGAGGTCGCATGATAGAAGCACAGACCTCGTGGGGATCGCGACGCAACGGCAGAAGCAACTTTGGCGTTGGCTACGACGACGAGCACAACTCTGCTTCAGACACGCTCAACTGTGTTCGCGATGAAGGCACAACAACGGCCGTGTCTCCGAACTTGCGCTAATTTCGAGCGGCGACTCAATTGAATCAAGGTCCGTGCGTCTCAGTTACAGGACCGTCAAAATATACTATTCAACACGCTACCCAACTCTTTACTACTATCAGCGGTGCTTGAGCTCGTCGTGGGCTTGTTGCGCTTTCTAGGAGGTGCTCCATCGTCGCCCTCCTTTCGTTCCCGCATTCTTGTATTGGGCTTTAGCACAAATTCCTCGCCCTTTTCTTTCTTCTTCTCCGCACGCTTATCCAGCACACGGGCGAGCTCGACATTCTTCATATACTCGCGTTGCTCGGTCTTGGATTGCTGAAGCTCGACTCGTAGCTTAGACGTGTGTATCGCCGCTTCATGAGCTACGAATATATGTCAATATCAAGATACAAAATTGAACGAGAGAAAATACATACCAACTTGTTCCGTAAGCATATTCCATTTGAATCGGGGCAGATATTTCATCGTCCAGACGTCGTCGCGCCAACGGGTTCCTTTCTTGCCTCCGATAGGCTGAGCATTGAGCATTTCAGCAACGCTCCGCGCCACTTTCTTGTCCTTAAATTCGACCCAGCCCTCAGTAAAGTGGGCCTTCTTCGTTGAGGTGTATTTGCGACGAAGATACGCCTTCTTCGCATCTACAAAGGAAGTTGAGCTACCGTTGAGAGTAGATAATTAATCGAACTACATACCTTCTTGTTGCAGATAAACACGACCGATTTCGCCATACGCGCTCATCAGATGTCTCACCTTCGCTGGACGCATTCCAGGGGGTATCCTGGAGATGTATATAACGCCAGCCCTGTCCTGAGCAGCCTTGAAAGCTGCGAGTGACTCTGGTGTTAGCGGCTTCACGACAAGTTCTGACGGTCCAGCGAAACCCTCGAGATCCATTCCTTCCACGAAGCCATCCGGGCTGTCAGATATTTCGAGATCGTTTGCTACGTCGCCTTCTGAATCGTGGTCGCTAACTTCTCTGTTTTCGACCTCAGCTGTGTCCGGTTCTGGAGAATTTTGTTGCGAAGTAGAAGGCATTTTTGAATGGGCGCTTACGAAGTGCAGATGCGACAACTACAAAACGATGATAGGAGCTACGGGAAATTCACAACAAACAATTTCACCAAGAAGCAATCTATCGTGTTTGTGTAATGCAAAGGAGGGGATACAAATACAGATTTTTTTGGCCCATGAATAATACATAAGAATAGCAACTGTCCGATGCGTGTATAATGGAAAGCTGCTGAGTTGCGTCGTGTATGCGCAGATGGGTATGGAAAGCAATGCGAAGTAATAATGTCACCATGGGTATGTAAGTAAAGTAATGCAATCAACGTGCGTGTTTGAGCGGTAGCAGGGTAAAGGAAGGGATGAATTACAAGTATAACCTGAGTGGAACGGGGTAAGAGTTCTATAAGGTGCGTTATCACAGTAGACCCACGATAGCAAGAAGTGTATGGTACTTTCGGACGGTTGGGAAGCATTGGAGTCTGCTATATAGTTCGCTGCATGACACACAATTAGTCAACGTGATGCGCCAACAAGAGGAACACGAACCTTGACAATTGACCATTGTACGATGACATCTTTGATTCGTTCCTTGAGTGTATCTCGACAGAGGTCACAAGTTAAGTGTTCTTGCAACGGTCTCAAAGCCACTTCCATGGTCGAAGTAGACACATCTAGGTGAGATAAGTTAGTGAATAGAGCAGTGAAATTAGCTATGGTACAAACCTGGTCGTGCATCCCACGCGAAATAGGCAGATGCTAAAGCCCACGCGCGGGTGAGCTTCTTTTGTTCTACAAAGTCGCACATTGGAGTCGGAGGGTGAGGATGCGGCGGGGGTAAGAGAATGCGTTTCAAAGCTTCGCTTCGACCAAAATGAAGGAAGAACAACCGCTTGAGGTAAATCGGGCCCATGCGTCGAGCCAGCTCGTCTGTGATTGATGATAAATGTATGCCCAGCAAGTGTGATGATACCGCGACGGCCAATGCATCGAGCTCGAATGAGGCAGCTAACGCGTACAGTTCCAATGGATGAAGGGGGGCGTGAGAGAGCAAGAGGGTATAAAGTGGTGACGTGGGTAGTATCCGAGACATAGGTGAGATCCCGTAGAATGGCAGTCGTTCGACAGCTGTAGCCAATACTTCGTACGACGGCGAGTAGTGCGCGCAAGACATGTCGTATATTGTGTGTAGAATGACATTCAGCACCGCCGATGTTTCTGGAACATTGACCATTGGGGCATTCCCTGAGATTTGTGGGCAATTGAGCAGGAGCGACCGAAAACCATTGTCCGATGCCGAGAGCAAGATATGAGTATGCGTGTAGAAGAAAACGGAGTCGGATGAGAACAGGGCGACATCTGGCGGGAACGTGTGCGTCTGTGCGCCAGGATAGAACGTCGTTGAGACCGAGACAAGGGGGTTCTCCTCGACGCCCTCATCTGGCTCAGTCGGCGAGCCATCTTGTGACTGCTATAGTAAAAGGACCGCAATCAGAGACCGGCCTCGATCATATATATAGCGATTCCTCTGTACTCACGGGGGGCGTTGGGACTTGGGAATATGGCGAATCTGCAGGCTTGTCGTCGAGTTCAGGCGTCGCCAGAGTGGAATGGGACACGAACTGGAACAGGGAATCCCAGTCTGCATGGTCCATGCAGAGATCACTGAGAAGGGAAAGGAAAGGAAATCATCGACGCTGAAATTCACTCAGTCCATTCTGTTCATGTACGCTCGACCATCTCTTTCCCACGCTCTCACGTCATTCACAAGTGGAGTCCCCAAGGAACACGCAGGGCCATGAGGCAGCGTAGGGCAATAAATAGTTGTATGTAACCCTACCCAGCAGCCACAGCGCGCTTCATCATATGCACCTTCTCGCGCTTCCCAAAATCCATGTCGTGGAGCTCCTACACTCCGCTATCAGTACAAGATCCTTCCTGAACCATGTTCTTACCATGTTGGCTAACCGTTTCGCGGTAGAAACAGCATTCAGCTTCTCAAGTACCTTGTCCTCGGGGAGCGTCATTTCCTCTAGCTTGGTTTCTGGTATCGGAACTGTCAGACACGAGGTAGGGCGCGAAGCAAGGATACCTACTTATCCGATCCTCTACCTTCAAGACGTTCTCTTCGTCCTTCTCCGTCACAAAGCTAATCGCGACACCGCCCCGCCCCGCACGAGCCGTTCGACCGACTCGATGCGTATACTCGGTCGGCTCCTCAGGCATATCCCAATTTATTACCAGCGCAACATCTTCTATGTCCAAACCTCGAGCACCCACATCGGTAGAAACTAACACGGGGACGACAAAAGACCGGAACAGAGACAGAGAGGTAAGTCTCTCGCGTTGAGTTATCCGCGAATGTAAAGCTGTGGCGCGTATGTTCAAGGATTTGAGTAATAGCGTGAGATATGCCGCTGTACGGGGTCTGCGAACAAAAATAATGGTTGGTGGTGGCTGCTGTATATCATCGGAATCGTCATTCGTCTTCTTTGTGTCCCTGCGTTTCCCTTTCTTTATTGGTTCCGGGGGTGCTTGTCGAAGGTGGATCGTAGATTCGGGGGGGTTGCAGAGCAGATAAAATAGATAAGGTTCCCGCACGTGAGATGGTACCAAGATATAATGTTGCCGTAGCGTTGACACAGTCTCCACACTGAAAGGATGGACATCAATGACAGACAAGGAGCCACAGCCAAATTTACACACGACTCAGTCATCCGATGGACGAAAGGGCGTTGTTTCCCTTGTCTTGGTGGGGCTAATGAAATGTCTTCAATAGAAGCTGTCATGGTCGCCGTAAATAGGCATGTTTGTCTCTCCTTGGGTAGAACATTGAACAGAAATGATAACTCGGGAGCGAATGTTGATGTGAGCAATCGGTCGGCCTCGTCCAGGACCTAGAGCGATGGCGATTGCAGTTAGTCTATTAGACTTGGAACAGAATCCTGGGAGGAACTCGCCAAGAACTTAACGCGGGAGAGATTCCACTCTCCGTTGCTACTCTTCAGGTGATCAACGATACGGCCGGGAGTGGCGACTACTATATGAGGGCGGTTCCCGAGTTCAATAGCTTGTGTCATCATATCCATTCCGCCCACGATGACCGCAGTTCTTACGTTCATGAGCCCCCCCAGAACAGCGAATTGTTCCGATATCTGGAACGCCAGCTCCCTATAATAGATACGCTTATGAACCAAGCGATTGAAATGTAGTGGTGGAGCAAACCTTGTCGGTGTTAGTACGAGTGCGTAGATGCCGTACGGGTCGACGGATAATTTCTGGAGGATAGGAATGGCAAATGCAATTGTTTTCCCAGAACCTGTTTTGGCATTGCCCACACAATCCCTTCCTGGCTCCTTGAATTAACGACGGCTGAAGAATAAAAGAGTGGTATTCTAAGCTTACCAGCAAGTAGAGGCGGAATACAAGCACTTTGGATTTCCGTTGGGACCTTTATTGATATACTCTTTAGAGCATTTTGGAGCGGCTTGGATATTCCCAAGGCAGCGAAAGACTCGACATGTGGAGAGGCCTGAGCACGTTGGGCTGGTGCCTCACGATTGGGTGCAACTCGGGCTAACCTGTCTCCAACGACGAGTCGGCTTGATTGCGGATCGTTTAGCCAGTGCACACGGTCCAAGCTCTGTCCGTCCCCACCTACATCGCTGCCTTCGCCTTCACTCCCACCCGAGTCGCTGCCGCTGTCGATCTCGCTACCACTGTCCTCGTCGGATCGCTCGCTCCGATCACTACTTGTCGCGTCTAGTTCGGTCGTGCGTTCCAAGCGCGCTGATTTCTTGCTACTTGACGCGTCTGAGAACTCGGCGATAGGTGCTTTGCGCTTCATGATGATGAGAGTATTGGCAGAAGGTCAAAATTTTGACTTAGGGGCCACTCAGCCGGCGCTTGAATTGACTCCTGATCGAGCCTTGGTGATCGTTCCGACGTCGTGCTGTCAACCCGTCCGGGGTAGTACAAGTACTGTAGCAAAGATGTCCGTTCATTCTCCCACCCAATTACCCTCATGTCGTTTCGCAAGCAGGTTACCCCAGTCTCTGCACAACTCGTCTCATTTGAGACAGACATCCCACCAGCGGTCATCTTGAAACGCTTGGATAACAATCTAAATCGCGATGAGGCGAGCCAGTTAGTCCCTTTGCTACAGCAGGCGAAGACAAGGGAGGAAATCGAGAATGGAATGCAATCTCTTCTCAAAGAGTGTGGGTTCATGTTCGTGTTCACGTTCTGTTTATGCAGGTCTGCATCTCATAGCAAAGTCAATTAGATTCTTCTCCGCCATCCCCCAGCACAGGTGGATGGCAAAATATTACAGCAAGAATTTCCCCGTCATCGTGACTTACACGTTCGGTAACCCAATCACCGCCCAAGGGATCATGCAAATCGATCCTCGGGCTGCGGTCCACCTTCCTCCCAGACTGCTGGTGTTGGGGAATGAAAACGGCACCGGGACAAGCATCCTTTATTGCCTCCCCTCTTCAATCATGCAAATAGATCACGACAAGGGATTGAAAGAGGCTCTAGAAGGTCTCGATGCGAAACTCGAGAATTTCATTGTGAATTATGTGCTATGTGATACAGAGGATGGAGAGGATTTGACGAGTCAATCGCCGAGTTTGTAGATGGAATATAATACAAATATGAACGAATTATTGCTTCTTTTCTACTGTGGACTACCATAGTGCATAGAATAGTCTGATTCTGAATTAACGTTGCCGTAGTGGGAGTAAGCACCGGGCACATAAGGCGGAAGGAGTGCTGGATGGTGCGCGTATCCATCTTGAGAGTAAACAATGCCCGCAAAGGCTCCAGCCTCAAATCGCGGCTTCTGTGTGTTCGCATATTGATATGCCCCTTCATCCTGCTTCGACGCAAAATCGACTTGCATGCCAGGAGTGAGGGGGGAAGTGGCGTCAGGGGAAGTGGCGTTAGGGAAAGTGGTATTGGGGAAATGTAGGCCGTTTGACAAGTGATATTGAGATATGTGTCGGGCATCAAGAGGAGACACCGATTCGTGGGTGAACGGTGGCAGCGTGTCGCCGATGTGTAGCGATGCCATATTTTGGCCCAACGCATTCACGGGTTGGGCGGTGAATGGGTCATGGAAATGGATGGGCGAAGGGAGAGGGTAAGCGCCGTGGTTCTAGATACACAGTTATGATGAGAATAAGAAGAAGGAAGGAAGTTTCGAAACTCACCTCATTCATGTTTGCGTACTGATACCCGCTCGATTGTCCGTAGTCCGTCACCATTGCCTCTTGTGAAGTACGCCCACCAGTAGCGGTGGAGGGGCGGCGCGGTAAAAAGCGGTGATCCTGGGGGTGAAGTTGAAAGGGAAGGATCGGGCGTGTTTCGAGGCCTGTGCATACTGGGGGCTTGTAATCACATTCCATCGAGATGGAAGACGGGCGCAGACCTGGTGCAGACGAAGGACGGCGGGGTAGCATGCCAACGGGCGGAGGGAAATACGAAGCGTTAGAAGAATGGGAAGGTGACGGTGTCGGTGATATCGCCATAGGTGATAATTGCTCTGGGTGATACTCGAGCTTCGGACTGATAGTCGGTTGGTGCTTACGATGACCTCTGCCTTTCAAAGGGCGTCCGGGTGGCGTCGTCGGCGCGTATCGTAGCCGTAGTTCCTCAATCCAACTCTCACCATTACGGTCCTGCCCCCGTTCATCAGTTTGTCCCCTTGCCTTCAGACGAGCGGGACCTCTCATGGGGGTGAACTTATAATCAGGATGGGCCCTTCGGTGCTCGTCCTTCACTTTCTCCGCTTTGTTACGCCACTTCGACTTCTCATCCTCGTCCATGCTCTCCCAGATCTTACCAGCCAGCTTGCTCAGCGTTTGTTGCTTCCTTTCAACTTCGGAAGGCACGGTGCCACTCCTGAGGAAATCGGAACGAAACAACATAAATGCGTTAGCAGGACGAGGGACGCGTTTCGGCTTGGGGGTGGACGGTGCATCAGACAGGGAGAAGGGTTGCAGTGAGAAGACGCCTTGCCCGAGGCAAGGAGTCGCGTCGGCGCAGTCTGGCAATGAACTCGCGGGCGAAGGCGGTTGGTCCATGGACTGAGGCGACGACATATACGACGACATCAAAGGCGCGAGAGTTCCCGAGCCACTGCTTTGGACAGAGTGGGAAGTAGACGGTTCCATGTCTTTGTGAGAAGCTACGTTGATGCGTCAGCACGGAACGAACGAGCAGGAATGAAGGAGAATGCTTACCTTTCAAGGTACTCACCGAGAACTAGAGGAGGCCGGGGAACGGAGAGAAGGTGGTAATGCATCTTATATACGCTCAAATTGAAGGAGAGTCGGTCGTACTGCGTAACGTGTGTACGTCTTTCACGTCGCGTGCACCCTCAAAGGAGGGAACGAGGCAAACGAGGCAGGTCAAAGCGTGCCGATCGTGTGTCATTGAACATAGCAGTAACTTGAAATTTCTTCGCTGACTTCGAATATTGTGATTGTTTGCGAGGGAGGGTGCATTGTGAAGAGCCGCCGAGGTACTAGTAGCGTAGAGGAAGATGTAGACTCTATATAATTACTATTAGGTTGGTGAAGGTGCGGGATGGTGTACTATGCTGAATGGAGTTGGGCTGCGGCCGAAGGGTCAAGGCGAATTTATCGGTCTACTTATCCAGTGGGCTTCACTAGCTGCCTTTCGAATCCGATTCATGACTGCAAGCCCTTCCCTGCCCTGATCTACTTCCTCTACGAATATGATCTCAACACCTTCACGTTCCAAAGTTAGAATCCCATCAAACAACCTCTGGGCGATCGTAGCAGGGTCGGCGGAAGAACCAAGAGGGAAACGGAGCCACTCGATATTTGTTGGCAAGGTCAGATGTGAAAGTGTTGAATCGTCTAACAAAAGAAGACCTGCTTTCCGTATATCTGACCCAGGGGGTAGTTCTGAAAGGGTCGCGAAATAAGACGCGGCGTCGATGGGTGTTTGATCGGGAGGGGGTTGGGAGTGAGTGAGGAGGAGGATTACTGGTATTGAAGGGGAGTAGTGTCTATATTTCATGCCCGGCGTTGTAGGGACTTGCTCCACGGTGGTATCGGCATAGTCGCGTTTATGGACGAGAACTTTGGGCACTCTTCCGAGATCGGACTTGCTATCTTCAAGCGCTTTTTCGATATCCTCCACCGTGACACCGCCTGGTCTAAGGATCCGAATATCACCATCAGGGTGCAGACCATCCACCACCGTGCTCTCCAAGCCGATGTTGCAAGGGCCGCCGTCTAAGATCAGGCGAACTCTGCCTACAAGATCACGATAAACGTGATCTGCGCGAGTAGGACTAGGTTTTCCGGATGAATTGGCACTCGGGGCTGCTAGGGGTATGTTTGCCCTCGCGATCAAAGCTCTTGCCACGGGATGCGAAGGCATTCTTACAGCAACTGTCGGCTGACCTGCAGTGACAATATCCGGCACGCTGCTGGGCTCTCTTGGAAACAGTAGAGTCAAAGCACCGGGCCAGAAGCGATTCATTAATACTCGATAAGAAGGGGGGATAGCATAGTTCTTGGGTAGCAGTGTGGAGAGCATGGCGGGAGATGAGACGTGAACGATCAGAGGGTTGTCGGCAGGTCGACCCTTCGTGGAGAAGATACGAGATACAGCATCGGTGTCCGTCGCAACTGCTGCAAGACCGTACACGGTTTCAGTTGGAACAACCACAGGTATCAGTGATTCGGTGAGTTGTCGCGCTGCGATGTCGATGGCCGTTTCTGTGTTCTTGTCGGAAATGTGCGGTTGTCCGTCGCGTGAGAACGTGATGGAGGAGGGATCGCATTTCAGGATACTTGTGGCTGAGGCCATCGTAGTCGCAGTGGTGCAGAAATTTGGAGGTGCGCGAAGATTTACATGATTCCTGACCATGCACCGCCAGAAGAGAAAATTCATAATCGATGGGCGTCTATCTAGCGCCTAGTTATGTAACTGACAAGAAGCAGCGGGTATATTTATAGTGTGTCAAATATATACTCTAGTTTGTCCAATAATCAAGATAGTATCAACCCCAATAATATGGTAGTTATAAACAAAATGGGGGAAACTGTGCTCACGAAACCCTCGTTGTCGGAAGTGGAAGGAGATGTCCTAACCAAAGGCGACGCGACCATCACAACGGCAATTCCAGGCCCAGTGACATTCACCGTGCATCCGTTAGTGCAATCGATCTGTGTGTTCGCCATTGCCCATTGCGCATCATCGTCTGAAGGAGTAACGAGGGTCCCATCTCCTGAGGTTGCGAAAGACTGTCCACCCCACGATATCTTCTGTTTCTCCTCAGCGCTAGCGGCGGATAGGTATTTGACTGTCAGCCCAGCTGCCTTTGGGATATCTTCTGCAGAGAAGGTAAACGTCGCGGGCTCCGATGAGTTCGCGTAGTTGAACAGGACGATCCGTCTGAGAGACGAGTCCCCGGCGTCGTGGATTGCATAGGCGCTGACAGTAGCCTTTCCATCAACAGTGGAGTTTTGAAGGTTCAAGTCCGTAACAAAAGTACCGTTGTCAGAAGCCAATGCTTCGGCGGTCACTAGAAGGGAATAAAACGAAGGTCCAGTGGTCCAGTTGCCCGAGAGATCCGGAGTGTTAGGTGGCGAGAAGATGTTGTAGGTAATACCCCGTTCGCGCGTGTGGAGATATGCAGCAACATATCCCATGGATGCCAGCTGTAGAGCATAGTCTGTCGACCACATCGCGCCCACAGCAAAGGTGTCTGAGATCCCAGGAATACCGCCGCAAGACGCAGAATTGAATTCTGACATAAGGAGTTGGGGGCGACTCCCTTGGGTGTCCAAGAGAACAGAGATGCCGTGTTCCTGCCAAGAGGCTAGCTTGACGGCTATAATGGATATAAGCAATTGAAGACACCGAACATGATCTAAACTCATGGACTTACTATTCGAATGCGTCATATACCAAGGTAGTTCATACGGGTATTTTCCGGCGACACAATTATTCTGTGGGTAGTGTTGTAATCTGCTCACTACAGTTTCAGAGGCTAATATCACGAAGTTTGTAGGACTACTTACGTGAGGTATTTGAGATCGTTCCCGTAAGCTGTCAAGTAACCATCTTGGAGCAAAGACGCTAAATCCTGTAAGAGCGTTTTTTCAGTAGACGTACACGATACGCTGCCTGCGGACGTACCCAGAAGCAACAAATTGTGGGGCCGCCTAGGTTTTGGAGCTCGAGAAGATTACCCCCGGTAGTATTTTTCAAGTGACTTGTGACCGTGCCAAATTCCTTTCAAAGGAAAAGGTTTAGTCACAATCGACATGATATGGAGGCCTCCTTACATCCATGTAGTTTCCGGTGGTATAGTTGGCGAGGTTAGGTCTTTGTTTGTGAGCAGTATAGAGATCGGGTTCCTGTGAACCGCCTTAATGAATACGATGACCGGACGGCAGACATCTCACACTCACATTGCCCAATAAAAAAGCATCCAAGTTGTCCCCAAGGTTCTTCTTCGCGTCACCTTATGCACAGGGTAAATATCGGGGCAAGTTAGAGTTTGATATCAATCCTACCTGCTAATAGAGGGACATTTGTACTATTGGGGTCAAGAAGAGAGAGTCCTGTGGTGTTCCTGAGTGTCAGTTCTGTGGAGATTTCTGATGATGAGAGAAATACCAATGAGGTACTGAGCGCCTCCAATGTTGTGGGCCACCTCGTTGAGGACTTCCCAAATCGTACCGCCATAGTTCACAGGCTGATTATTGGGGTTCGCGTTGGGATCGGTGAGCTGTAGCATAGGCGATTTCTGGTCTGGGATGTACTTTGAACTATCCATCGAGTTACCGCCAATCCGCAGGCGTAGCGGTACATTGGCGGTGCGTGCTCGGATAGTTTGTAGGTAGTTTATGACGGCGGGCGGTATCGAAGACGCGTTCTTGCCAACTAGATACGGCGATTTAACTCAATGTTAAATAAAGCGCCAAGAAACCCACAGTATTCGTCCAAGAAACTGAGTTCGAGACTGATCCCAAGAAAGTTAGGATGTACGACATTCTTCGAACCGGGAAGCGCAGGGACGGTCACTTGCACTGGGTCCAGGGCGTAGCAAAGGAGCGAGAGGGTAGCCAAAAGAGTGAGGCAGGACGGCCAGCGCATCGTAGAGCGGATGAAAGAGCGAATCGGGCATGGAGGGCCTTTTAACTATCACCAAGTTCCCATTCAGTCACGGAAAGCCAAAAGCAGCGGGTCGCAGAGCCCGTGTCTGGTCCAGAACACGACCGCCTTGTACCCGCATCGTTGGAATTGCACTGAGATATGCCTAGAGTTGCGTGGCCTTGAAACCCACACGATGGACATGATGATCACAGAATCAATTGTATGTTTCGGCGGAAGTTCAGATTCAGTGAGTCGGTACCGTACAAGTGGTTTTGATGATAATGAGATGAAGCAAGGCATCACATCACGTGTTGGCGTCCCTCTTACCGACCTTCCGAGTTCCTCGATTATGCCTTTTCTCGACGAGCCCAAGGATGGCCATCCCGTTGGTGCCACGACGTTTGCTGTTCGAGTTAGCCCATCGAAGGTAATCGGAAATGCGCGACTGAACAACGAACCGGCGCTGCATCTAGAAGAGGTCGCGTTCACTGCGTACTATCCCGCGGACCCGGCAACGCGCCGTAAGGGCATGCCCTGGTTACTGAGGTGGGCATCCAACTCCAGATAAATTTAAGCCTGTGACTCGAACGAATCTCAGGCCTTTGAACGAATCATTGCGTGGATTTGTACACTTTGGACGTTCGTGGTTTCGTGGCATCAGCAGCCTTGGACTGAACTACCACGGTTCTCATTCAGGGGTGTCTTCCTGGCTAATTTGGCCGCTCATCTACTGCTTCGGCGCATTCATCAAGGCATATAAATCCATGTACTCGGATATCAGCATACTGATGCTACATAGGTACCTGTGTACACAGATGCTCCTCTGCTGCGCCCGCCAAAGCTTGAAACGAAACAAGCACAATGGCCCCTGGTGCTCTTCTCCCATGGATTAGGCGGAAGCAGAACTGCTTATAGGTACCTCTAACTTCTTGTTCTTTGATGGAGAGCTGACCGGACTCAGTCAAATATGTACGCGCCTCGCTGCATCGGGCAAAGTGGTACTCGCTCTAGAGCACAGAGATGGTACAGGACACGTCTGCATACCACGGTCTCAAGATGAGACAGGTCGCTTGGTACCCCGTCCGAAGCGATACATCCGAGAGAACGATATTAGGTGAGCTCCATATCGCCTCTGCCCAATTTATGATTCCCTGACGCACTTTCAAAGCTGGGAACCAGATGACCCGCCAAAGGACCAAGCCCAACCTCTATCGCTGCGCACAGAGCAGCTTGCGTTTCGCACACAGGAAATCTACATCGCGTACAAAGCCTTCTCCGAACTCGCGAATAGCGGGAACAACGGTCATTCCCTGGAGAATGTCGATGGCGCCCCCGTGGATTGGAAATCATGGGGACCGGGTTACGTGAACTGTACCTCAGATGTCACTCTGGCAGGCCATTCCTTCGGTGGATGTACCGTCGTAAGTTTTTCTTCCTCCCAAATCCGTGTATCGTGATTCATGACTGAATGGATGGATGACACGCTGTGCATAGCTTTCTATCTTGAGCACCGAGCCGCCCCCAGGCCACCACCAGATTCCTGTCACGAAGGCATTGGTTCTCGATCCGTGGTTAGAACCCTTGCCCACCCCCGGGCCGTCGCCCTACTCTTCCGCGACCCTCGCAAACGCCATCGAATCCGTTAACTCGGCCAGTGCATCCGCGTCAACTTTGCACCACGATAACCATGATAGAGATAATAGAGATGTTGCACATGCCACGCCTTCTGTGCATCATCAAAGGGGCGAATTCGAACAAGCACGCTCCCACCCCAGAATACTGGTTATCAACTCGGAGCGGTTCACGCTTTGGAAGGACCATTTTTCGCGATTGCAGGACGCGATCAAAGAATGGGAGCCTCGTGGAGAAAGCATTTTGACCATAAGTCAGTACACCTCTATACCTTCCTTCGTCATTTGAGCTAATGTTTTGATTTGGATGAATAGTACGCGCCGAGCACCAGTCATTCTCTGACTTTCCGGTACTTCCACTGTTGAGAAATAAGACATCACGCATGATCATGCAGCTGATATCTAAACTGTCGATTTCGTTCCTTGATGGAAGCATTGAGCACACTGTGGAGACACTGAAAACCAGGAAGATGGAAGCGAAAGTTATTGGGACCAAGCCCGATGGGAGTCCGAAACGTCAGTTAGTTGGTGACGCTGGGGATGTCATTATTCATTGACAGGACTATTGCACATTCTCTTTCTGTAATACGGACGTCGGTAGGATAACGCATACTTAGAGCCATAGAACACGAATTTACGTCTTCGAATTGGAATGTTGTTTCGACGAGCGCTTAGCAGCTCTCGATCATTCTTTCCATCTCCATTCACGGCTATGAACATACGGCCTGCAAAAGTAAGGCTGAGTTTATTCTCAAGTCAGCAATTCTAATGGAATCTATGTAACAGGTCGATGACCTACTGGGCATGCAGGCATGCAACCTGCAAAACCTCCCAGAAAACTACACATTGAGATACTGTATGCGTTGAAATACAATTCATCTGGGGCTCGTGGACAGGAGCTCATGTCAATGCCCCCTCGCCTACTCACAGATCTCTATCACGCCATGACCTGGCCATCTCTTTCATACGTGGCTGAGGACCATCAAGGTCGCATAGTGGGGTATATACTGGCGAAGATGTGAGTGTCCGTCCACGTCATACTGCGATAATATACTGTGGGGGTACAGACGTGCTCACAAGGCTGCAGGGAAGAAGAGAGGGATGAAAAACAACCCATCCACGGGCACGTCACATCAATATCAGTCTTGCGCTCGTATCGACGCCTCGGGCTGGCAAAGAAATTAATGGTGCAGTCGCGTGAGTCTTTGAGACATACCTGTAATCATCACCTCCTGACAAGTCTTAAACCACTTTTCAGAGGAGGCGATGGCCAATATATACCGCGCCCAATTTGTATCACTACATGTACGGAAGTCCAACCGCGCAGCGTTGGGGTTGTACAAGGACACCCTTGGTTTCACTGTGAAGTCTATCGAAAAAGGATACTGTAAGCTCTGCCTGACATTGAGTCCGTCACCAAAGGCTGAAAGTCGTCGTAGATGCCGACGGTGAAGATGCTTATGCTATGGAACTGGCGCTACAACAATAAATCCTCACTCTTCCCTTCCTCTTCCTTCTCCTTAGGAGGGGCAGCCGTCGCCTCCCTCCCCGTGTCCCCGCTCGACAAGACCGCTTCTCTGACAATCTTCGCTACGTCTAAACCCAGCTCATAGTACCCATCGTTCGTTGACCCGCTGAACATCCCCGTGTGAGCCTTCAGTTCGTCCGTCGCCAGTGAATTCGACGCCGGGACGAAGTACGGGCGCGTCCGCGAGGACTGCGGAGGGAGGACAACGAACGTGCGCGGACGTAGATGGGCTGGAGGTGTAGCTGGGATTGATGTATAGAATCTAATGATCAATCATACGGTCAGGAATCTTGCTGGCGTGCTATCATGAGATGTGGACCTACGTCCGAAAGACTACCCCATGTTGTTCTTGCGCATCGGCGAGGGCTTCGAGTCTGCGCTTAAGGCTTTCCTCATTCCACAAGGTCCCAACGTACTTCATATGGTCCGCAAACCATTTGTAGCCTTCTCCAAGGGTGTCGCGCTGGTAGTAAAGACCCCCTGCTGCAGCGCCGGCTGCAAGAGCGCTGCCCGCTGCAATAGCTGCAGGAGCCCACCGACCCCATGCCGAGGTAGCAGGCTGGGTTGCAGGGGGAGCAGTGATCGCCGCAACGGGTTTCCGTTGAGCTTGATTTGTCGTACTGGATGCTTTCCACCCTCCGAAAGCCGTTAACAATCCGGTCACCGCGGTGTGCGCAGTCGTAGCATATTCGACAGCTTGAGCGGCGCTGTTCTTGAAAACAGACGGGTGGAGCCCCAGGTACTACCGGGGTCTCGTGAAGGGAATCTGCGGTCGAAGATAAGATTGTGATACTTACCGGCGTATCGAATGCGATGCAGGCAACTATGTTGGGCCACAAGGGTGCTTCTTGGTCAGGTCGCGTCTTGAGGAATTCGAGAAGGCTGTCTGCTGCAAGAAGGCCGCCCATGCTGTAGCCGGTAATCAGACCCACCACCCCCACCTTATTAAATGAAAGCAACGGAAGATGCGCCGTACCTGTGACCGCATAGCACTATGCGCACCTTGCCGGCACCACCTCCAGATGCTACTTCTCTGTTTACGGTAATGGTTGTGAGCCAGTCTGCTAATCGGATGACTGCTTCATTCTATGAGTGATTCAAGCCTGAGTTGAAGGCGTTGGCGATCTGATAATGGAAGAAACTTGCCAAGTCGCCTTTGGTCTACCATATACCGTCGTTTGGTGGTAAATTACTATAAGCAGGGCGTACGCGCACCTCATATGCCGGAAACACGATGCATTCAACTTTCGAAGACGGTATAGATTGGGATAGTGTATGTTGAAGTCGTTCCGGGAATTTCGCAAAGGTATCGTCGTTTCCCTTGAAGCTGATCGTCCCATGTCAGTATACTATCGCGACACCTCCTGTGCACTGACCCGTGTATGAATACAATGAGGATATTGATCTCCTGGGGCAGAGCTACTTCCAAGTTCGACATAGAATGAATAGTTTGTGTACAAGAGGGTAGCCCCTATGTTCTAACTCTCATCTTCGTCCTCCTCATCGTCGAACCACCTCTCTTCTGCATCGCGGTCCTCATCGACGTCCCACGTCTCGTTCCAATCCGCAGCGTCGTAGTTGGCCCCCTGCGTGCCTTGTGTGATGGTCGTGGCCGCAATCGTGGAAAGAACTTACCTCTAATAGGCCGTAGATAAACCGTTCCTTCAGCATGCGCAGGAAGGAACTCTGTGCTTGGGCCGGCGTTTCGACATCAGGAGGTAAATCATCTTCAGAATCGTCGTCGTCTTCCTCTGGAATGAAGTGATCCTCCCTCTGTATCGCACGGCGTATATCCCTCATGTGCTCGGCTTGGCGCTCCTCTTCGTACCCAGCTAGCAGATCTCCCAGCTTGCCAACGTGCTGCGTCGACCCGGACATGAACTCCCTCTTCGCCCATGCCTTTTCCTCCTCGGCGGATTGTTTGAACAGGACACGATGGTCCTGCCCTTCCCACAGCGCAGCCCATGTATTCCGAGCAGACTCGAATTTGAATTCACCTGGGCTCGATTCAATGTATTTCAACCGTCTGTTCCGAATGAGCGGTATTGTCGTGCGTTGCTTCGGTGTGGTGCATTGAGAGAAGTAACTGAAGAGATGCGGAGGAATTTCCTTGATATGTTTTGTCAGAAATTCAAGCGGTTCATCCTGCGGCGAAGGACGGTAATCAGGTGGAAGTCCGAGGTATATCAACGTTGATGAAGAGGCCATGACGAACTCACTGATGGCGACCCTGAATTGGGTGTCTGCCGTAAACAATCCAAAACAACCACTTATGTTCCACTCGCAAGCTCTTTTCAATGCCACCATCCAGAATCCTCAACTCGACCCGCGCTGTACCAGACAGCCAGTGAAATACCCTTGCGATTGCTTGAACGCCCCTCTGAACACGCAAATACTCTCGATATCGTTGCGAGCATATACTTGAACCACCAGCACTCAGGCTCGTCAATGCACACATGGCTTCGGTAGCAGCACGGTCCTCTCCTCCCACAAAACATCGCATCTACGAATGTAGGTGGTCTTGGTGTAGAGAAGTATTCTACAGCAATCAAACGCGTATCCAACACATCATCGATGCGCATATCACTGGCATGCTGCCCGACCGCAAAGGAGATATCCGGCTACTACGGTTGGCCCAGGATGGAGTTGGCGAGAGTATGCGCTTGTATGACTTGGAAGAGACGCAGAGGACTCAGTCGCAAGCGAATGACCTGCACTTGATTGAAGGTACGCTGGGCTACATTACTCCTGTCAGATTATGAGGACTGAAGACGGTTTCTGGAACAAGCAAGGACTCCAGTCTTGTCAGCTACGGTTCTGCTTCCATATACCCCGGAAGCCGGTAGCTCATCGTATACTCAAGACTCTCCTCCCATACATCAAGAGTCATCGGAATTACCAGCAACACCATCCAATATCCATGTAACTCCTAAATTTCGTCGCGGAGGATTTAGTCGAACGCCTACATTCGCAACTCTATCGTCGCCGTCGCAAGATATGCCTATCCTCTCCATTCCCGACTCTCCAACCTTTGATGCCCTCGTCTCAGCCGCAACTCGGCAGCAAACTAAACACCATCCCTGGCAACCTTCAGACAGCTCGTTTGCGTTCAACGACCATTCCCGTCGCGATTCCAGTTCGACTTCATCGTCCGGTTCGATCGGCTTTATCGAAAAGGAACTTACTCAGAGTCCCCCCAGCGAGACCGAAGCGAACGAGGATGCGTTTTTGAACGATGCTGCTATGGTCCAACATGCTAACGGCAAGCGTGAATCTACCCCCCGTGCTATACAACGGCAGCTCCACCCCGCACAGAATCAACCCATAATAGCGCCAATTGCCGTACCTTCTACGAAGCCCTCGCCTCAAGCTGATTTGTCACCAACGTCTCCACCGCAAGGACGAAGGATGGTGATACGTCAACCGTGGTATGGGACACTGCCGGGTCATCGGAGGAAATCACGAAGTGGCATTCGAAAGCGGCCTTCCGCCATTGATACTAGCTCGTCCTTGGGTTCCAGTCAGGTCGCTGGTGCTGATACTTCGAAACAGCATACACCTCGGTCGGACGCGTTTATACGGGCAGCTACAGAGTTCTCGCAACTGCAAAACGGCAAACACGACCCCACGTCACCACTAAGGCGCGACTTCACACCTCCCGGCAGCATTGCTGCCGACCCTTACAGCCAGTACACCGAAGGACCCGTCTCGCCGTCCTTCGAAGAATCAGATCCGCTAGCTTTCCTGCAAACGCAAGCACCGTATCACAGTCAAAGTCAGAGCCAGTCTTGAGTCCGATTGCTGAGGCCGACTCCGTATAATCGACGTTTTTACGGCGGCCTCGAGCCGTTTCTGTATCATTATTTGCTTATTCTAGTTTATGCTATGTGTTAAGATCGTGCTTGGGTGAGTAGTCCCGGGCCTGTTGGGATAGCAAAGCTGATTCTGTGAAGTTGCTATTCATTTGCATCAGATATCAGATCGTTTTGGGTGATCAGGCCGTCGAGAAAGTAGTCCTCGTCACAATATGAGCTTATGACCGAACGTGGGTTGAATCCCTGCTTTCCATTGAGCGTCTAACGGACATGCCGCGAATTACGCAAAGGACCTCCTCATGGCCTGTAACTATTAAACACACCGCGTTGGCGAGGCTGCCTCAAGGTTACATAAATGTGCATAGATGCTTGTGCCAATGCTAGTGAATTCCTTCGTCGTTCCCCATGTTTGAGAACGTCAAGCAGACATCGTTATTGCTTTGCTTTTTCGCCGTTGCTCTCGTCTACTTGGCCCACATCCCGAGGTCAACTACAGTGAACCTTGACTTCGTCCCTATCAACCATTCTCGCGCGGACATCAACCGCGCGCTCGAGTTCTGTGATGCGCTGAATGCGCCCTGGGACACCGTCAAGGATTTCTCGGACAGAAAGCGATCCGACAGGTATGAGCATGGGACGAACGCCACGTTGATCAGAAACGCCGTGATTTGGACTGGGAGAGACAACGGAACGGAAATTCTGCGTGGAAGTATACTTCTCGACAATGGAATCGTTTGGCGCGTCGGAAGCGCGTACGAACACCTTATACGGGATGACGACGACGTGACCATCATTGATGCAAATGGTGGGTGGGTAACGCCTGGTTTGGGTGAGTCGTTCCATTTCGTTCTCGCGTATGTGCCATACTGAAGACGTTGCAATGCAGTGGATATTCATTCCCATGCCGGGATCATGAGTTCTCCGTTCACGTCAGGTATTCCAATTACCTCTTGTCTCTCTGCATCTCATCTTAGACTGTGGTAGGAACGAACAATGCCGCGTCCCCCAATGGTCCTATCGTACCATGGTTGCGATCGGTAGACGGGTTCGATACTCATGATGAATCCTTCCGCCTGGCCGTGGCCGGGGGAGTGACGACCATCCAGGTTACACCTGCAAATAACAACGCGATGGGTAAGTCGCATATTTATGGGATAATTGCACACACAACCTACTGCCAACGTAGGTGGCGAGGCGTTTATGGCTAAGCTTCGAAGCACATTGGACAAGACCCCCACGTCTATGCTGATCGAACCGCCATGCGCCCTCAACGGGACCAAACCTTGTAAAGACTTCCGTTGGAGACACTTGAAGTATGCATATGCGTTTATTAATGGTTTCGGTAGTTTAACTGTGTTTGCATGTAGGTTGGCTTGTGGCGAAGACCTAGGATCCCATGGCCACCGTATGGATATGATATGGGCTCTGCGCGCGGCACTCCACAAAGCGCGACAGCTCAAGACGGCCCAAGATACATTCTGCTCAAAGCTCGAGGAAGGTATTTGGGGAGGCGAGAATTTCCCCGATGATTTACAATGGCAAGTTCTCGTGGATGCCTTACGTGGTGGCGTCAAGGTCTGTCGGTTTCGCTTTCATGGCATCCTCTTTGCTGATTGACTCCTGTTGTTACCAGACGACCGTTCATTGCCACGAAGTGGTGGACTTGGATGCTATCGTTCGCGTCAGTGGTGACGACCGTACCGTATGCCTTATTCTTACTTACGTTCATGTAGTTATCGAACGAGTTCGGATTCCCTATCCACTCCTTCCAGGGCGCCTCGGAGGCGTATCTTATACCCAGCACGTTGAACAATACGTAAGCTCTGAGGCATACCTGGGTCAGCTATCGCATTACCTCACCATTTTCAGATGGGAAAGCGAGACTGTAATCGCCCTCTCGGCGACACGCCATCGGTGAGTTCCTCGACATCTAGAGCAGAGCTATCGTTATAATGATCGCGGCATAGATCGAAGAGGGAAACTTATCGAGGATCAGAATATGCGCCTCGCATTCTTGCGAATGGTGGTATTCCTGTCGCCTTCAAGGTTTGTCCCCCGGCTACGCTGTCATGTCTATCACAAACAATGTGCCTTGTAGTCAGATCATCCGTACTCGAACTCGAGGTACCTTCTCCAAGAGGCACAGATGGCTCATTATTATGGGCTACCAGAAAACCTCGCACTCCTCGCTGTCACTTCCATTCCGGCCAATGCTGTGGGCCTAACTCATCGTCTAGGAACACTCTTCGAAGGTGCAGATGCTGATGTAGTTCTCTGGGATTCTCATCCCCTCCGCTTAGGGGCTACCCCTCTGAACGTCTGGATCGACGGGATAGCACAGTTCGACGAGAAAGTCGCAGATGCAGAACCTCAGGGATCAGACAGGAATGTCCGCCCAGAGCCCCCTAACTGGGACAAGGAAACGCGAGAAGCACTGAGGTGGGACGGATTACCACCGTTGTTCCCAAGCAAAATCAGCACCAAGGTGTCGTTCGGGCGTGTCAAGGAAGTGTGGACCAGGAGCAGAAGGGGCGAGATAGAAGTCCTATTCCCACCGTCCTATCCTGTTGAGGAACGGCTGGCGAACGTTGTTGTCGAAAGCGGGAAGATAAAGTGCATAGGCACCGCACTAGCGTGCTTGGGCTCGCGAGAAGCATCGGCCGATATCGATCTGCACGGCGGTTCCATTTCCCCCAGCTTCATGAGCTACGGATCGGCGCTTGGGCTGGAGGAGATTGCCTCGGAGCCGTCGACTGGGAATGGTCGACTGTACGATGCGTTCGTCCACGACATACCTACCATTTTGGGAGATGCCGGTGGTGTTGTTCGGGCGATGGATGCGTTGGTTTTCAGCACTCGAAACGCATTGTAAGCCTTCCCTTATTATCAATGGCAGCGTAATAATTTATTCGTCCTATAGGGTTGCTTACCGTTCGGGTGTCACTCTTGCAACGTCGTCGCTGAGGAAGAATGTCTTCGCTGGACGCACTCCTGTTATCGCGGGGGTTTCTGCTTCGTTCCGAACTGGCTTTCCGCATGCCATGGAGCAAGGCGCCATTGTACAGACCGCCACAGCCCTTCACATATCCATTGGAAGAGCCTCGTTATTATCCAGCACGGGTAGTGTAGCGGTTAGCGAACAGATGGCTGGGATCAGACGCCTTCTGATGGGCTGGGAAGACGAGAAAACGGAGACGGGCTTGTGGTTCAAACGTGCTTCGGAGGCGAGTTCCTCCACACCCGATAAGCATAACCTCCGGGATGCTAACGAGGATCACAATTAGGGTGTCATTCCTTTGGTGATAGAAGTGCACAGTGCTGATATCATGGCGGCATTATTAATTATGAAGGCTGATATTGAAGACAGGAAGGGATCATACATGAGGATGGTCTTCTCTGGGGCGACCGAAGCTCATCTTCTGGCGAAAGAAATCAGTAAGTGGTACGTTTATCGGGGAGATGAATAGAGGTTTATTGGCGATCAGGTCGCGCAGGCGTCGGCGTCATTTTGACCCCGTCAAGACTGTTCCCAACTGCCTGGGAGGACCGAAGGATGTAGGAACAACTTGCGTTCTAGCGAGATTCGCTGACAATCATGTATCTGCGCAGATTGCCTGGCCCACCCATATCGAACGATACCGCCGTTCTTAAGCTCGTGGAAGCGGGTGTTAATGTAGGAATCGGTGTGCAAGATGCCTGGGCCGCACGCAATACGCGATTTGACGTTGCATTGGTGGGCTGCCAAGTTAGCTTTCAAATGTACTGATTTTCAAGATCGTACTGGTTACAGGTCGCTGCGGAGTCTCGGGGACGCATCACCCCTCGTCAAGCGCATGCTCTCGCATCCACCAATTTGGAGAAATTGTTAGGAGTGTGGCCTGCTGACGAGGAACATGGGGATTTGGTTGTGTATGATGGGGGAAGCGCGACAGATCTTTCGAGCAAGGTGGTTGCTGTGATCTCGCAACAACGGAACCACGTAGAACTTCTTTTCTGATAGTTCGTCTATATCATATATGTACATGATCTTGCTGGACAATCAATACTATTTTCATGCGCCAAATGGATCTATGCAACTCACCGAACGGAATCATACTACTCCGAGTAGCGCTGCCCCGCTCTTCATGCCTCTGCCCCTCGCTGCCGCCAAACCGATACCCAGACAGCTCAGCAAGAACCCGGCGAACCTTCGCTTCGTCAGTAACACACCCCTTTGCTCCTTTGTGAATGTACTCACCGGAAGAAGGCTACACGAGAAATGGAGCGCTCTTCATGTGGAGTGCGTGAGGATGCGAATATGGAACGCAGAACAGCTGGGGTAACCGGAATGCGGCTAGAGTCGTCTGCTGGCGGCGGCTGGAGAGGTGTGGGAGGCGTGGCGCGTGTCACAGTCCTTGAAGACGAGTTCGATATGGTGGAAGACATCTGTACCTGAGTGACAGCCATCACCATCAGCTCATGTGTACGGTAACAACGCTTCGTTTCACACCAACCCACATTCCCCAGACTTCCTCAATTGTGCGCCTTCTGTCTATTTCCACCACGAACAACGGCTAAAACAAAACACAGCAGGAAAGATGCACGATGACCAGGCACTGTCCCAGCGAGAAGACCTGGCCAGGATAGTCAACCATCTCCCACACCCAGACGACTACGCTCATATACGGCATCTCGACTTGCGACCGTCTTCTTCGCGTGCGGCCGTCGAAGACGACATACTAGCTCAAATTCTCAGCTCATGCCCCCATCTCGAGACAGCGGTTCTGTCGGGGGCACCCGAATTATCAGACAGATCGCTCATTCTTCTCGCGGAGACGTCTTCCAACCTACAGGGGCTCGGGCTCTCGGATTGTCGAAATATCACCGATGTTGGCATCCTCGAACTTACTACAAAATCGCTTCCATTGCAGTGGGTACATCTGAATGGAGTGCTCTGCCTCACGGATCCATCTATTTCTGCTATAGCAAAGACTTGCGCGAAGCTGTCAGAACTTGACTTACGTGACCTTCCACTTTTGACGCCTCTTTCAATCCGAGATGTTTGGACGTATTCACGGAAGCTACGGTCCTTACGCCTAGCGCGCTGCACGCTCCTCACGGACAAGGCTTTCCCATCACACCTCGGCGCGTCGGAAGACTCGTTGGGTTTAACGGAGGAAGAAAAACCCCTTCCTCCAAGGCCCACCACATGGATTGACAAACTACCGCCCTTAATGCTTGCACATTCGGCCGACAATCTTCGTGTTCTGGACATCTCGTACTGCGACAAGATTACGGATGATGCCATCGAAGGTATCGTCATTCACGCACCGAGAATACAAAATTTGGCGTTGGCTGGTTGTACCCAGTTGACCAACAAGGCCATCGACCACATATGTCTGCTGATGGACAATCTTGATTCGCTCTCTTTGGCACACGTGTCAAACGTAACGGACGGTGCGATTGTAAAACTGGTGCGATCCTGTCCCAACCTTCGAAGTGTGGATTTAGCATGTATGTCGTCCGAAGTTGTTTACGTCTTCTCTGGAACTGAACTTCTCTCGTCGCGTGTACAGTTTGCCGAAATCTGACCGATATGTCAATATTTGAGCTCGCCAGCTTGAGTAGCTTGCGACGGTTGAACCTCATCCGGGTGCATAAGCTCACAGATATTGCTGTCCATACGCTGGCCGAACACGCTATATTTCTCGAAAGTTTACGAATCTCGTATTGCGATCGTCTATCGTTGGAAGCAGTCCACTTATTGCTAAAACGGCTTCGCCGTCTACAGCATCTGGCAGTGACCGGGGTGCCAGCATTAAAAAGGAAGGGAACAATTCGCTTCTCTGACCCTCCACCATCCGTAAGTTTGATAAGCGTGCGTTTTTACCTCTCGGTCACTCTTATCAATTGCCGGTTTCTATAGAGCTACAATGCTGATCAGCAAGCTGTCTATCGCGTCTTCTCTGCAGAGAACATTGTTCGACTCTGCAAGTTTCTGGATAAAGAAGAACGACGACGAAGGGAATCCGAGGTCAAGAATATTCCATTTACTGAGCGCTCCGACGATGAAATGGCGTTGTACTGATTGAGGTATTGCTCTGATTTGGGTACGTCAAGTAGACTATTTTAACAATTCTGTAATAGTGTCGGCATAGCATGACATGTAATGACATGTATAGAGGTGCGCTCCTTGCCTGCGATTATGAATGTGCGTTCATATATGTCGCCCCAGGTCCGAACTTCTTCGAAGTTCGACCGGTCTCGCGCGTCAGAAGCCTGATGTATCGGTGCTCGATATGGTATATCCATCAACGTTCAACTTCGAACCCCTTGGAGCACGACGAGCGTAAGCCAATGCTTGCTTGGTCGCATGGCTGCAGCGCGATAGATACGGACTCGAGCGTGTCCAATGCGGCCGCTGTCCAGGCTGGCTGCAGGAAATTGAGGATATCAATTGCGTGCCTAGGTGTGTTCAAGGTCTCATGACCATTTGTCTTCAACATTCTTCTCACTTGCGGGAAAAGGACACTTAGATGTATCTTTGTTTGTTATCTGTCGCGGTTCTGGCTCATCTATTCGATGGGAAGCCTCTGCCTCGATAAGGGTCGGAGTGCCGAAGCCGATCGGAGACCGATCTCTGTTCAGACTCCGCCAAATATTATTGGAATTTATTGGAGGTTCGGCACGTTCTTCAACGTCGGTTTGAAACCGGCGAGCCAGTGCAGCTGGGCTTATAGTCTCATATACACCGTCATATCCAAGTCGCTCTTTCATCCCTCCTCTCTCTCCGACCACCACCATCCCCATCCCCGTCCACGCGCGTCCCCGACGTCGACCCTATCTCCTTCCTTCCATTCGTCGCGCGTTCCATTCTCCACGACTGCTTCTCTGTTGCTCCCGTCGTCGTGTCGACCATCGACCTCGCATTTCAACCTTCCGGCCTGGCTTTGCTTTGCTCGATCTCGCCTATGCCCATTAGCTGCTGCCTCCCAGCGCAAACAATATTGGTACCGGAGAACGCGTTATCAGTCCGCGCTGCGAAGAGGCACGATCCCAATCCCGATGACCCACGAACGAGCACAGTCAAGATGAATGCTGGCCAACCTTCAATCGCAAAACGCAGAGCGCGACCAACGTTGAGCGCGATATATACACTATCGCCTATAGCTGCTTCCCCCATTTGTACGCCAGGGCAGTCGGAATCCCCCGAGCCCGCTCAAGGTCCCTTGAAGGTCATTGAAGGCAAAAAATGCGCCATAAAATCCTCGTCATCAATACAAGATACTCCCGAACCCAAGCATCATCCTCCCACGTGGATATCAACTCCACCTACGCCGCCGCCTGAACTAGTCAGACGCTCAGTAACGTGTAGAACACGCCGTTCCCCCGGACTCGTAATAACCACCTCGAATTCCCTTCCAGCCGCAAGTTCTTCACATGCACCTGCCCGTATACCCAAGCGACGCGCTTCTATCGCCGCTATGTATACCTGGAGGCTACACTCTTCTCCCGACACGCTTTCTGTTGGTCGCTCAAGCCACGAGGCGAATGTCATGGTGTCGAGTCCATTGCGTTCGGGGTCACTTGCGCTATGCGAAGCCGCCGAGGACACCGCCCAGCCAGTCGACTCCAAGCCTAGGTTCCATATTCTTGGTGATACAGGGACTGATACGGAGGAGAATGGCCCGGTTCTCTGCGAGAGTCCCGTAGAACCTGTTCCGCCTCCGCTACCACGCTCTAGCTGGGACCAAGGTCGAACAACGGACAACGTGCGACGACTATATGCACTTCTGGAGCTTTTGACCACAGAGATAGGCTACCTAATTGACCTGCGCGTTCTGGTTTCGGTATGCTTGTCTCTAACTTGATTCTCACTCAAATGTTAAACCACATCAAGGTTTACCTTCGTCAGCTCCCACTATTATCTGCTCGACCTCTGAGCAGATCACATTCCTCCTTCTCGGCTATATCTCGCGTGGGTTCGTTTACGACTATAAGTCCTCTTTCCGTCCACCCCCACTCGGCTCCGCCAGAGGCCGCTCCAGGTAGCAACGGAAAGGAGAACCCTCCTCCGCGGCCTCTGCTTTCAGCGAGCTCGATTGAACTTTTGATGAGGAATATTGAGGAAATCCTCGATTTACACGAGCATTTCGTGCAGGAACTACGACAGGCCGTCCTTCCCTGTGGCTTAGCTAGTGCATTAGACCACCATGCAGACTCCGAACGTCGTTTCCCTGACTTCTACGAACATATGGCGCCGGAGGTTGAGGTTGCCATTAATGCTGTGTGTACGAAATTTGCAACAGAGGCAAGCGTAATTTTTCTGATCCATTCCGTCATGTCGGACTTACCAACACCTTCTAGTCCTCCCGATTTAACGCGTATCAATCATTCTGTGCAAGTCATCCGGAAGCGCTAGATCTGATTCGCAGGGTTCAGCAGCAACATCCCCTCGAATGGCACGACTTTGAGCAAAAGTGCTCCGCTATGGCGTCAAGTTTCATTGCTAGTGGGGTGGAGGGTACGGAAACGCCGTCTTCATTTCCCGAAGGGCCCACTGCACGGAAGCGAACTTCCTCGTTGTCCTCCCTCGACGGCGCCGTTCGTTCCCTGCGAAACAAAACTGGGCTGAAGCCGAAAGATTCCTATCCCTTTCCGGTTGAACCACTCAAGGAGCAGCGATCACCCCACCGGCTGGCGTTTATGGATTACATGATCAAACCAGTCCAGCGAATATGCAAATACCCTTTGCTGCTCGATCAGTTGCAGACAGGCAAGCACGTTGCTGCACCGGCGTCACGAAAATCCGGCGTGCAGGTCGTCGTGGAGAGCGCCACCCAGGCAATGCGACATGTGGCCAGTTCTGTCGACGAGGCACGCCATCGCCAGGATGTAATAGTCCAGTCTACGCTAATGGTGTCTCGAATCTGCCTCTCGCTTTCTCATGTTTCCCAGTCTACACCCCCTCAGACCCTGACGCCACCATTTTTGAATTCTCTCGGGACTTGCCTTCTTGCGGGGCCACTGGACGTCATTCACCATCAGTCTGGAAAGTCGTTGGGCAGCCGCGGGAAGCTTAGAACGAAGTATCTCGGCGCTATGTTGTATCTCGGCGGCTACTTCCTACTTGTCAAGGTCGGCAAGAACAAAATTTATGATCCGAAGCATTGGATGTCTCTGGCTGAATTTGACATCATCGACGTGCGCGAGGATGAAGGTATGTCATATTTCACTGCCACTTATCTGGTGCGCTGATGTAGCGCATGGGACTGGTCACAGCTTTGCTCCCTTTTTCATTTCGGTTCATTTCTAAAGGCCACCAATTCGAGCTGGCCGCGTCGTGCTACAGAGAGAAAGAAGTCTGGTTGAATGCCATCAAGGAGTCGCTGAGCGAGTTTCCCAAATGGCTTGACGAACCAACAGCCAGCATTCATTGTGACGGCAAGGGTGACCTCGTTCCCTCTGATCTTGATGGTGGGCCGTTCGAAAGCATAAACGCTTTGCCCACCATTCAGTCCATTCCTGAACTTGTGAACGACGACTCCAACAACTCAACCGAATCTGCACCCGCCGGTCCCGTTGGCGACAGCAATCCTTCTAGCCCTACTGTCAAACCTGACGCGACGCCGTCATCTGCCCCTCCTAGCCGACGCTCTTCGTCAACGTCTGTGCGAAGCATCTTTTCGCCATTAGCCTCAGACTTCAGTCAGATCGTCATCTCGCGTGCCTCGGCAACAGCCCGTGCGGTCGTCGAACAGGGCATGCATGATGTTATATCTGAAGCTTGTGTGTTAGCCCGATCTCGCGCGAGCACTTCCGAGGAAGATCTCCTTCATACGCCCACGATAGCTCGACGAAAGTCTAGGTCGTCGCTGGCCATGTCATCGCTAGGGCTTGGGAAGAATCGGACCACGAATGACGGTGTTCACATATTCAGGCGCCGTAGCTTGTTGGAATGCTCCGATACTTTGGGAAGAAAGCCTCTGTCAAGAACGAAGTCTTTGGCGCTCAGGAGACAGGCGAAGAAGCTGCCCTTGATATCGACTTCGGACCCCACAACCCAAAGTTCTGCACCCTCTTCGTCGATGCCAAGTCCTATCCTCATCAAGAACCAGCCATCGTCAAGCTCGCAGTCGGCTGCCAGCAGCCCTTCAGAACCTCAAACACCGCCGGTTATCGCCAGAGATGAACCAGACAAATGCTCCAAGTCACATCGCTATCTACCTGGCACCATGCGCGAGTTCTTCCAACCTCGTTCCACATCTCCAGTGCCCACACCACTCTCCGATGTTGAGCCTGATGATGAGGATAATGCAATGAAGACGATCACACCCGGACTCTTCAAACGCTGGGCTCAAGGCTCTCTCAATCACCGCCGAGCACAAAGCGCCCCAGAAGAGGACAACACCGCTCATAGCAAAGTTGCCCAACTATTCGATTGCGATATCCGCGACTTCGAACCTTCATTACGTTCAAAAACCCTTCTTCAACCCACTGTTGAGGAGCCACCTGTCACGACCAATAAACGCATGTCGTTCTTCCAACGCATCAAGTCCATCGAAGTAGGATATTAGTGCCTCCATAATAATTGTATACTATACCTATTCTTGCCCATCACATACGTAACTTACATTGACGAACGCAGTCCTTTGCAGTTGTACTACCACTTTGCATCATTTTATTTCATACACTCGCATCAACACATTCTTATTGTAAATTGCCTCCATTCGTTCTCATTCTCATTCATATACCCTCCTATGGTTGTACGCCCAATGGATATCCATGGCTTGATCCAGCCAAAGCTAAATCTTGAGTGCAAACGTTGAGCAAAGAGCAAGGTAGCTGCTCCGATTTTGCTAGCAATCTCGATTGTATGTATGCATGACCAGCAGATACAATTAGGTACAAAATACAGGTATGCTTGCAGTTGCGCTTATACGAATCGAATACATTGAATTGGAGATGATAGTATATTGTATAGCATACATAGTCCTCACCAAGATGACAAGATACCGAACAGAAGCACCAAAACACCACCAGGGTTATCGGAGCAAGCCATTGGCACGAAGTAGCGCACCCCATCTATAATACGGAATGAGCATGAGATTTGACTTGTTTTACTAACAGACTCACTCTTCATGTTGGGACTGGACTTCAGCGAGCTTTCGCTTGAGTTTCCTGGAATACAGGGTCAGGCATGGTAGGTCAATTAAGGCGAAGAGAACGCACGAATTTTCTTTAGACAACGTATTTCTTGTCTCCTTGGTTTGTCGCAAGTCGTTGACCATCGCTGTCCAAGCCTCGTCGTCAGGTAGATTCACGTCGTTGTACATGCCATCGAGTTCCTCGTTGAATGCCTACGTGTAGTCATATCAGTACTAGCCATGTTGCATATATGAAGTAGTCTACTCACCTCGTACATGATTTCCTTTTCGGCGATGGTTTCATCGAGCAAACTCTTCACCAGTTCACATTGTCGTCTGCTATTTTGTAGCTCAAACTTCGTCTGTTGAAGCTGATGAACCGGACGATTAGTGGCACAGTTCGCTATTATCGAAACAGATGAAATACCTCTCTAGATTGATCGTTAATGTGTCTTAGCTTCGAGTAAAGATCGTGACAGTCGGTGGAAGTCCGTTCCATTTTGGTAGCAAGGTCGTCGACCAAGTTCCCAAGCGACGCCGCAGTCTTTGAGAACCCGTTTTCACCAGGAGCTGGACTCATAGCACGCGCAAGTGGGGCTGACGGGAACGGTCGTGTTGGCGTTGCAGATTCTCCTTGTCTACGTCCAATTGCCTTGCGCATCTCTTCCATGCGCTCTTGAGCAGCCTTCGTCTATTCCAACGTTAGCTTTTGACAGGACCATTAAATATCACTGGCGAACCATTGCAGGTGTCTGCCGCAGACCTCTAAAGACCTTGTCTGGCGAGGAGGGTCTTGAAATGTCATCCCCCGAAGGTGGGACAGATTTCAGTTCCTCTACCTCTAACCGAATCCTCTTGACAGCCCGGTTACAAGAATCAACCTAACAATTCAAACCGTTAGCGTGTAGACAAACGGGCAAATCAGGAGGAGCGTACATCTTCCTTCGTCGTTTCTGCCAACCGCATGATATCATCATGGTCTTCACGTTTGAGAGATCCATTCCTAGTGGGAGTGGCATGATTGTGGTTGTGTTGTCGTACCTGCGGCGAGACCTTCCTAGCCGACACAGGCCTGGGTCGAGAAAGTGGCGAGTTGCGGGACGAAGTGCGCCACGCTGGCGAAGGGGAAGGCAGCATCGACGCCGACGAGATAGAAGTCGTCTTCTTTTTGACTGACAATGGCGCGACACTGGGTGTCGAAGGTGGGGGAGGGGAAACCTCACGTTCGCGAACCTGCGCCCCACTAGCTTTAGGTGTCGCGTCCGTGTTGCCCATCGGGAACAGCGGCTGGCGTTTGCTGCGTGGTATCGATGACTTGGAGTTAGTCCGAGAGGCTGGGGTGGGTTCGAAGTGTCGGTTGTCATGTTGATAGTCCTCGTCCATGAGTTCGTCATCGGCTTCCGGCGCCAGTGGCTCGAAACGGGGGCTTGGGGGTAGGGGTGAAGGGCAGCGAGGTCCGAGAGGGCGGCTGCTTGGTTGTGGGGACCTGGAGCGGCGGGGAGGGGAGTCGGGCTGCGAAAGGAAGCCAGGGGTTGTTGGCCGTATCGTGGGTGCCGATGATTGGGTGGTGTGCGAGTCCTTAGAAAACCCTGAGGAGCGAGAAGCAGGTCGAATGGCTGGTGGTGGATCCTCTGTAATTGTTGTCGTTGTTAATATTAGCAAACTCACTTAACAGAGGGACCTACCTTCGTATATTGTCTCTTCCACTTGCCTATCCGCCAATGGAGGAAGGGGTTTCACTGCATGCTGATTGCGGGAATTTTGACGGGCAAGAGCAAGGCGCATCGCCAAATCCCACTCCGAAGAATCCTTGACTGCCATCGTATCCAACACCATAGAATCAGGCTCGTAGTCACTGTACACATCGCCATTCAGTCGTTCGGCAGACGACTCCCGAGACAACCGCTCCGAAGAGGACCCCCGCGTCACTGAGCGCGTGGGAGACGTGTTCCTACTATCACTCTCAAACAGCGTCGTCCCTCCGGGGGACTTCGCCCTCTTAAACAACTTCCGGGACTTCGTAGTCGTCGTCGAGCTGGCGAAGAACGACGAGTCGTCATCCCCCGAGGATACCGTCGTCGCTGCGGTAGTCGTCGAATTCGACCGATGGCTGAACTTCATCGACCCATCACCCGTCGATGTCGACTGTGTGAATACCGACGACCTGCTCGTGCTCGACTTGGTCCGTCTATGCCCGCTGATCGATCCCCCGAAGAAATCACCCATCGCTGATCCAGGCCGACTGTTAAATAGATTCCGCGAGATCGCGTCAAGCCCGAAAATAGCTGCCCGGGACCGGATGCTCGCGGTTGGCGTCGATGGCGCGGAAATGTTTCCCGTCCGGAATTTAAACAATCCAAATTGATTGACTAGGCAAGGTGTAAGTTATTCACGTTATTTAGATGCGTAGACGGCCTGCAAGCAGGGACTCACTGGTCTGGGGGATCCGTGCTGCTACCCGACAGCTCTGTACAATATCCTCCTCGACCTCGACATTCGGGTCACTGGATGTAACACTATATCTCGCGAGGTCACCCGCCATCGGTTGAAGCCTTATCACGACATAAGGCGGGGCGGCCATACCAAACGGCAAAGGATCGGCCGAGCCCAACGCGTCGATATGAACGACGACCTTCGTTTTCTTGTCTTCTTGAAGGAACGCCGTCCGAGTGTAGACGTTATAATACGTGCGCGCCACCGTGGTTCGTCCGGAGTGTGACTCGACTTCATGTTCATCTGCCCGGAGAACGACAGATTGTCCCGCCCTAGCACGATACCGCGCTTGTGTGCTCCAGAGATTCTCGAGGAAGCGGCGTTTATCCTCTTCCGTCTGAGTGGGGTCCATATTGACGGGCATCGGCGGGCGCACAACCGCAAATGAACGGAACGGCCTCCCCGACCATCTTTCCGACTGGTCTTGAGGGGGGCTCTCCAGGTAGAAGTGCATATCTGGGCATCACATGAGGTGGCAAAACTTGACACAAACCCGACTGACGCACCAGCTCCGCCAACATCTGTGGCCACAACTTCCGTTATATCCATAATTCCTTTGCACACCATCCCGCTCTTCTTCTTTACCGTCGGCAACCCTCCCCCTCTTGTAACTTTATCCAATCCTTCCAAGCCCGACAATGCAGCACCACTCTTCTCTCCGTTTCCTGGCCTCTTCACAATCATGAGTTTGTCATCGAACAGGAACAAGGTACAGTGGAGGGCGCTCGCCGCCATGTTAAGGTTCGACGAAGACGCGTTCGGCGCGTCCGTTATGATGTCTTGAACGTCAATGCAGTCAATGAACCGCCGCGAATGAGAGAATAGGCCCGGAGGGAAGCCATCGACTGAGGCGCTGAGGCAGTACATGATGGCGGCGCGTTTCGTCTGTTCGTCCGCCTCTGCTTGTGCGATCTTACTCGCGATTTCGTCTGCTTCGATGAGCTTTGCTCGTTGAGGGTCATCTTCTGCCATGTGCTTGATCATGGTGCGGAATAATAGGGTGTATCGTGGTATACGTTGAACCGGTTCCATGAGTAGTTCCCGTAGACCAACGCGATTGCGACCGTCCGCCGAGGAGTATTTGATGCGCTAAACGGGGTCAATATGAAGGTCAAAGCGGTAGAAAGGGTAGAGAACATACGTCAATAAACGCCCCAAATCCTGAAGACCTCTTCGCGATTTCACGCTCGAATATACCCTGCGCTTCTTCTCGTTTCGTATAATATTGCTTGTAATGCTCGAAACCCTTCAACTCTTTGAAGTGCTTCAGACAGATGTCGCCGATGCCACCGACGGCACCATCGCCGTTCGAGGCCATCATGGCGTCTAGGTCGGCCAGGAAAGCCTCATTGACAGGGACGAGATTGTCTATGTTGCCGAAGAGGGTCTTGGCTTCGTACGACGGTATAATAGCAGTTTCTTTGCTGCGCGAGAACTTCCTGAGAGGATCGGCGTAATCGTTCTTGAGCGTCCGTATACGTTGCACGTATGACCGCTCGGTAGAAACGAGTTCATTGATCACGGATGTGAGAGCAGATGTGTTGGTAAGAGCACGTTTGCGCTGGAGGGGACCGTCCTGCACAACACCACTGTAAGCCACGGTGCAATAATCAAGAACATGGAGCACGGACAGTGTTGTTGAGGGCTGAATTAGAAGACGACGAGAGTATACTTGTTTCTGAACATGAATCGAGGGGCTCTCCGAGGGATAGGACTAACTCTTGAATATCTGCAGAACGTCAGTGTCTAATGCCTTTACTTCCACGATGGAGCACCCATACCGTCGGGTAGCCGTCTCCCATTTTCGGAGCCTTCAATAACAACCCCGCAATAGAATATGCGTTTCGTGAACCCGGGTGGCGGGTGTCGAGAAGGTTTGGGAGAGTCGCCTGTGGAAAGAGGGATTACCTTGCGAGGCGAGGAGCTGAGGGCCATTTGTTGAGAAGGAAGGTTAGTGGATGAGTGCAGCGTCTGTCGACATGAAACGGTCTTGTAGGGGAATGCAGGGCTCGCGAATAAAGACGAGCAGGGTATGCCCTTCTCTTCAACTTCACCCCCTCACAGTCACGTGGGCGTGATTCGAATCGCGCCGCGCGTGACAGGAAAAATACCAAAAAAGATGTCCGTAGCTGGAATCGAACCAGCGGCTCTTCGGAGCAGGATATCTTCCACAACGAAGTGATTTAACCCCTAATCGATACGGACTCTTAGAAAAAGGTCAGCCTGAGACAGCCACCAGCAACAGACTTCAGTGTAAGAGAACTCAGAGAACAAACCAAGGTGTTCTGAAAAGGTATGAGGTCTATGATGCGCTTTCATCTGCGTGGCCAAAAACTTCTTATGGGAGGAAAAAATGTACAGTAA
Organism: Sanguinoderma rugosum; assembly: GCA_017499575.1. Lineage (NCBI taxonomy): Eukaryota > Fungi > Basidiomycota > Agaricomycetes > Polyporales > Polyporaceae > Sanguinoderma > Sanguinoderma rugosum. The sequence goes on along the minus strand of VTPW01000003.1, from coordinate 1,978,232 downwards.
TCAACATGTCAACTGTCCGTAGCTGGAATCGAACCAGCGGCTCTTCGGAGCAAGTATTATTCCACAACGAAGTGATTTAACCCCTAATCGATACGGACTTGTTAGAATGTCGCCCAAGTGTGTAATAATACCACAAACCTCTTATTTCGAAGATCTATGTATGGTTTGAAAGTAAGCCACTGAACTGCATGTCTCGTCCGCCTATCACGTCCGTCTCAATCACCTTCTTGGGCACTGCATCCGCCCAACCGTCTTCTACGCGCAATCACTCATCTCTTGCACTGCGATTAGGCGGCGATGTCTGGCTTTTTGACTGCGGCGAAGCGACTCAGCATCAACTCCAGAGGAGCACCGTGAAACTAGGCAAGGTCGAGAAGATCTTCATAACTCACACCCACGGTTTGAGGCTCACTCAAATCGAAGAGCAACCATCTAATAATCGCAATCCACAGGAGATCATATTTTTGGGCTGATCCCAGTGCTGGCCAGTCGTCTCAACGGCGCAGGTGGTACTGTTGACGATGCCGATGACCCAAGGCATCAAGTCGATCACCAAATGCCAGTCAGGACATGCGTATCTCCTTGACTGCTTCATACTTAGCCTTTCTCAGCCGTTAGAAATATACGGGCCCTGTGGCACGCGTGCCTACGTTCGCAGCGGCTTGCTGTACACCCACACTTTACTCTCGGCCCCGTATGTCGTGCACGAGCTCCGCACACCGTCCGATCCACCGTCTGGTGACAACATATCTCTGCCGCTGCACTCGGCAGAGCTACCATCTGGACGCGATATTCTGCAGTCAGAGGATCAACCTCTATGGACAGACATATACAAAGACGCCGTCGTGTCGGTGTCCGCTGCGCCTATATTCCACTCCGTTCCATGTGTAGGATATGTTGTTACTGAAGCACCCGTCCCGGGTAAGATCGACCCCAAGCAATACGCACCAGAGTTGAAACGCACGGGGGCACCTATGACTCTGATGAGGCAACTGCAACAAGGAGAGTCCGTGGAACTTCCTGACGGGACCAACCTTCACGGTCCGCCTCGCCGCCCTGGACGTAAGATCGTCATTCTAGGGGATACGTACGACGCATCGCCTATAATACCACTCGCCGAAGACGCGGACATCCTCATTCACGAAGCAACGAACGCCCACTTGCCAGAGGTCGATTCGCATACGAAGGCTACAGATACGTACGAGAGCGTAGAAGAACGAGCAAAGTCGAGAGGTCATTCGACACCGGAGGTAGCTGGCGCGTTTGCCACACGCACGCGCGCGAGGAAGTTGCTCCTTAATCACTTCTCTGCGAGATACCCTGGGGACGACGATCGTAATGAATGGTCGAAAAAGGTGATGGATGCGATCAAGTCATTGGCAGCGACAGAATACGAAGGAGAGATAATTTGTGCAAGGGACTTCATGACGATCGACTGTAAATTACCGATTTTGGATTGAATCAACTGTGTTAGGACGGGAAAATAAGTCCATTAGAAGCGAGGAGTGCTCGAAAGTACAGACATTGACTAAATCATTCAGGTGCATCTGATAGCTCTGAGCTCTCGTCACTCGCCTCGCCCTCCTCCAACTCCTCTCTTATCCGCTTCACCTTACTCCCCTTGCCCAGATTCGAATTATCCTCCTCCACCTCCCCCATCTCGATATCATTCTGCCCCGCCTCGCTGCCCTCCGCACGCGTCACCTGTCCTTCCGCGGGCTCAGAATCCACCCTGTTGTTATCGCTGAACGTCTCCCCCTCCTCCTTCTCCTCCTTGATGGACATAGACGCCTCGCCCCGCGAGCTCTCCCGGCCTGTGCTCGTACTGTCCACAGTCTCCCGCCCTTCGTTAGGTCCAGGTGACACCCTCGGCGTATTGGCCACAGATGTGGACGCCATATCAACATCCTTGCCCGTGAAGCGCAGGGAGCCAAGGTTGGCGATGATGCTGTCGAGAGCGGATTTTTGGTTTCGTATTATACGGTCCTGAGAGTCGTGTTCTGATTTTATGGTAGCCATGTCACCTTCGAGTGCTTGGATGGACCTAGTATCCATCATTTAGCACTTATAAGAACGAATGAAGGGAATTGACACTGACTGTTCCAACTCTTCTCTACTGGGCAGCATGTTTACCTTCTCCGCAATAGCATCATATTCTAGTTTCCGCCTTCTCTGTAGCTGTGCATGCTCCAAGCTCGTCTTCAGCTGTTCAATCTGCCCTTTCAGCGTCCCATGCTCATCCTCTGTTTAATCAACCGCTTGAGTTCAACCGAACGAGAGTACCATAAGCGAAGTGATCAGCCACTTACCGATTCTCAGCCGTTCGCGCTGGTACTCCTCCACCTGCCGCACCTCGCCCTCGCATATCATGACGCTCTTCTTCAGCATCAGATGGAACGACGACAGCTCCACCAGGAAGGCCTCCCGCGCATCGTCGATCGCCACCTCCGCCTGCGTGGATTTGCCCGTCTGGAACGCGATGGACGTGTACGCATGGAATTTCTTGATGACGCGCCGCAGGGGCCGCTCGTCGTTCGTTATGCGTGTTAGGATGACATGATCTAGAGCACAATCGAACAAGACGAGTCAAGCTGAAGGTGAGCTGGGTATAGGACGTTGAGTAAGGCTGGGGGATTCGCATGTACCTTCTTCTTCCGTAGTCAGTGGTGGAAACGAGATGTTTTGGTCTCGATTCGAGTTCAGAGAGGGTGATTGTGCTGCTGCGTTATTCTGTGCGGTCGCCATCGAAGGAACTTTCGCGTTGCGCGCGTAATGGTGAGGGTGAGGGTGTAACGCATTGTGGGTGTATACACTTGTACTTACCACCAACTGAGACAATCAGGCTTCTTACAGGGGCGCTGTGGTCAAGAAATGTTCGATGGACTGCTACCCGGTATATCATAAGTCCCGTCTACACAAAGTATCCAACAAGATAGCCTGAACACCCATTTTACAGAACACTTGCGGCAAAGAATAGAATCTCTACCCCCACTCCTCCGAGTCGGGAACGAAGGGCGTAACAAGTTCATACGTATCCTCGTTCCCTCCGCCACGTCGGGGCTTGCTCCCTCTGCCAATGACCCTCTTGAACAATCCCCCAACCCCACTCCGCTCATCGTTGTCATTCAGGTCCGTATCGATATGCGAGTTCGGGAACGCCTGGTCGATCATCTTCGCGAGCTTGCGCATTCCGCTGGAGCTGTCATTGATATACCTCCGAGATTCCTCCAGAGCCGCTTGCAAGTACATAGCCAGGTTCGGGAAAGTCACCGGGAGGGAGGGGAAGGGTAGGTTCTCCGTTGAGGGTATAACGTAGTACTTGGACACAGCCGAGTCCGAGTCGTGGAGAAGTGTAGGCACGGAACCTAGAGTGAAGGTGTATGGCAGCTGGCTAGTATCATTGTTCGTGTACCTGTGAGCATTGGGTATGTTTGGCGGTACTGGATGGTCGATCTTTAACCAAAGGACAACACGCCAATCGGGAGCGGAATGGTGAGGCTACATCACACCGGTGAGTATAATTTGTGCATTTATGAACTCGTGAAAGCAGACATACCTTGACAAGCTGAACGACCGTGCGGAGGTGAAGCGCATGCTTAGCCACCGCAATGCCCTCGATAGTGGGTTCCACTTTGGTGCCACTCAATCTCGCCATCAACTTCAGCAGACTGCGCCAAGTGGGTGCTTGGAGGTGCAAAGGAGGACACTTTCCGTAGGGTAGGTTAATGATATTAGGGAAGGTGCCTTGCATTGGCACGGGACGTTGCATCACACTTGGGGACACAAATCCGATGGCTGACTTGGAGTCAGTGTGGGTTACGGTAGGAAAGGGACATTAACTTACATACACCTCGAAGGAGGTCGGAATCCACGAAGTTGTTGGCGTTGACAGGCATCATCATCGATGCCGGCCTCGCCTCTGTCGCCGACCCTGGCTTCAGCGGACGAATGGTCGGGGAGGTGTCTACTTGTGGGCTTGAAGGTGCATACGAGAGACGAGGGGACGCTTCGCTTGATGGGCTCGAAGGCATATGGGATGGAGAAAGCGGCGCTTCAGAATGAGACGAGCTTGATGTTTGCGCTCGCGGCAATGTCGGCCTCGACGGCACAGACAAACTCGATTCATTCCGTTGCTTCTGAGCGAGCGCTTTCTCATAGGGCGAAGTTGATTCGAACGACGTATTGCTTGAGTTCCGTGACAAAGGTGCTCCATCGCTGGCGCCGCTGGCGATGACATCGTCGTAAGCGGGTAATATTGGTTGCGACGTAGAAATAGTTGGCATCAACTGAGGGGATGATGGTCCGGAGTAATGGGAATGGGAGGATGAAGGGGATGCCGAACCTATGGGTGGACCTAGGGTGTCTGGTCTATTCGATTGCTGCGTCGCGTCCTCTGAAAGCTGTTTCCGGGTAAAGGCATCAGGAGGAGAGTCTACACGGAAGGGAGAGGTCGGATACGATTTAGAAGAACCCTGCTGCTGCTCAGCGTATGGCGGTGCGCTTGAGCTTGCATGAAGCTCCTCTTCGGCCGCTAACCGTCTTGCTAGCGCCTCGTCCTCAGACAACGGCGGTATGGCAGGTGATTTGCTGGGGCCCGCAGAGGTGGGAGATTTGACTGGTGATGACGGAGCATCCTCATTGGCCAACATCCGAGCTAACTCTTCATCCTTGGACGTATCAACTCGAGTATTCAACCTTTGGCTAGCCATTTGCTCTTTCTCCAACTTCGACGGAGAGGAACGCGTTCGTGCCTGATCCTCTTCGTGATAGAAAAAGGGCGGCGTAGAGTTACGGTGAACGGGCGATGGTAGCTCCGGAATAGTGGAGGGAACGAAAGGAGGGAAATGTGGTTGTATAGTTTGTCCAGGGGTATAACTATGCGCCCTAGTCATCTTGTCTCTGGACGGACCTGCGCTACCTAGAGATTCCGAGGACCACCTGGTATTGCGATTAGATAGATTCATAGACTCGGACAAAGCTCGCGCCAAATCTTCGTCTTCTTGAGAAGACAGCTTCTGCGCGAGTTCTGTCTGTCGTGTAATTTCTGACTGAGAAAGGGCTAAGGCCAATGCTAGGTCGTCGCTACCATTAGGACGAGTTTCATTTGGATCTGTGGTGGGCGGTGCCGAGTGATGCCCACTGGTAGAGGCATACGGGATCGAATGTAAGCTATGATCTCTATCTGGGTCTACTTTGGGATTGGGCGGAAGACTGTAATGGTGCGTGGGCTTTGGGGGGACTGGGGGTGGAGCTGGCGCTGGCGCGGTAGTTGTACGGTGCAAAGGAAACCCGTATAACTCTCTGGATGCTGTCGGGATTTGTTGCATGGAAGGGTGTTGTCGTAGCTCTCTATGTCCGTACGATGGTTGTGAGAAGCGGGGATCCATGTAATTGGGCCTCATGTTCGCCTGGGGCGCAGGGGGTTGAGAGAAGAAGATATCAGCTCGATGTGTCGTAGAAGGAGCGAACCCTGGTCTCAGCGCGTTGGGGTGTTGAGGTACCTGCGGAGGTGGTGGCGGTGGCGGCGGTTGGGCATGGTTATAAGAGTAATACGGCCCCGGGGCTGTCGACGGGCGGTATTGGTTCGGAGGTGGTCCTGGATTGGCTCTGGAGGCAGTAGTAGGTCGTGAAGGGCCTATGGAGCAAGCAAGTGAAGTCTCATCAGACCAGCCTTCCAGCAAGACATCGACCGGACACAACCAGCCAAATAGTACGGGATCCAGAGCAACATTTTGAGCGCATTCAGGGCCCCGTACTCATGAGCTCTGATGCGGACAGCTCAGCGGGCAATTTAGGTGGGCGGATGCTCACCTTGGTACGAGTAGGAATGCATCTGGTACATATGTTGCCAAACGGCGCTAAAGGGAGATCTGAACAGCGGGCGGTGTTAGCACAGACGATATCGCAGACACGTCGAGGTGCTGGGGAGGCTTGGATACGAGATGCAGTCCCTTGCGCGCAGCGCAACTAAGTACTAAACTTGTAGTCGACCGTTTGGGCGTGCAACAATACAATGCTGTACTGGTACCATATAGGTATAGGCGCTGTCGCGATCAGTACTTGTCAGGAACACTGCCACCACGGCTCGTCGGCAAAGATTCGGTTCGAAATCAAGATCAAGATGATCTTCACCAAGTAGTATCACAACTATGTCTAGGGTACAATGCAAGAGGTAGCCGAAGCAATGCCAGTGAAAAATAAAGTGTGTGTGCGGGTGGGTGTATATGCTTGCAAAACGAGAAAGTATCATAGCGATAGTTGAAAAGGTGGGGCATGGGGTGGTTTGCGACGAATCGAAACAATGCGAAAAAGACAATGAGAGAACGTGTTCTGTGTTCGAATATAGTATTCATAATGCGATAGGTGGGGAATGCGAAGCTGTCAATTTTGTGGTCCCTGGTCCTTGCATTGTTGTAGTCTTGAACCCAATTTGACGCATGACATCTACGAAACATTAGGTTCATGTTCGAGTTGAGAAACTGGTACCCAAGATCGGTGCTTACTGAGAAGGTCAGCCTTTTGCAACGGCTTCGCAAGAGAGGCGACGAATACGTTGTTGGCTTCGTTCATGTCGATACCACTATAAGCGCTGACGGCAATGATTGGTGTATTTGCGTTTCTACCATTGGTACTTTTGATGTACCGAGCGGCACCTTCACCATCAACTGCGTGGCGCATGAGATGGAGCGCCACTAAACAGAAAGACAACCACTTACGAACTGGCATTTGTAGGTCCATGAGGATAACATCAAATTCTGGAACAAAGAGGATGAGCGTCATATCCCCAACGCGACGGCGTAGTTGAGCGATAAACTTACTGATATCACCCATCGCAACACTGATAGCTTCGGACCCATCAGCGACGACCACACAACGACAACCCAATCGGATGAGCAAAGTCTCAATGATCTTAGCTGTAATGGGATTGTCCTCAGCGAGTAAGCAGGTTACAGCTCGATCATTGGGATCAGGCCCCTTCTTCAAATCGATTGAATGAACGGAAGATGATGGAGTGTGGTAGTCGTGGTAAGCGGACCCGTTGCCAACCGAGGAAAGGTTTTCAGAACCCGAAATGTCGCCACTACTAGAGATAGATGCTGTCCGTAGCCGACTCGGCATGGAATTCCGACGATCCACACCCTCAAGATGGCTCTGCTTGAACCTTTCGACGGCACCGTATTCTGAGTGTTTCCGAATATGTCCGCCACCGAAAGCTCCCGGTGCAGAAGGAGGAAGACTCGATCTAGAGGGCGAGGATGCTATGGATGATGTAGATGTAGCCGGAGATGGCGGACCCGTGTTCATAACCTTGTTGTCAGTCGCAGTGATAACGCTAGGAGGCTTCTTAAAGCGCTGCGATACACTGCGTTTCCGCGAGTGTATGCCAGGCTCGGACAATGTATGCGTTAGGGGTGCCATCTGGTCGGTCTTCAATTTGCGAATAACATCATCGTTAGCCTGTTTGAGAATCGGTACGTTCTTGAAACTGAAAGAGCCGAAGTCATCGCCGCTAGGGGAGATATTGGAATCACGGCTGGGTATAGGGATAGCCAAAGGAGGCAGGCTGGTATCTGCGACAGGGCTATCGCCAGGTCGGTTCGTAAGTGCTACTTGATCGTCATCATGGAAGAGTTGTGGAATAGCGCCGCGGGGATCAAAGTAGTCAGTAGACTCTGGGTCAGTAACTTGAGGGATGAAGGCAGCTTCAGTGGTAGTAACTTTGTCCCAGTCGATATCTGCTAAGAATGGATGGGCCTTGACCTCCTCCGCGCCTTTCGCGCCCAGCCGTTGAGTCGGATCGAGCGTCATTAGCCGCTGCATGAAATCGCGGGCTTCATCGGAGAAGTCCACCCAGTCTTCGTGCCACTCGATATGACCCGAAAGGATGTTCTCGAACACCTTCTCCGGAGTTTCTGCGTGAAATGGAGGCAGTCCATAGAGAAACTCGTATGTGATAACGCCTAAGGCCCACTGCAAAGATATAAAATCAGCGCGAGTAAAAAGGTACCATCGCAGAAAGACCAACCCAATCTACTGCCGCGTCGTCACCGCGAAGACCAAGAATAGTTTCGGGGGCGAGATAATCAGGCGTCCCGACGAACTTTTGCTCGCCAGGAGGAGTTCCGGAAAATGAGTTCGAGTTCGAGTTAGAATGGGAGTGTGAACGAAGATCGGTAGTAAGTTCTGTTGCGAAAGACTGGAGAGGACTCTCCGAAGTCTTGCCGCCCCTTCGCAGAAGACCACCAAACGTATCTGAGGCACCGAATTCGCTGACATCATCTGTAAGAGGTAGATAAGGCGAATTTCCATGACGGCTGATTGACTGTGGCCGGTGCGTGAAGTACGAACCTCCAGAGCTTGCATCAGGGTGGATTAGAGGTGACGATAAATATGCAGAGTCGAGGGATGGAGGCCGAGATCTTGAGTTGTACCTGGTCAAAGGACGGGAATTCTGGCTTTCGTGCGTCTGGCGGCCGAGAAGACCAATCCTACTCAGCCCAAAGTCGGTGAGCTTCAGATGGCCATGTTGGTCAATAAGGAGGTTGTCAGGTTTCAAGTCTCTGCAAATTAGTGTTAGCAAGGGTTATCTAAAGGAGGGGTGATAGTCTTTACCGATGTACTATACCGCGCTGATGTAGATATTCTAATCCAAGGACGACCTCCGCGATGTAGTTCTTTGTCCATTCCTCAGGAAGCGAGCCTAGGGACTTGATCAAGGCGGCGCAATCACCACCATTCAGGTACTCCATCACAAGATACAGATTATCTTTGCTCTGGAAGGTGAAGTAAAGCTTCGCCACGAATGGGGACTCGGCCTGTTTCATGAGGATCATGCGTTCCGCCTTGACATTCGTGATTTGATTCTTCGCAATCATGTCAGCCTTCTTCAACACCTTGATAGCGTAGTAATCGCCCGTGGCTTTCTTCTTCGCCAAAAATACCGAGCCAAAGGCGCCCTTGCTAATGGGTTTGATTATATCGAAATCCTTAATAGATGTAGGGTTGGTGCGCGACAAGGGCGCAACCGAGGGTTGTCGGGGAGAGAGGGGACCAGGGGGGCTGATGATCTGACTGGCAGCTGTCGAATGACGTCGATGGGCACGTTTGGTCGAAGGTTCGCGAGTGAGACCGTCCTTTGGAACTACCCGGGGAGAAGCCGGCGGGGTAATGACTACTCTTGGTTCGAGAAGACTTTGTCCGGATCTACGGTGCTTCATGGTAGGCACAGTGGGAGGGTCATCAAGGCTCATGGGTGGGGGATGTTCTTCTGGTGAGGACGGAGCGACGATGGGCGCTGCTAGGGCTAGAGGGGAGGAAACTGAAGAAGGGGTAGACGAGCGTGTATGAAGGGACTGCCGGGCGTTGTAAGCAACAGGGTGAGCGGGGATGGGAGCAGAAGGCGGACGCGTTTCTGGGGGAGTCCATTGAGGGGCGGGAGATGACGACGCGAGGGGTGTTGGCTGAGTAGTTGATGGAAGGTCACCAGTGTACGCATACTCAGAGGTCGTACTTGAATGATCGTCATCATCCGGAACGTTACCTCCAGCTTCACCGTCTTCAACAGATTCGTCAGAGTCCGAATCACAGTCAGCAAGTGCTAGCGCTCGTTCAACCCTTTGTTCCCATTCATGCCAGATCTTCTCCGAATATCGAATAGTGTTCTGCATTCGAACAATATTGTCAATCTTCTGGCGCATGACCCGCTCTGCATCCTGGACAAGCTGCCCCAAAGCAGCGTCCTCGGTGTTGGGCTTACTCCACGTCCGAACTGTAGTTATTTTACGTTCAGAGCTGGGAGACAGCAGTCGCTGGCGTTCGATGGGCTCCTTGGCTTCTTCTTCCTTAAGGGACGGTACTGATATTTCTGATGCGGTCTGCAAAATGTCCTCGAGTTGTTCCAGAAGCCGTCTCTGCATCTTCTTCACACTGACCCCTCGCATCCTGGCAGAACGGAACAAATGGAGCGGGGAAGACACGATGGGAGAGGAAGACGGGGTAAAAATGGTCATCCCACGATAATCTGGCGGGTTCGCTAGCGTCGCCTTCTCCAATGCTGTAGCCAGGTCGCGAATGGTGTTGCGCAGCTCGCCAATGGACTCGTTGCACTCGGCTATCTCAGCCTCAAGTCGATGTATTTCAACACAGGTTTCGCTGTGCTTTTCGAAGTACCATTGCGGAATTTGGCTTTCGCATATCCGACAAAGGATAGGCTCCGCGCTGATGGGTTGGCTGAATGGAAGACTGCTCAGCTCATCTTCCCCCTGATCTGTAGGTTCCGCAGTGTTGGGTGTTTCGGAAGGTTTCTGTGTGACATCCTCCGCTTGTGATTCAAGTTCGTACGTAGGAGGTGCGATGGGTTTGACGACCCACATAGTGTGAGAAGGCAATCCATCCTCGCGGTCGATCATTAGCATGCCTTTGGCTTCCATCAGCTGATATAGGGTAGACGAGGAATCCCTGTTGTCGCTTGGCTCTATCCTTAGGTTGAAGCGAACTTCGACGGTGCGAGAGTCATCGTCCTGTAGACGCTGGGTGGCTTCGCGGAACACCGTCTCGTCTCCAGGAGCAAGGAGATGGGATATTCGCGTACCGGCAAGATCCTCCGGGTCCGTCCTGAGCAGCGAAGTGTGAACAAAGCACAAAGAGAGAAGGAAATACACATACCCGACAACCCCTCGCCAGGCATAGTTCACCCATATGAAGTGATCGCCGTCGAGACTAAGTTCTAGGACGATATTCTGGTTCTGGGCTGTCTCCGCTTGTAAACGCAGGCGTTCTGTTGCCAACACCCGAGCCGATTCAGTGTTATCAACGGGCTTCTGGGGAGAATGAGTGTTGGGTTCGGCTTCGTGAGTGGGATTCGGAACATATAGATCCTTAGTATGTTCGTCTCTAGACTTTCGACCGTGACTTCCTGGTCTAGACGAGCGTGAGCGGTTCTCATCATCCACGTCGAGGAACGTCCTTTCAGCAGGCTCCGCATGACGTATTGAGGAGGTCACTGGAGGGGGAGGTTCATCGGCAGGTTTAGTGACGAACATCAAAGGCTCGTCTTGCTCGTCGTCATTGTCGTCGAAATTCCAGAATTGTTTCTCGGCCTCCCACCATTCGACCACACGACTAAGGCTAGCAACAGCAAGCAACACTTGAACATACCAGTTCCGGCCGTGCCAGTCTGGATGCTCGTCCCAGACTTTGCCTATACTTTGGACCCTTTGAACAAGCGCCTCGCATACCTTTGGCTGAGCAGTAAGTTGAGCCACAGACATGTCGATGATATCCGTGGCCACACTTATGACTGCGTACAAAGTAGTCATGATGGGATCAACGGGATCATCAACTAGAATGCGAGATGAACGTCGGTTGCCGGAGGAAGGAGCTGAGTGTCCGTATTCCGAGAAGCTCGCGTGGGTGGAAATGGGGGGAAGTGGTGAACGCGAACGCGAAGTTGATCGGGAACTCTGAGCTGACCTAGTCGGGCGCGTAGGAATATGGATGGTGCGAGATAAGCGGCGGGACGAGACACCCTGTGAGCCCCAGGATGTAGGAGCACTATTGGCGGCATTTGACTGCTTTCGAGTAAGGGGAGCTTCAGGCAACAGGATGGTAGAGGTGGCTGGGCTAGAACCTACTACGCTAGAAGATACTGACGAGCTAAGTGGTCGATCCCAAGGTACCGTATGTTGCCTACGCAGTGAAGCGGGACTGATAGACGTGGAAGATGAGGCCTGCAGACCAGGAGACGAAGACCAGTGGGCTAATGCTGGTGGGTTGCCATCTTCATCGGTATTCGCGCGTTGCCTGCCGTGTTGACCATACTCAACCTCCGCCTCATAACCACCATCGGAGCTGGATTCCTCAGCCTGCAGAGCAGACCTAAGGTCCGCCGGTTGAAGCACGAAAGGCTCGCTCAGATGGTCGTAATCACCGATCTGTGAGTCTCTGTCTCGTCCTCGATCCCTACACTCGCGCTCCGTTTCATGGTCGCCCGCTCTGAGTCGGTCCTCAAAGAAAGCTGTGATGTTGTTGGTGATACGCTGGAGTTCCTTGTCGCATTCTGCCTTGGCTGCTTTGAGGCGCCTCGTCACATGTCGCCTGACAAAAGGCATCGACACGGTGTTAGATCCAGAGCCATGATGAGTGCTGCTGCTGCTATTGTATTGGAGCGGGGGAGGTATTGGGGATATGGCAGCTTCTGGGGAGAATACGAGTGGGCTGGGAGGTTGACGGCGCTGCGACTGGCCGGAATCGACCATGACCAACTACGAGACAGTAGACTGCACGGATAACCGTTCAGAGCTGAGCTCGGTGGGAGGCAGCACCTGATGTTGCCGCAAAGGCAGGGGAAGCGTCGTGGAGGAAAATATGATGAACGTAAGGTAGATGAGGGGAGGCTAAGGGATCATGGAGGAAGGAAGGATAGAGGTCAGGGTATTAGTTTTGGTGGTAACACGAGCGGTGATCAAGTACACCGTAATGGAATAATTATTTTCCGAATTATTATTTCTCAAACATTGTGACTTGTCCATTCGCTAAGTCACAACCACCGTTGTATTCGGAATTGCAGCCGAGATACTGATATTCCTCCGTGTTCCACTACTGAGTTTCTGTAACTGTAATTGGTGTATGTAGCCCCAGTTTCCCGCAAATTCAAGTTCCAATAAAATACTGCTACCGTGACTGAATCTGGTTCCAGATCAGTATCGGATATCTCCGCTGGAGGTTTGTGGGAGAAACGCGTAGCAGACAGTGAGACGATCCTGCTTGCGCCCAGTCACCATCAATCTCTTTCCTTCTCTACGTTCACGTGAACCACCGTGTGTGTTTCTACCCGATATTCAAGCTCGTTTATCACTAATACGGCCTCGCAGCTTTTTCCATTCAGTTCAGCCATCAGCCTGACTGGCAGCACGCTCGACGCGACATGCTTGCTGCTCTTCTCCGCCGGGTAGCCAGGCAGCCAACATTGACCGTCCCCTCGCAGGTGGCACGACTCTCGACGTCCCAGCCGCTTCGCAAAGAGTCTGTGAGCCAAGTGCTTCTCGAAGAGGCAGATAAGAAAGAAAAAAAGGCCTCGACCAGCAAACCAAACTACTCCACCGCCGGGGACTGTTCGTCTCCATCTTAGCATCCGTGCTCCACAAATATGCTCACAGTTCCCTCAGTCACAGGACAATCTGTCAACCAATCCACCTCAGCATGGAAGCCGTTCGAAGCTGGGAGAGTGGGTGGTCCCACACCATTTATTCTATCACAACAATTGACGCTTTGCTCCAGTTCATCCGTCCCCATCAATTGACATACAAGTACCGCTTGCAACCTACTAGACGGCTCATAAGGCCCCCCACAGTTGGTCCTGGTTCTGCCGAGTCGCGCTATGGCGACGTATTCCACCAACTTGGCATTGATCCACTGGACCAGTGTATGAACCCGCAACTACTCTCGCATTTCGTCTCCGACATGGGAAAAATTTACGGTCGGCATATCACGAAGCTTACCACTCGAAGTCAAAGGAGATTAGGGAAGGCCATCCGCAGGGCGAAGATGATGGGCGTTATTCCGATCCTCAGCAAAGCTAAGAAGTCATCGTGGATATACCGCAGATAGGCTCATCTTGGAGACCTGAGGCGAGACTAAATTTGCGTCATGTTTGCGTTTCAGTCCTTGGTTCTCAATTTCACCGTCCTCGAGGCGCTCCTTATCGTACTTTCGATATCTTGACAATCCAGATTGTCGCCTTTCTTGGTTGTATCCAGCGAGTTATTGGACCACGCCTAGGGCATCCCCTGTTGTAAGAATGGATGTGCCGTCCGCCCAGGTGCGTAGATCTCCCCAGTCAGTAGATTGCGAGCCAGGTGTCCACACGCAGGCCGCCGCCGCGGATGATCCTATCCAGTGGTCTAACGTATCTAGGAAATTGATGATCTTGAATTCTGAAACCCTAACGCGGATATTTCTGCTTTGCCCTAGGGGAACGTACGAACAGAGTTCAAGATGATGCACGTTACCTCGTCGTATGACCTCGAATAACCTAGGATGACCTGATGACATCTCACCGGAATTTGGATTTCACAGGAGACACCGGATTCGACCGTCCAATGGAGGGGGAAGCAAGGGATTAGGCATCATGTTACAAGTAAAGAACACAAGCCGCTCTCCTACAGCTCGGCTAGAAGCATTGTACCAAGATTCTGGACAACCTGGTCCCCCATTGCCTTCTCTACCTGTTCTTCTAGATGGCGTTTGGGATCTTGCTTGCCCACATGTCGTGTCTTTAATTGGTCCACTGTGAGAGTCGATTCCTCCAAAACAGACTTGTTGTATGCCTCGGATAATGAAAGCATTGACTAGAGAAGGGCATATCAGAAACAGTTCGCATGGCCATCTGGTCTGTGTTTGCTTACCTTTATGGCCTTTTCGTTCGTCTCCTTATGAACACAGAAATCACGCAGCTTGAGACCTTCTGTCCAGTTCCGCTTGTGTAGATTCATTAACATCGATTGCTCGAGTTCGGTTTTCCGATAGTTCACCGCGATCGAGTAGTAGTGTCGGTTCAACCCGTGGATGAGAGCCTGTATCGAAGGTTTGTTGATATGTCCGATATTTGAGGTCGTCTGCCTGGGTTCACGACCAGAGATAACGGCATGTGGGTTGATAAGGCGGAAGGCATCAATTACGACTTTCCCTTTGACGGACTGGATAGGGTCAATCACGACGGCGACTGAGCGGGGGTGTAGTTGCTCAAATGACTATTCGATTCGAAAACGTGAGCGAGGCACAATTATGAAGGGACTTGGCCACTCACTTGCTGTGTGTTGATATCGACACTTGATAGCCAGCAGCCAAAACCAGGGTGAGAATGATACCAGCCCACTACCATTTCTGGTCTGCACAGGATGTGCCTTCGATTGAGCGACACATATCAAGGGTGGAATCGAGGATGAGGTACGCACCTCCCCGTTTGTTTCAACATTTCCAACATCTTCGTTTGGAAGACATGGTCCACCGATTCGACAGTCACGGTCGTACCAGATTGGGGCATGGCGAAGACATCTACGACTTGGACAGTGTATTCATCCACGAATTCGCCGAGCATAAGTCCCATAACCTCCATGGGCACACCGGCGCGACCGTGCTTCAACATCTAGTGATGACTTGAGTTATTTGACGTTATTCAAGAAGTCCTTTCTGCCAACCTTCAGCAGAGCAAGCGACGAGATGTGGATGACTTCGCCGCTGCAAATTGAACGCTTTCAGCACTAGAACAGCAAATTATATTTGCAGGACACTCACTTATCTGGGGTAGTTCCATCGCCTCTGCCCATACCTCCCCCTTGTCCAGCCATCGCCATCATGTTTTGGTAGTCGCCGTCCATTATGTGAGTGAAAGTCGAAGTAAATGTTCTGCGTGACGCGTCGCGTTCCCCTGAAGAATGTGAGAAACCTGCACGGGTTGAGTGTGGGAATCGCACAGAGCTCTACTGCCGCCGAAGGTCACGACCGTGTTGCCTCAATGAAGCACTGACGGCGACCACATACTTTCAGACTCTATGCCCAGCAGCACCCTTTCCGATGCACTGAATGAATTTGCGGCTCATGGTAGATCACGCCAGAATGAATCGCATATCGGTGCATTTTCGCAAGGCCAGATCTTCTCTCCCCAAGCCCAGGAGTACCCCCGACCGGTACACACTGAGGGCGAGTTAGTTCTGTCGGAACCTTCGCCCCCACCGGCGCAACCTCTAGCGCCACGGTGCGTTCTCTCTCCGTAAAAGCCTAGCGATGGCTGAGATTGTTACCAGAAAGGCATCTACTCCTGGCGTCCATGCGGTTCAGGAACTACTTCGGATAGTAGCCGCGACGAAGGAGGCGCAAGAAATCGAACGACGGCGCAGACTCGCCTGGGAGCAGGAACAAGAGTCCAAGTTCATCCAAAGACAGGCCGAGATGGAAAGGCAGATGTTTGAAATGCGTCAACAAATCGCCTCTCTTCAAGCCATGGTGCACCCAAGTCCTTCTCCAAACATCGTTCATCGAACACCTGTCGATACCCCTCGCCCGACGCTGCTCCTCGAAACTCCCGTTCACCATTCAGTATTATCAACGGCGCATTTCCAGCCTTGTTCTATGCCTTCGCAGGAATCATTCGTACCAAATCAAATGGAATCTCACGGAAATGGTTCTATCACTCCGCCAGAGGACGTGCGCTATTCCACAACCCCATCTACTTCCCCGCAGCTTCGCGCAGCTATAAATACAGATAGTCCCCGAGCCAAGTCTGTGGACAGACGCAAGCGGCATACCTCACGACACACTCCAGCTTATGCCGAGGACGACAGCGCTGAAAGTAGTGGGTCCGACAGCTCGTCCTCGAGTATGGATCGGCCCGCAAAGCGGGCTAACCATCACGACACGAGGTGTCTGACTATCCACGTAGGTGCACGATTGAAACGCCACACATTTATTATTAAAACTCACCCATGCATCAGCACGCCATGAGGTTGCACCTCGTTCGCACCATGGGCTTAGACAGCGACAAGCACCTTCCGGATAGCCATATCGAAGGCACCGCTCTGGAGTCAACTGACCCGGTACGTTTCGTTTGGGCGAAAACGACAAAACAGTCGGCCCACAATTACCGGATGAAAGAGAGGGTCATCAATGACCTGAAGGACAACCGCAAATACTACAAACACGTACCAGACAAGGACTTCAGTAAAAAGGTCCTTGATTCCGTGTTCGATCAGTGCTTCACAACGTTTCGGCAAAAATACAAGACACAGAACGACGAATCGGCGGCTCTGGCAGCGAGAAAACGGGATGACATGAAGGCTCTTAAGGTTCGACGACTTGCGAGGCGTAAAGCGGTAAGGACGCTTCTGAGGCATGTCCGTGAACCCTTTGTCCTTAATTACTAGGTGGTTTAGAAACTCAGCGCCCGCGCGGAGGCACGCATGAGGCACGCAGACTTGGAGCACATTATTTTTGACGGGGCATTCCAGCTGGAATGCATGTCTTCCGAGGAATCCGAATTCGAGGATGGTCAACCACAGCCAACGCGATTTCGAACACGTGGATTCGCATGGCGGAGCACACGGCTGCAACGACTATACGAGATCCTGGACGAAGAGGATAGGGAGACATCTGCTACAAAGCCAAAGCGGGGGCTCGGTAGGAAAGACCGCATTGCTGGCCCGGTCAAGAGCGAATTGATCCTACCTCCTGCTGGTTCTTCGAGCTGGATGATCAGCAAGCATTGGATCAGCGTCACGCTTCCAAAACA
The DNA here is from genome assembly GCA_017499575.1 of Sanguinoderma rugosum. Lineage (NCBI taxonomy): Eukaryota > Fungi > Basidiomycota > Agaricomycetes > Polyporales > Polyporaceae > Sanguinoderma > Sanguinoderma rugosum. Next base: position 1,960,948 of record VTPW01000003.1, on the reverse strand, counting down.
TCGAGATTTATTGGATGTTATAAAGAAGCTAATTGTGGACCCACCGGGCTTCGATTGGGATCGTTTCCATGAGCTTGGAGAGGAGAGTGACACAGAGTATCAAGCTTCACCTCAGAACATGGATAATCCGGTTGCACACACTTCCAACCAGTACTATACGGGTAGTAGCTCTTTACAGTATGCTTTAGTTTAATTTTACCGTCGATCTTGTATTATATTCTATATTCTATATCATCCTCATTTTTGTACTTACAATGTGAAGAGTCTGAAGACCAACTCAATGAGGGGTTGTATTAGGGATATACCAGGGGCCACACGTCACGTTCACAGCGCGCGCCTGGAGACTCGGAGTCGGCGTAGTTGTCCTCCACCCACCCTTCCCGCTCACTCTCTTAAATTTAACCCGAGGCGCATCGAAGTACGCTATATAACTCAATCTCTATCAACTAATCTTTGCTAACATTTGCACAGTGGCAGCAGACCCGACAAGTGAGGGAGAAGGCATTGCTGGCGCGTCTTATATGTGAGGTTTCGTGCATCACACAGGTCTGACAGCTTACCCTAGAATAGCGGGCGGACTAGCGACTTCATTGACCTCCATGACCAAGTCCAGGTGTGTACCGCATCTGTGGCTACGCATCCAGGTCGTTGACACCGACCGCAGACGAGCGTGCAACTCCTCGACTCCCTCGAGTCCTTTCTATCTACATTTCAGAAAGACCTATCCGTTGTAGCAGGCCAGATATCAGAACTCCAGGATCGCAGTAAAGATATCGGGAACAGGTTGAAGAGTAGAAAGGTACGCTCGTATTTCTCGTACTGTGATGAACCTGACGAGCCTATACGGTCCCCTCTTAGAGAATCGAGAAACCTCTGTCACATCTGATCTCTGATATAGTCGTCCCACCTCCTTTAGCTACGCTCATACTCGACACCGATGTTGGCGAGCCGTGGATTTCAGCAATTCAAGACTTCGAGAAGAAGTTGGAGACAATCAAGGCGCGTTCGCGAGTGAAAGCTGCCAGAGACCTCATGGAAGTCGTTGAGGGGCTTAGGATAGTGGTACGACTTCACTACTGCCTATTTATCAGGACCCTGTCTTCATCCTGTTATATAGGCAGCCACCAAGTTGCGGGCATTCTTCCTGGCGCTGTTCCAGCCCATTCGGAGCAGTGTGACTACGAACATGCAGGTCATGCAGACGTCAGTTCTATTAAAGTATAGGCCACTGCTTCCCTTCCTTCAGCGACAAGCACCCAATGTATTCCAGGAAGTCCAGAGATCATATATTGGCGCGGCTCGAACATATTACGAAACTGGCTTTCGTCGGTATATACGCTCGTTAACCTCCATTAATGTATGTCAGCAGTTAAACGATTTGATTATTATACTCATCTCATCTAGACACGCGTTATTGAGAAGCCTGAATTAATAACGGTCAGTGAGAAGGAAACCATCACAGATGTAGACATGGCGCGCTTGGAGTACGCAAAAGTAGACGGTCCAAATATTACGCTCGCATATATGGCAGACGACAAGAATCATGTAGGTCCATGTACATCTCAACAAATGCCATATTAACACCGTCTAGAAAGAACCCGCCGAGGCCATGTTTCGGTCCCTGATGTTGGTTCTCATGGACAACGCAACGGCCGAATACACCTTCATAACTAGTTTCTTTGCCAACGAACCCCTACCAACACCTGCAGATTCGGAAACACCGCTGTTGTCTCCCACTGCGCTATTATCTCCAGACGGCTCTATTTCCTTCGATAATCGGTCAATCGCCGCCTCAGAACACGAACTTCGGAGGAGTAGTTCTACCTCCCAGGGTATAACAGCAGCGCTAGCAAACAGCAAAGCTGAACAAGCGGGATTCGATGCACTGTGGAAGCAAGTCTTTGACCCTGTCTTAGAGTACACTCAGGTATGCTCATATATATCTTCTACAAAGTTCATCTCCTTATATTTGTGCTAATTGGTAGACGTTCGTTCGTTCAATCATTGAACCTCCACCTCCCGTGGTCCCTCTACTGGTCATGATCAGGTTGACCGAAGCCGTCCTCAACGAAATACAGAACCGATCATGCCCGCCGTTGGAGTCCTTTGTCTTTGCCATTCGCCTACAAATGTGGCCGGTTTTCCAGAAATTGATGACCGAGAATATCGATTCTCTGAAGAAATATGCTGAAGGCACCAGTCTCAGTTACTTCGCTAGGGCTGCGTCAACGACGGATGCTTCAGTAATTTCGGTAGGGTCTATTCGTTTGTTGCCGCGGCCCCTCATTCTGACATTCCTGCTAGATATGCAAACGTTATATCGTCATTTTTAACCTCTTCGTGGCGCTAACCGAGCAACCCGACGAGACAATGATATTCTCAAAGTAAGTTAACCAGGCGATAGATTCTCAGATTCACTATGACAATCCATATATATAGTCTTCTACGTCTGAGACAGGAAGTTGCAAAGCTGATTCTGCGGCATGCCCAACAAATCAAAGACCCCGCAGGCAGCGCCAAAATGCAGTCCAGATTGTATGATGGCTTATTACAAGGCTTTACGGTGCGTGACCCTATTCTGCTAGCTAACAGTAGCCTCATCGTGCTTGTTTCAGGGTGCCCATTTCATTGCTCACCCCAAAGCCCAGCAAGAGACTGCCTATTGGGCTAATCTCGGGGAAGAGTCGAAGAGGAAGATAGTTTCTGTCTCACAGGCTAGATCGCGGCGGTGACCATGATAGAATTCCCAGTATGATAGTAATGATAATCCGTGCTGACAGCGATAAAGAGTGCTACATCATCACGGCAAATACACAATCCATTGTCCATGATTACCCGAGTGTAAAGTCTTTGGTGGTATAAAAAGGCATAACCTTACTGTCGCAATGGGGGGTGGTTAGGGAAGGAAGCTTTGAGAAGACTGCCGTTTTGCTTTCCAATCCCCAAGCGATTTAAGACGTCCCGTACGTCCCCTGAACCAGAAGGAATGCCGCGCTTTTTTGTCCTTGATCTCGACCGTGCTTGCGGTGCGAGAATTAGTGACGTATGGTCGAGCGTTGAAATGGATGCGGGCCTTGCTAGTGCCGGGTTCGACATACTGCGACCTTCCAACGCTTCTCGAAGGTCCGCAACACCCACGCCGCGTGTCGACCGAGCTAAACTGTGCAGAGAAACGTTCTCAATATTCATCAGGGCAGGTGATATCCTGATCAACGGAGAAACCACATCTCCTCGCACGGACTCAAATCCAGAAGATTGATCGATAGCTGTGAAAACAGGTTTATTATAGACAATCTGGAAACACGAGTGAAGAAACTCACAGCTCTTAATGGCGGATTCCGCTGTCCATCTAGCGGTGAGCACACGGACCATCGATTGTTCGTCCAATCCAGTGGATTCTTGGGCCTTCTCGTTCGAAGCAATCGCGAGCAGTGCGGCCTCAAGGTTAACACCAGGGAAGACTGTGTCGGATTTATCAAGCGAAGGAAAAGGTATGGGAACGAGAGGAGGATGATACTCAGGCGAGTCTGACGAAGGAATGATGGGGAGCTCAAGGGCTGAAGGTAAAGAAGAAAGAGCCTGTCATCGGAATTAATCAGCTTCCCTCAACTTATCTCAATTCAAATGGATCACCTGCTGTGCAATGTCTACTAGTTCTGAACACGACCACACGGTCCCTATTGTGACTAGCACCCTCGCGATCAGACCCCTGACGATCTGAACCCTCATCCGTACATCGTCGTTGCCCAAGTCGTGGACTCGGGTTGCTTCGTCCAGGGCAAGAAGCATGGGCACACCAATCAACAGACCTCGCGCCGGATGTTGTTGGTGTACGATAGTTAGTATCTTGAGCGCGTACGCATAATCAGACATCGATGCTCCGCTTGACAAGGATATCCTCGAAGGAACGTTATTCAAGAAGCGCTGCACGATAGAGTATTTCCTCGCGCGAGGAGCTTGAGCAGAAGAAGTAGAGCGACGACCCGAGGACGGGTTGGGACCGTTTTCGCCTTTACGAGGTGTCGAGTATCCACTTGTCGGTGTGGATCCGTTGGTGGCAAGCATGTATACGAATGCATGAGCAGCATTTAGAAACTTCGTGCTGATGTCAGATGAAGAGAATAAAGCTTGCATGTTGAGTGCCTGTTTCAGAGGCCCCGTTTCAAGGCGGCGTGGTCGCAAGACCCCGTCGCGGTCGGTGGTTTCCCCAAGTTTGGGCATCTCCTGCGAAAGGTAGAAGGCAAGGGCTTCTGCATAGTCGGCACGGACCGCAAAGTCCTGGTCACAAAGAAGGCTCAGCGTGTCTTGCCACATATCACAAGGTACCCGCGTTCGCCTAAGAGAGCGTTCGTTCGAATATGGCTCCTGTGAATGACCGTCGGATATAATAGACCCATGCGTCCTGCGTTTCTCGCTGTCCTGTGAAGCCTCGTGCTCGGTGGCGGACTGTATGATCCCCAGAAGAGCCGCGAGCAAGCAGCGTATTGATTGTGATCGACTTGAATCCACGGCAGATTGCCCCGGGACCACATTTGGCGCGCGGGATTCGACCAAAGCAACACGATTGATAATTTCACCCTGCGCAATAGTTGAGAACTGACATTAAAAGAGAGCTTATGCAAATTAATCCTCACCGCAAGATCGTGGACTTGGTCTGTGTAGTAGATATGACTACCTAATGAAGCTATACACCGCACGAGGTCAGGTAATAGTGGATCATTGGGAGTTACGTTGATTCGGCGGAGTAAAAGAGTGACCAGGTTCGAATTGATATCGGAAGTGGAAAGATTGATGAGGGGGAATGGTGAGTTGAACACGGTGGTGAGCATGGTTGCGAGTGTGCTATATGACGACACAACGACTCCATCTTGCATTTCTATCAACCGTTCCACGATGCAGGAGGCAACAGCGTAGCGATATTGATATTGTGCCCACTCCACCGCCTTGGTTACAAACCAGCGGCAGTGGCTTACATCATCCCAAGTTTTGAGACCATCGAGGCTATCTAGAGAGGACCGCATGATGTAGGCCATTTGCAGGCCGTTGGCATGAGACAACAACGAAAAGACAGCATGGAGGGACGCTATCGACACGTCGGAATCGGAAGGGCCTTTTTCACCGTCGACGTGAACATGTATCGAAGCAGCACGGCGTTCGATCGCCGGTCGCCTACGAAACTCAGCCAAGTAAGGTGACATAGGAAGTTCCTTAACGCTCATAGCACTATGGTAGCAGGTCACCGTCAAGGACGCTCGCGGAGCAATATACATAAAGCTTACTGATGGTCGAGTGACTGCAAAGGTGTTCCGAAGATTGCATATAGTATTGGCCGCATGATGACTGCGACTTGCTCGCGAAATTGGAGCATGTCATTGTAGAGAGCTTCAGAGCTCAAGGCACCAGTTAATGCAGCTAGCCCTATGAGTTTTTGCCTGTGACCGTTAAATTCGTATATAATATGGGATGGACGCGAACTAAGCACCTGTTGCGATTCTCATGATCTTTGGAAGTGGAGCTACTTAGGTCGGCAAACCTCTGGAGCGTGGAGACATAATCTCGGGTGAGTTGGCTGTCAGCGCCTATTTGTTGGCCATCAGTGTATGTTGTCCAGGCTGTAAACTATGACCTTGACATTAGAACATCTCGATGCAAGTAAAGCTCACATAGCTTACCACACTAGCGGCTCTGGCGGTCACTTCCAAGTCATTAGGCAACGCACCCAATGTCGTGTTAATGGACGAAATGAGTGACGGGGAGATTAAGTGAATGTCTCGGCGGCATTCAATCGCCAGCGAACGAAATATCGACAACGATATTAATAGTGATCTACACTCGCAGTGAGCAACGCATATAAAACATCCGTGTATGACACGCACACCCTGGTTCTCGTATTCCCTTGCTGAGCCTTTCGGCATTCTCCTTTCAAGCGCTTTTCGAGCTCACTACCTAACTTGTTCAGTTTGCTCGGATGATTCGACCTTCAGACCAGCTAGTTCAGTTGTATTTCCGGCATTTGACTTATGACAGCATACGCGTAGTATGTGAGTCGGCTCAGTTCCTGGCCTTTGGGCGTGAAATCTGGGCCCGAGCTGAGGAGCATCGAGGAGGGCGGGTAACAGGCATTGAGTAGCTGCACGTGGTTGGGAGTGAAGAGTAGGTTCATCATCCAGGGCATTCGCAGGTAGGTAGGTTATAAGCAGCGGCCAGATTATAGGATTCTAATGCGACATGAAGGAAGGGGAGGCTTGTGTCTTGGGTGTTTGAGATGGTGAGCGCGCTCCGCAGGGCAGACATGCTTGCCGAATAATATCGCCACGTGGAAAATGGCATCACATGGATATTGACTGTGTGAATAACATACTGACCGTGAGAATGGTAAAGGTGAAGCCTTTATAAGCGCACATCAGCCTTGCTTGCTGTTCCTATCTGCCTGAATCGGTGAGTACCTCCATCGTTTTCTTTTTTTTTCGTGATGAGTTTCTTTTGCTGTGCACCAGGCTAAATACCTCAGGTATACTGCAGACAAATGCCAGACTCCCTATATACGCTTGGGGGTCCTGACTTTCTTTTTCTTTGTTGTTTGCTTTTTTTCGAAACTTCTTGCTGATCTTCGGTTTCAAGATTCCCAATCTCCCCTCAACTCCAGGCCAGCTTGAAGAATATAGTGATCTTGATACGAACCTTGTCAGAATCATACATATCCACCCGCTCCATATCTTAGTTAGTCGCAATCGTCATCATCATAAACAAGTACCCAATATCAGGAAATCGGATTGAAGTCACATCCCTAAAACTGTGTGCGTGACCGCGTAAAGTGGCAGTGATCAGAATCACAAACAGGTGCCGATTCATGAAGGACGACTACTTTTTATCATACCATCATTTACTTGCATCACTGTCATGAGCCGCCTGCCTCCATCGTTATCGCGGACAACAGTACAATCCATTTCGCCTACAGAACTCCTAGATGTGGTCTCAGGTGCAGCTTCTCAAGATCCAAGCCGGGTCACCTCCTCGTCGACGCGTCTGAAGGAACTCTTGGAGGTGTTTGGCGCGTTCGACCTCCTGCATGAAATTGCTGCTCAGAAGGATCTTCCATTGGCTGTGCGGCAGCAAGCGATCATCCAATTCAAGAATCGTGCCCTGAACCACTGGCGATCAAGAAAGTCAGAGATGGTTTGCTTCCCTAATTCGACAAGCTAATGGCAATGAAACAGACTACTGTCCGACGAACAGAGAGTGCGTGTCAGAGCGCGCTGTTTGACTTTCTTGGATGAAAGGGACGATGTGGTATGCACTCGTTCCTCTCCGCATTGCGCAAGATACCTCGCTCACTGCGGTTAGATCGCCCAATGCAATGAAGTTATTGTCGCTAAGATAGCACGGATCGACTATGCAAACAATTGGTGCGCCTTCATGACACTTAACGTGTCCAACTAATGTCGAATCTCCAGGGCAAACCTGGTCTCGGATCTCATGGCAAACGTCGATTCCAACCTACAAAAGCGATACTCATCCTCTACCGAAGACCCGTACACTACACTTATTCTGCGGAGAAGCCTAGACTTGTTAAACGCCATCATCAAAGAGTTGTCCATTGCGAAAATGCTGAATGGAATCAAGGTCATGTCTAAAGTAAGCCCCCCTTCACTGTTTATTGTCAACAAATCTTCCTACAATCCCTGTAAGATTGTCGACGACCTTAGAAGCGTCTTCCAAGGCTACTATAGTCAAATTTGCCCCAATTTCTCCAACGCGTCCATGACGGCACAGGAGCTGAGCTCGGACAAGATATATACCGATCTTGTCCTTGGGCACCTCTGTTTCAAGTCTCTGGTGAAGATGTCTATTTGGGCATGGCAGCGCATTGACTCGTCTGGTAAGAATGTTGATTGGGCAAGTTAATACCTCACCTTCCCCTCTATGTTACTTCTAAATCGCAACCACAGCTAGCGGAGCTTTTCTCTAGTGCTGCCCTTCAGTTAAGGACGCTCTTCGAGATTCGCAAGAATGTATTACAATCTGTACCTCCATCCGTCATCACCTCCGACGCCAACCTCAACAAGTCTGTGGATATTCTGACTCGACATATTCGTCTATTCGGAAAATTCTTCCGCCGTCTACAGCAGCTCTCAGCTTCCCGCTTCGTCGATCAACCAATGTGCACAGATCTGATACTATATTATTGGTCACAGACTATAGAAAGTTCTAATCGTTCGCCAGACGCAATTGCAGGTATTTTTTCGTGTTTCTTCATTGCTCCCTGGCAAAAATTCACATCCATCATAGATTCCAACACGGCGCTGTTCCCTGTGCGCTTTCTCGTCCAATCCATGGTTCTATTTAAGGAGTATCTTATTCAATGGCGCAGAAATAGCCAAGCGAACAAAGGCTGTGAGTGTTTTGATGTCTTGCTCTCACATTCACTCATCCGGTATCCGAAATGATAGCTCTGTCACAAGATTTCATCGAAAACGCTGTTCGAATCCTCGTCACCCGTTTCATACCCCTACACCCTTCAGATCTCGAACGGTGGGTCGAAGATCCAGAAGAATGGGTGAGCGAAGAAAGCAAAGACAACGATCAGTGGGAATACGAAATACGTGTAAGCGCAGTTTATTATTCAAGATACTTCAGTGTTGAGCACCCTGCTACAGGCATGCAGCGAGCGGCTCTTGATGACGTTGTCTTCCCAATACCCGGCAATCGTTATACCCCTTCTAAAGACCACATTTGATCAGATGGCTGGTCCGTAGCACCTTACATCGTTCGTTCTATACATGCTTAACTTGCTCTAGCGCAACCGCCAACGGACCTTCAAGGTATCATCCAAAAGGAGGCACTATATTGCGCTTTTGGTCGTTGTGCCAGCCGATTGAAGGACTCCATCCCATTTGAAGACTGGCTACAAAACACCCTCCTCGCCGAAGCTTCCGAGATCAATCCTATGTGCGTCGTTCCCGCCTTGTCAGCCCACCGAAATTTGAATAAACATTAGCTATCCGATCATCAAACGTCGGATCGCTTGGTTGATTGGGAAATGGGTGCACGATTCCTGCACTTCGCCGAATAATCCAATCATATGGCGGATTCTCATTCACCTACTCCAAGACCGAGGACCTGGAACGGACGCCGTCGTGCGCCTGACCGCTGCAATTGCACTGGGCGAATGCGTGGATGTGTGTACTTGGTCGTTCCATCTATGTCTCAAAGCCGTAAAGCTCACGGCGTTTTCTATAGACCCTAGACTTCAAAGTCGAGGCATTCACTTCATACCTGCCTACCGCTGTCTCTGAGCTCGTCAAACTCCTTAGCGAGGCAGAGACCGCGGACACGAAACGCCAAATCGCGAAGAGCTTGAATATTGTCATACAGCAATCAGGGACTGAGGTATTTTAGCGTTTCATTGCCGCCAACGCGCGCTCTTCACTTAGGTCAATAGGTAACGCCAATGGTGCCAACGATAACGGGCCCCCTTGCTTCGCTATGTCAGTTGCTCCATCAACTACCCATAGGTTCATGTTGCTAAACCTTTTGTTAGGGACATCTGTCGGCGACGATTGGCTGTTTAAGTCGACTCTCCTAGAAACGGTCACTAAACTTCTAGGCGTAAGTGCTTTCTGGTGCCGTCTTTTGAACAGCCATTGAACCTCGAACCCAGGCGATTAAGGAGCAGTCAACTCCGCTCAGTGCAATTGTAGTTCCTTTATTACAAGAAAGTCTCTCTCCTGGAGTAAGTCGAGGAAGTATCATACGGCTCAATTCTGATTCCTTTTGAAGGCCCTCGCAAACCTCGATGAAGATGCCCTTGTACTTTGGCTCGCCGCGCTGCGAAATACTACCTCTATCCATGGCATGAATGGCGCCCCAGGGCTCATTGACCTGTTCCCCGTAGCCATGACAATGCTTGCTTCAAATCTCGATCTTCTAGGCAGCGTCGTCGAAATTGTCACTTCGTATCTCTTCCTAGACGCTCGCACAATTCTTGCGGTTCGCGTTCACCAACTTTCCGAGATTGAAACATCTAATATCGGTCTTTGATCAGACATACGGCACGGACCTCTTTCGCGCATATCTCCAAGGATTGACCAGCGGAGCCGTGGGTCCGAACCTCAAGCAGATGATCATATCTTTGGAGTTTCTGGTTCAACTGACGCCTGCGTCAGTCTGGGCAGAACCGATGCATACGTCCGGTCTCTTTGCGCATCTGATAACGAAAGTCACAGACGATGATGTGAGCGCTGTCCCTTAGCTCGAAGAATGTTGCTGACGAGTACGAAAAGGCTGGATCCATTGTCTTGACAGAATTGATTTATCTCTTTGCACGCATGGTGATGGCAGATCGCCCAATATTTGTACAACTCATGTCGGCTACTACCTCGGTACAAAACACGACAGAAACGAAACTTTACGAAGGGCTGTTGGATCAGTGGTGGAGCAAGGTACTACTTCGCCCCTTTGTCTACCCCAGGATATTGTCTCAGTCCTGCCCTTCCGTAGTTCGACGCCATGTCTGAGGCACGGCATCGCAAGCTGACCGCCATGGGTATCGCCTCACTCGTAGCCACAGGCCGCCCGGAGGTTCTACAGCGGCTGACCGGTGAAATATTCAATATTTGGCTTGACGTCTTTGGCGAGATCAAGGAGATTGAAGCTGAGGCAGCCAATGATGCGCCTGACAGCAACGAGTGACTATGCTCTCTCTTTGTCCATGCTAGATAGGGGATTGACAGGCATGATATAGACTTCTTTCTCCCTTGAACCTCAAGCGATATTGGGAACTTGACGAGGCACCTGCGGAGTATTACTCAGATTCGGAGGATACACCTGAATACAATCGCAGGAAAGCGGTACGTTTATGTTAGATTACTACTCTCCTGACATAGTTTCGTCTAACGCTAGCCTAGCTATACGACCAAGACCCTGTGCGCACCATGAAACTCAACGCCTACGTCGCTGGTCATCTCCGTGACGTTGAGCAAGCAATTGGTTCGCAGGCGTTCCAATCTATGTATCTCTCCAAGGCCGACCCCACAGTGGTGAAGCAAATCACAGATGAATTAGCACGTGCATGATCTACACCCACATTATCTACATATATCTTCTCAAAGTACAATGCTAGTCTCTAGACAGCAATACTAATAATCGTCTGACATTGCAGAGCCTGTGAAGCTACCGACTGACGCAGACATGTCGGTGGCGTCTAGATCACTGGAAAACTCGTAGTCGCTTGTGGTCTCTGCTTCAACTTCCTCGGGGATGAACGTGACCCTTTCGGCTGTTTTGACGACTTCTGCACATCGTATACATTCCCAGCCTCCCTCAGTGGCATCACCTTCATCAACGGTGCGTAGGAGTCGCTCCGCTATGCAATGATAGCAATATGTGTCGCCACACGAGGCCTGGTATGGTGTATTGATGGGAAACGTTGGGGGTTCGTTCTCAGAATTTTCGCCAGCTACTGTAGTTGGTGCAGGAGTGGCAATTGATGAAAAGACGTTCGTAGGTTCTGATATGTTGAAGTTGAAAGACGCATTTTCGGCGCAAATGGCGCATTGATCTGCTGCCATGGTCCAGTATCTTCCACGACGTTTCGTCAGCGTTTGTGGTGTCTTCGTGCCCGGGCCCAGGCCGAGCGCCTTGATTGGCGCCATGGCTCTTATATTGCTCAGACTAATGGCGGATACTATGCGGGTGATTGATCGACGAATAGAACGGGCGTTTATGAGGGGAAGGAGGAACAGTAGGAATTCCTACACAGAGCTTCAGGACATGGGGTTCGTATTTGTTGCGAGTACTCACTGTGAAGGCATGCCAGACCATCTGGCGGTTCATGAATTCATAGCTGACATCACGTTTGACAAGCCGGCGCGAAGGAACGAGTCTCATTCGAAGGAGTCTGTCTGTAACGGCACGATACCTTTCATCAAATAAGTGCACGATCTATGGGTGTATTACTCAAATGCTGTACCTTCCGTCCCATAAAAATGCAACAAAGTTCAACAACCCGAGCACAGTGTGCAACGATTCCAGGGATGCTATCGCATCCCATAACCTCTTGCGCATGTCGGACGAAGGTGCATCAGGCCAGGAATTCGACAATGCATGAGAGCGAAGGCGAGCGTGAAAATACGGTACGACAATGGTCAATGTTCCATGGATGAACAGTGTTCGCCTAGGAAGACCAGATGCTGCTCGAATTTAGTACCATAGTATATAAGGCAAATTCAGCGAGACGCACGGGCAAGCTTCTGCCCCAAGCTTTGAGGAACTTTGTATTTTAAATCTTGCAGCTTGGCACCATAAGTCGCGCCTAGATTCCATACCGAAAGCTTGTAGAGTGTCAGTTGAATGATCAAGCTGAGTTCGGGCTCAAAGCGGGATCTAAGGGAGGGCTTCAGCCAAGTTAAAGCCTGCATTTGCTTTGGGACGAAGACCCTACATTCATTGTCGCCAGCGCCGACTGAAGCGGTTCTTGGAGCACATGAACAAGTTCTTGGTCCAAAAGTTCAGAATCTAGCTGGCCGACGCGCATCGGTCGAGGAAAAGGAGGAGACAAGTGCCGCAGAGAGCCCCATATTTCTGCTAGACGTGGCTGAGCTCTGTCCCAAGCATCTTCCCAAGGAGCGGACGACATGAGTGTTACCGGGAGGACTACATTCAAGGCCGGTGCCCATGTGCCGATTCTGATCGAGGAAGATAGGGGATCGACAAGGAAGCGCCCATTCTGATCAAACCGCCAACAGGAGTCATTTCACGCAATCCATTTCTCCCAAAGTCCTCAATATGGCGGAAGCCTTGCAGCAAGTCATCCTCAACACTTTGGATGCAGAATCCACAATAAAAGACACGAGGGCACTCGTTCTACCTGGAGAGACGGGACCCGCGATCTCGAATGACGCTCAGATTGCGATCTTGGGAGCTCTGAATTCATTGTCCAGTAGAGACGTTAGTCCCTCGATCTTGGTTCACCGCCAATATTGTGTAATGTACGCGCTAGATGATCTCGTACGCGACTCATGAAGTCATATCGCATGTGCCGACCCCCGAAGGTTCACAAATCGTAGAGCAAGGATCGAATGAAGCCCGAGTATGGGCAGCTTTACCACTGAAGGGACAGGGCGAACCCATCACGCCAAACCAACTAAAGAAAGCCGTCGGCGACGAGGTCGCGAAGGTTGGTCAAGGGCGTGCATTCAAGAATGGGTGGATAGCGAAAGAGGGAGATGGCTTGGTTAAATCGGTGAATAGCGACGTATATTACCACCTGTCAGCTCTAACTTATACTGCGCAGGCCCCCGAGATTAAAGATATCACACGAGATGACTTACTAGAGATCAAATCTACTGGTACCCTCAAATCCGGGGAGAAAGCTCTTGCAGACTTACGGAAACGTAAATTGATCGTTCAGAAGTGAATCTCTCATCGCTAGAGGTTCAGTAGAACAGCTCATTAATTATACATAGGAAAGGACAGTGGTTCTCTGTAACCAAGGGCCCAAGCTTCAGCACATCCATAGCGAAGCCTGAGACTGATCTAACGGTGGAGATGCTTGCATCGTAAGTCCCACCACGGATCAGCCACACAGTCACTTCACACGCATGACAGAGGATCGTGGAAGACGTCCGCTTTCAAAAAATACAACTTTGAGGCCGAGGGTATACCAACAAATGGAGGTGCTCTCCATCCACTACTGAAAGTCAGAGAGGAAATACGGAATATCTTCCTTGAGATGGGGTTTGTCCTTTCGATGTATCGCAATGGTATCGGATATTGACTGTTGCCCTAGTTTCGCCGAAATGCCTACACAATCCTTCGTCGAATCAGGTTTCTGGTGCTTCGACGCGTTGTTCGTACCACAACAACATCCAGCACGAGATCTACAGGATACTTTCTATCTCTCCGGTAGGTCCTCATCGGTAGGGTGCCGTAGATCGTCCTATTTACAAGTATAGATCCCGCCATATCCCTGCCTCCGAAGAAGGATTACTACGGTCTCGTCTCCAAGGTGCACGAGCACGGCGGATTTGGCTCCACCGGATACCGCGCGCCATGGGTCGAAGAAGAGTCCAGGAAACTCCTACTCCGCACGCACACCACCGCGTCATCCGCACATATGCTCTACAAACTTGCAGCTGCATGTCGGGGTGAGAAGATATCCAGCGACAAAGGTGAATACACACACGGCGCGTCATCAACTACTGGCAGCAATCGTGGCGATCCAGCACAAGACGACGGCTTCCGTCCTGCAAAACTCTTCAGCATAGATCGAGTGTTCCGGAATGAGACGATGGACGCGACACATTTGGCTGAGTTCCACCAAGTAGAAGGAGTAGTTGCTGACCGCAACCTCACTCTCGCTGATCTGATAGGTAAGCCATCCTCAAGCCCAAAGGATATAATGTCTCTAACAAATCTCAGGGTTCATGAGGGTCTTCTTCGATAAAATGGGCATCGAACAAGTCAGGTTCAAGCCAGCGTACAATCCATACACCGAGGTACATCCCTCCATCTCTACGTCATGTCGGCTCATTTGGACTGGTTGCAGCCTTCCCTAGAAATCTTCGCTTTCCACCCAATGCTGAACCGATGGGTTGAAGTTGGAAACAGTGGCATGTTCCGTCCAGAAATGCTTGAACCCATGGGTTTTCCCAAAGACGTTCGCGTCCATGGCTGGGGTCTTAGCTTAGAACGTCCAACGATGATAAGGTCAGTCATACACCACCCACTATCTTTCCGTTGCTTCAGTCTTCATGCGATCACAGATACGGCATCAATAACATCCGGACCCTTGTTGGGCACAAAGTATCCATCGAAGGCATCGAAAATTCGCCTGCCGTAAGATTCTGAGTGCAGATGGCGCAGAGCGTAGTAATGTATGTACAACTATTTAGCCAATCACTATCCACTATTCATGTGGCGCAGTAGCTGGGTAAAATGCAATCCTCAGTGTTGTAACTTAGTTATTTAGAGGCTCAGCCTGTACATGCGAAAGAAAGAAATTGAAATTTATAAACAGGAGACTGAAGTAGATGATAGTTTTACAATGATACAAGGCGACAGAAGATCGGATGATTAGGACTAGAAAGAGAACACGGCCGCATTCTTCCTCGTTCCGAACATATAAACCAACGCTTGGCTCATGAATAGCCCGACCGTGATACCGATGGTTACAGCAATCATTGCACCACCGATGTCGATGCCATTACCATTCGCAGTGATTCCGCCAGCTTGCGACAGGCCAGACTGTCGGGAAATGATTGTAGGTCATCCGGAATCAACCAAAATCAAACAACATACCGGCACCAAGAACAATACCCCAGTAACCATCGACGTGAACGCCGTGCCTCCCATCTTCCTTGAGTACATATTCCCCAGCACACCAACCGTAAAGGCTCCAATTGCAGAGACAACATCTGACCGATTGAAGATATAATGATTTGCCACCTTATTCGACGCGTAGCTAGCACAGGAGATGACGACCATCACAGGCAGTTGCCTACTCTTCCATGGTTGCTGATTTGCCAAAGACGATAAGATCGAGAAGAGAGGAACGATGACAAACGCTGTCCAATACGGGAAGGGTTGGAGATACCAAGGTTGGTTGGGGAGTCGGAAGCAACCATCGTGGATATTTTGTTGGGTCAACGGTACACGATTGACGAACGTCCAAGTGCCAGCCTCAGGAACAATGTTTGTCGTGTTATCGGAGATCCAGGTGCCCGCGAAGGTCGCGGTAGCGGAGATATTCAAAGCTAGCTCGTCCAAGTTACGGCGCATGCTTTTATCGAATAGCAAGTAGAAGTCCGAGCCAATCTGGAGACCGAAGCCGAGGAAAAGGGTGTAAATGAGGGCGTATACCATCTTCACACTTCCACAGAGGATATTCTTTGATGCCAATTCCAGAGAACTACTCACTGAAGTACATGTGAGTAAATGAATATCTCGGTAAGGGTGACGTACGTACGAATCAGATACCCTGGTAGGATACCAATAATAGAGGAAGACGAGATAGCGGTATAGCAGAACAAATGGCTTCGAATGCTGCTCAGGCCTCGAGCCGTGAATGAAATGAAGATGGTGATTGTGATCCTATTTTGAACTCAGCGAAATGTGCCAACCAAGTTGGAGATCACTCACTCAAATACGTTC
This sequence comes from Sanguinoderma rugosum, assembly GCA_017499575.1. Taxonomy (NCBI): domain Eukaryota; kingdom Fungi; phylum Basidiomycota; class Agaricomycetes; order Polyporales; family Polyporaceae; genus Sanguinoderma; species Sanguinoderma rugosum. The sequence goes on along the minus strand of VTPW01000003.1, from coordinate 1,944,796 downwards.
GCGTAAATGACACTCTTCCCAGCCATGAAAAGTTGCAGAAAAGATAGAACCAAGGCACATCCACCAGCTACCCACATATCCAGGAACGAGCCTCCGAATGCCAACGGACAGATCAAAGACGATAACAGAAAGGCCAGAAAGACACGAAACAGCCGAGGATAGACAGGTCCAGACTTAAGAAGTGCTTCAAGTTGTTCTGATGCCTTTTTCGCGGAGATTTCATCGTGAACCACGGAACGATAGATAAGGTGAACCTTGTGGAGAGCGCCAAGTGAGAGTGCACCACCGCACTTAACGAAATGAGTCTCAGAGCATCCCATTTCTTGGTCACCAAAGGAGCAGATAATAACGCCAGGGAGATGAATGAATTCGGCCTCGACCTCCAGGATGCGGGCGGCAGCAATGAGTTGAGATTCTATACGATGTGAGGGAGCTCCAAAGGTCATCAAGGCACGCGCTAGCTTTATGAGGAACTCCTGTCGATTAATCATGGCTAGGTCGAGAGTCGTAAGATGCGGGGACCATTAGTCTTGAAACAATACGTACAGGTAACATTGAACTCGATCCTCGCCCGCATGAGATGTTTTCGGCGGGCTCGGTAGTCCATCTCTCGAAGTGTGTTTTTCTCGACGTCTTCCCTGTCTTCCAAGTACTCGGCGCGAACTCCAGTTACTCTCGGATCGTCGGGGTCCAGTATATCAGAGCCAGTTCCAGACAAGACAGAGGCCATCGAATCCATTCGTCGGAATCCAGGTCTGGCAGAAGACATGCCCCTCGGCGGTGGCCAATCCTCGGAGTTCTGCCTGCTTCCCATGCCGTCCATGTTATTATTGATCGCGTAGAGATCCAGCATGTTATGAAGTACGCCGCGACGTTTCAAGGCTCGCTCAGTATTCGGATCCAGGGCGGGAAGGTCGTTCGGTTCATATTGCTGCTTCCGTTGCTGTTCATCAGCGAAACTCACCGACCGCCTCGCAGATGCCGGCTGTGGTCCGCCTGGGCGGTTTTGATATGTGCTTTCGGGTGCTGGAATGTCATATGGATGCTCGTACGACGACATGGAGTATTTCTTGAATTCATCGTTGGATTGAGGAAAGGTCTCGGCAAGGGTAGCATCTGAGTTCCTATTAGATCCGGGAGCAATACCGCTGAATCGCCTCGACGGTAACTCTTGTCTGGGTGGGTTTGGGCCATTCCGCGGACTAGGCGGGACATTGTCGAACACCGGAACCTGCCACTGCGGTGGTGTCATGTATCGTACGACAGGCGTTTGCTGGGCGGGTGAGGACAAGATATTGGGAGAATACGGCGTTTCCACTCGCAGCGAACTCCGTCTCGGTCTAGCAGTTGGCACTGCAGGCAACGTCCTTGGCGTGGACGGTTCATCATACACGTTGAATCTTGGTGCAGTCGGTGAGCGAGATGAAGGGAATTCGGCAACATTCCTGTCAGTGGACATAGTGGTGGTGGTAGGTAAGGTAGTTGTGGTGAATGGTCAACCAGTAAGTAAATCGCGGAGTATCTTTTCTCCGTCTCGCCGATGGCCCGGGTCACGCCACCCCCTATCCTGACCTAAAGTCCTCGAACTTCAATCCCATATTTCCGTCTGGTGCTCCTTCGATGTCCTTGAAGCCCAGTTTTGCGTAGAATTTCTTCGCGTTATCGTTTCTAGTATCGAGCCCAACCCACACGCCGTCTAGGCCCCGCTCGCCCAAAGATCTCACTACCTCAGCAATCAGCTTTCGGCCCCATCCCTGCCGTTGATACTCCTCCAGAATGTCGATGTGCAGATGAGCTGCAGAGAATTTGATGTTGGCTTCCGGGGCAGTGTGCATATCCCATATCCTTTCGATATATGTCTTATCTCCTTCCTTCAACTCTTTGTCGTAGTAGCCCGCTTCGTTATTGGCGGGTAACGGGAAGCTGGTCTTTAGAGTTGGCCACCATGTCTCTGCTGCTGCTTGTTCGTAGACGAGTGTATCGAATGAAGACAGGACGTATCCCACTACCTCTTTCGTTTCTACGACCTCCATTACGAACCCGAATGTGGTGGGGAGTTTGACATATGGGACGGCATAAACAAGTCCAGGAAGCTCCCCGTAGTTGTGCCGATACTCTGCACTGACCCCAGCATCAGCTGTGAACAGACAGATCCGCGACAATGATTGTTCATCGGCCTCTGTTGCAGGACGGATGATGATATCGGGCATCTTCGACTGGATCACGTCTCGAGGAAGTGATTAGAGCAGTAAATCATTTATCCTCCTTTATAGGATTGGGTGAAGACCTCCAATATGGAAGGCTCAGGTAGCGAAGCATCGTTCTGGAGCCTGAGAGGGTAAAGCTCGGCGTACAGAGTGTGAAGAATAGATTGAACGGTATAAGTATAAGAATACACTTGCACGAATCCGATGGCAAACATGATAGTTAGTACCTTGATGACAAAGTCCATGTAGTCCACGTATCCGCCTTAAATTAATCCAGCCTCCCGCAGATCTGCTTGCAGCCTGCGATCGCGCTCGATGGCCTCTCGTACTGTGATTACTCTGTTACTATCAAGAGGGATCATCATATCCAGCTCCGTCGCGTCGTCGCCGTCGTCGTCACGACCTCCGCCTTCACCGTGCCTCGGGTTCCTCGGGGTATCATTACTCCCTTCTTCCGTTCGTCGAGTCTGGTTTGCAGCGAGGACTTCGGATTCTTCGTCGATGTCATTGGGTTGTTGACGCGAGCCCAAGCCGAGGCCTCGGCGAAGTAGATCCATGCGCTCGAAACCGCTGAAGCCAAAGTTCCGCTCCACTTGGGGGAACAGGGGGAAGCGGAAGGTAGTAGGTTCAGCCGGAGTCGTGCTGGTGTTCTGTTGAGAGTTGAGAATGCCGCGCTCCCAGCGTTTGACCCGAAGGAAACCAAGTAAAGACGTTAGGAGGATGAACCAACCTGTAGAGAATAGAGTTGACAAGACATTACGATAGTAATTTGATGAATAGACATACCAACTGTCATCAAGAAAAACGATAACCACTCTGTAGTGGCATTGGCCATCAGCGCCGCTGCTTGCTCTTCTTCCGTCAACGTGGGCACTGGCACATCGGTAGCATTCCCAGAACCCATCATTCCACCGCCAGGAGGGTAATTGTACTCTCCACTAGGACTGGGAGCGGCTGTTCCATCCCAGCCCGTCCAGGCATCCTCACCCGAGAATCCGTTCTCCACTCTTCCCCTCAACGCAAGCCCGTACTGAATAAGCGTGACTCCCAAGCCAGCTCGTGAGCCTAATCTTGCGGCATGTGTAGTATGGAGTAGGTACGTCAGCAGGAAGCCGACAAACTGGAATGAGATGGAGACGAGCATGTTCCAGAGGAAGGAGAATAGGGACCCGGTGGGTAAGTTATCGATGATCATCTCCCCAAGGGAATCTGGAGCGAACGGCGCATGCACAGTGGTTTCCCAGTACGGTGGGACAGCATCGGCTTGGGCTGATGCATATGAGGGAGGTGCTTCTGATCTTGAATCTTCTGCAGATGTAAATTCATCGCCTATGTACACGGACTCTGTCAGTAATTTGACCAAACTCAGACGATAGCAATTACTCACCCTCTGCTCTCGGCGCTGCTGGCTTGGCCGTGACGTTGGCAAAGACGCCATCGTTGTTGAGGCCTCCACCAACGACTCCAGCCGGTAACCGAGGCGCCAAGCCCACTCGCTGAGACACAGACGCTGGCAGAGCCGCAGCAATCGTACGCTTCAGCCAACCTCCTCTGGGCCGGCGTGAAGCGTCAAGCTCGAAATCCGGTATCTGACCATTCGAGTTCCCAATTTCATTCGGACGAGCGTAGGCAGAAGGCAGAGGCGGCGATCCCGGTGGAGGGTAGTCGTAGTCCACGTTCTCAAAATCATATGTGCCTGGTGGTCGAGAAGTGGTGCCATCATTGTAAGTTTCTGGGGTAGGGAAACGAGGATTCTCATGCGACGAGCCCACCGCTGTGGGAGACGTTGGTTGAGGATTCAATGGCTGAGACTCCGAGGCGTCAACATCGTCTTCGTCGTCTGAATGGTCGAAGGCCGCTTCCATCTCCTCGTGTGCATCTCTGTCCGACCGCGGATTGGGGAGGGGAGCATAAGCCCTCGACATGGAAAGGAACGAAGGTTGTTGGTATAGAAGTGATTATTCTAGAAAATAAAGAACCGATGAAAGTGAGCTGTGGGGTCCGCGACTGCGTTCGTCTTAGGAACGAGCTCGATGTGGCTGTGGAAACGCTAGTAATCTGATTACGTACTCATGCAATATCTCACGGTCTCATGAAATTGCTCATGCACTCCTCCCAAGTCGCGCAAGGGCTTCTCAAGCAACAAATCAAGGTAAGACACATAAAGCGAATACTTTTCATCCAGAAGACAGGTATCTTTTTACAAGTACAGACAACAATGCAATGCTTCTGGACGGGATCGTGCCCATCCAGGCCAAGCTGTAAGCTTGAACTACGAAATACACACAATGCTACAGAACACAATACAATTCCCCAGAGACGGTATAAGAGGGCTTTGGACCTGCTGCCAGAGCCTAGAGAAATGAGGATGTGCATGGGGATGGACTAATGACCAAGTATACCTCTCATCGCAGGTGCAGATCGGCTCGGTTGGCGTCTCTGATGAGGCGATTGATTCGCTGACAGCTTTCCATACGAGCGGCCATCATGCTCTCGTACATCTCCAAAATGCGAACGCTAGGCTGCGAAGCATCCTCCGTCGTTGGGCGAGGGACATAGGCACGCTTTGGTTTTGGCGCTAGATTATCGAGCTTCAACTTGAATGCTCGTTTGCGCTTGTTCCAACGAGTGTTGGACGGGGACGGCGATGTTGGGCGGGATGCATCCTCTGATTCCGTCTTGACGGAGAAACTATCGGGGGGCATCTCCCTTCCCCCGAGCGAAGTCGATGGCGATGGTGAAGGCAGCGTGGACATGCCAGCGCCTCGCATCTGGTCGATGCTGCTGCAATCGCTGGGTTGTGTTTGTAGGGCCTCCTCCTCGAGCTCTGCCCTTGTGCGATAGACCCACATGCGCTCTTGCTGGTAGAAGGAGACGAGGGACTCGAGGAGATTTGCGGTGGATCGCAGGGGATGGTCGGGTGGGTGAGGGATCGCAACATGTGGAGAGAAGGGAGGAGTTGGAATTGAGTGGGGGTAGTTTGCCATTTCCTGATTGTAGTGGTCTTGGTGGAGGATTAGAGTTATTTCTTGCGGGACAACGGAAAACACACCTTGGGACATGACAAGACTATATGAGAACCAAGAAATGGTCTCGAACAAGAGCAGGTCGCAACATATACTTTTCAGAATGGCCCAGAAGCCTCGATGGTGATTGGTCTAGAGTATCAATCACCCCTGCCAGCCAATCACCGCGCTGTTACACACTGTTACGTAATCCGCCGGCCTCCCATCCAATCGTTGCTGCAGCCAATACGCTTCATGTTCTGCCACCATCTCCTCCTGCTCGTTACCGCCGCAGCCTTCGTCGCCGCTGATGAATCACCCCGTCTGTATCACCGTGTCTATCACCCAATAGTACCAGAGCTTCCTTTTGCCTTGCGTGGGACCGTTAACATAAACGACTCGCTTCTCGTCACCTTCCGGCCCTCAGAATCCATATCAGAATCACTGCAGCAGTTTGCGGACTCCCTGCAGCCCGGAGCAGTGGGTTTGCACGATGCCCAGTACCAGGTCGCCCTGGAGCGCGCTGGCGACACAGCCGAAGCGCACTGGGATATATCCTCTGTAAAACTGGTGAGCACTGGATCTCCGTCTCGGCTTCAGGTGGCTTGCTCGGGCAACCGCGATTGCAGTCGCACTGGCCTTAGTCGGGAAACACCGAAGCCCCCTCAACCAGATACAAAAGAGGGTGGGACGGTGGTTGCCCATTTTCGACCACGGGACTAGGCTGGGCAAGATGGCGCCGAGATGCGCCTGCCGTTTCGCTCCAGGAACTCAACGTGGGGCGTGTGTACATTTGCCTCTCGTTCGTAGAGACGGCAGCTGCAGTCTGAACCGTACAAATATAGGGCCTGCAGACCATGTGCATAGATGGAATACTGTATTCCATTACCGCGTCTGAGTGTTCGTCTCGGTCCATTTTGCCCATATAAAATATGTCACGAGTGCCTTTACTAATTCTCTTTTCAGTGTCATCTTGAGAATATCAAATCCGAGTCCATAATTTTACACACAACGGCTGGACCGGACCCCTCTCCTTTCGCCATCGACTATTTCGTATCGCCAATACCTCTGGATGGGTCGTGTTCCAAGTTGAAGAAACGGAAGTCGGATTCTACGGCACTGTCCAGTTTTGTCAAGAAAGTCCAGCTCCTCATGGTGGACACAACCGTGACCGTTCAGCGGCCCTCGTTGCCACCTCTGTGAGCCTCCGTCTCCTATATATCCCCGTCTAGAAGCATGAGGTGCTTCTCCCGCGTGAGGACATCTGCTGAACAATACTTCCCCCTCCCACAGACCAGAGCTCCGTGCCCCTCCTCCCATAACCCAAACCGGGGAGCCAGTCGTCCCCGTACCAGAGAAGTCCTTCATACAGAAATACTGGTTGTACATCGTGGCGGTTTTGATCGCCCTAGGTCAGTTTCCCTTCGCTAAACGCGACCTTTCTTACACGTGCATGTTCCTGATGATACATCCCCACATTCGTAGTTATGTCTGGTGGTCCTCCCGAGGAAGAAGGGAAAAAGTAGGGTTTGTTACGGAAGCGATATCTATACGGTTAGTCATTGGTGGTAGAATATCCTCGGACCAATTTGTATCAGCCATCAGCAATATACGTCCAACTGACCGCCCATGTCAACCATATCCATCACCAACACGAGTGAACAAGTAATATGAGCGCCACCAGTTTCGCGGCAGAGGTATGTATCTCGTCGCTTGAATCTACATTCCGGATTGACTATACACGCGGTGTTCATTTAATTTACTCGAGTTCGGCATTCGTCCAAATCCTCTGCATCTCTTTTTTGAACGGTTCAAGGTTGAACTCTAGCGCGGAGCAAGGATACCCAATATCGAACTTTTCCAACACGGTTGGATGGAGGATACCTAGGGCACCAATCGCAAGGTCCTTGTTGATATGAAGAGCCGCCTGAACCTCCTGCTTGATGTCGGCAAGAGCTCCCTTCTTGGAAGACGGTGCACGGTAGTAAATCGTTGCTGCGCGACCGGGGAAGTACATCGGGTCTATCCAGTAATCTCTCAACAAATAGGAATCCGAAGCAACGTAAGGAGGTAACGTACCATCACATTCCTTGATGTAGTACCCCGTGTCAGCTTTGAAATCGCCGCTAGATATTCTCGGAATCTCAAGCATCTTCATCGCCCGATCCAACATCCCATGGATAATCTCAAAGCCTGCAGTCTTGTTGCACCACACGGCCGCTGCGTGGCGTTCGTTTCGAGCTTGTCTCTCTCGCGTAACGTCCTTGTACACGACATCAGATGTCTCGAAGATCTTGATTGGGAGAGGGTGCGATCTATTTTCGCGGACGGTTTTGAGGAGGCCGGGGATAAGTGTAGTCCGAACGACTTGGAATTCTAGTGTCTTTGGATTGGCTATCTTAACAGCCGTCTTCCCATCATCTTGATGGTTGAGGAATGTAAAATTCTCCTCAAGCGAGCACTAAACCACCATCAGTCCCAATATAGCACGGCAGCGGCAGAAAGACAAAGGATACCAGAATGAGCGGTAAGACTTCGACCCAGCCGGCCAGGGCCCATTCAACGCGAACGACGTCGCTGAGCTTGCTGATGGCCAGAGGTTGGGCAACGGTGCTGGTGGCGGGAAATTTATTCGGCAAGTTATTGAAACCATAGGCAATAGCGGCGTCTTCCATGATATCGCACTCATGGAAGATATCAGGACGTGTCGGAGGAATTTCGACCAAGACTTCATCGGGATTTGATGGGGAGAGCGTTGCGGATAGTGACATCCGTTCAAGGAGCGTCTTTACCTCCGAAGATGACAAAGATAGACCTGTGCATGAGTTGATGTACGATGCATGGGCAGACATAACGCGCGTCGAGATATCCGGGGTTATGCGTGTCTGGCCGTCGGGGAAGACCACTTTGACGGGTTCGATTCTAACAGCAAGTGAAGTTCAGTCAGCACGACAAATACAGCGTTGGGTCACCGTACGTGAAAGGTTCTGCGCAATACTCCGAGAACATTGTAGCGACCATGTTCACCACAATATCTAGCTTGGTCTGATCAGTAGCTGTTACATCGATGAATACGTTGGTCGTGTTCAGCGTGATTTTGCTGTGATTTGAGTTGATGATCGGCGGCATGGAGAGGACCCGGTCTTCTGCATCGTAGATGATGGGATACACCGGTGAGTCACGAATGATGTGGAGATATCGCGCCAGATGTTTCTCAGACTATTTAAGGTAAGTCAGTAGTTTATACCGACTGAAGCTACTACAATAAATGCGTACCTCATATACTATCATAAGTTCCTCGGCCGTGTACTCCTTGTCTTTGCCCAATGGTGCGAACTTGATCGATTGCGGAGGTCTTGCTTCATACCTGAAGGGGCCTTTCAATGTGTCGAGATCATGAGTGCCAATAGCCACAAGCTGGCGTCTCTTGCAGATATTTTGGTGCAGTTTATCTTGGAGCTCTATGAAAGATTGATATGATTCTTGGGTGAATTTGACATTCCGTAGAATCGCGCAAGCAAAGAGGGGGCGGATTTGCTTGGTCTAGCGTCTGTTGTCAATAAGCGAACCGTTGAAAGGAGATCGGTGACTAACTTCAGGACTAACTGTTACAGTTAGTAGGTCTGCTTCCCCTCCGGGAGGGTATACGAGTTTGTATTGAGGTCTTGATGATTTATTGAGGAAGACGTTAAGCGCTCGAGCGAGCCCCTCAATGCACAGGAGATCGTATCTGGTTCTCGGAGGTGAATGATAGCTCATATTTGTATGATATGGAGCGCACCTGTTCGCGGGGATTTCGATTTTTAGTTGCTACAAGGTTCCAAGGTTTACGATGGGCAACGGATCTCTGATATTGGCAACTCACTGGTCGCTCGGTGGGTAGTCCCTTCTTCCTGGCTGCTTCAACTTCCTCTGTGGTCTGATTTCATGATATAGGTAGAATTTCGAGAATAGTATTGCACGCACGTCTTCATCTAACTCCAGGCCATACTCGAAGAGTAATTTATCGAAGTCATCAGATGCTGGAAAGGGCTTTGAATCAAGCAATGAAACAGGGAAGATGGAGTGAGAAATGTACAATATTCTTGTCCCAATCGTTCCCAAAGGCTCGCTTTATCGACTGCGACGGTGGGCATTGTGGCTGGAGTAAACGCTGTACGTGACTCGTCGAAAGTGATCTTGCATCCCGATCACGCCAAGATCTAACCACGCGGTTATCTTATCAGTAAACTCAAGATTCCTTGATCAAACCAAGTTGGAGATGGGGTTGATCGTTTACCATCATGAAGTATGTTGCGTTACTCAGCGGCGGCAAGGACAGTTGCTACAACCTGCTTCATTGTCACAAAAATGGCCACGAGTTGGTTGCTGCTGCCTCTCTGGGGCCTGGCCCGGGCAAAGGTGACATTTCATTCGCCATGGCTCGATCTTCTCACCGACGCCGTTACATTTAGATGAACTAGATTCATTCATGTACCAGACTGTGGGGCAAGACGCCATTGAATACGTTGCCAAGGCCCTCGATGTGCCTCTCTATCGTAAAGTCATATCAGGTGCTGCTTTGGAACAAGGCATGGAATACGGCGCGCGAAGAACTAGAATGCTCGGGGCAGTCCATGGAGACGAGACTGAAGACCTGTACGATCTATTGTCGACAGTCAAAGTACTCCACAGACCAGCCTGGAATTTCTTCCGTTGGAATTGACGCGTATTTTCCAATAGGCCCAGCATCCTGACGTCCAGGGGGTGTCCGTCGGCGCAATCCTGTCAAACTACCAGCGAGTCCGGGTTGAGCATGTGCAAGTTTCCCAAAGACTAGATTATCTACCGCCTAGCTGACCCCTCGATCATGATCACAGCTGTCGTCGACTCAATCTTACGCCGCTTTGTTATCTTTGGCAAAGAGACCAACGGGAGTTACTAGCTGAGATGGTCGAGGCCGGACTGGAAGCTGTCTTGATCAAAGTGGCTGGTATAGGTCTGAAGCCCGAGCACTTAGGAAGGACTCTTTCGCAAATGCAGCCTACTTTTCTCAGGCTGGTTTGTCCTCCATCTGACAATTCGCCACATCCTCATCGTCCCTTCGCATAGAACGACCTCTATGGCTCACACATCTGCGGCGAGGGTGGCGAGTATGAGACGCTGACATTGGATTGCCCGTTGTTCAAGAAACGCCTAAATCTGTGAGGGTCCCGAACTTCTGCCCGTGAACCACGGCTGAACATGATGGTCAGGATTGAGACCGAAACAGTGATACACTCCGACAATGATTTTGCTACGGTTGCTTTCCTTCGAATAAAAGAAGCAAGCCTGGAAGACAAACCTATCAACGAGGATTTCGATCTTGCGGTCCCATCGGTCCTCCAGGCGAAGCCTCAGATGATATATGAGAAGCTCCAGGAACATGATGCCGGCCTCGTAAACGGTACACCACCCTCCTTTGGAAACTTGGTCGAACCCTTGGTCGAACCCAGCCAAGGCACCACAACCACCAATGAAAACGGCGCCTGGATTTCTGTCTCAAGCGTCCAAGCCAACGAATCAGAGGCCAGTATGACAATAGAAGAGGAGGTTAGACAGTGTTTCGAATTACTACTGGGTACGTGTTTTTGTTCAAGTCGTACTAGAGCAAAAATTTATAAGTGTGCTAGCGAAATTGTCACCATATTCCTTGGAGCTCAGTCATTGCGCTCATATCACTATCCTCCTTTCTGATATGGAGCTCTTTGCGAGGGTTAACGTAGTCTATGGGAGATATTTCGGTATCAGCCCTCCATCGAGGGCATGTGTTGCTGTTGGATTACCTGCACCGACTCGCATCAGGCTGGAGTGTACCTTCTACAAAGAAACCAGGCCGGAGGAAAGGGTCGCCTTACACGTCCAAGGCCTGAGTTATTGGGCCCCCGCCAACATTGGACCTTATTCGCAGGCCATTATTGTAAGTTTCAAAGACTCCTTGCTTAAAGTTTCTACATCTAACGTTGGTCTATGTGTAGGCTGGCGACCACATTTTCGTATCTGGTCAGATAGGGCTTATCCCTTCGAGCTTGTCATTGCCATCACCCAGCTGCCTTGCAATGGAATTTGCTCTGTGTTGCCAACATGTTAAACGAGTATTGAATGCTTTACGAGAACATGCTAGTTGGACAGGACATCCCCTTTCCGCCATTTACTGGCTAGCAAACATTCATGATGTTCCTGCCGTTAAGCATGGGCACGAACTCCTCTGCCAGGTGTGTCTCGATTAGCCGCTGGATAAGATTGGGCAAACTAATAAGTTATGGTTCAGAACTCATCAGAACCCAAGGTTCCTTCGCTCTTCGTAGTCGTTAAAGCTCTCCCGAAAGGCGCTCAAGTAGAAAAACAAGTTCTATATCATACGGGCCGCTTTATTACAACAGACGAGGATGGGGAAGTAGTGTCAAACTTAGAAGAGCCAAAATTCGAAGAAGGTGCGTCGCCATATGACCCGCTGCTTCAACGGCTATAATATTTGGGTCTAGATGGTAGTGAAATGGGGGGCGAGGATGGTGCTGAGTGGGTTTCCGAAGTATCCTACTTCCAGAATGATGGTGTTGCGGCTCCCTTCGCGATGATATGCGTCAAGGGTCAAGGTGTGTTTCCGTTCTCATAGGTGTGCAGCAACATCCTCACCGACCGTAGTACAAGCAACTTCTTGGAACGCCAATCGGATGAAATCTGCTCTGGCGCCCTTCTCTAGCCGATCACTGTCAACTCGCGTTTTCGCCGTCCGAGAAACCAACGGTTTGTCAAAGTTCGCCGGTGATTAGTCGTTCGCTCATCTATTGGTCTTATATCTAGCGGTACAAATCCTTGGACTGAGATGCAGTGAAACTTACATTCCATGCAGATCAGTGTCTACCACAAAGAGAGACGACTGGGATGCCGCAATATGCATCATGGGTACTTGAATGTCGTCCATAATGTATAAATATATCAAACATAGCACTTGACTATTCTGATGGTAGACTCGTCCAGACGCGCATCGTATCGTCGTCTTCCTCCAGCTCTTCAACAAGCTCAGTAACCTTTGATCTTGTTTCCTCGTCCAAATCGGGTGCATCGTCGGATTGTGGGGAGTACACCAGCTCGCTACTTATCAGTTCGCAACCGGTGCCAAACTCTACAGCTGCATCAGTCACTGAAGTTAGATCTTGTGGAGGGCATATAAACTGGATGAAGCAATTAACCGTCAGGACTTTCCTCACAGTAAAGGAAAAGGCAGTTACCGTTAGCTGCTTTCGGTTAGGATCCTCATCGACGGAGTCATCGAAGTCACTCGCGCCAGCAGTCAGCGCCTTATCGACTGCTAAATCGAGGCCCTCATCGTCGCCATTTGCCAGAGCGACGCGAACGTGCCCTTCACGCTTGAACATGTAATGTACTGGGGCAAATCGAGCGCTGCGACGATATCAGTACTCATGTGGTTATGCAGCCGGAAAGAGCTTTGAAAGACTTACCCGTGTGACGTCAAAATGCTCCTGACATTATGCAGCGTTCGGTTCGTGTTGTCTGTCAAGCATTCTCTAGGAAGTTCAATGGCGTAAGGAGACTCGAGGATGCATCGTAATAATGAAACTTACATTATTATGCCAACAGTATTATAGGCAAGTGCTTCATATACTAGGTGCTGTTGGCCGCCTGCGTCCTTCCCTCTCATCGCCTTGATAATTGTAGCAAGGAACTCGTTCAGCAACTACCTTGACAGTTCTTCTACCAGCATGGCGCACCTTGGCAATGGCGGTCTCTATGTTCTCTTTTGGAACTCCTTGGGCTTTGACGCGTTTCAGCACTGCAGCGAGGGCGATATTCTTGTCGGGATTGTCAGAACCGCCATCTTGGGGGATGTCGAAGACTCGTGAGTTCCTAGACGTCGAAGCAAACGTGTGTAGAACTTACTACGTATCGCTACGACAATATCCTAGGAATGTATCAGTACCAGCACTCCAGCATCCCGCTCAAAGGGCCTACTCGATTCGCTTTCCCAAATATAGCGCTTCTCTGCGCGTCCAAGACCCCCTTCTTGGTTTTGATTTTTGACCACTGCCCTCGGAGGATTAACGTGACTGGTATATTGGAAAGAGGGGATTAGTGGCGTACCTTGTTGTGGCCCGCTAGCACTGAGGGTGAAGCTGAGAACCACCGACGGCTTGAGTGGATAGCAGGTGAGAACCGAGAAAGAGACATGCCGCCATGAATTTCCGCGTTCGCCTGACGTAACCCCAACGGAGGCATAAACCTTAACCCTAATTTGGGTGTATAATTAGTCGAGTTCAAATCATTGCCACATCATTCGTATTAAGTAGATGCTGCTATCAGTACATTGAAGAGCGAGACTAGAACAACAGTAATCAAAGGTCGAGATATGAAACCCAGAACGAGATACGATAGAAGAAAAGATGAATTTCTGTTATCTAAGGACTCGGTGCTTGCCCGAGAAGCATCATCTCGCCCAATCTCCTCCGCATCGCCTTCTCAGTGGGAGTGGGAGGCACTCTTCGTGCGAGCATAGCCCCGAAGAGCGTACAAAGGCCCCCAAATCGTAGAACCCACGCAACACCGTTACGGCCCAGATATGTGCTATGGTTGCTTGGGTCGTCCTCCACGCCGCCGTCTACAAGGTGGAAAATGATGCTGGATACCAACGCGATCTGTAGTTGCATATATTAACTTCTGCCTGTCCATTCGTAGAGGTAAACGCTTACGATGAACTGTGGCATGACAATGGCCAGATTGTGAATGCCTAGGATCGTACCGCCAGCCATCGGAGTAGCCTCCTCATCGGGGTTCACATCGTACTCGTCGAACGAGCGGCTTCGGACAAGTGGTGTCCGTTCAGTGGCACTAGGCCTACGAGGGAATCCAGGTGTTGATAAGGTACGGGCATGCTCAGGGCGCTGGACCGTTGATGACGAGGGTAGGTCTTTCAACAGCTACAGATGTCTTCATAAGCAACGTAATGAAGGCGAGCGGAAGGGCAGACCATACCTCCATGATGATTGCAAAGGGCACCCAGCATGCCACTGACCAGCAAATCCCAATGAGACTGATCATGATGGTCGCCTGACCCGAGTTAGTTGGCTTCACTTGTAATACAGTTTGAGAGACCTCACCTCAAATACTGTGTTGACGAAAACAGTAGAGAATGTGAGTAATGTAAAAAGCAATAGAGCTCCTGTCCAGATATTGCGGAGGAGGAACGGCATTACAGGGAGACGCAACGGCTCTCCCTTACGAGCTGCATCTGCACGCCATTCTCTAACGGTATGCCTGATCCGGGTGATCTCTGCGTCTTCGTCCTCGTCGCCTTTATGGGTCATGAGCCGGCGATCGCGACTGGCCAAGTGCGGCAATAGCGTGCCAGACACCACAGACACTAGATACATCCTTAACAAATAACGCCGTCAGATTTCGAAGAGTGTTTCGCACCTATGCTGAATAAGAGCAATGCGAGCTCCCCCTTGCGCGTGGCTTTATCGTGTTCAGGCTCCTTCTGATTCTCATAAGCCATGACTTGGCCAATATATGTGGTGCTACATATGACTGTAAGCATCATTTGCACAATTTGACTTGGACAAAAAACTCAACGCGTAAAACAGGAAAGGGAACCTACGGAGCCCGTCACTGAGTTTTGACAAACGTAGATGGATACAAGGCTTACCATCCCATAAAGGCAAAGATCTGAACTACGCATACGCGTTGTATAGGCCTGGGAAGCTTCCTTGCGGCGTTATAGATATTAGATAGAAGCTCAGAGAGTTTACTGTACTTAGAGTGATCAGCAGACTGACAAATGGGAACGAGGTTTCTTCACCTTTCCGTGGCCTTGTGAGACCGTGGCCGTTCCTCTTCTTCATGGCACACGCAGGTGACAAGGACAGTGGCAATAAGCAAAGTCAAACTGACTAGGCAGAACTTGCGAAACTGGTCACCGCCGATGAGTCGAATTATAGGAAACTCTGCCAAGGGAAGGAAACCTTAAATGAAGAAAGTTTAGTTCTCAAGAGGACGGTAAAAGCTGATGCCCATACCAAATCCGTATCCGACAATGTTTCCGGCATGGGTCATCCTTCCATGCCAAGCATTAGCAGAGTTCAGCTGGGCCGGCGGTGTTACGTCAAGGAGGAGGTTGCGCAGCGAAGCTTGCAGAGCATTGAGGGCGAAGTCAAGCAAGTAGAAGGAGACGACTGCAATGCCAATAGCAGTCCCGTTGACCTGTTCAGTATTGAGTACGGGAATGTCGAAATGATACGCAAAGACATACCCGGTTATTCCTGCGTTCGTCCCAGCTTCCGTCTCCCACGCCGAACAAGTCGACAAAGAATGCGGCAAAGCTCTCGCAATAAGCGAGCGTGAACGTCGAGATCACCAGAACCAACGTAGACAGCATGATCCAATATCTTCTTCGATATTTAGACGGCGATGAATCAGATATTGCCCCTAAGACGAGCATTGAATCATCCCGAGCCAATGGCGTTTCGCGAGCACCGCGAACGCACCTATAAGAGGCTGAGCTATTAGACCACTTATTGGCCCAGCTAGCCACACCAGAGAGGTGAGTTGTTCCGACAGTCCAAGCTTCAGCAGAAAGGGATTTCCATAGCTACAAAGCGGAGGGTGAGTTACTCGTGTCCGCCAGTACGCAGCTAAGGCGCTCACCCAAGTTCCACAGTCCACGCAATCTGTGCGCCTGCCATCGACACGCTCAAAGTTATGAGATTCCATGTCGTGAGGAGCTTCTTTCCAACTGGAGACTGTGAAGCAGGCCTCTTCGCCGTCTCTGCAATCTGGACACCGCGTGGCCGACGACCGTCTTGCGCCTCAGCGTTGTCCTTGGAGCTGCTGCTATGCTTGGAGCGTGCTGCTGGCCATGGTATCTGGGTTGTGGGATCTGGGTCGCTACTGTCCGCAATTGGGGGCATCATGTTGGATAACGAAAGAGGTCAGGATGAACGCGGGGTGGTGAGCATTGCCTTATTTAAGACTTCTGTGATGTTCACAACGCTGCAGCCTTGGTCCGAAGAGGTAAGATCAGCGCACGTGCATAGGAGCTACTCATGTCGCGTCATTCAAACACCAGACAAACCATCCAGACCATCCATCTAATACAGAAATCCGCATACAACGGCAGAGCGAGAGCGTATAAAATACATAAATAGCTATAATAAATGAAACTTGGCGATGGCTACACAATGCTCAGAGAAATAATGCGTAAATACAACAGAAGGGAATACACGAAGAACATCAGAATGTCAAAGAAAGGTCAACCATTGCGGACAGCAGTCGCGGATAAACCTCGCCTGTGAACAGATGCGCTGGGAAGCTCGGAAGGGACAGCTTTGGTCAATCGATGATGGAATCCCAACCGTCGCGTTGGTGTGGTTGTATTTGATTCAGATTCTGCAATCGAGGGTGGTTCCGGAAACTGAGCATATTGGCTGGGCGGCCCGGTATATTTGTCGGGTTCGTCAAAGACGGGGCCGTTCGCACTCGTCAAAGGGAGCGGAGTATTGGATTGCGAAGACGACCGTGTGAGTATGGGAATGGATGCAACATTGGGTCTCGACGTTGTTGGACTCGTGCCGGATCTATTTCGAAGCTCAGGTTGACCTGCTGTTGAATACGACACAGGTGTCGGTCTCAGTTGGGCAGCAGACATAGAAGGTCTTAACCTCCGAGGAGTTGTTGAACCGGTCAACGGAAGGGGTGTCAGGACAGAATCGTCTCCGCTGGCTGACGGCGCGATGGATTCATTTTGGGATTTGTTGTCTGACGAAGTCCCTTGACTTCCACTTCGGTTCCGCCGCATGTACCGCTCCATGGCAGATGCGTCCCGTTCCCGCATCTTTGTGGCCACTGGGGATAAGGCAGATGCAAGTGCGGACGCGTTATTCAAGCGGGAGGCATTTGGAGGCATGGGCGATAGCGCTGAGAAAGTGCTAGCGCTGCTTGCCGACGACAGATTCGGCGAGTGGGTGTGACTTCGGGATGGGTGGAAGAAGCTTGAGGCGGACGGGTGAGGAGGTGACGACGACAGCGACGATTGACTATACTGCGCGAAGGAACCATCTAACTCCCCACTATCAGACGTAGCGGTCGTCCGGCTTGTGCCAGAACCACTGCGCATGCGCGGTACCGGCAGCGTTGCACTGTTCGTCGGAGGGCCACCACCCCATTCGTGACCCTTCTCAGCAGCCTGATTAAAGACAAGACGTCGTAGCTTCTTGTTATGCTCAAATTGCATGCGTGCCGTGTCCTGCAAAGTGTCACGCGTGCTAAATCTGTCATAATATTAGTCGCGGATTAGTAGCATCAACAAGGATTGCTAACGAATATGCGTAATCGGACGCAGTGAAGCCTTCGTTGTTCCGCGCGGCGTATTGACAACCCCTCTCGATGAGGAGCTGAACTACCTAAAGCAATTTGAGGATGTGTGGAAATTTCGTTGTACGCGTAGACTTACTGGTATATGCCCCCATGAACTCGCACTACCCCATGTTACTCAACGATAACATCACCAAAGAATGTACTCACTAATGAAGCGGCGTATTGCCTGAATTGTCAGACAGATCAATATCTGCACCCAGGTCGCAGAACATCTGTAAATGATCGAATCATTGTTCAGGCGCAACAGATGGTAGTATACGCACTCGAACCATTTCCTCGTGTCCCTTGAGAGCAGCAATATGAAGCGCGGTCCTCCCTGACACATTCGACCAGTCGAGGATGTAAGAATAGCGGTCATAGTATAGTCGGGCCATCCGGAGTGCAGCGCCAATAAGGTCCTCGGAATTTACGGATCGGCTCATATACGGGTTCTGCACTGGCGGTTGGTAGTCGGCCAGTAGCATAAGGATGGTGTTGTTCTCTGAGTCCTAATGAAAGTCGCAAGGCCGTCAGATTTGCTTCATCCCTCAAGAGATTGAGTGCGTGCACCCTACTGAGTTCCTCGTCATCGTGACCTTCGCCCAATAAGAATTCAAAGGTTTCCTCGTGGCCTAGCACTGCTGCCCAAGCAAGAGAAGTGTAGCGCCTCGGCGATGGGTCTGGGTTCCGCATATCTGTGCGCTGAATGAGCCTCCGCACTAGAAACAGATTATTTTCTATTGACGGCGGCAACATTACGCAGTCAGTCATTTGGAGAAGCGAACAATACAGTTCATTTGGGCGCACCTTTAACGGCTCGGCGCAATCTCACTGTTGCATCCTTTTCCGCCATTTCGGATGGGTGGTGGTGGATTACTGTGGTGGGATTATGAAGGGGAGATGATTCTGATGAAGCGGCAGAGTGACGAGTTGGCGTCTAGCGCTATAGTCCCCAAGTCACACATACGCACGTGCACGAAACTCTTTCCACTACCAACGACAACGACTTGAACGACGGCATTTCGAGGCCTTGAGCAGTAGGCTACTGTTAACCCTGTGTTCCCATTTTCTTGCCTTTCTGAGGACTCTCCCCACCACTCTCGACAACAATGCCCAAGGTGGTCTCTCGGTCTGCGGTTTCAGCATCTACAGATGGTGGGTACTTTGATTGTTACACCCTGGATGAGGCGACTGATGCAACCATCTTTGCTAGCACACCCCACTGCCTCGTCCGCGGCGGCCCTACGCGTCTATTGTGCGTGCAGCTCTAAGGCTTTCGATTGCGCCACATCACTGAGCTTCACGATATAGATTGCCTCTGTGGCGAATTCATCGTATGTTTCAGCGCCTCACTATCGTGTAGAGACGTCAGCCTCACTCTGGTCGCAGCTTGTGATCGACAAGTCCCTCTCGAGCCTACCACGGAGGCAAACGGATAATGCCATTATAGTCCGCTCTCAAGATAGCAACGACCAAAAAGCCCGTGTCTTCAAGCTTAACGCAAAATATGCAGACCCCATACTACTGGAAAGGCATGTCATTTGCGTCCATTGTTCATCTTCCAGGCCGTTGAGTCAATATACAGAAAGGACGGTCATGAACGGCAATACAGATTCAACTGCCCTCGCTGTACTCTTCTCATAGGATATCAGCATACGCCCCCTCCAGCCAAATCATCTCCGTTCATCTACATCCTTTCTGGTGCCCTCACGCAAATGCAAGGCCAGCTACCCCAGGATGCGTTTGACGGGGAGAACAATTGAAGTTTCGGCTGTTTGTCTATGTTTGCACCCCCTGATAGCAAGCTGAATCAAACAGGAGTACACCCGTGCCCCTTTCCTTGTCCCCTGTTTGGCCGTACGTGACATTGTCCCAATTCCATTATCCACCGCCTTCTCACTGTGCAAACACCATAGTTCTCCGTTGTCACCGTCTCAATGGTTGCTTAGATACTTTTACGAGGTGTTTGAATACATTGGTCCGCTACCAAACAGCTACCATAGAAGGCGAATCGTACTGCTTGACGCTATGTTTGGTCTTCAAGACCCTCATCCGTTCGCCTCGTGTTTTTGGGTATAAATTGCTTGCGTTTCAGTCCTTCTTCAGCAACAGCTGAGCTGCTCAACAACTACCCACCCCACTCCAGTTTTCTCCTTCTCCATTCTCTTTGCGTCGTCGATATGGCTTACGGCTACACCATCTCCCTTCTCCCTGACGCACCCTCCTCCTCCCACTCATTCTCCGTCTTCCAAAATGCTTACGCACCACGGGAGACGTACGCTCAGTACGATGGTCTTCGCCAAGCCCTTCGGTCGTCCAGCCGAGCCAACGTTAACGCCAACGTCAGCGCGCGCGCAAAGGCCTCTTCGAAGAAACCTTCGAAGAAGATATCCAAGCCCGCCAACAAGCTCTCCAAGCTTTTAGGCCGGATTTGATTACCTCGTACTTTCCATCGAGAAGATCGAGTTCACATAACCTTGGTAGGCCGAGATGGTCCCGTTAGGTCTCCGCACCTCGGGTATCTGCCTTGGTGACCGCGCCCCGATGGTCCACGGCTTCCCAACGCTCTTGCGCAAGTTGTCCTAGGGCTACATGGGGAAGTCATCGAAGCACGAAGATGAGCATAAGGAGACAACAGAGAAGCGGAATCATTTGATGCCGCCCGAGTCAACAAGACGATGAAGTACAAGAGAGAAGATGAAATAAATTTGGAAAACCGACAACCGGTTGCTTGGTCTTCCATTGGGAGGGGCATCCACGGACTAATAGTATATGCATAAAGTGTCTCATATGGACTTTGCACGGACTTGTTATTTATTGCTGTATTCATGTATCTCCTTGGACATTGGTCAATCACTCAGACATAGCATTGTGGAAGTAAAGCGAAGCCCCGAGCGTCTACGCGGCGCTTGCCGGCGCCGTCGAGACGATCACTGTCTTGCTCAGATTCCACGACCTCGGACCCCCTCCCACTACGCACTTTCAGACGTGCCCGCTCATGAATCTCCCGACGTCTCGAGAGCTGGAGCTGGAGGTATCTCTGAGGCAACGAGATGCTCAAGTTGCAGAATTAAGCGTGAGTACACGGTTTTCCTGTTACCCCAGGCTCACTGACGACAATGTCTTGCCGCCAACCTCACAGGACGAAATAACCCGGCTACGACAATACTTGGCACGACAGCCAGGGCCCTCAACAACCGATCCAATTACTCTCCCCCCTGCCTACGTCTCAATATTATTACCACAACTCGATGCCGCTTCGAGACCCAACTCAACAGCCCCAGGATCTACCGTGACCGCTGCCTTGACCCAGAAGGTCAAGGCGCTCCAGGAGGAGAATGACGAGCTATACCAGATTCTCCAGTACTCTGAAACCTCGAAACTGAAGGAGGAGGTGCATATTCTTCGGTCGAGCGTCACTCGCCTCGAAAATGCGCTCCGTGGTGCGTGATGCGTCGTGACTTTAGCTTCTCTGAACCTCATTGTCCCCTCACAGAATCTGATCAAACAGTTTCGGCGCTCTGGTGAGAGTTTTGCTGTCGCTTTTTTGCGTGTCCCTCTCATAACCCGCCTACCAGCCAGGAACTCGAGAAATCGAAGGAAGCGTTCGCTGCCTTGAAATCCAGCGCGTATTCGAAGTCGAGCGCGTATTCGGACAATAGCCATAGTGCGGCCCAATCACACCTCACCAGCAATGGCAATGCACGTACCACCTTCTCCAAGCCCCTTCCCACTGGTCCCAAGGGACATAAGAGGCCCCGACTCTCCGATACCCAGGCATCCACAGGGTCGAGTGGTTCAAATCCGCCTCCCCAACGATCATATCGTCCGAGTGAACCAAGAGGTCGGTCGCCGCGACCGCACACCGACTCCCATGGGAAGCACCGGTCCGAATCGAGGATGGATGTTGATGGAGAGGCTCGAGCGCGCCCACGGTCTTCTGTACCCCCGTCGCGCGATCGCGGACGTGAACGCGGACGCGAAGAACGGACCCATAGCAAGGAGCACTCGCATAAGGACGAGGAGAAAGATGTCGATGAAGGGAAGGATAGAGGACGGGACAGAACGAAGGCTCCTCGACGGAACGGGAATTTCAATGTAGGCAGGCCTAGCGCTGGTAGCGTTGGAGGAGGATCTAGCCGGAAACACGAACGAAGCAACTCCCATCGCCATTCACAAGGCGGGGACCGGACGTTGAAGGAACGAATGGGACTATGAATAGCTTGGGTCTGATATTGGACAGTTACCCCCTCGTTGCTTGTAGTGTATCTGGTACGACTCTCATAATCACCCCACTGTAGCCTTAGCTGACTGACTTACCTGATACCCCCTTATAGCTGTATTCATATACCACATTTGCTATCGTCGCTTTGTCGCACTGTCTTGTCAATAGCCCATCCTATTGCATGCCTTCATTTCATACTGGAGCTATATACTATCCTGGGGACTCTTTATCTTATGGTCGGATATTTCGGCATGTTACTTCATTCGCTCACCTTCGGAAACTAGGATGTGGCGCCTAATCTTACTGTAGTAAGCTCGTCATTTCTCCTTCTACCTACCATAAAACACAGTAACCTAATTCGAAGAATTGGTGATATAGACGAACAATGGCAGCACGAAGCATCCTGCCACATGTAGCTTTCTCTAATGTCCACATTGATAGGCCAGGTGTTGTGGCCACTTGAGATTCAGGCCACATCGAAATCCTATAAATATGAGGGGACTGGAGGTTCATCCCCCATCTCATGCCACATACTCGCGGTCGCTCCACATCATCTTTTCTCAATGACCCTTATAATATAGGGAACGCCCAGACGTCTTCTGGTGACTTCAAAGAGAACATACCTCAGCGAAACGGGACCAAACATACTCGACGACACTCAGGCCTTGCGCATTCTCTTTCTCGTTCTGCCCTGGGTGCGACTGACTCGGAGCCGGTTCTTCGTGGACGACGTTCAAACCTTGGGTTCGCAAAAAGCACGCCTCTGAGCCCCTGCCGCCCCCTGGATGTTCCCTCAAGCCTACGCAAATCGGTTTCTCGCTCTCGTAGTCCCTTCGTTCCTCCAGAGCACTTTCCGACTCCCAGTCATGCCTCCAGTCGTCAATCTAGTGCTTCGAGGACTGGATCCGTGCTTGTCGAGACTGAGCTCTACGATGCTGTGCTTGACGAAGACTTCGCTTCACTGGAGATAGAACCTACATTGCTTGCGCCGTCGACCTTTTCAGCAGAGTTACTTTGTCTTGGAGACACCTACATCGCTGCACTGCTGGAGCCTTCAGTCGACCTCCAGATACCTCCCTCGAACACAGTGGTACCAGATGCTTCTCCTTTGTTCCGGATGGTTCACTCTCCTACATCGGGATACGGCTTGGTTGCTACCGAAGACATCGAAGTCGGGACCGCGCTTCTGGTTGAACGCCCTGTTGTCATCGTACCACACGATTTAGAGTCCTTGTCGCAAATGTCGGATTCAGTCGCTCCTCTACTTGCCAAATTACCCCAAGAAGACCACCAAGAGTTCATGAAGCTCTCGAACTGCACCCCCTTTGGTTGCGGAAAAGTCGAAGGCATTATAAAAACAAACGCTATACCCATAGAACTGAAGTCTCAGGAAGACGAAGACAGTAACTCAATCATGTATCACGGAGTATTTATCAAAGCCAGTCGCTGTAATCATAGGTAAGCCTCTTTCCAGACGAAGTGATTTTTCCTTTGCTCAATCGATCCATAGTTGTTCTCCCAATGCTATCCGTAGATGGGACCTTCAAACTTTCACCCTTCACCTGGAAGCTGTTCGGCCGATAAATCCTGGAGACCAAATTACCGTGCACTATGTACCTCTCGAACAACCGCGCTCCGAACGGCGTGCGCAGTTACAAGAACTGTACCAATTTACTTGCCAGTGTGATCATTGCGACGTTCCTGACAAATTAGCGTTGACTGGAGATGATACACGGCAACAACTACTTGAATTCAAGGGACGATTCCCCTCTTTCGAAGAGTGGTGCTTTGATCTGGAATTCCCCGACGATCTCCTCATTCGTGCTCACTCTCGAGGTCTGGATCTTATCAAAAAGGAAGGACTGGAAGCCTTGGGCCGCGAAAGGCATGCTGATCGTATCGCCATGTGTGCTGGTGCTCTCGCGGACGCAGAACTGTTCACAGAGTGGATCCAACAAGTACGGGACATACGCGTCAAAAGGCGTCCAGAGCAAATCGGAGCGTTCGATAGATGGCTAGAAGACCCGACTACGTTTCCTATCTGGAACTGGAGGAACCAAGTCCGAGACGGTGCCCCGCCGCAATATGAGGATGGGTCTTTGACAAGATTCTTTTCGCCCCCTCCAAATGCTGCCTGGCCTAATCCGTCGTTGAATACCCAAGAGTCCGAGTCTCAAGGTCGCGACAGTGGCCATATCGATGTACCCGCAGGTTCACTTTGCGCGGCCAATATACCATAGACATAGAAGATGAAAGCTCCTAGTAGAGCATCTCATAAATACAATATAGATATCATCCTCGTTTTATACTCGTCTCAATATTTATAGCTATCTCAGATCATTCAGCATAGACAGACTCGATCGGTTTCAACTCGTCTTGTGTAGGCGTTCTGACTTTACGTAAGAACGGTGCTTCAATGGAAGACAACTGTTCCAAGTTTCCCACTTCAAGTTTGCTTCAAGTTCCTCCGTGCCACACCAGGACGTAAGTTCACTCTCATTACGGTAGTCTTCTCATGGCCAATAAGTTTGCAACAAGCACTCATCGACGCTTTCTCCCAATTTTAGTGAAACGCCTCGCGTCCCATTGAAGGAACGTTTGGAATGCAAAATCGACATTCCCCGCAAAACACACGTGCATATGCATCTACCTTCGCCACGCGTACCCATTCAGCCTGAATTCTTTCAAATCCTACGGTATCCCCCCCTCCCTATACCGTCAAGCTTCGCTACTAGATATAACCTTTTTGCATTTGGCCATCCTCTGCAAGGCATCATTCTCGATAAGTCAATGGTGATTTAACTGTGTTGAAAGCTACTAGGATCACCTGGCGTATCTCATGGTTAAAATGACATCACAATTTGGAATGTAATGGTGGTCAGGAGAGCAGGGCCGCTAGGGTGAGCTTTAACTAATCTTGAACTAGACGATCATTCATGGACGGGTTGGAATAGAAGGGTAGGGTGTGGCGCCGTCAAGGAGTAAATGATGCTTGAGACTTACTTACAACCAGCCAACTAGGCTTCCTCGAATAAGGATCTCATACACTGGACGTGTACCAAGCCCATCCAGCGTCGTAAAAACAACAAAACCGTTGGCTATCTCGGTGGTTTACGAGGATCCTCCGGACCTCCGTATCAGCTCGCGTCCACGTCAAAGTACATCCGCGTTCGCTGTAGGCCTCACAACAGCAGCCGGACTTTCCCTGACCGCCTCATTCCGCCTTACCGGTACGGAATGTACGCCTATATCCCTGAAGATCATAGGAGACGACTTAACCAGCCCTTTCGTTGACCCTTGCGGCACGGCGTTCTTTCCAAATTCCAAATCGTGATTAGGACACGAGAAATGGACGAATGAATGCAGCACAAGCACTGCCGGTACATTCGAGGCTTTGCGCAAGCGGCCGCCATCTGCTGTGTATGGGCTGGGTGAGTCCCGCCAATATTTACAAATTCGCGATCCATTCTTCGGCTTATACTTGTCTCCAAAGTTCAGCCACTCTTTAGCCTCCTTGAGCATCGTACCCGTCGTACCTGAGACACTCTCCGCGATTTCGCCATTCTCCGAAACCGACTCATAGAGTTTGCACGGCCACAATTGCAAATTACTTCAGAGTGCTTCCAAGAAGCTTAGTACGGTAGCATATGACGCATTCCCTACTTCCCTTGATCCGACAGACACCATTGGCTATCGACTCCGGACCGCTATTCTGCTTATTGTTTCCGTGCTTGCGCTCAAGTCTTGCTACTCCTGTTCTATCATCGGGATGACTATACTCCCAGGTACGATCGGGGAACTAGCCACTGTGGAACTTCTTCAATTTACAAATCCTATATGTACGGTCCCTTACGATCTCGCTATCGTTGGTGGCCTCTGATCCGCCCGACCTCTTTGATCGCTGATGTTATCCTCTGACTTTATCCTGCATTTTTCCGTCTAGAATTGCGCCAGACCAGTTGCCGCCACCGATCGTTAGTAATTATCGAACAGCGCGCTACATGCAGACCTTAGACGCACCGACTCCGACCTCAGGAAATACGGTATCTGGTCTCCATACCCACACACAACTACGACCCTACAGAGCGCCCACCATGGTTCCACACAATCTTTGCTGTTGCTGTTCAAGTGCACACGAAAATTCGAGTTTCAGGTCCTCGCTTTCAACTAAGGCTGCCGTTGGGCTGCCGCTCATGCCGCCAGCCTGAGCGCACTGTTGTGTAATCTTCTCTACGACCCTTATCATTGGAATCCGACGTGGTGCGTTTGCGATGGCCACCATCCCGCAATCCGCAGTTGCCTAGGAAATCAAACACAACGCTCAAGAATGCGACTCGAGGTCCATCGTAATTTGCTTGGACGTGCTGTCTCAAGTTCTTGGTTACACACTTGTCGGAGGAGCACTCTTCGCATTTCATGGTTACATTTAGGTTCATATTCCCTGTCCGAAATCCAAGGCTCTCACCAACCAAGCGAAGGATCATCTTTCCCCATTTCTCCCGACGTCAGTAAAGACACCGGTCCTCAGCTCCACGCCGCCATAGCTGGGCTAGGCGTCGGGAAAACTCTTCATTGTCGGAAAGCCACAGCTCATTTTCTTGTGTCATCAATCCACGACACAATCGTTCTCCCTGTGCCAGCAGCCTAAGGAAGAAGTACTTTCTATCTGCCATGTCACGCAGGCACCACTGGCACCATCGGCGCCATTATCGCGTTACTAGAATCCTCCGATCTACCCCAAATCCACTCCACATACTATCTAAGCAGGTCCTCCCCGATGCCAGCCCTGCCTTGGCACTACATGAACAGCATTGTCGAACCAACATCATATGCGCTTGCCGCCCGTATGGGAAAATGCTGTGGAAAATGAACTAGAATCCAACACATTCAGGTTTCATATCCTCGTGTTCAATCAGCTTGGAGAGTGTTGACGCTGGGCGCGCCGCCCTATGATCTCTCAATGATCTTCACTCTTTTCTATGGCCCTTGTCACTAGGCCCGGTATCGCTTATTCTGCGACGCGTCTCTGTCAATGATAGGCAAAGCACTCCCGTGACGGACACCGATACTAGGAGTCATGGTCTATTATACATCTAATCAAGGCCATCGTCTTTAACAATCGTAATCTGTCCGGCCCAGACCCGAACGTGTCACTGCTCGCGACACGAACTTGCATTCTCGTCTCGGTGCGATGCCGAACGTTTGAACTGCGGTTGCGAGTTGCTTAGTACCCCAATTCAAGCATTTGCTGGACTTCTTGTGCCCCCTCAACACCGGCGATTTCTCTCCCTGTCTCTCCCTCCCTCGTCCCTTACCGACAATCAACAATCGACAATCGATCCCGCTACCACCGGCCGAACGCTCTTTGCGGTTGCGCGGTTGCTTACCATCACCCATTAATAATGATTCGCGTACTGCAGTCAATCCCTTACATGCGCTTATACCCAAACTTGTTGACATTAGGCTCTCGCAGGCTTACATACCAGCTAAGCGAGGAACCGCCTTTCTCCATTTCTCCATTCCTCGATTAACCTCTCATCGGCCCTTCCCCATCAGCTCCCCAACGCCCGGCGTTGCACATCCCGACTCGGTATCCAGGGACAGTCAATCGCGTGTATGAATTCACCGCACCGGTGTATATCGGCGTACATATGCACATAGATGCTGTGCCGCGAATGCATGCGGTTATCCAGAAATCGGAGCAGACAATTCAAACGACAGTGACCCCCTTACAGGCTCCTGGTTAATGCGGGATGGGGTCGTTGGGTTCTGGAGCTTTGAAGATCCAGTGGTATTGATCCGTGTTCGTCGAGACGCCCATAATGGGTAGTGAACTAGAGAGATCTTGGGGGTGGCGGGGCTAGGGTGAATTATCGCTCCTAAGTATTGTAAGAGGTTGTAAGTAATTAATCTTCTAGTGTTGCTGTGGCACAGACTTTGTTATCTCACTAGTATCCACTGCCAGCATCGCACGGAGTTGCTCAGGAACTCGTACATGGAAGATCGGCAGTCCGCAAGTATCTTATCAAACTTGCCGATAATATGAATGAATGCAATGTCAAAGACTACTACTCAGTGCTTCTCTGGCTCTAGGTTCCGCCGTCTCGTAGTCGAGCCCTCGTTACAAGTCCAAACGCGCCGCCACCGCCGCTGCCCCTGGTGCAACCATTGAATGCATTGGCAGCACTCTATCTGATGTGCATATGCATGTTGAGGCGGAGCCGCACGTACTTCGAGGTTACTGATAGCTCTCCGTTCATTTACGGTTTCATTGTTCCAAGCGTGTCTTGACGTCAGTTCTTCTCCTATATATTTACGAGAAGCCGCCGTTGGTTATATTGGGGTGGCCGACAGCTAACGTTGACGTTATCCCTATACGTCTAGGTCTAGGTATACGCCGCCATACGCCGCATTCGAGTCCATCACTGGCACCTCATCTCATCAAAGCTTCGGTAACGCGACTGCCCAGGCTTCCGCGAGTTGCGCCACACTGGCACGCATGTAACATGTATCAGAGCATCAGTTGTTTCTGATGATTGACAGACAGCAAGTCAGTCAAACGCCGCGCCTCTTCTCCGTTGTTCCTTGTTCTAACTCCAACCTCGAACCCCATGCTAGTACGCCCGGTATAGTTATGATGATAATCATCGACGGTTAATGTCCACCACGATGCTGTCCACCTGTCCATCTGCCCACGAGCGGCCTCGGTAATCGGGTCCTGCTCTTCCTCATCGTACTTACGGCACTCGGCACCCGATGTTCAGTGCACTTCCATAATCACCAATATCAATGATTTCCTCGTGAACTGGGTGGGCCGCCGAGTCCGAGGCCTAGCTCTCAACACATCCTTCGAATCTCCAAGCGAGTGACTGACCTAGCAACCCAGAGTACTCACGACTCACCGACTTCGAAAGTCTCCTACTAGCCTGGGAAGTTGGAATCGACGCACTCGTGTATGTCGACCTGCTCCGAGGCTCGCCGCTCTACTACCACTAAGAATCACCAGGTACCCATCATAAGCAACTCGAATACATGCACGCACGTCCGCCGCACACCATCGCGTCGACTGCGCGAATGCTCCTCGCTGCTCCGGGTAGGTAGTAGGCGGTATCGTAGGCCCGACTGCAAGCTTTGTTTGAAGATCTAACCGCTTAACTTAATCATATCCTTCCCCATGTGCCTGCTGCTTCCAGTAATGCTGGTGCTGCCAGTGCTAACGGTGCATCCAGCTATCATCTAACCCCGGAATATACAACTCAGGTTAGTCTTGTTCGAAAGTCTTGCTCGAACAAGGCGCAAGCTAATACCGTACTCCAATCAGAGTAATCAGCATCACCACACCCAACCACGGCCCTCGATGTACGTTAGCCGGGGTCGGCAGCCAACCCTCGCCGACGCACGCAACTCTAAACACCAGACTCTAAGTTATCGCAACCCTTCCTCGACATTCTCGACTCGGGAGTCGGTTGTGTGGGGTTTATGAGGACTTATGATCGAAAGCTAATTACATAAATTAATTATGGTTATGGAATGAGGCCCTCGCAACGACGTCGAGCCTCGACTGCGGCGCGGTTCTAGTGGTAGTTTACCGTAATGAAATGAAACGGTACTTATTATTAGTAGGAGTGGATATAGTAAATAGCGGGAATTAATGAATGGCGAATGGCTGATAATGGGTCGGGAACAGAGGGCAAGGGAATAGTGAATGGTAGGTGGTAGTGAGGTGGTATGTACGGAATGATCTTCGAACATTGATCGGACACCTCACTGGAGTGGAGTATCAATTCAATATTCAATATTCAACGAAGCAGAGGGGGAGCTATCGCGACGTCCGTTGTTGGCGGTGAGGATGGTGAACGGTGAGCGGCCAGACATAGACTACCGTCCAATAGATATCCCGTAACTACGCACAAAATTGGAGTATGACCGAGCCCCGAGCACATAGAACTTTTAGAAGACCCGAGGTTGAGTCTGTCACTCCTTTGTTTTCCTCGGTATCGGCACGTTGACATGCTATTACTAGGCGAGGGTAAATATAACGAAAGATATAACGAGATATAGATGTAGAAGACGTTCTC
Organism: Sanguinoderma rugosum; assembly: GCA_017499575.1. Classification (NCBI taxonomy): domain Eukaryota; kingdom Fungi; phylum Basidiomycota; class Agaricomycetes; order Polyporales; family Polyporaceae; genus Sanguinoderma; species Sanguinoderma rugosum. The sequence continues at coordinate 1,914,894 of VTPW01000003.1, read as the reverse complement.
ATGAGCAGATAGAATGCCGGACTTGGAGAAGCGTGTGTAATTGTAATAGTAATACATTGGATATTGTTACCCGTTGTCATTGTCATCTGTTGTCAGCAAGTGTGGACCATGTAGGTGCTCCTCGGCCGTGGGATCAAGCTGTACTACAGGCGACGAAATTCTTTCAAGACGTTTCAAAGTACCACTGTGTTCTTCCATCCCATGCCTCTGCGTGAAGACGACTAACCCTCTTACACCCCTATCTCCCTGTCCTCTCCTTACTGCCCCTCTCACTCCCTAAGCCCCTCTCCTTCTCCTAGCCCCCTGTCATCTTCCCTTCCTACTTCCTACTTCCTGCTTCCTGCTTCGAGGTCGCCCCCCGGCGACTGGCCAAGTCTAGACTCATTCAAAAATTCAAAGTAATAACTCACTGCCTCACTCGCCCGCCCGCTGAAAAACACGTAAAGTCGGCTTCTACAACCCAAGCCCACATTCGAGTAGTCCTGCATTTCACCGATAACAAGTATTGCACGTAACCTGCCAGCAATGGAGCTCACGCCGCACTCGATGCGGGCCTATTGCAGGTCCATTGTCCATTGTACCTAGATTGTAATCAAGTCAAGCGCGCCACGACACCGTCGAGTCTATTCCATATCTAAAAGTCAAAGGCCCTAAGAGAATGAGAATGAGAAGTACTTAGACGGTAGGAGAAGGCACAGTCAGAACGCCGGGCCCCTATCCCCCTATCCCCCTTTCCTCCAACTTCGGACTTCGCGTCCAGACTCAGTCAACCTTCAACCTTCCAACCTTCCAACCTTCTCCCCACTTCTCCTACGTAGTTCCACTACCAAAGTTCCGTTCGAACATTCGCAAACTTAAGTTACGTCCCCGTATTCGATCCTCCCACTTCACTGAGCACTGTCAGCGGCGAATGTGAATATGGGTGTTCTGCCCGAGGTGGAGCGCTCGAGTCTCAGTGAAGGCGGATCTGTTGGAGGTTTTACTGAGTTTGTAGTACGGTGGGTTCAATACTAAGGGACTTGGAAGTGGAGGTGGAGGTGGGGAAGCAAGTACTTACACAAGACTTTGAACAGGGCAGTTTCGTTCATCAGCCGTGTAAGTACGTCGGCGCAAGTCCCTCCAAGTCGTATACAGTCTCGACGTCCCTTCTCTAAGTCAAACAACTCCGCAACACCACAAAACCAGTGGCCACTTATTCGATTGGTCAATGTACATGATGTGTGTCCGTAGAAGCCCGGCGTTCTATCTGCTATTTAGGCGTCTGTGAGTCTTGTTACGTGCGTTATAGCTCAAGCTCGTTTAGTCGAGAATCGTTCGAGGCTTCTACTGCATATGCAACAGCAGCTCCTGACTTCCAATCGAATTTCCACGACATTGAGAGTATTTGAGCGGTATACTACATACTACTGCAGCGCGGCCTGTGTATTCTGCCCGACGTAGAGCCCGCGAACCCTCGAGCTTTGTTTGTACGTGGATCTTCTGGGGGTAGGGAAGTTGGTATCCATCGCCGGGGTACAGAACTCCCTCTCTCCCTCTCCCTCTCCTTCCATGTCCGAACTTCTTCGTGTCTGGGCCAGTTAGCGTTTAACCTCCCAGCGCCCAGCACCTAGTTCCTAGTCAAAAGCCAAAAGCCAACCAAGTTCCGGTGGAATGTTCGTGACATTTAAGACACATTCAACACACATTCAAGACACATTCGAGTACCCAAGTGGTCCAGCAGTCCAGCAGTCTTCCGCTCCACTGTCAACGATGAAGATGTGAATGCGTGCTGCCCGAGGCGCAGCGCTGAGTCTCGGTGAAGGCGGATCCGTTGGCGGACCAGTGGAGCTCGAGGTACGGTAGGTGTATGTGGGCGTACGTAGGCGTAGGCGTATGTGTACACCACGCATCTCGTTATAACCTTGTTCCAACAACTACGCACATCTACATCTACATCCTTGTTCTCATTCTCATTGACACGAAAAAAGAAGACGCACAAGTAGTAAAAGAGACTATTAGTAGAGTGGAACACCGGACTCGGACTCGGGCCAGAATCCAGATATGTATAAGTATGGGTGAAGCTTTGAAGCACGAGAGAAGTACGAGAGAAGGGAGTAACGTATGTGTGGAATAGGAGGATATATGATGAGGTTGTTGAAGACGAGTTCGCGTCGAGTTTCCAGGAGTTTCTGGACTATCTTCAGTGTCTTTCCTTGTACCTACAAGTCGGGGCAGCGTGACAGTCAGTACGACGTTATCCGTTCCCCTTTTCCCGTCCCCTATCCCCTATTCTAACTTGCTTTCTCCCTCCTTCCCATCCACTCACCTCACCGAGCCCAGACCTCTCAAACTCATACTCACCTTCCACCCGCGCACCTTCCTTACACTCCTCACACCATCTTCTACCTTTTATACCTTCTACTACCAAGTTCCAATCCCGAATTCCATTCGAACATCCTTGACATAGCCTCGGTTACATTCTCATGTTCCACCATCCATGAGATCCACCCTTCCGCAGCCTTCACCCTTCCACCCTTCCACAGCCTCCAGTTCCGCAGCTTCAACGACAACTCGACGTCACAACTCAACGGACTCGACGATCACTCTAATTTCTGTGTATTCTGCCCACCCCCCTTCTACGACCAAACTCCAATCCCGAAATTCCAACGGAAGATTCCCGACATTGCCTCAGTTACATTCTCATGTTCCACCATCCATGAGATCCACCCTTCCACCTTCTACAGCCTCCCGCAGCTTTGACGACAATTCAACGTACTCGAGGGCCAAACCGGTATTCTGTGTGTTCTGCCCGAAGTGGATCAATTGGAGGTACGGTAGGCGCACTACTAACAAGCACTAACCATCACGTATGCATTCGTTGGCGTTCGTAGGCGTATGTACACACCGTTTACGAATTTCGAGTACTTATCTCGATATAATTATAACCTTGTATTCTTGTATTCTTGTTCCTGTTCAAGTTGTTGTCATTGTTTCTCAAGATCTCACCTTGAATAAAGCAGCCCTTGTTCCCATTCGAACGTTCATTTACCATAATCCACGTTGACACCAACAAACACGAACGATAAACGAAAAACGAAAAACACCGAGTCGAGGTCGAGTACTATACTATACTAGGGTCGCGTTCTCCGTCGACCTTCTTTGACCTTCTTTCATCCGAGTCGTCGTCGCGTCGTCGAGTTTCGTCATCCGTGAAACTCTCAACTCCGAATCACCCTCGAATCACCCTCCCTTGAGAGCGAATCACGTTACATATCATATGTCGAATCCTGTCCTTGTTCTCCAATAAACATCCCCCTTCATCCCCTCTTCATTAACATCCCTCCCTCCCTCCCTTCCTTCCTCCCTTCCTTTCGTCGTCGTCGTCGTCGTCGTCGTCGTTATTTTCGATATCATACGTACTATAATCACGCCACACCAGCGTCGTTCTTCTCAGGCCTGGACGGACTCTTTCATTCTGGATAGAATCATATTGAATAGGACTTCGTGGATTGGTGGAATGGTGGGATCAGGGAGTCGCACGCCGAGTGCTTCCCTTCCGCCCTTCCGCCCTTCAACCCACCAATCCTTCAATCCCTTTCCACCAATCCGCCCTTCCATCGTTCCGCTACTACGCCGCTACGCGACCGTCGTCCACGTCCACGTACGTACATATGGTAGTGGTCTTCTCCCTTCCTCCAAGGATATCCAAGTCCCATCGATATCTAAGTTCTGCCTGCCAGTGCCGTGGGACGTCCAGACCATCCAATATTCAGCCGTCCGTATACAACGCGTAACGTCCAGGCTCGAGTAGGTTCAGGAGGGTTTGGGCCTCGACTCAGTAGTCAATAATCAATAATCATTAATCATTAATCATCGTCCCAGTTCAAAGTTCCACGTGTCCTCGCGTGTCCTCGCGTGTCCTTTCCTTTTCGCGCGTGTCCTCGCGTATAATATTATCGTTGACTCATTGTGTAATATTATCACTGCGCACGGAACACGCACTCACGGAACACGCACACTCACGGAACACGCGCCGCTCGACGCCGCTGAACTCCAAAACATTACATTATTACATTACCCAGTGCTGCTAACCCACTAACCCACTTTCATTTACTTCCACCAACTGAGTCATCGAGTCATCGAGTCATTCCGAGTCGTATGATGACTTTCCGTCGCGTAAATTAATGAAATGATTGAAGGGAAGGGAAGGTGTATGAAGGGAAGGGTAGGTGTAGGAAGGGAAGGGGGGAGGAGACGGAGGACGGAGATGATGGACGACGGAGATGAAGTCCGTGTCCATCTCCGTAGACGTGTTACGTCTGTGTTACGTCTTCATATCTTTTGTCTTGTTGAATGTCTTCATCTTTTTCTGCTCAAGTGGCTCTCTGTCGAAGTCGTTCCCCTCGTTCTCCCTATGTTTTTGTTCTCATCTCATAATTCACTCAAGTTCAACTTCACTCAATTTCACTCAACTTCACTCAACTTCACGCAAACACAATGTTTTGTAGATGATGTTTTATTGATTTATTGATAAAGAGTGTGAGTGTGGGGGTTGACAACAATGACTTGATTTTGACTACTACTACGAATGAGCGTTGATTTGGGTTGGGTTTGTACACTGACAAAACGATGCACAATGGACAATGGACGGCAAAAGATACTCGGGAACGAAAGAACGAATAGAAAGAATAGACACGATTGAAGGAGTGTATAATATAGTATGTGCAATGGTAGCAGACTTGTGGGAGAAGGTCGGAGACGGGAGACGTGGTGGTGAGGGGGAGGATATTATTGATGGTGGGGGGTGTGAGGTGTAGAGTATAATAGCGCCCAGACAACGAGGAGTGGGGCGGGATTTTAGTGTAGCGTGAATAATGTCGACTCGATGTCGACGTCGACCACTGGGAGCGCGGTCGGACGGCGGGTTGGCGGAAGGCGTTTGTGATGGTGTAGGATAATAGGGATAATAGGAATAACGTGGTGGGGAGAGGAGAGGGAGAGGAGAGGAGAGGGAGAGGAAAAGATGCGGTGCGTGGTGCGTGGTTGTACAAAATGCTTCAGCGTCGATAAAAAATATACTGGTTGAATATGAGGAGAGGAACGAAGACTCGAAAAACTTCAACGTCTCAACAGGCGAACGAATAACATGTCCCTCGAACACGAACACGAACACGAACACGAATGGGGGTGGGAGGGGAAAGAGGGGTGGGAGGAGAAGGGTAGGGGGTGCATATAGTAGGGTAGGGTACAGCGTCCAAAATGATGCACACGAACGAACGAACGAACAAATCGTCGGATGGTTGGGTGGAGGTTGGGTGGTTGGGTGGAGGTGGCGGCGGTGAGCGTCGGTTGACGCGGGGCCGCTTGTGAAGCGGAGGGCCCATGGCGCAGGTAGGGCGCGTTGGCGTCGGTGGTGGTACAGCCCGAAGGCGAATGTGATGTTGGATGTTGGAGCAAACTCCAGAGGGGAAAGGAGGTGATTTATGCAGCGGCAGCGCTCGCATTCTTCATCGAAAAGAACTTGAGACACGTCATCGCGATATCCTTCTCCTTCTCTCTCCTCCCGCCCTTCTTCTCTTTCAGTTCACGTTCCCTCTCTATCCTCGCAAGCTCGTCGCGCTCGCGCTCCTCATGCGCCTTGATCGCCTGTGGCGAGAACGGGTTCGCGCTCATGGCCGGGCTCTGCACGTCGAGCTCGGGCAGGTATATCGGCGTGATGCGCTTCTCCCTCTTCTCCCTACTCCCCTTCTTGCGCAAAACGGGCTTCTTGTCCGTGGGTGTGAGGAGGACGGCGGGGATGGCAGGGACGGGGGGCGGGACCTCGCGCGGTGAGGGCGCGGGCGGGGGCGAAGACGAGCGGGAGCGGCGCGGCGCGGGGACGACGATGGAGTGCGCGCGGTGGTGCCGCGATTTTGTGCGCTTTGCGGGGGCAGGGGAGGAGGCGTCGAGGGGGAGGGGGAGTGTGAAGGAGCGCGGTGTTATGGGGGAGGAGGCGGAGGAGCACGATGACGCCGAAGAGGATGACGAATAAGAAGAGGAAGCGGAGGAGGAGGAGGAGGAACAGGAGGAGGCAGAGTGGAGGGAGTCGATGGTGAGGCGCGAGGACTTGCGTTTGAGTTTCAAGTCTGCTATTGTTGTGGAGGAGTTTGCTGCGTCGCGGAGGTTTGAGCAGGAGCGGGCAGCGAAGAGGGAGCGGTCCATGCCGTGGAGGGAGGACATGGACGTCTGCAAGCGGGGCTGGCGCATGCGCAGCTGGGGCGACGGGAGGGGCACGGGCTCGAAGACGGGGGACGGGGCCCGGGGAGGCGGCGAGGCGGGGCGGGCGAATATCGAGCTGGCAGGCATCTTCTTACTACTGGAGGAGTGTTGGAGACCATCTCAGGCTGCTCTTCTCTTTATAACACCCCACCAAAACGCGAAACGCGCGCCAAATCCAAGTCCCCTCTCACACGCACTCTCTCCCTTTCCAGGCAGATCAGATCCACCGATCCGCCGATTCGATCCGCATCCGATGCGAGATCGCACACGCGGATCTGAGATGGGTCATTATTCCTTTTGGGGGTGGTGGGATGCTTCGGTGTGACTCTTGCCTTACTTTTGCCTTGCCTGTGCGATTCGCTGCTCCTTTCCTGTTGAGGGTGCGGACGTCGAGATTCGAGTGCTGTTGACTTGTTGCACTTGTTGGGGACGTCCCATGCCGATGCATTCCCGTATCCCGTTCCCGTCCAATATCACCTCCATGATCCATCTCCCCCCAATAGCACACTGCACTGCCGCTTGTCCGTTCATTCGCTCGTTGGCTCATTCGTAATGTCTTTTTATTGGCGATTAGTGAAGAGACTGCACCCGCCCCTCCGCCAGACGCCACTAAGTAACTCGCCTCCGCTCCTCCCTCCCTCCCTCTCTCCTCCTTACCCTCTCTCTCTCTCTCTTCCCCTCCCTAATGATAGATATATCGGCCTATTTACCTATGTAAGGCCTTTTCGGTTGCGTATACTCCATATGTTATTCGCTATGTTATGAGATATGTTATGAGATATATGATATATGATATGTTTTGATGTTTGATGTTTTGACATCGCCTCTCCAATCTCTCCGTTCCCGCTCTAACAACCTGAATAACCCAATCCCTACCTCCCCAAACAAATTCATATATTCATACAGCATTGTTCGGTTTGACTGCGCGTGACAACGCTGTTCGGGCGTCGGTGAATATCTGAATGGTGGTGATATGTTATGTTTCACCGGCGAATAAATCCCTCCATCCCCTTGCGTGCACGTCCGTGCACACCCTCATGCGCTTCTTTCCGTGCACATCGAAAGTCAACATACTACATACACGGCACAGCATACACCTCTTCCTTTCGCACATCTCCTTCCGTGCACATCGAAAGTCAACGTACTACACTAAACATACCTATGTACCTTCCCGTAGCTTCTCCTTCCGGTCACATCGACATAACGCTTCGGCACTCGGCTCATAACTGCAGTTACTTATGAGAGACCGCCCGCCGCTCCGAGGGTGTTGCGCTTGACGACTGCCCCCCTCAACCACCCAACGTACCAACAACCATATCAAATATATACGTGACATCGCACTTCCATCCCTCCATTCCTCCTCTCTTTGCCGATGCTGATGAGGAACCTCGGGACATCCTCATCATACATCCTCATCATATATCCCCATCTTCGTCCGTAGGAACATCATACATATGCATAGGAACATGGGAGCATCATACGCAGGAACATCATACGCAGGAACGTATTACATAGCCAATCGTCATACGACCATACATACATTCGAGCGTACGCACCCACGAGCTCACCGGAGTACCTCATCAGCGTTATACGCTATACGTTCTACGTATTCCAAGACCCCTTATTCTCTCATTCTCTTTGCCTCTCCCCCTCAAGTATTCTCGTGTGTTCTTGTCGTCTCCTAACGAAAATTATCTCCACGCTACATATGTTGTGATGCTGTGAGCGCTCCGCGTGTGATCTCACAATCTTGCATTTTTATGAGTTTGTGATCTTGCAATTTTAGTTTATGTATATGAGGAGGGAGGCGGATCGACGCCCGACGCGCTTGAGCCCTTTGAGTCCGTTTGTCATTGCGTCTTGGCCGGCGCTCGGCTAACCAACACACTAAAATTCTCAATTCTCAATTCTCAATTCTCAATTCTCAATTCTCAATTCTCAATTCTCAATTCACCGCACAATTCACAATTCACCGCACAATTCACCGGTCACCGTGCATTACGCATATGTCATCGATTGTCATCGGGACGTCACCTCCACGCTACACGCTACACGCTAACAACTACTTACCACACACCGCGAGTGTCAAGCCTTGTTCACAGGGGGTGTTGGAGGTTGGAGGTTGGAGGCGCGTGATTGATTGAATAATGATTAATGATTATTCACTGGTTTTCTCGGCTTTGTTTTGTTTTTCTATTTCATCGACTACGACTATTTCATCGACCCATCGACTCTAATATTAAATGTTTTATGTTAGTCTCCCGCGTAACAGCGTCTAACAGCGTCTAACGCGGGACATGGTTTTACGGGGAGACATCGTGAATAGGGTGAAATACGGAATAAGGCCAAGGTGTAGCCCGATGTCGAATAACAAACGGGAGTGGAACATGTTTTCGATCGCAGGCCGGCGGTACGTCCATCGAGGCTTGCGCGACGCGACGCGTTACATCGTTTACACATTGCGTATTGCGTATTGCATATATTGCATATTCAATTATTTTCGATCTCTGTACTAGTTGCTGGGTGATTTCAACTACGTAGTACGATCGGCAGTCTAGTCTTATGTAGTCTCGACCGTCGACTGACTATGTATATGAGATCAGGAGCTCGGAGGCCGTCCATCGACATCATGCATCATGTTCGTATATCGTCGTCGTCCGAGTCCTCGCCCTCCTGCAAGAGTTTTGGTCGACGAGTACGCCCAGGACCCAGAACATATGCTGCCTAGACTCATGTTTCTGCGCCCAGAGGCCATGCATGGCAAGACGGCCCGAACACCCCACGGACCTCGAGCTGCCTAAACCAATCAGCCCCTTCCTCAGGCCTCACCACCGAGTCTCTTTCTTCTCGCCGAGTCTCCGAGTCTCCGTCACTTACCCCCTTCCCGCCTTTTTACCCCGAACGTACCTCCGGTGATATCATACGACAACCGTTAACAAAAGAGGTCGGGACGGATACCGAACGCCGGGCTGCATGAAAACAGATGATATCATGGACGTGTTTGTCGATCAAACATGCCGGACTTTGACCCGTACTGCACAGTAAAATGAGGGGGGAGAGAGAGCAGAGGAGTCCATGTTATTATTATCATCTCAAGTAGGGCTGGCGAGGAGGGGTCGTGTAGGGGTTGGGGTGACAGAGTCAATACGTTTTATTGGATGTGTGGGCGGTTGCTAGTGGGCTGATATGTACACGTCTCCCGTGTGCATAACGTCTGGGATTTGGGGTTTGGGGAGGTGTGGTCGTACGACTCTAAATCGCCTCCACGTCGACGTCGACGTGTAAGCGTGTAAAGGTTCTCCCCAGATGATGAATGAAAGTATCGTCAATTACCTCGTACACGTACGGTCGATAGTCGTTACGCGTTCTATCCTATGTCTCATGTCTTTCTTTGCTGCGCACGAGTATCCACCCAAAACCTTGACGAAAAACACACTGCACACCACACGTCGTAACTCGTTGACCCGCCGTCGACACAAAACACAACAAAGCAAATCCGTTAACCGCGACCCTTCCTCTTCCCTTCCTCACCCTTTCCCTTCCCTTCCTCCACGAGTCTCCACGAGTCAACTCTCGATCACAAACGCGTGTCCGCTGCGTCTGACTAGTTGACTAGTGACTACGTATGCAATATTGCGATGTAACTGGGACTTCTGACTACGCTGGGGACACGTGTCGGACACGACCTAACTAGTGACTACGGCTATATACGCGGTTCGGAGGGTATATGCACGCGTCGCGTCGCGTACCTTCTTATTGTGGTGAGTGATAATTACCGTCGTTAGTGCGGGACGCGTCGAGTCAGAGCGCACGTGGAGTAGTACCTCCCGCAATAACCAGTTAATATTTAATGTAACGAGGATCGAGTCATCTTTACAATCTACCAATCTACAATGTGCGCGTGCGGAGCCGCTATCTCCACATTCCACGCAGAACATCCACATCCAACACCCACATCCACGCCTTTCCTCTTCTGACTTACCTACTGATCATCTTTACTTACTGAAGCTGAAGCGCTGAAGCGCTGAAGTCCTGATCATCCGAGGATCGTGCATGATCAACCCATCCCATCCTATCATGTACTCACGCGCCTGGGAACGATACCGAGTCACACCAACTCCCACCACCAACCACCAACTCCCACCATCAACGTCAACTCCCACCATCAACACATTCAGCTCCAGCGACCTCGTTCATGCCTCGCCCATGACACTCATGACATAAGGAGTGCCTTTCTTCCTCACTTCCTAACTTCTGTGCTTCTCTGACATGAGGCCTGACATAACGAGTCCCCTGCAACGATGATTATCGATTGTCGATTATGAGTATATGATGGGATGGATGACTGGTGACTCGTCTTCGGGTGGGAACGCTCCCACATACATTCTACGCACGTCTTTATGGCACCACCGCACCACCGCACCATCGCATCGCAACACTTCTCCTGATGCATGACAATCGAGCGTTCCCACCAATCCCGTATCCTCGCCGATTACTTTCTGCATCGTGGTTCGTGATGGTCGATTCTGGCGAGACCTACTCAAAAGGCCAGAATTCTAGGAATTCTAGAGTTCAGGGTGGATTGGGGAGGGGAAGATGGATGACGGAAGAAGGAAGAGGGAAGAAGGAAGAGGGGGGACAATGGATGGTGGATTTTGGGTAGCGGATGGCGGATTTCGACGGTGGGCCGTGGGTGATTCAATATTGAAGGATAGACCGGGGCTGGGCTCTGGACTCTGGAGAAGGGGAAGGAGGAGATTGAGAGGGTGCGTAGGGACTTAGGGACGCGTCGAGGAACAATGCCGAGGACTATCGACTATCGACTATCTAGTGATCATGAGTAACTACGCGTGCTGCAGCTCGTGCACGGGTACGAGAACAATGGCGAACGCGTATGTACGTCACATTCGTGGGCGTACTTCTCCCTCCCTTCTCCCTCTTTCTCCCTCCTCGTTCTCCCATTCTCCCTTGCCCGATTCATATTCTGATCAGTCTTCGTATTCAATAGGTCGTATATTCACGAACAATGGGGAGAAGTATCCAACGAGGTTGAGATGATGGGATGACGCGATCATCGATCACCTGGATTATAGTGCGCGTGTACGGACACGGGTAGCAGAACAATGGTGTGTTGGTGCGTGTCTACTTCTCCCATCTCCCATCTCGCTTCTCGTTCTAAGGTTCTGAGATTCTGATGAGCGTCAATGCTAGGCATTGATATTGAAATATTAACGCCTAATGTATGATGATTGGATAGGTCGCACACCTACGCACCGGGTCCATTGTTCTCATTCCTCCTTCCATCTACGCCTCAAGGCCTCATCTCCCCGTCCCATCTTATACGCGGTCTCTGACCCGATCTCCCATTTCGAAATTCGTACCGTGTTACTGAAGGACCATTGTCCTCCAAGCTTCTCTCTCATCTGCACGAATCGTGACTCGCCACCACTCAAGAGGCGAGAAGCTTCACTTCCCTCCAACTGGACTTCTGGATGACTGGACGACTGCACTTCTAGACGACTGCACAATGGGACGACGCGTATCATCCGAGACGCCCGCAAATACCTGCTTGGATTCGCGTAGTGCGTGGTTACCACACCAATCCTCACCAAACCCCACTCAGCACCAAGAAGCATTGAGTATTGACTCTCGAGAACGCACGCATGCTCTCGATATAGATCGAGGCACGGATATGGAGACGCACCTTCCTGATTGTTGATATGCTTCCAGTCAGGCTGTCTGGGAGGTAAGGAGGTCTTAAGGCGGTTCAAAGGGGATGTTGAGGTGAAGAAGACGAGAAGCGCTCTCTCGCTCCCAAGCACTACTACAGATGGACGTGTGGGCGATCGAACGATGGATGAATTAATAATGAATGATGCCGATATACGAGTAATTCGACGTACGTCCCACTATCAGTGCTAGTGCTAGTGCTGTTGCTGTTGCTGTCATAACGGTGTCAGATTACTATCAGCGAAATTAAGGAAGAGGGTGAATGTATGTCAGACACAACCTTCTGCATTGGTGTTTGACTCGTGTACCATCCCAGGCACTCGACGTTGCTCAGATACACAGAGTGCATTGTCCTCATCCCCTCATCTCCAGAACACTGGTATTTGAAGCCAGAAGCGTTACGAGTGAGGACAACGCACTTCGCACTTCCACCGGAATGTGTCGCAGATACGCGCTGAGACTAGGGATTCGCGTGCTACTAGTATACGGTGCGTGGTGCGTGGTTACTACGCCCAAGCCTCACCGGTCACCAAGCACACCAAGCACCAAGTACTGAAAAGAGGTACTGAGAAGAGATAGTGAGAAGAGATAGAGGGAAGTGCTGACGCGTGCGTTGCGTGGATAGTGCATATATGGATACATAAGGTGCGTACGTATACCGAGTTTGGAGACATGCCTTCCGCTCCTGGTCAGAGAAGACTGAAAGAGTTATAGTTGGGAGGAAGGAAGGAAGGAGCTTGAAGGCGGGAAGCACCAAACGTCAAACCCCCACTCAGTAGCATTATCGACGTTGTATTTGCATTCCTGGCGATCGCCTCGATAAGGATATCTGGACGCGAGGGCGACTATGGCACTATCACCTGGCACTATCAGCTCGAAAAGGAAGAATTGTTCGTGGACAGATTAATTAACGGCCCACCGCGCATCGTACATCAACGAGGCCTGAGGAGTCGATGATGGGTGGTTCGTATGTGGTGCGCTACGTATACAACGTGAATGCGGATCAGCGACGCGATGACATATACTGATAACATAATGACTTTCGTTCAGACATAACAGGTCCCGGTATGTTGCTGGCCTTAAATACGTCTTTATGGCCGCACTAGGACTATCCAAGTCCTCCTTCGTGAATCGTCGCAAGGAACGACGGCCTACGCACTTGCTAGTTACTTCTTCAGCCGAGAAGTCCGCAGGCAGGAATACCTGTGGACGCTCGTGGACGCCAGAAGGCATTCGCGTGGTAGCGGCCATCATGCCCCACGACGCGTGTAGGAATGGATTAAAAATATATATCAGGCCCATATTGGGACACGCGCCCACCGCTTCTAGTCGTTGGAGTGAAAGAAGGGGTGAGAGAAGGGGTGAGAGAAGGGGTGAAAGAAGGGGTGAAAGAAGGGGAAGGCGGGAAGCACTGCTACAACCACCCCATCCACAATGGACCTCTATAGAGTGCTAGTGCCAGTGCTGTTGACGATGCAATTAATGAAAAATGCTGATCGACCCAATAGGGCCAATACTACTATCGGCTCGAAAAGGAAGACCCTACCGCACATCCTTAGTGTTAATGAGCAGGGGGGTGGTGTACGTATGTGGTGCGCTATAGCGCATTAATGTGGATCAGCCATACTGCGACGCAATGACATTAATATTGGCGCGTTTGTCTTTTTTTTGGCCTTCGAGATGCGTGGGGTACGTCGTAGTAAATTACCAACCAAGAAATGTAGGGGGAATCGTTCACTTCACTTCAGGATGTACAACTCAGAAGCTGTCTGAGACTGGGGAGCAGGGTACTTGACTGACGCTAGAGGGAGGGGCAGAGATAGAATAGAGTTCATGACATACCATACACGACGCTTCCTCTGCACGACGCTCCACGAAGCACCCATCGTCAATTAATTAAACGTGTATGTCGACGATACGGAGCCTGTCCCCCCGGTTCCATTCCCGCCTACATATGTTCAGGAAAGAAGCACGAGAAGACTGAAGATTCTGAAGAAGCGTACAGCACGCCCTTCTCCCCCTTTGTGGCAGACTTCAGAATGAAAGTGACGGGTAATGATACCAGTAGTGGGTGCATTAACGCAGACGACAGCGAGCTTCGAAGGAGGTCGACGTTCGACGTCAGATGGAGAATGAAAAGAAGCTCTTCTCCTCCTATTACCACTCCTCTTTCTACCACTCATGGTAATATGAGCGTATATAGTACGCGACGTGTCACTTTCACTGCGAAGGTCCCGAAATTCGTTAGGAAGTCCGCCAAAAGTAGTACTCACTGGAGCGCCGCAATCGTTCTGAGTGGCTGGTGTCGAGCGTGATCGCTGCGCGAACCGAAAATCGAGCGTCGAGTGTAATGAAACGGGCTGATTGATTTGATTGATTGATTACCACGTCCAATTACACCTCTATTAGGCAATTTCATCAGTTCGTGGTCGCACAAGGAAGTGTTGGTCAAAGATCGTCGGAGGGCCGTACGAACTTCTGAGCCTATAAAGAGGCTGTAAGGACCCTATTTAGGAAGCTGACCTTCCCGATTTATCGTCTCCCAGACAAATGAGGACGCTCCTATCGAAATCGGATCTCCCCTGTCTGCCTGTCCTGCTTCCTTCTGTCCCATTTCCTTCCTGTCTTGCTAGTAGCAGTGACAGTGTCTCGTGTGATGCTCGTGTGTAGTAGCCGGACGCGTCGCTCCCGTACTTCTTTAGGTGACTGCTTCGACGTGGTACGTGTCATATATCAGTGCAAGTGCCAGGTTGTGCTATTACTATCACTAGTATTACTGCTATTACTGCCAGTGGGCGTGTTTGGTGGCAGTGCGTGCTTCTTTTGGCAGAATCAGGTCTTCTTCCCCTCCACAGCCTGCCTACTGTGAGCGCCAGAACAGGGTGGTGGAATGAAGGAAGCAGGCGAGGAGAGAAAGAAGATGTCGACAATGGTAGATGGCCCTGGGTAGACTTCCTCGACTACCTCAGATGTTCTGGGACTGCTTCTCGTCTTGCTGATATTTCTGGTGGCCTTGAGGTTCTTCGTGCGTAGTCACGCTGAGTCGCGCAGGTCCTGGCCGTCCTGAACTCCTGGCCCGCTCGCCTATGTTCCGTGACTTGGGTGAAAAGCCTGCTCGGGCCTGCCCCGAACGGCAAAAATGGAAGTCAATCGTGTAACCCTGTTTGAAACGTTCGTCTTCTCCCTCATTCCCTCCTGGCGGCAAAGAACTCTTGCTGACGTACACAGCAAGAAAGTTGACTTCAAAACAAGTAACTCGACTGAGTCGATGGATACCCTACAGCGGAACGCACTACGTGTTCGATAATCGGAACCTCAGTGTACACGTCGTCGAGCACAAGCCCTGGCCGTTCTTTTCTGACGGTAACTAGTGCACCAGTCTGCAACGAGGCCGCTCAGCGCCCCCAGCACTCGCTAACGACGGCTTCACTAACGAACTCAGATGCGGATCCTCAACCCGCCTCGAGGACGTGCGAGCATCGATTCATGTTGCTTCAATGTAGAAGTACGTAGGAACACGCGCACATGACCCCATCACGTCGTCGATCCTACCCGGCGCGAGTCGCTACGGAGTGCTCAGTACCGGTGAGCCCATTGTGTTAATTCATCATGGATCGTCGATTCATCTCTATTAGTGTCAGTGCATTGAGTTGACGGATCCGCGTTCAAAGCCAGGAGCCAAGTGGTGCATGCGCCTTATTTGGAGGACTTTCAGGTTCCTTCGAAACATACCTCTTTCGGATTCCAGACTCGGATTGGATGGCGACATATCACACTAAATGGGACAATTAGATCCATGCAACGATGGATCATGGCATTCGCAGTGAGTCAGCTGGAAGATGTATCACCCAGCAACTAAGCCTGCTGCTTATATCAGATATCAGGTATCTGACCCTCGCGCAGCACGCCTGATAGCGATCCCGAGCTAGAAGTATGATAGTAGCGACGAAAGACTAGTGGCTCGGTATCTAACGCCACCAGATAGGTGTTTTCCGTTATCTGGCCATCAGGGTCGGTGGGCCGCCTGAGTTCCTGGATCCTGGTGTAACTTACCTCCTTCCTAGTTCGTCCGATAATCACTCACAGACGCCGAACGAATGAGAAGCCGGTATTGGTATCGAATATTGAATGCCTGACCGAAGGGAGAAAGACAATATTATAGACGAAAACATAAGTCGGAGTTGTCACGGTCACGACTCCCTCGAATTTATCGATACTTCTCGGAAACTCAACATATCCCGACAAGCGGGATCGGGGTGTGTGCGGTGTACGGTGTATATGATGCGCCACTAGCTGCCACTGCGCCCCTCACCAGATCCCCCATTATGCAAGAATGTATGACCGTGACGCACGTATGGCATCACCGTACCACCGAAACATAGCGGAAGCAGAAAACAAACCCACTTGGCACTAGGAAGCGCCGCCCCGCCTTATCCCCCGCTCCGCCCTACCCTAGACCTACCCCCATACTCCGCCCCCTACCCCTTCGGTCGTCCCCTCCTAATCTAATCTAAAACCGTCGAAAACCCCATTTTGTTCAATCTCCTCCTGTTCTCCTCCACCTTCCCCCCACCCTCGATCGCGTACTGTCCAGGTGACACTTGCCCTGACGACTCGGAGGCGGTGCCCCTTCAGCACATCCTCGACATTCTCTAGACTCGGTATCGAAGTCGAGAGTCGGGCTCAAATCGGTTTACTGTCGACTCATACCCCTGGGCCTTGGCCGATGACCGGGACCGCCTGACCCCAAGGTACTTCGGATTCCATTCATCACCCTCATCATTGTATGGGTCGAGTCCGCGAATGACATTAGCTATAGGCTCTGGACGACAGGATAACTTGAAGTAACGGTGGAGCTTTTGATTAGATTTGTTTGATTGCCCCGTTCTACTACGGGTACGGCTGCGAGTACCGGTGCATCGCTGTTATTGACACCCAGCTGGTCCGCTGGACGACCTTGGGAAAATTCGAGTTGATTGGGCCAATAAGAGGGAGTGAGTGGTGTCATTGCTGTCGGACAGCCAAGCTAAATTGGGTAAGAGGAAGATCGGGTGTGGATTTGGGGTGCCGAAGCGAGCGTACGCCGTACGCGTGGGGTCACCGTAATGAGATCATTGACATCTACATCAGCAGCTGAGTAACTCAGTAACCCGGGCACCCGGTCACCTGGATGATAGAAGACAGAGACAGAAGACAGAAGGGGGCGGGTGGCACGGCGGACCATGCATCGATAGCACTGGAACATCAAGCCACAAATCCCTATGGGTTGCTCGCGCATTCTGGGGCAGGCGGAACGGTGCTTATTCAGAAGCTCTTTCGTACGGTGGAGACCTTTGAAATTTGTGCGATCGATTGTGGCGTATGTATGTATAGAGTGTCGCGACGAATCGAAATAAAATGAGGGAGTTTGAAGGAAGGAGTATGTAGTTAGCCTCTGTCACGCAATGGCGGACATGAGGCGCACCACACGCAAATTTCGTATTGAGGTGGTTGCGTTGATACCAGTGGCGGCCTTCCTTCCCGCCTTTTCCTGAATCGTATACACTGTAACGCGTGTTTGAGTACTGTATGGGATCGTCAACCCGAGTAAGCCGCCATGCGAGCAGCGCCATGCCTCGAGGCTGCCGCGAGCCAAACAATTTCTCGTAAGAATTGGATTTGCAGTTCTTTTTTTGTTGAGTGTTCTGTCAAGGTCTCCTGATCAATGCCACTGCTATTGCTCAGCAGGAACCTACGCGAAGGATAGGAATTCGAGAAGAAGGGATCCGAACAAGCGATTCAAACGGCCTGTCCGTAGATGGGGTTTTGCTTCCTTCGTTCATTCGGTGGAGGGTCTCCTGGATACTAGTTGATGCACCATCAGTATGTATATTAATAGGGTAGGACGCCGAACCGAAGATCGGTTCTCGTGTGCGGGTTTCTATGTACTTACTGGGTGTTTGATGATGGCATGCACATTAGCCAGTTATCAGTACTATTCAATGGCGAATCCTATACAGGACGCCTGGCGTTCCGGGTTCCGGTTTCTGGTTCTGGAGGAGAAGTACTTTCCAGGGGGGTTCTATCAGATATGCTCCCAATCTCACTATGCATCAGCGGGATACAAACGAGCGACACGAGGTCCAGAAGACATCGAGGCGCCTTGTCGATGTATAGGAGCAGGTGCCTCGAGGGCCCAGCGCGACATATCGTCGACGGCTCGAATTCTTGCAGATCCATTAAGGAATCCCCCGATTTGTCGGAATAGAATGGGGGGTATTTTCTTTCTCTATTTCATATTGTGAGAGTGCGACATGTATCAGTGCCTACCGCAGATGCTGACAACAGGATGGCTGTGACCTGTTGATGGCGTGCGCCACTGTTTCTGCCGGTGTCGCTGTCAGCCAGCATTTGGCGCGTGTAGGGGCTAAATATGGGCCAGCTCCTTCCTAAATCGACGGGCAGGCGCTTGTCAGCCAGTTTGAGTTCAGAAAACGGAACAACCTTATTCTTTCTCTCTCTCTCTCTTTCCCTCTTCCATCATCTCAATTGGCTGGTCCAACAACGCCCTGGTGGTTTCTATCTCTCACAACTATTGCTCAATTCGCAACCTATACAATGTTCCACCGAACAAAAACGACTTTTGTTCTCCTCGCCTTTGTCTATTCTGCGGTTCTATGCGCCCCAGTCGCCGAGTTCAACGAACAAGTAGGTTTCTCGGCGAACGGTCCCGCAGGCGGTTCTGCTACAGCAGGATCTAATGCGCACATACAACCGAAGCCTATCTTGAACGCGCTACAACAAGCTGCACGGCCTGGGGTAGACGAATCCGTCACAACTGCTGAAGAGGATCCGCAGTCCGCAAGCGCGTCGAGCTCCTATATGCCTGCTACGCCCTCTACGGTTGCTCAGGAGCCGACGACATCTGTGGCTGAACAGGCTCAAGTTACTCCGACGGCGGTAACCTCAACCTCAAGCGCGTCTTCTTCTTCTCTTGCTTCATCATCAACGTCTAGCCACGCTGAGACGACTTCTTCTGCTCCTGTCTCAACGACATCGTCGGTTCCGAACCCGTCGTTAACCGCCCTAGGTGGTCCCCGTCAGACCCAGATGGTCATGGGGTACTATCCAGACTGGGTGGGCGATTCATACCCGCCGGAGAAGATTGACTTCGACCAATACGATTGGGTCGACTTTGCCTTTGCGGAACCAGGAAGTGACCAAGGACTTTATTGGGATGATGACAAACGTTCGCCCGAACTTCTAAAGCGACTTACCACGGCTGCCCACGAGAAAGGATCGAAAGTTAAACTCAGCGTAGGCGGTTGGGCGGGCAGCAGGTGAGTTTGGGGATTGATCTCGCCTTTCGTCAGAATCGTAGCCGGAGGCTGACAAGAACACTGATGTGTAGATTCTTCTCGCCAGCCGTAAGCGAAGAGCAAACGCGTCAAAGATTTGTGAACACTATCGTCAAGATATACCACGAAGTGGGGCTGGATGGTATTGACATCGACTGGGAGTATCCAGCTAAGAAAGGCGAAACCGGCAATGAAGTCAGCGCTACCGATTCGGCGAACTTCCTTGCGTTCTTGAAACTTTTGAGAAAGACGCTTCCCGCCGATGCCAAAATATCGGCTGCGACCCAATCGTTCCCGTTCGCCAGTCCGGAAGGCCTGCCCATGACAAATGTGACAGAATTCGCCACCCAGCTTGATTGGATAGTGTTGATGAATTACGACGTGTGGGGATGTGAGTTTATGTTTGCCACTCCTATACTTTGTGCTTCGGAAATGAAGTGCTAGTGGCTGATTTCATTTCATGGTAGCGTCCCCAGATAAGCCTGGTCCAAACGCGCCATTCTTTAATTCTTGCGGGAACTCGACTCAACCGGAAGCGAGTGCACTAGCTGGGTTTAAGGCATGGACTGCAGCAGGATTCCCTCCTTCGAAAATCGTGTTGGGAGTTCCATCATACGGATACATCTCGCGGTCGAACGCCCAGACACTTCGTCAGCGGTCTCAACACGAACGCAAGCGCCACGGCTCTCGGCGGGTGCAAGCCTCCAGAAAGGTCACTCGAGATGATGGGCTGGGTGTCGTTCATGTTGTTAGTGAAGATGGGGGTGACCAAGTTCAGTTCCGTGATTTGGTCAAGCAGGGGGCCTTGGTTCCAAGCGGCCCGACCTCTGGAACCGCTCCTTCTAACTTTGTGGGTGGTGGTGGGTTTCTCAGGCAGTGGGACTGGTGTTCGCAGACGCCTTTCTTGGTTTCGACCCAGGGCCAAGGACAAGTGATCAGCTACGACGACCCCGAGTCTTTGAGGATGAAGTCTGAGTTCGTGAAGCAGACGGGGATGTTGGGAGTCAATATGTTTGATGTTCATGGCGACAGCGACAATTCGGATTTGACGAACGCGATCATGTTGGGGCTGGGATTGGATAAAAAGATTAGATCTGATTAGATAGCATCAGAGCTCACATATTAGCGCCCTCCAAGTTACGTCTGTTGATCCTTGCTTCCACGAATCGTCAATTCAAGTTTCAACCCATGCGCTGGCGTTACTAGTCAGTGGCGTTACTAGTCAGTGATGGCACCACTTCAAATTCCATTACGGACCGAGTACAATTTCATCAACCGCAGGCTCTCACTCGATATAGCGGTTTTTGTCACACAATGGAGGCAGAAGGTCGAATTTGCATATGGTTGGCACTTCCTATGATGCTTCGAGCCCTCGCGTATGATTCATGATCTTCTTGTTTCCCAAGGTTTCGTCTAACTTTGTATTGGATTACGATGCAGCAAATGCATTGTGTCGAATTTGTTTGAGCGCCTTGCCAACACCCTGAACTTGTTGCAACGAAGCTATCGGGCAATACACTTCAAGTCTGATGATGTCAAATGAGTTCGAGGGAGATTTGATCAAGAACTAATATGGAGTTGCTGGAAAGCCTCGCTTGCCGTCGAGCGAATACATATGGATCGCTTGGAAGCTCGACCATGCACTCGATACATCGCATGATCAGCATGCATGACGACCTTCTCTCACGCACTGTGGCAGTGGCCATCGGATATTCCAGTCAAATATATCATCCCACTGCATCATGCGCCTTATAAGAACGGTGAAGCACGACTCTAATATTCGCGATCTCCTCCCTCATCCTTCTCTGGTCATCAACTCTTGATAGGCTGAGGATGACTGCGAAGATATTCTCTGTATTGGTTCTGCTGGCGACAGTGTTCTTGGGCCCTACATTGGGCGCGGTGACTTGGACGGCTACACCGTTCAACCCGGCTTCGGTTCCGCTGGCTGTTCGCTCTCCGTATCTGTCAGCATGGCTTGCGCAAGGTTCGGGAACTGCTTTGAACGGTGCTTGGCCGACATTTTGGACTGGATCTGTCAGTATAGGTTTATGTTTGCTTGTTGACCTATCCCTGACCGGAGAGTGTTCGGACCTTTTGTATTTTGGCGTATGATGTGTTATGCAGATCCTCGGATGGGCTGGATTCATCAAGGTCGATGGCGTGTCGTTTAGCTTCCTTGGAGTCCCGTCGGTTCCTGGAACAACATTCAACAAAGCTACGCAGAAGAGCGCGTCGGTGAGCATTGTTGTCTTGCGTTCGAGTTGCTCGGTTTCTGATGCGATGTTTGTAGTTTACTTCGACCCAGAGCAAATTCGTATTGTCCGCTGGAGCTGTTGATCTAACTGTCACCTTCCTCAGCCCGGTTGAGGTGCTTTATGCTTGGACATCCCGCTTTCGTTCTGTGCTTAACGCGATCCTGCATTTCTCTAGCCTCATGACCTGTCCAAGCAATCCATGCCGTTCTCGTACATGTCATTGTCAGCTGTATCAACTGACGGAAGAACACATTCCGTGCAGCTGTACAGTGACATCAGTGCTGAATGGGTTTCGGGCGATAATTCACTGGGTGCAACTTGGTCCACTACGACGGGCAACACTTTCGTGCACCAAGTGCAGTTGGCAAGTCAAGTCGTGTATTCTGAACGAAACGACCACATTCAACGTACGTCCCTTGCGTTTCACAAATGAGGATTTCATAACCGATTGGCTACTTGTTTCACAGAGGGTTCCGCGTACTACGCAACCTCCAATGTATGTGTCGTCCATGTTACCTGATTTTACTCGAACTCGAATAACCAATGGCCTTTCCAGGTTGCTGGCACCACGTTTCAAACCGGCGCCGACGTTACCGTCCGCGCTCAATTCCTCAACAACGGACGCCTGCCAAACACTCAAGACACGAACTTCCGCGCTATTCAAGATAACTGGCCTGTGTTTGCTTTTGCTCATGACCTCGGATCAGTTGGCTCCACCGCCCAGTCTCGTGTAATCGCGCTCGGCCACGCTCGGGACCCTGCTGTTCAATATATCATCGCCAACAACGGTCGTCAAGATCGCAGTCTCTTTTTCTTCAGCCAGTTTGCGACTGCTAGAGATGCTGTAGGTGGTCTCGGTTGCCTGCTTGTCGAGTGTGTTGATTGAGATTGCGGTAATTGTAGCTCTTGTCGTTCCTCGGCGATTTCAACAATGCAATAACTAGAGCGAACGCATTTGATGCACAAGTCAACAGCGACGCAAGCAAGATATCCTCTGATTATGCTTCAGTAGTGGCATTATCTATCCGACAGGCCTTCGGTGCTACTGAGATCACCATCTCTAAACACGCCGACGGTTCCTTCAATACCGATGATGTCCTGGTCTTTATGAAAGAGATATCTAGTGACGGGGTGCGCAGACCTATCTTGGTTGACCACACAGACTCAGGGTTGCTGACCATCATGGGATTTGTAGAACACAAACACCGTCGATGTTATATTCCCCGCGTGGCCCATTTTACTGTACACCAATCCAGCGCTAGGGAAATTCTTGCTTGCTGGACTATTCGAATATCAGGCGAGCGGTCAATATCCCAATAGATGGAGTGTACATGATCTCGGTATGCTTCAACCAATACTGATATACCCAAGTACTTAGGTAGACTAAACGGGGTCGCTTTAGGTGCACATTACCCTATGGCGATTGGACACAACGATGGCCGCGATGAAGCCATGCCGGTTGAAGGTGAGATCAACCTTTTCATATGACCGTTGGGCATCGTTTAACCAGCGACAATAGAAAGCGGAAACATGCTCATCATGACATTGAGCTACACGCAGAAGACTGGCGACACGTCGCTTATCTCCACATATGTTCGCTGTGCTTTATCCCAATGCGCTGCTTTAGTTTACTGACTCTCGGAACAGACTTCACTCCTTGACCAATGGACCCAGTTCCTCATCTCGGACTCGTTGATTCCAGCAAATCAAATTAGCACAGACGATTTCGCTGGTCCCTTGGCTAACCAAACGAACCTTGCCATTAAAGGTACCTCTCTTTCCCCTTCAAATGGAGTCAACGTCGCGAACTAAGGCATTTCGGTTAGGTATCGTAGGTATTGGGGCGATGGCCGAGATTTCGAGGCTCCTGGGTGATACGACTAAAGCCTCAAACTACAGTGTAAGACTTCATCTTCACAGTTCAAAGAGCCGAATCGACTGATGTTTGGTCTCAAGGCGATTGCGACCTCATTCGTACAGCAATGGCAGAATCTTGCAATCTCTTCCGATAGAAGGCACTTGACGCTTGCAGTGGGTGTCTACCCTATGATTTGCATCGAATTTAACTGATCGCGACCTTAGTATGGTGATTCGGCGAGTTGGGGACTGTCGTACAACCTATTCGCAGACAAGCTACTAAAATTGAACCTCTTCCCGACTTCAATATATCAAATGCGTATGTCCCATTCATCTTTGTTCATCGTTCTCTCTCTAAGCATTCATTTACAGAGACCGCATGGTACAAGACCGTGGCCCGTAAGTATTTTCACTATCGGTCTGAAATTGTCTCTGAGTCTTCGTCCACAGAACCCTTTGGCGTTCCTTTAGACACTCGGTAAGCTCATGCCTATCCCAAGTTCTACACTTGAGCTTATGATGTGCTCAAATAGTCATACCTACACTAAATCAGGTATATCGGCACCACCGCCATGCTCCCTGGCCACTATTAACATCAACCTACCTAATAGATTGGGAGATTTGGACAGCCGGTATCATGACGGACCAAGCTGGCCGCGATCTCTTCGTTAGCTCTGTTCGCAAGTGGGCGTCGGATGGATTGAGCAGGTAAGTCTATCATGTGTATTCCTACATAACAGGTCGTCTCACAAAAGCGCGATTGGCGATATAGTCAACCGTTCGGCGATTGGTATGAGACTACTAACGGGAACCCCGAAGGCTTCCGCGCTAGGCCCGTCGTTGGGGGACATTTGGCTTTAGTGAGTTTGTCATACTACTTGGATTGAAATCGAGCTGAAACCGCTGCTAGTTGGTGTTATGAACGTAATCGCGAAATAGGCTATCAATGTATACATATTTATCGAAATGGAACATCTGAGTGGCAGGCCGCACTTGCTGTGGCTCTTCCCCGTGCGGGTTGATACGCGTATAGAGAGTTGAATGAAATACTCCGATCTTGGACATGTGGAGATGAGGCGGCTAACGGTGGCGTCGCAATAGAGGGTGAAGTAAGTCACTGATGTGATTAGGTGGTAGAACGGCAAGCATGAATAGGTCTAGCTAAAGGGATATACGTTGATAGGGAGAACGACGAAAATTGTGAGTGGTCAAGTGTGTTCCAGAATACGGGACTCTACGGCTTACAAAGCTTGTTAGCAGGAGCCAATGTCAAACGGAGGTCGATCGACTTTGAATTGTGCTCTACGGGTTCCTCAGAAACACGTCAGGCAACGGGGTAGCGATAATTCGGTAGCGCTGCAGGCGGCAAGGGGTCCCATGTGTCGGGGGCGGGCATTAACCGTTGATGCTCACAATGGAACCCAAAGCTTGAAGGCTTCGAAAAGTCTGGACTGTCAATCATCGAAAACACTGATGGATGCGGCGCAAGACACAGAAGGAAGCTGTGGCTTTGGATCGTGATGGACTCGACAACGGCGTATAGGCTCGTATAGGGCCTGACCTGTATGAGCGGTTCCGAATGAAGGGCAATCGCGTCGATTTGATGCTGCTTGGAAGAATTTCGTTATTATACGACGGTGGCGCGTCTAGACGTGACGCGCGAAGTTTACTCTGGACCCCAAAGTTTCTGTCTACTGGGCGAGACGCGAGTCCTATATAAAATATTCATATGTGGATCAGACGGCAGAAGGAGCGCAGAGCACGGAGTGAAATGCGTAGCTAGTGACGGCAAAACCGATGAGGTAATGACGAAGCCTCATGAAACCTTAGTACTCACCTCATAGATCCTTGAATTAAGAACAACAGATTGGCCAAAGAAGCGTTGCCATTGAGTTCCATTAGTGTGGCTAAGATTCAATGTACTACCTGGCACCCTCCCAACTTCCACCAACGTCGTGACAGAGACGAATCACTACCCCGCTGGATACTGGTTAACAGCATGAAAATCTTATGGGATTGAATGTTTAAGTCAATTGAGCATAGAAGGGGGGGATGGCCGCGCGGATGTCGCATGTATGTGTAACTACGTATGAACCACTCTGTCAAGTTTAATGAATATGGAACGTCGGGGCCTACGTTTCTCCAGGATTCTTGAACCGTCTCAGCGCCCTAACCCTTGCCTCTTCATGTTGAATAATTGGTCGCGGGTAGCCTAGCTTATCAGCCGTATGTGGGGGTGGTTTGTGGATATCTTCCAACCAAGGATGTCAACAAACCAAGAAACGACAACTTCCTGACGGCGGGCTCACCTTTGCCTTTGAGCGAAGCAAGCTCGGGGACGAAGCGACGAATAAAATCCCCGGCCGGATCGACCTGCGTAAGTAAGTCAGTTTATATGGTTCTTGTATTTGAAAACATCCAAGGAATGAAGGCCTACCTTCTCGCTCTGTGAATACGGATTGAATATCCTGAAGTAGGGGGCCGCGTCCGTCCCAGTACTAGCCGACCACTGCCAGCCTCCATTGTTGGCGGCCAGATCTCCGTCAATCAAGTTCTCCATGAAGTACTGCAAACGACTCAGGTTCGGAACCAATGAAGTAAGAAATATAGATCCTTACTCTTTCACCGACTCTCCAATCAATCATTAAGTCCTTGGTCAAGAACATCGCCACGATCATCCTCAGGCGATTATGGACCCAGCCCATCTCATTAATGCACCGCATACCTGCGTCGACGATGGGGTATCCCGTCATCCCCTCCTTCCATCGTCGCACAGATTCCCCTGGATTGCTCGCTTGACCTTCTTGCGCCTTTATAGCTTCCTTCTCCCTCCTCTCTGGTTGCTCTTGATAATCCTCCCATACGACATCGGCATACTTCTCCAAGAAAGGTCGACCCATGCTAACCCTTGGACAGGCCGCAAGGACATGAACATAGAAGTCTCGCCAGGCGATTTCCTGTACCCACACGCCAACACCCGAGTCTTTACTGACGTCTACCTTGGCTGTGTTAAAGCCTTTCTTCAATTCCATGGTGGCACGAATGCACTCCCGAACAGATATCACCCCTGCAGCAAGGTATGGGCTCAGGCGGCTCGATGTATCTTTGTCCACTCGACTGCGATCGGTTGCGTAATTTGTTACACGACTTTCCTTAGGGTTTTCTTTCGCATCGGGAGCCAAAGGACTCACTGCCCCTAACTGCGATGTACGGGCCTTGGTCGTCAGGAAACGTTGTAAGACCTAGAATGAAATCCTTGAGTAAGTGACCAATCACCAGTGACCATGGTTGAATACTCACCTGGACCGCCGCGTCTTCTCCAGCAGGGAAGAAATTAGCCATGTTTTCTTTCTCTTTCTCGGAGAGCTCGAAGCCCTCCAAGCTGGATGACACCGGATTGTTGAAGAGTGGACCGTAGAGCTCTGATTCGTAGATCGATTTTGCATTTGGTTGGAGCTCTGCCGCTTTCTTCCAGTATTGAGGATTTGCATTCAACTTTTGCTCCCAACTTCGTCGGAAGGGACTATAGACCTGTAAGAAATCTGGTCAGGATTTGTTTAAAGGGCGACGGGCAGGCATACTGTATAAACTTTGCCTTGTTTGGTAGCAAGCACTCCAGGCTCAATTACGCACTTGTCGTGGACAAACGTAGCTTGTATTCCATCGGCTTTCGAAAGTTTGCACACGGATGTGTCCCTTCGTAGCTCGTCGACTTCATACTCGATGTTGGCAAACAAGGATGTGGCTCCCATTCTCTTCAAGTAGGATATGACCGCCGACGACAATGTGCGTCGAACCGGATGCGTCCAGACATCGAGAGGGATGTGGAGCTCGGCTAAAGATCGCTAATGCCAATTACACGTCTAGCAATCAACTAATCGAGATGTCTGCCATGTCATACCTGTATTTTCTCTAGATTACGGAGCGTGAAGTCAATCCGCCTCTTACTTCGGTCATGAGCAATGTAGTCTTGAGGGCTGAGGATGAACAGAACCAGAAGGGGGGCGCCCAAATTATGTGCGCGAACTGATGCCAGAGATAAAGCTCTGTTATCCGCAACTATGATACTGTGTCAGTTTGGCCGTTAACCATTTAGTGAATAGTAGCTTACCCCTAAGATCGCCCATCCTCATCCAATACACAACCGATTTGCTTTCTGTGGCTTCAGGGATCCCATTATGTACGGCCTTGAGGAGTATCTGCAAAGGCGGGTCTCGGTCCACCTCTGAAGCTGCCTCTGGAGTCGATATCTTGTTCGGCCTAAAAGGCACTGGCTGTCTCATTTTCTTGGTGTTTGACATGGAAGAATCTGGTGAATGAGAGCGTTTCAGAGTGGATGAAGCGTTCGCCATAAAATACTTGGAAGAAACGGTAAATCTCATGCACGAGATGGTGGTAGCGGAACAAGCGGAACACAACGAGACTCTTTTCGCGAAGCTACAGTACAACGCGACGATCTGAGGGTAGAATCGAAGTTCGAGCACGTGAGGTGACGTCACGCGAAATATGACCGCGACGACTTACAGTTTACAATATTCGACAGCTTTATCCAGCCTGGAGTTCAGGATTTTCCTCTTTCTTTCTTTGTTCTTCCGCTTCCCTCTCTTCTGCTTCCACCACCTCAACGTCTAGGGGAAATGTCAGGATGGCGGCGATCCCGGTTAATTGGTTTAATTCTGCTTCTTGTCAGTAAAATAGCGACAGAAACTTCTCAATCAACTCACGCTGCCCTGATTCATGCATACTCGAGAATATCAGAACTTCACCACCCTTTTGTTGAATCGCCTCTACTAGTGCAACATATTTTTTGCGCGTAGTTGGATCACTTGCCCTATATGAAAGGTTAGAGGCCATTGATAGAAATATTCGAGTTGAACCACACCGAAAGAGGTCGTCCGATATGAGTAGAGTGCCAACAGCCCCTCTATCAACAGCAAGCCTAACATGGTCTGGTCCATACCACGCGCGCATCTCGTCTGTTCCAAGCATTTTAAAGAATTTATCGAGCATTATGCCCTCCCGAGCAAACTTAGCATCCTTCAGTTGATTTGCAATCTGTTGAAACAATGTCAGAACCCGTGTCAAGGTGAGGGTAGTGACTAACCTCAGGACTCTTCAGAACTTCGACCAGACTGTGAACATGGGGACTAGTGACGTGGACCTTGAAGGTCTTATCCTTCAGCGCCCTCTGTAATGGCTTGTCCCCCCGCTTTGCCGCTTCGCTCAGCATATAATCGTAAACGGCATCTCTAACCCACCCAGGGCTAGCAAAGACGATTGCCCGAAGGCTGACATCCGCGTACGGTATGTGTCGCACGAAGGACTCGTAGATAGCAGCATAGAACCTGGTCAATCCTTTCTCATGCTGTGATGTTCCCGAATATGCCGCTTTCCGAGGTATCGACATAGATATTCGGTGGGCTACGATAGTCATGTGTTGCGACAAGAGGCAGAATGCCGCCGTGCCCTCGCCACATACTACCGCTCCGACCTCCGCTCCGCGTCCCGGAATAGTTGCTTCTTGAACACGGGCTAGGGCTATGCTGTCCCAGCCATCCGCCTTCTCGATTCGAACGTCGCGATTGACTTCGATGTCTAATGTATGATGCGCCCCAAGTTTAACGTGGGGGTTTTCGTTGGTAACGCGGCCAGATATTGCGAGAGATGCTGTCCCTTGCGCGTTAGAAGAACTGGCGTCTTTTGAGGCTTCCGCAGCAGGCCCTGAGGGTGCAGCAGAGGAAGAGAACTCTACTTTGTCGACTTGTAGCGCTAGATTAAGTCGAACCCGATGTGAGTCGGTGGATCCAGTAGCAGACACTGTCTGCACACGTCTAAATCCGCATTCAGAAAAAAGTCAGGATAACAGCACAAATATTGATGCCACCTTATCGCTGGAGCTCTTACAGAGTCCCCTTGTTGGATGAGGTTATATAAATGCCACATATCTTCGTCGTCCTCTGGGCGTAGGGTAACATGTCCCTGGTAGAATAATGAGGCAAGGTCAAGCCGGAAACAGGTTGCAGACTCACCTCCCCATGTTTGTCGACGTGTTTGCTAACTAATTTCATGATGACAGTGAGTTGAGAGGGAGATATCTAACTCCATCGTAGGTGGGTGAAGATCATGTCATTTGCCTTTTCGGGATATGCAGATAATGGGCTTGAAGAGATAGGGGTGCGGTATTTCGTGTCCATCGTGGCGGGTAATTCTATGTTGGTACAAGCTGCTGGATCATACAGTGCCTTTCCCAAAACGCGTAGATACTCCATGAATCCAGCACTGTCGGATGTGCCAAGTTTACAAAATAACCGACTAAGCCTCATTTGTGAACTCCCACGACTCATTCAGTCATTACCACTTCGACTGGATCGCCATGGAACAGTGAGCGCGACAGATGGTCACTGAGCCGATGCTGATATCATGATTCCACCAGAAATCCCAAAGCTTTGTCCTTAGCAGCAAGGCTAGTCGCCCCAAACACTCGCTCCACTAGCAAACGCCACGAGGAAGAGGAAGACGACGACGATGCCATCTTCGACGAACTGGAGGCCGAAATTGAGAATGATTCTAACCCGGCAATACGAGAGCAGGGCCTGGCTTTGTTGAAGCTGGAGTGCGCGATCTATCCATTACCTCGTTCACGACATATCTGAGCAATCTGATCGTGTATAGGTTGGAGAGGAAGAAGGAGATGCAACAGAGTCGACATGGGGAGTATACGGAGATCACAGACGAGAAGGAAGTCATTCGAGCGAGTGCGTGAGTTTGTGATTCGTACCTCAATGCCGTGGAATGACTGACCAACCGCCCCGTCCTTCAGGAAGGAGCAACGATGCGTGATCCACTTCTATCATAGCAATTTCAAGCGTTGCGAAATTATGGACAAGCACCTTGCGGTATGTCATCATCTTCCATCTTCTATGTTCAACATCTCACGTAGCGAATTGCATAGAAACTCGCCCCGAAGTACTACGGGACGCGATTCATGCGCGTATTCGTTGAGAATGTTCCTTGGCTTGTGGAGAAGCTGGCTATCAAGGTACTTCCATGCGTGATATGCTTCATGGATGGTGTCACCAAGGATAGGTTCGTCGTCCAATAGAAACTAGAAGGCAACCTACTGAGATTTATCTGTCATCAGGTTGGTCGGCTTTGAAGAGCTCGGGAACAATGATAGCTTCGATACAGCGCAACTAGAATGGAGACTTTCACGCGCTGGTATGTGTGTCCCCTTGCTCTGAAGACATTGTCCTAATGTTCGAGACTTTAGGTGTGATACAAAAAGCGCCAACGAATCAAATAGATCAGCTTTACAAGGTTTCGTCTACTTCACGGTCGAGACAGGATAATGAAGATGTCTTCGATATCGACGATTGAGTTGTGCCATGTGTAGAATATGCACCATAGGGCGGGTTACGCGGAAGCCAATCTTTGTGCGTTCTTTTTCTTTCTTCTACGACAAAAGCCTGAAGTGGCTGATAGACTGTCTGCGCAGATATACGCTTGTCTAATTTGCAATGGTTTAATGAACCAATTCACGATTTACACCTTTCTAAGTATGCACTCCACCCCGCGTCCCGGTATCTCTCCGCTTGCTGAGCGATGGCTTCAGTCAAGCTGTAATCTTTCCCATATACCCCTCGCCCTACAATAATCACATCGCAACCTGATTCCAAGATGACTTCGCGAGGCGTTCTGTACTGCTGCCCCATACCATCTCCCTTCACATCCAATCCTACTCCGGGTGTCAGCACTAGGAAATCCTCACCTCCCTCGCCGGTGGGGCGCCTTTGCCCAATGAACCCGATTACGAAGTCCCGGTGATCGCGAGCCATCTGATAAGTCTCTTCTGTGTATCGGCCCACAGCAAGGCTCCCCGCCGTGCTCATTTCTGCCAGGAGGAGGAGACCCCGTCCGAGGGGTAAGCCTACTGAAGAAAGCCCTGCGACGATGGATGGACCAGGGACTGAGTGGGCATTCGTGATCTGCGACCAACTCGCGATGCGATGCACGCCACTTGAATACTGCAACGCAACGGTGTTTCCTACAAGCGGCGTGAACGGCGATTCAAGTTGAGCTACGGAAGGGTGGGACCTATGTCTGCGAACTTTCTGTCCTCGAAGATCATGAAGTCATGTTTCTTGCTCAGAGCTTGCAAGCTTTCAATCAACGTGAAGTCAAAATCTTCAAGTATATCAACATGAGTCTTATCTGAGCATCAGATCCCGAGTATTGTGCAAGAAATGGGATCGGCTTACCTTGATTAAACAGACATATGGCCCTACGGCGTCGATGATGGCCAAGAAATCTCTCGATTTTGTCACATCCACGCTGACGGAAAGGTTGGACTTCTTGCGTTCCATGGCGAGAAGCAACTCCTTCGCAGCAGGATTGGTGTAATTGGCAGCCCTTTGGCCATACGACAATGCTTGGATGCCCTTTGAGCTCATGATGGTTGAGAGTAGGTGCCTTCGGGAAGTGGATGAACTTTCGACATAGTTCTGGCGATTTAGTGAAAGACAGGGGCTGCGAAATCTATCATCTAAACGCGTGATCTTGCATCTCGCAAAATAACTTCGATCATGTCTCTCAAACACGAAACTGAAGCGGAGAGTCTTGAACGCGCCTCAAAACGTGCTAGATTAGAGGATGCTCCAGAATCAACGTCCCCTTCCAAGGAATCCGATCCGGAAGTCACGACAGATGCTCCCGCGCTGAAAGATGGAGAGGCCGACGATATTCTACCCCCAAGCCACGTTCTCCTCGGCGTACCTCGACCTGAAAAGGCCGAGGACGGCTCTGGATACAAGTTCAGAGAGACTGATGTAGGGATCTCGGAATACGTCGGTCGCGGAGTCTCCCAGATCGAGGGGATCATAAAACAGAGGTGCGCCTTGGATCAGCTATGAGAATACTGCTTCGAGTCGTTATCGAGTGACTACTCAACAGGTTTACCGACTTCTTGGTGTTTGAAGTAGATCAAGATTCTAAGGTCATACACCTAAAGTCTCTGGCGATGCCAGACTCATCATCCAAAACTCCCAAAGAATCAACCGTCGCTCCAGAGGCTGCGAATGTTGCCGACGCAATGGACACCACTGAGGCTCCAGTTCCAGCCGGGGGTACGGAATCCTCGCGTGCAGATGTTGTAGTGAGCGATGCCCCGGCCCCAGAAGAGGCCGCAGAGTCTTCAAGTACACAGGTCGCAGCGAGTGACGCTCCTACAGTCGCTGAACCTGCTGAGCCCTGGCCTGAAAGCAACAACACTGCACTAGCCCCCTTCCTTTCTGAAGATGCCATATCGAAGCTCAAGACCATGTTTCTAGAAGGCCCGACGCCCCCAAAAGTTAGCGATAGTGGATGGGGAGGCCGGCAATCCAAAACCGAAGATGCGTCCTCCAGCGCTCTTGAAGCCGCCCCGCAGCTCGGTGAAGCGGAGCAAGAAGCTCAAGCCAAGGACAAGCGAGGCAAAACTCGTGGTGGTCGCGGAGGCAGAGGCGGACGTGGTGGCGGACGTGGTGGTCGCAATAGCCAGGTGGATACTAGGCAGGTTACGTCGGATGTTTGTACCTTTTCATGTCGCACTACTTGCGTCGCAATAAATCAATCTAATCATTCTGGTGATTTCCTTAGCCCATTGAATCAAAAAGTACACGGACTGAATTTCACCAAAAAATCCGACAATTGTTCCAAGGGAAATTGGAGACAGAGTCTGGTCCTGCGACTGATGATGGAGCGAGTATAGTCATCAAATGGGCTCGAGGTGGACGTGGACGTGGGGGAGGTGGTGGTGGTGGACGCAGTGGAGGTGAGATTATCATGACTTTACCAGCGAGACCGCTAATCGCATATAGGTCGAAACACATATCCACCATACATCCACTTCAGCATGCAGAAGACGAACCGGGACACACAGGACGCTCTTGGTTACTTAGCACGTACCCTCCATGTCAACATCAGAGACCTAGCTGTCGCCGGTACCAAGGATAAACGAGGTGTCACCGTCCAGCGCGTTTCTTTGAAAAGGAATAACAAGAGAGTCGAAGATGTGTTCAAATTGGCTAATGGAATCAGTGGCCGGAAACCCATGGAGGAGGCTTTGAAGAAAAGAGGAGATCGAGGGGTACGAATTACGGATTTCAACTATCGCAAAGCCAGTCTAGAACTAGGTATGCTGAAAGGCAATGCTTTTGTGATAACATTGAGGTCAGCCGGACTCCAACTTTATGTACAGTTGAGGTACTCACCAGCGAATGCTAGGAATGTCCAAGTCGACTCGACGGAAACCATTGACAAGGCGTTGAATACAATCAAGAATAAAGGCTTCATCAACTACTATGGTGAGCTTCTTTAGATATTATCATCTTCTATTTTGACCTCGTAGCTAGGCATGCAGCGTTTCGGAACCGCGTCTGTCCCAACACATGCAATTGGACTAGCTATTCTGAAGGCAGAGTGGCAAAAGGCAATTTCTTTGATCTTACGCAAACGGCCAGGCGAACATCCTGACGTTGCTGCAGCCAGAGATGCCTGGCTCGTTGACGGAGATTTGGATAAAGCTCTCGAAATGATGCCACGACGCGTAGTTGCTGAAAGGTGTATTCTCGAGAGCTACAAAAAGCAAAAAGGGGACACTCGCAATGCTATGGGAGCCCTCAGCACCGTACGTTCTTGGTGGGCGTTGCCCTTGGAAAAAGTTGACCGATTCATTGTAGATACCTAGGAATCTCCGCCTGATGTACGTCCATGCATACCAGTCGTATGTGTGGAATGCCATCGTGTCTGAAAGAATTCGCACCTACGGCCCTGATAAGCCAGTTGTTGGCGACCTAATCATGGAGGCTACTCAGGAGACGCCAGACGCAGACAACATGGAGGTAGACGACGAGGAGCGAAATGATACGGCAGAAGCGGGTGTGTACTGATGTCGCCTTCCTGCATCTCTCCATTAATATTTTCCAGAGACATCTTATTCAGGCAAGAAGGGCAAGAAACCGTTCGTCCCGCCAAAAATCAAAATCCTGGCTGAAGAAGACCTTGATAAATATTCAATCTTCGATGTTATCATGCCTCTGCCAGGTACCGACGTTGCTTACCCCGGAGGGGAACTTGGGGAAAAGTATCGCCAATACTTGCGGTTAGACGGTCTTGATCCTGATAACTTTGTCCGGAAACAAAAGTGGGCGCACTGTCCTGGCATTCGGCGGTCTTTCTGATTGTCCTCGTAGGGAATATACGCTCTTTGGCTCCTATCGCAAAATACTCCATCTTCCCAAGGAGTTGACATGGACCACGCTGCGATACACTGATCCTGACGTGCCGCTAGCGCAAGCCGACGAAGACAAACTCCTGGGCTTTGATCCCCCGGTCGTTACTCCCGACGGTAAATTCCTAGCTCTCCAAATCGAATTAACCTTGGGGACAGCAGCATACGCGACCATGGCGCTGCGTGAAGTCACCAAGACCGACACTAGTTCGCATACGCAGATCAGTCTTACGCAAGTCTCAGAGGACCAAAAATACAAAGGAACCCAAGTAGTGGAAGAAGAATTGAACGAGGATGCTGGTGTGGAATAAAGGAAATGGGATTGGTTGCGGTTAAACGTTCCTGTGAATGAAAACCTCCGGGAACCCGGGTGTACGAACGGTTCCGAGCGTGCTGAGAACGCGACGGGATGTGTTTAAAACTTGACACGCACGCGCCTTGGAGAATGTACTGTACTGTACTCACATCGGCTTCTGCCTGGGTGATTTTAGAGTTGTAATTGAGACGTTGCGCCGGTTGCTGATCTCACACCCGTTCATCGGTTATATCTCGCCACGAAAGCAACGGATAATTATAAAGTCTAGACATGTTTCGAGGGCATCAATACCTCCTCTCCACGTACAAGACACGTCGCTCGTTCACAGAAATCCTCTCCCCCACTTTTTATCCTTGATCCCGAGTACAAAGTTCTTGACCGCGTGCACTCCTAACCCGCCGCAATGATGGCCAGGGTGGAAACAATCGTGTTTCTGTCGCTCATCCTCGATCTCTTTGCTTTCACCATCCCATTGCCACTATTTCCGCGACTAATTGAATGGTACACACTAGTACGTCCCGTACGCGCGATCATCCCGGTTGTTTTAGCTGATGAGCGGGAATAGCGAGAAAGCTCGGAGCCTAACGGACTTTTGTCACGGACATTGCGAACCGTCTCGTCGATACGGAGCCTGTTCTACAGCTCTGGTGTTCATTCGCAGAAATGGGACGTGGTTCTGCTGGGTGAGCTCGTCGCTAGCCATGCAGCTGTAGCTTTCACTGACGGTCTGGTTAGGCGGTCTGATGGGTTCCGTCTTTTCGTGAGTCCATCCACAAAACCGATTAGTACATGCCTGCTCATTCCATACCTCTAGAACCCTTCAGTTCTTTGTCTCGCCGAAGATTGGATCACTCTCCGACAAGTATGGGCGTAAACGAATACTGCTTTTGACGATGATTGGGAACATACTATCGGCACTAGTGTCTGTCTAGTCTCTTCCACTGCCGCGCGTACCGGGAGCTGACTATATCTTGCAGATGGATCCAATCAACGTCTTTCGCATCTTACATGCTATCAAGGGTTATTGGGGGCTTAAGCGAAGGGAATGTTCAGCTAGCGATGTAAGTTGCTCGCCTGTCCGTAGCACAACTCTCTGACTTGGTATAGTGCCATTCTATCGGACGTGACGACCCCAGCTAACCGTTCCAAGGCTCTTGCCCATGTTGGCATCGCCTTTGCCATATGCTTTTGCATTGGCCCTCCCATTGGAGCGTACTTTGCATCGCGACCCATTCCTTCATCCATGAACACATGGGGAATGGAATACAACATATACGCCGCACCCGCGCTCTTGACCCTGGTTTTACTAGTCGCTGAAACTGCTTTCCTGGCATATGCGCTCCCTGAGACTCGCGGTAAAGCCCCCAAAGCAGATGGAGTGACTAACGGCTCGGCGAATGGCAAGGCCAACGGCAAGGCTAGTGCGACGAATGGACTCGCTAAACCTCCAGTGAAAAAGGCCACTGTGTCCGAGCGTCTTCGTCTCCTGAAAACACTTCGCCACTTCCATTTCTTGTTCTTGAGTATATTCTCAGGCGTAGAGTTCACGCTAACTTTCCTAACATTCGATCGTGAGCAGCATTCCATTCAACCACACATTCTGACTTATACTTTTGTGATAATAGTGTTCGACTGGAACAACAAGCAGAATGGTGCCCTCATTGGGTCTATCGGCATCATGAGCGCCCTTCTCCAAGGAGGCTATGTACGACGCGCAACGGCCAAGATTGGCGAGGGCGTGATGGCACGCCGGGGTGTTTCCTCCTGCACTCTCGGCCTCGCCCTACTCGCCCTGGTCCCCATATACGCAACCAGCAACCTCGTGCTAGCCACACGTTTCCTCCAAGGAGCAGCAGTCTGCATGGCGTTTACCAGTGCGACAGTAGTAAACTCCTTGACTGCGTTTGCGTCATTGCAATGTGACGAAGGTGGCTTCGATTCTGTAACAGGCAAACCCGTGGAAGAACATCCGAGTCTAGCTAAAGGGAAGGCCTTGGGGCAGTTCCGTTCATCCGGCCAGCTTGGACGTGCCATGGGGCCAATCATAGGTATGATGCCTTCATTACGGGAGTATAACCGCTGATATTTGACCTTCCGCAGCTTGCGCAGCGTACTGGACTTTCGGCCCAGCCTACACGTACACAGTATCCGCAGTAGCCATGTTTGCACTGTCCGCTGGGATGAAGCGAATCGCAGTAAAAAAAACAAGGAAGCCTTAGAACAAAGCCAAGGAGGTCGAACGTAGATTTATTCCGCAATCTTTTACTATTTAAAGCGTTATATTAGGCTGTTTATGGAGAGTCACTGTATAAATATGTTGAGCCCATTGTACGTGCAGGCCTTTCTTTCGGAGTCAGGACACGCCAGATGTACGTGTAAAGGGGTATCGAAACAGTGTCTTTGACTGAACGAAGATGAAGCATTGTTCCTGAATAATAGATATCACCATGAATAAGCCAAACAGCATCGGGTATAAGCCCAAATGTTCATTTGTCATGGGGCATCTACGAGTCACGAACTCGAGACGCGTTCCGTGACGCACTCCGCGATGTGGGCCGTAGATGAGTATCGTGATGGTCTACGAGGATGGAGGTATCCGGCGTGTGTTGGCTATATTGCGGCAAACTTTCCTCTACATCGAGTCCAGCTCTTTCGAAGTCCGCAGCATATCGTTGCTTCTCTGGCGGCCATCGAGATGGCGATGCCGTGCGTGACACCGAGCGAGACACTGAAGGGTTGAGCAGAGGGGCTGCAGCTTCAGGATCTTGAGAACCGACGGTGTGCATAAGCTCGACGTCCGATGATTCTCTGAAGATAGCTGGCACGAAGAACAAGAAGCCTCGGCTTCGCGGTCTACGAGGACGTATAGGCGTGCGAGGCGGTTCTTCACGTACACCGGTCATATGAGAAATACGATTCCGCAGCCGACGCACAGCATCAGATATGGAATTTGGCGAGCTCTCAGCGGAGGAGATATCAGACGGTGATGGGGAAGGAACGTCGAAGGGCAAATGAAGGATAGGACCATCCACAGGGGACTGCGGTAGAGATAAGTTCGGCGAATTCTGCTGCGTCGATGTAGCGGACGCCGGTAACGAGAACAAGCCTAGGTCGAGATACCATCGCCCGGATCGTTGCGTCCAACGAGGCAGAAGGACATCGTAACCACCAATCCGTCGAAGGCTGTACTTGCGCTGCTTGCTGCCAGGTAATGCAAGTTTGATGAGGCCAATCACCAAGATCACCAGCCCAATCCACATTAATGCTTTGCCCCACATCCCAAGGAATGCTATGAAAGCCGCGTCGTCTGCATGCCAGCTGCTGCCGTAGTAGTGTGAAAAGAAAGAGTGCGGTGCCTCTCCTTCCTTCGCATTCTTCCCATACAGT
This sequence comes from Sanguinoderma rugosum, assembly GCA_017499575.1. NCBI lineage: Eukaryota > Fungi > Basidiomycota > Agaricomycetes > Polyporales > Polyporaceae > Sanguinoderma > Sanguinoderma rugosum. Next base: position 1,876,506 of record VTPW01000003.1, on the reverse strand, counting down.
GACTTGGGGAGGATGCGTACCTGCCCGCTAGGATGTGACGATGTGTATATACCATACTGCGCGGACAGGAACATAGGGCCTGTGGAAAACATGACGGTGGGATAGTTGAGCACCCACGAGTGGTCGAAGGTGACGAGGTTGTGAATAGTTTGCTCCATGAATGGATGTCCCTGCTCTGCGAACATGAGGTCGTTCGAGACACCAACCGGGATAGTTTTCGGCAATATGACTGGATAGACGAGGAGAGGGTCCATTGGTCGAAGGCAACCAATGTCCAGATCTATATATATCCCGCCGTACTTGTGGAGCACGAAATAACGTATGGCGTCTGCGCGTTGAATGACATAAGGGTAGGCGTCGAAGGTGTCGAGGAACCATGGGTAGTGCTCGGCAATAAAGTCGCGCGAGCCTTCATCCGTCCAGAGCATGTACTCGCTACACGAGGAGAAAGGGTTTTCATTGATCAGCGCCAGGGAAATCAAAAAGGCCATTGAGAACATACTAATCAGGCATCATGTCACGACAGCCTTGCGAAACCTCTTTCCACTTTTCAGGCAGCGTCTCTGACTTCCACGTCTGGTGAATAATTCTGGGGATACGCTCGACTTGACCATGGTCTGAGGCGTTCCACCGCGTGGTGCTGTCCAATATGGGAACTTCGAGGTCTGAAAGATAGAGGCTGGGGTCAATGGCGAGGTAGTATGTGACTGAGGAGAGAACAATGACAGTCCCCGTGAGGAAAAGGGCCAGAATTGAAAGGGCAACGTAGAGGGCTCTCTTCCGCGCCATGGTGGTGGATGATAAGGAAGGGCGGGAGAGAGAGGCTGGGCACAATCAATTTGGGGCATCAACTACTGTTTTTCTCGGCGGATCACGTGCTCTCCGTTACGAATTTCCTGTTATGCAACTCGGCCCTCTGAGTACGGGAGTGAAGGTGCATAAATGCTGTTATGTTCTCCTTGAATCGATAAGGAGTCGAGTCCGCAGCTCGTATACTGCCATCTAAGGCATACAAAGGTGCAGATTATAATTACAGGGGACTATAGGAGCCCACAACGGAGATATATCAGTGTCACAATGCTGTAGACCATCATGCATGGCCGGTCTTATATTCCTGTTGGCCGCATACGCTGGGAAAAGACTTGATTTAGATGAGGCGCTAGCACGGCAAGCGACTCCTGGAAAGATCCTTCTCCCCAGGCGCTGCCAAGGGCTTGTAAACCAGTGAGCGCAATTTCCCAGTCTCGTGTTGACCAGTCCTGCCCTCGTCTTGCAGGGTTCGCTCTATGCGACGTGGAAGGCTTGACGGATTTCTTGGTTAGGAACACATCGATTGGTGGAGATGTCGGCTTTATCCGCTTTTTGTCATTTAGGTATTCCAAGCATTCTGACGGCGTCCAGTGCGATAAGGGATTGAGATTCTTTGTCCACGCGGGCGCGTACCGTGATTGGGCGGCACCGCCTGTTTGTGCTTGCCGAATCTCGTCCCCTCCGACGCGTGTAACAAGCTCGACAAGGAGCGTTGAGAAGTGCTCGCAGATTTGAATATGCAACAAGTCCAGCGGGTGGCTGGGCATGCTGTAGTCAACCACAGATTCTTCCTCATCGATATCCATGTCCATATCTTCATCCTGACGGATTTTCGATTGGCGAGGTGGATCAGCCGCCGGATTAGTGTAGGCAGGTCTGTTACGGCGAAAGCGTGGCCGAAACTGATGAATATCGACACGGTCGCTGAATATAGTTGTTGCAATCTCACGACTGCTGAAGTATTGTGAAGGTGTTATACTTGGAATACCTAAATCAACCCAAATCGTCGTCAGGTGGCTACTACATACTGAGTTAACCATGAACCGACCGGCTGATTCACACTGAAGACAGAGATTGTTATCGGCACTACAGAGTACGACGGATCGCCCGGCAATGTTGCGAAAGTATTGACAGCAGTCGAGGATAAGGCGGTCGTTCAGCTGACCCCAGTCCAGACCTTGTTCCTGATAATAGCTTAGACTTAGAGGATAAGGTTGTCTGATTTAGGCTCACGCACTTGTTCATAGTCCTCTAGCGATGATTTTTTCCAGTTTTCCGACGATTTACACGTCTCCTCGTCTGCCTGGCCTCTAACCACGTCGCGTTTGCGTACTTTGCTGAGGATCCAAGCGGAGGCGCGACGGGCGAACCAAGCAAGTCCGTCGCGATTCTTCTGTCTTTGTGTGAAGGTTGAAACAGCTTCCAAAGAATTCGAGAAGGCAAGGAACACACCCGTCAAGCTCTCCAATCACGGCGCCAGGAATAACTACGGCGACATCCTGGCTCAGATGTAGATGCTGAACATCTTCCACGAAGTCTTGTAACGCGTCTAAGTGGCTCAATAGAATATTCGTATCGACAACCAGGTAGCGTGTGCTGTCCTGATATATAGTTAAGTTCAAAGGGAGTAGATACAAGAGTAGAGATTTCCCGTACCGTCGCGCTGAACACATTATTCGAGAGTTGATCGATGCGTTCAAGGGTGGCGTGCAAGTAGCTTGACCCGGAGCCGCCTGCTTCAGTCGACTTTCTGAATCTGCAATCGCGTTTCCCTAGACATAATACGTACTGGAGGCGGTGGAATCTGCAAATTGCTGACTCGTAAACATGGAACGATGAAAGAACTGGAGGCGCGAGGCCGAGTGGCCACCTCCTATTCGCTTTATAGCAGCTACCATATTCGGAAGAGTCGTGATCGACGGACGACTCTCCGACCGAGACTTCGAGTTTTCATGCAGTTGGCGAGTTGGGTATGCAGAGCCAACTACTGTCGCTCTCTATTGCCTAAATCGACGTCGCATGGTTGCAGAGGGTATGCAGCAGCAGCAAATGCCGCTGGCTTGGGTCACCAACAAGACCCAACTAAAATTCGGAATCTAGCTCTGGTAGCACATATCGGTCAGTTAATCTTCTACGCGTTGTTCGTCTTGTCCTGAGTTAGTGATTAGATTCTGGAAAGACAACCTTGACCGAGTCTATACTTCTGAAGTCTGGCTATGTCGCGTCTCCGGGGACGGTAGACACCGGGAGCACTACGACGGATTTCTTGCCCGCTGAACGCGAACGCGGAATCACCATCCAGTCAGCCAGTATTCCTGTGAAATGGAAAAGCTGGAACTTCAACCTTGTCGACACGCCCGGGCATGCCGACTTTGGGATGGAAGTGGAATGTGCAAGTAGAGTCGTTGACGGTGCTGTGGTATTGATAGATTCTGTCGAGGGAGTGGAATCGCAAACGAAAGGAGTATGGAGACAATTAGATCGGTACGTCGTTAACATGTAGTATCTCACCATCTAACTAAGGGACCCTCTTCTATAAGATATGGCGTGCCTACGCGGATGATATTCTTGAACAAACTGGACCGACCAGGCGCATCCTTTAGATTATCCATACGGTCTCTGCTCGCTCATGGTCTCCATCCTCGTCCTACGGCTCTCACTCTCCCCATCGCTTCATTCAACCCTCGTGCATATTCTCAGGCCGAACCTGGTATTGAAGGTATCATCGACCTCGTAAAGTGGGAGATGTGGAAATGGGATATAGAAGGGTACTTCGACGTTTCACCACTTCCTCGCGATCCAGATGGGCTTGCCACTTCCAACATATTCCCTCCAGATCATCCTGTACTTAATGCCGTTCTCCCCGCTCGCACCCAACTCTTGGAGAGCTTGTCAATGCACTCGGAGGAACTGATGGATACTTTATTATCTTCAGAGGAAGACTCGTCTTACTTGTCACTTGACTCCCCTGACATTATTCCCCATCTTCGAGCTGCGACGCTGAAGAATGAGATCTTGCCGGTGTTCTGCGGGTCGGCGATGAAGCACATAGGGACAGATCTTCTTATGGATTACATGGGCGAGCTTTTGGCATGTCCTCTAGACATTAAACATGAAGCACAAGCGCGAAATACTCCGACGCAACTACTGGCGTGGAAAGTCGCCTGGGACAAGCGGCAAGGTTGGATGACCTTTGTCAGAGTATACTCTGGTGAGTAACAAATAACCGAGTGCCAATGGTGTTTATTTGATTGCCCTTTCATAGGCACCCTAAAGCGTGGTGACACCATTTACAATGCTACGCGCAATACGAAGGAACGCGTCATGAAGGTACTCCTGCTGTATGCCAATAGGACGGAAGAAGTCGACGAGCTACCATTTGGCTCAGTTGGCGTTATATTAGGCCTTAAGAACACTCGCACCGGAGACACACTGGTATCCTCAGCAAAAGTAAAGAGTAAAAGTGGTACTTCTCTGCTAGTCGACATCGTCCCACCTCCGGCAGTCATTTCAGCATCCGTCATTCCTCATTCCTTCGCGGATCTTGCCCCCGTTCAAGAAGCTCTACTCCAGTTAGAGCGAACGGACCCCTCCGTGCGCGTCGATCTCGAGCATCGAGAAGGGCAGATCCTCGTGCATGGACTCGGCGCACTGCATCTTGAAATTGTTGAACGTCGTTTGCGAGATGAATGGAACGTGCAATTCGAGTTCGGCCAACGGCGCGTTAGCTACCGGGAGGGATTGGGGTCAAAAGCGCCTGAAGGTGTTGTCACAAACACATGGAAGCCTGAATCGGGGAGCGCTCCTGTTGCAGTTACCATGTCGCTTTCATTACGCCCGCTCAGAGAAGACGAACAGCGCGATTCATTTTGGAACGGCAACGTCGTTGTGGACGCCGCTGGACTTCCCCTTCAACCGGGAGACTCAGCAAGTAAAGAACCAAGTACCTACATAGCCTCTGGGTTAGCTACGGTCCTCAGTAATTCCCCTCACACATCCCTCTCTCTTACCGGGGCTCGGATCCAAATCAAAGAATACGAATTCCCTGCCGGTGCTTCACCGTCACTGCTTGCTGGCGCAAGTGCTAGTATTCTACGCGGCCTTATTCGGGATGCGGGTATGGGTCCTATCCTCGAGCCATACGTCTTCCTCAAGACCTCCGTCGAAGAAAACAGCCTGGGGAAAGTAATCAAAGATCTCACCGAACATGGCGGCGAAGTCCAGGATCTCGGTGATGGTGTCTCTGTCGAAGAATTCGGCGGGTACAAAGCGGACGGGGTCTATATTCCTCCTAGCTCGCTTTCGCCGTCAGCTAGTGGAAGCTCAGGGAGTGTCAATACCCCTCGGTTAAGTAGAACTGTCCAAGGAGTTGCACCTTTAAGCCGGCAACTGGACTATTCTCAAAGACTTCGTGCCCTCTCGGGAGGCTATGGTACTTTTGAAATGACCAATGCAGGTTTCAGAGAGGTATCAGACCTCAGGAAGATGGAGATACTCAAAGAAATTGGACGTGCATGATTGAAAGTGCACTACACAATTCTCAAGTACAGTAGAGTACAGTAGTTACTTCCATATAATTCATATTTCCCTCTGCTCATCCGCATCTCCAAATAATACGTCTGCCATGTTCTCGTCGTCGTCCATTCCACCTCGATAATCGCCAGTGGAAGTTAGCACTTGACTAAATGCCATCATCCCTCCACCACCATTATCATCCTCATCGTCGTCGAAGGATGTCATCTCACTGAATAGTGGGTGAGGTTGCGGTTCTCGGGTTTGAGGGGTGATCTCATCTTGCTCTGGATCATCGGGCAAGAACAAAGGCGTGCCTTGTCGTAGTGAGGATGGTCCAGCTAATGTTTCGTTCTGCCGCTGGAAGACGGGTGCTATGGAAGGAGCACGCCCAGCCATGGAATATTGGAAGTGGGGCCAAGGCTCAACCACTACACATAGACAAAGCCCGAAAATATTGAATCCACGATATTTGAGATCTAGGATTGGCTTCGGCTTCTCTTCATCCTCTTCAACAGCGAGGGTAACTTCAGGTTCAGCTTGAACCGGGTCTTCATCCATAGCGTCGTCTCGTTTGCGTTTGGCGGGCTTGAGCTTCTTGCGCTTTGCCATTCTATTCGTCGGGATCAGATCTTCATCCGAGCTGTCCGAAGATGGACGGTAGTCCCCTGCGTCCTGATCGTCGTGGTCGCTTTCATCGGGTAAATCCATAGTAAGGTCTTCAGGAGATATGGTTGGTTTAACGCGTTTGCTGCGCTGTTTCTCGATAGGTGGGTCCTGAGAGTGTGGAGGAGACGTCTCGGCGCGTTTTCTACGACGTGACTTCGGAGCAGCCTTTGGTTGCGGCACAATAGGAGGCCCCGTCACCTTTTGTCGGGGAGGAGCAGCTTTGAAAAGGCGATTCTGAAAATACGAGTTTCCGTCAGTCGTATGCACTCCACATCAAACTTGGTATACCTTCATGATGACAGAATGAGGCTCTGTCTTTCTAAGGAAATAACAGAATTGGTAATTATCTAGTCGATAGTAGTCATTCGCCACTAGCACTATACAGCGTCCATAGACTAACATACCGCCGCGGTGTGTGTCGACGGTGCCTTTGCCACCTGTTGACTTCTTGTTGTCGGATTCCATCCGTAATTTCTCCAAAATCCTGTTCGATAACATTGTCAGTTCACATTCAAGGGTCGTAAAGATAGCATCACGAACCTGGGTCTCAAGTCGGCAATAACATGCTGGAGTACCAAGTCGGACATCCAGTCCAAGTGACGTTCATCTAGGTATACCTGATTCGTTGTTAACTTGAGATTACCATGTAAGCAGACGATGACTGACATACAGAGGGAGAACATGCTTTTGGGATATTCGCAAATAGTACGCATTCCGGGCATGAAAAGGCATTGTGAAGTTCGTGACTCTGTACGAACGTTATGATTCTACTACGAAGCACATCGCCGAGACGGAGTCGCCGGCAACTTGCCAAACAACCGTAAAGCAAACTTCATTGATATTGTTCGCGTTGAGACAATACGAGCCCTTCAAATGCAGTGCAACCTATCTTTATTCTTCTTTCACTCACTGCCATGACCACCGCCAACGGCAACGGGGGAGACCGTGATGGTTTTGAAGAACGTCTTCGCCAAAGGACAATGATGCGCCATCCTCTCGAAACAATCCCCGACTCCGCCACTGTTCGCCCTCATGGAAACATCCCTAATACACCTTTGGCCGCCTCTGTCATTTCCTTCTTGCTGGGGACACTGTTCTGCTTCGGTGCAATAGGCGCAATATTCTCTGGATCATCCTTGTGGTTCGCCAACTACCAGCTTGGTTTCTTTGTCGCCGCCTGGTCACTCTTTCATTGGGCCGAATTTGCCGTCACAGCTGGCTGGAACTTCGAGAAATGCAGCGTCGATTGTGCGTACTCAACGTTCCACCGCCATATCTCCTACTCACCAATAATTCTAGCCTTCTTGCTCGACAATGGCCGTGAATACCACATAGCGAATGGAACTGCATTGACGGAATACCTTATTACACTCTATTTCAAGCCATCTTGGAAGGGATTCCCATATATTTCGTTGATAGGTGCGAAGTTTCCCGACCTTCCCTCCTCTGGGCCATTCTAATATCCCTCGCTAGGCATGTTCTTCGTTGCACTGGGACAAGTAGTGAGATCAGCTGCGATGATACATGCCAATACCAATTTCTCTCATGCTGTGGCATATCGCAAGCGCGATCAGCACAGGCTCGTCACAGACGGTATTTATGCGTGAGTGACCCTTATCATCGACGTAGAACGTTTACTGAGATTTCGTGTAGTTGGTCTCGACACCCTTCATATGCAGGGTTCGTATACTGGGCCCTGGGGACCCAACTTGTCCTACAGAACCCCATTACTTTCACCCTCTACGCTGCCCTGCTCTATAGGTTCTTCGAAGCTCGCATTCGAGGTAGGTGTTATCCTAGCGGGAAGCGTGACTCTGCTAAACTACTACTATCACAGGGGAAGAGGGATTGTTGATCAAATTCTTTGGCGACCAGTACATAAATTATCGCAGACGCGTGGGGACGAAGATACCTTTCATCCGGTAGCTTGTTGGAATATAGACGGACCGTCGATTTACAGTTTCAAGTAGCATGCATGTTGAGCGGGAACAGTGACATACGACATAGGCTTGCTATCATAATCGAAAAAAACCAAGCGTATACACCATCGTTTACTCAGCAACCTCAATCGTACCCTTCTCCGACACATAGATACCGTCCAAGAATTTACGGATATCCTTGTTTCGTACGCGGCAGATACCCTGGATGGATGCGGCTGCAAGAAATTATCAACAAACTTGCATGAAAAGTAGAGTGAATTATTCACCTGATTGAGAGACATTGTCGATATCGTTGCCCTCGAGAATGAGCTCATCCTTTTGCGCTTTTGACTCGGAAATGACAACACCGTCTAACATGCTTACATGTCGTACGGCCTGAAGGATTTGATTTAATGATCGAATAAAAGGTATACTGAACGGCAGGGAACATACCTTCTCACCCAAGAAATTACGGATCTCGACGGTCTTTCCATCGTCTTGTATGATGCAGTTGATAGGGAAATGGGCGTATACGGCACGCATTTTGTAGAGAAAGCCCTATAAATGAAGATATCATTTAGCGTCTGACCTGTACGATATTGTTCAGGTAGATATCGACCTTGGTGACACCGGTGATCATGTTGTTGATGAGGGACTTGATCGTCCGTAGGCAAGCGACGTGCTTGCGGCCACCTTGCCATACTGCGAGGGAGACTTGATCCTTGCTGCCCTTGATAAGTCGAATATCCATGTTGACATGGCGGACGTTCTTCGTCAAGGTTCCCCGTGGGCCGGTGACGGTGATGAGGCGAGATTTGATGGTGACAGTAACGTCGGAGGGGATTACGAGTTCTTCGGTTTGGAGGACGTCCCGCATCTGTGCGCAAAGTAAACCGTCAGTACCCTACATCCGGAAGCCAGCCATTCAATCCATCATGAAATGCATCGGAATCCAGCAAATTTGGCATGTATGTTCTTTCAATACCACAGACTGGACGTTTGGCACAGTTTCAGAATGAGGAGGGACCGACCTTGAGGTGATATACGACTTGAGTGTTGGCGGCGGTGACTTTCCTCGATGATTTTGGGATGGATTGGGGATGTGACAATCATCACGCGTGTGACCACTACAGCATTGTCACATATACCACAGCGTTTGGGAATTTCGCCGATTTACTGCCTTACACAAAAAGCTTTATTTTACTATAGAAATCATTTTCCCTCTCAAAGCTTGCTGCCATACATCAGGTATTGTCCGCTGCCCACCGTTCAGAGTCAGACTGACGCCTCTCCTTTGTTCACTTAGACGATCAGGTGACTGTGCGAATCGGAGATTTAAAAGCGGATGTTAGGCTAGTGCGGTGGCAGCTCCGTCTTCTTCTGCACCGTCACCATCGTTTTTGCATTCAGTCGTCTTCGCTGTCCACAGTAGACATTGTGGGACTGAGTGATTTTGCAGTGACAACTTGATTCTCTCTAGACCCGAAACCGCAATCCTTCTGGTCCTGTTCTGCACTTGGGTAAGACAATCGTCTCCAATCGCTTTCGGTATAAGTCGGGCACGATGTCCATCTATTCCCAAGGCCACTACGCTCAACCTTCCTACTCCCACAATTACTCCCAACCACCCGCCCATGGCTACCACTATCCGTACCCTCCTCCACCAGCGGCGGCGCCTCCAGTCTACCAAGTTGACCCAGCCACTTTTCGCCGGGATTTCACCAATCGTCTCGCAGAGCTGACAGTAAATTCGAGGCCGATCATCCAGAACTTATCAATGCTAGCTCAAGAATACTCACGATTCGCAGAAATTGTAACGCAGTCGTTGGAGGCTCATATTCGCAGGGTGAGTTCTGTTTGGTGTATTCTGTTATTTAATTGGATAAGCGATCAAGTCGTACAATGGAATCTGGATGTCTTATGCTGCATGCGGAGGATGTTCATGTATTTAGTAGTCATTTAGCATTGAGCACGAACTTCTAAGTGGCGGGCGTGCATAATCCCCCCCGCCTGTGTGCGACTGCTTGCTTGCCATATCTTTTTCGGTACCGTCGCGTTCCATGGACTGCTGACTCATCATTGCCTTTTCTGGTTTATCGAACTTAGGTTCCGCCTTGGATGAAGCTTCCTGCATTTTATCTCATGGACGCTATTTCGAAGAATGTCTATGATCCTTATGCTCGCCATTTCGCATCTGTGGTTATGCCACTTTTCCTTGAATCATATCATCAGGTCGACGCCGCAACTCGAAGCAAGATGGAAGAGATGCTGCTTACTTGGCGAACTGGATCCCCAACCGGGAAGGAGCTCTTCGGCGTTGCTCCACAAATTGGTATCGAGCGCGGCGTCTGGGGCGACGGAAGCTCAAGTAGCAGCGTACGATTGTCTTCCTCACAACTTGCCTGGATTCTTACCCTTGTTCAGTCTGGCTTTTATTCCGGTTCTGGCCAAATAACGAAGGCGCAAGTCCTCAGCGAACTGGAATTTACTCTTGGACAGAAGGAAAGAAACCTGCAGAGCAACCCATACGATACGGCGTCTCGTAATCACATCAATGTTTTACATCAGGTCAGTCATCCTTCGATAATGATATTGCTCTACTCCTGAACTTACGCCACTCTTAGTTGCGAAAGCTCGTCGAAGTCGGCGTTTCACAGGACGAGCTCCACCAAATTCTTGCTCAACTACGAAGTCTCATGAAGAATGCTGCTCCCGCCCCTAATCCCGTTCCACCTCCGCCCGCTCCTCGGCCTCAACCTCAATGGCAGCCCCAGCATCATTACCCAGGTTCAAACCAAGTGCAGGTCCCAACCCCCGCAACATCTTACGGCTCGCCCGCTCCAACGTATCCTCCGCAATCGGGACCTGTCAAAGTTGAGCCTACCATGGCACGTCTGCCTATGCCTTCCGCCCCGGAAGCTGCGTCCTCTGTACCTAATGTCGGTAGTATTCAGAACTTATTATCTACATTGGTCAAAGCTGGTGTCGTTCGAAATGGGACTCCTGTCACTAGTGGATCAGACCAGTCGGAAGCGCCCTCCTCCAACATTGAGCCCATTGATTTAGAGAAAGAGTCGATGAGGTCTTACCGGAAGAAAATTCTTGCGCAAAACGTCCAGTTGACAAATGCCGATTTGACGAGGTAAGATTCCGCCTTCTACATAAATGTCACTTGACTGACTGATATCCTATAAAGGAAACGCCTCGATATCGTATCGCTATTATACAATCGACTACCGTCGCAATGTAAACAGTGTGGTATCCGATTTGCTGATTCGGCTTTGGGGAAGAAAGCTATGGAGGAACATCTGGACATGCACTTCAGACAGAATAGGAAAGCATCGCAAGGTGTTGGACGAGGGCATAGTCGCAGCTGGTTTATTGGTATAGAGGTTCGTATTTTGCATTCACTCTCTGCTCTTCATTACTAATTCCTCGCTGTAGGATTGGGTAAATGATTTCTCGAGAGATGCCAAAGGCAAAGGACGTGCAGATGATGGTTCTCGACCTTTACACCCTCGGGCGGCGGCGGCGGCTGATTTGGCTAAGCGTGATGCGGAATTGCGAGCTCAGTTTGTGGTCGTACCCCCAGGTGATGAGGCAAAATCGATATCTTGTCCTATCTGTAAGGAAGCTCTTAAGTCTGAATTTCTGGAGGACGACGAGGATTGGGTGTGGAAGAACGCTGTGATGAAGGACGACCGAGTAAGTTGCTATATATATATTAGTGCTTCGAGAGGCTAACCAATGTGTATCAGGTTTACCATGCTACGTGTCATGCTGAAGCGCTTTCCTCGACCAATACACTGGCTGCCCGGTTGCGGAGTGATTTAGCCTCTAGGTCTCGGTCTGCTACTCCTGAGGTGATGCGTGCAACGCCGCCGAAGTCATCGGCGAATACGAGTCTCAAAGGTATAAGGTCGTCACTGTCACCAACGCCAGATTCCTTCGCTGGTACGAAGCGTAAGGTTGAACACAATGATCCTCTGGTCAAAGGCGAGCCAGATGGAACACCCCCGTTCAAGAAACTTGCACTTTCTACCCCAGCATGAGGAGCAGGCGCCTGACCGAACCATTGAGCATTGTTATCTATCTTCGCATTATTCTCATCAAGCATTGTGTACTTTTTGCATTCATCATCACCTATTTCATTGGCATGAGTACTCTATTCATACTTATTATACATTTACATATACATGCAACACATAGATACCATGTCTTCGAAATCGCATTCATCAATCAAGGAAAACTTCTTGCTGGCTTCATATGGTGTGACAAAAGAAAATCACAACTCGACGGCGTTCTAAGGAAGCAAACACGACGGAGCGCTCAGAGCGATGACTTCGCAACGATCGCAACGTTCAACTTGAAGGAAACCATATATATATATAATCGTACATAAACAACATGTTACGTTTGTAACTTCGACTCGACTGTCTTCTCTTTATGCAGCATCGGGGGATACTCCAGGACCAGAGATAATCGCCTTGATGACACCTTTACCATCTTCACTCTTCCCGGCGCGTGTTGCCTTGAATGCTGCAATAGCATCATCGAAAGCGAACCTAATTGGAAGAGATTATCGTCAAGACTTGAAACCTTCGATTGATATTACAGACACTGACCTGTGTGTAACCAATGGCTTCAAATCAACTTTACCTTGTGCGACAAGGGCGATTGCGAGAGGATATGATCCCGGCTAAGGAGACTGGATGAGCAAAATGCATCTAAGTGTTCCTCAATACTTACTCCGTATCGGAAAGAACCTTTGTAGACAAGTTCCTTCGTCATAAGCATCGAGAGGTTGATGGTGACATCTGGATTACCCATGCCAACCTTACGACAAATATGAGTTCATGAACGCATCTAGTAAAGTCTTTTCACAAACCTGGACGAAAGTGCCACCAGTCTTCGCAACGAAGAAGCCAGTTTGGATCGAAACTTCAGCCCCACTAGCGTCGAGGACGAGGTCGATACCGTTTGGCCCTCGATCTTGGATGTTCAACTGCTTCTTCATCTCTTCTGCGTTCCGCCTGCTGTATTCGGGACGAGATTCCCCTTCGACCATCTTGACTGGGAGGTAAACATCTGTGGCCGCGTACTTCTTGGCGAAGTCCAGTCGAGCCTGGACGATATCTACACCAATAACACGCTTCGCACCTAGTGCACGAGCGACAGCCATGCACAAGAGCCCCACGGGCCCGCACCCAAATACTATGATGCTCTGGTTGGTGCGGAAACCTCCTAACGTGGAGACTGAGTGTACAGCGACGGAGAGAGGTTCCATCTGGCTACTTTTGAGATAAATATCAAGCATGTGAAACAGAACCTTACCATGGCACCGTCTTCGAGAGAGACACCGTCAGGAAGTGGGTACGCTAGATCTGCTGGGAGGCGATAGTAGCGCGCCAGAGTACCGTCATACGGAGGGGTGGCGGCGAATATTATGTCGGGACAAAGCTATCATGAATTCAGACGAGGTAAACCTGTGGTAGATCAAATCCAATCACCTCGTACCGTCCAGCTTTACATGCCTCGCATTTCTCTGCGCATCAGGGGCAGGGAGGGGTTAGCACCACCGTCACAAAGTGATCCAAGAAGGCTTACTGCAAGTAGCCCCAGGTTCCATGGCCACTCTGTCGCCTGCCTTGACGTGCTTAACATTGGAACCAACTACACAAGCCTTATCAACGGCGATATCTCGCTTCACACTTCGCATGAGGCGTACCTTTCGAGATAACGCCAGCCGACTCGTGCCCGAGAACCTATGTGTGGAGAGACATGTTAGTACGGGCCGTATCATATTGTTTATTGACACTGACCATAGGATCAACGACAACGAAGTCGCCGATACGCCCGTGAACCAAATAATGCACCTGTGAGTACTGCTGTTAGATATCGTCAGGATGGCGATCTCGTTGGGCTTTACATCTGATCCACATATTCCTGTATCATTCAAATCAATATCGCTATGCTAATGTATAGCTTGAACGTCATACCTGTCTTCTTGACTTCAACTAATACCTCATCGTCACTAACTAGAAACTCGCTAATCAGCCGATCACTTTCCACCAAATTCTGTCGATCTTACTCTCGGGGATAGGTCTCTGTTCGTAAGCCACCTCCTCAATAGCCTTTAGCACAAAAGATGGGTTGTCTGACATGGTGAGGATTGAAAGTGATGCGGTGGGAGGAGGCTAGAGTTCGATGGAACTCCTCTGAAATACCACCTCAGGAGCGGACCGTTCCGCCGGAATTTCTGCGGGGAATCTTCATGACCTGGCAATGAAGCACAAGGGTTAAACGTTATGCCATTTGCCCGTTAATGAAGGCTCGAGAACGCATCTGTCTCGGTAAACGGTCGAACTGGCCGTGACTTGAAATAGTATGGGGGTCGTTAATAGCTTATGATGAGATTCGGAAGTACGTAGTAGGGTAGAAGTTGATAACTGATTACACGGTTGTAGGAGATTGAGGGAAAATGCATATGCTATGGTGCCGCAATAAGTTGTGTCCCTCGAGAGGTAATCGAGATAAAAACAAGACATGGACTGGGGAGATAGCCTCCGAGTACGGGAAACGATCATGAATGATACAGTCATTTCGAGGCTGAAAAAGAATGTGGAAACAAAGGAATGACAGTGAGCTGGGAGCGAATAGGTCGTACACTTCGAATAATTATGAAAGTTTTTTGAGGAATCATGTCAGATTGTTAGGATATAGATACGTAATGTGATAGACACAAGTCCAAATCCATGTAATGCGAAGAATGCGAATGAAATTGAATGTGTGGGATCCAAGGGATTCGATCAAGTGTGGAAAGTTTGTCTCCGTGATGCGGAAGGTTTTATAGCTGGCCGTTCTTGCTGTGAATTGGGCTGCCGTTGACCTGAGTTTAGGGACATTTGACTGGGGAGTCCACCATGACGGGTTGGCAAAGCAGTCCATGGACTCGGCATTTGTTGGGATGTGTTATTAGGACTACGGGTAGATTGCCCTGGGTGGAGGGAGCGGCCACGCTCAGAGTATGGACGCTCGTAGGTGGATGGAGGGGTTTGTGAATATCGGTGGGGGTTGGCAGTACTACCTTGAGCAAGCGACGACGACGAAGACGACGGCCCGGGACGATATGAAGAGTGATTCAAGCTGATGCCAGAGGACGAACGCTTTGATGCAGGAAATGCAGAGGGGGACATGTCGGCACTACCTCTTCTGGAATGGGAAGGCCTATTATGAGGTGAAGATGGAGCAGAGCTAGCAGGGCGCTGATGCAGCCGCTCGCTTCCGCTACTCCTGCCACTTCCTTGACTGCTCTCTCGCTGTCGAGAGCTTTGCCGGTCTAGACTGTGGTCACGACTTGAAGAGCTTGAATTCGAGCTACGACGATACTGTTGCATCATGAATGGAGGCGTTGGGGGCAGTAGTGGCATGTCCATCATCGAAGGAACTAGTCCAACGCCAGGGAACATCATGGTGTTCATTTGGGCTGGCATCATCGGATTCACTGGCGCCATCATAACCATTCCGTTAAGGCTTTGTTGACTCCCATTCCACATCGTTGGTAAGGGGCCGCCATGGAAAGTAGGATAACTAGGCATAGTGGAAGAACGGTCAACGAAAGGTCTTGAAGAGGTTGAAGCTACGGAATGACGCTTCATCTTGGAACCTGCATCTTCGGGAGCGTGGCTTGAATAAGAAGCACCGCCGGAAAGGCTGGGAGGTCTTGAGCTGCCTGGAGACGACCCACTGTTCGAAGGAGATGAACGTGTATGTGAAGGTCCATAAGCTGTGGCCGGAGACAAGGCACTGTTGCTATCAGAAAACATTGTTAGTTGTAAGGAGAACAGGAAGCAATATCATCCTCACAAATTCGTGGTTGGAGGTCGGGTTGAAGCCGAAATTGAGGGAGGACGGGCACGAGAGGTTGGGTCATAAACTTCTCCGGCCGTGGTATTACGTTCTCGGCTATCCTGGCGAAGGGACGTTGACGAAGAGAACGAAGGATGAAGCTTCGATCTCCCCGGTCCATCATCTAATCCGGCATACGTCGACTCTCTCAACCCACTAGGCACATTCCCCGCTCGTTGAGCCTCCCTTCGAAGTCGGGCAGCAGTAACCTCGTCCCTGAGAGCCTTCTCGCGTCGTTCTTGTTTCTCTCTATCAGAACTTTCTCTCTCTCGCTTCTCCCTTTCCCAAGCCTGTTTCTCCCTTTCAAAGTCCAAGCGGTCCTTCTCCCTTTGCCTCTTCTCATACTCAAGGAGTCGCCGTTGTTCTTCAATCTTTCTGCGCTCCATTACAAGTGCCCGCTGTGCCTGTTCCTCGCGGAGAAATTTGGCCTTCTCTTCGCGACGCTTCTTCATCCCTTGTGCATATCCAACGGGGAGGCGGTCGGGAACGTCGTCTGCAAATCGAACACCACGCTTGACTGTAGGTGCTGGGATGGAAGGCAAGGGCGATTGTAATAAGATGGGGTCCTCCCCTTCGCCTTCAGAGTGCGACGAAGATGGGGAGGAAATAGCATCATTGACCACAGTGCTTGCACCGTCTTGGGCGGTGGGGACACCAACGGGGACATCTGGACTTGCACCGGACTCGTGGGTTGTATGAGGCTGTTCAGGAAGGTGGAAAACAGGAATGGTAGGAGCTTCATAGGAATCTGTGAGCATTCTCAGAAAGGTGGGGAATTGGTTACTCACCTCTCTCAGCAATGGTTTCGTATGTTGGAGCGGCGTCTATGGGGGTTGGCGAGCCTACACCAAAACCAGCCATTGCCTCCATTGCCTCGGAGAACTCAAGGTCTAGGACTGCGAAGGAAGTGCCAGAGACACCTTTACGAACGATCACACCATCTTCCGACAACCACACTAGATATCTCTCCTCGAAGCATGGTCGGGATATCCAGCGCCGTACACCAGTGCTGAACCCTGAAACATGAAAATCTGTGGGGAGAGACGATATGTCAATCGAAGACGACATGAGGCTGGATCGGGGCGGCACGTATTGGCCGAGTTCTAACGATGCGAAGTGCATGATGTCAGGGTCGTCCACTGGTATTCCATCACCATCCAACCGCCGTAGAAGGCGTTGCCGAAACATGGTCGCGAGTAAGGCGTGTTGTTTGGGATGCCCAGGTGCATTACAGGATCTCGGGAATAAGGGACTTCCGGTGACATTTGCAAATGGTGGCAAACATGTCGCGTCCTGGAGGCGCCGTTGCGTCAACTTCCTGACATTTGCTCGTGCAATGAAAGGATCCGGATGATTTGAATCAGTATCGTTGGCGAGCGCTATGTTGGCATCGTCGGACCCATCCGTGGAAGGCGGTGCGGTAGTTTCAAGCCGAAATGTGGAGGAATCGATGAGCCGTCTGTTACTCTGGGGAGGAAGATGAAGGAATGGGAGCGGGTGGATGTCCGTGTCGTACTTCGGTTCACGGGCGTGAAGGGAAGTTCGAGAGTGGTTGGGATGACCTCGCTTCAAATTACCTGACTTAACCGTACCAAGCCAGGACTTCCAGGACTTTTTCGTGAGGGAGCGAGAAAGCGGGGACTCATCATCTGGGGTCTGTATGCTTGCGGACGCTGTTGAAGATGAAGAAGATTGGGCGCGATCGCTGCTGTGGGACGTGAGGTTGAGGGGCGGCGGAAGTGGATGAGCGGGCGAGACGGCGGTGTGGATCGCCAAAGAGGCAGCCTCCTCAGCTTTGCGTGCAGCGGCGGCCGACTTCTTTGATTCGTTCTTGTCACGCTTTGGTAAAAATACAGAGGCAAAGCGGCGCATTATGAAGAATCAGAGAAGGTCATGGGAGAAGTCGAGGTAAAAAGCTTGACGGGAGTGCGGCGGGAAGCGCTGCTAGAGTGCGGAGGGCGAGCGAGGAGAGCTGGGGGACGTTTGTGACGATGAGCGGGGGATAGAGAGGGAAAGAGCGGTGAAGAATCAGTTCATGATGGTTCGGGTGAGAGCCAGGCGCAAAATGCGGACAATTTCTCAGCGAAACACAAGTGACTGGTATTCTATTTTTAGTCATCTTCGATTAGCTCATCATCTTGGCCGCCGCCCCTCATCCTCATCTCCTTCGACCTCCGCTTCAAAGACTTCCACCACCCAGCAACTCGTCTCTCGTAGTTTTCCAACACGCGCAGAACATATTCTACAGGGACCCCGACAACTTTCCCCACCCGCTCCAACACCAATTCAATGTCTTCCTCAAGACTTCCAAATACATCACGGGCGTGGTAGATGGGATACTGTTCGGCAGGCAGAACTCTCGTTGCCTCGTCCCCATTGGTAGATGACAACGGAAGGTTGGCATCAAGTGGCCTCTCCGGGTAGATTGCCCGGTTGAGAGAGCATTCTCGCCCCCTTGCATCATGTTCGTTTAAGGGAAAGAACCTGTTCAGCACAGGAGACCCTCCTTCCATCACCCAAAATCAGTCAAATCGAGCCCTGTCCGAGTGGCGAGCTCACCAACTGATGCACTCCCGTCTTCTCCAACAAGTGCACGTTCGCAGAACCGTAGGTACGCGTCAACCTTATCATCGTCCAGATCAACGACTGACCTGCATACCAATCACGCGTCGCGACAAGGCCCGATGTAAAAGGAATGCAAATACACTGACATTGGTGATGAACCGGAGAATAGTATGGAGTCGCGCTTTGCATCGCTTTCACTTGCCATTTTCAGCGCATCCAGGAATTCTTCCGGTTTGGGTAACCAACTGGCGGGATCTTCGCCATCTTGAGGTATTCTAAACATCCCCCGGGTTAAATTTCAACCAAGCGCAAAAGGATTGCTGGCACCTCCTTGTTCCGTCCAAGCCGTAAACCAATTTGAGGACGATGACTGTCGTAATTGCTAGTGCCAGTTCAGGGGGTACGTTATCATACTTGTGGCTTCCGGGGTGGCTCTTGGCGAGTCGTACCAAATCTGGGGATAGGCTATAATGAAGTGTCAGGGGCAGCAACAGTACATCGCCAAGTCGTTTGGTAAGGGAATAGAGCATCGCTGACGTGTAGTTTAGTTTTCCTGTCACTAAATCGCGTAAAATAAAACGAACGTGTGCCGCCGAAAGCCTTTATCACCCTCCAGAGGAGCGGTCCACCATTCACCTCCGGGATAACGACCATATAAGTCGCTTTCAGACGCTTCGCTAGGCGCGACACCAGAGCGTGAAGTACAAGAACTTGGGGCGAGTACTAGGTTGGAGTCAGACCGTTCTAGCCGGTGCATAGGCAGGGGCTTACAGCAGGTGACAATGAAGCAGAGTTATACTTCGTCAGATGTAGCGCCATATCGCGGGGTAACAAACGAAGAGCCCCAAGGTAAGGCAGTTCGAAGGAATCTATCAGCCTAGACGAGCGAGTTTAATGTCCAAATCTTGTAAAACCGTACAGCAACAGACCGGATGATGTCAGAGTACATGAAAGGCACTCGCAGAATCCATAGGCCGACGATTAAAACTGACAGAGTACCCTGCAACCCCTCGTAAGTGTTCCTGCCTTTGGGTCTCCCCTTCCTTCCACTGCCACTACTCCGAGCCCGCTCACCATCCTCAAGCTCAGATCGAGAACCATTCGGCTCTTCGAGATCTGAGCTTGACGAATAATCACTGTTTTCACGAAGAAGAGCTGCGAGTTCATCATCGCCCGCTCCATCTCCGAACTCGTTTAGGCTTTGCAGCTCAGCATCGTCCCCTTCGCCCTCGCTATCATCCCCCGGCGGTTTACCGTCCTCGACTTTGACTCCGCGGGAAGCACGCGTTGCACCGGCGAGAGCGGGCCCATCGTCTATCTCCTGGCTGGCAGATTGCTTTACCCCGCCCTGACTACCCTCTGCCTTGGTTGTGGGATCCGTAACGCCTTGCGAATGGAAATACGGCTCAGCCGAGGGTGGAGTGGGAAGTAGCGACAGGTGTAAAGCCCAGATGTCCCTACAAATCATCTTCGACATATTAGTATTGCGAACTTTGATTGTAACCCAGCCTACCTCGAATTCGGACGGTAGCGACCATTCTCGAACTAGAACAGCAACCTGGTGACGCAGGATGAGCTGCTGACACTGATAATAGTGGTATAGACCGCGTGCGCCGTGGTACACTGAAATCGACGCAATGGCGTCAGCCTTCTGTACCGTCGGAACGATCCAAACTTAGACACGTACGCTTAGGGTCAACGCGAGACCTTTCCTTCGTCTGCCGGACCTGTTTCAGCGTGCGTTTCTTGAGCACATGTGGTCCGATTTCTTCATCAGCCGCCTCGTTGCGATAGTTCTACACATCAGTTGGATCAAGTGCGGAGGTCGAGCAGAAGTCCAAGCAATTAGAAGCAGGGGGAGAAGCTCATTGTCGGCCTCGTCGTACCTGCATCACATGGCCCTCGCTGCACACGATTTGGCCGCTAGAGGCTTCCTTGCGCCATTTTTTAGATTGACACACGGGGCATCGACGCTTGGGCGCCATGAAGGATAGACGGTTTGATTGTGGTCAGAACAACAGTTCCAGCTGCCCGAAACGATGAAAGTCGACAAGTTCAGCCACGGTTTTCGTGTAAATGTGTAATCACGTGCACGTCGCTCGATCATTCAGGCGCTTCACCTCCTGCAGCGCTGGCATCGCTCTCTCCTCTTCCAACTTCTCCAATTCTTAGAAAAACTTAGGCTTCTGGTAATCCTGGCACACCGACATCTGACATACAACTAGAACTGGGGCTCCCACTATGAAGCTCTTCTACATCTTTGCATTCCTCGCACTCTGCGCAACGGCTGTTTTGGCGTAAGTTCCTCAAACTCGGGTATTGGATTTACGGCAGTACTAACGCACATTCTTCGTTGTAGATGGGAGAAGGTCTGCCTATTCACGCTCTGAATTCCCCACCTTGCTCAACGTTGTGTCAAATTGTGTACTATAGGAAGATCATGAAATATTTGACCTCGTAAGCGAATTAGAGGCCACAGAAGGGAAGGGAACGAACTTCTACTCGTGGTTAGACGTGCCGTCTACCGCGACAACGAGCGAGATTGCGAGGGCCTACAGGAAACTTAGCATGCAGCTTCAGTACGTCTCCATTTGTGGTGTTCGGGATGTCTCCCGCTGATCATTATTCAACGTGTGTAGCCCTGACAAAAACCCTAATGACAAGACCATACATGAACGATTCGCTAGATTGGGAGTTGTGTCCACTATCCTCAGAAATGCGGAGAGCCGGAAACGGTGAGAACAGCATTCACCCCGTCGTTGTCGTATACTCATCCGGAACAGATATGACTTCTTCTACAAGAACGGTGTACCTAAATGGCGCGGAACTGGTTATTACTATGCTCGATTCCGACCAGGCCTTGGGGTATGTACTCTGCGGACTGCACTCGTCTCGCAACTCATAATGTTACAACAGACGGTTCTCGGTTTCCTCGTCGTGCTCACTTGCGGGCTCCAATATATCATCCAAAATATGACTTACAAGACCCACCTGAAGAGAATCGAGAAGATTGTCCAGGACGCTCAACAGGCCGCTTGGGGAGCGAAGATGATTCCTGGAGAGGGCGAGAAGAGAGTAAGGAATGCGATAGTACTCCCCTACTTTTTCTGACCTACGTTTCGTAGGTCAAAGTTAACCTCGGAGGACCCTCTTACGACGACGACGGATATCCCATCCCTGGAAAGTCCATTAGCATGGTGGTCCGAGGTCTCGATGTGTTCATTGTATGTTTGCTATCGTTTCACTCTGCCCCGCACCACTGAAACAACATGTACAGCGCAACCCAGATGGTTCTGAAGAAGCCGTGAATGCCTCGACTGCTGTTAGGCCAGCACTCTCAACAACATGGTTCCCGTCACTTATCCATTCATTGATCGGCAAAGTCTTGGGACGACGGAACGAGAGCAACGAAGTTAACAATGACGAACCCGCCTCTGAGGTTGAAGACACCGATGGGGAAACCAGCAGTGTTTCGGACAGTAAAAGTGGTACCGCCACACCGTTGGAAGGCAGACCCGCGGCCGTCAAAGCTGGTGGAAAGCGTAGAAAGGCCATCCGCAAAAAGTAGGCTACATAGACTCCAGAGGCACATAGACTTTGAGTACCGTAGTAGTGCTAGTAGTTGATGATGTCAACATCATATTTCGGTGTTGTCCTCTATTTATACGGAACACCTTTATGATCAACTACATCCTCCTGGTATCTCGACAAGGTGCGCAGCGACCGATTGCCCGACGCTGATGCCCCCGAGCGTCCCGCCAACGCGTTTTTTCCGCAGGGAAGGTCCGTTTGGCGAAGTGGTTCACCACCATGGCGCCCAAGGTGAAGGCCAAGATCGTCAAGGATGTCACGCAGCTGGTCCTCGCTAGGCGCACTCGAATGTGCAACTTCCTCGAGTACAAAGGTGCGCGCTGGCAACCGAGCATCGCGAGCAAAGTCTCATGATGTTGATGAGCATTGTTGACAATGTGTTGTGCAGATACCAAGGTGGTCTACAGGCGATATGCATCCCTGTTCTTCGTTTGCGGCATAAGCACGGAAGACAACGAATTGGTCACGCTGGAAATCATCCATAGATACGTCGAGATCCTGGACCGATACTTTGGCAATGTGAGTCGCCCATTGTTGTGTAACCCGTTCGTCAGCTTGATCGATGAAACTAGGTCTGCGAGTTGGATCTGTACGTATAGATACGCCTCCATTGAGTAAAGCTCACGACTCGGGACAGCATATTTAACTTCCAGAAAGCGTATGCTGTACGTGACCATTCTGTCAGTTCCATCGCATATACCTCTTACTTGATGCCGTACATAGATACTCGATGAGCTTATCATAGCAGGCGAGTTGCAGGAGTCTTCCAAGAAGTCAGTTCTTCGAGTAGTGAGTCTCGATCTTATCCTGCCTCCACAACGTTCCCAATCATCCCATCCATTCAAGGTCACTCAATCGGATAGCGTCGAAGAACAAGAAAACTCAGAGGACACAATGGCCCGACTAGGCTCTCGCAGTGGTTAGACTTCCTCCATTCTCCGTGGCACCTTTACAAACAATTGCATTCTGTTCCCTCTGTCTAAAGGTCCCATGATGTAGTATGACGGTGCTACGACAACGGTGTGGATTCGTCGCTGGTAGTCCTTACATATTTCTATGACAATATGAAGGCGGACGGTCCCAAGCAAACACCCCGGCCTGATGCTCATCCCCTCGTTCGGAATCGCTGGCGTTCAATTCTGCATTCGACGAGGCTGGTTGCCGGGCGGGTAGCGATGTAGTTAGACTTCCTTGTAATAATGTACACCCTGACACTCGCAAACGTCTTGTCAAGTCACTGTGGCAGTTGCATGGCTCTTGAGTGTGGAGGGCGCAGGTGTAGTAGTAGTGCGCGAAATCTTCGACTGGTTGAGGATAAACCATCTGACGAGGTCCAATGTTGCTACGGAATCTTCAACAGACGAGTGGCCGGTGGTCCCGCCGCCGGTTTGTATAATCTTTCCAAGATGTTCACGAACACTGAAGATGGCAGCTATTTAGCTGCTGGCTACGAGAGGAAGCAATGAAAAGGCTTACAGGTCCCGAAGTGAGCGACGGTATGGTGCGCCTGCGCGATGCGGAAAGAGAATCGCGGTGTCCACACAACGATGATGGATCATCCGCAAAGTTTTCACATCATTCTCGAGTCCATGCCCAATAATGATTGTCTCCGAGTTGATAAATGAATCAAGTGACGCCCGAATAGCTGCTAACGGCAGCACGGCTTTGGCGTGCGCCTCTTCGGTGATGCCAGAGAAGCGAGTGTTATAGTCACTGTTGATAGATTAGCATGGGCGCAAGGAAATGAGTTATGGACACGTACATCACCTCAACGCCATCATCCATCCGAACAAGCTCATCAAAGATCTCTTTGCCAGCGCCGTCGACAACAGAGACTCGCGCACACCGAAAACCGCCTGTCGTGTAAACCATCTCACAGTCCAGTGCGACCACGTCAAGAGCCGTATCAGACTCTGTTGGTGATCGAGTGGGCGTGAATGCATGTCGTGCATGCAACGTCTCGGCATCGGATTCATAGAAGACGTGAGTGCCCGTGACGCATCCTCCACCATCGCCCGCAGGGCTTGAGCAGCAAGAATATATCCGCGACCGTTGGCCTGTAAAATGACGTCACTTCCAGTAACTTGCAGGCACGAGACACAGAACTTACCTTCAATCATCTTCGTGTAAGGGCGGCCCCAATGATGCACGCATTCGCCAGCCTCTTCGCGCCGCTTCACTTGAAAGTATTGAACGCAGCGTTCGCATTTAGCGATCTTGCCTTCAATAGCGGGCTCAGTACCGCCAGGTGCTTCGGGTGCTGCGACGATATAGCCCCATTTCTGCATGTCTTCGACGGAGAGAACGAGAGATTGAAGTTGGGACCGAGAAAGACGCAAGGCCTGCAAGGACTTCCTTGCCTCTTCGCGTTCAGCGATGTCTCTTTCCGTTCCAACGGAAGGATGCGAGATGCCGTCAGGCACTGGACGCCGTTTCAACGAAGCAACAGTAGTGATGACAGCCTGGTGTATATTTGTGAATATCCAAGATGAGTGGGGTGACGGGAGGGCCTACATTGCGATAGGTGAACTTGGTGGAAACTTTGTAGACTTCCTCTTCTTGCCGCAGAGCATGCTCTGACGCAAGGGTAGGATAAGCAGGAAGGATGAGCTCGTAGAGCACGGAGTAGTGGTCGAATATTGTCTTGAGCATTGCCTGAAGAATGAAGAAGGGGAGGAAGGTGAACATGGGAATCGTAGGGGAGGGTGTGGACTATTAAATAGCGGGAGGATAAATACCTGACGAACAGGGACAGCCACCTGAGACTGTGCCGCGTTAACCTTTAGTAGAGGTACCCCCGTCTGTGAAACGGCAGGGCGTAGGCTAGAGAACACACTGACAGATCAAATGTTGGAGAACATACAGTAGTGTGAGACGCGGTTGGCACGGCAAGGGGTCTCTGCGTTGGGCCTAACTTCTGCAATTTCCTCGGAGGCTCTCCATTTTGGCTGCTAGTGGACGAGGGTGCGGCAGATCTACGTATTCCAGCAGAAGCGATGGGGCGTTTCGCCGGTATTACAGCCGCATCAGGTGCACGGGCAGGCGGACTGTCTGACGCCTTTCTATCAAGCTCAGCGGGCTTCTCATATGGAATATCCAAGGATTGCTCGGGTGGCAGGTTACTCTCATGAGAGAAGACGCAGCGTATCCGCGAACAGTGGTCTCGCTGGGGACATGGCAGTTTATGGAATAGGCGCAATGAGGAGAACATGAAGCAGATGGGACCTGAGCTCGGCGGTCTAGCGATTAGCTCAAGGGGGTTTGCTGCGCGAGGGCGATGCGGATGATGGCAGACTGAGTTTGAGGACAGTGCTAACGCGACTCTGCATAGTTCGGCAACACGTGAACATCACTTCTCTTAGCGCTGGAACTCCTCTCTCACCCGACGGCCATGCAACCGAACAAATTGAAAACGAGAAACCGGTCGGGCTCGTTGCACGTCCTCACCAATGGCATGCAATTAGAGTGAGTCTCGTAAATCCTCGCCCATTCTACTCTGATATAGACCTTGTGGATGCAGGAAGGATGTGAACCACCATTTAACGGGACCGTTCCTGCCTCAAACGTATGTTTTACGCGTTGCTTCGACGCAAGTCTGATTCTTAATGCTTCTATAGTCCGCTTGGTTCGGCGGCTTCGTCGCGTACTGCGTCGCCCGTGCCCCCGTTCAAGAAACTTCCGCCTCCCCAACCCTCCGCCTTACTGACTTGGGCAATTGATCCATGTGCGCATTTGTTCTCTGTCTTCCCCTTGGCCTGTCAGCACTGACAACACTTCAGTGGTCGCGTTCAAGATTCTCATAGTGCCTGTCATCCTTTACATTAATTGGGATCTCATCACCCCGTTCGTCGATCCTTCGCTGCAAAGTCGAAACCCATTTGCGCCGCTGTTCCTGCTCTCGCATCGCGTGCCGGCCTCCTCAGAGGAAGACCCGAGATACCAAAAAGGATACCTAGACCTATTATTCATCGCCTACTACATCGTATTCTGGTCGTGCATTCGCCAGATCATCACCGTCAACATCTGCAAACGCATCTGCCACTACTTTGGTATCAAAAAGCAGGTGAAGATAGAAAGATTTGGTGAACAGGGATATGCTTTCGTGTATTTCGCCTTTTTCGGCGCGTGGGGTTTCGTAAGTCGTCGCACTAAATACCTCCCACTTGTCACCAATATCCAACTTACAGAGGATAATGTCCCAACTCCCTTCGTTCTGGTACCGTACGGAGTATTTTTGGCTCAGTATGTCATTCCACGCAATCTTGGAGTCTCGCTGACGTTATTGCAGATTACCCTCATTGGGACATGAAACCCGAGCTGAAGTGTTATTACCTCGTACAAATGGCATACTGGTGGCAACAGCTCATCGTGATGGTGCTGGGGCTCGAGAAACCACGCAAAGACTACCGCGAACTTGTCGCCCACCATGCCGTTACATTGTGGCTTGTGGGGTAAGGCCACTCAAATTCCTACGCGCGCATCATTTTGACTGCCTTTCCAGATGGAGCTATCTCGTCAATCTTACCTTCATCGGCAACGCGGTGTACATGAGCATGGATATTCCGGATACTTTCTTAGCGGTATGTTATGTTATATAGAATGTTATGCACGCTTCTATTCAACGCCCCCCGATGTAGTTCTCCAAGCTGCTCAATTACCTCCAACGGGAGACGGCCAAGATGGTAGTCTTTGCGGGTCTCCTTGTCACCTGGTCGTAAGTTCGTAAGATGCTCTAAATGGAACATTTCCTAATATTGCTACAGTTACTTCCGCCTTTGGTTGAACCTTAGGATACTCTGGTCCGTGTGGAATGAGTTTGATCTAATCCCGTACGCGGTTTGTCTCGTACTTGAAGCTCGCTAACAGTATTGATTGCAGAGATGAGGCAAAACAATGGTACCCAGAGTCAGGCGCCTGGCTCGTTTGGTGGATGAAATACCAAATCTTCACGCCGCTGCTCTTGTTGGAATTCCTTAATCTCTTCTGGTATTACTTGATATTGCGTATCGCTTATCGGTACGTAGACAAGCATCACAATAATGAGACAATCACTCAAGAAATTATCATAACAGAGCAATCACGACGAACACGGCAACTGATGATCGCTCCGACGACGAAGACGAAGGTGATAATGGCAAAGAAGATTGAGTACTTCCGGGACCGAGCATGTGGTCCAGACTCTATAGGCTACAACACGGCCGTAATGACTAATCGTAGACCGCGTATAAGGAGGACGGTAGACAGTAATGATTGGATTCACGGATGTTTTTTGCATACATTGACTGATGATGTTACAAAAAAAGATGTGCAGAACGGAACGGTTGCCAAAAATGTAGTCAAGAATGCTGGTGAGTAATTGCGGCGCTGTTCAATGTCGATGATGTTTCGATGCTGGTTGTCAAGCCTTCGGCTATTCTTCTGCGGTGTTCAGCCGGCCTGTCGCCCTATCATACGCGGGTGGCGCTGGGAATAGGCCCTCCATGTCTTCGTAATCGCTATCTTCATCCCATGGATGGAACTCTATTTCAGGGTCATTGGTCGCAGCAAATTTAGCGGCCTGTTTGGGCCATCGTTGTTCTCTCTGTGCCTCCAAGTCTGCACCCGATGCCATTGACTTGAAGGCAAGCATCGTGTACTTCAAACATAATAATACAGTCAGCAGTGTAGGTTGTAGGGTAGTGATGATAGACACTCACATGGGCATCGTTCCCTGCGTTGTGGAGGAATTGGGTTGGAATGCCCAGAAGGCGGCAACACTCGCTCAAGGATTTCTTCTGCTCTCCATTGTTGACCAACGCTCCGAATAGATCAGATGTGTCTATGTAGAAGATGCCATCTTCAGGAA
Organism: Sanguinoderma rugosum; assembly: GCA_017499575.1. Taxonomy (NCBI): domain Eukaryota; kingdom Fungi; phylum Basidiomycota; class Agaricomycetes; order Polyporales; family Polyporaceae; genus Sanguinoderma; species Sanguinoderma rugosum. The sequence continues at coordinate 1,848,687 of VTPW01000003.1, read as the reverse complement.
GGTTGTCTGGGAGGATGTGGGTCCCTAGCCTCACAGGGGCCTCGATATCGCGGCTCTCAAGATATCTTATTGACGATGAGCATGCTTTACGCGAAAGAGTCAAGGTATATACTGACTTGACATCTTGCCCATGATCATGGAAGACCAAGAATATGGGGCCATATTCGAGCATCATGTCAAACAATCCGTGAACACGTTTCTTGAAATTCTTCTTGTTCAGCACTTCGCTTTTCCCAAAGTTGTAGTGCTGCGGAAAGAGGTCAAAAAAACATACGTATGTATCCAACGAACAATCTGCTTACATCGCGATTGCCTTGGACATAGACAGAGTTGGTATACATTTTATGCTCCTCGATGATGAGGTGAGCATGTTCAGCGACTTCCTCGCCGTCTTCCCAGTGGATGAAGCTATATCCAAGTTCTGTGATTACGTCATGCGACTTCTCCCAAGCCTCGATATCGATTGCACACCAAACGCCTTTCTTCGCCGCCCAGAAAGTTCGTATGAGATCAAATAACTGGAGTCTGCGCCCCAGACCGGGAGTCTTTCCCTTGAGCTTCTTGTTGCTTTTCTCGATTTTCTGATATTCAATATTAGTGTTAACACGAGGATCAATGCACTAGTAGAGGAAGGCCCAAACCTTGACAATGTTCTTCAGATCCCATCCAGTCTTGACGAGCTTAGCCGATATGCTCGTCAGATTAGATGGTGTCAAAAGACAATCGGAGTACGGAAGGGCTATCATTTGTGTCGTCTTCCCCACAGCGTGAAGCCAGTATCTACAATAATCGATTTGCGCTGATGACATGAGAAGCCGGGATTCACCACTAGGGAATGTCCCTGGGTAAAGTATTTAGTAGTAAGTATCAATCGATGCGGTCTCGTTATAGGAGTTACAGCTCACCCATGTACATCGTTATCCCCTCCTCACCGGGATGCAGAGGATGATCAGGATGGACGATAGAGTCATGGGCTATGATAGACAATTCTCAAGTAAGAAAGACGTCGTGCCGAAGAAATGGTTATTGTAGTTACCTAGGATAGCCTTTAAGGCTCTCTCATCGTCTCGGTTGGGTAGCGCTGATGGCCTTGATTGATTTACGAATGAATGACATTGTGACGCGAAATGAGTTGGAAAGTGTCTACCATTGAAACCATATGTCTGTCCACCGGTAGTAGCCCGTCACCACGGGATTATTCGACTTTGGAGCCATATATCACTAGAAAACGAGCAGTATTTTTTGGGTGTGATCGATTAAGCTGCGCAATGAGTCGCGCTTGCAATACATTGAGAGAAGCAACTGTGGAAGTATATAACGCGATGAAATTAGCGCCGGCTACTTGATTTAGGCATGGTGTTCCATCGTGAGATTCCTCCACAATGAGTTGAACCACTTCTTTCATCTTGCTGTTCTTCCTCCACTATGGCTCAAACCGTCCAGCGCAGCGGCTTAAGCAAGCGTAAAGAACGCCCCTCGGACGCGGACGTCCAGCCTTCCCCCGCCAAGAAGGCGAAAGCTACTGCGAGGAAAAGTACAGGCGGCCGACCCCCTGTTCCACCATCTGCGCCACGGGGAAGCAATGCAAGTGGTTCAGGCGGTGACCGTACGCGTAGTGAGGGCTTGTCCTTGCTTTCCCTGTTAACTTGGCTAACTTTCATTCTAGGAGATAGCGGTACCGCTAATGCCGGCAAGAAACGAAGATTCCGACCTGGAACGGTTGCGTTGCGAGAAATCCGAAAGTACCAAAAGAGCACGGATCTTTTGATTCAGAAACTCCCTTTTTCGCGACTGGTGCGCCGCTCTTCCACTCCCCATGGATGTCGTATTAACTCGCTCTCAAGGTTCGGGAGATTGCAATGGAGATGACCACCGACGTGAATGACGGATATGGTGACAGTGGATTACGGTGGCAAACATCAGCGTTGTTGGCACTTCAGGAAGCCACAGAAGCCTACCTGGTGCATTTATTTGAAGACGCGTGAGTCATTCTCCCATGAGCGTGGTGAATCACGCCAAATTTGAAGTAGGAATTTATGTGCTATCCACGCCAAACGAGTTACGCTTATGCAACGCGACATCCAACTCGCTCGTCGGATACGTGGGCCTTGGGGTGGCATGGCGTGAAGGCCTTCAGCTGTACACTACGGGATCTGTTTATTATTTATTGTTACGCCGCTTTATCGACTCTACCTACATTCAGTCGTGCAGTGTGGGCCATTGTCCATTTATTACATATAGTTCCGGGGTTCTTCAAACAACGTCTCAGTCTTAACGCATTGATGCGTCGAGTACAAGCCACTGAATATTGAATTCTCAAGCGGCCTGTAGGCCCGTGGATATTGTCACTTGTCGGGTGCCAAAGGGCCTTCATGCACGAGATTAAGTTACATGGGATACTCATCTAGTACCTATCCTTATCCTCGATATCACACCTGCGAGCCCCGCTGGTTGTCGAAGTGACTGTACCTGCTATAAAGCGGGGTCAGTAGGCGCTTAGAGAAAGACAGAAACACTCGAGGACGGTCAGATTAGATCAAGAAATAATCAACGGGAACCATCTCATGAGGAGGTTCCCTCTCAACCACTTTTATAATCACTCCGCTCGAGTAAGGCAGGCAGAGGAGATTACTCACAAGGTTATTTTCGAGCAGACGTCGCTGACTTCCGTCCGTTTGGCTCTTTAACGAGGCGTCTTTGCTTCCGTCTCATGTCCCACCAGTCCATTCCCCAGGTCTGGAAGAGACCAAACACGGCCGATGTCACCCAGTACAGCGTAACACTCTGCGAAGGGATAAGCTCATACACACGGGGCCAAGTTGCGGAAACCTACCCCAGGCATGACAGCAGCAAAGATTATCCGCCCAACTGACAGAAGTCTCAAACCTGATTTGAGCAACTTGTTTGGCTGTATGGTAGGTTTGCCGCCTTCTGCAATTCGTTTTGCATTAGCCTCGTCGAGTCTTTGTTGTCGCTCTCGCTCAGCAGCAGTCATTACCCAGTTACTCGATTCCACGTTTGCCATAGTGATCATTCCGAGGATGATGGGGAGGGTCATTGTTGGGTCGGGGTGGGCAAGTGTCGTAAGTGTTAGAAAGGATTCCGAGTCGAAGGGTGTCGGGGCAATGGAAAGTCGAGACAGAACCATAGATGAGATTACGAAGACTGGTAATTGAGATAGAGTTGGAACAAGAATTGATGTGAGGGGTCCACATTTGTGTTTCTTGTACAGTTGTTTCCGGAGGTCGGTGAGCTGGTATCCTGCTTAGCCAGTTGCGTTGCACCCGGTCCGTTTGTACACATACCAAAGCAGTCGACCTTTCACCATGAATAGCTTGTATGTGTTTCTTGTCTCCTCGTATCCCCTGAGCTTTCATCTGCTTCAGGACACCTTGGTAGATTGCCGGCTTCGCCCGCTCTAGTTCTGGAATGACATATTCTTCAATTCTCCACGCGCGTTTCTTGCCCTACACGCAATGAGATAGGTAGAGTAACGGAAGGCTCCACGACGTACCCATATTGCTACAGGTAATAGGCAGAAACGCGTGAGCACGGTGACTATGATGATTGTCGAGGAATATGTGGGCCAGGTTGTGGGCAAGGGTAGGGCAATAGCCAGATCCAAGAAGCCTTCACCGAGACTCCGTATGAAGTTTCTCCTCTGACGTGGCAAGCATGGTCTCTGAATCGACTGGAGGGTAGTTTTTCGATAGTCGCGAAGGAGGGAGCGCGAAGTGGCCCGACAAACAAGCATGTCAGGCCTTTGCGAAGTCACGGTCACAAAAATCTAATCAAGGTATTTGCACTAAGCGCTGGCGAAACTGATTATAGATCGTTTTCATTGAGCAATGTCTTCTGCCTGGACATTACAAAGGGACGGCAGAGCCCATATCAATTCATGTGAACGATCCCAGTCATAGAGGTCATAGCGAGCAATAAAACATATATCATATAAGTGCAGCGCGGTAACCCCAAGACGCCGATCCATCTCCTCTGCCCGACGAAATCTATCAGCCCACTTCAGAAGACGAGTTGGTGGGGATATTGGCCCTTGGACAGGCCGAAGCTGGCCTTGAGGTACTTCGTGAGGTTTTCGGATTTCTTAACGGCAGCGATGATAGCTTTGTCAACCTCCTTCTGGTCCGACGTTTTCGATTCAGGAAGCGGCTCCTTTGGCTTTGGCTTGCCATCCTCGAAGAACTCAGTCTCTGCTGACTGCTTCTCCTTGGACACGGTTTTGGCGAAGTAGGAATCGGTGAACTTGTCATCAAGCTAGTGAATCATATGAGAATGCGGATCGTAATGATCAAATGCAAGAGACGTACTTTGAAGTCGGCAAGTTCGACTTTTGTTGAAGTTGCGATAGTGTACGCCTGGTTGACTCGGCGGAGGGGGACACCGTTGACCTTGAAAGGACCTGTGACCAGCAACAATCCGCTATCCAACTGCTTCAAGAACACCACCCTCTTTCCCCTGTACCGACCAGCCAGCAAGATCAAGACGGTGCCCGGTGTGATGGAGCCGCGTAACTTCGTGGGCTTGTGTGATTTACGACTCTTTTTTGGCTGGCGGATGTCTTCGGCAGGATAGAATCGTGGTGCCTTGGTGGTTGGCACCTGCCGTGTACCGCCATTCTTCTCCCCTCCTACTTGTTTCTCAACGGTTGCGGGTGAGGCCATCTGTATCTATAACATTTGAGCCACATAAAGATAACACAAATATCGTCATACCTTGAGTCTTGAGGTCGTCGTTGCCAGTGCCGGTCGGGGAAATCGTAAGTAGTACCTTGTGTGGCTGAGACGACTGGATAGCACCACCGGCAAATACCGAGGCGGCCCTAGGGTTAGGGGTAACCAGACGCTGGCGCTTAAAGTAGTTCAAGTTAGCGCTCATAGTATTCGCTGCTTGTCAAACTACTACTCACGATGTCTGAGCCTTCCGTAGAGAAAGGTGTGTACTCTGATAGATATGTTCTCCCGTCGCACGCTAAGAATCCCAGTAGATGACCGTCCGATCGTGTGGTTTGACATTGATAACACACTTTACTCTGCGAGCACGAAGATATCGCAGGCCATGGGCCAGCGAATTCATGGTGAAGCTGCTTGAAAATCACTCTCGGAAAGCTAATAAGATTCCCCTTCAAGTGCAGCTTACTTTCTAACTCTTGGACTCGATGACGATGCCGCGTCGGAACTTCATCACCGATACTACACGCAGTATGGCTTGGCCCTGCGCGGATTAACGAGACACCATCAAATCGGTAAGAAGTTCATCCGTTGTCCAAGAGGTGAGCATAACAACTCATGCTTTCTGCCAGACCCCATAGACTTTGACCGTAAATGCGATGGGTCTCTACCACTTGAAGACATGATCTTCCCAAGTGAATCCTTGCGGCAATTGTTCCTGGATATAGATCGGAGTAAATTTCGAGTATGGGCCCTCACTAATGCCTACCGTACGGTGCGTCGCGGTCCGCCGGGTTATGATCGCTCCCTAATAGGTGCCCTAGCACGCAGAAAGAGTCCTGAAGATTCTTAACCTCACCGATCAGATTGATGGACTTGTGTTTTGTGACTATGCAGAACCAAACTTCGTGTGCAAACCCGAGCCAGCATTCTATGAACAGGTACACTCATAATTCGCGACAATGTCTCTAAATCTGATTCCTTCTAGGCCTTGAAAGTTGCAAACGTCTCCGATCCCGCTCTTTGTTACTTCATTGACGACAACAAATCGAATGTCCTAGCTGCCAAGCAATTAGGATGGGGACGATGTGTGCATTTCTGCGAACATGGTCTAGAGTCAGTCGAGGGAGGCAAGAAACTCGTCATCAATAACTCCGACGTCAATAATAGTGAAATTGTGTCGGTGACCAACTTAGAAGAACTTCGGTCAGTTTGGCCGGAGATATTCAAGCAATAGAGTACTGTATATAAAACACGATTTAGGTTGGAAGGATTTACTGTAATAATTCGCTCAAGTACTAAGCGCCATATTTGTACATCCTTGATCTTGAAACACTATCACCCGATGAACGACTTACGACCGCGTTACTCGCATCCATTCACTTTGCAAGAGGCAGCTCACTTCGACATCAGCACGATTACTGAAGGTTGCTCTTCTCGGTCTCATGCTTCACTCGCCGCATTGACGGACGCCTTGCTAAGAGATCTCTCGACTTGATAACTCCCTTGCCCATTTACGGGAAACCCAAACTGTACTTCAAGAGTATAAGGATAGTGACCCGGATGTCGAACTTGTGAAAGCATACGAGGAGAACAAGATTGTCATGTAAGTGATGCACTTCCCGAAGTATATATCCCAGACTGATGTACCTCAACGTGTGCGTAGTGAAGCCCAAGAAGAACGAATATCCATCCTACGGCAAGCGCTCAGCGAGAAGGGCTTATCTTCTCATTATGCGGGTACATCACCGGCGCGGATTAGCCAGCCAGAAACGAGAATCCGCGATGCTGCACCAACGAGCAATGAAGAAGATGAAGATGAAGGAATACATTTGTAATTGTGGGATGTAATATGTTATATATTATAAGATGTACAGATGCATGAGCGGCCCGGGAGGTTGTCTTGCGAGGTCAAAACAATGTCAATGATACAACATGCGAAGAATCGGTTACTTCCAGGACAATACCATCATAGCCGTAGAGGCCTGAGACCCGTCAATGGGACGCAAAGAGGAGCACTACATCAGGCACTTACGGGTTGTAGGGTTCGCGAGGGTAACACCTTCGTCATCAGCAGTGCGATCTAAAGGCATCGAAGGCGGGGGACCCCTTGGGTTCAGAAAGTGACTTATTGTTTCAAACTTCGTTTTGGTTTTCCATTAGTTGTCAGGAGATCATCTGCTTTTTTGGGGAGAGCTCACCCTGTCACTGAAGTGCCGCCTCGGAGGAGAATCTAACGGTGGCCAATCAGTGGAGATACCAGACGCCGCAATAGATCATCCAGCTTACCATCCTCGTCGTCCTCAGGCTGTCCCTCCAATTCCCATATACATCGCTTGTAGCGCTGAAATTGAGGCGTTCCTGGCTGTGGATAGATGAGCGTAGACATTGAAACGAATGGATTTGCTCACAATATTGGTGTGAACAATGACCTTGCGCACTACGTGACTAGTTCCAGATATCAGGAAGTCGAGACCGTGTTGAAAGTAGTTGTAGAAGTCTTAACAAATTGAAAGGTCAGTCAGTAGGTGAACTCACTGTCCACGGCGAGACAAACTGACAGCCTCTATCTTCCTCGTTTGAGCTTGAGGTCGAATGTATGGTCATGCGGTCGTCATCTTTGTAATGTTTTCGTGAAGGAGGGCCAAGATCCACAGTCAAGTCTTGTGCAGTTGTCTCCCCCAGCCGAATGTGTAGAGGCTCCGTGGATCCGATGGGGTGAAAAAATAGTGTTATTCCAACGTGGATCTGTACGGGGCAGAGCAGCAGTGTCATAGAGGTGACATACAGATCCCGCAGGAAGATACGGGCCGAATTACCTTAACGATTGCTTTGGCCACCTCACCCGCCATTGTAGGAGATTCTATCACCTCGTCCAGGGCATCACGGTCAGAACCATCCAGTGGCTTCTGCGAAACAAACACCCGCTTGACTACCTGGCCTCTGTCTTCTGCCTGGTTGCCTTTGATGCCTTCACCTAGACCATCTTCTTCAAAGCTAAACCACAGACCAGGATACTTCAGGTCCTCGCCCGCATATGTCGGTCCAAACGTTTTGTTGACTCCAGACCGCCGCAGCACCTGATCCATAGACGACAGTGTAGTGTCCTTGTACCGCAGCACTACTGGGGGGTTGGGATCGCGAAGCCTGCGGAGACAGATAGTATGAAGCCGCTGGTTCTTGCTAGAGAAGAGGAGATCAAGGTGAGGGCGAAGGTGCAGGATTATTGGTGTAAGGACGGATGAATCTGGATCATATTTCACGTCGACTTGGGGGAATGCTTCTTGGTGTCGGTGCAATATATGTAGGATATTCCATAGTGATGCCCCTGTACCCGGTGTTTGAGCTCGTGGTCAATCTTCAGCTCCAAAGTAGACCGACCGATCTCAAAGATACCGAGTCCCGAACCAGGTCTTATGTCAATGTCGAGTGCAGAAAACATGAGGGCGAGTACAGGAATGCACTGTGCGCGAAGGAGACATAAATGGATCAACTCCAGAATGGCACGTGCTCAACGGATGAAAGGCGCGAAAGCCGTTCGTACTGGCACCGGTTTATACTGCTTCAACGACTGGTAATGCTTGATCAGTGACCTTGTACTTCTACTCCCGATTCGACTTGTATGCAAGGCTGCCTTTCCCTCTTTGAGCATTCCAAGTCCTTTCACTCGATCCCCATAGGAACACTCCGACGTGAAACTACGCGTACGGAAAGGACATACAGTAACGGTCGCGTCGCGAGAGCTTGTCCAAGCATTTCACGATGGCTGATTTACGCCATAGGACGATCATAAAGGTTCTACATCTCTATACCCCATGACCTTCTCTCTGACACGCGTCCAACCAGGCGTTCCTCAAGTTCAGCAATTCACTTGGTCCAGATGCCTTGGAGCTAGTTGAGGAAATCCTCGATCACCACGAGATAGCGGACGAGGATGTAGAGTCTTCGGTCGAAACTCTAGCAGCCGAATACAACAAGCAAGAAGGTGAAAGCCCTGGCCTTCGTAGTTGGTACATGGATTGATGGGATGCTGGATAGATGCAACAATGAAGGTTGCGGTTGATGTCCTCCGAAGGGTGTATCAAGCTCTTCAAGACTCAGAGGGCACTTCCACAGATGCTGAAAAAGATGTCATCGATCCGGAGAGCCATTTATTTGTTATTAATGCATACGAGATGCCGGCGTGGCACTGGTCAACGGAGCGGGGAACCTTTGAGCGGTACGCATCTTCCGTGCAACATAGTGATAGTGACCTTACCGAAAATTATTTGTCAGGGTTACTACGCCATTGACGACGTCTGGATCCGCAGAGTCGCGAGTACTCGCTGTACGTGATAGGTTGAATATCATCAAACAATGCGTTCTGCGGAACGAACATTTCGCTCCGTCCACACTCCCCTCGCGAGACCGTCAGAATCTGGTGACGGTAGGGCCGTATGGTTCCTCGAATTGCGAGACTCGACTCAACTCCTCGCTAGCTGAAATCAACGAAACAGCTCCTTGGTCGTGCGGGTGATCGGTTCCTTTTACTGGGTATGTTGTCACATACGAAGGAAGGAAACATATGCTTGGAAGACGCGGACGGTAGCGTCAACCTCGATTTCTCAAAACTCGTATGTGTTGTTGCTCCCCTTCTTGGCACAAATAGCTTACAGGATCTAGGATGAACCTGGGGAAGGTCTTTTCACTGAAGGGTGTTTCGCTCTCGTAGAGGGTGAATATACTGAAGAGGGTACTCTTGAGATTATTGCGATTGGGCAGCCTCCTTGCGAAGCCAGGGAGGTAGCTCGGTACGTCCTCAGTGCGTTTGTTGTAAGGTGCTGCAATGTTGAAACACAGGTCAGGTCTATTTACGGCCACATAGATTTCTTGGGCAAAGGTGCAACCTCAATATTAGAGGATGTATGACATCCTGTTTTGGATGATTCAACGGCAACTAATATTCTTTCAAGACCAGACTGGCACAACGAGTTCAAGAGGACTTAGCAAACCTCCACTTCTTCTTCCTGTCCGATGTATGGCTGGACAACCCTCTCACATTCGTTGGCTTGCAAAAGTTGTTCGATAATTGCAGGGACAATGATTTTATACCTAAAGTTATCGTTCTTTGTGGTAACTTCACAAGTCGCTCGATCTCACACGGAAATGGACAAGATATACAACGGTACACTGGTAACGGCTCGCCCTGTACATCATCTTCTATATCTTGACGTTTTAATTTCAGATAATTTCGATGAGCTCGCGGAGCTGATTTCGTCATACCCCGAGATAACTCGCGACACCCACTTCGTCTTCGTGCCTGGACCGTTAGATATCGCTGTAAACTCTATTCTACCACGACGACCGTTAATTTCGACATTCGTCACTCGACTAAAGAACAGAGTCCCGCATGTTCACTTCGCCACAAATCCTTGTCGCATCAAGTTTTTCCATCAGGAAATAGTGGTATTTCGCGAAGATCTGATGTCTCGAATACTCCGAAACACCGTTGGCGTCAAGCCCGATATAAAGAGCGAAGATCTGAAAAAATATGTGCGTCATCCAGTGCCCGGAATCACGCATTCCTAACATAACAACAGCTTGTCCAAACGGTTCTTGATCAAGCCCATCTTAATCCCTTCGTAGTCAACATAAGTCCCACACTTTCAGACTTCGATCATACCCTACGGTTATATCCATTGCCCACCGTGGTAAGCTCTCGTAGTGCACCTATGTTAACTTTTCAACCTAAACCTGCTTAGGTGGTGCTCGCCGACAAATATGATAGATATAAAGTAACCTATACCGGTTGCCATGTTTTTAACCCAGGCAGCTTTGTACGAAACTCTTTCTCGTTTTGGGCATACAAGCCGGCAGAGTGCAATTCGGAGGAGTGGCAAGTGTTTTATATATTTGATGTGTCCTTCGTCTCTAACTATAGTCGAACCTTTTCTAGCATTCTGGAGATGTCAGAACCAACTGAGTCATGATGCAGAGTCCTGCTAGTACCGTTCCGTCCTACGTAGTTGCAAATGTACCTCGACCTTCTTACCCATGTTACTGTAGGGCCTCTGCCAACGTTGATATAATTGCAGTAAATTATACTTCCGTAAGAGCGCCTGTCCCGAGATCTCCGATCGGTATGTGTCGGCACGTGGCAAAATGTTTGCGCGGCAAGACTCTGCGCCTCCATGTTGCCGAATCCTGCAGCAGCCACCATGCTCTGCTAAATGCTCAACCTCTCTCTACCTCATCCGCTCCCTTAATATTCTTCTATCTCCACGCTCGGAAGACTACACTCTCCGCAAGAATCCCTCATGCCTGCACCGAACTTGCTGGCCGTCATCTCCTACCTTTTCGTCATTTCCTCAGCCTCGTCGCGCTGGCATGTTGCAATTGTCTGGGTTGCGCGCATTCTCACTCTCTCGCTCCTCCTGAGGACCTACATCGTCCCAGGTGTCGTCGCCGGGATATCTAAACATATTCGTTTTCGGAGTATCAGTCTTCGTTCTCTTCGGGGGCTCTACGTCAGAAAAGGCGCCGACGTATGGAGAGTCGAGCGCATCGCATACCGTTGGTCCTACATCGAGGGACTAAATCGCTTCTCCATCACTGTCGACGGCTTGAGCGTCGAGTTAGGCCGCATGGAGTCCGCCACCAAGCCACGAAGACGGCATAGGCGGAAGCTGACCCTTGCAGACTTTGGTCCTTCTCCAGTCGCGCGCCGTACGTGGAAGCTCGTCGCTCAGATATACTCCGCCCTCGATCCGCTCGTACGCCCAACGATTCGGGCATTAGTAGCAGCAAGTCTCAGTCGCATCATTCGCTGGCTTCCCTTCATCACGCAAAGACTCACATTCGACCTTAATTCTGCTGTTATAACGTTCAAAGATCTACCTGGGACACAGATTACTACAGACAAGATCCACTTCCAAATGTCATTGGGATTCTCGAAACTTGGCAATGCCGCAGACGTTCCGCCGCCAGCTGAAAGCCAGCGGCCAGCAGTCATGTATAGCATGTCTGCATGGCAAAGCTACTTCTCGTCAAGTCTGCGTCGATCTTGGGACAGGGCTTGGGGTCGTGCGGAAGGGACGGCAACGGTCAACATACAGATCACGGAAGTTGCTGGCTATGCCCCTTCTTCATTAGGTTCGTTTGAACCTCGACTACTGAACAGCTAACTCAAGGTTCTATAGGCGATAAGGAAGGGCTGAAATTCTTTGGGTTCCCCGGCTTCATTGATTTTCGCGGCTCACTGAAGTTCAATCCCAGGACAGCATCTATCGAGAAACATAGCTTGAGAACTTCCTTGCTCATAGACGAACTTTACGTTGCCCTGGATGTATGTCATGATCTCTGGGACTTGTATAAACGGGTCTTTCGCAACACTTGCGAGGCCCAGGACGAGGGAGATTCGGACCCCATCTCACCTCTTTCTGACTCTATCGCTGCATCCGCGCCGCTTTCCGCAACATCCTCCCTCTTTTCCCCAATGACCCCGCGTTCCCCTTTTTTCGATGTGATACCTGTACGTTGTCATTTCTATGACGCTTTACGAATGTATCATCCATATCTTAGACATCCATGCGTGGCAAGCGCTACAGAGGACACAAGGTCTCTAAATTATCTGATACGGCGTCATTGGTACTGTCCGTCTGTCTCGTCTATGTGCTTTGGTTTTGACACATCTTTAGTCCCCTCTGTCCATTCTTTCGGGCGCAGAGCTGCGTATCACCGTGGTCCGACTGGCAGCCCAACGCCAAAGTCATCTACCACACACCACTTACGAATCTCTTGTCCATGGCGTCAAGCTTGGGGCGAACATCTATGACTCTACAGCTACACCTCTCTATTCCTCTTGGGTAGGCATACGCAGGCCATCGGACCAGCTGCAAGCCGACTGTTATTGCTTCCATGCATCCACAGAGAGAATATCAGTAGATAGACACGCTCGAGGAAGTCGCCTTCGCATTTTGAGTTTGGCTTCCATCCAACTTTCAACTCTGGTCACGCAATGGCCCATGCTTTTGTTGCACCCTTCGCGGTTCATGGCGGGCGATCCCAACGCCGCCTTCTTAGGCGCTGAGGTCAAATTCGGATCCTTGCAAATTACCGAACACATCGAATTCATTCACGAAGTTTTGGAGACCCGCCAGGATGCCGCTACCGTCGCCCCAACCACCAAACGCCGACCACCAGGGCTCGTACGCCCTCAGTATCGCCTCCCTCGCATCAATGTCGAATTTCACGCTGGGCCAATATGTGGTCGTGTCATTTGCGGCATAACACATCTAAACGATGCACCTCGGGCGCTCGAGTTTAGGACAGAGGGGGTAACAGCCTCTGCCTCATCCTCCTTTGGTCTCCAACCTGCTACCAAGTCCAAGGCAGATTCAGCCTATTGTCTTCCTGTTCAGATGAACCTCGGCTTTTCAATGGCGCTATCGTCGATACTCTTACGGGTGCGTTCTCCTGATCGAAGTGCCCCGTTGTCTTCAGGGGACAGCTTTAGTATATCAGAACCCGCATTCCTGGAGGATCCTGCTCTAGTTTCGCTCGACACGCTAGAATTGTCTGGACACGTCAAGGCCAGTGGAGACCTTAACGACGATCTGGAAAATGTCCCGAGTATCGACCCAGACTCTGTCGTAATGGATTCGCATATGTTTTCAGATACGTTGGCGATTGAACTATGGCATCCTGCGGTGCTTGCAGTTATAGGCCAACTCGTGCCGCCGAGTCCTCGTAACCATATTCCCAAGCCTGCTGGCCCGCGACCTTCTGCCAATCCACGAAGCGGCTTCGTAGCTTCAATCGCTATACCGCGTATCGTGGTATATGTGACAGCGCCGGACTTGAACCGTAGGGATGGCCTTGATCTGTCCCGTGGTTGTGTCTTGCGGACTGGACTGCAGGTGCATTACTGCTGCCTGAACCCAGGTCACACTCGCTATTTCGGGGAAATTTTGAAAGCTAGCCAGACGCGTCAGAAGCTTTATCTACCTGAGCTGCATCACAGAGAAGCCATCTCACGCTGTCGGTCGAGCCAAGGCGCGCAAAGTGGCTCGGCACTCCTCAACCTATCCCTCATCGCGCTATCCGTGCGAAGTGCAGTGTCAACACCATATGCTTCGGACGACCCATTTCTCATTGAACAAGACGATCCAAGCCTCCTTGTACATGAATTCCTTCGGGTGAAGAAAGTCGATGTCAGTGTCAGGCTAGTCGAGGGAAGAAACCTCTCACCTACGCCTGGACCCCCTACATGCGAGATTTCATTGCAGGTGCCAGACATCCGGTTGACTTTCCAATTGGTCCACGTATACAGCATACTTCTCGCCTCACAGACTATAGTACGATTGATCAAGGGAAATAACCGTCGACGGACTGTACCAGGGCCGCCCGCTCCGACTGTGCGAGAGCCTAGTATCCAACTTCTGCTCGTGGTTGAATTAGCTTCGTTCCAAGTGCTGTGGATCCTTAACAAGCAGAAGGCTGTAACTCGTATCGATGCACTTGTCGTCCGGTTGCCTGCAAGTGGGCCGCTCTCTGCCAGCTTTTCGCGCCTACGCATAAACGTCGCTCTGCCCCACGATCCCCAGAACAAAGGCACACATTGGGCTGCGCTCGCCACGCTGAAACAATGGGATCTCTCTGTCCCCAGCCTTGATGAACGACCACATCATTTATCCGTGAATGGTGACAATGGTCATCTACGAATCCCATCGGGTTTCATCCTTTCTGATCTAGTCCTCGATATCAACGTCACCATGAAAACCGTTAAGCATCTGCTTCGTATCGTCCACTCCGGAATATTTGTCAAGATACCAATTCCCGAAGCTGAGCCTGCTAAAGACATCCCCAACATCACAATCCGGCTGCGGTGTCTATGCTTGGAAGCTGCCGATGATCCATTTGAGTCCAAGCTAGCTGTAATTTGCAAGGCTGGGATGGATGCTTCCAGGTCCAGACAAGAACGTGAGAGGGCCTTCGCCCTGAAGGTCGCTGCGATACAGAATGGTGGCAGTTCAGAACCCCCTAGCGCTACGGAAAACGAAGTCAGTAACGAATACAAGTTCAATTCAAGCCACACCATCCCCATCGACGACGCTAGACAACGGTTAGACCAACTCCATGCATTTGATTGGACGTTTAGGCATCGTGCCACTAAGGAAATGCGTTCCACGGCTGAAGAAAGGATTAGACGCCACGTCAGAGGAAGACCATCTCCCCCGGAGCGCTTTCTATATCCCGACATCGTAGAGGTCCCAACGCATACACTTGACCCTCCGTTGTTCCGGGTTCTACTGAATGGCCTATCCCTCAGCATCGCTCCACCAAAATTTCCGATTACATCGCTCCCTGACTTTCTTCACGACAATGGCGCGGGACTCCCAAGGGATACCTTATTCTATCTACTGGTGCCGATGCATCTTCTGCTGCGCCTGACCACATTGCGGATCTGGCTTCGCGATTACCCATTGCCACTGGTAGATATTTGTAACCTCGTGTCCGAGAAGGAACCTGCATTCACATTTGAAAGTGACCTCGTCATTGCAGAGGAGACGGGAACTAGCGCATCCGTGGAGTGGGTTGATTGCCCTGTCATTGAGCGCAACCAGGGCATCGAGGGTGCCGCCCCGTTGTCGGTCTCTGTTCCCAAGACACTTATGCCCGTTAAAACATACGCCAACCCCGACATCCATGTATCTACAGCAAACGTCGCAACCTTTTCTTGGGCAGTCAGCTATGGGCCTGTCCTTCAAGACGTGACTCGAATCATTGATACAATATCGAGCCCACCCCGCGATTCGTCCCCTGCACTTGGATTCTGGGATAAGGTGATACGCTAGTGATACGTTGGGGGGTTCCAGTAATGCTAATCCTTATCTCAGCTTCGCCTTATTTTCCATTGGAAGATTCGGACCACTTTCAAGGGCGGTGTTCATTTGTACATGAAAGGTACGCCCCACTTCTGATCTGTCAGCATGGAGCAGCATGGAACTCATATGCGCCTTAGGTCTTCGGGACCCGTACGAACTCGCTGGAGAAGGCGCCGGGTTTGTCCTCTCTTGGCAAGGCCATACGAAACTGCTGATAGGTCATGCCAACTCTAATAACGAGATCGTGCAAGTAATTAGTGATTCCATGGTCATCGCCGTACCGAGGTGAGTCTTATATCAGTCTTTTCCCATTCTTTCATCCCGCTTATCTCGTTCAGCCAAGTAATTTTGCGGGACTTGGCAAGGCTGGGTCCCAATCTACAGAATGGGGCGCCCTCGTATCGCTTCCAAAAGGTATGCGCGAAACTTGTCTCAGGCGTTCGGTTCGGTGTGGGATGCAGGCTCGAACGCGCATGTGGCTTCGAATGCCCTGTTTGTTCTGGGGCAGCATTTGATCGTCAGTGTCGGTTCTTCGACTTTCTCCCGCATTATGCAGTGAAATTAGGTCGAAAGGCTCAGCCACCCGAGCGCAAGGTAAGATGATTTGGCTCTCATTTTTGTAAAGCCCTATAATCCTGACATGTGTCAGACTCCGGGAGATTCATATAATGGTTTCCGCTCTGACTTCATTCACTTCTCCCTTTCGCTCGCGTCTGCCGTCCGTCCGCTGCACCATCATGGTCCCGAAATACATCATCCCCCTAGTAGCTTACACCTTACGCCGAAAGTGTTCGCCCACTTCTGGTCATGGTTGGCTCTATTTGACGGTGTACTATCCCTGCCCATCCGTCAAGGCACCCTGTATCCGCGGCGACACATTTCCCCCAAGTTCGGTCGCCATTTGGCCACGTTGAAGTACTGGATCGCTATTCCTCGATTGTTCGTACTGCATGCATATATGGACGAATCGAGGGAGACATGGGTCGACGGTGTGACCCCATTTGTTGGTATCAAGGCCATGATTGATGAAGTTCAAATTGATATGCACCAACGCGATCAGGAAACAATAACACAAGGTCGCAACCCTCAGACAACCAAAGCGACCCGCCATAAGTCGTTTTATGCCGCCGAAGTCGTTCTGAAGGGGCTTGATCTTCGTACTGTGTTGGCCACTTTCGATGAACCTTTGAAGCAAACGGTTCCCGTCACTTGTCCGCCACAAAGAAGTAACTACAGGAGCCGCCGACTTCCAGCTGTTGATCCTGCCTCCTCTTGGCTTGACGATGACGATTTCATTGAACTTGACTGGATTCCTGGTACCCGACCCACCGTCCACTTGTTACCGATCCTCTCCTGTCCTCGATTCAACTACTGCAAGCGCCAGCCTTCTCCACAATCGAACCGAATTCAGCGCAGTAAGTTCGGCGACGAATCATCGCACACGTGTATGCTTGGGAAAGAACCTTGTAAGTCGACATGTCCTTTGCACCTCCGCCTCGCCTTAATATTACATTGCATTCAGCCTCCGCGAAGATACAAGTCGACATCGCCTTGGCGCGAATCGCAGAGCTCAAAAAACGTCGTTGTATGTCAGATCTTTCCGACAATTTCGTAGCAGAGGTAGGTTATCTTATGCATTCAAGTTTGAAGTTAGATTTAATTTATGAGGCCATGCAGCACGATCGCGCCGCAACCCAAAGGATGATTAAGTTGCTGGAAGATTATGTCAATCATCTCCAGGAACATAATTCATCTGCTATGGACGAGGCATACCTATTTCCTTCTGACAACGCCACCCCAGAGGAATGGGAGATGTTCGACAACGTATACCAAATCCATTGCCCGAAGATATTTCTAAGCAGCGCCATCCGTGACGTGAGTTGCACTTCTGCCGCCCGTCGGTATTCTGAATGAATCCTCTTTTCCGTATAGATTATGCTCCAGTATTATTACTGTTCGAGATCCCGGAGAGGCTATGAATATCACTTAGCCACAAGGTCTGAACTTTCGTGCTGGTTCATCGCATCTTGCTCACCCTCTGATCCCCGCAGAGCTGTCAGATATATCCTAGACCAGGCGGAAGCTATTCATGCCAAACAGAATGACGAGAAACCCAAGAGCCCATTCCAGTCGAGTCAAGCAGCGGCCTTAGCCTTGCGCAAGATTCTGTCCGGAGATACGCCTAAGACGTCCATTGAAGTATCTGATCTCCCCTCTGCCGATAACGTCGACCCTCTGCATGGCTGGTCTGATGGAGTCTCCTTGATGAAGAGTCATTTCTTCCTCTTGCTCAAACCTCAAATAGTCCTTCGAAGCGAGAAAGAGTTGGGTTCCGTGCTAATTCTGGCAGCTGTCCAAGCAAAGTTGCAGCTATTCCACATCATGGATAAATCCAACGTCGACGACCCCATTAGTGGGAAAGTCATGAGTCGGTGAGTTTCCTGGCACGCAGTTTATAACAAGCGCTTACTGCCACATAGGAGCTACGGTGCGGTTTCCGGCCTACAAACCTTCGCACCTGTCGCCGGTCTGCATCACAATGACGGATGTGTTCCTTTGGAAGTTTTGGTCGATGTCCGGTGTGAAAGCGACGAATTCGACCGCATCGTTCCACAAACGGATGCAACCTTCCATTACGACAAATTCAATCGCCTCCGCTTGCGCAACAACGTTACTTCAATCACACGAACCAATAACAAGGATGCCACTCTAATTATAGATCATTTACACAATCAGACGGTTAGTGCGTAAGTCTTGGTTTTTCGGGCGATAGCTGACGCCACGTCTTTAGGATCTCATTCAATTCAATATTCCCCGATTTACCGTAATTGCGAGCGACGAACATTTCCAGACAATCTCCGACATAATCACTAACGTCATTCTCTTCTCGGACGCCACGCAAAAATCACGACTGGACAAACTAGAGACCCTTCTATTCACTTACGACTTCTCCGACCTCTTGTCAGCTGCGGGCGTTGTCTCCGATGTTCAAAGCCGCCTGCGCAATGCCGTCGAAGTGGAACAGCTCGCCCTTGCTCAGACGAGTCCACGGGATACTGGCGCCGAATTGTGGAAGCTGAAGGCACACATCTACCTACTTTCGGAGGAACTAACTTACCTTTTCGACGCCATTAAGATGGCTCAAGACCGTGTCGACGACCTCAACGATCAGCGCTCCGCGCTCCTCCTGCGCGCTTCATCCTCCGAGATTTCCTGGCGCATGCTGGACGAGAACAAAGGTCTATTGGCCAAGCTCGCCTTACGGAATATCAACTTCAAGTGGCTCAGTCGGAGGGACAGCTCAACGGTCAATAGCCTCGATTTAGCAGACTTGCAAGCATTCGACGGAGCTAGAAACGCAATGTGGACGGAGATACTTTGCAAGTACGATGAACCCGCAAATCACCCGTTGCTGAAGGTAATGGAATTCTTGCGTTTCGTTGATGTTCTCTGATAAATCTGCATGTAGCGTGGGTTGTTCCTTTTGGGTCACTGGACGGTCTTAGCGCCCGTCGGTGGAATTACGATCTACGAAGACTTCGAGCTGAGCTTGCATCCTATCCGTCTGCAAATCGATGCTAGCCTAGGGCGTCGTATCATGGAATACCTATGGCCGGCACGGAAGGATAGGCGTATACGCAGCAGCTCTTCAAGCGCAGACACCGACGACGAGACCAATATTCCTAGAATCGTTGCGACTCGTGCTTCCTTAGACTCGCCGAGGGCTTTACAAACGTTCCCTTCCGAGGTGACCAACGATGCAACTCTTCGTCCGCCAATGGGTCTTCGGAGATTAGGGTCATCGCGGTCATTCACAGATCTCCGCTTCAGCACGACGGACCCGGCACCGAAACTGTCTAGGACGCGATCCACTGATGCACTGAAGCCTGCGAACCAAGTAGAGCCAAAGCGGCGGGATACTATCATGGACGCGACAGAGATGAAGACGCGGTCGTCTCAGAAGAGCTTTGTGCTTGTTAGGATCTCAAGGTTCGTATCAGCATCATGATCGAAGCGAAACCCTGATTCAGTGTTTGTATCCAGCCTTCATATCCTGCTCAGCATCAAGAAGGACGATGCCTTCGAGTGTCGCGAGGCTCGCATCCGAACCCGTGACCTCGAATACCGAAATCAGACATGGAGCGTACGTTTCAGTTGCTACTTCTCTGACTGCTTAGTTGGTTTAACTGTTATTTCTAGTTCGAAGAGCTCGTCGACCAATTTATTCCTTCGGATATGAGCTGGAGAGGATGGGTCAAGATGGCTCTCCATCAGCCATTGGTGCCCGTGCTCCCTGTAGCCCGCGAACTCATTTCCAAGACCAAATGGATCAATGCGAAAAGTCAAAATGCATCACCTTCCTCATCACGGCCTGAGACCAGTAAAAGGCGCTCACGGTCCAAGAAACGCTCGCCATCTCCGCATCGACGATGGCAAATGCTATCGAAGAAAAGGCCCGAAACACCTCCGACCAGCTATCAGTTGACACCTCTCACTGACGAACCGGAATCCATGAATATGGCAGTGGAGCGAGCGAGTCGGTCTGAAACTCGCCCTAAAGTGTTCAACCTTTTCAGTCGCAAATCATCTCGGCCGCGTAAAAGCTCGGACAACACTGTGAGTGCAAGTTGACATCTGAGGTTGTGCCACTTCTGACGTAGCGTAAACCAGCACAACACTGCACATCATCACCAACCCAGCGATCCACTGAGCGTCAACAATGAACCAATAGATCATGTACGATAGAACTCAATCTGGACCCTGCTCTCAATTGCTCTGCGTCTTTATTATCTATATCGCTCTTTAGTAATTTATCCCTGCATTGTAAAATAGATTCAGGATTCAATTATTGACAACTCGGACCGGCACCAATTTGCAGTGCCAACGTGGGTGGAGTGTGTCGATCAGAGGATGATACCAAACATGCACGCTGCGTGCAGACCGTGACATATTGGAGTTTTGACCTCCATCTCTGTCCAGCGAACCTGCATGGGCATTTCTCCTTCATGGCCCCCTCCGTCAGAGTGAAACGGTCGGAATACTCGAATCTCGGCGAACCTAGCAGAAGGGATATCCATCCCCTAACATCTATATTTATTCCCCCTAATGCTCAAAATGCGGAAAATCCTACTCCACAACTACGGGTAGACAGCCCAACACCTCAAACAGAACGGAATGTAGCGACGTTGCCTTCGCGTCAGCGGTCCTCTACGTTCGGGAGCATAGTTCATCGGCATTGCAGGAGATCCAGGTCGCTAGCTACTTCACGTCTACTCGACCAGGACGGCCAGGAGTCTATCGCTTCAACTTCGCACGGAACGCCGAGCCAAGGTGGTTCCGCAGCGAGTTATGCATCTCGCCCGCGATACTTGTCAGTTCAAGGTGAACAAGATGCAGACTTACCTGCGAGGGGTGCTCCATACATGGGACGGAGGCGTGCTGGGACGGTTTTGAGCATAACTACTTCGAATCAGGACAGTTCACTCTTGCCCGACGATGATGAAACCCACCACCACGATGATATTGTTGAGCACCTTGATGTTATTGGTATGTTTCATTTCCCATATCCTTGGATGTCATTTATCTAAGTATCCCTTGTATTAAGATCCACAAGTGGGCACCGTCTCAAGCTTAACCAATGCCGCCAATTCTATCGTATTGTTCGTATTGACCTTTCAGTGACATTACGTGCTTGCTCACGGAATCCGGATAGTCCCCCACTGTCATTCTACTCGCGAAAACCGGTCGTCTACCTACCCTCGCATCACGCCCAACCTACAGCTAGTAGACCAGCCTCCGTTCACTCGGACTCGCTTGATCGTCATGTAGAAGACGTTCTCAATAGCCCTTCCAAGTTTCGTCGAACGATGATGGGAGTGTGGTCTTTTCTCAAGACGCGTGAGTCCATCTCTTTGTTGTATTGATGAATATCTAATTCTCTGCCCCAGCCATGGGTGTAGGCGATAGTCCCATATCATCAGCGTATCCTGTGCTCAAATTGACGTTGTAGATCATTACCGGGATCTATGGCTTCCTCGTCGGTTAATATCTCTCGCAACTTCTGCGTCTTCCTATACTGAAGCTCTGGTTACTAGTATTCTGGGGTGCTGGTCTTGTACTTATCCTTGGCAAAGCTATCAACTTCCACAACGACAACACACAAGGCTTTTGGGTGGAGGTTTGCTCGCAGATAATGAATGGTATACTTTGCTTTGCCGCGGTATCCTACACCGACTAATGTTTCTCCGAATAGGCCTCTTCACTGTCACAGGCATTGGGCTCATTCCCTTCCGTGTCATGGATAGCTATCGTATGTCCCGCGCTGCACTTTCATTCGCTGGTGACAAGCGGCCCATTTAGGAATATTCAAGATATGGCATTATAAGCTACGCACGAAAAGACTGCGCGCAAAAGCGGGCCTTCCTCAACTCTTTGACAGAGACGACCTACCGGACCCGGAATACGATCCCAATTATGTTCATGTTCTGACGGACAAGCAGCAGCACGATTTGCATCGACGTGAGTGAATCCATCCTTATATGGACGACTTTCTAAATCGCCTTCAACAGAGCAGGTCAAATTCCACCAATCACAGACGTGGTATCGCGCACATGGGACAGAAACACATAGAGTACGTTCCTCAAACCATTATAGAATCGGAAACCAACGCTAACGCACATTGTGCGGCCAGGCATTTCCCATTAAGTCAGTCTCAGTACAGGAACGTAGCAGCACGTAGTCTGACCCTCGCATTAACAGTACCGCCCTCTTGATATGCTTGCTCAATGACGGAAATTCCATCTTCCAGGTAAGGCATTCCACCCAGTTGTAGTATGCTCTGATATGACCGTGAACGTAGATAATGCTATGTGCGACCATGTGGGGGCTGAATCGGTATATCCATTTCCCAAATCTGCTGTGGCGCCTCTTTCTAACATAAATATAGGTTTCAACGCCCGGCATGGAGTACCGGAATCTTGATACCAGCCAGTTTTCTTTGCGGTATATTTTCTGGCGTCTTCATCTGGCGGGGTGGCGCGAAGACCAAACGCACGCAGAAAGTCGAAGAGATGCTACGTGCCGCCTTGGAACAGGCCCATGCGCAGGGAGGAGCGCCAGCGACACTCGCCCCACCCTTGAACGAATACATCAACGAATATCACACTCCTGCGACCTACGTATCCAACGACCCCGAGAAGCCAGAGACATCAGTAGACGAGGAGATGCTTATCCACCCACCGGAACCCGCTATTCACAAAGAACAAGTCTAGCCACCTATTTGTGTTCAATTATTTAGTCGTTCATCTATCCAGGTATCCAGGACATTCTAACACACAGCAAGGGACCATTGTGAGATGCGTATTTTCTACATGTGGATTGTACAATGTTTGCGTTATCAGGATTGTTGAAATCCCATAATAATATACTTGTAAAGGCGAACTGCCGAATGCGATAGAGAAAGCGAGATATCCCCCCGAGATTCAATACGCTGGCGTCTCACGACCCGCTACAACTACCCCTCCGTAAGAAGCCTTCGGCAACTTGCATGGTATGGGAGGCGCTGTTGAAGCGGAGCGAAGAGAGGCATTTAGGCGTAAGTTTGACGGGCCCAGCGAGCAGCCGCGACGACGTTGATGAGGGCAGCTAAAACGAAAGTTAGTATATAACACGTTGTCAAATGCCGTATGATGCTGACCTTCGGTCTCCTTCCAGCCACGGGTCTTCAAGCCACAATCGGGGTTGATGAAGAGGAGCGAGTCGGGGAGGATGGCAAGCATGTCGGCGACGCGGTCCTTGATCTCCTGCTCACTGGGAACACGGGGAGAGTGGATGTCGTAGACACCGGGGCCGATCTGGTTGGAGTAGCCGTATTGCTTGAAGGTGGTGAGGAGCTTCATGTCACTCTTGGAGGCCTCAATGGAGATGACATCAGCATCGAGACGCTGGATGGAGGGGAAGATGTCGTCAAAGTCGGAGTAGCAGAAGTGGGAGTGGGTCTGGAGTTGATCGGTGACACCGGCGGTGGACAGCTTGAATGAGTCGACAGCCCACTTGAGGTAGCCGTCCCAGTCAGCGCGGCGGAGAGGAAGCTATCGAGGACTTATTAGAGAACGGTCGAAATGTGCATGAGGACAAGAACACTTACACCCTCACGGATAGCGGGCTCATCGACCTGGATGGCGCTGATGCCGGCTTTCTCGAGGTCAACGACTTCATCGCGGAGAGCCAGAGCCAATTGCTTGGATTGCAGTTCACGGGAGACATCGGCACGAGGGAAGGACCAGTTGAGGATGGTGACTGGGCCAGTAAGCATACCCTTCATGGGCCTCTTGGTGAGGCTCTGGGCGTAGCTACTCCAGCGGACGGTCATGGGGCCAGAGCGGCTGACATCAGAGACGATGATGGGGGGTCGGACGTATCTAAGGATGAAGAATTTAGTAACGGTTTATAGACAAGAAGATGTACATGAACGAACCGGGAACCGTAGCTCTGTACCCAGGCGTTTTGGGTGAAGACGAAGCCGTTAAGTTGTTCACCGAAGTATTGGACCATGTCGTTTCGCTCAGGTTCACCGTGCACCAACAAGTCGAGGCCGACCTTCTCTTGGAAGCGGACAACAGTCTCGATCTCCTTCTTGATGAATTCATCGTACTCATCCTGGGTGATCTCTCCCTTGCCGAGCTTAGCACGAGCTTGACGGATTTCCTTGGTTTGCTGTTCGATGATCAGTAATTAACCCCCTTGTTCACAAATAAAAATGCGGCTTACAGGGAAAGAGCCGATAGTGGTGGTAGGGAATTTAGGCAAGTTGAGGTGCTTGGCTTGGACGGCCTGGCGAACGGCGAAGGGGCTGGCGCGCTCGAACATATCGGGAGTGATGGCAGCGACACGCTTGCGAACGGAGTCGTCTGAGTTCTGCTCGAAAGCACGACGCTTGGCGATGGAGACCTTGTTGGCTTCCAATGCAGCCTTGACGGACGCATCTTGCGATCCGGAGAGGACAGCGGCAATGGTTGCGACCTCCGCAGCCTTCTCAAGGGCGAATGAGAACCAGTCCTTTTGCTCGGCGGTCAGCTTCTTCTCGGACTCGAGGGTGACGGGGGTGTGGAGGAGGGAGGACGAGGTGGCGATGATGACGCGGTCCTGGCCAAGGGCATCGATGGCCTTCTGGGCGAGCTTGATAGCTGCCTCGAAATCGGTCTTCCAGATGTTACGACCGGAGACGAGACCGAGGGAGAGGACAACGTTGGTGGGCTTCAAGGCAGCGATGACATCATCCAGCTGGCCGGGAGCACGGTCGAGGTCAATGTGGAGACCAGCGACGGGGAGCTTGGAGACGAAGCCGAGGTTGGAGTCGAGGCGTCCGAAGTAGGTGGCGAGCAAGATCTTTGGCGCAACAGGTGCGAGCTCAGCGTAGGCAGTGGCATATGCCTGCTCGAGGGTGGAGGCCTTGTCGAGGACAAGGATGGGCTCATCGATCTGGACCCACTCAACACCAGCGGCCTTGAGGTCAGCGAGGAGGGTCTTGTAGACGGGGAGGAGCTTAGGGAGGAGGGAGATGGGCTCAAAGCCTGGCTTAGCGCTCTTTGAGGGCTTTCCGAGCACCAAGAAAGAGACGGGGCCCAACACAACGGGACGAGTGGTGACGCCGGCCTCCTTGGCCTCCTTGTACTCTTCAAGAGCCTTGTTGAAGAGCAACTTGAAGTCGGTGGCATCCGAGAATTCGGGGACGACAAAGTGGTAGTTTGAGTCGAACCTAATAACAAGATGGCGTTAGATCATCTAATTCAGATCAAAAGTGACGTGATCGAGACATTACCATTTCTTCATCTCAGAGGCTGGGACGTCAACGCCGTCAGCCTGGCGACCACGGCCCATGGCGAAGTACACATCCAAGGGGGAGAGGTTGTGGCCAGTGTAGCGAGAGGGGATAACATTGAAGGCGGCGGAGTGGTCGAGGACATGATCGTAGAGGGAGAATTCACCACTGAATATTGTATCAATTAGACATCAACGATTAGATCAATCCGACATTAGTGTTACCTGGGGACGAAGTCAACTCCCTTGGCCTTCACAGTAGACCAGCTGGTCTTTCTGACATCAAAGGCAGCTTTGGTCAAATCCTCTGCAGAGATCTTTCCTCCCCAGTAAGCCTCGACGGCCTTTTTGATTTCGCGATTTCCACCTAATTACACTCTTAGGAGCTTGTCAATCAGATATCCGAGATGAGAAACATACCGATACGGGGAAAGCCAAGGACACTGGAAGACACCATTGTAGTAAATCTAAGGTAGATGGTGGTGAAGATAGAGAGTCAATCGTAGAACGAGAGCTTATATATTTCGTCAGTTACTCTGGTCAACTCTGGTCAACACGTGAGACTTACCCTGAAATCGATTCTGATATAATCGATACGATCGTTCATAACCCTCCCCGTCGTCGAAAGCCATCACAGAGCACTGGACACGGGGTAAGCGAAGCCGTTTGCCCTGCTCAAAAGCCGAACAAAACGCTCGACTTGCGGCAATAATGGGGTTATGGGTCACTGAACCAACGCTACGAACCAAAACGCCATTATGGTGTACGAAGGGAAAAAGGCATTATGGATTTTGTACGCTTTAGGAAGTACTAACTACATCCCCAATAGCAAGATTTTTGGTAAAAATAAAATTAAGAATAAAAGCATCGCAGCAAGTACTGACTACTTCTCCGAGCGCTGAAGATTATAAATAAAAGAAAACATCGCCAGCGATATTAGAAAGTAAGAGATCCAGTCGAAATGCCCTTCAGTCGCTGAACCGCTCGCTGCAGGAATTGGGAGGGTTTAGAGGGGGCTTTGAGAGTAGATTCTCGGTCGGTAACCACGGGCTGATCCAGCTCTTCAGATATATCGGGTATTTCCACATCTGGGTCCACGGGGTAAGTCTCCGGGGTAACTGGTCCTTCACTGTCACCAGCAGAAGACTCGGACGATGTCCGATCAATTGGACCATTGTTGATCGTGTTCGAGTCGACAATCCGTAGGTCGGCAAGGTCAAGATGCTCAGCTGGCGGCGAGGGCTGTTCGCCTGGACTAGGGTATAGGTAATCCTCTTCAGACGAGCTGGAGCTAGCGGAGTCCTGATCGTCGCTCGAGGTGTCGACATTGGCCGCCTCTGAAGTGACGATTGGTGTACGAGTAATCCGCGCCGGTGGTACTCGAAGTCCGTAACCTCTTGCCGCGTCACGGACACAATCAGATGCGAGCGCCAGATCCTTTTGAGACATGAAGAAAGTGTCCAGCTTCAGAATCTCTTCGCGAAGGTCCGGAAGATTGATTCGCTCTTGTGGGTTGAGAGTGAAGATACGTTTGATGACTTCGTTAGCATCCGAGGAAATAGGTAAAACTTGTAGAAGGAAATCGGTATCGTGGATGAATGCAGCAAAGCAGTCGTCCTTCGTGGTCGCGTACCGCCAGGGATTTCTACCAGTGATCATATTGACCAGGATGACGCCCAGAGACCAGACATCACTGTGTCGCGTAGAGTACATTTGCATCCGGACTTCTTTGCCTATGCATTCTGTGTAGCAAGCTATCAGTGACCAGACCAGATATAAGTAAAGGCGACAGTACCTGGGCTCATGTAGTAGGAGCTTCCGCATCCAAAATCCCTACTAACGCGTTGGCGGGTAGAAAGTCCGAAGTCGGCCAGCCGTAGATGGGAGCCGTCTTCTGAGCAAAGCACGTTCTCCGGCTTGATATCCCTGTGGAAGACGCCCTTCTCGTGACACCAATGGATGGCGTCCAGAAGTTCAATAAAGGACTTCTTGACGAGGTCGTCCCTTCCGGAGAAAACTTGATTCTCCGTAATCGCCGTGAATAGATCGCCACCAGCACAGAGGTCCAGGATCACGAAGACGAACTCGCCTTGAACGACAACCTTGTGGATGGTGACTATATTCGGATGAGCGCATACCATGTTGTGAAGATTGAACTCGCGGCGCTGGAAATCATCCTGGCGGCTCCCCGGTTTCGGGCGTACGAGACACTTCACAGCGTAATGGACGGGATGCGTAGAAGGCGAGGTGGTATCAAGAGCGCGATAGACCATCCCGTATGCGCCAGACCCAAGTTGATCAAGGAGTTTGTAGCGGCCCTCGTCGAAGAACTTGTTTGTGAAGTTAGGCATAGAGTCCGAGAGAGCGGCAGACGGCATTTCGATAGGAGATGAAATAAAGGATAGAAGTGAAGATAGGTTGTGATAAAGCGAGTAGAGAAGATGGTAGTATGAGAAAGAGATAGTCTGAGGAGGCGGATCTGGCGACCTGGCTTTTATAAGTCCAAGTGGATGACACCGGGAAGTTGCGAGTCCAACATGGACCGGTGGTGGTATATGGTCGAGAGTCTGCCTCTATCGATCGGGTCTCGGTTGACATGATTGTTTAATGGCGGGGAATCCGGGCTCGAATGTTTTATGGCACTCGATGGGCGTTGAAGTATTGCGGCTGCAAGCTCGTCCTTAGTCTGTCGTAGTCGCCGTACGTGGCCGCCGAGTTGTCTGTGTCGTCGAGTATCAAGTACAATGTGCTGGTTTGGCTTAGTTCCCACGGTTGAAACTTCGTTCAAACTCTCACTGCCGTCAACTTCGGAAAACCATGTCAGAAGATACATTCCAACCCAGCCGTAAGTCCCGGTGTTCCACTAAACTTAACAACTTCCTGATAATGCGACCATGCTAGAATATGTTGGTGATGACGTTTGGAACAATATTGACTTGCCTCCCGATGTCTCGCAAACAAGCGACCATGTGAGCCATCATTGCAACATCTGGGTATTCCAATATCTAACCATATGTCGGATCAAAAGACGTCGGAATGCAGCTACAATGATGCTGGTGACATCACACTAGCTGACATAGCTGATGAGTCCATTTCACTAGCAAGTATATCTTTGCTGTTGGTTCACTATCATTAAGCTGCTTTATTTATTTTAGGCCAGCAATGCTGAATTGGCAATAGCTGAAATGATGCCAAGTGGACTTGAAAATTCAGGTAAGCCTCACCACTGTCACTAAGCTGTTGGTTAGTGCTGATGGTACTCTTAGTTGAGATATTTGCTTCCAACCATGGCAAGCGCAAGGCCTCACCTACTTTTACCTCACCACGCCTGCGGCGACGAGTGTCATATGAGCACCAGAGATCATCAGCTAGTCTCACAAGTGCATCCCCGGTCATTATTGTATGTACCTTTTCATTTGCAGGCAGTATATTCTTTATTAACAATTTGTTGATGGGTAGGCATCCCATCAGCGAATCCAGCAGTGCATGCTCAGGCGTGGGGTGCCATATGGTGCCCAATATGAAATATGGAGGCTAGTTTCCAACCAACGCATTCCACCTGAACACATTTCTATGGAGATGCTGGACAAGCTGGCAGCCAAGTGTACAAGTGCTGAAGCAACTTCTGCTGTTGCTACTGTTCTTGGGCTTACCAGGTAGCATGAACTCAATGCTATAAAATCAATATTAAGCTGACACTATTCTGTATAGTGAGGTTGAGGATAACAAATCCTACTTGTCTGCCTATGCAAAAGAGGTGAATGCAAAGGTGTGGCTTCTACATTTTACTTCTTTTAAGAGAAACTCAAAACTATTCATCTTTAGTCTCCTTGGGTGGAGTTTGATTGGGAGGAGGAGGCCATACAGAAGGATCAATATGCTTGTCTAGGCCTTTCTGATGATGGGCGTTATGGAGGCAAGATTATTCTGGGAGGCAAGTTGGATGACTCCACAAGCAGCATCAAGCTTGACCGAGCTGAGCTTGGATCTTCATCTCGCTTTTTACGTCGCTTTGGCTCACGACATTTCCTCCGCATCAAGATCCCTAGAAAATGTACCATAAAAGGAGGTGATCTTGTTCATTTTTTCTTAAGACCCTTTATTCTTGGTTCAGAGGTGTTCCGGGCTTTTTATGCCAAGGAGGACAATGTCTTCCTCTTCAGCTGCAATGAAACCTGGGATGGACTTCATATCAAGCCAGCACAATCTCAGGACCTCTCTCTAATGGACTTCATCCTCTGGCACAATCCACTGGGGGTTAACAAATCTCAGGTGAGTGATTCTGATTGCTACAGCATATGTAGGGATTCTGACTGTTTGCTTCAGACTATGACAAAGTGGGCAGCTCGTTTTGCACTTGGCCTTTCAAATTCTGCCCCTGGATGTTGGCTACAACCCAAGAACATTGAAGCCTGTTCAGATCTTGATGTCTGTAAGTCTTGTTTATAGTTTTACTCTGATGGTATAATAGCTCTGCTTCAACAGGTTCATCAGAGGGGTCAGACATGACTGATGGTGCTGGCTTCATCAACCTTGCTGGTTTGCACCAGCTATACCACAAGTTTGGATGGAGTCGTATGCCAACAGCCATCCAGTGTCGTGCTGGTGCAGGTTCATTGGATGATAGACTTGGGGATGCAAAAGTAAGTTATTCTGTAATTGATAAATTGTCTGCAAGGATTTACTATGTGGATTAGGGTCTATTAATCCTTGATATTCATGATCAGCTACTAGAGCCAAGAATTCAACTTCGGCCTTCTCAAGTCAAAATCAAGCATGCTGCTTCATCTCGCCATGATCCATCCTGGCAAGTCATTGATGTTCTTCGTGCATCCCACTCCCACTCCCCTTCCCGACTTTCAACAGAAACCATTATCAATCTGGCTGAGAATGGAGTTCCTGCTCAGGCATTCATTGACCTTCTCAAGGCAAGTCTTAAGGCTACCATTGACCCTCTTCTCCAATGGGATGGGCCTGATGCCATGCTGGATCTTTGGAGTGCTGTTGCTCAGGTTGGTGGGGTCATGGCTGCACGACTGTGTAAGGGGACACTCCTATTTTCTCCTATTCCCCCTGTCCCTCTCCCTTCCTCCTCGTTCCTTTCTCTTTCCCTTCATCCCACGGACTCTTACATACATTCCTTTCGTTCCCTTTCGTTCCCCTTTCCTTTCCGTTTCCCTTCCGCCCACTCCCTTCGCATCCGAGCCGCGTCCGGTGACTCCGAAGTCTTCCCGCACTTCGGACTCGCTCGGACTCGCTCGGACTCGTCTATACACCTCGGGGCTCGTCCGGGCTACTTCCATTCTCTTTCCCCACTTCATCCCCCTTCGCCCTTACTTCCCCAGGTCGCTGGCACGACTCCTGTACATTCCCCCTCCACTTCATTATCACATGTTTCCTCGTACCTTGTGATATTCGTTCGGACCTGTGGCTGGTGTACTGTACAGTTATCCCTTCATTCCTCCCACGCTACTACAGTATATACTTCGCCTCCTAGCATGGAGAATCCTTATCCTGTTCTCTTTGGATTCTCCCCCTGCTAGGTGAGCAGCTCTCTCATGTATTGTAGCTAGTCTTATTCATATCTTTGGATTCTCCCCCTGCTAGGCTTGCGCTGTCGGCCATCTTGAGGTTGCCCTTACAGCAGAACAGGATCTCCCATCCTGGCACCAGAGCCCTACGGAAAACGTCCTGCGCCACTCCGGACTCGTTCCCGACGTCTCTCCGGTTTTGCGGACATTCCGGACGCTCTCCTGCTACTCCCACCCACCTCTGAGGACCCAAGGAACTCCATCCCTCGCTCCCCTGACGACTCCGAAATGACGGGCGCTTCCAGCCAGATCCCGCCATCCGAGCCAGTCGCTTCAGGACCGGACTCCGAGACTCTGCAGACCTTGTGGGCTCAGACGTACGAACACCAAACCCAAATCAGCTCCATCCATGATACACTCGCCCGAATCGAAGAACTCCTCTTAACACCCCGTCCGATCACTCCGAAAACGACTCCGGACTCCGAGCCGAGGGGCACTGAAGCCTCCCAGCACGCCCCGAGTCGATCCGAAAACACCCCGCGTTCCCGTTTGAAGCCCGCCTCTCCCCCGATCTTCGACGGAAACCGCAAGGATGGTCGCGCATTCTACAACGCGTGCTCCATCTACTTCCAGCTCTGTCCGGACCACTTTCCGACGGAGCAGGCCAAAATCCTCTGGTGTCTCTCCTTCTTCCAGAAGGATCGAGCTAAGGAGTACGCGGACATGGTGCTCCGGAGTCCGAAGGATCCGTACTTCGAGTCCTGGGCCGCCTTCGCAACCGAATTCCGGACTCGCTTCCTTCCGGATCGGGAACGCGAAGCCGCCATGCTAAAACTGGAGTCCTCCCGGTACCACCAAGGCCGTCGGACTTTCCAGGAGTACCTCGACGAGTTCCGGGACCTTGTAGACCAGTCCGGATACTCCGAGGGCTCCAACATCACGATGAAGTTCCGCCGCGGATTGGACTCCATCATCCAGAGCCGCGTTGCCGAGTCCGCAGACTGTCCGGACGAGGACGACTTCGAGGAATGGTACAGGGCCGCGCAGCGGGTTGCTGACAACCGTGCTGCTAACCAATCCTTCCACTTCGGCGTGCACTCCGGTCACTCCGGACACTCCGGACCCCTCGTCCGACCTGCAGCCAACTCCGGAGTCGCTCGGACTCCTGCGGGTGTGCTCCCCGCGCCTCGGACTCAGCTCCCGCCTCTGCAACCCCGTTTCCAACCTCCGCCTCCTCCGAAGGCTCTCTCCCCCGGTGTCCCCATGGACGTCGACCACACCCGCTCCCGACCCGCCACGTCGCAGCTCTGCTACCGATGCGGCAAGCCCGGCCACATGTCCCGCGAGTGCCCACTCCGGTACGATGTCCGGTTCATGACCACCGAGGAGCGGATGTCCGCCATCGAAGATCTCTTGACCGCGGCCGACGTTGTAGAAAGTGCAGGGACTTCGGAAGGAATAGACGATGAGGGAACGGCCCCGGTTGAGGAATCGGACACGGCGGATTTTGTCCGGACCAACGAGTGATCAGTGCGACCTCGTTGGTGAATAACCGATTTGCTTGTCTTAGCGTAGACGAAATACAAGATGATGATTCCGACCACTCCGATGATTCGTCCGACGTTAAGCAAACGACTCCGGTTACAATCCGCACACTCCGAAGGTTTCGCCCGCAGTGGGAACGGCGGCTACCCAGTAGCTATAAGATCTCCGCGCTGCCCGGCAAGCTTTCGCTAGATATACCCGTTGAAGTGCAGAGCACGGATACACAACACCGATGTACCCTGCAGGCCCTGGTGGACTGCGGAGCCACCGGAGTCTTCATGCATCCGCGCTTTGCTGATGCCCATGGTTTCACCCGACGCAAGCTGTCCGCTCCGATTCCGGTCTTCAACGTCGACGGATCGCCAAACGAAAACGGATCCATCTCCGAAGTCGTGGACCTTGTACTCCGGTTCAAGGACCACACGGAACGGATGCTTTTCGCGGTCACTAACATCGGACGGCAGGACGTCATCCTCGGATACACCTGGCTTCGGAAGCACAACCCCGAGATTGACTGGCAGACGAAGGAGGTGACCATGAGCCGTTGTCCGTCCGGATGCGACACCTGTCGGAAAGAGTTCCGCCATGACAAGCTGACCCGACGCAAGGAGTCCGTGCGACTCCGGGAGTGTCGTACGGGTCCGATGCCAAGGGTTGAGGAACTGCACTCGGACGATCTCCCGCAGCTTCAGGACTGCGAGGACGATGATGAGGACGATGAGGCTACAACACCGGATGACTTCGGACTTGAGAAGGGTGACCGTATCTTCGCAGCCATTCCTCCTCCGACTCCGGAGTACCTTCGGACTCTTCGGGAAGAACACGTCCGGGCTTCGGAGACGGTCTCGCAGCGCCTTGCATTGGCTTTCCAGCGCAACAAACCCCATGATCCTCGGAACAGCGCAGTCCCAGACTTCCTTCAGGAATTCGAGGACGTCTTCGCAAAGGAGTCCTTTGATGAACTGCCCATGCCGCGTCCGTGGGACCATGCCATTGAACTACTGGACGGAGCGGAACCGACCTCTACCAAGTGCTACCCGCTGTCCCCGGCGGAGCAGAAACAGCTGGACGAATTTCTGGAAGAAAATCTCCGGACTGGCCGGATCCGCCCCAGCAAGTCGCCCATGGCCGCCCCGGTGTTCTTTGTCAAGAAGAAGGACGGATCTCTCCGCTTGGTCCAGGACTACCGGAAGCTCAACAACATGACGGTCAAGAATCGGTACCCGCTTCCGCTCATCTCGGACTTGGTGGACAAACTCCGGAACGCTCGCTACTTCTCCAAGCTCGACGTCCGGTGGGGTTTCAACAACGTCCGGATCAAGGAGGGTGACGAGTGGAAGGCCGCGTTTCGGACTACGCGCGGACTCTTCGAACCGTTGGTGATGTTCTTCGGACTGACCAACAGCCCGTCTACCTTCCAGACCATGATGAACGACCTGTTCCGGGAGCTCATTACGGAAGGTGTAGTCATTATCTATCTGGATGACATTCTGATCTACACCAAGACGCGCGAAGAGCATCGCCGGGTTCTCAAGCGAGTCCTAGAGATCCTCCAGCGGAACAAGCTCTTCCTCCGAGCAGACAAGTGCGATTTCGAGCAAACCAAGGTGGAGTATCTCGGAGTCGTCATCTCCGAGGGTAAGATCGAGATGGACCCCGTAAAGGTTTCCGGAGTCGCGGACTGGCCGACCCCTCGGACTCGGACTGAACTCCAATCCTTCCTCGGGTTCGTCAACTTCTACCGCCGCTTCATCAAGGATTACTCGCATATCGCCCGGCCTCTCTTCGACCTCACCTGCGCAAAGGAATGGCAGTGGAACGACTCCGCTCAATCCGCATTTCTTCGGATCAAGGAGCTGATCACTTCGGAACCTGTTCTGGTCTTTCCGAAGGAGGATCGGCCGTACCGGGTTGAAGCGGACTCGTCGGACTATGCTACGGGTGCGGTCTTGTCGCAGCTGGATCCGGATGATGGTAAATGGCATCCTGTCGCATTCTACTCTAAAAGTCTACAGGCTGCGGAGCGGAACTACGAAATACACGACAAGGAGATGCTTTCAATCATCCGGGCACTCGAAGAATGGCGGCACTACCTTGAAGGCGCAGAGACTCCGTTTGAGATCTGGACGGACCACAAGAACCTGGAGTACTTCATCAAGGCCCAGAAGCTCAACCGTCGTCAGGCCCGCTGGTCCCTATACCTCTCCCGCTTCGACTTCACTCTCCAGCACCGTCCGGGTCGGACTATGGGTAAGCCGGATGCTCTCTCGCGACGCTCGGATCACTCGGATGGTAAGGACGACAACAAGGATGTGGTTTTACTTAAGCCGTCCTACTTTGCCGTCCGTGCCACGGGTGTCACTCTTGAAGGGGAGGAGAAGGATATCCTCACGGCTATCCGGACTGGAGTGCGGGATGCGAAGTTCGAAGATGCAGTGGCAAAGGCGGCAGAGGAGTTGAAGAAGGCCCAGGGCAGTCGGAAGACAGTCCGGAGTGCGGAATGGTCTCAATCGGACGGACTCCTGATGTTCCGGGGTAAGATCTACGTTCCGGACTCACCGGACTTGCGTCGGACTATTGTAGCCCAGCACCATGACACCAAGGTCGCAGGACACGCTGGCAGATGGAAGACCCTTGAGCTCGTTTCGCGCAGCTACTGGTGGCCCAACATGTCCCGGTACGTCGGATCCTACACCCGCCATTGCGACCTCTGTCTCCGGACGAAGGCCCAAAGGCATCCGCCCATGGGTGAACTCCATCCGCTTCCTATTCCAGATGAACGCTGGGATCGCCTGAGCGTCGACTTCATTGTCGAGCTTCCGGAGTCCGATGGATTTGATGCTGTCATGAACGTGGTCGACTCCGTAAGCAAACGCGCCCACTTCATTCCGACTCACACCACAGTGTCCGCCCTCGGATCCGCGAACTTGTACCTGCAGAACGTCTGGAAGCTGCACGGACTCCCTCGGTCCGTCGTGTCCGACCGGGGTCCGCAGTTTGTCGCAGAATTCACCCGAGAAGTCTATCGGATGCTCGGAATCAAGCTGGCTGCATCCACTGCGTACCACCCTCAATCCGACGGACAGACGGAGCGGACTAACCAAGAACTCGAGTCCTATCTCCGGATCTTCGTCGGAGAGCGTCAGGACGACTGGGCTCGCCTCCTACCTATGGCGGAGTTTGCATACAACAACCGGGTCCATGCGTCCACTCAGCAGTCGCCCTTCCTCTTAGATACCGGCCGACATCCTCGTCTCGGGTTCGAACCTCATCAGCCACCGTCTCGGATGGAGTCCGCAAACGAGTTTGTAGACCGGATGAAGTCCGCAGTCGATGAAGCTCAGTCTGCATTGGTCAAGGCTCAGGACGACATGAAGCGTTACTACGATCAGCGTCGGACTCCTGCTCCGGAGTACCAACCGGGTGACAAGGTTTGGCTGGACTCGTCGGACATCAACCTCGCCCGACCTTCCCGGAAACTCGGACACGCACGACTCGGTCCTTACAAGGTCGTCCGGAAGGTTGGCAAGGCAGCGTATCGACTCCAGCTCCCTCCGGGCTTATCCCGTCTCCATCCCGTCTTCCCTGTCGTCAAACTCTCTCCCTTCGTTCCGGACCCCATCCCGGGTAGACGCCCTGTCACTCCGCCACCTCCGCAGCTCGTTGACGGAGAAGAGGAACACGAGGTAGAAGAGGTCCGGAACAGCAGACGGTTTGGTCGGGTCCTGAAGTATCTGGTGCGCTGGCGAGGCTACGGTATCGAGCACGACTCCTGGGAGCCCGCGAGCAACCTCCAGCATGCTGCCCAGAAGGTCAAGGACTTCCACAATCGTCATCCGGATGCAGTACGCGTACTCCGGACGACTCCGATGACTCCGACGACTCCTGCATCACTCCG
The DNA here is from genome assembly GCA_017499575.1 of Sanguinoderma rugosum. Taxonomy (NCBI): domain Eukaryota; kingdom Fungi; phylum Basidiomycota; class Agaricomycetes; order Polyporales; family Polyporaceae; genus Sanguinoderma; species Sanguinoderma rugosum. The sequence goes on along the minus strand of VTPW01000003.1, from coordinate 1,812,344 downwards.
GATGACTCCTACAGCACTGGACCAGTCCTGGGAGCGTTGGCGCAGTCGGAAGGCTCCGGGCTCTGTGCAGTCGTACTTCGACATCTTCTCGCAGCAATCCGGGGTTTCGGGGTTGGTGAATTCGTGGCGTGGCAGGCAGGAATCTTCGCGTCGGGTCGCCGCAACCTTGAAGGGGGGGTGATGTAAGGGGACACTCCTATTTTCTCCTATTCCCCCTGTCCCTCTCCCTTCCTCCTCGTTCCTTTCTCTTTCCCTTCATCCCACGGACTCTTACATACATTCCTTTCGTTCCCTTTCGTTCCCCTTTCCTTTCCGTTTCCCTTCCGCCCACTCCCTTCGCATCCGAGCCGCGTCCGGTGACTCCGAAGTCTTCCCGCACTTCGGACTCGCTCGGACTCGCTCGGACTCGTCTATACACCTCGGGGCTCGTCCGGGCTACTTCCATTCTCTTTCCCCACTTCATCCCCCTTCGCCCTTACTTCCCCAGGTCGCTGGCACGACTCCTGTACATTCCCCCTCCACTTCATTATCACATGTTTCCTCGTACCTTGTGATATTCGTTCGGACCTGTGGCTGGTGTACTGTACAGTTATCCCTTCATTCCTCCCACGCTACTACAGTATATACTTCGCCTCCTAGCATGGAGAATCCTTATCCTGTTCTCTTTGGATTCTCCCCCTGCTAGGTGAGCAGCTCTCTCATGTATTGTAGCTAGTCTTATTCATATCTTTGGATTCTCCCCCTGCTAGGCTTGCGCTGTCGGCCATCTTGAGGTTGCCCTTACAGACTGGCCAGGGAGAAAAGAGGTGAGGCTCGGTTACAGGGGTACTCTAATGGGGAGGTGGACTTGGAGATGGATGATGAAGATGGCCTCCACCAATTCGACTATGCTATCCAGCAGCGATCAACAGCCTGGTGGGCAGACCCCATTAGTGGGTGCCCATCATCACTGGAGGAGACAGTAATGTACCTGCTAGAGGCTGGCTTCACTCCTCAGAAGCTACCTGTTCTGAAGGAGAAGCTGGAGAAGGTCATCAAGCCAGCCATCAAAAGGCATATCCAGAGTTACCGCATTGATGTGCCCATGTCCTTGACTGCATTTATCATTCCAGGTGAGCATTTCTATTCTACTAAAATCCTTGTCCTGATTCACTTCCATCCAGATCCATGTGGTATACTTCAACCTGGAGAGGTGTATTTCAAAGCATCCCACCAGAACTTGGCCTCTCCATCTGGTATTGACACTGATCTCATACTTGGTGATGTCCTGGTAAGCAAGATCTATTTATTGTTATGCTCAAACAATTCTAATCTGGTATAGGTTACCAGACATCCCTGTAAACTTCCTACAGACACACAAAGAGTAAGCCCTTGTATACCTGCTTTTGTTTGTTGTACTCACATATGTTATAGTGGAAAGCTGTCAATTATCCACAGCTATCCCATCTTGTTGATGTCATCATCCTTCCCATTCTTGGTTCACGGAGAGCTGCTGATTTTCTAGCAGGAGGTAAGTACTCTTCTATCATGTCAATGACAATCATTGATAACAGCACCTAGGTGACTATGATGGAGACAAAGCTCTGCTGATTTGGCAGCCTGAAGTTGTTGAGCATTTCATCAATGCTCCACTTCACTTCTCAATAGAGCCTCCTGAAGTCAAGGCTGCCTTCTTCAAGGAGAAGAAAACAGTCACTGACTTCTTGGAGGAGACGAGGGCTTCCTCACCTGAGGAGGTTCAACTCAAGCTTCAGCAATACCTGCTCGGAGCGCTCAACCAGCCTTCCTTGGTTGGGCAGTACTCAAACTTCCACCTTAACTCCATTTATGTTAACGGCTACCGGCACCCTGAGACGATACGACTTGCTTACATGTAAGTGGATTTCATGTCTTGCCGCGGCAGTAGAACTCACCAATGTGATCCAGGTTCTGCAAGGTCCTCGACTCCTCCAAGTCAGGCGAGCAAGTCCTACCATCACAGGTCAAACATGATTCAAAGCTATACAATAAGCGACCGCCTTTCTGGAAGGAGACTGAAGAAGAGCGAAGCCGCCACCAGACGAACGAGATTAACCTTATCCGGCCGAAGGAGTTCCATGGTAAAGAGTTCATCATGGATACCATCTACAACCAGGCCAAGGAAGAAGGACGGCTCGCCCAGCAGCGCATCGAGCAGGCATTCGCAGCCCTGCCGAAGGAGCATGTCGTCGATTTGGATCTTCAGCAACCATGGAGGCAGGCGGATGCGCTGGGCAAGCAGATGGCCTCCCGGGGATACATGGAACGAGCTGAGGACCTGGAGAAGATCAAACGGCATGTGGAGACGATGTATAGGGAGCATAGGAAGCAGGTGAAGCCGAAGAAGGAAGGGGAGGACTTTACCGGCATTCCAATCGAGGCGCGACAGGACACCCTGCGATCCCTCTCACGACAATTTGCTTCCTTCCCCAACTCAGCAAATCTCCCCAGCTTCATCGCAGCTGATCAGCCAACAACATCAATATTCAGCAACGAAGAAGTCGCATTAATTAAGGCTTCGTATGCTTACATCTTCGATCACCAAGAGAACAGCGCAAGAAAAGGATGGACGAGGTTCCCTTGGGACGTCGCAATGCGGGACCTGTGCCATATCAAGGCCAGGGCACTCGGACCTCACAAAACCGTCTCAGAGGACTTTCACGCTCGGTTCCAGGTGAAGAAAGCGCGCCGCTAGTATATATCATTCTTGTTTATACCCATACATATACACGTTTGATGCAATCGAGACATTCTTGGAGACCCGTTCATTTTGTAATTTAAGTGTATTGCGCCCTCGCGGTGTACCAGATGCCGTCTTTGTCGTTGACGGCCCTCGCGTACTTCAGTAAGAGACGATCCCGATCCTTCGTGTTAACCGCGATGTCGGAGAGGAAGGGCGTGATGTCGTCAGTACGCCATCTCGTCCGCGTGAGGAATAGTTCGGCGAAGCGAGCAGGAGGATCGGTAGGGAGTTGAGAAGCCGGGAAGTATTGGAGGGTGGTCGTGGTATCGTCTCCGTATGCAGACAGAGTGGAAGCCGAAAGCAGGACGTTTCCCTAAGACGGCGAGTCAGCGCAAGTCTACAGTGCATCAACGAGCACGAGATAAGTATCCGTACCGACAGTAATTCCATCTCGACGAGATCCTCGAATTTATCGCTGACCGCCGTCTTCCATTTCTCGAGAAAGGCGTCATTCTCGATGCCGCTCCCCAGGCCGTGTTCGCGGAGGAGCCCTAGTCCGATTTCCCTTACGATGAGCTTAACGTCCGCCACCCATTTATCCTCGCGTAGGTTCACCTCGCCGAACCACGCCATGATCTGGTGCGTGACGCTCAGCGGGATCTCGTCCTCGTCCGCTAACGTCGAGGCAATTTCATGCACCGGCGCGCGTGAGGGAGTAATGGAGAGCGAGACCATTAGGTTCAGCGTCAACTCCAGGATGTGGGTTAGAAAGGATGGTGTTATCGGACGGAGATATCCTAGATCACTTCCAAGCGTCAGTATTCCATCTAGGAAGCGTTGGAAGGATGATGAAGTTACCGTTTACGATTAGGATGCGTCTATCCTTGAGCCCCTTCTCTAATTCGCCATCGCTCGCTTGTATTTGCGAAAGAGCGTCCTTGTAGGAGAACCAGTCTTTCTCACCATGGCCGTCAGCTTTCTCTCGGGTGCTAACGACATCTTCATCGACATTAGAGTCGTTGTATTCCCTCCCTCTGAGCAGTCCGTTGAGTTTGTACAGCTTCGGAACGGTAGGCGCGAGCTCGATGATTTCGTTCAGCGTATCGCGTATCACCACCGTGTCGGAAGGATCTACAGTCGATTCGTCGCCTATGTCATCCGCTGTAGCCGAAGGGGATCCAGAACGTGTAGGCGTAGGCGGCTGGGTCACCACGAGAACCGAATTTGACAGGACAACAGAGCGCATCGAATACGTCTTGTCGGCAGTACATAAGACTGCATCCTCTCCGTGTACGCCTTTGATCTTTAATCCAGCGTAATTGCCGTCATGTTGGGATGAACTGACGTGTTAACGATAAGTTACATGGGTGGACATGTCGTATTGCAAAGGAACGCGACACATGTACATAAGAAAGAAGAAACGCGTTAGTACAAAGTTTGTGACTCCGTGGAGCGAGTGCCGCACCTTGATGTCGATAGGCTGCTAATCGACGATTCGATTAACGTCGCCAATTCGGGGGGAAGTTCTAGGAATTTGTACGAGCCTGCATCTATGGAGGATGTTGATGAGAAACTGAGGTTGCAGTCGCACATAAGGCGAGTAGGAGGCACGGTAGGAAGTACTCCGGACGCCAGATCAGTTTAGCGCTCAAGCTCAAGGACGAGATCGTAAGGCTGCCAATCGGATGGTAATAATGCAAAATAAAACGTCCTTGTAATTGATATCTCGATTTACAAACTGCGAATAACAAGCTCTCTCTAGTTTATTATGTCTAATGCGGGGGGTGTATGATTTATCCGAGGAGGGTGGTCTCAACGACGATGCCGGTGACACGATAGGGGTCTAAAAACGAAGTGTTAACGATCAAACAGGAAGAATGAATGCGGGGAGTACTAACCGATGTTAGAAGCTGGACGTCTGTCCTCCAAGTAGCCGAAACCTTGAGCCGCAACATGTCTTGGTACACGAATGGAAGCGCCACGGTTGGCAACACCGGAGCTGAAGGCCCCAATGTGGCCGGTTTCATGTCGACCGGTCAATCGCATGTCGTTATCCTCTCCGTACACGGCGATATGCTCGTCGTGCTTATGTGACAGCTTCTCGATGGCAGCTTCGATATGCTTCATTCCTCCAGGCTCCCGCATAGCCTTTGTGGAGTAGTTGGTGTGGGCGCCGGCTCCATTCCAGTCGCCTTGGAGCGGCTTGGGGTGGAAGGAGACTTTGACACCCCATTGCTCGGCGATGCGAACAAGGAGGTAGCGGGCCATCCAGAGATGGTCACCCATGGAGATGCCCTCACACGGGCCAACTTGGAACTCCCACTGCGATGGCATGACCTCGGCGTTGATACCAGAGATGTTGACACCTGAATACAAGCAGGCACGGTAGTGGGCTTCGATGAGATCACGAGCGAAGACTTTTCCAGTGCCTATATGCATGTGAATAAGGATGTCTGGAGGTAGTGGGACGGAAAAAACATACCAGCGCCGCAGTAGTAAGGACCTTGGGGACCCGGGAAGCCACCTTTCGGCCATCCGTAGGGAGACCCGTCGACGTCAAAGAGTGTGTACTCCTGCTCGATACCGAACCACGGCTCCTCATCCTTCACCTGATCCATAATCTTCTTGGCATGGTGACGGTAGTTGGTTCGGTTGGGGGTGCCGTCGTTGTTGTAGGTCTCGGCAAGAACGAGGATGTTGTCGCCGCCACGGAACGGGTCCTTGAAGATGGCGGCTGGGCGGAGGTAGACGTCGGAGTCATTGCCTGGGGCTTGATTGGTGGATGAACCATCAAAGTCCCAGATGCGAAGTTGGCCGATATCGGTGACCTTCTTGCTCACAGTCTAACGATAGTTCAGTAACCGGCTGGTGGGAAGACTAGAGAAGAGTGCATACAGTGGTTTTCGAACGAAGACCACCGTCACCATCGATCCAAACGTCTATGGACAGCATATGTTAGCGTAGACACTGTGAATGGCAGCGCACATACGCACATTCAGCTTGGACCTTGTCGCCTTGGGGGAGGGCGAGGTAGGGGGCGAGGAGATCGTTGTGGTAGACGTTGGCCATGGCTGAGAGCAAGATGAGATGGGATTTAGGCGTAGATGAGTTTCACACCGCTTAAAGCAGTCGGACAGTATAGTGTTTGTGCGTGTTTGGATGACAAGGCACTCGAACGTGATTGGACGATAAGGCGGGCAGGCGAGACTGCTTGATCGAGAGATCAGTTCCGCTGCGCCTGGCTCAACGGCGTCCAGGCTATGTTACCCACTACGATTGCACCTATTTTACCATCGGCTTTCGGTCGGGGTCCCTTCCTCTATATCGGAATGCCCTGCTCCGACACAATTTGAAACATATCTTCTCTCCGCTTGGCAATCTGCAACTCTGCATTTGACTGATTGTCCAAAACGGACCTTGACTAGATCGTTTTACCATGAGATTCCACAAGTTTACTCCACTTCTTCGATAATTTCTCCGGCCAGCGGTCGGTCGGTTACTCCAGGCCACTTCTCCCCGTATTCAGCCTTGAAACGCCGATCCGGCGAGTAACAATGTCGCCTCCTCGTACCCGATGTCTCAATTACGCCGTCTGCGTACCTCCATGACTACTTTACTGATAATTGGGACATGTCGCGGACTTGGTACTTACCTGCGGGCTCCGCCGTCCAACCCTGAATATCCACGCCGAATTACTTCCTCTGGCAATTACCCCGCGGCTGCGACCGACATCGTAATTATCTCGGACGCATCAGTCATGGAAACTACCGCACAGCGACGTGTGCACTCTGCTCCAGGCCCGCTTTGCCGTTACACATAAACTCACCAGGAATGTGTCTACGCCCTTATCAATCAAAGGGTATGACCCGTGCTTCACAGCCCACGCTGCGACCCATAGGACAGAAATACTAATCTCCTAGTCAACACATCCAGCTGCATAAGTACTAGTGGGTAACGTGTGCGTTTGACTCCTTGGGCGATCCGAGAACGCTGTGTATTTCCTGTGCTAGTGACCAATTAATTGTAGGGCTCTTGAAACACCCCATGTCCTTCACACCCGCGGCTGCGTAAACGTGCCCTCCCCCAGTTTCATTCTCGATCATGATCGAGCGCGGAGACCAGTCTCTCACTGCCTCAGACTCGAGCTCTCATGAACGACGGTCCATCCCCAGTTCACTTGGCTCACAGACTGTGGATGTACACGCCATGCAGAACCTCATCTAATCAACACTTCGGCCACCAAGAATTCAAGAACTCGAGTCAATCAACTGCTTGCATTCTCTACCACGGGCTTCTCCTTCATCGCCTGAATCCGAGCTGTTAGCATGAAATTATAAATATCACTACAATACCTAACAATCAGATTCTCCCGCCCCAGAAATATTAGCCATGCATCCACATCCAAATCATACGCCGTACGTAGATGGAGATATCAGACGGCCACGGGCCTGCCTATCAATCAGTCGTGTGCCATCAGAAATGCGTTTCCCCGCATTAGCTTCTATTGGCTTCCCCACAATTTCCTACGCTTCCCCACATCTTGGTCGGCCTACAGGCTCCTATAGCCACCGATATCTACCTCGACAGCTCGACAGGTATTGGGGACGACGAGACAACGCCGCATGCGAGACACTTGGCTTGGCTGTGGCTCAATCATTGATACTCAGTGCTTCCGAGATATGGATGAAGGAATCAATATGATGTCTAAAAGTATCTTCACCTCGAATGTTTGGATGAATAGTATTACAAGTTCTCCGTTTCTGGTTACCACGAAGGCCGCGAATAGGGTATAGTTCCTTCTGCAAACTCTATCCAATTGCCCCAATACAATACAATCCACACTTCACGAAACAACAAGAAAAACCAAGAATCCAGCAAAAGAACCGTTCCCAAAACGCAGATTAGGACCTGATCGGTTCGAAGATCGACTTTGCGCCTATTTTGCGTTGTCAGTACACGAGGTGGGTCTCCAACGAAACTTCCACGGACCAAGCACGTTATCTTCTATTTCGGCTCGCTGCGACTGATGTACCTGCACACGCAAATGGCGGGGATGTCAGCTGCGTGGTCAGAGGGTCGGGAATCATGAGAGAGAGAAGGCAGAGAAGGGCGTAAGTGAATAGGTGGGGGTGGTAGTGCGCACATGATATCAATGAATGAATGTAATGCACCGCGGAGGATGAGGGGTCGACGAGGGTTATCAGACTAGGCCGGCTGCGTTGAGGGTACTGTCGAGGGTTTCCTCTACGACGTGGAAGTCCGATGCGGCGATCTGTTCGAACGAATAGGTTTGGTCAAGACGAATATGGGTTTGACCAGGAGGAGGGAGCCAAAGGAGGAGCATGCCGCTGGATGGCGACCGAAGTTTCTCAACAACGGTCCCATGGGACTGGAACTGGTGGCGTATGTGACTAGGAAGACCCTTACCACGGACATGACCACCTTCTTTGATGATTCTTGAAGTTCGCCGCCCAATATTAGCTCGTCGAGAATCTAGTTTATCGTGAGTTCGAATCCAAAGGGTTCGCAGATCGTAGAGTGGGAAGCACCGCGTATGCTTGATCAAAATTGAATATCCTTCAGCCCCAGGTAAAGAGCAGATGAGCTGGAAGCATATGCCACGCAACGGAGAAGTAAACGTACAAGTCAAGTTCGCAGACCTGAGCTCCGTAACAAACTCCAGTCAGCTGAAGGTACTTTGATGAATAAAGATGCGAAAATAGCTTACGTTCCCAAAGTACCGATCTAGTATTTCGACGTAGCGATGGATGATCTCGAGCGTTATGAGCTCATTGTCATCCGCGCCCACCCCGCAGACAAAGAAAAGAGACGCGTAGCGTCGATATATCACTTTCGTATCTAACACATCCTGTATCAGCATCGACGCGTCCATGGTGGACGAGTGACTCGATCACCTCGATATTCCAAAACATTACACATCTTCGCCCGCCTGGCTAACACCAACTGCGTCACCTCCTTCACAATCTTCGCCTTGCTCTTCGGCGGGAGCGTGACGAACCACTTCGCCAGCCGGACTTTGCCTGGTTCGCCATCGTGACAATGCCACAAACGATAAATCCATCAGTCGACGTGTCGCTTGAGACGCAGACAGACCGAAAAGACCTAGCTCGCACCTTGACGTGAGATGAGGAGTAAGTAGCTTATCATCTCCTCGTGAGTGACCAGAGGCACGCGGAATTGGAATCGATATGGCGGAGTGGGTCGACCGCCCCGGAAATGGCACACTGGGGGTACGGCGTCGTGCCGAACCAAGGTGGTTCTTATCAAAGGATGTCTCCTATAAAGGTACCGCGCAGCCACCACGCCACCACAGGCACTGTGGTGCCCTGAAGAGATTGATTCTACCTCCAAGTTCGGTCTCCAAGAAGTTCAGTGTGTGACAGACCGACGGTACGATTTGATTGAACTCTGAAAGTGTGGATCGAGTAACTTCATGATGTTTCCCTTTGTCATAACATCGATGGTGAAACGGTATCATGCTTGCCTTCCATTCTTGTGAGCAAGCGGCACGGGTTCGACTCCCGTTCGATGTAATACAAGGGATCCCGGCAACCTGTTTTTCTCGTCCTGCAATTCTCGGAGTATTCTTTCCAAGTACATTTTTACATCGGCGGAGACGGAGATGGACATGCTTATCATAGATAGATGGATACATTTCAAATGTGAGGCGACGAGGGCTTGTGGATGCCGATATATACAACGGATCAATGCAAATGGTGGACTACGATGAACTACTGTAGACATGAATGAAACGATAAGCCAGACTAAGGGAGCGGAATTGAAATAGGAAAGCAAGCATGACAAGTCTAGTCTAGATAGCAAAGTGTACGCGACGGATATGGTCATGGTATTAAATTGTCGTTTGGTGGATACGCGGTATATCTATGTATGTATGTAGGTATGGTGCTTGCATGGTGTGTCGCAGGCGCCAGGACTGAAGGGAGTGCCATCTCCATATCCTGAATTGGAGCGGGCGGTGCTTCATTCCAAGGGCCTCCATCCTACGCGGAAGATCCTACATTTCTGCGAAAACAACACTAGACCTAGCAGGCTATACGCCAAGTCTATATGATTGTTAGTCGTATATCAGAGAGGGAATGAAACTGGCGACATGCCTCCGTTTGCTGTGTTCATAAACGACGTAAGATATTGACACAGCTGGAACAACCTAATCAAGCATAGAGCGTACATGCACGTCAAATTGCAGCAGGAGATGTCACAGTCAGCGAGCGAACATATTGACGTACAACACCGACAAAAGAGGGGAACAGGAAAGGGAGGGAGGAACAAGGAGAATGATTAATCTCATGGCGACACCTGACGGCCGTAAACGACAAGAAAGGGAGGTCGAAGGTCGTCCAGGGTGCTGTGTACGTATGCCACTTGCACTGGATCCCATCAAAACGGGGTAGACATGAAAACACCAACGCCCTGGCGCAACAGTGCAAGGTGACAGTCGCAAACGCATCCAAGCAAGGACGGAACATAGAAAGGATAGAAGCCCATTACGTACCTTTGCTAGCGTAGGGAATAGACCGCGATAAAACCCTCTCCAACCGTCCCGTTCAAAAGTCTTGACTGTAACATCCCAAACACCGGTATATCGTTGTGGGTGCCCTGTGGAACCGGACGCCTGCAATCGCGTCCGCACGAGGTTAAGTGGGTAGACCGTTGTGGCACCGACGCTCCCCGAGATACTGCCAAATGCGAGAGTAGCGAGGACTCCAGGTTCATCCTTGCCGGCCGAGCGGAGGTAGGCGAGCTTAAGGGCTTCGAATGTACTCATGTCGATCGCAGCATATCTGTTACGTACGGAAGGGGTGTCGCGAATGGGTAGGTGGTATCCATCGGGGCGGACACAGATAGATGGTTATATGAACCAATTATTAGGGTGCAAATGTTAACGAGTGAGGATGCAGACGTACGGGAAAACGCCGACAAGTCCGATCTAATGAGCAGGGGACAATGGATCGAAACAACTCATGAAATACATACGCGAAACAAGCATGCTTACAGTGAGTCCTCGATAGTAAGCCCTCATCCCTCCCAGACCCCAGAGATGCCGGCATGCCTGTAGTAATGTCCGTTTCTGCTCCCCGGTGTTGCTCATCATTTGGGTCTGGAAGATAGGTTAACGTGGATACACGCAAAGAGCTATTGTGGGCTAGATTTACCTTCAGGGTTTCGATTGGGTAAATGCCTACGTGCCGCCACAAGGATGAGAAGGTTCTAATGCGTGTATTGAATGCAAAGCGAGGGCACGCACTTAGTTGACTGGTAATCCCACCAATCCCACCCGACATAAAGCGACTAACACCACTGATATCACGGGGATCGTCTACAAGATCCCAATACTTCGCAAATGCGCGTTTCTACAGGATACATCGAGAAGAATGCACTCATCTTAATTAACGGCGGTGTAATAGTGATTGAGGGGGGGGAAACGCACAGATGACTCGTAGGTGAAGAACTTGATGGCAGACTCGGGGAAGATCTTGGCGACTGAGAGACCATTTCCAACCCAAAACGCGAGGATACCGCCTTCAGTGTATATCCGAGCAACAGCGGTACCAATCACTTTCACACCACCGATACCGGACTGTTTCGCAAGCGATGCTCCTCCGAGATCTGGCGGGCGCGTAATGAGGAAGACTTTGAGTCGATCGAACGGCGCAGTGCATGTACGTGACACTGTGACGTAGTTTTTTTATCTTAGCAAGTACACAACGAAAAAAATGTACATACTCACCAGCACCAGCAATGCCTCCGGCAAGCAGAAACTTAAGCGCTGTACGCCCTTCTAACCACTGATGTTCCTCTTCGTCCTCCTCGAAGAAATCATCATCGTCTTCATCTAGTACCTGCGCATCTGAAGCACCTTGCCACGGCCCTGTCGCGAGCGGCGTCTTGAGATGGGCTAGAGCCGGTGGTTTGTCTTCGGCACTTAAGGTTACATCACCTTGCGTGTCGAGTGATCAACTCAAAGCGTAGATAAGGACATGTAAAGGCAGACCTTCCATAGTAACACGGGCTACGCCCCTTCCATCGTCTCCCATGAACTTTCTGACTCTATAATAGTCATATATTTCGGTGGTGGATACTTTCCGGGGCAACAACAAAAGAAAATCGCGGAATTCGCTGAATGTGATGGTATGTGAGTGTGGTGAAGTGGTTAAGGATGCCATAAAGTCCGAAAGCATCGCAGGAGGAAGCTCGATGCCTACATTCATGACCGGATTGAGTGAGTTCTCATGAAGTAGCGATAGCTCCACCCACCAGCTTTCCGCAGTGCAAGGTCAAGCTCCTGCGAGTCAAGATGTCCGTTCCCGTCTAAATCTAGCTCATTATGGAATATCGTCCATAGTTCTTCACACTGTCAGTCAGAATGGCGGGCTGAATGTCTGCAAGAAGTTATCACGTCGACACACCTGCTTCTTTAGCCAACGCATACTTTTTGAACTCTGTCCACCGGAGCTCACCCCCACCACAAATCCCTAATAACTCAGATTCGTACAGAGCCTCGAGGTCCTTTGCGCGCTCCGGTGTGACTGCAACTCCATCGTTCAGCCATGTTTTCGCAGCATCGGTTGTGCAGTGTCGATCATGGTGGCTGAATTGCTGTAAATGTTTGTACATCGTCTTTAGCCGGTGTTTTCTGTATGCTCTGCCTTCTTCTGAGCGAAATTCGGAGAGACAATGCGGTAGCCTATGGTATTGGGGAACTGGGTCCGATCGAAGCCGAGGTATGCGAGGTGGGTATTGAGCGCCAGAGAAACACGACTCGAAGATCTCCCTGCCACTGGGGGTATTTTCGGGGCCATTGTCTTTGGCCATGGTATTCGGTGTAAGCGAAAGCGATCAGCAGGTCTATGAGGAGCCAGAGAAATCATAAAACTGAGTACAGTTGTACAAAGCAACGGGTGGGCGTGGAACTAGTAAAGAGAGTTCATAAGGCGTTGAAGTGGAGAATGGCACTCTAGCTCAATGCAGAGGTGGATGATGATCATGACAGTCTGTGATCGAGTAATGGCTATTTTGTCAGTTTATTTACGAATGCTTGTACAATAAATTACCCCCCTGAGTAGTATCAAACTACTGGAGGAACTAACTACGAAGCTACATCCAAACTAAGGCTACAGACCAAATATTCTATCCAGGTTGACGATGAGTACGTCGAGCATTCAGAATGTTTAACGTTTAACAGAAAGCGTGGCCACCGCCTCTCCGAGTTTCCGCAGACGCAGCCTGCAGACTAACCCCAAGGCGCCAACCCGCCTTCGCAAACTTCCTCCACGCTTCACGTCACCGTGGCCAGAAAGCAAGGACGTGCGTCGGGATACCTTGATTCCAGAAAACTTGAATCGATCGTCCCCTGATAAATTATCCAACCGCACTTCGTGGACTAGATGGTGTGGCCTATCTGGCGTGGTGTATGCTCTGCGGGGTTGATTGGGTATGCCAGCGTTAAGCGTGGAATTTGAAGAGCCATTGGATGTTGTTTGATGCATGGAAAATCGCGGAGGAAAGGAGAAAGACAACGAATCAGAACAAGTCTATGCAAACGAATCAGTCGAGACATTTAAATTCCGAAATCCGCCATCAACCTACCGTGGCCGACCTCGTTACGCCGCGCGGTTGTATCATACTATGGCGAAGCCCATACTCATGTCGGGGAGCTGGAAGAGGTGGCGTCGGAGGGCGGTATATCTACAAGTGTCGTGCGTTAGGTAACGGAGAAACGATGAAAAGCCTGTGTATCCTACCTCATGGCGCTTCCGTGAGCGTACGGTTGGCTGCGGCTGTACTGAAGGGAGGGAAGGGGTCAAACTTGACGTAGGCTAGCACCAGAAGTCAGAGATTTTATCGGCCAATAAGGAAACATTCTGACTTACCCTTCTCGAAGGTGCTGGGGATATGCCGGGAGGCCTCGTAAGGTTACGTCTTATGTGGACAGTGTCAAGGTTGGCAGCCATGGCTTGCTGGATCATGTCTTCCCACCCATCTGGTAGCTAGAAGGAGGGGATCACGGTGCGTAAGTTGCAGAGAGAGACGGAAAAGTAATCGGCGTGTTTACTGGTGGAGCAGAGGTACAATCGCTGTTATTCTGACTGGCCAATGTATCGAAATCGAAAGGGGGACTTGGAGAATTCGGAGAAGGAACGTAAGGCGGCACAGGCTTGCGATGAATCATCCTTGTGAATAAGTACGAGAGTTTTGAACGGTTACTTGTTTCCCAGCCGCGGGCGATGACAAGGCAGAGGTTGTTTTCTGGTCGTTGACCCAGAAATGGGTTAAACTTTGCTGCTTATAACGTCAGAAGACGAACTCGAGGCAGGCAAGCAGGCAACGGTGATCGATTCTGCCGGCAACATGTTTGGCAGGAGAGCTGTTCAAGCTCGCTGTGAATGCGCGTCCTTCAGGAGGCAACAAGCGCTACTGCAGTGTACACGTTTGGGGCACATTCACAGAATGAAAACAACATGTAGGCAAACCGTCTGGTCCCCGTAAGGTCCTAACTGGTCCTAGTGAGTCACATAGCGCTTCACCTGCGCAATCATCGGCTGCGGGGTCATCGATGAGTCGATGAGATCGTGGCCGCGCGCGTCGACTAGAACTCAACATCGCAGCATAACGTCGCCTTATCTAAGACAATAGAGGTCAGTATTTGATGTCAGAACGGCAACTAGAGTTACGCTAAGAGTTACTAGGGCCGTTCCTCTCTTTCAGCACATGTACGTGGATCGTCAACATAAAGTATTGGATATCCTTGTCCTGTGCCCAGTGGGCGCTTCAGGAGTGGCGTTCTGCCTTGAGGTACTCACATGACCGCAACAACTTCAAAGGCGAGGTACGACATGGGTTCGAAATTCGAAGATACAAAGGCAATAAAGATTCGAAGATTGCCTCTCTTTCTTCTCCCTTGTACACAGCTTATACCCCCATAACCCAACATTAGATAGCTCGATGTCATCCAGAGGCCGTGGTAGAGGAAGCCGAGGTGGTAGTTCCGCTCCTCGTGGAGGTCGTGGTCGCGGAGGCGCCCCTCCGATGGGCACGCCCGTGGTTAGCTCGCATATACAAACTGTCGGCGTTCGACGTCCAGACTTTGGGAGTAGCGGACGCTCGCTTCCAATTTTCGTCAATTCATTTGTGACGACTATACCAGACGGGCTCATATACCATTATGATGGTGAGTGGCTCTGACTGGTATTGTGGCAAATCGCAGCTTACACCTCGTTTTAGTTGGTTCGTAGAGTAACGTCTTGACCTCGGTGTACCCATTAATCATGCTGGAAATAGTTATCTCTCCATCGGAGAAGACTCTGCCGATGCGTTTGAATATGGACCTCATTAAACATCTTCAGATGGTCTTAGCTCCTCAAATATTCACGCCTCGTGGTGGTAAGCTGTGTCGAACTCATGGTGAATACCTGGCTCAACATACCATCATTTGGCAGTGTATGATGGGAGGAAGAATATGTTCATTGCTCGCGAACTGCCCTTTGGCGACTCGGGCTCCCAGGAGGTATGAGTGGCACTGCTCCACCAACAACACTTTGAATTCATAGCGGAACTTGCAGTTCGACGTCAGCCTTACAGAGAATAGAGGAGAGGCCGCAGGACGTGGGCCGCGTGTCTACAAGATACGTTTGACGAAAGTGGCTGAAATCAACCCAGAGTCAGCTCCCCCTTGGCTTTCATTTTACTCCCTAAAAGTTTAACCTATTTAGAGTCCTTCGGCGATTCATACAAGGAGCCCAATCACACGACAACTCGGTGCTGACAGCAATTACGGTGAGTCGATATATGGTCATTTGCACTTGTACTTGTAGTCCCTTTTTCTGAACTTTTCGGGATAGGCGTTGAATGTGGTCATTCGTATGGAGCCTACCATGAAGTACCCCTTCAATGTCCGGTCCTTTTTCACGAACAAAGAGGTTCAAGACATTGGTTCTGGTCTGGAACTGTGGCGAGGCTACTTTCAATCTGTGCGACCCGGCATCAACAAAATGCTCATCAATGTCGACATTTCAACGGGCACGATGTACAAAAGCGGTGCACTTTTGGATCTTTGCCTTGAATACGTTGGCAAACGCGATCCCAATGCCCTTGCTCCCCGGCGTGGTCTCCCAGACCGAGAACGACTTCGACTTCAGCGTTTCATCACCAACCTTCGCGTCAACACCAAACATCCCAGTCAGGAAGGCACTATCCGGGAGATCCCCCGCGTCATAAAGAAACTCAGTGCCGCCGGCGCTCGCGACCTCACGTTTACCATGCGTGAAGGCAACTCCATGACTGTCGCAGAGTACTTCCATAAGACCCAGAATCGACCCCTCCAGTTCCCCGATGTCATTTGCGTTGAAGTATGCCCACTTTCTGTGTATTCCACATCGTTGGTTTCACATACCTACTCCTTTAGGTTGGTTCAGGAGCTTTAATTCCGCTGGAATTGTGCACCGTGCCCCCGGGCCAGATTATGAGGAAACAAGTGCCTCCCGAAAAGACCAAGGCCGTTATCGACTTTGCCACAAAGAGGCCGGCCGCTAGGCTGGACAGTATTCGGAAGGGTCTTGCTGTGAGTCCCTCTTGATAAAACAAGCCATGTCTGTCTTAAGGTACGAAGGTACTGGACTATGGGCAATCGGAATACATTCGCCAATTCGGCATGTCCGTTGATTCAGCTCAAGGCCCCCTTCGAATGCAAGCACGCGTTCTTCCCCCACCTAAACTCAGGTACGGCGCGGGGAGTAAGCAAGCCATCATAGTACGCCTCTTCGTCGTCATGCGGGGGGGGCTATTAAATCTCTTCACAGACTCCAAACAATGGGTCCTGGAATATGTACGTCGTTTGTCCGATTGACGACCCCTTCTGACACAACATCTAGGGTTGACAAACGATTCGTCAAGCCGGTCTCCATTGACAGATGGGTTGTCATCGTTTATGAACAACAGAGACGCTTCGGAGAACAGGCAGCACGCGACATGGTTGCGGGCCTCATAGAGAGCTGTCGCGACGTTGGTGCGCTTCGTGATACCTTGGCCGAGTAGCTTGGGCCTCAAGCTTCCTTCACCAGGAATCAAAGTCAATGACACCGCTCCACTGATCAAGTGGGAAAATGGGCAGGGCCGCATTGCCGAAGTGAGTGGTTTCCTTCCCTTACTTGTTATTCCATGTTCAGCCCATGTTCCACAGCAACTGCGTGCTGCTGGCCAAGAAGTTGTTGCACGAATGAAAGCGCCGCCTAACCTCTTGGTCGTTATTTTGCCGGAAGGTGGGAACGATATTTACACCGCTGTCAAGCAGTGAGTAATAGATTTCCATCACCGCAGTTTAATGTGCCTCACTTTTGTACAGTTTTGGCGATGTGCTAGTAAGTCGGGTGTTCTTGTACACCTTTTCCTACCTAAAATTCTCTAAAGGTAGGCGTTGCGACGCAATGTCTGAAAGCAACGAAGTGTTTCCGTGCAAAACCTCAGTACTATGCCAATGTCTGCTTGAAGTTTGTCTTGTTGCTTCATTGTTGTGCATGCGTTAACGATTCGTAGGATCAATGTCAAGCTCGGTGGTATCAATATGATCCCGGACCCAGCATCTGTATCCGCTCTTACTGACCCTCACAATCCGACCATTGTTATGGGTGCGTGCTATTGGCGTGAAATGTGTCCCGTCTAATATTGTGCCATAGGGGCCGATGTTATCCACCCAGCTCCCGGATCCGAGGGAAGGCCCTCATTTACGGCATTGGTAGCCAATGTCGATACAGACAGCGCCAAATATATTGCAGACAGTCGTGTGCAGACATCTAGGCAAGAGATGATCGATGACCTACAAGACATGGCCAAAGTTCGTATGCACATGTGTTTCGATCAGATATAGAGCTTATGATTTTTCCTCGCCAGCATATCCTGACTATGTATATATCATACAGGGAGAGGGTGGAAGGCAAGGGTGCAGCCAACGCCGCACCAAAGCGGATCATTTTCTATCGCGGTAAGGTGGAAAAGTCCTGAGTCTGACGCACTTCTCACCCTCAGTTGTAAAGATGGTGTTTCTGAAGGACAGTTTTCTCAAGTCCTCGATAAAGGTGCCAATGATGGTTTTTGTTACTACTGATGGTCTGACGATTTTGTGTTTGAAGAATTGCCACTTCTCCAAAGTTAGTTTCCTGGCCCATGTCGAAGTCATCTTCTAACTGCTAGTCTCAGAGGCATGCGAGGAGCTCAAAATCAGTCCGAAGATCACGATTATCGTGGTAGGCAAGCGACACCATGTTCGACTCTTCCCACAAAACGAGCGCGATGGTGATCGGTCTGGCAATTGCCCTGCTGGTACCGTCGTGGACCGAGAGATCGCACACCCAACTGAATTTGACTTCTACCTTCAAAGTCACGGGGGCCTTCTTGGTACCAGTCGCCCAGCGCATTACTCTGTGAGTTTCTTTGCTGTATCAGGTACCTTCGAGTTCTCAATATATCCCTATAGGTTCTCTACGATGTAAGTCTTCAACCTTTAGACCTAGCTGAGACCTGATGCCTTGCACCGCAAACAGGAGAACAACTTTACGTGAGTGTTTCTCTTATTTCCAAGTCTGTTCCCAAATTCACCCTGCCCTTTAGCGCCGATGCGTTGCAGTCCCTCTCTTTCGCCCTCTGTCATGTCTACGCACGTTCCACACGATCTGTGTCTATTCCTGCGCCCGTATACTGTAAGCGTTCCATTCCAAAAGTGAAATTAGTTCTAACAGATCCTTCTAGATGCCGACATAGTTTGTTCTCGTGCGAAGAACCACTACGACCCACAAGGCACGGTTGACTTCTCTGACTCCGCAACCCAGCTCGATGATACAGAGGCCGACAATTCCCTCGCTGCGTATAAACGCGGATTCAAGCCCTTGCATAAGCTGCAATCTACCGTCATGTACTTCTCAGTAAGTGACGTCGCGGACGTGTCCAGTGGGGCAAAAGCTTACGACTCATCCAGTAATATCCCACTTTAGTAAAATAGCCTCTTAGAAATTGGTCACACGATGTCCGGGGTGTATGTCACTGTATCTATCTAACGGGAGTATGAATATATGTTTAGGAAAAAGCCTGAAAGGTACATTCGCGAAATTTGGCGGCATCTTCGTTGGTTCGGAACAGCAATATTTCTGACTTCGGCCGCCAAGGACAGCGTGTGTATTGAGTGAGTGACTCGAAACGACTTCCGGTTGGAGGTTAATTTGGATAGGGATCACTGGAGTCTGGAAGGCAATTGAAACTAGTTACCCACGTCTAATGGCGTCTCATATCACAATGGCCCGTACCTCGAAAAGTCGTAAAACGCGTCCTCTCTGGAGGTTACTGTCAGTTGCCCCCTGTCAAAATCACGGTCAGGTGATTCCTATTACTGTCCTCGTCCGGTCGCAGCGGCAACGTCGCGGCAAGTGACTCCAAAGCCGCCACCAAATAGGAAGTATTTTTTACGGATGCTCGTGCTCAGAAACATACACAACTTGACTGCCATTTTGACGAAAGTTACGCGCCTACGGTAGCCAGGGCCCAGAAGCTAATTTTGTGATTGGGACAAGGAGTTTCCTTGAGATCAGATCATCAGCTGGTTTTCGTGCTTCTATGAGATAGCACGTACAGGGAGGGTGAGTCGCCATTCGCAGCGCGTCGATGGGGCGGGTTTAATTGACAGGGCCCATTATCCATCAAGTTTCAGCTATGGAAGATCGTCAATAGATATGTCTAGACCTATGGCGATTTGTAGTATAATCGTGTCCTGCTCCAATTCACATAGAGATCCTTTAGCAGCGAGGCCGAAAGTCCCTGGAGCAATCGGAGTTCCGGTCCCCAGTGAATAGGATCTCTGCAGGTTGGTGAAAGGTGTGGTTCTGTCGTCGCTGCTACCGAGAAACACATTGCTGAAGGTTTCGACGATGCTCGGAGAAGTCTGCAAAGCTGCATAAGCTGCGAAGAACGCGTCCAGCCATGGCATCTGAGGTGTCGAATGCCACGCCGCGAGTTCCTTAAGCTTCCACGACCTAGCACGAGTCGCCGGGAACGGCTCCTTGTTCCTGAGATTTCCAAAACGTGTATGAGAAACCGCAAGGCAGGCGTGATAAGCGAATAAATGAGCGGTAAGTCCCAGGAATCGAGCAGCTCGAATCCACTGGCCCAGTCTCTGGCAGCGAGCTTGTGTTCTTCGCCGCAGTGACTGTGGGCTCTATGTGTATCTTGAGTCAAAGAAATGTTCCATAGTTGTAGAAAGAGGTCCGGATGAATGGCTTCCGTATTAAACTTCACTTATCATATCACATCGATGGAGGGCTATGATTAACTGCGCTTCTATTTGCGCTGCGGTGAACGTTTGAACAAGCAGGTCACCCACTGAATATATATACAACCCTGAATATTGAGTCGCCCACTGCAGTGCGCTTCTCCTTCCTTTCATCAACAATCAACATTTCAACTTCCATACCTTATCTTCACGACAACTCTTAACGCGCACATTATGGCCAGTCCAGCACCCAGAGGCAGGGGAGGTGGTAGGGGCGCGAGAGGCGGTGGGGGAGGTGGTGCCGGGAGGGGTGGCGGCGGAAGAGGCGGCGGCGGCGCGAGAGGTGGGCGGGGTGGCGGTGGGGCGGGTTCAGCAACTGGGTCACTCGACATCGCGTCGCATGTTCAGACGGTTGGGGTCAAACGACCCAGCTATGGGACGGCAGGCCGCCCCATAGCTGTAATTGCAAATGCTTTTGAAACGCCCATCCCGGGCAAGATAATCCGACACTACGACGGTCAGTTTTGATTCACTGATCGGTAAACCATTGCGCTTGACATTTCCTCGCTGTGCCTTCGGTCTATTAGTGGGTAAGCACCATTCTCATTCGACCGCCTTCCTCAGAAGTTGACATGCGATCTAGTCATCGAACCGTCGGAGAAGGTGTTACCAGCAAGGGTGAATAATGACATTATCAAACAGCTTCAGAATACTGTTGCGCCAGAGGTCTTCACCCCGAAAGGTACGTCTTTTTCTACATAGCATCTAGCCGCGATAAGTTCAGCGCGATTTCCTCGTCAGGTGTTTATGATGGTCGAAAGAACATCTTCTTCACGCAGGAACTTGCCTTCGGTCCAAACCATTCGAAGACGGTGCGCCATTGTTTCTTGATGTGTTACATAGTCTTAACCCACCACCCCAGTTCGACGTCACACTGACCAACGGCGGCAACGTAGGCACGAGACCTCCGAAGGTGTATAAGGTCACCCTTACACTTGCCCAAGAAATCAATCCGGAGTAGGTGTTCATTTCTTGTGCCGATAGAAGCTGAACGGCCGGTATTCCAGAGTGCTCGATCAGTTTATCCACGGTCAACAGAGCCACGGAAACGACGTGCTCATCGCAATTACAGTATGCTTCTTGCCGAAAGACATCAAGGCTACTAACTTGTCTTTACAGGCACTCAACGTCGCTGTTAGGATGAAACCTAACCAGTGCCATCCTTTCAACGTCAGATCGTTCTTCACCGACCGTGAAAGACGCGATCTTGGAGCAGGTATCGAGATCTGGCGTGGCTATTTCCAGTCTGTCCGTCCCGTTATTGGGAGGATGATAGTCAATGTCGACATTTCCACGGGATTCATGTACAAAAGAGGCTCCCTCATAGGCCTCTGCTTAGATTTCTTTGGGAGGCAAGACCCGAACATACTGTCGCCAAAACGAGGCCTACCGGATCGCGAACGTCTGCGTTTGCAACGCTTCCTCTCTGGGCTGCGTATCACGACTTCACATACTCACGGCGGTACTCGCCGTATCACCCGCGTCGTCAAGAAATTGAGTACCGCTGGTGCTCGCGATTGCACATTTACCCTGAGGGAGGGTGGCTCGAGCACGGTCGCTGATTACTTCGCCAGGACCGTCAACCGTCCTTTGCAGTACCCAGACGTACTTTGCATTGAGGTTTGCCTCGAACACATCCACTTCGACTCCCAACTTCTGCTAATGTTTTGATAGGTAGGCAATGGCGCACTTATCCCTCTGGAACTATGCGACGTTCCTCCTGGGCAAATAATGCGGAAGCAAGTCCCGAGTGATAAGATCAAGGATGTTCTGGCGTTCTCGACGATGAAGCCTGCAGAACGGTTCCAAAGTATTCGTTCTGGGTTTGAGGTAACGTTTCGCTGTGTTGATACATTTCTTTACTCACCCCGTAACGTACAGGCATTATCGTACACCGGGAATGAGTACCTAGATGCCTTCGAAATGACGGGAATATCGCAAACTCCCCTTAACGTGAACGCAAGGGTTTTGCAAGCAACAAGGCTGAAGTACGGAGCTTCAAGCAAGCAGCCTACGATAGTAAGTGAGCCAAAAGCAACGATAGAATGGATACTGACGATACGTGTAGCAACCTTCTAATGGAGCATGGAACCTGTGCGTGGGCATGATATAGATATGGCCTTGGCTGACATTCGTTATAGTGTCGATAAGAGGTTCTTCGAGCCAACGGAGATCGAACGATGGGTCATCGTCATATACGAGCAGCAAAGGCGATTCGGCCAACAGAACGTCGACGGCCTGATCAACGGGCTAAAGGACGCCTGTCGCAGCGTCGGTTCGTACAAGCAAAGACTTTGTCGATGGGTCGACTAGTACTAACATGCTACGAACCTAGGGATGAAAATTACGAATGATGTCCCTATCGTGAAGTATGAAAACGGACAGGGGAATATCGCCAATGTAGGTCCAGTGTCGTGCAGGTCGAAGTATTATCGTTGACGCCTGCTTTCACTTCAGCAACTGAAGGCTGCTGGCGGCGAATGTGTCAAGAAATACAAGGGGCCGCCCAACCTCATCGTTGTCGTCCTCCCGGACAATAACACTGAGATATACACAGCCGTCAAACAGTAAGGGTTTCCCTGCCGTCGCAGCACCGCAACGACTCATACTAATGTTGCTGCCTTAGCTTTGGTGATATCATGGTATGTTGCATTACGCACGCTGCCGTTTTCCCCTGTTGCTTACACTAGACCACAGCAAGGAGTCGCGACACAGTGCCTCATATCGTCGAAATGCTCCCGCGCGAAGATGCAATACTACGCAAATGTATGTCTGAAGTGAGTATGATCATGAAGTTCTCGTAGAGCTTTGGATACTCACATTGGCCGTAGGATCAACGTCAAGCTTGGCGGCATCAATGCTATCCCGGATCCCCAGTCGGTGGCAGTCCTGACTGACCCCCATAATCCAACCATCATCATGGGTGCGTAGTCGGTCGTTCCAGTGACCCTCGAAATTAAAGAGCAAGACTTGTAGGTGCCGATGTCATCCACCCCGCACCGGGGTCTGAGGGACGGCCGTCGTTTACATCCCTTGTCGGGAGTGTTGATTCCAATGCGGCTAAATATGTCGCAGATACAAGAGTCCAGGCAGGGCGTACCGAAATGATCGAAGACCTACAAGCTATGGTCAAAGTCAGTGAATTAGATCGATTCTCTCCTTGCGTGGCTAATAAGTATCTCTTTCTAGCATGTATTGACCATGTACATGTCATACCGGGAGAAGAAGGAGAAGGTGGGATCGGCTTCCATAGCGCCCAAGAGGCTCATTTTCTACCGGGGTGCGTATTCCCTTGCTCCGCCGTTCCCAAAGTTGTACGCGGCTGAATGATGTTAACTTCACTTCATTGCAGATGGTGTATCGGAAGGTGAATTCGCGCAAGTCCTGGAGAAAGGTGCATATACTACAAATTCTCCTCTTTGCACAGTTGCTGAACAAATGCTCTTTAATCGCTCAGAACTGCCTCGGATTAGGGCGGCTTGCGTCGAATTGAAAATTCGACCGAAGATCACGATTATTGTCGTCGGGAAGCGACATCATATTAGGTTCAACACTATCGACCCTCGCGACGCTGACAGGTCGGGCAATTGCCCCGCTGGAATGGTTGTCGACCGCGACATCGCACATCCATCTGAGTTTGACTGGTACCTCTTGAGTCATGGGGGGTTGCTCGGGACCAGCCGCCCCTCCCACTACTCTGTATGTTAACACGACCGTTGATTTCGAATATCGTTGCTGACTATTGGTACTCAGGTGCTCCACGATGTACGTAGTTCCTCTTATAGCATTTGGAATTTCTAACCTCTCGCTGCACTATAGGACAACGCGTTTTCGTGAGCCCTTTCTCGCCGTCAATCCGTCCTATCTCTCATGTTCAATCCTACGCAGCCCGGATGCACTTCAGGCGCTATCGTTTGCGCTGTGTCATGTATACGCCCGAGCGACGCGCTCAGTGTCGATTCCTGCCCCAGTCTACTGTGCGCCTCGCTTACCTCTGTGACCCCTCAGAAGCTGACAATACCTTGCTAGACGCCGACATCGTTTGCGCCCGAGCGAAAAATCACTACGACCCTCAGGGAAGTATGCACTTGTCCGACTCTGCGACCCAATTGTCCGCTGGGCAGGCAGATGCGTCAGTAGTAGCTTTCCGACAAGCTTTCCGGCCATTGCACAATGCGCAACGAACGCTCATGTACTTCTCGGTATGTATATTTTTCTTGAAGCTTGTTACTACAATCAGATTGACGATGGTCCAAAACAGTAACGGACTGATGACCTTTTGACGAAATTGCTTTGAACAATCGCTTTGTACTTGCTATTCCAAATTTTGCTCTCGTCGCACTTATGTAAAGTAGCTACCAACTTGTTGTGTGAAGCATACGGTCGTCCTGAGAGAACAGGCGTGAGGATCGGTCGCACTAACCTCCTTTATGAGAGCGTTTTATTCTAAAAAGAAAACAAACATCGTAAATCAAAAGAGGCCATGCCAGGAATCGAACCTGGGTTACCGGAACATTCTGAGAATCAGAATCCGATGTGATAACCGCTACACTACAAGGCCTTATTCGAGGGTAGTAATCTCACAGTGATCCATGTGTCTCAAAGCCACGACGATCCTCCGAAAATCCGACAATCGATGTACAGTGACTCGGGTTTGTTATTTTTTACAATTCAACTATGTCTACCTTCTTGCCGCTCGTCGAGAAATCAAGCGAGGAGTTGGTAGAACCTTTGTTGCGCATCGGACCAGTGGTGGTTCCGTACCAACCTCACTCATCCGACCCTTTACCTTCCCGGACTTACCTCCTTATCGACCCTAACACGCCCATATCGTCGGAAGAGATTCTGTCCGAACTCGATGCCGGGGTAGAAAAGGTCATAGTATCCCCAAAACTAGCAAAGGAACTGTTGAACCATGTTCCAGCCCAACGTCTTGTTTTACTCCTAGACGCCAGCAATTTCAGTGCAGTGAGCGACACCGTTCGGAATGCCGTCACAGGAGTTATTCTGAAGATGCCGACGGCAGACATAGACTTCATCACCTCGGTGGCACGCTTCTTCGCGTCGTGCACTGTCTACGTCCTTTCTGCTGCCCATACGCCGCCAACGACGGCCAGTATTCGCCAGCTACGGACTGTCGGCGCGTCCTTCGTCATTCCAAGCTCGCAGCTTACAATCGGACCATCATCTGGATCTCAGATAAATATTTCAGATGCATTCACTGCTCCAATTACCTCGGATCGCAAAGACGGACTCTTCCCTACCGTTGTCTGTGATGAAACCGGTCACTCGTTAGGACTCGTTTATTCCTCGGTGAACTCGATCAAGGAAAGTATCGTCACTGGGAAGGGAGTCTACCAATCCCGAAAGCATGGTCTGTGGAGAAAGGGCGAAACGTCTGGTGCCACACAAGACGTTGTTAGCATCCGACTAGACTGTGATTCGGACAGCCTCGAATTCAAAGTCGTTCAACATGGCGCAGGGTTCTGTCACCTCGAACGACAATCATGTTTTGGTGCCGTCGGTGGCATCGCAGCACTGGAAAACACCCTTCTATCACGGCTCGAGTCCGCTCCCGAAGGATCGTACACCAGTCGTCTATTTAACGACCCCGGTCTTCTTCGTTCGAAAATTATGGAGGAAGCCGATGAGCTCTGTCAGGCGGAGAGCCCCGAAGATATCGCGTTCGAAGCCGCAGACTTGTTCTACTTTGCACTCACGAAATGCGTCGCAGCGGGCGTAAGCTTTGCAGACATCGAGCGGTCGTTGGATCATAAAGCCAAGAAGGTTGTACGACGACCAGGAAATGCCAAGCCACAATGGTCGACCAGTGCAGCAGCATCGTCGTCTAAACCGCCAATATCTTCTGAACCACCCTCTGCTAACGACGAGATAATCGGCATGCGAACATTCGACCTCGCCGCGATCGAGTCAGAGGAGCGGTCACAGCTACTTCGACGCCCCGTCCTCAAATCTGACGAAATGATGGCCAAGGTCAGGCCTATCGTCGAGGACGTCCGCATCCGCGGTGATGCCGCCCTCCTCGAGCTGACCGCGAAATTCGACAAAGTTACTCTCAATGCCACCGTTATCTTCCCCCCATTTTCTCCGTCGTCCATGGAACTCGACGACGAAGTACGGGTGGCCATAGACAAAGCGTACCACAACATCCACAAATTCCACGACGCGCAAGCCGATCGGTCTACCCTGATAGTAGAAACCACACCAGGGGTGGTATGTTCTCGTTTTGCTCGTCCGGTAGCTCGTGTTGGTCTTTACATCCCCGGCGGTACCGCTATCCTACCTTCGACCGCACTGATGCTCGGAATTCCGGCGCAGGTGGCTGGGTGCAAGGAGGTGGTCTTTGCCACACCTCCCAGACCCGATGGAAGCATATCTCCGGAAGTGATGTACGTCGCCCACCTAGTCGGCGCAACTGCTATCGTCAAGGCTGGCGGCGCTCAAGCGATTGCAGCTCTTGCCTATGGGACGGAGACCGTGCCCAAGGTAGACAAGCTGTTTGGGCCAGGCAATCAATGGGTAACTGCAGCAAAAATGTTAGTGCAAAATGATACGGATGCGCT
The DNA here is from genome assembly GCA_017499575.1 of Sanguinoderma rugosum. NCBI lineage: Eukaryota > Fungi > Basidiomycota > Agaricomycetes > Polyporales > Polyporaceae > Sanguinoderma > Sanguinoderma rugosum. Next base: position 1,785,709 of record VTPW01000003.1, on the reverse strand, counting down.
GGTTAGCATAGACATGCCCGCTGGTCCGTCTGAGGTCTTGGTACGATGCACTGTCCTATCCATCCTTTGTTCATAGCTTGACGAGATTGCGCCCAGGTCATCGCCGATCACACCGCGAATCCCGCGTTCGTGGCAGCTGACTTACTGTCTCAAGCTGAGCACGGCGTCGACTCCCAAGTGGTGCTCCTGGCTGTCGACCTGCCGGCCGAACGACTCGAAGCCATCGAACGGGAAGTAGATAAACAAGCGAAAGCATTACCTCGTGTCGACATTGTGCGTCAGTCGATCGCGAAGAGTATCATAGTGAAAACCACGACGGTCGACGAAGCAATCGACTTTTCCAACGATTACGCTCCGGAGCACTTGATCATGCACCTGGCAAACGCGTCAGACCGCGTCACCCAGATCGATAATGCAGGCAGCGTGTTCGTCGGCCCGTTCACTCCAGAAAGGTCCGCCTTCCCGTTTCTATTTTCGTTTTCGAGCAACTGAAACTGAGATTGGTTAGTTGCGGTGATTACGCATCCGGTACAAATCATACCCTCCCAACAAATGGATATGCACGCCAGTTCAGCGGTGTTAACACCCAATCCTTCCAAAAGCACATCACCTCGCAGGAGATCACGGCTGCGGGCCTAAAAGAACTCGGACCAGTGGTCGCAACGTTGGCCGATTGTGAGGGCCTCGCTGCACATGCAAATGCTGTTCGTATACGGTTGCGCGAGATGCAGTGAGGTTAAGGCTTGCACATGTGCACGCAGATTTGTATCTTGAAAATGATAAGCATCTCCGAGATGAAGCAAGATGATGATTAAGGAATCTATGAAGCCAAATATGCCACGGAAAGGTACTGTGAGGTCTAGAATAACGACAGCTAAAACAAAGATATGGGACGGCCACAAAACTAGTTGGTCCGGTAGAGGGCGCGCTTGGCGACCTTGACGATAAGCGGTGTGTCGGGGAAGGCAAGGTTCTCGAGGTTGGTGGCGTACTGGTGAAACGCTGGTGAGATATGGGCCCCAAGATGGCAAAGGACGATTGCTTACTGGTGTTGGGACGTCAGCACCAGTGACTCGTTCAACGGGAGCATCGAGATAGTCGAAAGCTTCACTCTCGATTATCTGAGCGCAGATCTCACTGCCAACACCGAAGGCTGGGAAGCCACCCTCGACGATGACGAGACTAAGCAGTGTATTTGTAAGGATGTTATCGGGGTAGAGAAGCTCTGAGGACTAACCGGTTTGTCTTCTTAACCGACTTTTTGATGGTGTCAATATCCAAAGGACGGATACTTCGTAGGTTGATGACCTCAGCCTTGACACCTTCCTTAGCGAGGGCATCTGCCGCCTCGAGACTGTGTGTGACCATCTTGCTGTGGGCGACGATGGTGATGTCACTGCCTTCCCGTTCGACTTTGCACTTCCCTATGGGGAGTAGGAAGTTGTCGGACATGGCCTCCGATGACATTGGGAAAGAAACACCGTAGAGCATTTCATTTTCCAAGAAGACGACGGGGTTGGGGTCCCGGATGGCAGACTAAAATGATAATAATCGCTGATCAACACGAGACACGGCGGCTGCAACGCGAGAGCGTACTTTCAACAGACCCTTGCAGTCTTCGGCGCTCCACGGGCTGACAACCTTGAGACCTGGTACTGAACCGTACCAAGCGGCATAGTCTTGCGAATGTTGAGCACCAACACCAGCTGCAGCACCGTTCGGGCCACGGAAGACAACAGGACATGGGACGTTGCCGCCCGACATATAATACGTCTTGCCAGCGGAATTGACAATCTGGTCAATGGCCTGCATAGCAAAGTTGAATGTCATGAATTCACAACTGCGAGATATTGATGAGACGCAGCAATGCCGGAAAGGTATTTTGAACTTACATGGGTCGGAGGCCAGCCAGCGCAGAGCCAACGGCAATACCAGCGAAGCCCATCTCCGTTATAGGTGTGTCGACGACGCGCTTCTCACCAAACTTGTCCAGAAGTCCTTTCGTGACCTTCGTAGAAAATTAGACTCACGCCCGCCATACCTGTGACACGTTTGAATTTTGAAAACCAACCTTGTATGCCCCATTGTACCGCGCGACCTCTTCACCGAGAACGTAGACGGACTCGTCGCGTATCATTTCCTCCTCCATTGCAGCGTTCAAGGCCTCACGCACGGTCATCTACGAGACAAGAATATAGTTTGCGCCCGTCGGGTACATGAAGGACCTCACCGTGTGTTGCTCGGTCTCCGTTGCGTATCGTCGGATACCGTTCAGAGCCCCGCGAGCGGTCACAGACGACGAGGCTCTTGCATTGACCAATGCAGGGGCCATGCGCGAAAAGGCCAGACGGGCGTGCATCGTGAAGATGGTGGAGAAGAAGAAAAGAGGAAGGTGAGGTGTTGTGTTGGCAGAGTCTTGTTTCTTCCGAGACCCAACTTTTGGGGCGTAGGAAAATTGACGTAAACAACGACAGTCAGCGCTTCAGCGATAAATATCCTACTCTAAGTCCACCTCCGTTTTGATCGCCACCCATCCCCTCTTGTTGACAAACGAGCCAGAGTAAGACTTCAAATTATTTATATCTCGAGGTGTAGATACTCGCACATGTACACTCAACCGACAAAGTAACAATTCTCCCAGCTGACCACTCCCGATGTATAAGCGCCCCTGTACATGGGACATTGTTATACAAGTTGATAAGGATTTATCATAACTGATTCCATGGCCTCTACACAGAAACCAGTTGTTCTGGTGACCGGTGCTTCAAAGTTGGTCCTGATTTTCTATCAATGTTTCCCCATTGATGCTGGATTTGCAGGGGAATTGGTCTGGCCACCACTAAGATCCTGCTGCAGGATTTCCATGCTAGAGTTGTAGGCCTCGCTCGTTCCAGGACACCAGAAGTGGACGCGCTGGTATCGGACGACTTCACCTTTATTGAATGCGACGTGTTTGTAAAATCGTCAATTCTTACCCCCCTCTCTTCCTGAATTCCCACCAACAGAGCTAATGAAGCCGCGTTCAATAAAGCTATCGATGAAGCTAAAAAGGTTCATCAACGCTTCGATGGCCTTGTTTTAAACGCTGCAATACTCGCCCCAATGTGTCGTATTGGAGATGATACTCCCCTTGACGCCTGGAAGCTTCATTTCGACATTGGATTCTTCTCCCTGGTCACGGCTCTAAAAGCTACCCTTCCTGACTTGCGTTCGAGTCCATTCGGTGGTAGAGTCGTATTCGTGAGCTCGGGTGCCGCGTTCAAGGGATACCCAGGCTGGGCTCCTTATTGCGCCTCTAAGGCTGCCATGAACAGTCTTTGTCGGTATGCACAATCGCATCCCTTGTGTTATTGGGTCTGATATTGTTCCATCAAGCACTTTGGCTGAAGAGGAACCGGATGTCACTGCAGTTGCTCTTCGTCCTGGCATGGTGGATACTGGTGTGCGTTCAGATCATGTTTGCGACCCTCCTTTCTGTTCTCATCTCATTGTACTTAGATGCAAACTACTATTCGTGACTCTGACCCATCTATACTCGGGGCGGACACTCATGCCGGGTTCGTGCGCGTGCATTCTGAAGGCAAGCTGGTTCGACCTGAAGACTCTGGGTACGTTATTGCTGCCTTGGCACTCAAGGCCACGAAGGACCTGTCCGGCCAATTTGTGGGGTGGAACGAGGAAGAATGCAAGCCATACAGAAGACCTTGAGCAATTGTATACATCCTCAGAATCTCATCAGTTTATGATGGTACACCCGTGTGGCAAACACCCATATAACACACAGTCAATGCGTTTCAGAGTTCCCTTAATGGTTGGTGCTCTATCTCGCTCATTATAGGATTGACAAGACCTGCTTGGATTATTGCTGGTGTTTGGTTCTTTCTCATCAACTTCTTTTCGCCCCCCGGCCGCGCACTCGGGCTCGTGGCATGGTACCTTCTAGCTTTTCTTGCGCAGAGAACGCTCCCCTAACTCGTGGGTCGCTTGTCTTAGCCCGTCAATCATACTGCGAATTCTTACGAACGCTCCAGATACGATGTGACGTGCCCCTTTGGGAAGATAGGTATGTATATTTACTGTCCCCAACAAGGCAGGTCACTGAACACCCCATAATGCATCCTGTAAGTTATCACTGTCGAGTTCTGCTACCCTAGACCAACTGACAAACGCTCTTCAGGTAGTCAAACGCGTCGACATCCATCACCACCTTTTCCCTCGAGGTGTAGACAAGTCCAAGGCCTCTGCAAACGCCGGCTGGAAAACACCTTCCGAAAGTCTGCCATGGAACCCTCAAGTCAGCTTACGAGCGATGGAGAAATGCAATGTAGATGTGGCCATACTCTCCACGCCTGCGGCGTCACACGGACTGCCTGGTCTCGAGAACCGATCCATTACACGGAATCATAATATCCAAGCAGCAGCGACATGCGCTGCATACCCCTCGCGATTTGGCTTTTTTGCTGCTTTGCCTCTCCTTTACGACGTCCTAGGTAAGCTCGCCGCTCCTCCCCCACCGCGCCATATCCCCGCGCTCCAGACTCACCTCACCTCGCGCCTAGGTGCCTTGGCAGAAATCGACTACGCGCTCGACGAGCTTAAGGCTGACGGCATATCCGTATCCTCCTCTTACGGCGAGGGGCAGGACGCGAGTGAGTGGAGACTGGTGACTATTTTGTGTCCATCAGGGCTGACTTTGTTTGACATGGGGTAGAGTATGTTGGAGATCAGCGCTTTGAACCCATATGGAAGGAGTTGGACAGGCGGCGCGCCGTTGTCTTCCTCCACGGCTGCCAGACACCCTCTTCTACACCGTACCCGCATGAATACCTGGGCTTGCCCATCACCGAAGTGCGTAGGTTCAGTTCCTCGACTTTCGCTTATTGTACTGACTGATTCCAAGGTCCCGAATGAAACCTTCAAAGCCGCATCTCACCTGGTCGTGACGGGCATGAAGCGCAAATATCCCAATGTGAAGATAATATTGGCTCATTTAGGAGGCAGTACTCCTTGGCTTGCTCCTCGCGTCGCAGTGCTCTCCACCCACATGGGGTGTCCTCTAACACCGTCCCAGATCCTCGACGATTTTAAGAGTTTCTACTTCGACACGGCTCTCAGCGCGTATGACACGAATCTCACCGCCATGCTCAAATTCGTCAAACCAGATCGACTTCTCTTCGGCACGGATTGCCCAGGTGAAGCTAACCCTATTATCCTCTTCCCCTGTTTACGCAGATCGTTTACCCTTTAATATTGCAATAGCCGTCAGCCCGCAGATGTCGAAGTGGTATACCGACAACCTCGAAAGCTTCTACGCCAATGATCCTCACAGCTTGCACGCCATCATGGCAGGCAACGCCCTTCGTCTCTTCCCCCGTCTCAAAGAAACCGTGGAACATCCCCATCCCCAGGCCCGACTGTGACTGTAACTGTAATTCTATTCGATAAGAGCGTGTGTACGTTAATTAGGTCGTTTGTTTAAAGAATCCCTATAAGCCGAAGTATAAACAGTTGGGTATAAGCTATATATGCATCCATAATAGTGATAGATATTGCACAGAACTTCTAGGCATTATGAGATAGCAAGTGTCTTCTAATGTCGTTTGATGTAATTTTCGGGTCCTTGTTATTCTTCGCGAAGCCACTCGAGAATTGCTTGATGCCCTTCTCCGCCAGAGGCGAGGGCGCTACCGTGTCGGCCCTCTGGGTCCATCCAAAACCCTTTACGTATGCCATGTCCGCGCAGATATCGGGCGACGCGCTAGACAATGAAATTCAGACCAAGACACAGCCAAGAGGAGATTGGACAAGTACCTCAGCGTGTACGATTTCGTCTTTGCCACCAACAAGGAAGAAGGATTTCGATGGGTCTCTTGCATGAGGGATCTCCTCGTACCATAACGAATTCGAGGACCAGTCAAAGTGCCTCTGCAGGAGGTTGGCTGTGCCCAGCTCAGAGCTGACGAAGTAACGCATGAGCAAATGCATGCCCTAAATCTTGGTGAGTATCTTTGAAGGCGACAATAAGGTAATACACTCTTACCGTGGTGCACGGCCGATAAACAAAGTTGTAGCACACATCTATGACAATTCGTGTGAGTCCACGGAGGAAGCCCCAAACGCAATGTACTGACCGCCTTCCCAAGAACAGAATGTCACAGGATCGACGAAACATGAGCGTGTCACCATGTGTGGGTAGTTCTTGAGCATCCAGGCATGGCAATAGGACCCGCTATATTACACAAACGTTACAAATCACTCAGCGTAAAGAAGAATAGAGCTCACTTTGAGTGACTGACGAATGTAACACCTTTCTGATTAGATAGTAGGGATGAGGCAACATTTTGAGTGTCTATATCTTCCTCTTCATCCGAGGAGGTATCACGGATGGGTCGAACCCAGCCAAGGCGGAGGAACAAGGCTGCCAAGCGCTGGGTGGTATCATGTCGGTTCATGGGTCGTAAGTAATCCTTGTGAAAGAAGTCTTGGCTAATATGCGATTGAAGTAGTATGAATACTGGGCGGTCGGGGAATTCATCTAGGAGGCGTAAAATGAAGCTCTGGTATTGAAGCAGCCCTAGTCCAAGCCCATGAACGAAGACAATCGGGCGGGGACCGTGGTGTGAATCCCATTGAGAGGGTATACGGATCAAGTATCTACCATTCGGCATCAGTAACGAATGGGAGGTTGACTTCGGTGAAGAAGCTTACTCAAGGCCATCATAGCTACCGAACCGGACGCGGCGGTTGCGTACGAGATATAGTTTGAGTAATCTACTGAAAGTTCCAACGAGCGCGTAGAAAGCGAATGGACGCCAATGAATCTTGACTGAATCGAGTGTCAAGAGTAAAGGCTGGTGTTTCGAAGGTGATTCCTCGAAGACTGTTGTGCCAGTGCGTTTCCGCAAGAGATCGAGGGCCTCATCCAAGACGCTGCGATGAGTGTCTGGTATTTCATGATCCGGGGGCAGATGCGAATTAAAGATACACCAATATAGCCACTTCTTGATCTCGTACAACCGGATGGCTGACCAGGGTGCATGCCGGAACCAAGTACGAAGAACGTTACGATACTCTTCTGCTCGAGAATCATCGTGTTCGAGCTGGACGATGTCTTCTGCTGGGCTTCCAGGTCGGCTGGCGTCAAGGTTTTCACCGTCGAACGCATCCTCTGGGAAGACGAACAAGCCCGCCTTCACCGCACGAGTATACGCCGCTCTAACTTCTTCAGGATTCCCTGGAGGTTGCGGAGGTGTCGAGGCTACATATCTCGACAAATTATGGTGATATACACTGAAGAACACCTACGTGGAGCGTGTTTAGTGATCCGTTGTCTACATGTGCTTGAACGATGCTCACCTCACACAATGCAACGGCGAAGACGGTCCTGCCCTGCCAGGCATAGAGCCATATTCTTCCGGTGTGTAGAGAGTAGAGTACAAATGCCCAGGAAAGTGGCACCGCGCACCATAGCGGTCCGACGAGAAACAAAAGGACGAAGTAGAACGAAAGGTCCCGTCGTTGTTCGGGTCGTTGCGGGGTCGAGTCTGCCATGTGCACGTCGGGGAGGGCAGTCGTCGTCGCGGACGTCGAGAGCAAGGTAGAGTGCGCCGGTCGAAAGGCTACTCAGTGTCCCGTTGTGGTTGGTGTCGTCGCGTATTGTACACCCAGGGCCCCAGAAACAAATCGCCCCAGCGTAAAAGTCAGCCATAATCTACCTCCTCGGCAAACGCCGACAGCTCGCGTGGGGCCGATCAATCATGGCACGGGGCGGAGGCATCGGATATTCTCTCCTTCCAACACCATCATCTCCCTTCCGTTCCCGAAGTTTTCGTCTCCAAAAGCTCAACGTCTGTGATGTTGCGCAACGCACTCTCCTCTGCTACCAGGCCCGTTGCGTCTCAGTCGGTGAGATTCAGTGTATCTTTGTCGATTTCAGTTCTCATTCAAGTTGCAGAGACTCGCGACAACTTTGGCCGCCAGTTTCCCAAAAGTCTCCCATAAAGTCGTGAGTACAAATGTGCGCAACACAGCCGATTCCAGTATCTAACAGCGCCTGTAGCAACCGACGAAGTACGGGGGAGTTTACACGGTGAGTGTTTATCTTATCTTTGCCAGCAATGCAAAGTAACTGACCCTTCACTAAGGTCACCCTCATTCCCGGTGATGGTGTCGGCGCTGAGATTACGGACTCGGTGAAGGAGATTTTTGAGCATGTCAACGCTCCTATTGAGTGGGAGCAATACGACGTGTCCGGCATGTCTTCCGCCGGCGAGGCCCTGTTCAGGCAAGCAATGGAGAGCTTGAAGCGCAACCGAGTTGGGCTCAAGGGTTCGTGCACTTGAACTTCTTGTTCTGTTGTTCTGTTGGGCTTAATGTCGGATAGGTATCCTCTTCACCCCCATCTCCCAGTCTGGCCACATCTCATGGAACGTCGCCATGCGCCAACAGCTCGACATTTATGCTTCAGTTGTTCTCTGCAAGTCCCTCCCCGGTTTCCCCACTCGCCACGCGAACGTAGATTTCGCCATCATCAGAGAGAACACGGAAGGTGAATACTCGGGTTTGGAGCACCAGAGCTATCCTGGTGTTGTTGAGAGTTTGAAAGTCTCCACGCGCGCCAAGGCCGAGCGCATCGCTCGCTTCGCGTTCGATTTCGCCCTCAAGAACAACCGCAAAGTAAGGCACTACCGGGCTATCTTTCGCCCGAACCTTAATTCATCATCATCACCTTATACAGAAAGTTACATGCGTACACAAAGCCAACATCATGAAACTCGGTGACGGTCTGTTCCTCAACACATTCCGACGCGTAGCCGAGGACTACAAGTCTTCAGGGATTGAGCACAATGATATGATTGTCGACAACACGTATGTCGTAACATTCTCCTTGGAAGTTCCCTGACCTAACAATGCGCGCATAGATCCATGCAACTTGTCGCGAAGCCGGGTCAATTCGACGTCATGGTCATGCCCAATCTTTACGGCGCCATCGTCTCGAACATCGGTGCTGCCCTTGTTGGTGGACCTGGTATTGTTCCTGGATGCAACGTTGGAACCGTGCGTCGCTCTATCTCCCTTCCCCTTCACTCACTTCATTGATCCTGATAAATGCAGGAATACGCGTTGTTCGAACCCGGTTGCCGACATGTTGCTAAAGACCTCATGGGCACTAACCGAGCCAACCCTACGGCCATGATCCTGAGCGCCACTATGATGCTGCGACATCTTGGGTACGGTCCGCATTCCAAGGGAAAGGAATAACGTGACTAACCACCTCCTAGTCTCGACCACACTGCCAACAGCATCGCAAAAGCCACCTTCGACGTTATAAACGAGGCCAAGGTCAGAACCGCTGACATGGGTGGTACGTCCCAAGTTTATCTCCGCAAGAAGCAGCAGTGATTAATTGTTCTGATCACCTTCAGGCTCTTCCACTACCTCCGACTTCACCAACGCCGTCATCAAGAAGTTGTGATCATCATGACACTCGTTCCACATAGACTCTGGTTTACGTTTAGATATCATATAGACCTAGATGTTGACAAGCGCTTAGTGTTCACTGATATCGGGGTTAAACGTTAATGTCGAGGTTAATGTTATCGAAAGTCGTGTCTTGGTTCAGCATGTCCTCGTATTCCTCCAATGTCATTTCTCGGACCCTTTTCTTGTCAGGTTCCTTAGCCTCTTCCCCGCCTGTTGGTTCTACGCCGTTCGTTTCCGTCAAGGAGTTCAGAGAGTATTTGACAGCATACAACGAGACGCCTGCCAGTGTGTCTGGATATTTACCAGCAGTTGCAGTTGTGTCTGCTAGCTTCCGAAGGGCCAAGATATCCGCACATTTCATCACAGACCGCTGCCCCCACCCATCGACAGTAGGGCGAAATTCAGCGTACAAACCCCATGCCTTCTCATTAATCTCCTTCTGACTGTAGCTCTCCGCCAGGAGTTGCAGCGAACCGAGGACGAAGGGCGTCAGATGCTTGAATGAACGGGAGATGTAGCCGAAGGCTGTTCCTGGGCTGGCGGGCGAGCCGTTGAGAATAGCACGCCATTGACCATTTTGGGTTTCGTATAACGATCTAGAGGGTGGGTGGCCATTGGTTAATCTCGGTAAGTTAACAGGATCAAAGGAAGTCGTGCATACACTCTATCGAAGGGTTTCGGTAAGAGATGTTAAGGTGAGATGATCAGGTCTCCTCGTGTATCTACGTCGGGACCTGAGTGTCGGTGCTCACCTTCGCCCAATGAAATCCACATAAGGCTGGGAGCCATTCCGCGAGGCACTCGCATCGTTAGCTCGGCTCTTGTCAAATATGCCAAGGGCCACGCCTTTCGAGATCGCGTTCATTTCAGTGTATACGGAAGCTATCCGAGTGGTATCCGTATCGTATCGTGCGTGCGTGATTTTGACGTGGTTTCGTGGGTATGAATGAATGCAGTCAGAACCGTCAGTCAACCCAACCCATTAATTACTTGCTTGAGGAGGGAGGAGTGTATTTGTGCTCACCAATGCTCAATGCTTCCTCCCGCTTGAAACCCATGCGTTCTGCGACCACTGTCGCCCAAGCTGACATCACAGGTGCTCTATTCACAACGACCGACTTGCCCATTAAAACCTAAATGAATAATTCAATATTAACCCTCGTAGCTAGCGTTCGGCAGCGAGATACAGGTATAACAAACCTGCTCGTCCAGTACTGGTCCGAAATCGAGAGCCCGAACTAGAGCGGCGTCGTCGGGAGGACCGTTCGGTAGAAGTGTATTCTCGGGTTCCCCTGCTGAACGTTTGCGTTTGCGTTTCGGAGTAGTCTACCGCGGGTTTGTACGTGTATTTCCCTTATGATGAGGAATCGTAATCTAGTTAACATAGTGATACTTACCAATACTTCAACTGGAGTAGGGATGGAAGGTCCTGCTTCTGCGTTGCCATTGATACTCTTACGCCGCGGTTTGGCGTATCCTGCTTTGCGCAGAGCAACCATCACGAGTCTGCGGGTATCCTTGCTATCGACACCCGCGCCGACCATTTTGGCCTCATCTAGGTGGTGCAGTTTCGCTTCCGTGTTACATTGCTTGTATCTGGAGAATATGTGGACGTTGTGGCGTCAATAATGCGCGAAATGTTGGGTGGAAGATAATATTCGGCAATGAGTACAGATGACTTAGATAGTAGTAGCATAGGCGACTCACAGTTTTCTCGCTATCTCTATTGCCTTGTTCATCGGTATATTACCTTCTGTCAACAACCTAAGGAATCGGGGTAGCGGTACTGGAACATCGCGATCCATATGTCCTCTGAATGTGTGGTGGTGGAAGTGGTAAACTGACAAGTTCTCGCCCCCTGAACTGACCCTTTTGCCTGGGCGCTCTCACGGTCACTGAGCCGGAATCTCTAGATTCCACACTGCCAGCAATACGCAGCAATACGTATTCAACTAAAGCTATCGGGATAGGATCAGATATGCTGTTCAGCAAGTTATACTCTAACTATCACCATGGGCACACTAGCAGAAGCGGGTCCGGGCCCCTCCTCGTCGTCTGCACCCCCAATCATAACAACTTCAACGGAGCAGTTGTCTGATCTATCAGACGCGGACGCAGATGGAGAAGTGGAGCACGATCAGCTAGACGAGTTGGAAGACGACGACGACGAGTCCTCTTCTGTGATTGGGAGTGATCTGTTGAACCCCCCGAAATGGGTCAAGTATACTACGAACCATCTGTATGGTACGTGGCCGCCGGTCGACTGGACTGGTCGTTGGACGCGTCGGGTCGTCGACGTTGAAGCTGACCGCTGATATATGATGTGTGACTTCACAGATATGATAATTCAAGGAGACATTGATCTCGACCCTCCGTACCAGAGAGGTGAGTGCCCCTACTGTGTCACTCAACGCTCCGATCTCATGTCGCCATTTCCCCGCTTAACCTCTACGTGCACTCCACCAGCCCTCGTCTGGTCAACTCCCAAGCAAATTAAACTCATCGACTCCCTTTTTCGTAACTTTTACATCCCACCCGTGGTGTTCGCCGTACACAACGACCGCGGGGGAGGACGTACGAGAGTCTGCGTCGATGGGCAACAGAGGCTCAGATCTATATTTCACTTTTTGGATGGTAATGTTCGTTTCTCCTCCCCATTGAGTATTGATGACTTCACTCACATACGTGTTGCAGATTCCATGTGAGTCCCCTCCCTTGTCGCCTGTAATTATGCAGCTAACGGTCATTTCGGATTCAGATCGCAATGAGGTGACCAAGAAGAAATGGTGGTGGAAGAGCGGGATCAAACCCGAGTCTCGCAAAATTCTCCCGAGGGCGGAGAAGGATATATTCGAGAAGATCGAGATCCATTGTGGTTAGTCCTCCCCTCGAGCGCTGGTTAACGATTCATCGTCGGAGATGTGCTGACGGGGACGATACTGATTATGATGTTTCGTGTGCAATTTCTAGTCGAATACGAGCGCCTGGACCAAATGACGGAACGCGAGATATTCCAACGGGTCCAGTTGGGCGTTGCGCTTACGGCCGCAGGTACGTCTATCTCCTAATCTCCCCGCCACCCCTCAGCGTGCACGTATCTTGTCCAATTCCCTTCGCTCCTCTGATCCTTTGACCCTCTTACTCAACCCCCCTCTCGCATAGAGAAGCTCCAAGCTATCGCCTCCCCTTGGAGCGAATGGATAAACTCCCTAAGGAACAAACACATCCTTATCGACAACGGTCTATCCGTGCTCCTCGCCTGGGACACCACCCGCGCCCGCGACTTCCAGAATATCGCGCAGATCGTGTATTGTTGCGACAAACTCGCGTCTTCGGTGTCTGTACCGACTCCTTCCTCTTCCAAATCGAAATTTAAGCACTCCACCTCAAAAGCTAAAGCGAGAGTTCTACCCTCCTCGGCGCGTAAGCGCGAAGTGCCCACCCCGTACAAAATCGAGCGGTGGCTCCAGCGCACGGACGAGCCGTCGCGTGTGTTCAAACGGGACATCGATGATGTGCTGTGCTTCATGACGGAAGTGGCTAGCGGGGCTAGCGGGGGTGGTAATGGATATGGGTACAGGAAGAAGAAGAGGCGGAGACTGGTGAATGGGTTTGAAATGGATGGGAAGAGGGTCGCCCCAGTGGAGTTTGTGTTTATTGGTGAGGGGCTTTTCTCTTCGTGTTTCGTGTTCCCCTGTTTCCCTGTTCGCCTGATCCTCAATCAATATTCTGACATGGATTTATGATACTTTCTAGGTGTGCTATTATACGTCACCCGGGACGTTGAAGACGACGAGTGGCGCGCACTCTCTATCCTCAACCTCCGTAAACGCGTACGGGGAGAGCACACCGACATCCGCATGAACTCATCCTGTGCACGTACTTTCTGGAGGTTTATAGAGGATCTCGAAGAGGATCTCGAACAAGTAAGGGAAAGCGAGGCTAAAGCCCCCTCCGACAACAAACCCAACCACCCCTCTACATCCAAGATAGCAGCGAAAACCAAGAATCAGACGAAAGCGTATCTAAGCGAACCGGTCTTTAATCCTAATCCCAAGCCCTCCCAATTCCAAGCGCGACCCAATGACCCGATCGTCATGAGCAGTAACGTCGTAGCCACGCCCAGGACCCAGCACATCGCCATCACACAAACGCCGAAACGGACCCAGTCGCAGAGGCAACTGCCGACACCGACGTCGTCGCTCAAACGCAAGCGTGGTGCGCGTGATGCAGACGGGGATGAGAGCGGGGACAACTTCGCTCCGGATGTGGGGAACAGAGGACGGGGTGAAGGGGACGTTGATATGGAGGGTGGGGGTAATGGGGAAGGTGACAATGGCGAGGAGGACGACGAGCGTCCGGTGTACTACGACCCGGATCGTCCGGTAAACCCCAAGGAGGCGAAGCGGTCGAGGGATAGGATAATCAATCGGGGGTGGCGCAAGTGATTGGCGCAGCGCGCCGCCGCTGGTTTCGCTGAGTAGCGAAGGCGGGCGCTGATTCTAGAGGCGGTTTCGCGATGGTTATTACGACGGTTGATGAAGCTTAAGCTTGAAGCTTGAAGACCGAACGCCTGGTAACTCGAGAGGCTGGTCCACGCAGATTTATACAACGAAACCCATGCATATGCATGCGCATTCTCGGATATAGTATATAGAGTATACCTGTACTCGTACTCGTACTTGCGCTTCTACGTATAGTTGTACGCTGTATCATCATTCACATATCTAGGACTCCAGTATATATAGAGCATGTACACCGTTTCAAGTATTTGTATGCATAGTGTACCTATAGTTGACGTTGCTGTTGTTGCTATTGCTATTGTTGCTATTGGTGTAGTAAACGCCGACCATAAATCGAACCTTTGAACAGGATGGTGAAGGCCTTAGTACGAATTATATTCATCCTCTTGAGGAAGTGTGGTCGAATAGTGGTAGCGATAATAGACGTCGACGAAGGACCCTTTACTAGTACAGAACAAAAGATTAACCCCTGTGACTCCTGATTCAGAAGTGTGTCACGGGAATATCTCTACGCGTCGGCGCTTCCATCCGCAACTTGTCCACAACCATCCACAACTCACCTCAAACTCATCAGGGCCAATTTCCATGGACAGCGTGGAACTATTGGACAAGGAGATCGAGGAATGTCTCGAGAAAGCTAGATCTCTAAGGGAACTGCGCAATTCACAATACTCCTCGACATCGCGACTCCCAGTGGATGTCCTTGTCCTCATTTTCGAAGCCCTTGCATTCACGAAAGACCCGAAGTCATCTGAACGCGAAGCTTACTCCGGTTCCACTGGGTTGCCCGGAGACTACCATCCTTGTCACAATATCTCCCATGTCTGCCGCTCATGGAGAACCCTCGTGCTGAATATGTCGGCGATCTGGGGTATATTCTACGGGGATTGTTCAAAAAAGTGGATGGATTCAATGACTGTGTCGCGAGTCAAACCGAATTCGCCAATTTTCCTTCGAGCACCCCGGTCTCCCATATACAAATATTCATACAAGAAACAAACTCACGTCCTGACATTTGACGCCGCGAAGTTCGGAGGACTTGAGGTTGAGGTCGCGAATCATGAGATAGCGGCTATACTGCATCACATATTCCGGCAACAGATAACGCTTTCGGTACTTACAAGTCTATCTTTATCGTGGCCTACTGCCGGCGGTGGCGGTGGCTGGAGGATCCAGTGGAACGCAAATGCTCCCCGGCTGGAGGTAATGGATTTTTACAATGTTCCTTTGCGCGTTACAGGAGGCTCTTTCCCGATGCTTCAATCGTTTACCATGCTCTTTGACTTCGCCTGGCTCTATGTCACTGTCGTCGAGCTGCTGCATGCACTCAAGGCCATGCCTCAGCTTCGCTCTCTTAAGTGTAGCCGTATATTTGCAGACGAACACGATCCGATCCCTACGGATCTGCAAGTCCAACTCCCGTACCTAGAGCATGTCGATATCAAAGGACTTCGTTGGCAACACCTATGCATCTTCGACCATATCACATCGCCTCCACTCAAGTCCTTCACCTTGATAATGGCACGCTGGAATTGCGAGAAGGACCTTGTGCTGAATATGCCGCAGGTTTACAAATTTCTCCCTCCGCCTTCATCGCCCACCGACTCTTGGAAAACCCTTCTACAGAAGGAAGCGAATACATTCTACACTCTTGATCAGTCCACACTCAGGATGAAGATAGTCCCTGGATCATCGTCTATGACTCCCGATTTTCGCTTCGAGTTCTTTTGCTCCTTCCTACACATGAAGGAAGAGAAGGACTGGCACGTTGAGCTGGACATATGCTCTTCGCTGCCATCGATGCCTGATATCCTCGGAATCGTATTCCCTGCCCCTACCTCAGAAAACAACTATATAACTACTAGCCTTCTCCCCGAGAACTTTGTCGTTGATATGGCACCTATGGAGGAAGTGCATTTCGACGACGTTACGCTTTTGTTGAAAGCGCTGATGCCTGGCCATCCTCTGGACACTGATCCGTCTACGGAGAGAGCCTTTTCTCAGGCTCTCCCCAAGCCTGCTAAGCAGGCGCCCGAACCTCCTGCTCCCCATGTCTATCTACCCAACCTCCGACAGGCAGTGCTCGTACAAAGACCTGTACAGATAGCTGAAAAGAAAAGGGACCTCGCCCTGCTGCGTCTGGGGCAGATCTTTAGGGCGCGAAGCAGCATAGGACTGCCCATCGTGACGCTGAAGATCGGAGGCGACATCGAGCTTGGTGCTGTTGAGAAGAACGCTCTGGGAGACGGTGATACGTGTGTGCTGCAGTTTCTCAGCGAGGGTGCGTTCGCGACCATTTTCAACGGCTCTTTCGATTGATTGGTGCACACCCCAGGCAAGTGTGCCCATTATGTAGCCACTTCACTCAAGACGATGTAAACCGGCGAATTTTGGGGACGCGGACAAGCGTCTCGTCGCGCGTGGCATCGTTTGCCCCATAGTGATCTCTGGGATCATATATGTGCGCCTGCATGTTTGTTACATCTCCTCTTGAAGCGCAAGAAGACCATGGTTTGGGTTCTGAACCATGCGCATTTCATGCGGTGTGATTTACCGGTGTTATCCCATTAGAACACATGGGTTTTCTGGGCTGGATTATCTCTAATCTATATACTATCCTGCAATATGGCGCTGGCTACCGTGGGTGTGCCGTGGCGCGTAGGCCGTGGGATGACAGGACGTTATTGAATGTATGGCGTGTATGTCTAGACCCAGAGCACCTCAAGGTGATAGAATCTGCCAGAACTCTGAATCCCAAAAGACAATCTCAAGCAAGTCTCGGAAATTTCCTGAAGGAGATACGAGATACACATTGAATGGATAAGAGGATGTAATACCTCACCAACATTCCTCAATGCTCAATGGTGGGCGCAAGCACTTTGTCGCTAGAAGTACTACAGTGATATCGACGAACATCTCATTGTCCCTCATTGTCCTTCATTCTCCTCCCATTCACACAAACTCCACAACTGCTCAGCGCTCAAGCCTCTTCTTGGGACCGAAGAGGGTCGACAGTGGACACCAAGTTATATATATTGCTGATGATCGATGATAGATGTATCGCTGCGTATTATACCTACGAGATATGAGGAGATATGAGATGAACATTGGCTTTGGCTACGCCAGTGCACGGCAGAGACTGTAGGGTCGTTAAGGTGATTGAGAGATTGAGAGGTGAAAGATGATTGGAACGTGGAAAGATGAGAGAATAGATGGGTCGTAAAATACTGATACGATGGTGGGTGGGTGGTATAATGGGTCATATCATGCATGCATCATAGTATGTATGTGAATTGCTTAGACTTGCGAACTTGTGTGTAGGATGTAGCGCGTAGACGTGATGTGGTGTAACCAAAAGACGAACGGACGAACGAACGAAATAAAGGAAGATACGAGAGAGGAAGATACGAGGATATATGAAGCACTGCAAAGGAGGGTAAAAATGAACAACAAGTATAATTAATCAACAATGCGCGAACCGAAAGTGCAAAAGTGGCGAAAGTGCGGACATGCGAAATGAAGCAATCGAGCACCGAATGCTGCGAATACCATGAGACGAAGAATACCGCGAGCTCAAACGCAAAGATCAAACCTCGCGCTCCATATCGCGCTTCTCCCTCACCAGCACCTGCAGCTCCCTCTCCCTCTCCCTGCGCCTCCACTCCGGACCGCCCACGACCTCCGCAACGCCGACACCCACACCCCCAATCGCACCACCCACCGACTCCATCGCCCCGCCCACCGAGCTGAGCGTTGCGCGCAGATGCTCTCTCCAGCTCTTCACCTCCTGGCTCGGTGTCGTAGGGCTCGTCTGCGGGAGCTCCGCCAAATTATGAGTATTGTGTGAAAGGTGCGGGAGATTCGGCATATGCGGTAAATGCGGCAGGTGCGGCAAATTGATCGTCGGCAGGTTCGGGAAATGCGGCATCGAGAACGACGAGAAGCGCTTATAATGCCTGCCCCTCTTCTTCACGTGTCCATTTCCGAGGCCGTTCGGGCTGCCCCCGCCCCCATTCACACCCACACCCAATTCACGGCGCGCGTTACTGACACACGCATTGGCGTTCGCGATGCACGCGTTCCCGCCGGCGCTGGCGCTCGGACTCCCTTGTACATCCCCGGCAGTGCTGCCCTCTTCCTTCTCAGCGTCCATTTCGTCCCCCGATGCCGAGGACGAGGCAGAGGATGTCCGCCCCTCGACGAACGCCCTCAGCCTTTCCCGCCCTAATATCGGCGCAAGCGACAGCACAGTCAAAAACACCAACTTGCACAAAATCTCCGGCGACAGCAATATCGTCTGTATCGTCTGCGCCGACGTCGTATGCGTGTACGCCGCGCCCTGTGCGCCCAATACCCCCGACGCGCCTAGTACCCCCGACGTCAGTGTGTTGTGCAGTGCCGCGGTGGATGTTGCGTCGAGGGGGGAGGACGGCGCGGTGGAATTGATGGAGGAGAGGAGCGCGGCGGAGGCGGCTGCTGCTGCTGCTGCTACGGCCGCGGACGCGGAGGATGCTGAGGGGAGGGAGGATGCGAGGTCGGCGGCGGCGGAGGAGCCGGGGGAGAAGGGGGAAGAAGAGGAAGAGAGGGAGGATGTGGAGGATGCGAGGGTTTGGAGGATGTCGCCGATCTGTGGGAGGATTTGCGTTAGTAAACCGAAATGAGGAATGAGACTTTAAGACATCGGGACGTAGAGACATCGAAACAGTGCAAAGTAGAACAAGTAGAAAGTGGAGCCGAGCAGACCGAGAAACCGAGAGCCCAAAAGCCAAATCGACAAGATCCTTCGCACCGCGCCACGGTGGAGCGCTGGAGCCCGAGGACGCGATCGTGCCATGCGATGCCAAATTGGCAAAGCCAAACCCAAAAGCGGGTCTAGTGACCACAAAAATAGAACCCACCCTCTCCCCCAACCACGCGACTCCAGGGTTAGATTAGGGGGAAGGGGAGCAAGGAGAGATGACAAAAGGGATAGCAAGGAAACGGGGAAGAGAGGAACGGGGGAAAGTGGGGGAGAGAAAATAGAACACAGCAGAACAGAAATAGACAGAACACAGGGGATGGAGATTGGGCGGGAACGCGCCCTACCACATGCACATGCACATACACGCGTCGTGCACCCCATAACCATACCAAAACAAAAAAGCAAAACGCTCCCAAGCAAAGCAGCACACAAAACCCAACCAAAACCCTCAAAACCCTCCGAAAAAACAAAACAAAAGAAGTAAAAACCACGAACCTGGCACGTAACAGCCGTCCACGGCAGGCTCCCAATGAACGCGCCGAGGGCCGCGTCGCGGACGGGGACGGCGGTGACGCCGCAGGCGATGTTGATGCCGGACCAGGGGACGATGCCGATGAGGCGCAGGACGGAGAGGCGCACCCACGCGGCGGATTTCTGCTTTTGGTGCTTCGCGTTTGAGGGCACTTGCGCGGGTTTGGAGAAATTTGAGGAGGTGGGTGTGGTTGAGGTGAAAGAAGAGGAGGGAGGGGAGGGGAGGGAGGAGGGCGTAGGCGGGGACACCGAGAGCGAGAAAGCGGGCGTCGTGAGTGGTGGGTACAGCGCCGACCGCCCCGCCCCCGGCCCTCGGCTTCGCGTGATCGGAGGTCCCATCGGGGTTAGAGGAATAGAAGCGTCAGCGGTGGGGGAAGGTGATGGTGAGGGGGAGGGCGGTTCCAAAGCCAGGGCGGTGCGCGTCATCGCGAGGGCCTTGGGGAATGCGTAGGTGAGGAAGGGCGCGAGCGGCTTTGCGAGCTGGGAGGCGAGGACGGAGCCGAGGGTGGTGAGGAGGGTGAGGAGGATGGTTGCGTACGAGGGGGAGAAGAGTGCGCCTGCGAGGACGTTCTGCAGGTACGCGCGTAAAATTAGAATAAAATAAGATAATGAAATAGAAGTGGGATGGGATACGCACCCAGATGACGGCGCCGGGTATTGACCACGCGTGTTTCCAGACGGCGGTGACGGACATGGCTGCGATGACATGGAGGAAGGGGATCCAGCCTGCCTGTGAGTAGCCGTGGAGCTGGCGGCCGAGCTGGGAGAGGTCTGTGAGGGTGCGGGGCCAGGAGAGGGAGATGGGCAGGGACGTGAGGGCGACGAGGACGAGGAGCGTGGACGCGGGGAAGGAGAGGATGACGACTACCAGGGGGGTGTTGATCTAAAAACCATGAGTACAAGGGTCGAGCGACACTGCGAGGAAAGAGTGTTGGACGTACAGGAGGAATGCCGTGATACCACGCCGACCACGCATGTCTGACGGACGGTTTTTCGGGGATGTCGAAGGTGGTCTGGCGGTGGGATGCGGAGAGCGGGAGGACGAGGTCGTCGTCGAACGGGGGGCCGGAGTTTGGCTGCGCGGGGTTGGCCCAGTCGAAGAGGCGGGCGGCGACGATGAAGAGCATGTTGGACTGGTGCTTTGCGGAGGACTCTGTGAGGAGGAGGGGGACGTCGTCTGCGGGGGTGGAGATGGTGGGCGAGGACGAGTCGGAGTAGGACGAGTCGACGGGGGACAAGGGCGGCGGCGCACTGGCGGCGGCGGTGGTGGATGAGGCGGAGGCTGACGAGAGGAGCTGCAGCTGCGGCAGGTTTGAGTTTGAGCGCCTCCGCCCCGTCGAGGCTGGCAGCGGCTGGAGGGAGGTGGAGGTGGATGAGGCTGTCATGTATTTGAGAGAGGTCGGACGACTGATGAACAAACCAGTTTTCTTAAGAATCCATCACAAATCACAATGACTACCGAATCCTCTTCCGCCGGCCCCGGCTCGATCTTCCTCACCAGCCTCCCACGCCCTCGGAACCCTCGCCCACTCTATTTGCAGCAAACACTCCGCGCAGCCCTCCACAGTCCAAGGCAACTGCGCGCAACTCGCCTTCCGTAGTACGTCCCTTTTTCTTTCTTTTTCTTTCTTTTTCCTTGGGTGGACCGGTATCATGATCAGTCTCATCAGCTTCGTAAGCCAGCATTCTCCTGCGTTCTCGGCAAACGGCTCACATCCCTCACTGACATGCATCATCGATCATCCGGCTGACTCAGACACCCACTCACACAAATATAGCCCCCTTCCTCTGATCACGACGATAATCGCTGATACATGATGCAAGACTGTATCGATATCTCTCGTACTCCCCGCCTCTCCCCGCTCGTTTCCCCGCAATGCTATGCGTCTATTCATGAGTACTCACTTGCGGCGGCGACACGTTTACCCCGCGTGTCCAGCATACTTTCCTTCCCTCAGTTCCCGACGCTCCCACTTCTCCTTCCACTTCTGCTTAGGCTCGAGCATAAATGCATAAATACCGGCGACGTCAGTCCTCTGTAGATGACGTTCCATACTCTGGTCCCCTTCCACCATTCTTCCTCGATCCACCGCCTGTACATGTGCCTTTCCTCCCTATTCGAGCAACCTCCAACCTCCCACCCGACTCTTCCTCTCGACCCTCCTCGTACCTTTTCCCCTTTATCTATGTTCCCGTACTGCGAGAACACCTAGAACCCAGCCTTCCCGACTCTTCTCGTCTAGCCTTCCTGACACTTTTTGAGTAGAGTTTACACCGTTCGACGTTCGAGGCTTGCCCCTGCCCCTAGGCCTCTTAGACTCCTAGGGTCCCCCTAGAGCTCGGCGCTCGGGCTCCTAGGCCACCGACGACATCATCGATACCATCGTACCTTCTCTCAATCACCCATCGCGGCGACATCTCTTATCTCTCGATATCTCCCTCTATCCTCTATCCTCGCTATATCCTCTACATTATTATCGATACATCAATCAACAATCATCGATACGTCGGACGTCGGACGTTCTCTCAGCACCTGATACGGACATCTAGAAGAGCCTGGCTGTCAAACAGAGAACATAATATCCATCGCACATTGCGTATAATTGTACTAGCTGTATAACTGGATAATTGTATAACTTCTCACACACACGCGTAGATGCGTACATTCGTATATGTAGACGAAGACTATATACAAGTACTAGTATTTATATGATTAGCCGAGCGAGCAAGCTGATGATGATGCGTCGAACGTTCGGATGTGCGAATTTTCAGAGTCGAGCTCAAGCTCGATCTTGATGAATACACTTTGATGGAAAGCACATATACGCGTACAGATACATATATACATACAGCTTGTGTGTCTGCGTTTACCAGTTTCCAGTTTCCAGTTGCCAGTTACCATTTACAAGGACACAGATACAGATACAGCTATAGCGTGTGTTACGGCAATGGTGAGATAATAGCAGCGATTGACAGACTGGAAGTTCTGGCGACCGATACAATCACTAGTCACCATCAATATCATTTCATCAACGACCATCGAGTCATCAAATCACCGAATCGTCATGTACAGTGACCACCGTGAACACACACCACAGGCTCCGGCTCACTTCTCCTACTTCTCCTCCATTATTCATTACTAGCTATGAATATTGAATATTGGATGTTGAATATTGGATAGCAGCGTCGCTGCCAGATCGGCTCGCAGGAGGCAGGACTCGCTTGGAAGGACCCCGTTAACGTTTTCACGTTAGCTATATATTATATATTATACGCACTTATATGAAACACCTTCGAAAACAAACGAGTCGTGTCCACTGTCAAGTACTGTACCAAGAGTGACGAGTAGGAGGAGCAGCCGCCACCACAACGTGCGCGCACGCTATCGGGCTATCGTGTTGTCGCTTTGTCGTTGTCGCTTATGTCACTTCATCGTTCGAAACGTTGGAGGAGAGTCAGCACTGGGTGGCTGTACTCGTATACTCAGATGTCACACTCAGCTGAGAGGGTGCGGTCTCGAGGGTTGAGCTTGAGGCATTGGATTATAGTATTGAGGGTTGAACGTTGAGGGTTGACGTTGAGGGTTGACGTTGAGGGGGGGTTATTATGATGATACGTTGACAATGAGGTCAGTTGAGGTTGACGTTGAGGTTGCGTTGCGATTGGGAGAGGGAGAGGGAGGGGGAGAGGGAGAAGGGGAGAAGGAGGGAGGGAGGGGAGAAGGAAAGGAGATAGGGGGATCAGGGGGATCCATCTCGAAAAGTCGAAAAGTCGAAAAGTCGAAAAGTTGGAACCGGTACTGTCTTATCCATGCTCGCAATACGCCCGTGATCCACGGATATTTCAGTACGTGCCATTATTATCAATATTTGCCATCGATTGACAGTGCGCCCGAGGTCCCATCGTATCGTAGTATTGTACTCCTCGTCGCAGTCCCCGTCGCAGTCCCCTGGTAGTCTCCGTCCCCGTCGTAGTCTCCGCCCTCATTCCCGTGCTCTCGCCGTTCTCATATCCGGCTATCGCCACTCATTCATGTTCCGGGATCCCATTGCCAATGCAAAATCCCAACCTCGCGCAACTTGAAGTTCACAATAGCAATAGAGTACGGGGAGTACGGGGAGGGGGTACGGGATCTGCATCGTCGTTACCCCACTCCGACTCGAGCTTGCGCGATTCCCCGTATTGACAGCTGCTTGCTTGCGCGCATCGCCGAGTGAGGCAAATGCACGTATTCTGAATATATGTACTTTCGGATACTGCAACGCACCGCGGGCGTCCCCATCTGCGAACGTCTTGCACCGACCCTGTTCGTGTGCAGATATACGGACGGGTACACTCGAGAGAGCGAAGTTGAGGCATAGCCTTGAGTGCATGCAGCAGCTCGACGACAATGACATAGTGGCAGGCGTAGTCAAAGAGCATGGTAAACGATTGAAGGACCGGAAAAGAGACGCCCATAAAGTGGGAAAAAAACATCGCGAAGCTTCATCTCCAGCCGGGGAGCATTTGCGTTGCACAAAAACCCATCCCAGCCGCCGCCGTAGATAGGCCACAATGAAGACAGACTCTCAAGTGCCGAAAGCGTTATCTGTTGCTGAAACAGTCGCTCGCGCCCTCGACCTCGAGTTCTTCGAACCTAGTAGCCTCAAATCCCAGGATGTGAGTGGTCTCCCGTATCTGGAGGACCGATGAGCTCGAAGGAAGATCTGCGAATTCAATTTGACCCGGGACCCAGCCATCGAATCCATCCACTTTTTTGAACAATCCCCGTAGAATATACCCCAGATCGCCGACATATTCAGCACGAGGGTTCTCCATGAGCGGCAGACATGGGAGATATTGTGTCAAGGATGGTAGTCTCCGGTCAACCCAGTGGAACCGGAATAAGCTTCGCGTTCAGATGACTTCGGGTCTTTCGTGAATGCAAGGGCTTCGAAAATGAGGACAAGGACATCCACTGGGAGTCGCGACGTCGAGGTGTATTGTGAATTGCGCAGTTCCCTTAGAGATCTAGCTTTATCGAGACATTCCTCGATCTCCTTGTCCAATATTTCTACGCTGTCCATGGAAATTGGTCGTCCTGATGGGTTGAGGGTGAGTCCTGGACAAGTAGTCGTTGAGACAGTCACCTGATAGTCTTCACTTAGGAGGCACAGGGGCTTGTCCCTCTGTACGGTAGTCTTGGAATGGCGTACATGAAACGGATGCTCCATATGAGATGAAGTTCCCTTCATTAGAGGGGTGTTGATACAGCCTGAAAATGCATGTATCATCGCGAGACATAACACATCATTGGAAGTCTAAGATTCGCTGATTAAAGTGAACACAGACAACTCACCTCATGTTGCATGCTGCGCCGCGTGTTCACCACGTGTGAGCCTCGTGCCTCGTACTCGAGTATATATGTTAGCTATCCTAGCACCCCAAGTGTTCTTCACCCACTACCGCTAGTAATCTGGCCCCTCAGCCTCCGCAGTGGGAGCTACTGAGTCCAGATGAACGCATACGGTGTGGGTCACCATCCTCTCACTTCCTGCGAGTAACCTGGACGCTCGGGCTCTACAGTATGAGTTCCTGTCGTAACTAGGCGAAAGCACCTGGGTTCAAGGGTTGACACCTGCGATTTGGTCCCGGGGGATGAACGAGGTGTCCTCAACGGCATCAAATGCTGATGATGGGGATGAGGGGGTGGCGTGCCCGTGTGCATGCTCGGCTCTACCAACTCTGCTCTGCCAATGCTAGCCCCTCCGTAGGCAGCACGATGAGTGGTATTGGGGGTGCGGTGGGCCGCACAGTTTTACAATGAGAGTATGGGTAGCACAGGATCTGTTCTGATGTTACTTGAATTCAGTCAATCCCACGGTACATGCAATGAATGATGATTGCTCGCCTACACCCCCGAGCTAGGCGAATGCATGCATTCATACTCTTCGGACGCTACAATGCATCACTCCTTGCGACGTGATCGTCCCCTCATTTTCACACTCTTGCATCAACGTAAAGTCAGCATCGAGCACATTTGCTTGAACCAACGGCTTGAGCCCTACTTCCAGTTTCGCTTGCTCCCTGGGCTCGTCCACCAGGTTCGAATCTCCCTCAATATTGATGCTGATCTCAGAGAAGTCGACCTCCATCCGGATGTCCAGGACGACCGCCTTCAAGGCCCCCTCCTCGCGGAGCTGTTGGAGGCAATGAGAGAGCACTTCGTAGTCCGATATCTGGGGACAGAGCCCCCCGGTGGGGTCGTCATCTGCAGGGCCGTCGGGGAAGTAAGGATCCGAGATAGTGGTGATGTTGATTGTGAGCTTTTCAACGAGCTTTGGGAATGGAAGGCGGTTGACGCAGTCTCTGATCCAAGCGAAGGCATCAGTGTACACTATATACCCAGAGAGCTTGAGCGTCACTATAGAAGGCCGTATGGCGGAACGAAATTCGGGTACAGGGCATTCAGCCATAGCTAGATGAGACCCACAGGATGATTTATCAATCGCCTTCAGACATCGTTCAGCAGGTGAGAGACGTACCTTCCAGCACGAGCTCAGGCAGATTCGCGGGAACCCACGTTGGTACACACCACGGCTCGAAACACGTCCATCGGGCGGTAAAGCGTCTAAGGTTCGGACACTCAATGAAGTTTGGGCATCTGAGCACTGGGTGGTCAATATCGCGTAATTCAAGGTTTCGAAGCGCCTCCAAACGTATATGGTCCGGCGGAGTTGGCAGTTCGATCTCATCCGTGACGATCTTGTCGAGGCGCAGGTCCTCGAGTGTGTGTGCGAGCATGCTGAAGGCCGGGAGGTAGCTTTTCCCGCTGAACCCCCAGCCCCGTAAAACGAGCTTGCGAAGCGGTGCACTGAATATTGATGACATTCCCACTGTGAGCGGTGCAGGCGGCACCACCCGGCGCCCGAACCACTGCCCAAGGTACAGTTCTTGTAGGTTCGTCAGTCGGGCAAAACACGATGGGAACCAGCCCATGTTCAACGTGTGCCGGTCGCGGAGGTCGGGGTGATTGTGGTTCCACCAGAGGCGCAGGACTCTGATGTGTTCAGCAAGGTGGGGAGCGGAGAAGTGGAGGAAGGTGAGCCGCGCGATGGGGT
Source organism: Sanguinoderma rugosum (assembly GCA_017499575.1). Lineage (NCBI taxonomy): Eukaryota > Fungi > Basidiomycota > Agaricomycetes > Polyporales > Polyporaceae > Sanguinoderma > Sanguinoderma rugosum. The sequence goes on along the minus strand of VTPW01000003.1, from coordinate 1,759,331 downwards.
TCTTGGTGGAGATGAAGAGTGTGCGGAATATGTGAGGGCGGCAGAGGTCGTTCCATGTGCGGGACACCAGAGAGGCTGCGGTAAGGGTGCGGAACGCCCTGTATTCGGTGCTGGACTCAAATCGGACAAGTTCTTCGGGGTCACTATGTACGGTAGTATCCGTGTCTGGTGCGACGAGAGGACTCGCGACGACAGCGATTATCTCGAGAATTAGTTCGACCGAGAGTTGCTTTGGGTGGGGCTGAGGGCTGCCATAGTAATCGAGTTCAACTCCTACCGTTGTAGACATTGGAGACTCAGAGTGAGAGTGAGTGGCTCGCCAACGTGACTGAAGTATGACTTGGTTAAGCGCCATTTACTATTAGCCCTAACGGAGCGTGCCGGTGCACAGCGCTAATCTTCCTAGTTGTAAGTTGTAACTAGTCAATCCACATACCGATGGCGAGGGAAATCATTCACGAACGGGTACAAAACGAAACAAATGCATAGTAATCCGGAAAACAAGCAGCAGTAACGGGAGCACAGTAACTTAATGGTCAAGTCACTCTATCTAGGAATCAACTAAAAACTGACTGAAAACTGAGTGTCCAAGGCAAGTCTAAGCCGGGTTTGGAGGAAGTCGGGAATCAGTGCTCATGCCTGCGACTTGATGGCAACACCGCCAGAAACATCGACGGGGCGAGGGCCGGAGCCACTTGTGTCTTGCCTGACCGAAGCCTTGGGCAAAAGGGGAATCGACGTCGTCCCATCCACAAACGGATAATCTGAATACCCCTTCCCAGACGCGTCGCCCGCACTGTAGAACGTCGCCCTATCGTACTTGTTCAATGGCAAATCCTCTCTCCACCTCCTCGGCAGATCCGGGTTGGCCAGGAAATGCCTGCCCATGGCGATGATATCCCCCTTCTCCTCCGCGACTTTGAGGGCCACGTCCCTTGTGTATCCTCCTGCGCTGATGAAGGGCTTCGGTGCCCAAATCTTTCGGAGGAAGTCGTTCTCCTCTTCGTCCGGTACAGTCCCCTCTTCCTCGCGCTGTTCGTTGGCAACGCGCGGCTCGGTGACGTGAATGTACGCTAGGTCAGGGAGACGCTTCTTGATTTCCTCCACTAGATGCGCGAAGGTGGGTTTGGGATCGGCCATCCTCATATCCTGGTATTTGCTCCACGGGCTAATCCGAATGGCCGTCCTGTCCGCCCCGATCTCCTTCGCGATTGCTTCCAATACCTCCACCCCAAACCTCGCGCGGTTCTCCGGACTTCCACCATACTGATCTGTACGCTGGTTCGACACGTCCTGGAAGAACTGATCGACAAGGTATCCATTGGCTGCGTGGATCTCTATCCCGTCGAAACCGGCGAGGTGCACGGCTTTCTTGGCGGCTTCGGCGAAGAGGGCGATGTACTCGTGGATCTCAGCGACGGTGAGCTCACGGGGTGTGGCGGGGACATAGGAGATCTTGATGGGAGAAGGCGCGACGTACTCGAAGCCCTTGGCGGTCATGAAGTCTACGGAGGCTGCGCGACCCAGCGCCCAAAGCTGGAGGTAGATGTACGAGCCACGTGCGTGTACGGACTCGGTGATCTACGGTTATAAAACAAAACAAAGTTGATCAGCATCATCGTCATCAGGATTACATCCAAGTTCGACAAGAAGATTCATAATCGAAGAAACTCACCTTCTTCCAGTTAGCGATCTGCTCGTCGGACCAGATCCCTGGTACGTGGTTATAGCCCCCGGCTTTGGGTGCGATAACGGTCGCTTCGGTCAGCAAGAACGTGCCCGGCTCGCTTGCGCGCTGGGTGTAGTAATCGCTGACAATGGGGAGGATAGGGACGTGATCAGCGTCGACACGGTTGCGCGTGAGTGGGGCAAGGGCGACGCGGTGGCTGAGGCTCATGCGCCCAACTTGGATAGGCTGGAAAAATTTGGGAGTCGACGAAATGGTTGAAGACATCGTTATCAACGGTGTGTAAGTCGCGTTTCTGAGATTGTTGTATTGAGTGGAGCAGGAGGAGAATAAGGGAAAGATGCTGTTCATACCAGACGTAACTTCATCGTATTTTATACCATCGGTGGCCCCTCCTCCCATGGATGTAGTCACTAGCTTGACAACTGCTGACGAGAAGCGACGCTTTGTCATCTAACGATGACACTATTCGAGTGTTGTACAGCGTTTGTGAGAGAGAGCTGATGTATATGGATGAGTGGTTGATGGATGACGTGAATCTGCTTACGCTTACACAGAGTCGGACGCTGAGCCAGTGATCTAGGCATGCACGTATTACGGTGTTGCGAGGTCAAATAGTCTCGATGGGGTCATTTATTACCATCGTAATAAAGATAGATTAGAAGTACGATGATGTGTGTTTCAAGCTTGAATAGTGGAGGGATTTAGAGAGTGGACGAGTTGGCAGCACGGTGGAGATTTAAGGTTACTTCCAGGTTGCAAGTACCAAGCTTGAGTTACAAATGCGACGATATGTACATTTAGGTTTAATTGAAAAGACATCAGGAAGCCGCAAAGATACAGTTTATAAATAATATGCGTATGTACTAGTTAGAAAACGTGATGAGGAATGGGAGGAATGAGTAGAGCAGTGATAGCAACGAATATTGACAGGAATGGTGGCGCGTAGCAAATTGCAGCAATCTATATGATCTAAACATTACTTCCGAGGCTTATTCACCTTCCGTCCTCGAGAGGTCTTCGAAACGGGTTTGTACGACGGATCTTCCTCCCCGTCCGCATCTGCTTCGTCAAAATCATCTTCGCTCTCCCTCCCCCGCTTCAGCGACCTATTCCCGTTGCCGTTGGCAGCTTTCCCCTTTCCCTTCCTCCGTTTCGAACCTGCTCTCGGAGAGGGCGTCTCGGAGTCTTCCGCAGAGGATAGTCCTTCTTGGATGTTCGTAATGAAGGTCCAGATGGTCTTCGCGCAATTGGTGTTCATGCGAACGTCTTTGTGCTTGCTGCGCACATTTTTTCGGAGGTCGAGAACAGCCCGTGCACGTTCATCTTTCGAAGCATGGGCCATAACGAAGAGCAAGACACCTAATTGACGGACACCCATTGTCAGTCTAGGATAGCGACCTGAATCGAAGACAACCCACCGATGAATACAAACTCCACGGGAGCAACCCTCTTGCCCACCGCCACGAACCCATTCACCAGCCCATCTCTCCTCGCGTCCCTTCCTGCCAAGTACGTCATGAAATCGAGAACGTCGTTTATCCGCTTCTGAAACCTTGGATCTGGTTCATCCGTACGACGCAGCCATACATCGATCTTCGAAGCAGTAGGTAACTCTTGTCGGTCCTCGTTCTCGAGTTTGTCGCAACAGTAGATGAGGTGCGCGATGTTTTGGAAGTCACGGCCTCGGGCGACGTCCCATTGAAACAGCTCGCGAAGCCCATTCTCGATGTGGACATGCTTCGACTCGAGAGAGGAAATCCAGGCGCCCCATGGTGAGGATATAGCTTGGAGTTTCTCTGCGGAGAATGAGAGGTGAGACGAAGTTAGGGGAACACAGGGACGCACCAGCAGCCGTGAGGGCGACACCCAACTGGACACGCTGGAAGATTTCTCGTTCCATCTCCTGTCCGAGCACTTGATATTCAACTATCAACAGGATGAGTAGTTAATACCGGAGGGAAAAGGGATGGTTGAACATACTGCATTGGATCTTGATGTCGTCAAACATTTGCTTGTACTTCATGGGGATTTCGAGCTGTTGAGATTTCGCGGTAGATTGTCCGAGTCCGAGGCATGTGTACCACCAGTTCTTCTTTGTTACGATATCTCGGTCTGTAAAGGTTAAGTTCTTGGAATATGTTGGAGATGAGACGGGGAACTCACGTGCGATCTACAGATAATAAGGACCAGCAAGGGAGTTCATAGATGTACCTGAGTAAATCGATGAAACCGAAACACGCACATGTCCGTCCATGAACTTCTGTATGGACGTCAGGCGCTGCTTTCCGTCGACACAAACTTTCGTGATATTCCCATCCTCATCTTCGCTCTGCGCAAACACAATCGGAGGAATGTAGAAATTTCGAAATAGCGAGTCGATGAGTTTGACCTGTTTTGCGTTCGGCCATACGACGTCTAGAGGGTGTGATGTCGTTGTAAACAACGTAAACAAGAAGGCCTACCTCTTTGATAGGGAGGCTCAAGGTCAATATCACCCTGATGTATGCTGGCTAGTAATATGGAAATCATTAGCTACGATTCATCACGGAACCAGATAGCAGTTCCTCACCGTGCAGCTCTTTGGTGGTGTATGACATTTGCCGTGGTGGGGGTACGCCATCCCGTATTTTGAATGAGTCGTCCGACTCCGAGACGTTCCCGTCGTCCGACTCGTCGAGTTCGTCCTCACCATCCGAGTCGGCCTTCACCTGTACAGCAGGCTCCCCGCTTGCGCGACCGTTCAAGTTTGTGTTGGGGATCGGGTTCTGCGTCGCGCTCATCTGCGATGCTATCGCATTCCACGCGGCTGCTTGATTCTGCACGTTCGGGCTCGCGAATAACCCGTTGTGCGGGTTGGGAGATGTCGCAAAGACGGGTCGCGGGAGGGGTGTGCTGGGAGGTGGGATACTGAAAGAAGTACCGGCAAACCCGTTGGAGCTAGGTCCCGCCGTCGCATTGGGTTGGTTGGCGGGAGTGTTCATGATGATGGTGAGGGTTCGGTATAGATATTGGGCGCTTAAGCGCTGGTGTCCCGTTCGTGCTTTCTCTGAATCTCGATCAAGAACTATCAGGTTCACGCTCACAACTCGATCAACACCAGAGCTAGGGGCACTTTAGAGTGCGACAAAGATGAAGCAGGAAGCAGCGCAGATCGAGCCATAATGATACAAAGCAAATACAAAGTAACCTCAAGCGCGGATCAGGATGGTAATCTTTAGACGGTACTGGGAAAATATTACAGTACAAGTTGATGGAACTCCGTCTCTGCTACCGTACATCGCCTTCACACAAAACGATTGTAAGTTTTACTGGCGCCGGTATACCGGACACGAGCTAAGATCCAAAGGCTACTACAGACGACGCGCATAAACAAGAGTCGTCGAAATTAACTGCGTAGCGTCCTTTAGTGCAACCGCTGGGTAAACCGCACATCAATTTGCATCGCGTTTGCATTCATCCTCGCTGGGAGTACAAAAATGTCTATCATGGATACACCGTTTATATGAATACGATTAGCCCCATGCCGGAGTCGTACTACAGGTTCTTGAATGGCCATTGGCTTGGTGAATAGACATTGTCTGCGTACCTGTAGTTGACAATCAAGTAGCCGTCCGTGGCGAACGACTGAGTCACACAGGTGTCAGTCGAGTGCTTCTACGATCACAGAGGGTGGGCTTGCCTTGAACAGACTTGCAACAGTGTCATCTGGAGCAGGCGCGAACGCCAAATTGATGTACGTAAACTCGAATCCGAATGAGCCAAATAACATGATAAATTCTTGACGGGGAGCGCAACGACTCACCAACGGGGTTCCAGTCTTCCAACCTAACTGTTTTCGGAGGAACTGAATGACGGCCTGAAACCTGCTCGACGCAGTAATCTTGTACATGTTCTCCTTCATAATCGGTGCATTTCCCACTGCTTTGAAGCGTATGGGGACTGGATATAGAGGTTAGCAATGTTCAAGAGGAATGACAGAAGGGGGACAACCTTTGGTGAGATCCCGTTGCCGATACGTGTTCAAAGCAGACAGCGCCTCCTCAGGAACTTGGCTGGTCTCTTGCTGAGCGTACCTTATAGGCAAGGATCTATTCAGCGCGCCTCGTTCCGCGCCCTCCATGATGAGAGTAAACAGAAATTAGCAGAGACGCCTCCAGTAGCCCGACGTCATTAGACGGCAATACAACGCCCGAACGCCATCAAAATCTTCAAGATGTGGCACAAGAAATGCATAATTTCGTATTCATATCCATATCCATCGCATAACGTACAAAGAGTAATGGAAAGTGCATGGAGAACGATGGATAGATGTGGTCGGATTATGATTTACGTTGTTCGATGTTCGATACAGCGAGTACCGATGTATGTAAGAGGGTGAAGGAGGAAGAGAGAAGGGCGTTTAGTGGGCTCTCCTGCTCTCTTGGATGATGTTGCCGAGCTCTTCGAGCTTGCGCTTCGAGCGGAGGAGTGTGCCGAGCTAAATAGATGATCTCATGTCAGTAAGAGTTCGGAAGATTGAAAGAGCAGCCATGGGGAATCAAGTATTGCGAAGATAACCAAGTCAAACTCTCTGGCTCTTACGCATAATGCTCTTTAACGCATCAGGACATGGCTCCAGCTGAGCCCACATATAAGCCCACTCATAACCCCCATGCAACCAGCGAACCCAATCCATTCCGGCAGATAGAGAAACGACAGGCGAATAGGACACTCACTCTCTTCTTGGTCAACTTTCTCGCCCTCTTATCCTTCGAGTTCCTCAACAACTCCATGACTCTCCTCTCGTATGGAGAGAACCCAGCGACCTCTCTGATGACCGATCGAACGAACTGTGTTTTTTGGGAGGAGACACCCTTGCGTGTGGATGGGCGGGCGGGGCGCTCGAGGGGGGTGGTGGGGTGGCCTTTGTTGGCACCGATGCTGAGATCTATGGAAACAAGGGAGATGCAGAAATTTGAGGGGGAAAGGAGAAACGATAGTCAGTCAGTATGCCTTTCCGTGACACGAAGGTACGTCGGGGTGGGCTCACTTGTTCGTGCCATGTCTTCTTCGCGCTCTTGCTTAGCTTTTTGGACCTTGGGCGTTGACTAGTACGACGGCGATTCAGTAGCAGCGCACGTGACAAAGAGGTGGCTTGGAACTGTACAGCGGCATTCTCACGCCCCAAGTTGTACGGAGATTTCGAGATCAGGGTGTTGTAGATAAGATTCGATTGATTAGATAAAGAGGCCATAGAAATGCGTATATATTGAATGCTCGTTGGTGCAAATGTGTAGTGTAGTGTCAACTGGCGAAGCATATAGGGTAAAACAAAGGGATCAAGGAATTTCTGTGCTAATAACTGGAGCTTGGAGCATGGATGGAATGTAAGGCATAACGGCTTGAGACGATGCAATGGAAGACAATGGCAAACAAATGGAGGAAGCAAGAACATGGAAGGAATGAAAAGAATAACATACACCCTGTATAATATCAACGCAGCAGATCAGCCCTACCTACTTCTACGTACAACCCTCGGTACTCACAGCGCTATACCTGAGCTGCTCCGGTTTGCCATTGCCTGATGACTCGGACTTTACCCAGAGCAGAACTCGGCGACGGAGACGTCGTGTAGAGCAGCGGGCTTGCAACCGACCGCTCGACGGGAGTTCGCAGAGCCACGCTGGACGTAGGTGATGTACGCGCAGACGAAGCAGAGACTTGGGTAGTGGTCAGAGATGGGAGGGTTGACCCTGTCGTGCTGGAGAGAGCGTCAGAAGGATCGGCAAGTCTACGTTGACGTCCGCTACCCATATGTCGAGATTGTGGTGCATCCTCTTCCTCCTCTTCCTCTTCTTCATCATCGTCACCTTCTGCTGGTTCCTATATATCCATGGGGATAATGATGAACATCAAGTCAACCCACGCAACGGATAACCACGATCAACACTGACATTATCAAAGTCTTCTAATTGCCTCTCCCCTCCGTGCACATCGTCGTCATCATCATCGAAATCGTCGTCCTCATCTAGCCACCTTCCCCTCCAATCCACCATATCTAGTTCACTCGGACTCTCAGGTCGCAATCTCAGCCATTGCATTCTTGGCCCACTCTTCGCGCGTTCGCTAACCTTGAACCCATATATACGAGGGACGTAGACGTAGCCGGCGGCACGTTTTTGACCGCCATGAGGGTTGGGGTTGACGAAAGGGGAGCCCCGAGCACCATTGCTGCCGCCGCTTCGAGGGGAAGAGCCTGGAGGTGGGGCTTTCCAGAAGGGAGCCGGCGCGAGTTCGCGATAGCTTTGGAAGAAGAGATGGGCGAACGTGGTTCCGAAGAAGGCACCTGGAAGAGCAATAGAAGTCGACACCGTTGCTATCTTGTTCATAGGACAAGACCGAACGTACCATCAACACCTTGGAATCGGCTGCTAGGGGGGACGTAGATATCGTTACAGTTTGGACAGAATAATTTGACGGTGTCGAAGCCGGGCATATCTGATTTCCCGCATGGCACCACTTTCGTGCCTACGCAGTAGACACGAGGACACGAGCCGAATATCCCGCTCTCGTACTTTTCAACCTAAGTAGACCTTAATGCCAAGCATTTGAGTAGTGGAGGGGAATGAACCGTACCATCGCTTGCAATCCAGCGCGGGTAAGTATAAATCGTTGGTGCACAAGCCCGTAAAGCAATTCCGCCGACGATTCAACAATTGATACATCTGGAATCTTGGAAGCGTCCTCGTCTGATGCTCTTGTTCAACGACATCGTACGAACAGCTATCGGCATTGAGATACGCACCTGGCTCGACATCCAGGACCATCTCCATTGCCTCCTTCCAAAATGGCACCATTCCGTTCAAGCCCGTGAGGTTGAAGTCATCCTCGATGAAGTCCTCCGTCACCTCGCAGAAATATTCGTGTCCAGGCAGTGAACAGAACCAGCTGATCCAAGTGAGCGTCGAGGTCGGGGTCGATGAGGCTAAGTTCATGGTAGGAATCAGACACAGTGTCAGCGCCGTGACATCAGCTGTGAAATGAAGTCGAATGAAGCGTACTGTATCCATCCTCCTGTTCCTCGATTTCCTCTTCATCCATGATTTCATCGCCCTCGCCAGGAGCCATTTGTTCTTCCTCTTCTAGTTCAGCCTGGGAAGGCTCGTTTGAAGGAGCCTGGCGAGACATCTGCGAGGCGGCCGATGGGAGAGCGATTGCCTCGTTTTCTGACGGTATGTTCTAGTGGACCGATGTGGTACAAGGAAGCCGTGCGAATTCAAACTCAGATCTCCATTTGCGGGGTGATCGCCTTGCAAAATATTCGCTTTCGTTATGAAGTACATGGCATCCAGGAAGTCTAAGGGAAAATACATGTACGCTGCTCATTGACATTTCCTGCCCAAAACGACGGTCCCAATATCACCAATAATATTAGCTGCCCCACTCCCCAACTTACAAGCACGTATCGCACCGACTTGCTGAATCGCAAGTTGGCTGCTTCAGCAGCAAATGTGCTCACAGTTGTTAAGCAACCACAGTACCCATCTGCCAACCCCTGTAGTAACGCGCAAGCATTCGACGATCGCGGGGCACCGAGGTTCTGTAGGACATGAAAAGTTGCTAATAACGCCGTTCCAAGCATGTTGGCGGCAAAGGTGCCGAGGGGGAATGATTTGAGGGCGGGGTTGAGACGTATTGATAAGAGATACCGCGTGAGTGTGCCAGGGTAAGCAAATAGCAAGGCCGCAGTTGCTTGATGTCGATATGATGGTGGAAGTCGAAAGTACGTAGGGAAAGTAGCAGCCCAGATCAACACGGAAATCGCGGTCATGAAGTATCGCGTCGTTCTAGAGGGGGTGCCAGGAAACCTGAAGTGGCGCAATGCGACGGTTGCAAGCTTGGATCCAAAGGTAAATGAACCCAAAGCTAGGGTGAGCGTGAAGACCGTTTTGCCAAGTCCATCCATGAACTATGAGACGGTGGTAAAACTCTAGGAGCTAGTGCATATATCATTAACACGACCTACGTCGCGGAGACCGGCTCGACTGTTTCTATCAGCGTTGAGCCAAGAATTAAACACGTCCAGCTCCCAGCCGGAAAACGTCGTTAGAGAACCACAAAACCCTAGGGTGACTAGCATTGGAATCTCTAAACAAGAAGCAGATTGGACAGCATCTTACCTGTTCCTACTGCAGTATACAGCGGACCATAACTACAACGCCAAGAAACATAGTCGTCAAAGACTCACGAAACAATAACACAAATGAAACGCACTAGTTTCCAATAGGTTCCTTCAGTTGAAGACAGAATCCCATAATGAAGCACCCAAGAGCCTGCGCGTACGCTAACGAGAATATACTTTGCCCGTCATATGTCGCCAAGGCCTGCAGCCCAAGCCTAACGAGAACACCAAAGATAGAGGCTGGCGCCAATAAAGCGAGGACGGGGAAGGCTAGAGGGTGGTATATTTTGCTAGCGGGGATTCCCTCGTGTACGCTAGGTGGTTCGTCGATTGAGGCAACATCATCGTCGGGAGAGGGCTGATGGTTAGGGACGGTGTGCAGAGGGGGTGGTGGCATGTGTGATTCAGTCCCCGACTCTTTTGGTAGATTGTCCTTGTTTACTTCTTAGAACATCAATCGGTCGTGCATAAATGGTTCCAGGGATGAATTCACAACTCTCAAGCACCGCTAGCTAGAGAGGTACAAGAAGGCTAAGTACATAGAGCTACTATTTATTACACAACAGATATCATATATGGCTCTGTCCAACGTTTGGGTGCATCCCCATGGACGACGAGCAAGGACAGCGACGCTAATCGCTGATAGAAGCCGCTGGCGTTAAGGATACGCCATGAGTGGATACACCGAACATCTGTGTCTGCGTCGCTGAGCTGTCTGTCCCCGACTTTTCTTTCTTGCCCGGTTGGAAGTTCATCGTGGGGAGAGTCGATTGCGTCAGTGTGTCCTTCTTCCAAGCCCTACCCTCCGCGACTCTGTATATGATAAGATAGCCGGCGATTTGCTGTAGGATGGATATCGTCAGTCAGAGCGTGCAGAATTTACTACGACAAAAGACTCACTTGAGCTGAGGACGCCATTCCAAGGAAGATTTGGTTGGTAGGGTTGTTCACGGCGTACGTGATGAGGAACAGAATGGAGAACAACGAGTACAGGGCGGCCGATTCGATGATGATGGTGAGGAGAGACACATAGTGTTTGGCATGCTCCTCAGGAAGGGATTCCTTGATCCTGTGACGGTACAGCAGGAGGCGGAAAGTAATGAGGATGGTCAAGATAATGTTGACGCTGAGTGAGATGGCGTAATATGATGTACCATATGCAAGTGGTAACTTGCTGTATAACGATAGGCCAGGCTGACTGGACTGCAACGTCCACAGCGTGCCCATGACTGGTGATAATCAACGTTAGGCGACGTTAAGGTCTTGATGATGGCGCTTACCAAAAGAAGCTAACAGAAGGAGAGCTGGGAATGCCGTGGCTAAGTATGCCGCCAGCCTACCAGATGCGGTCCATATAACCCAGCACCTCCAAAGCTATAAGGAGAATCGATCAGCGATCATCCGCCGAGGATAAGCCAAGAGGTATTTACCACCAGGAAGTCCGACAAGAAAGTCAATACGAAAGTAGTCGCGTAGAAAATCACGTTGATGGCCAGGTTCTGGGTGTCCAGAAAGTATTGCCACGGTCCTCCAGGATAGGCACGATTGTCAATATAGATGACCTGTACCGTGCGGGCTTGGACAGCCTCGAAGATCGTTTCGACGCAGAACAAGATGATGATGTACGCCAGGAGGAACATTGTTTGCGGCTTGCTCTTGCGCTGCTTCCAGAGGTAGATTGCACATGAAAAGAAGAGTACAATTTGGATTCCTGTGCCACAATGCTCGAGTCAGACCCCCGCCAGACGTACATTGTGCTGAACTCATACCATATCCTATGCCGCATATGAAGTCGCCTGCTACGAACGTTTGTTCCAGGAGGATCGTGGAAGCTGGCTCGTCGGGAGGGTACGATACCATCGCAGTGAGCTTGTCTGGTACACCGTCTGGCTTGGGCTGTAGATATCTAGCACACTCGCAGTATTTAAGGTCTGCCAACGAGCATCGGCACACGACTCCATCAAGAATTTGACGTCCATCTAGTATACCACAACCCATGATCCCACCGCGTATGCTTCCATCTTCGACATGGAGTGATATGATCCAGCGATTGCATACTCATCATACGGCTGAATGTCTCCATGACAGATTGAACGGCGGAATTCAGAGAAGTTGAGACGAGGGCCAATCCCAAGTTCCATATCTTGGTGAACATCAGCTTCTGGCTCTGCCACAAGCAGTTGGGAGACACGCTTGTCAAGGAAATGGAACGTGAAACATCCCACATGATTATCCCAGCCTATACCGAGGCTGTTCGCGAACATAACGGTGACTGTCGTGAGCTGAAGATATAGGCACAGGGCAAGAAGTGATTGGCAGTTGTGATCGGTTTCTTTGGGACGTGTTTACCACTGCTTGCTGAGGCAAGCCCCTGACCAGTCGCGTTTGTTGCTTCTGCACAGATGGTCCCTCTGCTCTACCTGGTCATCCTTGCTTTGTCTATCAGCGTCGTGTTCGGGTATTCGATGTTCTCGAACTCGAAGAAATGGGATCCCCGTGGAAAGGTACGTCCTAAACTTGGCCGTCTCCGACAAACATCAACTCGCGTCGTAGCATTGTTATGTTACAGGTGGCTCGACGGGCCTGGGGCTTTCCCTCGCGATTCTGTTGACCAAGAAAGGCGCGGACGTTTCTATAGTTGCTCGCAATGAAGAGCGTTTGCAAAAGGCTGTGGAATTGATGGAGGTAGGTCTCCTTCATTCGCTATGTTTATAGTTTGTGACCACGCGTATACTGTAATTTTAGAAGGAACGACAGAACCCGAATCAAATACTGAGGTCATACTCGTTCTCACTCAACGATGCCACGAGCTCTGCGCTGGCCCTCGAAGCCGCTTGCCAACCACATGGAGGACGCTGTCCGGATGCAGTCTTCATGTGTGCCGGTGCATCGACTCCCGGGTTTTTCGTAGAACAGGACGAGCGTTCAATGAGGGAGGGTATGGATAATGGCTACTGGGTGCAAGCTTGGACAGCCCATGTAAGTCCCTCTACCTTGCTTCATAGCGTTCGCTAGACCGATTGGAAGGCAGCAGCTAAGCGAATGGTCAAATCGCGCTCTCGGGGGAAACTTGTCTTCATATCTTCCGTCCTGGGATATATGTCCATAGTCGGGTACTCCACGTACTCACCCGCCAAGCACGCGTTACGAGGTGTGAACTCCTCCTTCTCATTCCGTCGGCTGGTCTCACCGCGCGTGTGTAGGATTGGCCGAGACCCTGCGCTCCGAGTTGTTGTTATACGACATCGGCGTGCACATTCTCTTCCCCGGCACTATATTCAGCCCCGGATACGCCAAGGAGAATGAAACGAAGCCCAAAATCACACTCAAAATAGAGGAAGATGACAGTGGCCTTCAACCCGAGCAAGTAGCTGAGAGACTACTCGATGGTATGCATGTGCTCGGGTACTGCATCCTCATGTTTACCCATCGTTTCTTTTCCAGGTGTTCAAAAAGGACATTTCCACATTGCTGTAGACCTCATTGGAAATTTGATGCGTTCGAGCACACGGGGTGCTACCCCTCACAATAATGTGCTCTTGGACATCGTATATGGTATTATTGGATGGGTACGTACACCCTCACGAAGTATAGTGCTTCTATCCTCGGTACTGAAAATTTCCACAGATTGGGCTCGCCGACTGGCGTCGCGGAGTGGACAAGACCATTGTGAACCATCGTAAGGAGCACGAAGACTATCTTTCGGCCCAAAAGTTCTTCGGCGAGCCTCAGCAAACCTCCGAGTAAGACGTTTCCCCCCGCAAGTATTTATCCGATGGACTATTTATTTTCCCATCACAATCATTACAACATGTTACATGCACTACTCGGAACTAGAACATATAATACGTGAATGTCAGGTAGAAGCGAAGCTCACTCCAAGTGAAAAAACCGAGGGATAACAAGCATTATATCTACCATCTCCATTCAGGAGAGCTTTCTTGGTCCCCGCCATTAGGTATGGCAGCGTCGAGCGTCTCATTGCCCACCATGGTTTATAGAGGATCGTGGTGTAAGAATGAAGAAAAAATCTTGTGGCGCCACGCTGAAGTAGGGATTCCGAGTTAGGGCCGGTCCAGGGACACTCTCACGTTCAACCCCTCCGGCTACACATCTTGCTTACGTGAAACATGGATTCAATGAAAGGCCACTCAGATGCGCTCAATCATCCAAACGTTCAATATTCCCGCAATTCTCCTTCTTTTCTGATATTTCTAGGTCCTTCTCCTCCTGTTCTTGTTTTCTTCGTAGATACGTCCCAGGAGTGAAGGGACTCATTCTACTTTATTCACCACAATCACCTGGGCCATCATTGGGTTTCGTCACCCCGGAGCCGAGATTTCATATCTACTTGCATAAAACATACCCATCGTCCGTTCTCGCAGCTGCTTGCGAAATGTCCCCCATCTCTGCACTCCCAGATGTATATTACGCCATCTTCGGCATATACGAGCCATTTCTGACGACCATGGGGTTCATTGGCACGCTTTTGTAAGTCTTCGTCTCGATGCTTGTTATAAATACTCGGGTTGGCTAATGTTGGATAAATAGTGACCCCAAGACCGTGAGCTCATCTTGCTCACTGAGGCATTTATCGATGCTAATGATTTTTCGAACCGCAGACTCATGACGCACAGGCACCCTGGGGCGAAGGAGGACCCCCATCAGGCCCTCTTCCCCGCGCAACATTCGTTACGGTAGCGCAGTTGGCCAACGTCTGTGGCCTGATCGGTGTCATAAACATCTTCGTTTTGACTACCGCTCGACGACATCTCTCCTCGAACCCAGCGCTACAGGAGAAGATAGTCGGCTCCCTGCTCATACCACTCCTTATCGGTGATATCTTGCATGCCTATGTCACCCTGTGGGCTTTGGGCGATCAGAAATGGGAACCTTGGAACTGGAGTCCCATGCTCTGGACAACACTGTTGCTCGGGTTCACCTTGATGATCCCGAGAATCTGCTGGAACTTTGGAATCGGCCGCTACGTAGACTCCCGCGATTCTCCCGCACTGCGGAAGAGCTAGCAATCCATGAAGGATCGCTAATCGCGACCCACCGTCATACCTATATATTTCTTGTACTTACACCCGCTGTCAGTCCCTCCCGCTATCACGCTCCTTAGACTACCTTTCGCTCGGACACTCTCTTGCTTCAACGACTCCTGACGGCTGACTATTTAACTACCGAGGCTCTCGTATTACAGTGTTTTACATACCAGGGTACATAGAGTATATACAAAGATGGATACAACACTAGACAGAAACCGTATACACCTAGGGGTATATCGAAACCACCACTTACCACGGGCTGTTGACGATGTTTGATGAGCCCGCCAAACCCCCTCCCAAAGATTTCCGGGTGGGCCTAGTAAGGCCTTTCTTATTCAATGCCAGAACATTGTTAGACAGCGCAACAATCTGATTGCATCGATTGTGATAAATTCAAATGATAGGGACGACAGCAAAGATGGAACTCACGATGTTCTTGTCATCACCAAATTTGAAATTATCCTGGACGACATGGTCCTCGTATTTCTTGATTTCGTACTTATCGAGTTGCCCCCGCTTCACTTTCGTGAAGTCCCAAGCTACAACGAATTTGCCCGTTGAAGTGACAATAGCATTCTCTTGCTGGCCTTCACCCTGGTTAAACCTGAACAGCAGTTAGAGTTAGAGATAACTATCACTGGAGCACAGAGTAAAGTACTAACCGTGCGGGACTGAAGTTAATTTCATCTTTCATATACGCGACGTGCTCGCCACGCAGTTGCAAGCGACGAGGCATGGGCTTTGCTGTAGCCGGGAAGCTTCGATCAAAGCCCAATGATCCTTGGTATTTGCCTTCGCCAATAAGGGTATCAATTAGGAGCAGGTATGTCTTCGTGGTCGCAATAATCCAGCGCCCATCAGCAGTAACATCAACACCAACGATTGGATCACCAAGTGGCGGTAAAGCTGTCTTGGCGTTTTTCCCAATGGAGTCGTACAGCCGTATGTCACCCTTCGAACTGGCGACAGCAACCTTGCCAGCATCCGTGGTGGCGACGCCTGAGAAAGCATTCTTGGTCGCGTAATTCTTGAACTGTGACTCGACGAGCTTCGTGCCAGAGACACGAGGGTCGATGCGGAAAAGTGCATTGTGGGAGACACCAATGAGGGTTTGTTCGCGGGTAGTTGGGGCGTATTTACTGTCGGGCGCGACAGCATTAACGGAAATATCGTCGTGAACCTTCCACTCCTCGACTACTTTCCCAACCGTGAGATCGAGGGAATACAGAGAATTGGGCTCGGACGGGTTCATCAACACCATCTTGCTGTCCTGGTCATGCAACATGATCTATATATCCGGGGACGTAAGTTCGAGAGTTGTTCGGGGTGAGAAACACCATAATTACATGCTTCGGCTTAAACTCCTTGCCCTTTGGAGTGCTGATCTTCTTGATGGAGTTATAATACTTAACCTGATCGTCGTTTGTGTGGCTGAAAACCCCAAGGGTGTTCCCGCGTAGGACGTATGAGCGATCGTTCTTATAACCGACCGTCAATTGGGAATTGAGGTCTCCGTTAGTGAACATCTCGGGAACATCGTCCTCGTCCTCTTCGGGATCCGACTCTTCATCTGACCCGCCTAGTACGAAGGTGCAGAAACAGTCAGTATAGGAATGGAAGGACAACCTATGGGTCGCTAACCTGCGTCGGGGTCCAATTCATCGAGGACCTCCTCTTCGTCGTCTTCATCCTCGTACTGGGGATCAGCCATCTCAACGTCCTCGTTGGCACTCTCAATGTAACGTTGTTCTTCGGGCTATCATTTAGTACAATCAACAGACATATGAGAACCGACATTACAACAATTGCCAATTCAACGCACCTTAACTTTCGCGTAGGGCAAACGGTTGAGAGATTCCCACATACATTGACCAAGCAACTTCTGGAATGCCTCGAAATCCTCAAGGTTCTGGAATTGCAGGACCCAACTCGTCTGCGAGCCATCGCGATCAATATTATTCCACGTCACCGTAAAGATCTTCTTCGAGTACTTCTGGTTCATGTCCGTCGTTACTTTGTGTCCGATGAACCGAGCGTCATCGAGAGTAGCTGCCAAGTAGAAACTGTATTGATCATCTGGATCTTGTACAATCCGCGCCACGGCGTCACCCCAAGGCTCGAAGTTCTCGGTGTCTGTGTTCCATTGGTGCAGGCCGGCGGGAACCGACAAAAGCGCCGGGTATGTGGCTATAGGGTCCACCTCGTATTCAGCAGATGCTCTGCTAGCAATGGGAGACTCCGGGGTAGGCTCGACTTTCGGTATGTCGTCCTCCGATTTCACGGCGGAAGTCCGTTTCTTTGGTGGCGATCCCCTTGACGCCTTCTTCGGAGTTGTGTGTTTCTTGGTAGGTGTAGGCGGCCTAGTATGATGTCAATGCACACAAGCAGCTAGTGAACTGAGCAACGACGTACTGCCAGATAAACTCTTCGAGCTCTTTATCAACAGCGTTGTCTCCGGCTCGTCTGTACTTCCGCTCGAACATGGCACGATACATACACATTTCAAAGAACGCTCGTGTCGGTGCATTAGTACCGATGGCCACAAACTCGTAGAGTTCGTCGATGTCTCCTTGCAGATCCCTCCAAATGAAGGTCGGCTCGCCGTCTGTCACCCCGGTGTGGAACTCCAGTTCCTCGCTTATGAGACACACTCGTTCTGCATCCGCTGCATATACAACTGGATAAGTCAAGTCATTGCAGCTGGGAGGGTGAACTCACTTTCGTCCTCATCCTCTAGCAAATCCTCGTCGCCCTCCTCGTATACTCGCGTCACAACAAGTTGGAAATTATGTTCCACGGTGGGAACGCGCCTAATAGTGATCATCGCATCGTTGAATCTACATAGAGATGAGAGGTGGCGATCCGAAGGCTGTTGTAAGTGTAACCTACATGCATTCTCGGGACGAGCGAATATTGCCAGGGCGGACAAGATACAGCTGACCCGTAGAGATCTTCACCACTTCAGCGGCATTTGGGTCATCTGGCGATGCCAAAGAGTCAGGCGACCTTGTTGCCAACTTGGATGGAAATACATACGCCAAACTTTGCCAATCACTGTTCCAGATAAGATAAGCAATGGGCATCCAGGAAAGACATCCGGGTTCGACACGTACGGCTTCTGAATATGTTCATCACAGGATGTCGACACTGATGAGAAGAGAGTTATGAAGGAAAGAGTTATGGTGGTGGATTGAACATAAAGGCCTCCTTTAGCGAGTCATTGAATGGCGCGGTGTGACGGAGTCACGGGACTGTGTGTCACGTCTACGAACCCTGAGGCTTGTTGTATTTCGTTGAGTCGTTCAGCACTCCTTCATGAACTCAACAACAGGTGAGCTTGAGCTCTGCAAGGTCGCCATGGGTACCAAATCCGCTTTACTTCCTCACAGGCTCTCCCGCAAACCCTCGTACAGGGTTGAGAAACCGTAACAATGCTGGGCTCGGGGAGGTGTGTACTCTACGGGCTAATGCACCAGGCATACGGTCCTACTGAAAACATCACAAATAGCCTTCTATTCCCGCGGGCGGTGCTGAATCTCCAACCCTGACCTCCTCTTCAGAAACTTCACCGCAACACGGCACTTCCCCGAAGCTCCAGCTGAGCGATTCGATGGCTCGATCGTCCTTCCGCACCGCGGTCACAGTCAATCCTTCTACGACACGAAAAATTGTTGTGCGCTCTGATCCCGCGATGATATCGTGCTTTGATCCTGTGACGGAGAAGGAGCTGTATGACCTCTGGGCACCGAAGGGGTAGTTTCCTGTTTCTTGTACATGCCGTATGTCAAAGTCAAATTTCATGTCGACTTATCGATACCCTTTCCTACAGAACTGGCGTGTTGCAGCCTGTTGCACATTGGTCGTTGTGATCGCCCCATTTGCTCTGTCTTTATCCCCGTAACGATACTGGGACCTGGATTCATCTCATACCGCCCAAGTCTGCCACACGACCGTTGATTTATAATACCTGCAATCTTCGGAACATTGCCTACTTCAGTGCCAAAATTGGACCTCACCCTATACGCTTGGAGCTGGGCTTTTGGCTTGGGAGATTGCGTTCCGTTGGGATGCTTCCGCGGCAATGTCTTCCTCTAACGAGTTCTGGCATCGTTGCCACCAGCGAACAGGCCCGAGCTGGTCATCTCGGGAGCATCGGACGTCTGTTCAAAAGTCGCTGGTCGCTGTCACACAGTCTTCATACAGGCTTTGATCCATTTTCGAAGAAAAGTAGTGATCGAGGCCGGACGCGGTCATACTTTGTGCTTCCGTCGGCATCGCCGGCCCCGCATACTTATACCGACTCCTTGCTAGGATTTCAGATTTGACTTTGAGCCCTCCCTTTACCGTACCCCACATTAATCACCGCACAGACCACCATGACTGTGTGCAGCACAGTTTCGCGGCGGTTCCCCATTATTGCCGCATTCTCCCTCTTCCTCCATCCCACTTTCGTTTTAGCAGCTCGAGGGGACTTTCCATGTCCAGACCCATACCTCGATCCCCGGAATGACTTTTGTAACCCCCTACGATATATTTCGAATACCACAATTTCTGGAATTGCTTTCGGTGAGTGAATATATGCCTTTGGTCTCACCGGAATACTCAATTGAAATGTCAGCTCTTGTTCTCGCTGTGGGACTCATTCAGACATGGCTGACATACAAACGAGGGGCGAAATATATGCTCGCAATGGTGATCGGGTGCTACAGTACGTCGAATTCGCCTTTTCCATTTATATCCATGCGCTTAAACGCGTTGATTGGTAGCATTTGCACTTGGTATCGCCCTACGAATCGGCCTGCATTTTCAGCCACAGGGGACAGGACTGTATATCGCCGAATATCTATTCGTCGTGCTTTCGGTGAGTGGCGCGTTCGGCTGGATCATGGCGATTACCAACAGTCCCATTATAGCCGTGCGCATTTATTGCGGCGACATACGTCCTGCTAGGCCGTTTGGCGGCATACATAGATTGCGATGAATACTTGGTAGTCAGACCGCGACGAATCACTATTGCCTTCGTCACGTCGGATGTCGTCACATTCCTCGTCCAGGCTGCCGGCGGAGGCGTGTCAGCCTCAAGTCGCGACCTCCACACAAATGAAATCGGTTCTAATGTGCGTTGCACTTGACTTATCATCCCACACAGATAAATGACTGAAGTACAAACGTATAGATCTTCCTTGCTGGCTTGGCTGCTCAGTTACTCTCATTCGTCGTTTTCACAATCATACTCCTCCTGTTCCTATACCGAGTGTACACTCGCCGACAGGAAATCTGGAACATCGACTCAGACAAGTCGTGGTATAATGACTGGCGCGCTCTAGGGTTCGCATTGGTCATCAGTTGCATCGGTATCCTGGTACGTCCTCTACACTTCCACCCAAGCCCCACTCCCCTCCCGCGCGTCATGTATTCATGTCTCACCGTCGGCGTATAATTATAGATTCGATCCGTCTTCCGAACTGTCGAGCTATCAGAAGGGTTCGCAGGACCCCTCGCCACATCAGAGAAATTATTCTACTGCCTTGATACGCTTCCCCTTTTCATCGCCATCTCCGTCTTCATTCCATTTTGGCCTGGTCGCTTCATCACTCCGACACCGATAACAAAGGAAAGATCGCCGCAGGCTTCGATAGAGCTGGGACACAGCAAGCAGCCGAACAGTGGTTGAGTGTATTGGACTTCTTTCGTCGTTTACTTGTTCGTTTGCTGCTTGTTCGTTCGTTCCACTCGTAGAAGTAGTATATAATTAGACCAGCGCTCCAGACATTCAATGATCATTGCAACTGTAATGGACATCATTGGAGACCGGTCAGGAACGCCGCAAGATTATTTGATTCCGATGGCTGGGTGCGATTAGCTTCCTGCTTGCGATTCCGGGCGAGCATGTCTTGAAGTGTGCTTTTCTTTGAGCGCGATTTGCTGCGACTCGTTGATGCTGATGTTGGGGTGAGCACCGCGGTAGGTGCGGGAGCCTCCTTGGGTTTGATCGAAGATCTCATTGATGCTTTAGATAACGATGCAGATGTGGCTGAGTCTGATTGTATGGGAGATGGGAGCGATGAGACAGGCAGCTCGGTAGCAGGAACTTTCAGCTTCTTCGGGAGGGATATCGCCTTGTCCTGTTGCTGTGGCGGAATCGGGATCCTCGACACCCAGCCACACGCGTCACAACTACGTTGTAGAACCCTCGAAACACGTTCTGTCGCAAGCACTTCTCCTGCTGCTGAGTCTCCACGCTCCACCAAGTCCTTGTTTCCCACATTGTCTTTGTAGCTATCGTTTCCTTTTACTCTGACACGTCCATTGTGCTGTTCTTGCTGTTCTTGGAGGCCTCGTTCCCTCTTCGAAGTCGAGATCTTGTGGCGAACACGGACGATGCGGGTGTTTCCGGTGTGC
The DNA here is from genome assembly GCA_017499575.1 of Sanguinoderma rugosum. Lineage (NCBI taxonomy): Eukaryota > Fungi > Basidiomycota > Agaricomycetes > Polyporales > Polyporaceae > Sanguinoderma > Sanguinoderma rugosum. The sequence continues at coordinate 1,738,027 of VTPW01000003.1, read as the reverse complement.
GTGTATAACGAGCCGCATTTCAGGCAGAAGGGCGAGTCAGAATCTTGCAGGGAAGCCAACTGAATAGAAGGATTAGCGAGAGGGCGTAGACGTGCGACGTGGAAGGCAGCGAGGTGGCTCGACGCGGGAAGGAGGACTAAGGGAATGGATTGCTGGTATTTGAGCGTTATTGGGTCGACGTCGTCCATGGGCGAGGGCGAGGGTGCCATGCAGTCAGAGTTATGGGCGCCTGTTGATCGTAGTGAGTCCGAGAAGCCGAATTTAGAGTGGGTCGATCTTGGAAGTAAGCTGGCGACGTGCTGCTTCGGCGTGGTAGGGCTATTCTCGGATGTGATGTTGTTCATCTGGTCAGTGACACGACTGCAGTGTTGCTGTACTCATGCCGTCCACTTTCATTAATTTTGGTCCGCACCAAGTGGAAATTTGGATTTGGAGTTCGGGATTTATGTCCTACCGTAGGCCGTAACGGTGAATACGTGAGAGCACGGAACTAAAAACCAATCGTAAGCACTGAATATTTTTATTCGACGGACATGTGGACGGGCACAAGCTCTAGCATGACCATGAGCAAAGGCTTTATGCCGGTGAAACACCTTGCGGTCCATCTGTGAAGGGGAATTACATCTGGTGGTACTCTGAACGGGGCCAATAGCGCTATCTCGAAGATATGAGCCCACAAGGAGACACTGACTGTGGGTTGACATGAGGAATATGCATGGTTTTGCGGTCCAAGCAGCTTTGACGTCGTCTAATGGTGCTATACATGCGGCCCCGGCACTGGCATCCTATCTATCTAGTTTCCCCATTTACAAAGGAGAGCCGTTCTAGTTGACTGCAAGTATATGATCGCTTGAAGCTGAGTGGACGAGGAAGGCCTCCTATGTGAACAGGGGGTGGCCGGTGCCTTTCAGGGTCGGCGGCATCTGATGCAAACAACGCGCCAAACAACGCGAAGTCTATTGTTGTGCTGAAAGGGCTATTGTTGTCGCTTGTATTATATATTATCGCGGCTTCCCAGCTTCTCAGCCAAAGCCCACATCCATCCATCATGCTTGCTGCTTCTTCTCCTCAACCACCACCACGCAGGAATCGCACCCCCGTCTCTATATCCCATCCAATGCAGCACGACTTTTCTTCTGCCTCCTCGTCTGCTGCTGCAGCTGCGTCTACACTCAAGTTCTCGCCACCGACGACGACCCCCGGTGGGCACCATCGGAATCGACCTTCTATCTCAAATCCAATGCATTGGTTGAGCAGGAATAACAGCGGCTCCGTGTCAGGACGACAGGACAAGTCTATTCGATCCATTGAAATCCTCAGCCCCCAGAGGCGAGGTGTTCTCGGCGCAGGCGCCACCGTAGTACGCACTCCAGACGAGGCCCTCAGAGACTCCAGCGTCCGCCTCACGTACGGAGATCAATCATTCGAGCCATCTTCGCTTGTGCCCAAATCAGAACCCGAGGTCCCAGCATCATCATCAACAACAATATCGAAGCCTAAACATCACCGCCTTCCATCGACGGATTCTCTGCGTGGAAGGTTACAGGAGCGCCAGCTCGCAGCTAGGCAACAGAGATTCGGCGCACCGGTCTCGCAAGAGTCACTTGATGAAGTTGACGAGGTCGAAGGGACTGTTGGTCGTGTAGAGCATGAGCCGATCGCCCGAATCTCCGAGCGCCCTCAGCTCGAGGTAGATCAGGCGAGCATTCACAGCGAATTGCCTTCGCCCCCGTACAGCCCTCCCCTGCCAGCCCTTCCTTTATCAGACCCGAACTCCTTCATTTCAGAAGCGTCTTCATTGTCATCTTTCTCAATGCCGCCCAGAGAATTACGCCACACTCCGCCTCCGCCTCCAGGAGCCAACACGCCACAGATTCCCCCAATGGGACCAAGGCCTGCCCCGCAGGCAATCGCCATTGAGAGGTCAACATCGTCTTACAGTGTTGATGACTTCCCTGTGCCACCTCTCCCTTCTACCTCAGCAATCCCTAACGCAGATACTAGCGTGCCACCACCCGCCCCTCCCCCAGCTTTCCGTGCGATCCTACTCTCCGAGATACCAAGTAGTGCAATTGACCTCTCCAAAATCATCATTACGTTGGAAACATCAACCTCGAGCTATCGCACAACTGTTGATACGTTGTGCTCCCGTACATCACATCTCGCATCCTACCTCACTTCCCTCCTGCACACACAGGAGAAAGAGAACGACGCGGCATCGATATACTCGAACCAGAGTGATGATATGTCAACGTACCAGCATCACCTCACCGGGTTGGGACTGCTCTCCCAGAGTTCGTTCAGTATGCACCTCTTCCTGGACAGACCGAGTGCTCCGTAAGTTCTTCCTCTCCATGCTCAATTGTCTGATTACTCATCTGTTACTTTCGCAGATATGCTCACATCCTCCACTACCTCCGCTCCCCTCTCGGCACGGATGAACACCCCGAAGTCCTCCCACACACTGTCAGACTCCCTTCCACAAACTCCTACCCCTCGCACTTCACCTCCAACTCCGCGCGCTTCGAGTCTCTCCTCGAGCTCCGAGATGAAGCCCACTTCCTGGGCCTCGACGCCCTCGTCGAGCTCTGCATGAAGGAACTCACCCGCTACTCTCGTTTCGATTCCCGCCCCAACCCACCTCTCTTCGTGCGCAGTGTATCGCCTCGGACAGTGAAGTCACAGCTTCGCCACCGACAGAAAAGCGGTACCTCTTCGTCTTCGTCGTCGAGTTCGCTCTCGATCTCGAGAACGGGGTCAATACATAGCATGCAGGCGTCGGTGCATAGCATACCAGAGTCGCTGGATGCTAGCATCAAAGATAAAGAACACGAAACCACTCAAGTTCCAGCGAAGAAAATTGTCGCTTCACGGCCTCCGCTACCACAGGAATACCCTCAGACCCCACCTACTCTAGCAGGTTCCACCCCACCCAACGCCCGCTCTCCCCCTACCCCACAATCCTGGCTCGGTAGCCAACGAAGCCGAAGCCAAAGTAGCAACGGCTCCATTCGTCGGTTACCGCAGCAAACACCTCCCGCTGGCTGGATCTAGCAAATTTGCTGCTGATATTTGTTCTCATATTCATTCGTACTCAACTCATAACCATACTCATTTATGATCACACTCACTTCACTTCGTTTATACTGTAATAGCACTTGTATTTCGTCAGTGCATTGTCTCATTCATTTATTGTTGCTAATTAGTACGCGCATCTTTGTACCAGGATTTTACATCCAAGTTGATATCTTATTCGCACAAAGCTAGCTACACGGTCGTTCTTATATTTCGTTTATGTAGCATGTAGCATCTACATCAATATATCAGGTTGAGCATTGTATCGTTGTGGATCCGTTGAGCCTGCCATTGAATACACTCAAACACTCAGGAAACGGGTTTGAGATCCAAGCATAGACGTAATTATTCCTCGCGTCGTTGAAGTTATACATGAACGTAACAGACTACAGACCATATAGGATTGTTTCCTGAGCGATAGGCATCGAAAGTGGCTATGAAGACGGCTTCCGTTTGGTCTTAAAGAATGGCAAAGAAAAGGAAGGCATATGGTCGTGAAATGTCGGAATACAAATACAAGGGGGCAGGAAGAGTTGGTCATGGAATCATTTATCCGTTGGGGGTCAGTTCTGGTTCTCAGCGTAAGGGTTGACGCTGTAGACCTTGATAACCGGTGGGCTCTTGGTGAGGTCGGCGGTGACGATGACCTAGAAGGAGGTGAGCTTGGAGCCAAAAAGGGAGGTAAGGAAACGTACGGGAACCGTCATAAGTTCACGGATATCTTGGATTTTGTGACCAACGCTGGTCTGTCGTAAGCCCTCAAACTCAGGCTTGACCTTAGCGATGGACAAGAGGCGTTGCTTCGAGGTCTCCTTGAGGTCCTCAGCTGGATTGCTACGGCCTAGAACAATTTCGTCCTCGTCCGCATCATCCTCGTCGAAAAGGGCTTTCTCGTCGTGGACGGAACGCGAGGCGACCTCCATCTTCAGGGCGTGCTGCTCCGCATTCTGCTTGACCTTCTTCAAATGCTCGTCATCGCTGTTCTCGGCCAGCCATGTGATCACATCACGGTTAGACCAGTATATTTGAAGAGTGTGCGTGTGTTCGTCGTAGACATGGTTCTAAGATACTTTGTCAGTACGATGAACTTATTGTTATGGAACGAAGACCGCTTACATCAATGGGCATTTGATCGGCGTGAACTCTCTTCTCAATGCCAAACTCGGGGACGAGTACATCAAATGCTGCATCTAAGACACCAACGACTTTAGCCTGACGAACAACAGGTCCGTAGCGTTGGGTAAGATCGGCGATGAGGACGCAAAGGAAGAGATGAGCGGATTGCTCCTGAGCGAGGCGAGCGGAATCGCGTTTGCTGCGAGTATAGATCAGTAAGAGGTTCTCAGAGTTCATCGAAGTACGCACATGTTGCACTGCTGGGCGACTTTGGCCACGGCGTCGCGATCCATGCTGAACTTGATGTCGGCTGCTTATAGATATTGTGAGAAATAGTCACTGCGAAAGACAAATCAACTTACAACCATTCTGTTGAAGGATGGCTTCCAGTTCTCGGTGTACCAAGACGTCAGCGTATCGGCGAATTGGCGACGTGAAATGAGTGTAAAGGGGGGAGTTAAGCGCGAAGTGGTGGTACTTGGCAATGTCCAACATGCCGGCACAGAAGTACTTAGCCCGTTGGGTAGCCTTGAAGCAGAGGAGCTCCAAGAGGCGACGCGAAGAAGGATCCTTAACGGCTTCGAATGATCGCATCAGAGCACCCGATGATGACACGTCCATGGTATAGCCAAGTCTGGCAGCACGCTCTACGAAGGTTTTCTGTATCTAAGTTAGCGCCATGGTATCATCAGGGAGGGAGGGAGCTAACGCACCAGCCTTCGCTCTAATGGATGATCGTGACGGCGGAGAAGTGCTTGCTCAGGTAGATGGACAGCAATGTGTTGAGCAACGGCGATATTGGTAGCAAGCATGAACTGTATTGATTTTTAGTGCATAGATCAGTACATAGAGCAAGTAACACACCTCGGCGACGAGCCTGTTTGCGTCTGTGTATTCCACTGGACCACAATCTGTAGGGAAGCCATTGTCGTCGAGAGAGAAAGACAGCTTCAGGGACTCTAAACTAAGAGCGCCATTGTCGATACGCTGGGCTCGTAGGTGTTTAGCAATGTCTTCCAAGACCTTGATGTCGTGCGCGATATCCGCAGCATTGTGCTCTGGGATGACGGCCACGTTACCAAGCGTCTTGCCTTCGATAACGTTTTGCGCGTCAGCATAGGAGAGCTGAGCGGCCGACTTGATCACAGTCTTGCCAAACCACTTCTTGACAACCCGGCCGTCCTTGGTGAAGGTTAGAATCACAGAGAATGCCAGTCGGTCTTGACCAGGCACAAGACTGCATAGTCGTTCGCTCAATGCAGGGGGGAGCATAGGAACCGCTCGCTGGACAAGGTAAACACTGGTGGCACGCTTGCGGGCGTCGCGATCCAATGCGGTGTTGGGCTTCACGAAGTACGAAACATCGGCGATGTGGACGCCGACGTCGTATGTACCATCTTCGTTCACCTTCACAGACAATGCATCGTCAAGATCTTTAGCCGTCTGGGGATCAATCGTGAATATCCTTTCGGCTCTCAGATCCTTGCGAACACCCAGCTCATGGTCGGAGATCCTAAAGATACATTGGATTAGATGGGAAAGCAAAAATGCCGGTACTGCGACTTACGTCCATGGCATGGGTGGCAAGCATTTGAGGACGTTATCAGTGAAGTCCTCCGTGGGGAAGTTGCAATCTTTCAACAGGGCGCTTGTCTCAACTTCAATATCACCAATAGGCCCAAGTTCTTCGACCAAAGTTCCGAACGGATGAAGTGAACTGATAGGCTGTGACAGAGTAAGTAAAGCTCAGAGACCACCACAATAGTCCAACACTTACGTGACGCTTGATGCAGGCAACGAAGAGCTTGTTCACATAATCGTCCGAGTTCTGGACGAAGTCTGGGGGGGCTTGTTCGGTGGGAATAGCGATTAACGGCACTCGTTTGTCGGTAGGCTTGAACCAAACAATCTTAGGGCGCTCAATCGGGGCACGACGAGGTTCGTCTCCACGATCACCCTCGCGCTCACGTCGCTCAGCCTCTTGCTTCTCCTTAGTCGCTGCAGAGGAAGGTCGAAGGAGACCCAAGGTTCCTGAGAAGAGCTGCCCGGGCATACGCTCGACGACAGCTACGACGTGACCAGCGAACTGAGGTTTGATTTCGTCGGTTACCCTGCAACAGAGCTGTTAGCAAATGGACTCATGCCTAAATATTGTTGCTTACTCCTCGTCCTCGAAAAGCATAAGACCTTGCCCTTCAACTTCAACATCGTCCTTCTTCTTGTCATCTTTGCGACCGGAGAAAGACTTGATGTCGTACGCAGAGTTCTCTTCCTTCTTGCGCTTCTTCTCTTCCTTCTCCTTCTTAGTACCCCATACTTCGTCGACGTCCAACAATTCAACAGCAACTATGTCACCTTCCAAAGCGCGATTTCGGTCTTTGGAGCCACAGATGTAAATGTCAGCGTCTAAGACTTCCGTAGCTACGTAGGCATCGGATCGGTTGCGCTTGTTGACTCGCAAGATACCAACGACCAATTTGCCGGCAGCAAGAAGGGGCGGCAGGGATGCTTGGGGAAGGTAAGGCGCGAATAAGGACTTGCGCTGAGGTTGCTGTTGCAACTGGGACTGGAACTGCTGTTGTTGCTGGACGAGATTGAAGCCGCCAAGACCCAAACCCATCATATTTGCGGCCATCATATTGGGCAGCATGTTGGGGAAGCTGAAAGAGGGCATCTTGTGATGATGGCCCCCGGCGGCGGCGCGGAACTGTTGCAAACTTTGGAGTTGGGCTTGCGCCTGAGCAAGATCGGAAGCAAAGGCGGTGTTGGGTTGCATGCCACCGACACCACCATCTACGAATCCTAGTTGAACAAGATGCTCAGTTGGTAATGAAAATGAAACATACTGATACGCCAGCTCGAGTCAGCACGGGATGCCTGGCGAGAGTGGCCGCCGAAAGAGGGAGGGGCAAAGCCATCATCGAAGCCTTCTTGGCCGTTAAACCCACCGATGTTCATCCCTTGCGCGTTCTGAGAAGGCGTCTTGTTGACCACATTTACGCTGTGTCGTCGCCCATGTCCACGGGGCACGCCTTGTTGATTGTCAAGACCAAGAGGGAGCGAAGGCATATTACCGAACTGGCCCATGTTGCTCTGCAGCGCACCGAAGGCGTTACCGACACCGAGTCCAGCAGGTAAAGTGCTTTGAACGCGTCGGTGGGCGTTTCCTCGATTCGGCGCAAGGCCAGGGGTCCCAAGGGAAAGTACCTGACCAGAGGCAAGTTGTTGTTGATACAAAGCTTGCTGGTGTTGCTGCAAAGCTTCGATTTGATTCTGGATAGCAATCTAAAACAAGCAATGTCAGAGCATTTAAACATATGATGTTACTATGCACCAACCTGCTCAGCCATGATACCAGTGATTTCGCCATTCTCGCCCTTCCTTTGTTGTTCTTGGGGAGAAGGCTCCTGTTGATATTGCTGCTGTTGCTGCTGTTGAGGGAATTGGAAACCGGTATCCTCTTCGCTGATGGGAGGTCCCATAGGGATTCCGCGCTTACGCATTCCAAACATGAAACCAGGAGCGAGTTGAGGTCGACCCGTAGGACCGACGTTGTCGCGATCTTGTTGTGCGGCAGCGAGAGCGGCAAATCGAGGAGGGACAAAGCTCTGAGATTGCGAACGAGGCTGATGGGTGGGTTGCTGAGGCGCATAGCTGTCCTGAATCTCGCCCTCTTCAAACGTTGTATTACCCGTGCCATCCTCCGCGTCTTCCATCATTGAGCCAAGGTTGGGGGAGAAGTTGTTCATACCGGAATATCCGCCGGCGCCCATAGATGCAGCTTTGCGATGATTCGGATTGCCAGGGTAAGCGGAAGCACCAGGTGTGAAGACGGGTGCATTGGCAGGTAACGTAGACTGTTGGGCAACACTGGTCAGCGGATTGCTTGCAGGCGCTGGCGGAACTGGTGAGGTGGTCTTCAAATCAGCAATGACTCGTTGCAGTGAAGATAGGGCATCGCTACCCTCGGTGGGAGGAGGGGCTGCATTGGTGGGCTTGGCAGGCTGCTCCCTTGTCGTACTGTTGCTGTTGCTGCCGCCGCGCGCACCTTGCGAAGGCCTACGATTAGGGACCCCACGATTGTTACCCTGATTCTTGTTGCGCGCATCGGGTTTCCTCGCAGTATCGGACCCTCGCCTAGAATTGGTATCTGAACCTGATTCAGGCGCATTCGTTGATGCCTTCTTGCCACCAGACCTAGATGAAGGTCTCGTACCTCCTTGGCTGGATCCTCCACCATTGCTCGGTCGAGAGTTAGACACGCTCCGCTTCATGTTGCGGCCGTTCCCAGTACCTGACGGTTTCCTCTCGTCCTTTCTAGGGAGCTGCTGTTGGGCTTGAGGGTTTATTTCATCTGTCATGTCGTTCGTATAACGTAGTTGTAGGTTGCGAGAGAGTGTTTAGTTGGTTTTGGAATGTTTTTGGGATTTTGGAATTTCTAGCAATCGTACAGTCTTGACTGCGGCAATATGAGCGCTCGGGTCATCATGGAGCAAAAGAAAGAGAACGATATTGAGCATACCTGAAGTGGGAATGGTTTTCTCGTTGTAAGGCTTTGCCCTGTGGGGCGAGTGAGGGGAAAGAATGCGAATGGGGGCTTATCGAAAGGTTGGAGGAGGTTTTGGTCTCGGTTCTCCTTGACTTGATGGTCACTCAGGTTGGGCGCTTAGCGCAATCCCACGGCCACAATAAGACATCATCAACGCCGGCTGCTGATGGCAGTAAATATAGGATCTATTACGTAGGTATGGGCACGAAGAGCAACTGAACAAGTTCTACAGATCTATGGACTCTATGGGTAATAGTCTATAATGAATCAAGCGCGAAGCTTGGCAATGATGGCGCTGGTGTACTCCTTGGTGGAGGATTTGCCTCCAAGGTCTCCAGTGATGGTTTTACCCTCCGCAATCGTCTGTCAAATAAGAGATGAGTAACGCGACACGCTGCATGTCAGAAATTTTCAACTCACGGTCAAAGCGGCCTTTTCGATCTTGTCTGCGTACTCATTGAGGTTCATGTGTCTATTGCGAGCGATTAGCGAACACCACGCCTGATCAATGCTGCATACTGACCTCAGCATCATGAGGGATGATAACAATAACGCAGTCGGGTTAGCCAAGCCTTTCCCTGAGCAACGCGGTGATGTTAAGCAGACTGAGCCATCACAAGACGCTATTACCCACCTGCGATGTCCGGAGCAGAGCCATGAACAGCCTCGAAGATGGAGGCATCCTTCATCATGCAGGTCAGCAACGTGCTATTCATATACCGTAATCGATGTTTCACTTACACGTCCTATATTACCGGAGGGTGTGAGACCCAGTCCGCCAATCAGACCGGCACACATGTCGGACAGAATGTCTCCGTAAAGATTTGGCATAACCATCACCCGGTCCGCGTACGGCTTCGGGTTTTGGACAACCTACTCCAAAGTCAATATTATGATGGAAGCTTAGGCCAATCAAACCGTACCTGAAGGCATACTCGGTCGAGAAGATCTTCATCATAGGCTACATCGGGGAATTCCTTCGAGACTTCCCGACAGGCGGACAAAAACATCCCGTCCGACATTTTCCTATACACGCATCCGATTGAATAACCGAGTTGTCATTAAACATCAGTATACGCACATGATGTTTGCCTTGTGCACCGCAGTGACGCGCTTCCGGCCGCTTGATTGCGCGTAATTGAAAGCGTAGCGAGCGACGCGCTCCGAGGCGTCCCATGTAATGAGTTTGATCGACTGCACTACACCGTCGATGATCTTGGATGTGTCAGTAAGTAAGCGTAGTATGTCCAGACGTTAGTAAAATACCTCATGCTCAATACCAGAGTATTCTCCCTCGGTGTTCTCCCGAATTAGAACCGTGTTCACGTCATCGTAAGGAGTTTTGTAGCCTTGAATGGACACACAGGGTCGTACGTTGGCGAAAAGGTTGAACGTTCGTCGCAGCGTCAAGTTCAACGATACGTGACCCTTTCCAACTGCATGAAGTTAGGTTAGTGGGGAATATTATCTGAGTAAACGCGGATATACTGACTTGGGGTAGCAAGAGGACCTTTGCACGCGCGTTAGAAAGCTATTCAACCATATAATCGAGCAACCCACCCTTCAATGCGACAGTGTTTCGCTTCACGGACTGAATGGCAGCGTCTGGTATCACAGTCTTTCCACCTTTCAAGATCGGTGTGACGCTAACTTCCTCCCATTGTATTGGTACCTGTCAGAACAGGTCATCAGCTACCTGAGACAACTCGAAGCACCGTGGGGGTATACATTAGCAGCAACGTAGATGTCCTTAATGGACTCGCTAATTTCTGGACCGATTCCTGTGTACAGAGTTGGTTATCGCGTACGACACGATCCCCCAGAAGCGAACTCACCATCACCAGGAATGAGGGTCACTGTGTATTTGCCCTGCACATATGTATGTCATAAGATGGACGTCTTTGCTGTAGTTCGAGTCTCTCACATTGGCTCCCTTCTGACCAGCGAAGGCAGCTGTTGGAGCGGCGGAAGCGTATTGGCGCGCCGCCTATCATGTTTGAATATCCTCAGTGCTCTCCCAATACACTAGCAACCCACCTGTGCATGCCTGAAGAGGTTCTGCGGGATGGAAGAAGCGAACCGCGACCTGAGCATTTTTGAAGATTTCGGAAAGGCGGAGAACGGAAGCAAGAGACTGAAATTATCGAAAGCGGTCAACCCGACCTGATGTCACGGATTTTGTTGTCAGGTGCTATCAGTTCCACGTGAAACGATAAGATAAGATAAGGAAGGACAGGGAAGCTGCGACACAAGCAACAGAATCTACGATAATGTACAGCGACAACGACAATATTAACCACTGAGGAGACCGTTCAGCTGCTGCCTATACTTCTCCATGTTCCTCTCCGTTTCCTCATCTTCTAGTTGATCTTCCAACACCTGGAGACGAAAGCTCAGAGTATGTTTCGCAAGACAAAGAGGTAAACTTACTGGAAGACCCGCAGTCGTGCTGGCCAAACCAAGTTTGCCTTCCGTCAGTTCATATAGAACTTTATCTACTTCTGCGTCGGCTTCGTCTTCTATTTCTTCATCTTCGTCCATGTCAAGGGTATCCTCCAGCATTTCTTCCAGGATGCCAGCCTATCCGATAGTTAGACTGTTCACTCACAAACTAAGGCGTCACGCATTCCACACCTTTGTCATCTCCATCGACATCTCACGCATGGTCTGGCTGATTTGCGGAAGCTTGATCAACGAATTGGACAGCTTCATGATGTCAGTAGATTTCTGCAACGCTCCGGTGACCTTCAAGAGGGCTTCATGCGTATCAGCGAGGGTGTCTGATAAGGATTTTGGACGCTTACCCAGCTGCTGCGACAGCTGGTTGCCGATTGAGCCCAAGCGGGCTTTGCTGACGGAGAGCCTGTCCTTCTGCTTGTTGCTTCTGACCACTTCTCTTGCTAATATACGGGCGGACTTTACATCGCCCTTGTTCGCCAGCTGCTTCACGGTCTGGCGCGCCTTGTTCGTAGCAATATCAAGCTGTGAAGGACATGAGTCAAACTCCAGTATCTTGCAGTTGGCGTAATGTGCAAACCTGCCTCATTTCCCTATCCAAAACCCGCTGCTCTGCGCGCAACTTTGCCTGCCATGCCTTCACTCGTTCCTCTGGGGTCGGTCCGTAGAAGAAACGGTTGATAGACTGCATAATGGTGTTGAGCGACGGTGCCAAGCAACCGGCGCCTAGTGGAATTAGGGATGGCCATGACCCAAAAGGGAAATGGCTTGATACGGAAATGGAGGCACGTTATGTAAGCATCTCTCAGTCCACCGATAGATTTGTCGTCAACGAAGGGCCCGTCGACAAAGCCTTGAACGCCGCCAACCTCAAGCCAGTGAGTGTCCATTATGCTGCCAGACGTTGCGGACTGTCCCATGGTGTCGAAACTATGATCCGGGGACGTTCAGAATCGTTGGATGGCAACTTGCAATCTTGGATGTACAAACGCTGATACACTCCTTCCCAACAGCACGACCCCTCAGTACGTCCATATATCCCTTGCGTTCACGGTGAACCAGGCTCACCGAAGCGAATTCAACCACAGATCTCCGCCAATATGATTATCTCAAAAGAAAACAAGCGTGTCATCTACGAGAACCTCTTCAAAGGTTCGTCCTAGCGGCTGAAAGGAGGATGTAGGTCTAATGATGGGCACACACGCAGAGGGTGTCATGGTAGCCAAGAAGGACTACAACGCCCCCAAGCATGAAGAACTCGAGGTTCCCAACCTACAGGTCATCAAGGCTCTCCAAAGCTTGACATCCAAGGGATACGTTAAGACACAATTCTCCTGGCAATGGTACTACTACACCCTGACCCCCGAGGGTGTCGAATACCTCCGTGAATGGTATGCATAGCCTTTACTTGTTATAGTTATATCTTAAAGTTCTGCTAGGCTACACCTCCCCACTGAAATTGTACCCGCCACCCACAAAAAGGCCGTTCGCGCTCCTCGTCCAGCCCAGGTCCGCCCTGGCGCCGAAGGTGCCTACCGTGCACCCCGTGGAGACCGTGATGACTACCGCAAGAAGGAGGGAGGTGCTCCCGGCGAGTTCAGGCCTCAGTTTGGTGTTGGTCGTGGTGCCCCAAGAGAGTAATCTTTACGCCAGATGTCGATATATGTCCGCCTTTATGCACTATCCATCAATGCAGCATTCATGGCTTTCCTTGCAGTGAGGAAGTGAAGAAACCCAGTACAGATTGAAGCAAATTTAACTTATGGTATACACTATCAACGTACATAATCAAATAAGGAGAACTCATCTAAAGCTACGAACCAGGAGCGCGAATCTGATTGACCAGTGTTTCCCAATAGGTCCAATCTGACGCATCCAACCCTCTCGAATCGGGCGTACCAACCAAACTTTGAGGTGTTCCACTCCAGGCAGTGAAATCCACGGGGCCGGGCGTGGGCCAAGCCATGGTGCCCCCCAAACCATCCATCGCAGGCCCATTGCTAATTGTGTTACACCAGTGGTCCAGCAAGGACTGCGCGGCTGATTCGTCGTCTGCGCTGGGACTTCCTGAGCCGGCAGGGGATAGAGGATATTCTGCATGCTGTAGCCGTTGAAACGTAGGCGAATGTACTATATTAGCACTAGAATACGATAGATTGGGTGATGTTTGAGGAGTCGTTGACGGATTCGCTGCATTTGTGAACGCTGTTTTGGGCGTGTGTGGATGTCCGTTCGACGATTGCTGCAAATCTAGCAACATCTGGGCTTGCTCGGAACCATTCGTAATGATTGTACGGGAACGTGTAGACTCCTGATTATCCGCTTGAGAGGCCTTGATCTTCAGGAATTCTATCGTCTTCAATTCCCGTCGAGTGGTCTCATCCATGTCGGGAATGCCCTCGTGGTCTTTGAGGAACCCATCTAATATGGAATGCATTTGCACCGCATCGCGGCCTCGAGGTTGCAGAACCAAGTATATCCCGCTGATCATAGCCGTTTGGAACTCCCTGTAAGCATTGCTCAACGAGCTTTGTGTTTCCTTGGGCATTTTCTCTCGGAACGCTTGTCGCACTTGGAAGTCTTTGATAGCAGATTCGAAACATGCCGTGCGAGATGGGTTGTAGCGTTCTGAGCGTAGTCGTCGTAGGAGGTACGGCCTATGCAGGCTTATGCGAACGAATAGAACTTCCGTAATCAAAAGGAAACGATGGACAGGTATAAATTTCATGGAAGCGTCCAGGGATTTATCGGGCTTGAAAGAGAAATGAGGAGGGAGATTTTCGATGAAGTTGGTCAGTTCGCCGTCTAGTGTGATAACTTCGTGGTAGTGGCTGGGGTGGCGGACCTGCTGGAAGTGGTGTACCATGCGTCCTATTATGGATGCTAGTTGGTGTCGGAGGATGACGAAAGTCATTGGGGTGGGCGACGATAAGGGAGTGGCATTGAGGATACGGGCGACAGGAAGCACGTCATCGATGTTCGAAGGTGGCTTCGAAGATGTATAATCGTCTTGTATATTGTTTGGACGACCAAGAACCAGGGCATATGAACGGTCAGCATGGTACAGATAAGACCTGCAATGCTCGTTAAGTGGGCGAAAGGGGCGAACCAACATTTATACGCACCATATTCGACGTCGATATTCAACTTGCGTTGAGTCCATTCCACGCTATACACCAAAGTTAGCCAGCCATATAGCTGCGAAATGTTTTGTGCACTAACAAAAGTCGACCCGTCACGATGGAGGCCCAGTGCTTGTGCTGTGCATACGGCAGCACCAAGTTGACTCCAGCATTCGGTAATGCGTCGGTCGAAAGTCAGAAATCGTGCACTCTGTATTCGCGTTATTGACTTTCCATCCAGATGGACTGTTTACTCACAAGTAGCCGAGTTAGGACGATATCCAGGGAGTCGGGCTGTATGGCAGCAGCGATAAGGAGGGATCTGCGAGCTTTCGACCCGGTTATGAATAAACAACAGACAACCAGCTTCTGATGTTGATAAGCTTACAAGACCAGTAATATCGCAGCGACGTCACCCGTCTATGGCGTGCATCCCCACCAATGCTTTCGGGTGCCAGCCTCACGGAGATAGCGAGAACGACAAAGAGGAGGGGGAGGAATCGGACGTCGTTTGGGTTCGCTGCTCCAATTCCGTCAGCACCATGCGCACGAACGGAATTGTAGGCTGTTCGAAAGTCTTTCTCGGATATAGGATATCGAGTCCAATTTCTGGAGTATGGATTAGAAATGGGAGAAGTGATGAGGTTGGGTACATACATGGAGTCGAAGTAGAAATCTATCAGGACGTCGGATATCCGTGAAGGGGGGAGCTCTTGCAATAGTTCGGATATCTTATGAGGGGATACGCCACATTCCTGGACCAGGTTCTTGAGGTTATCGGCGGGTGAGGGTTCCGCCTGCGCGTCGATAATGGCGGCCGGACCGTTTGCAACACCATCAGAGATATTTCCGGAGGATTGCATGATTTTCCCATTGGAATTGGGGTCGTCTCGTTGTGATGAACGGACTACAACGTGATCCAGCTTCACAGCGTATCAATCACTGCTTGTTATAGCAGATGTGCATTTGCATACCAATTCAAGGACGGGGGCCGGCGCAAGACTGCCCGATGCACTATTGCCAAACCATCGTCCGCTATGAAATGTCCCCCCAATCGAGTCTTGCTCGTCAGCTTGCGAATGCACATCATCGTCGCCTACGGAAGAAGACCGCCTTGTTTCGATATGGCCGGCATGATTGGACGCCGAGGGGGTGGTAGCATTTGATGTGCAATATTGAGGCAGGGCCATCTCGATGATATGTTCCAACCTGGATAGTCTCGCACTGAGGTCCTGATCTGTCTTGCCCGGGGTATATGGCTGGCATAATTCTGGAACTTTGCGGGCTAGGCACTAGACAATGCTAGTCAACGGTCATTCATGAGATGTTAGCAGAATGCCGTACATGAGAGCATGGTGTCTTCCTATCACACTTCCGAGGTATGAGCATGAGATATAGATATATGGACAACTAGACAATACCTTTTGTTTGCGACGGTGGCATTCACCGCACGAGAAGCTACCCAGCGGGCTGCAATGAGTCGAGCATAACTCTGAAATTGCCGCGAGGGGACAAACCTGACTCGGGTTCTCTGCTTCTTGGCCGCTGGTATATCTTCACTTTCTTCCTTCTTGCGTTTAGAAGTCAAGATTGGAGTGAGCGGGGGCTGGTCGATGTTAGATTTCACCATGGTCGGTGAGGCCGTCACTGTGGCCAATAGGTTGCAGGCGATTGGAATAAATGAGTCACGTTCAGCTCAAACCACGATGCATTTCTCAACCCACGGTCAGGATGCAACAGAACACTTGGAGGGACCTCAAGCTGTCACTCGAACGGCCATATAAAAACGACAATGGAGAACCAATACCAACACTGCTCGACATAACACCAGAGGGTGAATTTATATACGAGTCGTATGTGAGCCCCTTTCCATGCAATGGCTCCGTTGTTGATTTACACTTTTATGAAGCAAGGATCCCCCGTCGAAAGCCCTAGGCGAGAACCTGAAGAGGGTATTCCTCGAACGAGGGTTCGACTTCTTCGATAGGATACGCGATTCCGGAAAGTCGTATCACGATGAACTACCACAGGCCAAGAGTGACAACGTTCAACCGGTTGCGGAGGGGGACGAGGAATCGTCCTCCAAAATAATGACACCCGAAGAGCTGCTCAAGATGCGCATGGAGCTTGCGCAAGAGCTGAGGTATGTTTAGGGACGCTCTACTAGAATGTCAGATTACTCAATTAGCACAGTGTTGCACAAGGAGAGATGGAAGTTGGAAAAGCCCTGCTAGAGACTATTCTGGCTTCGGTGCCCTCTAGTCAACCAGTTTCGGTGATCCAGTCTCTTATGCCATCCGCATCTGCACCCTCCACGTCCGAACCCAAGCCCCCTCCGAAACTCTCAACGACTATCGTCACGAAGCCCCCGCCGATCCCATCCATCAAGGCCTTCAACGCACAACTTACAATCAGCAGCAAAGATCTGGCTTTACGGAATGCTGCCGATGTGTTTAAGGCCGCAGCCGATGGGATGGAACGCAGTCGCGTGAAGGGAGAAAAATACTGGGTTGATGCACTGAAGATTCGGCGAGCGAACTGGGGATTGATCCCGGCCCCGCTACCCTTCGGAGCTCCCACTGGAAAGGGAGCCGATAGGACTTCAAAAGACTTCTTAATCTCGTTTGGATTGGAAGAATGTACGTATTCCACATTAATGAATCGCCTATTCCCACTCATCTGTCATTTCATTACCAGCTCTGCCAATGTTCAAGAGGCGTGCGGTGGGCCGTATGCCCACAATAGCTGACGCACCTGATGCAGGAGTACTGGTCTTCCCTCAACTCAGTCACCTACGACTTTGTGTTTCCCTGTCGTTCACGGATATTACCACTGGTAACCCTGTATCCGCGCAGAATATCCTGGATGAAGCAGACTACTCCACGATCGATGGTTCATTGCGCACAGCTCAACAAGAGGTCGTAGAACAGGAGATATTCTCGTTCCTAGTGAAGGAAGCCAGCAACTTACCGACCGCCACTGCCCGAGTTTCCGAGAGATTGATTGTCTTGGATGCTGCTCACGGAATGTTACTTAAATTTGAACTTGTGTGTTGGATTTTACAAGGATCTTGACGCACCTCGGCCTAAATTCTCGTTAGGTCAATGCTCACACTGTGTCCTCCATCCGTGGTAACCGATCAACGGAAGACCCGTTCGTCGTCGGAAAATGCGACCTCATCTTCTATGCCTTGCATGTTCTCTTAATACG
Organism: Sanguinoderma rugosum; assembly: GCA_017499575.1. Taxonomy (NCBI): domain Eukaryota; kingdom Fungi; phylum Basidiomycota; class Agaricomycetes; order Polyporales; family Polyporaceae; genus Sanguinoderma; species Sanguinoderma rugosum. The sequence goes on along the minus strand of VTPW01000003.1, from coordinate 1,720,498 downwards.
CGCACATGGCCACCTCAAAAGACGGCGCTTGGGCAACACTGGAACTACGTCTTCGTCCCAGGGGGGCCAAGCAGAGACGAGCCTCTTGCAGCCGATATTAGACATGCTTCAATATGAAGCATTTTGTTTGAGACTCAAAGCAGAGGTAGATGCTGCTGTCGGGGCGCTGCGAGAGTCCGGAGTTGCTACAACATTCCGATGTGATCCGGTGGGCGACACCGGCGTGAACCTACTCAAGTTCTTGAGCGACGACCAATACAAAAAGCTGGGCGGTGATATGGTTCTGAGAATACAGGATCAGTGAGTCAACCCCATTTTTCGAGTAACAATTCGGCTTATAAAACCCGTTTCTAGACATACGTTGCGAATGACCATGACATCTCCCGCGGCGATGACCGTTCATCTTGCCCAAGCCACCATTGCAATCCATACAATCCCGCAATTTGGAAGATTGCTTGCAGATGAGTTGGAACGATGTCTTTTACTTCAAATATGTGAACTTGGCGATCGACTTTGCGGCTCTGCCAACGCAACCTGGTTTGTGGACTTCGGCAGGTGTGTAGGGAAATGGGAAGGGTGTGCTTTGTGAGTAACCGCTTGTGTCCCCTCCTCGTGATCTCACGCCGTAACCACACAACAGGAACTTGCAGGTCACATATCGTAAACCCTCGTTTTCGTGTTCAGCTGTCAGAATAGACAGATTCAACAAAGTCGGCGTGACAGAGAAGTACGATGGTCGAGAGGCTGTCACACTACTGGTATGGGTAGAGAACTTGATTAGGAAAGCATTGAATACATCTCGCTGAATGGATTTTGCTTTCTCTGCGACTAAATTGAGTTGCATCTCATGGCATGTACATAGCAGCATAGAAGATGAGGACATAACAACATGTGGTAAAGTAGAGATAGTGAATGTGTGCATCTACTCGTCGTCTTCCTCGTCGTCCTCGTCCACGGCACCACCAGTGGCCTTGAACTTCTCGATCTTCTCGGCAATGCGTGCTTGTCTTTGCTCGAGGGTAAGTTTGGGGACCTTGAATTTGAGCGTCTCGGCTTTCCAGTCTTGCGTCTTCTCCGTGGGCTTGAAGGTGGGGTCCTCACGGATAGCGGCGTAGGCACTGGTGTAGATTTCCTCAATGTCTTCTGATCCAACACCGTCGGCGAGGTATGTCGAGAATTGCTTCTTGAATCTATGATAGTAATCAGTAATGATACAACAAACAAAGACGTTTGCACTGACCGCTCGTCATCTTCCTCCTCCAAGCTCTCCATGTACTCAGCGACGTGACCGCCGTAGATGTACTTCTTGAGAACCTCAGCATCGAGCTCCTTGGATTCCGGGTCGTAGCCGGGGAATCGCTTGTCGGAGTGGGGGATGAAAATACCACCATCGCTGGCGCCCTTCATGGCACCGAAGACGCGCGAACCAGTCGATGTGCGCTTCAAGCCAACATCGAGGTAGCACTTGAACGGCCGGGGAGCATCTTCTTCGTCGAGGGCTTCAGTGAGGACGAGGGAACCATCTGGCTCAGCAACACCCTCATACTTATCAGCCAGTCCGATTTTGGTGAGCGCGCGACGGGCGCAGAGGAGACCAGTAGCGTATGCTGCAAGTCACGTATCAGGAAGAGTGATATGGATCCAATGGAATAATTGACGGACCGGCTGTCCAGTTGGTCAAACCATGGTTGATGCCGTATCTTGGCAGCTCTTTCGAGTGAGCGGCGCAGAGGACGAAGTCACCCTGGAGACGGGCGTAGACGACTTGTACGATGATGTCCTTGTTGGTGAAGCGGACGACAAGTCGGTATTTTGGCGCGTTGCTGGACCCTTGTTAGTATATTTCCTACAAGCAGAGACCCTCCGGTACATACTACTTGTTCTTGGCTTGAGTTACAAGTCGTTTGCGGGCATAGTCTATGGGATCATGTTATCTATGAGTGAATTGCCAGATCGTATGGGATGCACTGACAGTCGGTCTTGCCCTCCCGTCGCCGTCTGTATTTGACTTGGAACCGAGAGAAGTAGGCGTCGGACTTGATTTTCTTGACGAAGGGCATCTGCAACAGCGATCCAAGTCAGAAGGGCAAGGGCCATCCAGATGATCATGCTCGAATCCATCGGATAGACTCCGTGAAACGGCGCGTCGAACAGTATACGATCCAAGGATGGCCATTGCAGTCTATTCATATCATCGACAGCATTGAGACATACCTTGAGGGGGCGGGGACGGGAAGGGCGGCGGTGAGTATTCAAAATTCTGTCGTCAGAGTATTGTACCGATTAGCATCCGCATGCGGAAATATATTCACACGACTACGCAAGCTAGCGATGCTGTGCCGGCGTGCCTCTTGTTCTTCGTCCTCCACTGTACCAACTTCGAATCGCACCATGGATCCTAATTACTACGCTCAATCTCAGCAGCAATATGGCTACGCATCAGGTTGGTCCACTCCTATTTTCCCTCTGAGCCGGTGCTGATCCTTTATCCAGCTGATGTCAATCCATACTATCAACCGTACGCTGGTCCTTCATACCCCATTCCTGGCACATCTTCAGCTCATTCTGCACCGGTACCCGCTAATGCTTATGAATACGACGTCGGAATCCTCGCCCAGCAGAGTGTCTATGTCCCAGGCGCCATGATTGACAAGCGCGGTGGGGCAGGGGGCAAAGTGGCAAAGGGGGGGAAACGGACGACTGTCTTGCGCAAAGGCGGAGGAAAGGTCTGGGAGGATCAGACTCTTCTTGAATGGAACCCTTGTGCGTACCTTTGCATTATATTGTCCTTGTTTCTGACGCATTTTCATGCAGCGTGGTTTCGGCTCTTCGTCGGTGATCTCAGCAACGATGTTTCGGATGATGTCCTTGCCAACGCTTTTAACAAGTACACTTCCTTCACCAAGGCTCGGGTCATCCGCGACAGACTCAGCCAAAAGGTATTATTCATCATCTTCGTTTCATTGTCTCGCTCAACTCTTCTCTAGGCAAAATATGGGTTTGTCGCATTCTCGGACCCTGAGGACTTCTTAAAGGCTTGGAAGGAGATGGACGGTATGTGGGTGCCCAAGTAGACGTTTCGCTATGCTAATGGGTGATTATAGGCAAGTATGTTGGTAACCGACCCGTCAAGCTCAAGAAAGCCGACGACAATGCCATTCGCCCCGTCGAAATTGGACATCGCAAGGCTAAGCAACTCGAACAAGCTTTGAAGAAGAACAGGCATAAGCCTTATTAAATGGTTCTCCACTACCTGTTTATATGTTTCATTGCTGTTAGAGGTTGTTACTTATCATCGACAGTCGTTAGTGCCTGGGCCAATATATGTATTATGTGTTCCAATCGCTTGACTCGGAGTTCAAGTCAACTATGAATATTGAATAGTGGTTCGAACGTAATTGGTTCGAACGTAATGAACTTTCAAAAACATAGGCAAAGAGTCCTAATGAGTTACATCCGTACTTCACGTATTCGAAGACAAGGAACTACGGTCTGATTATGCAGCAAGTGCGAATCCAACGGCATCACGACCTTTGTCGTAAACGGTGTAGTAGCGACGAAGGAAGACATCACCTAAACGCAGGTAATTGTTTAGATACGCACAGTCAAGGAGAGAAGAGGTAACACACCAATAATCCACAAAGATCCGCCAGGGACGTTGATATCAAGACCAGTGAAGGCGGAAATACAAGTTCCTTGGACGTTCAAGATATAGTCGGATGCTGCCAATGGGTACTTCTGGCCACCGAATGTGAAGGTAAGGTCTGGAAGGTCCGGAACTTTGCTGCAATCAACAGTGTATTGGCCGTTCCAGGACTTCTTGGCACCGATTTGCGTGTTCAGCATCTCCGCGATGTCGGTGGGAAGGGCGATCAAAGAGGTTCCTGCGCATTGTTAGGACCTACTCAATCGCGGAGACGCAGCCTCGTACCAGTGTCAATGGCAGCACCAGTGTTCTCGAGCTCAAGGTGGTCATCACCAAAGCCGACGCTCTCGAGTTCCACCTCCCAGTAGGCCTTACGGCGAACAGGGACGTAGTTGAGCTTGCCTGTAAATGCTGACGTATCGATACCACCGAAAATGGCCTCTCCACCATCGTCTTCCGATGTACCTATTCTGAACGAGAAAACAGGGTCGTCCAGAAGACCGTGGTTGATCATGCTGTAGAACGGTGGCGTGATATGGTTGACAGATATCGTGTCATATCCTAAACCTAGGATCCCATCGAACCTACATGAGAGGATTAGAAGACTGATGATACGCATATATATGTATATCAAGATACGTACTTGCCGAAAGCGAAAGCAAGGCCCGGCTCCTTCGTCGCTTCGGCGAAATCTTGATGAGGGATCTTGAGGTCACCGATAGTAAGTGTATCCTGAGAGACAAAGCCCTCCATCGAACCGGATCCGTATTGAATCGAGAATTCGGTTCCGTTGGATTTGTAGGTGGAGGAAGAGCTCGAGTCATACTTGGCGTGCAAGAAGCAGGCAATCGAAGTGCACTTCGTGCTAGGAACCCATAAGTTGCTCGAACTACATGCGACGTTAGCATGACGACGGCGCCTATAAGTGGTCAATATACCCAGTGTCGAGAATGACTTTGAACTGATTGCACGTTTTAGCATACGAGTCAATGCTTCAGACTGACAAACTCACAGTCTGGGGAGGTGTCCCAAGAGTGATCTCAGAGAAATATTGGGCATTCATAAAGTCTGTGTTTGACCAGTTGGGTTCGTTCGCCAACAATGCGGCGAAGAACTCACTGCTAAGGGGAACATTGTGGCCACCGTTGATCTCTTCTTGAGTCCTGAAGAGGTCAGACTGTGGCACACGTCGACCAGACCCGCCGGCTCCCATAAGGGGAACTTGAGCCTGCACACCGCCGTACTTCTCCGCAAGGTATGCAGCTTCCATCGAAGGATTGCTAGCGGTCGACGGCATCTTCTTGAGAGGAAGACGGTGCAGGCCATCAGCTGCGACAAAGGGCAAAAGGCCCAACAAGGTGGAGGTCAAGATCATGGTGGTTGAAGCGAAAAGAGACGCGCAGCTCCGCCCTCGAGTTTGATGTAATGGGCACCTGTGGGAAAATCACGCCCGCATTCGGGCTGTGCCGCTCGTGCCCTTGCAGTGCAACCCCAACATTCATCAATGGTCAGCCGTTCGACGCGTCAGTCAACTGCAAACGCGATGGACGTCGACGAAGCCTCTTCGCTTCAGCCAATTGACCGTCTTCTACTCGCCCAGGCGGTTTGGGAATTGGGTGCGAACTCTTGGCCTGCGGTCGCAAAATTGCTCACCAAACACCCCCTTCTTCACCACCCCAAGTCCTTTTTTACTGCCCAAGTCAGCCCACTTTTGTTCTGTACCGTAGTCGGGCTTAATATATCTCCTTTGTCAGTCATGCCACACTATGTATGACTCTCTCATGAAAGAAGCAGGTTTAGAAGGGTACGCTTTTAGTCTCTTCATTAGTCTGGGAGCTCAAATGGTGCAGTGCCGGGGCTGTGGATGCGATTCATGGTAAGAGGCTTCAATATCGGCTTTCTGCTCTGATTGACGAAAGGAAGCTCCAATACATCTACAGTTGGCGCAGAAACACTACCAAGCACGCGTGAACGAACTTCGCGACCTAATACTTGCCGAGGAAACGAAATACAAGTATTATCGACCTTTGAATGCTACAGGAGTAACCTAACATCCGCCCATAGGTTGCTGGTTGCTGAGATTGATACTATACGCTCCAATGACAACACAAAATCGAAACCCTTTGAGCACAAGGTATTTTGCCAGCCCTTCGGCCCTGTATTGCGTCTTACCCATTCTTCACCAGGAGGTTGATGACAACAGGAGACAAGAGGTAGAGGTAGAAGAAGTGGGAGTGACTGCTCCGAGTCCACACGGCGAAGAGCCGACCACACAGGCCGAATCGACTCCTGTTGAAGCGGTTGATGACACTCAACAGCATGAGTTACACACGGAGCAAGAGGACGAGGAACGGCATGGGGAGCAGGTACAGCAGGAAGACGAAGCACAACAGGAGGCACATCAAGAAGACGACGAAATTACTGTACAGAACGTCGATGTCAATATTCCTGTTCAAGAAGACACAGAGACTGCGGTCACCTCACCTCCACCCGTAGAAGAGGCGCTAACAAAAGAACCTTCACGGTCACTGTCGCCACCGTCGCCGCCCTCGCCGGAGTTGGGTAGAGATCCCTCTATTCCCCCCAGTACCCAAGGACAAGACGCGAAGGAGGCAGACACAGCGTCCGCCGGATCACCGCCTCAAGAAGATGTTTCGATGGAACAAGACCACGCAGACGTAGAAGCATCGCGTAGCCCTCAAGACGAAGACCTTCCTGAAGATATTGATCAATCCATGGACATCACTGACGGTGACGAGGACCAAGTGCCGCCGCCCTCTGAACCGAACGCTGAAGTTGCGGTTGCGGAGGAGGACGAATCTGAACCTGAACCTGAACCCACTCTCGAAGGTAGCTCGACAACTTCCTCGCACTTATCCTCTACTCAACGTTTTGTTGTTAGGCACGACTAAGCGAGAATCCTCCCCGTCGTCAGTTACCACTCGGTCGAACACCAGCCCCTTTGAAGTTCAGCCTATGGTGGTGGATGAAATTGAAGTAATGACGAAGGGCAGCGAACTTGCTGATGGACAGGAAGATGATGCGGATGAGGAGCCAGCTGAGTCTCCCACCCCCCAAGACGATGCACTCAGTCACCGACGAGAAGGTTGGTGACTTATAAGAACTGTTTTGGCTCGGCTAACGCACCACCAGGCAAACGCAAAGCTTCTTCTATAGAGTCTCCTGCAGAGTCTGTCCGCGACCGTAAACGTCCTCGTGATGGTTCAGAACCTCTCGACGAGGAGGAAACAGGTATGAATACCTTCGCATGTGGTGACTTTCATAATCTAGACCTATGCATTAGGGACGTCCTCGTCTGGTCCCTCTCGCCGCAAAGGGAACCGTCAGACAGACGAACAACTGGCCAACAAGCGTTTCCAAAATGTCATAGGACTTCTTCATTCCCAAATCTCCCAACACCGCAACGGCACCATCTTTCACAATCCCATCAAGAACTCCGAAGCTCCCGACTACCATGAAATCGTGAAGCGGCCAATGGACCTCAAGACCATTAAAGCGAGAATCAAGGACGGGGCGATATCCAACTCGCTGGAATTTCAGCGGGACATTTACTTGATGTTCGCGAATGCCATGATGTACAACAGGCCCGGTTCTGACATATACTCGATGGCAGAAGATGTGAGTAGTTCGCGCTGGTTTCGTGGGTATGGGTCTCATCTGTTTATCTCCAGATGATGCTTGAAAGCGAAGACTTCATCCATTCTTTCCGTCAAACGGAGGGCTTTGTTCGGGGCACGCAAGGACACCGTATGTAATTATGTACTCTATGTAGATACCAGAGGAACTGCTGTGTCGAATACGTGCCACTCTTTCAGAATTGCTGTCAAGGGGAGTCCCTGAGCACACAGGGGCCTTCGTCGCTAACGCCAATCCTGGCCACGGTACCTGCGCAGTAACACACGCACCTTGTACACGCACTCAACACCTGAGTACGTTTCATACAAGTGCACCAACCTTCGTCCTCAATTAGCCGCTTCCACACAATGAACGAAGAATTCGTAGACGTGATCTTTCGTTCGCAGTCGAATGCTTCAAAGGAGAGCAAACATGAGCGCAAGTTCTACGGGGAGTGGATTGATAAAGGTGTGCCTTTGTTGTTCCTACATCTACTACAGGCATGGTGCTGACGAAGACCAGCCTCTGCGAAGCATAGCGCCCCCGAGCAGTTCGCGTGAGTGCTCAGCACCTGGATCACAATCAAGAGATAGTGACATTCCATGCTCTACAGAGCTGATGCTTTACGGAAGCTGTATCCTGATCACTCCTTGGTGATGACCTCCGACTGGAGGTTGCAGTTGCTCAGCTTCCCTGGTGTCTCGGCGGAGCCTATCGAAGCGGCACCTCTAGTTACCGAGGTGGTATTCATCCCCTTGGCACGTCGCCTCGGCGGCCCTTTGGGCATGGTCGCGGACAGCGTCGAAATAGGCACTTTCAAAGTGACCTGGGAAGTGAGTATGCTCGTTGTTGTTCCGTTGATAGACTTACAATGGGCTATTCAGGGGTACGAGTTCATTGTATACATCACGCAGGTAAGGTGGCTGCTATGTCCTATCGCGTTGCAGTACTCACATACATCTGTTAGTGGCCCCTGGGCTTCGGTAATCGCACCGAGTACTTCATCCTGCATGAAGGAACAGAGGAGCCCGCGCGTCAGATGCTGACGAAAGTCGGCATATGGGAGGACCAGCTGCACAATGAAATATGGGTCTTCAACCAGGGCTTCTGGCAGAAGAGCCGCGGGTTGTGGGAGGAGGTGCAGAAAGCCGACTGGGCGGACGTCATTCTCAAGGAAGAGTTCAAGAAGGCCCTGAAGAAGGACGTGTACGGATTCTTCTCGTCGCAGGAGGTGTACAGGCAGCTTGCGATACCTTGGAAAGTTCGCACCCTTCCTTTCTATGTTTCTTCTGTGTCTCAACTATGTTTCTGCGAGTAGCGAGGCCTCATCATGCATGGTCCCCCTGGTATGTCTTTCATTTAACGTCTAGTTACTGCTATTCAACGCAGCAACCAATAGGCAATGGAAAGACTATCTCCCTGAAGGCTATCATGAAATCTTGTGACGCTTTGAGGTTCTCCCCGCTCTACGTCAAGTCTTTCCAAAGTACTCCTTCCTCAGATCGCACCTGCTGCCCCGACTAATACACGCCATTTCAGGTTACAAAGGCGAAGAAGGTGCTATGGCTGACGTATTCGACAAGGCCCGCCAAGTATCCCCATGTGTAGTGATACTCGAGGACCTCGACAGTCTGATCAACGACCGCAACCGATCTTTCTTCTTGAATCAACTCGATGGTTTGGAGGGCAACGATGGTCTGTTGGTCATCGGAACCACCAACCACTTCGACCGCTTGGATCCTGGCCTGTCCACAAGACCAAGTCGTTTCGATAGGAAATTGTCAGTGTCCTCCCTAGCTCAGAAAGTTGCTTGGCCAGCTGATCTGTATGTGTATGTAGCCTGTTCGATGACCCCGACCTCGAAGAACGCAGCCTGTACTGCAAATACTGGCAAACGAAACTCGCGTCCAACGACGAAATCGAATTCCCCGATGCGCTTGTCGACGAAGTTGCGGGTTTGACCGAAAGATTCAGTTTTGCGTACCTGAAGGAGGCCTTGTAAGTCCCATCCCGTCATTCTGTCTTTGCTCACACTGTAACTCTTTGGGTAAAGTGTCTCTACCCTGGTCACTCTGGCTGGCTTGGAGGACGACGAGGAGGAGGTCGAGTTCGCTACGCTGCTGAAATCCCAGATCAAGACCCTCCGCAAGCAGTTGGACAAGTCGTCTGATACAGATATGGCTCCGTCGCGCGCTCAGGTAGACCTCGCCACCCCCAACGCTCCCGCCCGCCCTGACGACAAGCCCTCCATGGACCGCGACGTTCGCGTGCTCCTCGACGCTCTATCTGAGTACGCCGCCAAGTCCGAAGCTTCCGGACGCCCCGCAGGCGCTGAGCGGCGGTACACCACGCTCCCCGGCACCTACCAAGCCGACTCGTCATATTGGCGCGGCGGCGATGATTATCGGCCCCCACCAAACCCTACAGGCTTGTCCGAGTCGATGGCGCAGACCTCCATCAGTGACGGCCAGAAGTGCAAGCCTATTTATTTCCAGCTTCCATCGCCCCTTCCCCGCCAGTCCGCGACTAGGGATGGCCGTCCCTTTGAATGGACCGACGGCATCGAGGCTCGCAGGTTAGCCGCGTCGACTAGCAAAGCACATGTCGCTGGTCCAAAGAGGGTGTACACATCGATCCAACGCGTCGCCGACCTCAGCCCCAGTGATAGGAAGCTTTAAGTGCTGGTACAGCGAGCTTGCCCAATTTGCAACGCTACCGCTGAGTATCTTTTTCTGTTTCTTTAGTGTTTTGTCTATCTTGTGTGTAATACTATCCGGAGAAATCATCGATCTGTTTGCCCATTGGTACTCAAATATATATTCACGATTAAAGCTGTTATTCAAAGGAGTAGTTTACAACGAGTTGGGTAAAAAAGATAGGTGAGGAACTCGACTCCTCAATTCAATTAGGGAGAATAATTTTCAACGGAAGAGCGTTTAGTGCGGCAGGCACTGAGAGTAGTCTAGAAAGGCGGCAGTTAGATTTGAGAGCTCGTGGTGAAGGCTCAGAACTTACATGGGTTGCTGACAGTACAAGTGTATCCGGAGACGCAAGCAGTGGGACCAGTCCAACCTTGACCTGAGACGGGCATGTCAGCATATGTACACATGCCTCGTCAAAATGTTATACGTACCACCACATTGTCCCCAAGCGCCTGCAGTGCTAGAAGGTGCCGGCTGGCTTGTGCTTCCAGTGTTGGTGGGCGGCGGCGAGCCGGGGTTCGAAGCGCCAGCACCGAACGTCGACCCGATGGGGCCGAATCTGATGTTCGAGAATGTCACCTGCGAGTTGGCGTTCTGCGATTCTACGTCCGTGGGGTTGCCGGATGTAGTGGCACACTCTCCACGAGCAACACCGGGGGTGGATGCAGACTTGTCCGTGGGGTAGTCACTGTCGAGCCACAACATCTTCGCCTCGTGGTCATCCCAAACACTCATGACCAAGACCATTCCACGGCCGAAGGCGTCACCCATGGCACGGAGACCACCCTTGTTCGCGAACGAGTTTGTGTCGCCGAAAGCAGTCTTTTGTGCGGAGCAGAAATCGGTGGTGATGGAGTCCATGTCTGATGACATGCCCGGGATGTTGACCTTGGAGTTCTGGATAACCTTGCCATCTTGCACGTAGACACGACGGATCTCGGTGAGATCGCCACTGGGCGAGCCGTTGGAGGTGACGAACTGAGTCACAACCGTGAACTTCTTCATCGTGTCGATGGTCTTGCCTTTGCCGAGGAACGAAGTGTCTCCCATGCGGAACGAGTTGAAGTCGCAACCATCCTTGTCACAGACACCACCCGCTCTGTTGTCACCGTCGCCACAATCGTTGCCCGAGCAGCGCGTCAAGCCTGTCACGGTACAGGGGTGAGGGGTGAAGGCAGCAGCCATGTTGTTGGCCTCCCATATATCCATTTCGCTGCAGCAGGTACCAAATTGTCCCTTTCCGGCGTTTGAATCGTTAGGAGAAGGTTCCCAGCCCGCGACGTTAGCCTGTTGCAATTAGCGTGGTTATGATGGTCTATAAGTGAGGGACACGTGCCTCTCCATTGATGAACTTGATATCGTGAGGGCACTGAGAGTCACAGTATCCAGTTCCGTATTTGGCACCGGCCTTTGGCATACAAGTTAATGACCTGCTAAGATGACAATACGGAGTACTTTACCTTGTTGGTGGAGAATTGGGCCATACCACCGTCTGCGGGCATCTCGGAGAAGTACAGAGCACCGTTCAGACCACAAGGGAGCTGCGACATGTCGATGTCGAATGTGAACTCCTGGTTCTTCAAGTTGAACATCTGGTACTTCGACTCGGATTCGAGCAGGTAGACACGGGAGCCGATGTTTTTCGAGTATGGACCGTTAGTGACGAACTTGAGCGTCAGAGCGTTTCCGGAAGTGGTGATCCCGTAGGTGCCACTGTAGTCTGCCCCGTCGAGAGCACAGTTCGACGCGCAGGTCTTGGCGTCCGGGCACAGAGAAGTGTCCCATGTGTTTCCATCGTAGCAGTTCTGTTGAAATGAATCAGTATGACGAGTCGCAACATTTAGCGTCATGGAACTCACGTCGGAGCCAGAGGTGGTGTGGAGCCAGCGCCAGTTGGAGTCGAGAACTACAGACCTGGCGAGATTGGAGCAGCTTCCGCCGCCGGTACCCGTGCATTGCTGCACAGAGAGAGTCGGGTGGGTCTCAGCAGTGAGGGTTCCGACCTGCTGACCGAAGGCAACGGCAGCGAGAGAGAAAGCGACGAGAGCGACCTTTGGGAACATGACTAGAAGCCAAAGACGGTTGACCTGAGTAACTAGCTGTTGAGCTGTTGCGGTTTGCAACCATCTCCTTGGCCTTTTATATTCCTTCGCGTCGAGCTCGGGGGGTCGTTAGAATACATACAACAATGAAGGAAATGACCCCCATCGGTCAATTATTCCGCAGAAGCTCCTGCTACGAGTTCGCAAGAATTAGAAGCAGCGGACCTGGAGAAATGTCTTTAGCCTCTTCCCCGCGACATCCGAGTCTGAGTGACGGTACTGGCACTGGGCGTCCTCATTTGCTTCCTTACGTCGTCTGGCATCTATCACGTTATGATCTGTGACGAGACATGCTGTAGCACAGGATGTTGCTCCCGAATGTTTTCCGAAACAGCATGATGATGGTATTCTTTCTGTATTTCAGAATAGACGTACACACGTGATATGCACTTACTTCTCACTACCGCTTTTTGACTATGTGCGCGGAGTCAAATGTTGGATTTTCGACATCAAGTTCGCGAATACCGAAGTGCTTTGGAAGTATTCGAGGTGGAGTGGTATGTAGACTTGTGAGGTCTAAGGCTCCACTTTGTTGAGGCCTCGACAGATTCGATATGAAAGAATTCTTTGCCCGTTGCGTACACGTGTGAGCTCGTCTGGCAGATGATCATCTAGATTCTATTTTAAACATTAGCATCGGCAACGTTCAGGTGACACAGTAGATACCATAATTCTGGCGAGGTTATCCAGTGGTAAATCCAGAAGGTCCAGCGACCGGCTTGCCAACAAGTATAGATAGAGCCTGTGGCTTCCAAAAGTGGAAGAGCGAATATGGGACGAACATTTAAGCATCTGGCGAGGAAATTTCCCCAAGTATCACGCGTTCCAAAGCTCGGAAGATTGAAATACAGCAGAGGTTAGTCGTCGTAGACTCGGTTAACGTTTGTGCATTCCAAGGGCGAGTAAGAGCAAGAAGCTATAAATACAATGCTGCCGTGAAAGACCCGATCCGAGCAATTCAGTCGTGATGGGGACCAGGAGAAATGGCGGACAGCGTACCATAATTTCAATTTGTGTCATGGATTTCCATTTCCTAGTTTTCGTCAAGCCATGCATCATCCCATCCAAGGGCGCTTCGGTCCCAATCTTCCCTGGCAGGTTGTCCGTGGACTACCCATCCCATATAATCCAACGTCATCCCCGCTGCTCTTACGAACAATGAACCATCTAGTTGAGAACTCCCTGGATGGCTTTCTCCGTGGGCGTCGTCTCTGAGAAAGGCGCCGTCAACGCCACCTGGAAGCGTGTCTCCAAACTCTCGGGCGGCGTACACGAGCGTGCGCATAGTTTTGAGCACGTGCGAATCCGGAGCATGAAGAGAAGAAGCAACCAATGCTGGCCACGGGTTGTAGTCCGCGTCCTGCAGAGGGTTTCCCAGAGCAGTCCCGTCGGCTTGATAATAGCTGGACGCATGACTGTTTGGCGGCCTGGGCTTGTCCGTGTAATTCATGACTAGTTCGGGTTTGATGATGGGCCTGCCTCTGGAAAGTAAAAGAAGAATCATGGTAAAAACATATACTCGAATCAAGTCGGCCTTATGCGAAGCGACGTGAAGCGAGTTGACGTAAGACTTCAAAAAGATGGACGATGTAACAAGGTGCATGAGGAAGAAATCAAGTCGAGGTTTCTTGCCTGGTTTACCCGAGGCAAACATGAGGAGAGTGCACGTCCAGATTATTTCTTTGACCTTCGCGTTGTAAGCATCATCAGATAGGTTGTCCAGATTTATCTGCGAGCAGATTCGTTGTATTTCCTCTGCCCGCCCTCCCGTTAGCGCGTCCTTCATACGAGTGCTGATCAGTGCATTATTGTCGTACGGCAGGACGGGATGCAGGACGGGAGAGTTGTAGACTTGACGTAATATCTCCAACATCGATGACTCTGATTCTGCCACAGATGCAAAGGTAGGTTGAGATCGAACAATGTGCACAGCTGCTTGAGCCAGTCCTGAAGGGTAAAGAATCGAGGATAAGGCATTTAGCAGCTAATTCCTGGACAGCAATATAACGAACTTGCCTGTGGCAACAAGTACCGGGTTGCCAAATTCTAGGCCGTGCTATTATGACACGATATAGCTAGATGAGCATGCGTAGCCTCCAGATTGTACACAATACTACTTACACCAATTTGAATAAATGGATGAAGACTAGGTGTTCCCAATGAACATTAATACAGAGCGAATTCTCGCAGGTACTCACGCTCCGGCTACTAAACGATGCAGCATGGCTTTGCTACCTTCGTTCGCTGTTGGTGAGAATATGTATTCTTCTACCGCCTGAACAGCACCAAGCTCAGAAACGCGTCTCTTGAAGAACTGACAAAATGCGCCATAGGCACTGCGGCGTGTTAAACGAACAAACCCCTATGCGAGCAGGTAGATGCGTACTTTTGATTTCCCAAGTATTGTACCAAGTTCTCATCGGTGATCACAGCATCCCTGTCGGTCTCTTCAAGAAATATAGGCCGCTGTGTCTTTGCCTCCCCTTCGTATATCTTCCAAAGAACACCCTCTGATGCCCCAAGATCGTACGCTGCTAAAAGACTTTTGAGGTATTTTGATTCGTGCGAGGACTAGTTCAAGATAACGAGACATACTGGTGGCTTAAGTGGTTGTGGAAACCTGAACTACGAAAGTAGCAATGGTGCTCCTCAGCGTCCTTGAACAAGAGTTCTTCAACGGTAGTTTTGACTGCTGGTGAGGCCCTCGGAAGGTTCACCAAGCCGTTTTTGAGTAGTTGGTGGTTGAGAGACGACATGTTTCGTGTGAATGGTGCACTATAATCCCACCGTTTAATCGTTATATTATGGGACGAATTCCGTACGAAGCTCTTGATCATCTTAGGTTGGTCACTTGACTAGGACAGCCGAGAATATCCAGTTCCACGCCAGCTTTTGCCATAGACTCTCTCGTGGGCTTGAAAGAGCAATTCAGAATTCGAAAAGTTGTAGAGGTTAAACGTTAAAGTCTAAGGACACTCTAGCGCTAAGGATGTACGATACAGGGGTTAGGTGGATGGATTTTCGACAAGTCCGACGTGTGTGTTACAATCCGCGTTTTACAGATTACGGTGAGACAGCAAATGTATATAAGGCCGGAACAGCTTCTATGGATTATTTGTTCTTTGGCGAGGCCGTAAATTAGGACGCATCTAAGGGTTTACAATGTAAGGAGGACAAATATCTTCACAGGAAGCAACTCACCATCTCGACGAATACTGGTAACAATTTAGGTATATGCTCTAAGCTCGGAGGTTGAGGGGGCTGATTAGTCTTGTTTTTCTTTATAGGCGGTGGGGGAGGGTGGGAGGGTGTCGATGCAGCAGGAGATCGGGAAAGTAAAGGTGGTAAAGGTTTGGGTGGATGAACGCTGTCTGTCGAGGATCGCGACGGGCTCCGCGGAAGAGGTTTAGATAACGCAGTGACGAGTGGATTCTTGGGGACCGGTGGGGGGTTCTGATCGTAGCTCTTACGCGACGGTCCTTCCCCTTTTAAAGAAGACATAGACCGAGATAGTTTGAGGGACATTGAACGAACACGGGACATCTTCGGGGGTTCAGCTGCTACTTCGGCCGGCGGAGGTGTTGGCACATTAGGACGAATTGTAGAAGACCTTGTCGGCGTTGGCCTAGCGTTGCTCTCCGCAAGCGACTCGCTGGAGCTCTCCGAACTACTGTCATCATCGCTTGCAGTGTCGTATTCGCTGCTGTCTTCGTCTGTGCTGTCATCCGTGTCAACACCTAGCTCGCCGTCGCTCTGGCCTAGTTCCCCGAAGCTGATCCCCCCAACAAGCCCATTTACCAAGTTCTGGGTTGCTTCGTCTTCGGCTTCAGCGTCGCCCCCATTCTGTGTGCGACCGAAACGACGACGGAGTTTGTCCTCGTATATGACCTTGAGCTTATAATGGTGAAGAGCGACCTTGTCAACTTCCACCAAGATCTCTTCGCGCTCCCGTTCCGTGTGAGGAAGCAAAAATTCCAGGCTCAACGGAAGGCCCAGCCCTTCTCGCACGACGGTCAGGAAGAGTTCTATCCATCGCATCAGACTGTCGAATAGTCCCTCTCCTTTAGAGTGAACCTTGTGGACGAAATGGTAGAACGCTTGTTCGTGTCGTTGGATAAGGTCGATGAACGTTTGGACGGTACGCTGGGGATCATCTTGCCCAACTAAAGCGTGTCATAAGTACTCTCGCGATACCGGAAGTCGCTGAACCCGAGGAGACCACTCACTCTCTTCAACCGCTTCTACAGTCTTTATCAGGTCGTTAATAAAGCTCTGTAAGTCGTTCAACGAGTCCGCGATGCTGGCGGCCTTGTACACTTGGGCTAGAGGAGAATAGAAAATAGTTATGATATCCTTCAACAGGTCTGCTGTGAATCCCTATATATAAGGGTGTGAGTAAAACGTCATGATCGTGACGGCCTCAGAAGACGTATCCTTACCTCAAAGATGAGAGCAATCAACTGCTCACGGTCACGAAGACGAGCATACAGTTGTGTTAATATACGCAGGTCCTCGTAAAGCCAAGCATCCTCGTCTTCCGGCGCGAAGTCGTCGTCAGAGTCCGCAACAGTGGCTTTCTTGCGTAAGTGAGCTTCGTGGGCCCTATGCGCCTTTGCTACCCGATGCATTTGTGCCCTGTTTAACAGAGGTTCCTCTCCAGATCGGAGAATGATTGTAATGAGACTCTGCTTTTCGGCAGCTAAGAGCAATGAGTTAGCTGAACGCTGGAGTGGATCCAACTATTCACCAACCTGCATCGATTCTGTACAAGTCTTGGATCTCCTTTGGTGCGTATACGAACTGGCGCATCTTTTCGCATATGATCGGATCCTCTACCTTGTCCTTCACTGCCTCTATCTGCTCTTCGAGCACCTTGACTTCTTCAGTCAATGAACTAGTAAACATTCTGTGCATCGCTATCATTAGCATGCGTCACAAGGTATATCGTAAGTAACGCCGAACCTTTGAAGCAGGCTTTTTCCGCCAAAAGGTTGCGCAAGGAACAGATCCAATACACCTACACGACCAAGTCAATATAGGCTAATATTCAGAAAGGGTCGCCTTGCAAACCTCGGATCATTCCTATTGGGTTACTGACTTTGAGCGCTCCCTTCATGAGCATGTACGGCATTAACCCGTGGATACGTTTCAAGCTCGCAAACGTCTCTGAAGAGCTATCTGACGCGATGAATTGGTGGAAAACGGTCGAAGCTAGGCTAACGAGGCAAAATATCCACGCTTAGCTTAATGGATACGTCTGTGGGGGTATTGAAAGAGAGTGAAGTGCGACTCACGATATTCGTGCCCACTCTAGAACCGCCTGGTAATTGGGAGGTAGGTCACGGACATTCGGAGTGACTTTGATTGTGCCAAACACATGCGTGAGTCCGTCTGTAATCCAAGTTATAGAGTCGAACAAAGGTAGGAGGGTCTATATCACATACTTTCGCCCATGATATCGCCTTTGACACTTCTGATAGCATTGCGTAGTCCGTCAACCCTATGTGCGATTTCCTTTGCGAAACGCTTGCGTCCTTCTTCCCGCAGTTGGTCCGCTTCTTCCCGCCTCCTGGCATCCTCAAGCTCGTCCGCAGTGAGGGTTGTCGGACCACTGAGTAGAAATGAACGAAGTACGGGGGAAGATGCGATGACCTTGGAAGTCATCAGGGTGTGAAGGTATGCTCTCAACGTGAGTCGATTCTTTTCACGAGATAACCGCGAAGGCAGGCCTTGCTGAGAGGATAGCGGCGAACGCATGGTTGGCGACACAGGAGAACCGAACGACTGAAGAGAATCATCGGATGGTGAGCTGAGTATGTTTGGAGGCTGTTGTGAAGATCCAGAGAAACTGGTGTAGAGGCTACTAGGAGATGGTGTACTTGGAGGAACGCTGACTGTGGATCGATCCTTGACGGGAGGGGATGGAATGTCTTCGTCGTGGTGTGCTTTGCGTAACTAGGTTCGCCGATGAATTCAACATACGGATACACTATAGAGGCAGCGTACCTCTGTAGCAAGGGTCTTGAAGTCACCGTATCTGCGCGCCACAAAGACGTCTCGAAACCGGGAACGTCTCGTTCGAATGATGAACTCATCATGGGATCTACTTCTCACCCGACCTTTAGCCACCACGGTTCTTACACCCACGATGTTGACTTCAAAGATTTCTTTATTCTTGGCCAGACGAGCCTGGCGCTTCTTTGCCAGCATTTCGAGGCGATCCAAATCGGTCTGGGTGAGCCTGACTACTTCCTCGCGCTCCACAAGTTTAGTGGATGTACCCAGGAACGTAGACAAGCTCCGCTCCAGTTTGCCTAACATCTTCGTTCGCGCGGCCTGTTCCGCAACGTCCGCGCCCTCATCCAGTATATCGTAATTAGGTGATAGGTTCCGCGACAACATAGATGCTACGAAGGGCTGTAGTTTCTCCGAGTAGAAGTCCTTGGGTGCTGCAGCCATGAACGGGAATGTCAAGACGAACTGGCGAAATATATACCGAAGGAAGGGCAGATCAAGCGGCGATGAGCCTTTCGGGGGTGGCGAGAACGGGGGCCCTAGATGTGATAGCGTAGACTCATTGCTAGGAGCGGCATTGAGTATAGCCTCGATTTCCTGGTTTAGCTGCAGCTGTATTAGGGACTTCTTGAGGTAGTGCGCACGAAGCGGGGTGAGGCCAGCGGGGAGACTGCCCGAGTCGAAGTCCTCGACCGGGCTGGCTACTAGCGCATCTTGTCCTTCGTCTGGAGGATCTGTATCAGTACCCATGCGCAGTGGAGGTACTGGAGGAACAGAGCGAGTCGGGCGTCGAGGACGATCAGGCGATGAGGACGGCTGCGGCATTACTGTCAATGGTGGTAAGAGAACCCCTGAGATTGTCATGGTATGTCCGTGTTTGGTAAGATAATCTCAGCGGCGCAAGCGCCGAACTTACGTTGTCGTTCTCATCCAGGATCGCATTCAGACAAAATTCTAGTCTGCGAGGAGGACCCCGGTGAATTTCAGGAGCGTGTGCCCTGGATCCACCATTCCGGCATGGCAACAGGGGGGAACCGAGTTACAACAGTGACTTCGCGAGCCAATGTTCTGCAAGCCGTGACAATTGGTGACGGACCGGAGACTGAGTTTTGGGTGAGGGCATTGTTAGAGGTGGTGAAAATGCTCCGTAGGCTAAATTAACGAATATCAGGACTGCAAAGTGGGTAGTACCGCATTGGCCCTCCAGTGTAGGCTAATGTCGACGGTACTGCTACTTGATGTAACTTGAAGTTAAGTTACTGAGCCTATTAGAAGCGGGGTCGAGTCTCAGATGTTGCTGGCGGGGTACTAGTCGCAAATGAAAACCGAATTCTGACCATGGATCACCATTTGATTTACAGTTGCACCTGCGATGGGGTGAATGTCTGCCCCAGTATGAGACGACCACCCTAATGTTCTCTGGTGGTGACTAGTTCCTGTGTGGCTATCTGGTGACAAGCGTCAAAGGACCGAATTATCGATCACGAGTTGACTAGGGCCAACATGAATGAAAGAATGGCAGTGATGAACCTTCTTGGAGCTGGAGAAGGATTTCGGTGGAGCTCCTCAATATCCCTTCGTAGCGATAAAGCTTGCCACTACAAAAAGAATTGATACGCTACTTAGATCAATAATGTAACCGAAATTCGGAATATCTGCCGTGGAGAGAAAGGATATGGTGAGGTGTAAGGTTCTCCTAGCCCCTGCCCCCTCACCCCTAAGGGACAGATATGAAACACTTGCTTCCCTAGCAAGCAACTTAGACAAGGATTATAGTACTCACCAATCATACTACCGGCTTTGCCTCAGGCAAATGCCTGGGCCGCAGAGATGGCGCATACTATGCTGGGCTGCGCAGGGGAGGTTGGCACGTGACTTCGTGGTATCCCCCTTCGATGTGTTCGCTGGTGTCCCAGTCAGATGCACAATCCGACATACATCGCGCGTCCACTCAGCGGCTTATTTTGAAAGACTCGCATTGGTGATTGTCTTGAGCGAGGCATGCTGACCGGCGACAGCAAAATTACTACGAGGGTCCTTCTATGGAACGGACAAGGAGCGGCTCTGTCATCCAAGCTCAAGCACCGAGGGGCATACAAATTATCACTTCTCGCTTCGATATGATATGTCGGATATATGCATATGCACCGTCGACGCCTAGGTGGTAGTAGAAGCGGCTGTGATGGGGTTTATCCCAAGATCACCACTTTAGCTTCGAATTCTTGCGCGTTGCATACTCGGACACTCGTCGGTACCAAACAAGGAAGCTAGCTGGACGTCCAGGTATGTCAGAGCCTCTGCGCCTCTGTGACGGCCTTTGGAAGAACAAGTGCGATACCACTCCTCCAGCAGTAGCGCAGAGCTGGATTCCTTAAAAGCTCGCGGTATCATGCTGGAATTTCAACAGCTCAGCAGCTAGTTACAGGTCTATCTTCACCGGTACACGGAAATGTTCCCAAAGGTCGCTCTCATCGCTTTCTCTCTCGCCGCCGTTGCCTTCGGTCAACAGGTTGGCACCCTCACTGCCGAGACCCACCCGACGCTCTCTGTGCAGCAATGCACGGGTACCGGCGGTGGCAGCTGCTCTAACCTGGCTCGTTCTGTCGTGCTCGACTCCAACTGGCGCTGGCTCCACACCACCACCGGCTCAAACGTAAGTTCCACTTTTTCTCAATCATCGAATACAACATTAATTGGTTCATCCGGTAGAACTGCTACGACGGTAACACCTGGGACACCACCCTCTGCCCCGACGCCAAGACGTGTGCCTCGAACTGCGCTGTCGATGGGGCAGACTACAGCGGCACCTACGGTATCACCACCTCTGGAAACGCGCTCACGCTCAAATTCGTCACCAACGGCCCGTACTCGAAGAACATCGGTTCCCGTGTCTACTTGATGGCGTCCGAAACCAAGTACCAAATGTTCAACTTGAAGAACCAGGAGTTCACATTCGACATCGACATGTCGCAGCTTCCGTGTGGTCTGAACGGTGCTCTGTACTTCTCTGAGATGCCCGAAGATGGTGGCATGGCTCAGTTCTCCACTAACAAGGTGAGTACTTCGTCAAATTGTTTGAACCAGCCATTAAATTAGAGCTATAAAGGCCGGTGCCAAATATGGAACTGGTTACTGTGACTCTCAGTGCCCTCACGACATCAAGTTCATCAACGGAGAGGTACGCAGCTCCCATTCCTAATCCATGAGAATCATGAATCAGGCTAATCATTGGCAATAGGCAAACGTCGCAGGCTGGGCTCCGTCCCCCAATGACGCGAACGCCGGCAAGGGGCAATTCGGTACCTGCTGTAGCGAAATGGATATCTGGGAGGCCAACAACATGGCTTCTGCCTTCACTCCTCACCCCTGCACTGTTACGGGCCTGACGCGCTGCTCGGGCACCGACTGTGGCGACGGCGACAACAGGGCAGGCGGTGTGTGCGACAAGGACGGCTGCGACTTCAACTCGTTCCGTATGGGAGACACTTCGTTCCTCGGCAAAGGCAAGACCGTCGACACGATGAAGAAGTTCACGGTTGTGACCCAGTTCGTCACCTCGGATGGCACTGCCAATGGTGACCTCACGGAGATCCGCCGTGTGTACGTGCAAGACGGCAAAGTCATCCAAAACTCGAAGGTCAACATCCCGGGCATGTCTGCGGACCTAGACTCGGTGACGACAGACTTTTGCGCGCAGCAGAAGGCCGCGTTCGGCGACACAAACTCGTTCGCGAACAAGGGTGGTCTCCGTGCCATGGGTGACGCCTTCGGCCGAGGAATGGTCTTGGTCATGAGTGTTTGGGATGACCACGAGGCGAAGATGTTGTGGCTCGACAGTAACTACCCCACAGACAAGACTGCGTCGTCGCCCGGTGTTGCGCGCGGTGAATGTGCAACTACTTCTGGGGACCCGACGGACGTAGAGTCGCAGAGCGCGAACTCGCAGGTGACGTTCTCGAACATCAAGTTCGGCCCCATCGGGTCGACATTCGGTGCTGGTGCTTCGAACCCCGGGTCGCCGCCCACGAACACTGGAAGCACGAGCCAGCCGGCACCTTCTAGCACTGCAGGTGCTTACGGACAATGTGGTGGTACGTGTCAAGCTGTCAATCTTCTCGAGCAATACTAAAATGCCCGCTTTAGGTCAAGGATGGACCGGACCCACCGCTTGTGTCTCTGGCTTCACTTGCACCGTCGGCAACCCGTGTAAGCATTGAACATATCTTTCTCCGACGGTCAATCTCACTGACAACCCGTTCAGACTACTCCCAATGCTTGCCCCACTAAACGGTCGGAGCTGGGCTTCGCCGCAAAAATATCTTCCAACTCCTAGATAAGATGGCCAGTTGAAAATATATTGCAAGCTGCGATGAAATCTCCGTTGTTTATATGTTTGTAGAATATGTGCATAATGTGTGTAATACTTTGGTTTTAAATTACTATTTGCCTCCATTCCGATTTCCAGACGTGATACATCATACATCCGACATCGCATATCTGTCATACTCAATCAAGTTCTCATCAAGACTGGTGTTTCTGGCTCCAGATCTCACAGCGATGTGAATGGGCGCGGCCTGAATTCGCCATCGCAATGCGCTCTTCCACAAATTGGCATCTGTCCGCATCGCTTTTTATCGACAGGTATTCTGCTTTGACGGCTTCGTAGTCCGCGGCGAGGTAACTCCAAGATCGGAAACAACCTTCAGGGGCGGATGTTAGCTCCAGGGGCGCCGCAGCTTGATAAAGACGCACCAAATGCAAAGAAGGACATAGAATCAAGGTAGGCGAGCTTCGACGGGATGAGGCGTTCGAAGGATGTCGTGCCGTCCGAGAGAGGTCTGAACCCGTCCTGGAGGCTCGTCTTGATGCTAAACGGGATACACGTTTAATATGGTATCCTGTGCATCTGATGGAGATATGGATGGCCGTACCATGATTTAGCGCATTGCTTGCAAGACCTTACGCGGAGGTACCAGTTAACCTCGGCAGCCTCATCATTCGCGCCGCAGAACTGCGTGAAGGTGTCATTAATTTATCTCTATCGCCGCAATTAACTGGCTAATGGCGGGTGGACACGTACGGTACACTGCTCTTCGAATACGAGATGGGCCCAGCGCGGCTCGCTCATGCTGGCCGGGCATTCTGGGAGAGCGGGCTCGTGGAGGGCGAGCGAGTGCTTCCAGAGCGAGGCGGAAGTGGGGTGCATCAGGAGTCCGCGGAACTGCTTGCTGACACGGGCTATGGTCAGTAGATCCTTGGGGTGTGTAACTTCCACGATCTACAGTGTATCTAGTCGCCCTGCCCGACTAAGGATCCTGATACATGTCGCGCACCTTCAGGATGATCTCGTAGGGCAGGTTGGTGAGAAGTGAATAGGGTGCATCCTTCGAGGAATTCAGCGATGGCGAGGGGGCGGAGATAGACGAAAGGCACTTACGTGCATGATATGTGGGGCGGTATGTGAGGTACATATTGTCGAGTCTCGGTATATATATACTGTGAGAAGGTAGCAAGCCACCTCCACCTTAAACCGCGCTCGGATCGCGTCTAACCTTGACAATACAGTGATACATGATGCATGATGTCATGCGTGCATTGGATCCCGTAGGGATCGAACTAAGGGATACATGAGTGGAAGTGTGGGTGACATGCAACGATTAATATGAGGATGGTATGGAGAGGACAAGTACAATTGTGGGGACAGAGGTACAGGCGGAGATGGGTGAAGGAGCGGTTGATGGAGTTTGATTGAGCAGGATGAATGGCACGATGGTGTGCCAAATGGATTTTATGGTTGAGGGATGTTTTCGTAGCTGATCGCAAGCCCACGTACGAAGTATGTAGTGGCAGGATGCAATAAGGCGATGAGGCGCGACGCTGATAGTTGACTGATGCTTCGATGGAGAGATGGACGCTCAGACAGGAGAAGGGTCCCCATTAGCCTGGCAGAGGCGTTGTGCGAGTCCACCTTGTACTTCGACCGAAGCAAAGCCTATGACCACCACCGTGAGGCCATCCATGGGGAGATGGTGTTTGTAATATCATCGGAGCCCGGATCATATGTCCATATCCCCAAATTCAGCGTCAAAGGTTGCTTGGCTCATGGCCCCTCGCTTAACTTTCTTCGCCATGCGTTCCTCTTTCGCAAGGGTAGTCCAGTCGTCTTCCTCCTCGTCATCGTCAGAGGCATCTGGCCGATCCTTCTTTTCCGCCGTACCAACAGCGTCGGTCTGGGTCTGAGCCTGTAACCACTTCCTCTTCCTGTTCCGCTTCTCCTTCCTCTGCTCCCTTTCCTCTTTCTTTGACATCTTATTACTCCAAGCTTCGTTACGCGTCTTCTGTTGAACACGCTTTTCCTTCTGCTTCTTGATGTCCTCTGGGCGTTTAGGATTGACAACCAGGGAAGCGACACGTTTTGCTTCTTGAGCTGAATCTGCGTACGCATACGTATCCCACTGGAGATGACGTTCAGACGGCGGAAATAACTTAGCTCGGTGAGGAAGCTGCTCACGTTTACATCGGCATCCGCCCACTGAGCCCTGTTAGCTTGCTGCAGCTCTGGCATTTTGGGCAGGCGCAATAACCCGAAACTCTTCGCTACACCAACAAGATCGAGGTCCTTGATGCGGAATATATACGACGCTTCATGTTTGGAATACGCGCGCACAAACGATACGAACGCCTTGGCAGCCTGCGAAGGCTAAGTAAAGACCCTCAAACAAGGACTCGAAATCCGTTACCTGATCGAAAACAGCTCGATCCTTAAGTGCCATTGTCCTAATGGTTTCGAGATAGGTATCCACAGATGAATCCTCAGGTTGTGCTTCGTCATTTTCAGGGATTTCCCTTGACTTTCCGTCGTCTGTGAACATCGGATGGTTTTTTAGGGGAATCTTGCGCACAGCCATCAAGTCTGCGAAGAAATCGATTCTAATGTACGCGCATATCGTAAACAAAAGTTATAACTCACCAACATATTCCACCTCTCGTCCCGCAAGTAACGTCCAGGCCCTGCCAGCCCTACCAGCCCTCGCTGTACGCCCACAACGATGAGAAAACACCTTGGGGTCAGCGGGTGGATCGAATTGGACGACTGCGTCAACATGAGGGAGGTCGAGTCCGCGGGCAGCTACATCTGTAGCAAGTAAGATAGAAGGAGAAGATGAGACAGTCAATGCAGACGCGAAGGCGGCAAGTGTTCGGGTCCGCGCGGCCGGAATGAGGTGGCCATGTAAAGAGTATAGAGTAACAGACGAAGGGAGGAATAATGGAAGCACCTATATCTGCATGAGCATGCATGCCTGCTGAAATTATTGATGAAGTCTTACTCGATAGAAATAATCTACGCAGGCGCACGTCGCAAAGTAGACGATGAACTGAGATGTGCCATGTTGGGTGATTTCGTGCTTTATCACGCGGGTTAGTTGGATGAGTTTCTCCGACGTTCGACAAGAAATGTAGTAGTTTTGCAGACTGGTAAAAATATGAGCTGGTAGGTGGTTTATATTTGTCTGTTAACTTACTTCGCTGGTATGCGTTGTTCTTCAATCAATTGTTGCTCCTGACCTTTGACGTTCTTCTTGGTCTGCACCTTGACAACTATGCGGGCTGGATTACGTAGGCCAACCCGAACTAGCTCTGAAAGCGCGTCCGTCATCGTCGCGCTGAAGAGGCCGGTGCGACGTTGCTTAGGAAGGTGGGTGATGATACGTGCTAACGTCGCTTGGAACCCCAAGTCAAGTAGACTGATGCACGGAGTCAGCTGCGGGGTCACTTTATGTGCAATCCTTGACTGACCGATCGGCCTCGTCGAGGACCAATACTTCCAACTCCTTCACACTCACCACCGATTTCCCCTTGCCTAGAAGAAACTCCTCCATCCTGCCAGGTGTACCGATTACAATGTCTGCACCAGTTGACAGAAACCGCTGTATGTCTTGGGCCGGGGAGGATTGTGCATCAGATATCAATAAGAGAGGCGCAGGGAACCGAGTCTTGGCTACATCTTCATCTTCGTCTTCATTAGAGGAAGACATTCCCGGCTGGGAGGATAGAAACTGGGAGAATATGGAATGTATCTGCGTGGCAAGCTCCCTGGCCATTAATTGAGTCCGCATGCTCTACAAAACAGGAATCGGACACACCTAGTAGGACTTATAATGAGCGCACCTACTTCATTTGTGCGAAGTCTACTTTCACGGCGAATGAGCCGTTCTAATGTCGGGATAACGAATGCCAGAGTCTTCCCAGAGCCTGTGACAGCCTCTACAACTACATCCTTGTGTTTCATGAACATCGGAATGGTGGAAGCTTGGACTGGTGTCATATGCGTGTGTCCCATTGAATGGACGACATCTGCTCTTTGGATATAGATGAATACATGCGATCTCCGCCTGGGCATGGGTCAAACTCACATCCAAGGTGTTAGTGATTCTGGCCATGGCCCTGCAGATGCTGAAGTTACTGCCATGAACGGGTGTAAGATTAGGGGACGACGCGAAATGCAAAGTTTTGTGAGGTCACGTGTCAATCAATTTCAATTCGGTAGTACAGAGGCGACGGCGACGGGATACGAATTGGATGATACAATGCAAGCAATGGACAGAATGAGATATGCAGTAGGTACATTGCGAGAGGAGGTTATAGATGGAGCATTGAACATAAGAATTTGGTAACAGTTTGGCTCGAAACCAATATGAAGAGTCCATACATGACGTTTTAGATGTATACGTACACATGCTACTAGAATGCTTGGGAAGAGACAGAGAATCGCTTAAACGTATATCTATAACGGGCATCTTAGAATATGTTAGAGTAGGCAGAAGGACATGACACGCACCCGAGGAACGCGAGATCTTTGGCAGCGTTGCCCGTGGCAGCAGGCGCCTCTTCAGGTACTTGCTCAAGTTCGTCAGTAGGAAAATAAGAGGTATCCGTAATTGACCGCAGGTGGGGGACGAAAGGGGCATCTATGGTACGAATGGTATCCCAATCGACACCGTAGAAGAAGGGATGGACTTTGATCTGCTCGACCTGGAGTCGTTTCTCGGCCGATGTGATGAGTCTAAACAGCCATGAAATGAGAACACCAGAGTACGCTGAACTAAAGAAATATCGCACCTGCGTATCAGGTCTTCTGCTTCTTGGCTTAGGTGGACATCGTTGGGGAAGGCCAGACAGTGTTGCCAATGCATGATCTTCTGGTATGTATCATGGGTTGACTCAGAGCAGAACGGTGGATATCCGACGAGACATTCGAACATGATGGCGCCTAGTGACCACCAATCACACTCGTTGCCATACCCGCGTTGTAGAAAAATCTCCGGGGCGATGTAGTCCGGAGTACCTACGCGTCATTTAGTCCAAGCACGCTAAAAGGGTTATGTCGCGTGAACTCACCGACCGTTGAATATGCCTGAAATGGACGGGTAATATGAGATGACTGCAAGAGCGAAACATGAATATTATACACACAAGTTTTCGGCGGTTAGCCTTCCAAGTGGCTATTTCTTCCTTGTTGGTCATAGTGAGGTTGATAGAGTTGACCGTGTTGGGCGCGGCACTGGGAACATGACCCTTCTTGTTCGAGTCAAACAACCGCTCGTAGTACTTCGCGTCGTGAGTATTATGGAACCCAGTAGACAGGCCGAAGTCGGAGAGTTTGATATGTCCATCCTTATCAATGAGGATATTGTCCGGTTTGATATCACTGTCAACAATCGGTACATATCCTCCCTGATTAACAGCCAGGGGGGAGACTCACCGATGAATGAAGCCAAGTTTGTGCACCGCTTCAATAGCTAACACGCATTCTGCGAGGTAGAATCT
This sequence comes from Sanguinoderma rugosum, assembly GCA_017499575.1. Lineage (NCBI taxonomy): Eukaryota > Fungi > Basidiomycota > Agaricomycetes > Polyporales > Polyporaceae > Sanguinoderma > Sanguinoderma rugosum. The sequence continues at coordinate 1,692,569 of VTPW01000003.1, read as the reverse complement.
AGTCACGTCTTCGGAGAAAGTGTCGTATTTGATCAACATGGTCATGAGATCTCCTCCAGGGAGGAACTCCATAATCAGGTATAGGAACGTCGGGTCTTGGAATGAGTAGAAGAGTTGCACCACCCAATGGGAGTTCGATTCAGCCAGAACGTCGCGTTCAGCGCGTACATGGGCGAGCTAAACCGTATATTTTAGAGGTCTATTGATCACGCTTTCGTGAAAATGACATACTTGATCCTTCTTCAACATCTCATCCTTCTTCAACGTTTTCATCGCATAGATCTTTCCCGTGTCAATTTTCTGAACAAGCCTGACCTAGGGAGACAGTCATCAGCGGACGGAGAAATACATAGGTCCCGACGTACTTCACCGAATGCGCCCTTTCCGATGACCTTCACCGTTCTGAAATCATCCAACCCCAATCTCGTGCGTCGTAGACGAAGAAACGTAGATTCCCTTGCACCCAATTGTGATAGCTGTCGCTGCTTTCGTTCATCGGACATAAGTGCATCGGACTGTAATCGTCGTTCCAGTTCGACGCGTCTGATCCGAGTTCAACACGTTATTTTTGTCCCCTCTGATAGACATCCATAACGTACCGAGTGTTTCTTTCCACAGCTGCCTCAACTGCAAGCTTGTAATAGTTTTCCAGCTTCATCTGGGCGGCCTTGGCCCTAGGCACCGCATCGTCAGAGAAGCCCGCAGTCGAACGGTTGAAAGTTGTGGGCTCCGTAGGTTTATTGAATTGTGCGGCGTTGTGGGGAGCTTTTGACATGGTTCCTCGGGTTTGTTATGAAAAATAAGCTACCAGGCTGCCTGTGAAGAGGTGGAATTGGATGAGGATAACAACACGACCTTCTCATGATTGCCTGCCATGACACTGCAGGAAATTGAAATTGATCTCATTGGTTGAAACGTTGAACCATGATACAATCTACCAAATGTGGATACGATGCTAGACTAGTGCTGGACAGTATAATGCCAGCATCATAAATGACATACATATAGTACTGCTACATCACCTCGGTCGTTGAAAGATACATGTATTAGTAGTACACTATTTAGAAGGAATTTAGTACTTAAAGTCCTGGGTATGGCTGACCCCACTGGTCTTGTTTCATTCTTTGATACCCCCCAGAGACAGCTGGGCCGTATTGTGGTGTCTGTTGATTAGTGAACTGAGGGGCAAACTGGGCGGGATAGGAAGGATTTGGGGCCACAGGTTGAGGCGTCCAAGCATTATAAGCGTTGGAAGCTACCCGTGCACCCATATAGTTTGGCTGGGGTGCATTATAATCGTTACCGTACTGGCGGCCCTCCATGCTGGATATACGATTAATTGGGTTGTATGGAAGATAAAACAGTGGCTTACGTTTGAGGACGCTGGTTTGGGTATCTGCGCGGGGAGGCGATATGGGCGGAGACCGCTGAACTAAAACACATAATTTAATGCAAATTCGCGTCAAGTAAGAGAGACGCGTACTTGTAGAACGCCGAGGCGTCTATAACCTGAGCGGGTGGTGTTCTTGACATAAGGTCGTTCCGTCTGCCATAGGCAGTATATGGATTGAATTCGATCTGAGGTCCCTGGTTAGGCTGCAAGCGGCGGGGAGGGGGTACGGCTGTTGTTGGTCTGACTCGAGGTGCAGGAGCTGCATTATTTACCGAAGGCATAGGCATGGACATACGAGTAGCTGATGCACGAGACGGAGTACGCGGCTGCTGTTGGAGATTAGAAGGGGATTCTTGATACGTTTGTCGGTGATCCGCTCTGTTGTGAGGTGGTAATTGAGAAATGGGGGTTGGGGGCGAAGCCAGAGGCGACGGTGGAGACGAGCCGCTTGCAGTATATGATAGAGAGGCTACTTCCTCGAATGGGGGGCCATCTAGAGAGGGCCCTACGGGTGTAAATGGCGGTGGCGGGGCGCTGCGATCTTCTTCGTCGGACTCGTGGTCATCGTCTACTTCGTGCCGATTGTCTGGTGGTATCGAGACTTCTACTGGAACCTCGGTCCGAGCATTTGTCCCCTGCGGCGGCGACGGCCGGGGCACCGTCGGGGGAGGTAGTGATGAAGATGATGAAGATGTCGGGTTGCGAGATTGGGCAGATCCCGCCGCGTTACTTTGCAACGGGCTTGAAGCCTCTCCCAGACCCGCTTCGTTGTACCAACTGGGCCTCTGTTTACCAGAAGTTCTGGCTTCGCTGCCATTTGCTGATGAAGTGATCAAGCTACTCCCCGCGTGCCCATGCGAGCTAGAGGATGAACCTTCACCATAATTAACTTCTTCATGCCAGCCCGGTCGAGACTTTGAATCGGAGGGGTTCTTCTTGTGCACCCGCAGCGGAGCGACAGATCCGTCTCTTTGCCCGGTCGATGGGCCAGCATGATCGCCGCTCCGTCTTCCATCGTGATGCCGAGTCGTGTCGTGAGCTGCTGCTTCGAATAGCGCTTCATCCCAGACTTCCCATTCTTCTTCAACTGGCGGCTGACTGAACGTCAATGACACCTCTACGACGGTGGAGACCTTGCGATCGAATTCTTGCTCTGAATAGGCTGGGGGAGGCGGAGGTAAATCAGTATCGTCGTACATGGTATTGGTAGGAGACGGGAGTTTGGGCGAGGCCTGAGTACAATAAATTACAACTTGAAGGATTTGGCGCTAGATTGAGCGCAGCAGAGCCTTCAGGCTCACTGACAAGGGTATAAGGGTTCGACATATGATGTGCCCTGGAGCCTGAGTAGACGTAACACAGCCTCTTACAAAGTTCGTTATTATTCCGAGAAGAGCGCAAATTATTTTGCATCGTGGGCGTGCTTCGAGGCAGATACCTGACTTGCAGTTACATGATATTCTACACTACAGACGATCCTCCGCCCAGCGCAAGCATCTAGGAAGGGAGTTACGATCATTGATAAGCGCTTGGCCTCCGCACCGCACGACTAGCCAAGTAGTCCATGGCGGGCAGATTTAGAGTAGGCTCGGAAGGCAACCGAGAAGGCACACGTCTAGACCTCGATGCCTTCCAGGTTGGTGCCCTAGGACAATAATTCAGTCGCATGTTAGTTTCCGATAAACTATTGTGCTCACTAGTCTCGGTAGTCGCACGTACGCGTCTGTTCCTAAAATAATGCATCAAAGTCAGAATACGAAGGTGCAGAACCGAAATGATCAATAATCACCCCAACCGTCGAGGGAGACTAATTCTAAGGTCCCTCCGAAGTAGCTGGAACGGGTGTCAGCGGCATGCCGTGAATTGACATGCGATACGCACGTTGCGTAGATGTTGCTCATGGGGAGGCCGATGCCGATCCGTGACTGCTTCCCAGAGGCTGGTAGTGAACCCCGCGTGGTACTCCATCGGCCCACCTGTTCCCCTACTGTCGCCCAAACACCGGAAGGATTCGAGCTTGCAGAACGAAGAGCACCAATCCTCGCGTCTTCCATGCGTCCCGCGTTACGGATATGAGAGAAAGAGAACAGATCCGACGGGAACTTGATGAGGTTCTGAGGCGTCAGAAGGCCACCGCCTTCGACATCTCAGTGACGTCTGAAGCTGGAGGTAAACACAAATACTACCTTGATCCGATATCCGTATACCAACATGTTTGTCTCCCCCGACGACGGTTGCTAGTATCGGTGGAAACTCCGGCGAGTCAATATACTTCAAGGCAGTCGCTCGCATTGACTATGTTTCATATGAGCGTCGTTTCAACAAGGGAGTGCAAACGACTCACGTTCTTCAGTAGCTCCAATATTATGTACCTGCGGACCATTGGTTTGTGAAGCGATCAGACACATTAAATCTGGTCGCACTCAAGATGTTCTTTGATATAGGAAAACTTGGTGTCCAGGTGCCCTTCAATCATGACTTCAGGCCATTTCCGATTATGCGGATCAGGCGTGTCGATGTCATCTTCAAAGCCAAACGGACGTTCACGTAGCAGCCTGGAGCATTTTTCGATGGACCTCTTCACGTCCAACCCAGTGAATATGATGCCGACGTGGGGCTCGCCCGTGGCTTCCTTGGTGCGACCCGAGTATACATCTGACAGCGCAAGATGGTGCTCGGCTAAAACACGTCTGGATACACGCGATATCAGCATGCGGCGCATGAACGAGTCAAGCTGATCCGGGGGGAGGTAAGGAGACGATAGAGAGAGCCCCAGGGAGAGATTTGGGATGACGGATGCACTTCAACGAACCGGGATTAGCATGTCTACAATCCGTTGAATGGAGGACCTCACTGTTCTTGCAAGACTTCTCTTAGGAAGTCACAGTACTCGTTATTCTCCGAAAGATTCGTAATGGGGGGATACTTTCTGAATCTGAAGGGGCAACATGTCATCTCCGGCAGCTGCGCATTGTTCGGAGACACAAGTGCTCACCTCTCGAACGCTAACCAGTACAGCTATCCACGATGTTAGAATAAGGGAGCGAATGTGATAATCTCATACCTCGTATACTCGGGCGACTCCCTCCTGCGTTACGACGATATAGGGCAGTGCTTGAAGGTCTCTTATCCTATGTGCGAGCCGTACAGGCAATTCGGTGCGGACGTAGTTGGCGCTCTGAGGGCAGAGTCGTATTGGCAGTAAACGAGCTTAAGGGGTTTGCGCACACACCTTGATCAACCGGTCCTCATCCATGGATCGTCCAAAAAAGACCTGGGCCTCTATTGAGCATTACGGGCGACGTGTCCCAGACCAAAGCAGTACCAATTGGCGTAGTGTGAGCCTTTTGGCTTCCTTGGAGGCATAGAGCTCGAGTTGGCGATTCTGGTAAAAGTTGACTGCGGTAGACAGGCAGCGTCGCTTGCACTCATTGGCGGAATCGCCGTGAGGTGGTCTGAGATGCCTTTGGGCACGCGGGCGACATCGTCGAAGCGAGGAATTGAACATGAATGTAGTTTGAGCTTGAGTCCGGGATCACCTCGGCCAGGTTGGAGGTGACTCGTGTCATTATGTACGGTGTACTTCCTGCCAATTGATATGCTGGTGCGTGCTGCACTCTGACCATCGGTCTCATGCAATTGCGAGCCGAACATGATAAGAAATCAACGAATCAAATGTACTGCTGCAGCTTGTGAAATCTATATACATGCATTTATAGTAGTCCTTCCGAACGCAACCCGCCCATAACCAGGTAAGCTGATCGGCGGTCTCTGTCAATGCCGAACCAGTCCCCTTTGGTAGGAGGAGGGGGGTCGTCGCCGTAAGCGTAGATATCGTCCTCGTCCTCGACGGGAACATCACTTTCTTTCGGTGGTTGCTGTCTCGCTGCTTCGTCGTCTTCGCGGACAGAAAGAACACCGGCCCATTGGCTGTCGTTACTAGTTACTGCAAGTGTTTTGGCGTCTGGCCGTGGGGGCAAGAGTGCGGTCAACATATTCGAGAGCAACTCAGATGTCCCGTCCACGGTCGGTGAATGCAAACGGCCAACGGGTAGATATTCAGCCTTAAGTCAAATGGTGATGTAGTCACAGTGGGGGGTAGTTTTGATTGGAAACATACCTCTATGATTAATCCCTTCATCTCTCGCGTCGACAGCATCACATTGCCAACTCTCACTAACCAGTCTGTCCCTATTGCAAACACCATGCCTTCTATCGTCAATTGTTGACTTGACATTGCTTGATTCCTTTGCGCGCCGCCTGATGTCGATTGCCTTGCCGCAACCCACCGAGACTTGAGCTGCGAGATGAGTTGCTCGAGTGCCATCGGAGGTCTTACAGTTACTAGCGTTGTGCGATAGTGCGTGCAACTCTGCAAGAAACTGTCGCCTGAGTTAGCGGGATCGACGACCGTGGCTCGCTCAGGTGAGACACTATCTTCGACGAGAACGAAAACGGAGTCGTTCATTTGGAGAGTGCACATAATTCGATCCGGCACTGGCATGTCACGAAATGGGGGCATAGGGAGTCGGAATGCTTTAATAGTGATGTTCCAGTTTCCGACAATTTTGCCCTGGAAGCAAATGAGAAATAAGGTATTGGCCATAAGTTACGGGCTCACATTGTAGTTTTCTAGGATGTTGTTGGAAATGATACTCAGACTACCATGGACTGGTGCGTTCACCCATCTCGCAAGCCTAAATGGATGATTGCGTGTGGTTATTGTAGTTCATCGAACGGGAGCAAGTCGGATTACCCTGTAAAACCCATTGAAGGTTGTGGGGTCAGTATAACAACGACCCAGATCTGTGATACAGTCACGACCCCGTGATGTGATCCGTCGTGCACCGTCACAGTCTTGACGGTCACTGCACTTACACTTCTTCCACACACCACACACAGCTCCCATGGCCGTCAAACGAAAGGCTAGCACGCTAGAGGGGCCAGCTTTGAAGCGAAGGACGCGATCCAGTGGCGCCGTTGTGGAACCTCTGGACTCACTCCCAGCTACTCCTACTAAAGTGATTAGAACGTACGGGTCCGGAAGAACGCGAACAGTCTTGGCTCAAACACAGAGGGAGAACGAAGCTGATATATCGGAAGGCGACGAAGGGTCGCGCGAAATACCACATGAAAATTCTATCGACAGTGAAAGCGGCTCGGAGGATGAACTTATGCTTTCGCCCTCAAAAGCATCGAGAAACGCGAGGGTGACACGCACGGGCACACCTTCGTCCAGGCGAGTCATGGAATCCGTCGAGATCCTAACTCCTTCAAAACGAGCACCTCGTATCTACACGAGCCGTAGCTCGCGTAACTTGTCTGAAACCCCAGGCTCTTCATCTCGCCTACCGAGCGTTCAACGGTCCGAGCGTAGCCAGACACCCGAGAAAAGCCCACATCTAACATCGCCGAAGAAGATCAACATGTGGGTAACAAACCCTGCCGCGTCAAATGCTCGTTATGTCGGGCCGTGTTTAAACATGCAGAAACGTGCAATCCTCCACGCACTTCAATCTTTGCCGGATACAAGAGCGGACGAAGGGGATGAAGACGAGGAACAGCCTCGGAATGAGATTGTCATGCAACAGCTAGATGACCTGCTAAAAGCAACTGTTACGAGAGGGGAAGGAAATAGTTGTTTGCTGTTAGGTCCTCGTGGTAGCGGGAAGAGCCGTGTAATTATACATCCTTTCGATGTTGTCCTTGTCTCACGACGCTCACCCAGATTGTCGAGCGATGCATAGCCAATGTGCCCCAGAAACCCATCATAATTCGCCTGTCCGGCTGGACAGAATATAACGATAGGCTGGCTATGCGGGAAATCGCACATCAACTGTTTCAACAGACAGGAACTGCTTATAACATCGATGAAAATGATGATCCCGATGCCGCTGGAGAAGATAATCCTTTCCTTGATACAATAGAGACAGAGCAAAATCAACTCCTACTTCCACCACCTTCGCATCTTCCGGCTCTAATATCCACACTACCCACTCTTTCAAGGCCCACCATCGTTATCCTCGACTCGTTTGACCTCTTCGCTCTCCATCCGCGTCAGGCACTCCTATATTGCCTACTCGACACAGTACAGAGTTGTCGCGCTGGCTCGGGCCGTAGCGGGCTAGCTGTTATTGGCATAACATCACGGTTGGACACGACCAATCTTCTGGAGAAGCGTGTCAAAAGTCGCTTTTCGGGGCGAACCTTACGAACCGCTCATCCTCGGGTTATGAACGCATGGACGGGTCTCGTTCAAGAAGTTCTCAGCACACCTTTCTCTGGCAACGAAGACAACGAAGAACACTTCGAGACCTGGCAGAGCTCATGGAAAACCAACGTCGACGCCTTCATTGCAGACGATGCTGTGGAAACTTTACTTCGCGAGGTGTTCGCTGTTAGCAAGGACATTAGACTATTGAGACATCTTCTTGTGAGTGGCAAATCCTTACCCCATCGTTCAAGCTAACCCGTCGCGGGTTAGATGGGCCTTATTCTTCAATTGACCGAAGCTTCGCCTTATCCTTCAGCATCGCATCTGTCGGCAGTCATATCTGCACAACGGCTCCGTCTACAACATGGAGAGCTGCACGGTGCGTACGATCTCCCACCCCACTTCTTAATTTATATCTTCGTGCCTGTAGCTTTACCATACCCGTCGCTTTGCCTCCTCATTGCTTGTATGCATTCTCGAACGGCTGGACACGACACCTTCACTTTTGAGATGTTGTACGAAAGATTTACTCGACAAGTGCGCGCATCGACAGCCGCTCCTGTTCAAGTCAACGGCGGGAGCATTGGCATGGTTCGCTGTCCACGACCGGTCATGATGGGAGTGCGTATTAGTGGATTGCTCGCCGTTCGACGGTCGTACTCACCATGATCTTCCGCGCATTAGGCCTTCGAAGAATTCATCGCCTCTCGTATTTTCGTATGCGTCATGCCCGCAACAGCCGTCGTCTCAAAGGAGTTCATCAAGTATCGCTGTACAGTGGAATTCGACGATTTGCGGAAGGCTGTCGCAAGGACCGGGCACGCACATCTCAAGCGGTGGATGAACAAACCACAGTAATTTATGTATTCAAGCTAATCGATGTTTGTGTGCTAAGTGTAGAGCTTGGAAGAAGCGTGTATTGGACAACCGAATAGAATGTAGACGTATTGTAATGAGGACACCGCTTTTTGAATACAAGAGAGCTCGTGAATACCAACATCTGTTCCTAACAAGGCATCAACGCCTGTTATTAACATGAACTACATTATTATCGTCGGATATTAAGAAGACAATTCAATGCATCGTTATTAACAGACATTGTGTTATTAACTTTTGTTGTTAACAGAAATAGCATCATTAACGGCCGTTATTAACGAGCAGTGAGTTATTTACAACCGTTAATAACAGGATTCGCATAATTAACGCTTGTTAATAACCGGAATCGCATTATTGACAAACGTTAATAACGAGTGACCCATTGTATTGATGCCATTTACCTGCAACAATCTGACAGAATGCGTTCCTAGTGGATATTCATTGGAAGTCATTGTTATTTTGCTTGGTAGTGGTAGTACATTAAACATTTTCTGATTTTACTTTTGCACTACGTGTTATGGTGGGTCAATTCTGCTGATGCTCAACCTTTCCGGCTACGAAAGCACACCGTTCTGTTTCCTCCGTGATTTCAAGCTCTATAGTACTTCCGCTTATCGTGGTGCTGCCCACCGCTTGCTGTAGCGAGATTCGATTACGCTGTTTCTTCGAGTATTGGGGCCACGTAGGTGAACGAGCCAATTTGAACGTGTTGGGGTTCCCTGCTCGTACGAAGGAAAGCCAATAGGCAATTAGTTCCTCGGCGAACGAAGTTTCGATAGGCGACATCTTGGTGAACGTCGTGGTTCCGTTGAATCTGCGCCCAGGGAAAAAATATAAGCACAAGTGTCACGACACTGGAAAGATGAAGGCAGAGCGAGTCTGACCCTGTGTTGGTACCCAAGAACATCATCCAGTTTTCGGCCGCATGCCCAACTCCCACCCCTCCGCTCGTCGGATTCCTCTGGTTATACCGGTATGTCCAGGCATTGACTCGCTCAGAAAACGCGCTGCCCATGATCGTCCTCTGTATTTGCAAGTTAGAAGAAGACTAAGTAACTCAGCCGCTTTGACTTACAGCACATATTAACTCAGATTCACCAGTTATCACTTCGTTCCTCTGGGTGACGTTCGAGAAATCGGACTCTGGATATACCTTGGCATACTGCTCAAGGTCTTTCTTGTCGAGAAGTGGGAAGAAAATGGGTAGAGTTGTGCGGAAGTCAGCACTGCCAGAAAGCGTTTCGTTGGAGGTCGCTCTGTCACGAAATTATGATCAATGAACGGACAGATACATGAGACCAAGCTCACCCTACTATCAGAGGTACTCTATGAAATCTACCAGCGATTATAGACTTCGTCGGTAGGTCTGTGAACAATTTCCCGTCCAGCACGGGATGGAAGCCATTGAATGGACCAGAACTGGAACTTTGTTAGTGTTGGGTCATTACTTTCGAAAGTAAACTTACAAAGCACTTGTCCCACTTGCGTCTTGCGCTCGTGCAAGGGCGCTGATACTTGCTGTGCGGAGGCAAGATAAACGCTGGGCTATTTTACCCGCACCACAACCAGCCTGTGAAGAGTAGAACTCAAATAAGGGCTATGAGAGGATCAGGGGCACTCCTTAAGAAAAAGACGACGATCTTACCCTCTGCTGCTCTGGCGTGACCAAAGGGGTTCGGTATACACTCTGTGCAATCGCGCCAGAAAATAGCTGCCGTTGTACATTAGCAACTAGGTGCAATTCGACAGAGGAACCGCCCGCGCTTTCGCCAATGATCGTGACTTTAGTTGGGTCGCCGCCAAAGGCATCAATATGTGTTTTTACCCATGCCAAAGCCTGGATTTGGTCCTTGAATCCAGCATTGAAATCGCCGAAGACTGGGTTTCGAAATTCTGGAGTGGCCAGAAAGCCGAAGGAGTCGAGTCTGTAGTACACAGAGACGATGACCACATTTGGACTCTGACGAATCCAATGATCGAAAGGCCAATTGCGAGGGTTGCCGAAGACATAACCTAAGTATCCGTTAATTAGCAACCCGTTTATTCGAGTGGGATATTGCATACCTCCTCCATGGATGTAAAGCAACACAGGTACTAATACACTGCATGGGTGAACTTGACGTGGCGCGTACAAACGCATCCTTACATTTACTGCCTCGCTTAGCACCAACGGGGGCATAAATATTGACCTTCAAGCAATCCTCGCTGCCAGCGCCGCCAGCATCGCCGCCTATGATTGATGTCAACTCAACTGCCTAAGTATTATGAGTGACTTGCGTACCTCCCGTAGTTCCTTGCACGCAAGGTTCGGGGTATTCTGTTGCATCTATCGCTAGCCCACGCGATTCTTTGCGAACACGAGCAGTATTCAAAGGCAACGGCGCTCTGAAGCGTCGCTCACCCAGCGGAGGTTCGGCATACGGTATTCCAAGGAATGCGTTGGTGTTGGGAAAGGTTCGATTCCCAAGGTAACGTGCATAACCCAAGTTGACTATGTCACCTGCGGTCGCTGCCCCCCATGTCCGACCAGCGAGCGCAGCAGCAAAGAGGAATAGCGCGAAGGCCGGGGCCCAAGTCATACTGAAGCGAATTATTCCAGCAGCTCTACCAGATGTCGTATTTAACGAGACACGACTTCTGGTGGGAATCTTCGAATTCTCCGTTGGCCTTCTGAATCCGAGACGACCCTCATGGCAGGTTTTCTCTGGAGGGGTCACGCGTGCGCGTTGCGTACAAGAGATCGAATTTGCGGGTTCGGCGCATGCCAAATTCGCAAGTAGAGTAGCTAAATCTTGGACTCGTGAACCACTCAATATGTAAGATGGATCATTGGATGTAAGTTGGTAAGTTTCGGAGCGTCACCATAAAGCTTTCGGAGTTTCAACTGCTATTGACTGTGAGAATATACTCCTGAGTAGGGGGGCTAAGCGCTAGGGGATGCCGCCAGCGGGCCGCTTCATTTATGGGCTCTTGTTGCTTACATTTGCGCATTCGCGATCCTACGAAAGCTTCTAGACTGTGCACCACAAGGACGCAAAGAGAAAAATCTCTCTTCCTTGAGCAACGTTCGAATCCTCGTCGTTCGGCGATATCGTACCTCCTCAGTCAAGTAGGCGTATACGGCTTCTCACGATTAGCACACCCACGATATGACCTGCCTGGGAGTTCTGAACGGTCATAATGCCTTTCTATGATCGCGCTCAGTCATCGATACAAGTCACATAAGTCAGACTATTAGAGAGGGTGTCATATAATTACGGCTGCTGACGCAGCTCAAGGCGTTGGGGTCGGCTACGCATGGTGTTGCGATCCTTCTTCATGGCCGAGTGTGGCGAAGGCAGGACATGAAAGAATAATCACGGTTACACCTTACGCTGGAGACATTACAAACTAGTCCTCTCGTCTCGGTTGCCCAGTATTTTCCCAGTATTTGACTCAGAGTGTTGTAGGCGGAGTGTAGGAGAAGGCGGAGACATATAAACGAGTGTCAGGTAGGATGTACCCAAGGCGAGATACGACGATACAATAGAGTGTACACACAACGAGATACGGACGAATACAAATACAATCAAAATACAATCCAGAGAGGGGTATAAACGCTCGAATTGCTGAATGCTGAATATTGAAAGCTGAATTAAACAGCCAAGCCGACCCTATCCACGCTATAGTTTCTGCTCGCCATCGTAAGCTCTTTAGGGTGGAAAGGATCAAAACTCACTGCGGTGCAAAGGATTTCTCCCAGCCCTTTTCGTCCCAGAACGAGACAAGATCATCCTCCCTAAGGCTATTGGAATGAGTGTTGCTACTAGCCACAGGTTTAGCTCGTGGAGGGGTCGCTTTGGTTTTCCGTGTCGGAGAGAATTCGATCCCCAAGAGTCCAAGGTCCATCTCATCGGATCCGGAATGGTTCGAAGACCCGCTCGAGGGTTCGGGGCCGCTGCTGCTACCTTGACTAACATTCCCTTCCTCGAACACACGCAAACTAACGGAACTCGCCTTGAGGGAAGTATCATGAAGAAGTGTTTTAAACCCTGCGTCCATGAACAGGTCGGGATCCCAGTCGCTGGTTTCCTCTATGAGTTCCTGAATGATTCCCAGCAACGCAGCCTCGTCCTCGTCAGCATCCTTGAACGACGATAAAGGACGAATGCAGTTGTCTTCCCCGGGTCTCTGTTCTTGGGACGGTTTGAGGCGTCCATCGGGGCATTTATTGGCGCCGACGGAATCTGAGGATGGGCCCTCGGGCAAGGTCATGACTCGCAAGGGTGATGGTCCAATAATGGGGCTTTTTCGTACCCTCGGGGTTATAGATCTAGGTTTCTGAAGAGGGATGCTAACTCCTGGAGCTGGTGGTATGGGATAGGGAAACATTGGAACGCCCGGGGTGGAGTGAAGAGGAATTGGTGGCAATCCGTGCACCGCGCCATATGTCGCTTGAGCCGGAGACGGGGAGTGATGGGCACCGAAAGTCGCAGGAGAAGAGAAGGGGCTGAAATCGGGGCACGTCATATCCAAAGGTATTTGAGGTATCTTGGATAGTCGCCTTGGGTTTCCTGGCCTGACGGGCATGAGGGCGTACGGATGAGATATCTGGACAGTCTGAGGCAACCCTTCGATGGGAGAATTAACCGGGAGCGCCGGCCGCTTTTTTGACCTCGGTGAAATTGGGAATCGGTGTTGTAGAGCAAAGAAAGGTCCAGAAATTGGGAGCGCAGGTGAGGGGGGGAGATTCGGAGTACGTCTTGCTCTGGGAGGCAATGGCAGTGGTGGCTCTGCGTGGAAGTGGGGGTGGACGAGCCGTAAAGAGGAATTACCGAGATTTAGGCCAGATGTATCGGATCTGCGGCTTCGAACGCTTTTCAAGCTGGTGTGCCGCCTTTTCCTGAGAGAATCTGCCTGTGATGAAGAACGAGAGTCGGCTGGAGCAGAGAATCGGCGTGGTTTAGGCGTTTTCGTGTAGGCCTTAGTCGGATATGAGGGTAGTCGAAGAGATCGCGTTCGGCCATGTTTTGTCCCGTCTCGAAGATTGTACAAAGCTCGACTTTCGACGACGGTAGACACAGGTAGGCCTGACTTCCCAATACTGACCATGGAACCTCGGCTGATAGTACTAGAGTTCCGGGAACGCCTAGAATGCTTCGAGTATTCCCGCACGTAGTAGAGGCTCTGTCCTCGGTAGCTGTTCGCCTGAATGTCGAAACGCGTTTCTGATCGCGGGGAGCCAAAGAAACCAACCCAGATGCCGCCGTTGCGAATGCTAGGCGAGGCTTTCGAAGGCAGTGACCACGCTGATTGATATTGAGATCCTGTGCTGTACGACGCGTCGAACTTTGTAGAAGCATTTGGCGAGGAGGACCATGAAGGCAAGGCCTTAGCAAGACGACGGTGTCTCATAAATAACAACTTCAAGGAAAACAGAGTAGTCATGGCGACAGTGATAGTAAGAAGAACAGCCAGGCATGCAGGGCCAGATGGATATGCGGATAAAGAGAGTGGTGCAGCAAGTACTTGCGTTGCGAAGAGAAGCGGAAATAGAGATCGCATGGTCGGTTGTGTGAAGAAGGAAGTAAGTGGCTCGGAGCGCTCACCCTGCCTTTAGTCGCACGCTTTCAGGGGTACCGGTAGGGGCTTAGTACTTAGTGCTTGAGATTTCCACTTGGACTACGTGCTACACGATTGTTACATCGACTATTAAGTACTTAAGGCTTAGTTGTTCCTGTCGTAGGAGTCATGGACCTGGTCGCGAGCTGTAGAGAGCACTGCGATTCAGTATCAGGCTCTTCAGCACAAAGCCAGTCTCACCCACCCTGTCGCTTAGCTTTCTCTTGGTCAAGGAAATCCAACTATACTTTGGCGTCAGTTTTGTTCTAGATGCTCAACCACTATTACCTACGCCTTTGGTTTCAACGATACGATCAATAAAGGCGCCCGCCAATCCAGCACTTGACAGATGATGAGACTCTGTTCTTATACCAAGCAACAGAGAGAGCAGTACTCACGCAATCTCCTTGGCCTTTTCATGGCTGGCAGGTTGCCCGTTCTTCTTCACATGGTTTTCGTACGCCTTGGCGGCCTGTCAAGCGAGTCTTGTGTCAACATTTATATGGAGCCACGGCCTGCGACACGTACCTCGTACGATGCAGCAGCAGCAATGAGTTCATGGGAGAGCTCTGCCTTGTGAGGAGCATTGACCACCTAAGATATCGACATAAGGACGCGGCCCGAATATTTATCGGGTGGACGCAAACCTGGTTGTAGGCCTGGGCTTCATCGGAGTCGTCGTTGAACCAACCCATTGTGGTGATATAGAGAAAGTAGCAAGTAGTGAAGTTGAGAGAAAGAGAGATGCTGAGAAATAAGCAGCCTGAACTTCTCCTTTTTATAGTGTGGTCGTCACCAGGACCCCCAACAATCTCACCTAATCCCAGCTAATACATGTCACCGGTTGCGCAAGGAAGGTTGGCGGCGCCCCATTGACAGTCCCTGACGCCATCTCGGAGACTGTTCGAGCCGTTTCGCAATGCCACCACCGATCCATGGATGAGATTTAGCCCGAAAGGATGCATTCTCTGGTTGCGATATCGATGGATTTAGATGTGGAACATTGAGTACCGGCCTGAATGACCTATTAGCCTACATCGCTGAATTCTGGGACAAATCCACACCAATGCCAGTAGTCTAAACATAAACATCATGGACTCACCTTTGCCCACATTCACCTACCAACCGGCGTTCCGGGGTAGGGAATGTCGGGGGTCCTGTCCAGTGCCACCACGCACATGCCTTGGAATTAGCGAATAGAAGGACAATTATAGCTCAAAGAGTTATTTATAAAGTAGGTAAAGTAAGGGAAAGGCACAGATGCTATACAAAGAACAGGATGAACGCAGAAGATGAACGTCCGATGGGTAACGCAGCCCTCATGAGTCGTCTCCATCAGAATCCTCTTCATCAAATTCGTGGTTTCCAATTGTGCTGCGCAAGAATTGTCGGCGATCCCCAGGGGACCCGGCAAGGTCCAACTCAGACGAGCTGTCACTACTCC
This sequence comes from Sanguinoderma rugosum, assembly GCA_017499575.1. NCBI lineage: Eukaryota > Fungi > Basidiomycota > Agaricomycetes > Polyporales > Polyporaceae > Sanguinoderma > Sanguinoderma rugosum. The sequence goes on along the minus strand of VTPW01000003.1, from coordinate 1,677,041 downwards.
AATTCGGCTCTGACTGAGCATCCGCAGATAACAAGTTAGGGGAGCTGCGGAAGCGGTGTGGCAGAGTGGCCGCCATCTTGGTGAACGATGTCGCTCGCAGTCTGGAGAAGAAACTGGGTGATGGTGGGGTTTCGGTCGTGGTAGGCCTTGAATCTGATGGTTCGCGCTCCGAGTTATCGGTTCCCCGTCCTTCATGATCATGTCCATTCGATCGCGACTGTAAGAGATCAGAAGCCCACTTTCTGCGAATAACGGGCAATCGCAGTGGGTCGGGGATATTCGTCGCCTTCAAATCACCCCGTGGAGTACTAGTCCCAGAATTAGGGGATGCAGTATGATGGCCTCGTTGAAAGAACCATCTAGAGCCATTGGCAAAGGCAGCTTCCGTGTCTGTGTCTACTGAGAGAGGGACATCAGAACCAGTTGGAGGTGGCGTGGTGGATGCAGGAGGAGGGCCAATCTCTGAGTCCACCGCCCGTAGTGGCCTATCTGTTCGAATAGAAGTTCGACCACCTTGGATCGTTGTTCGCACTGCTTTGCGCCCAAGGTATATCTCCTTCTCGATTTTCGCCCTATTGGCTATCATGTGGAGCTATAATAATCAGTAATCAGCACCAGATAAACATGCAGCACAGCAAGGATCTATCCACCTTCGGCCAGGTGACCAACTCTCCCACATGTATCATTCTCTCGAGCTCAGGAGGATCAGGATCAGTCAAAAGGCGGAACCAGTCCTTTGGATGAGGTATTGAGCGATGGAAACGGACCCGTTGACACCACGTACCCATAGCCTAGTTCGAGGCCAGATCCTTAAACAATCAACCACGAGAGTCAATGGAAGGCTCAAACATCGGGGTTGAAAACCTACGTGACAGAACCGTCGAAACGTTGCAAGAATACACTAGACCAATCTTGTCCCAGGAGCTGAGGCAACAACTCAAGATCTCGTATGACCTACGTAAACATATGCCGGTTGTTAGCATATCGAAGGCGGAAGGGTGACTAACTTACTTTGAAGTTCTTGGTTAGTTCATGTTTGAGCCATTGTTCGGCTGCAGAAAGTATGAAGTTGCCTCGCCAACCTTAGAAAGCCGTCAGAGATGAGGAATGTAAACTGCAATTAGGTAGGTACCTTTGCCTTTGCGGTGAGCCACAGGCTTTCCAGCCGATCCACGAGGGGCGAAAAAGAACAGATGTACATGCGGATTGACTTGCGAAACGACAGGATGTGTGACTGCAACGGGTGTTTGAGACCACCGAGGAAGCGAAGAACTTATGTTTACCATTGAAGTACAGATTCAGTGATTGCAATGGAATGTCGACTCTACATGCCCGTCAATGATGGTCAAATGGTGAGGAACGAGATGATTTACCTAAGAGAGCCATCCTTAAATTTACTGCCCCAGCTCCAGGGTGCGACAGTACCGTCAGCAATCTTGTGCAATAAAACGACGGGGTTGAGAATGCCGGGCACCGCGGCGGAAGCCAGAAGAGCGGTCCAAATGAGTGTGTCGGGTGCAGTGATATAGTTGAGAAGCTTGGTGGGCCTGGCCGTGAATGGTGAGTATCAGAGATAGATATTGGCTAGGTTGGTAGGGCTTACGAGTGACGATCAGCCGGGATAACTGATATGTTAAGAATTCGGCCAGTTCGGAGGTACGCCTCCTTGAAGGTCATGGAACCCATTGTGAAGAAGGTGGCCTATGACATAGCTTAGCATGCACTGGTATACACAACAGAGAGCAGACCAACCTTTCGAGCCCATCTAAGCATGCTAGTCAGCGAGATGACGTGAAAGAAGGCATGGCAGTAATTACATGATACTGTCGAAGCGCGCCCCAGTCGTCCAAAAGCGCTTGAACCAAACGGGGAATGGTTCCTCGCAAGCCGTAATCCTGTTGGCGAGTTCTGGGACCAACAACTTCTTCAGTTCTTCATTGGTTCTTGTACACACTAGGGCGGCAATAAGGCCTCCTGCGCTAGTTCCAGTGATGACACGTGGAAGCAAGTCTGCGTCTAGGAAGGCTTTGACCACACCGACGTGATCTCGAAGACGATCAGGTACGATGCAGCCAGATCCAACGTACTGCTCACAGTAACCAAATGATGCACCCCCTGACAGGCATAGGGCAGAAATGCCTATAAATGGGCGATGAATATGTTATGAATATATGCTCTGAATAAACGAACCGAGATTAGCATTAGCACTCTTGAAGAACCGTCGCTTCTCGTCCAACGAAAGCTCGGGGGACTCCCTGATGTACGTAAGTGCTGATTGTAGCTCGTCGAAATAGCCTGAGTGAAAAATAATTAGCAGAGCCAAGAACGTGAGTTCCTAGCGTACTTTCGACGAGGTTCTTCGTTCCGTAGAACGTCTACACAGATATGAGTCGAGCAGCACTATGCACGAGAAGAGTTGCGCACTTCACTGTATATTCTAGTTGATTCTACTCCGCCAAAATTATCCCGTATGCAAGTTTCTAGGACGCCGAGAACCCCACGAACGTCGTTCTTCTCTCGCAGATGGGCCAAGGAACGTTTGACCTAGGATACAACTAAGTGACCGTCGTAAATAATTAGTAAGTCTGGATTGAAGTACCTTGCGGACAAGTTTCCAGTCATAGTAAGGATCTTCATCCACCTTCTTCCAGTCGTCGAATTTCAAGTATTCATCCAACGTTTTCGCACCAGCTATCCATTCCTAGCGACAAGGTGAGAAGTGACGGTGGGATGTGTGCGTATAATCATACCCCGTAGCTACTCGACGCCCGTAGTCGTTTCCGCATTGCCCCCTTCTTCCCCCGCCCTACAATATAGATATATCATTGATAATGTAGGCGAACTTGGTTCGGGCCCACATGCAGATATCCACTCCTTTGTATTCACAAGTTGACGGATAAGCACGTACAAGCTGAACTCCCCGGCGATGAATAAGAATATGAAGAACTAACAAACATAATGTTGGCGAGTGAGTACACAGAACGACGACCAACATACCAGAAGCGGCCAACGAAGCAGTAGGAACAGCCAATCCTGCCGCTTTCCATGGACTCTATCTCGTCGCTTTCTCCTAAATGGACATATCCATTGTCAAATGCTGCGAGACCCTTGAACGAGGATACCCACGCACTTCCTGATCCTGATGTTTATTGGCGCAAAGTCCGAGAGCGCAGAGACCTTTCGCACTCTGGATTGAGCCTGAGGGGTAGGCGTCCCCGGTACTGACGCATCCCAAATATCGTCCGGGCTATTGAGAGCAGCTGCGAATGTCTGAATATGACTGGTATTGTTGTTCTACGTTAGTTCCACCTCATACGATATCAACGATACCCGATACCTACGCTTCGTTCACATAGTCCGTTTCGATGTCGGGAACTCGTCTCCATTGTCGAGAATCTTGTGAAATTGAGCCTTGTCGACGTCTCATCGTGGTAGCATGATACAGAACTGCGAATGACGGAAGCAAACCAGGCCTGAAGCTTGGCCCCCTTGTGGCGCCGTGACGCCACGTGACTAATTTAGCTCGAGCAGTAGCGCTCGTGACTGTCGGAACGCGTTCTTCCCATTGACTCTGAGTCACTACTGCTGCGTGGACTTGGAATTTGAATTTGAACCCGCGTTGAACCCAACTCAGGATGTCGACTCCTAGCTCCCCCAGAACTGGATCCCCCGAGACATCAGCTCCTCGTATCATCTCTCCTGAAGCTCTTGCAGCTGCGGCTGAACGAAGACACCAGGAGCACCCTGCAGCGGGTCCAACTGCAGCTCAGTTGGCGGAGGAGCACGAGAAGCGGCAAGCATTCCGGCGACTCATAAATCCTGGAATTTTCGAACGCAACTCGAGGGAAGTGTACACGGCCGCAATCAAAGTACATCCTGAGCTTACTTCGACCTCTACTGTGACTCAATGGCAGCTCGCTTCATCATCTCCGTATAGATACTATCTACACTTGCAGAGAACTTGTTGCGTGAACCAGACAATCCACATTATCAGCAGTTCAAACCCACGAATTCGATAATCAAGCAACGACTTGTCGACCCGAAGGGTACACTGGAGTATGCCATCGCAGTGAGCTATGCATTCACTCCAGTTCCAAGTTTACAGTGTTCTTAAGATTATCAAGATGGGCTTCCGGGCAGAAGTCAAGAACTTTCAGCCGTATTACGTCTTCAACCCACGAAAGCTGCATGATCTACAGATTGGCGCTGCCATCCTGAAGGAGGCGTTAAATCGTCAGTCCGAGAAAGACGAGCGTGCAAGTCGTGCTAAGCAGGAAGAGAAAGAGGCGACTGAAGCAGCGCTACTCAAGGTAAGTAACCGAGTTGCACCCACCTTTATGTTGTGTCAGGGTCCTGACCTTTGCAGGTGAAATTGGCGTATATGGACGACCGCAAAACGAAGATTATGACCGACGAGAGGGATAGGCAGCTTCGCGAAGCCCATGCTGCTGCTGTCGCTGCCGCCAAAGCACAAGCTGCTAGTACGGATGGTTCTGATGGCCCTGTGTCAGCGATGCGGGCGGCATCCTCGACACCGTCTGATGATGATGACCTGCAACCACCGCCATATGACAGCCATCGATGAGCAGTTGTATATTAGGAGTACATACATATATGAAGTTCATGAACAGCAGAGGCAACAAATCTACAAGAAGAATTAACGCGACTCTGCAAGGTGCCTATGTAATCCGCGGCTAAAGAAGGAAGGGGAAAGAGTGTCTGCTCTCAAATCTATCTCACCGGCCTCCCGCCTCCGGGTAAAGTTGGTGGTCGGGGCGGAAGAGGGAATTCACTGATAGTATCCATATTCAGGAAGGATTCTTTCTCCCCTTGCGCTAGAGAAGGGATCAGGACTTCGAATCAGCTAGATAAGTGAGATACGTACAACTATACGCCCGCACTCGCTGCAGGACTAAACTATCCCTGCGTTTAGGAAGCCGCGACGGAGGAGAAGCAGGTCCCTCGATCGGACTCATTTCCCTCTTGTGTGCCGCTGGATGAGAAGGCAGCCCAATCGACCGCGTTCTGATTAATCCAGGTGACACTTGCGACCTTGGAGTGGCAGCAGAAACAGATCGCCTGAGGGGCGACCCGCTTTGGCTGGTGGACGAGGTATCAGCGGAATACTTTTGCGCGAGTGCGGTCACAGAGTTTCGATACGGTGACGTCTGCGTTGTCGTCTCGACGTTGCTAACGCTGACCAACGGCGGAGAAGCCTGCGAAATACTCGCTCTACGTGATGGTGATGGTCGGCGGAGAGATGGTACTGGCGGAGGCTCCCTAATAACGACCCTCGGTTGCGGAGGAGGGGAAACGGGACTTTCATCATCGTCTTCGAATATTGACTTAGATCGGGACTCCATCATGACAATCGCATGCAGCTCCGAGTGTGTCAGCTGGAGATGTCGGCCATGAGGGTTCGGTAAAGTTGGAGGCGGCGAAGCAGCGAAGTCCTCAGACGAGTGTTGAGGGGTGGGCGGTTGGATCACAACTGAGGGCGGACGCAAAGCGTGACGCAGGGTAGTGTGCACCTGGAACCTGGGAACACGAGTTGGAGGAAGAGGTTGCAGTTTCCCTTCGTAAGCTGTGGGATATATCTCGAGGTAGGGATAAATAGGACGGTCTAAAAATGGTCAACCAATGTCGAAATCGGAAGTTGGGGCGAGCGCTTACACAGGTTGAAATATGGATAAACATTGGCCAACGAACTCGTCGTTTCTGTACGGCCTGGTACGGGAACCTCCATGGTCAACGAGGGATATAGATCGAACCAAGGATACACAGCTGGGTCTGAAGAGGAGAATACTTATAAGAGGTGAAGGTAGAGGCAAAACATAGGGATACTCACAGAGGTTGAAAACGGGATAGCGAACTTCATAGCGTCCGTCGATTGTTGGCGCAGCCGGCTGGTGTCGATTGACAACGGGGTGAGTTGTTGAACCTGGGGTATATATATAAGTAAAGGGTGTGTCAAGCGTGTAAGAGGTACTCACGAATACTAGCGGTAACGACAGAAGGGTAGATCTCATCTAAGTTGAACGGATACGGTTTGCTCTTCCCAGCAAAAGCAACTCGGCTAGCTGATCTCGAAGGAGTTACCGGAGGGTAAATTTCGTCCAGATTGAAAGGATATGGCTTTGGACCAACAGGAGGAGCGATAACGACAGCAGGATAGATATCATCTAAGTTTGCGGGATATGGTTTTGAGCTTCCAACGATACCGATGGTAGACTTGGGCCTGGTGGCAGTCGCGAACGAACGATAAATATGCCCTAGATTCAATGGATACGGCATCCAACACCCGAAATACAAGTCTGATGAAGGGTAGATTTCGTAAAGATTCATAGGATATGGCGCCGAACCGCGGGCAGAGGTACGGGATTGTGAGGTGGGCACTATGACATGACCAGCCAATGCACGGTAGATGTCAGCGAGATTTGCGGGGTATGGTCTCCAAATGCCGGGATACAGATCATTGGAAGGGTAAATCTGACTGAGATTTGTAGGGTAGTGTGCCGAAGACACGATGGCTCCCTGGGACTTCCGAGGAGGTAGAACAAGGCTCGTGAGTGGACGATATATCTCGGTCAGATTGGCGGGATACGCTTTCCAACATCCATGATACAGGTCCCGTGAAGGATAGATCTGGTAGAGATTGGAAGGATAAGGCGCCGAGTACGAGATGGGGGTGAGAGACGTAGGAAGGACAGCATGCGTTAGCGAGCGATAAACCCCATCTAGGTTGGCAGGGTAAGGTCTCCAACATCCGGGATAAAGGTCCAAAGATGAGTAGATCTCATGGAGATTCGAAGGATAAGGCCTTGAGGCCTTAGATTTCGAAGAAGCCTCTTTACGTGTCGAACGTGGAATCGACGCGTATATGTCCTCCAAATTCATTGGGTAGGGTTTGTGACATCCAGGGTACAGGTCGCTTGTTGGATAGATCTCGTATAAGTTCATGGGATACGGCTTTGATTGTCGACGTGAGGACAGCTTGGAACCAAGTGAAACCGGGGTGTAGATGTGATTTAGATTCGTAGGGTATGGTTGTCCGCTACCAAGATAGAGGCTGATATCCGGATAGATCTCATAAAGGTTCATAGGGTAAGGTTTCGGGACAACATCTCTGCGCGATGCGGCTTTGGCGACGGGAGGGTAGATGCCGTTGAGGTTTGTGGGGTAGGGTTTCGAGACACCGTGGCTGCCCGATGCAACTCTGGCTACAGGTGGGTAGATGGCATATAGGTTTGTGGGATAGGGTTTGCTGTGTCCTCCAGGCAATCTACTTGGCTTAACCGTGATGGGTGGGTAGATCTCGTAGAGGGAGAAAGGATATGGTTTTGAAGGTCCAAGTAGAACAGTAGGGGATGTCCTCACAGGGGCCAACGCAAGACGAGAAGCAGAGACGGTCGGGTAAAGGTCAAAGTGAGGATAGACGGCTGGGTCTGAAATCTAATCAGTACCTGTTCTAAGTAGAAGGCGTAACAGACTCACAGAGGAGGAAGTAGGGATACGCTGCATCACGAATGGAAGCCAATTGCGATCCTTGGGAGAAGGCTTCGGCGGACGGAGAGTACGGGTGGTTGAAGAGTCGAACATGAGCGTTGGCGTGTAAGGAGATGACGGGGATGTCACCTGCATCATCTTCGTATGGCCATGTGTGACTGGAAGCAGTAGATTGCAGAGGCTCTTCGAACTGATCGCCTTCTTCACCTTCGTCGTACTCTTCGTGCTCCTCGTGGGAGCGCGTGTAAGGCCAGACATGGTGCCAAGGGCCCTTGTGTTCCTCGACCACTATTTCACGAACTTCCTCAGTGGTGACAGGCTTCTGCTGTTGAGTGTACGGCCAAACAAGGTTCCACGGAGTAGCACCTGGAGCTGACGTTTGAACGGCAACTTCTTCATCTTCTTCCACTAATTCGACTCCAGCTTGCAAGACATCAACGTCTTGAGGGACATCTTGAGAAGATGCCTCCAAGGCGGCAAGGTTGTCATGTTGTTCATACGGCCACACAAGTCGGGTCGACTGCGCCAGCGGCACCTCGACACCTTCGTCTGCTTCATCGATGATATCTGCATCACTCGCCTCCGCCACGTCTTGATGATGGTTGTAAGGAGGCCATACAAAAGGCCATGGGGCACTTTCGTGGAGGTCTACAGGCGAAAGTGGCCGGCTCGCCAACCCACGTCTGTCCATATGCACAGAAGGTGGCCTACTCGAATACACAGGCGAAGCGGGCCACGAAGGCGCGCCCCAGCTCGTAGCAGTCGCTGGCGTTATAGGACGACTGAACACAGCACGGTGCGCGATGTCGAGGGAAAGCCGAGAGTGCTCACTGGCAGGAGATGGGGGATACGACAAAGGTGCGCCCCAGCTTGTGGCAGTTGATGGGGTAGGTGGACAATCATCGAGCATGCGACGCGCGATATCTGGGGACGGGAGGCGGTCCATGTTCGAGATGGGAGAATAGGCGCTGTCGTAATCAAAGGGGCCGAAGGACGTGCATACGGAAGGCGTGAGGCATACGGAGCCTTGGGCACGGTGAGCTAAATGCACCGAAGGAAGACGGCTAACTGAGGATACCGTGTCGTCGTCGTATTCTGGAGGTCCCTGGGACGACACCGACCAATGGAAGTCTTCCAAGTTCATGTCATCTTCTGTCGAAGGAGGGTTGTCTATTGGTAGGGCATTAGGCATGTTCGCTGGTTCGAGGCTGGTTTGACCCTTTAACGCGAGTGACGAAGGTCTCAAGCTCGCGCTATTGCGCCACGACGTGACTTTCTTCTCCAAGTCTAACTTAGCAGTCAATGGCTCGTCAGCTTGAGGGATTGGAGACAGGTGATGTGGGCTTGGTGCTGCGACTGGAGGAGAGAGCAGAGCCCCACTAGCGGGCGTGGATCGTGCAGACATTGACTCGTAACGGTCTACAAGCGAAAGTTTCCTAGGAACGTGTCTACCCTTCGGCCTCTGCGGGGTCTCGTTCATGTCTTCAAAATCATCTTGGAACGTCGTCTTGCTCTCGAGGCGCGTGTGGTCAATAGAATGAATGGCAGACGGCGCGACCGACATGCGTTCGAGGGGGTCGCGACGAGACGTTCCTAACCACGCCGAGTACCAACGCGCTTGCCTTGTATCAATGTCGAATTCAATTTTACCCGTGATAGGTGGCCGCGGCGGTGAAACCACGGAGCGTTCATCGAAAACATGGTTCCAGATGAGTTGCCATGATTCGTCGGACACTCGAGGCGTGGAAGTGAGCCCGCTGTCGGAGAAATGGTAGTAGATGCACAACCCTGAGGTACTTGGAAAATTAAATTCTCGCGCAATCGCAGTGAGTTGTCCATACATCTACAATCACCGCGTATGAGCGCAACAGCAATTCATCAACGAAAATTGATTCATACGGTTGGAAACAACGGCATCAAAATCCCATGAGACAAACGGTGCGGGGGTCCTTGTGATAGAGTGTGTCCGAGCTGACCACATTCGTGCAACAACGCTTGAGGAGGAATGACAATGATCAATGGCTTCGAGGGCCTGGAGATGGATGATCTGTCACGGTTATCTCGAAGCGGAGAGTTGTGGTAAGCCAGTGTCGAAACCCTTCTAAAGCGGCTGGTGGGCGACTCAGAGAGCTTGGCTCCGAGTTCTTCTGGATCGCCTACGCTGCGTGAGGGTAGTGGGACATGCTGGGTCAATGGAGTGGGCATAGCGGTGGTACCAGGAGAGTCTGCATTGGTTTCCGGAGGGCTAAGTGGGTGCCGCTGGGGATACTCAAAGTGCGCCGCCGCCATACGAGCCATTGTGGATACCAGAACCAACGAACGAAGGGGGGAAAGGGAACGAAATGCTGACTAGCAGCAGATACGAAATCTAAGGTGGAGGAGCAGGAAAGAGAGAGAGAGCGTAGGAAAATAAATAGACGTCCTCTGCTGAATGTGAAGCACTTGATGCGATCAGACACTCAAAGTCTGCATAGTTACCAGGCAAATATTACTCACACCTTCTAGTCAAACAAATGATTTGCGAAAGACCTGCTTTCAAATTTCTTAAGCTCTGGTGCTGGTGAGGAGGACCTCAAGTTACGGTGCTAGATGTAGTAGCATATCGTGGAAGGGTGCTACGGCCAGCAAAGGCCACTCTGGGACCACCACCCAGGCAGCAGTCAGGGGTGGGAAAGTAGTTTCCATATTGGTCCTCGATCAAGGCGCGTCGCCTCTGATACCCCTTTCTCCCTCCACTAACTTCTAGAATTGCAATGGAAAGCAGATTAGCCCAATGCGCGGCCTTGGGGCAGAAGGACAAGGCACAAGCTTACATATCAGTACTATCAGATATATTCTCGCGTCAAGATGACAACCAGGCAGCACAAGACATCCACTCGTTGGTCGATCACATCGTCCATCAGGATAGCTCGACACATGTTGCAGGCCGACAGGTGCTCTCAGAGCTTGCAAAGCTGCTGGGAGGAGGCGCCATCAAGGATGATGACCTCCGTAAAGCTGTCGTAAATGACTCCATTGAGTTGATAAAGTCAAGAATCAGCTATGAGGATCCAGTACGCGATCATCATCTTCTTGGACCGTGACCATTGCATTGAATACCAGGAACGCAGGCCAACGCGTTGCGTTTCCAGCTCGCGGACATACTGGAACGAGAAGAGGAGTGGAGCGATGCTGCTCGTGTGTTGATGTCCATTTCCCTCGATTCCAGCCAGCGGTACGTAGATCCACTTCTGCAGCTGGGTAACCTCGCAATGATACTTTACAAAGCGCCATGTCCGACGAGGACAAGCTCCAGATCTACGTACGAATAGTTCGCCTCTTACTTGAGGATGAGGACTCTGTGCAGGCCGAATCATATTACAACCGTGCAGCTTCACTGATGCACTCGACCACCAATAAAGAGACTGTATTACAATTCAAGCTGTGTCAAGCTAGAATCAGTGACTATAGCCGTAAATTCCTAGAGGCAGCAAGCCGATACCATGAGTTGAGCTGGGTGGGCGAAATTGACGAAGAAGAACGTCGGCAGATGCTGTAAGTGTTCGCGACTTACCTCACCGGGATCCTCACCTTCACGTCCACAGCCTAGCGGCAGTGACATGCGCCGTTCTTGCCCCGGCCGGCCCAAATCGATCCAGAGTACTCGGTTCCCTCTATCGTGATGAACGTGTAGCCGAGCTCTCGACCTACAACATCCTTTCAAAGATGTTCTTAGACCATATCTTACGACCAGCGGAAATCAAATCGTTCGAAGAAACCCTCAAACCTCACCAGCTGGCCAAAATCGCCATCTCCTCCAACGACCGTCTTGCATCCGCGGCCAATGAAGAAGAAACATCGGATAGTTCTGTGAGCACCCGAACGGGTCCCTCGACTGTCCTGGACCGCGCTGTCATGGAGCACAACTTGCTCGCGAGCTCGAAGATATATAACAACATCACTTTCCGAGGGCTAGGAGCGTTGCTGGATCTGACCCCTGGTGCTGCGGAGACTATGGCCCGGAAGATGATTGAGCAAGGGAGATTGCGAGGCTCGATCGACCAGGTTGACAAGATCATATGGTTTGAGGGTAGCCGCGAAGATGACGATGCCCAAGGTAAGGCCGGTGGTCTCGGAGACGTGGAGGAGGCCGAGGACACTGGCGCACCGTTTACCAAGCATTGGGACATGCAGATACGAACGACAGCGGCCAATGTAAGCTTCCCTCTATGCAATTATCGCGAAAACAAAATAATGTATAAATTATTATGCAGGTAGAAGTCATGGTCCAACATCTAGTCGAGCGAGGACTGGTCAAAGCAGCAGCAACAATGTCCCATTAGTCGACGAATCTGTAGTCCAGAAAGTACATGTTTCAAGATGCAATGTGCTTCAGAGAGTCATTGCGTTGTGGCCTCAGTCCTGCGGCGCTTGCGGGCCCTCTCCTTTTTTGTTTCGAGCTCATGCCATTCGCCCTCCAATGTTGCCAACCTGTATCGTATTTAGCAATAAAGCAAGGCACTGCTTAGACCAACTCACCCAGTCGGAAGAGCTGCTTCCGGTTCCTCTTCGGTGAAGTAAGGTGCAGCCATCGCTTGCGTTGCCGTGGCGCGTTGTTCGGGGTCATAGGCAAGCAAACGTTCCGCCAGGTCTAACGCGGCGGGAGACATCCATCTTGCAGAGCGTTATTAACTGTTCAATGACGAATAGGACAAATCGACTTACTTCTTGAATAGCTCGCGAAAGTGATTTGGCATGGCTTCCCTGGGTTTCACCAACTCAAACCACGGGAGATCCCCGACCCCTCGCCATCGTTGAGGGTCTGGAGTACCGAATATTCTGTAGATGACATCCAACTGATGTATCTCATCGTTGCCTTGAAATACGGGTTTCTTCGTATACAGTTCAAGCATGATGCACCTGTTGAACGATAAGATGTATGGCGACAAGTGATTTTTAGATGAATCTTACCCCGCACTCCACATGTCCACCTCAGGACCGTATACAGTGGCACCGAATAACAATTCGGGAGGCCGGTACCAAAGGGTGATGACACGGTTAGTGTAGTCAACTCGTCGCCGTTTGTGGTAGAATCGGGCCAGACCGAAATCCGCTAGCTTCAGCTCCCCCCGGTTGTTCAGCAGGATATTAGACCCTTTGATATCCCTATGGATGACTCCCTTGTGATGAAGGTAAGCGAGCCCAGCCAGCATCTGGTGGCAAAGAGATTTGAGATGAGCGTCCTCAAAGCTGAACTGTGTTTGCGAAAGGACACCGGTCAAATCGTGGTCCATGTACTCGAAGACCATATACACCGAACCTATTGGACATAAGATACAGTTTTGTATATCAAGCGAAAGGGGAGTCACCATTTGAGACCATCATTTCATACAGTCTGACAACGTTGTCGTGCCGCAAAGATTGAAGGAGCTTGATCTCTCTCATGGCAGTCACCGGGAAACCGTCGCGTTCAGTCTCCATTCGTATACGCTTTAAAGCGACGTGGACCTTTGTGATGGTATTCCTTGCCTTGTATACTTTCCCGAATGTACCCTCACCAACCTGACTGACGATAGCGTACAACTCTTTCTCGGAAGAGGCGTACTCCGGGATGTCAATATCCTGCGAACCGACTCGTTCGGGAGGATGTATATCATGCTCAGAGTGTCCAACGGGGGTTACTTGCTCCTCCTCGAATGCAACTGGCGGGGGTGTCGGTTGTTTCTCTACCACATTTTCTACCACATGCGGTGGCGATATTGTTCGGAAACGACGAATTGGATTCGGGGGTAGGAAGTCAATAGGAGTGAGAGGTGGAGGCGGCTTGGGAGGCAGTAGAGGAGTAAGTGGCTTGGGCGGCAGGCCTCGGGGAAGAGTGTCACTGATGATTAGATTGTCTTTTCTCAACGGTAATTGAGCAGACGGTTCTGGGACCCAGTGTGTTATTTGGGGTTGGGCTACCTTAGGAATTATGTCGTCGTCGTCATCGGCAGGGAAGAACCGTTTGAGAGCAGAGCTAGTCTGGCCGATCGGCTTGAAGCCTGCGCTCTTCGGCTTAGAAGCTTTGGGGGATACAGGTTCTCGCTTCTGCTCCGGGGTAATTGACATTGGAAGTACAGGATCAGGAGCGACCGTGATATGGTTATGCGGTGATGGGATGGTGGACGGTGGAGGCATTTCAGCCGCGTGAGAAGGGTTCAGAGGTAGCGGATGACGAGTCAAAGTCTCTGCATTGTTGCGCTGAAGGGCAATATGAATCATCTAGCTTAAAAAGATGAAACAGAAAAAACATACTGATTTGCCATTTGACTTGGATTTAGACTTCTTCGAAGCACGACTAGCGTTGGTAACCACGTAAGGTGGGATCGGAACACTACTGGCTTGGGGAAGTCGATGGACCGGTTTTGGTTGACCATCCGGGCTCGGGCTTCGTGAACTCCTTGTTGCACTTGACATAGAAGATGCACTTCGGTTGCGAGGTCGGCGGCTATCCACACTGCGACGAGATGTCGATCTGGGTGACGGCCGCTCGTTCTGCTGCTTCCAACTAGTACGTCCGCGCTCACTAGCTGGAGAGGGTCGTGTAGGACTTGATGCTCGTCGTCGGCGCTTGGTAGAGGGTGTAGTTGGCGACGCAGACCGGCTTCGACTGCGAGAGTAGCGCCTGGATGAATAAGATTCAGGTGGCGATCTTGAACGTGAGTAGGAAGTAGAGCGAGGGTGTCGTTTACGATTGGATTTTTTTGTTGCCGTCTGGACAGGAGCTACATCGCGCCGTTGCCAACTTGAATATGAGGTATTAGTATCGAAGCTCAAAATGATGACCCGACTCGCTCACTTATTAAAGTCCCCGTCGTCTGTACGCCAGTCTCGTTCGCGTTCACGCTTTTGCAGTGGATTCTGATCACTGTTCCTCTTGCTCTTCTTGCCCTTGGGACGGTGGTTGCGGTTGCCATTTTTGCTGCTATGGCTTTGCTTGTCGTTCTGGCTGTGGTTGTGGTGACTATCCCGACGCTCCGGCGGCTGCCAACCAGGTGCTGGCTCCCAGGTGCGATCTTCTGGAGAGGGTTCGACGAGGGGATCGATGGGTTTGCTTTCACTCCATGTTTGCTCCCGAACTTCCCGACGAGTATCCCAACCATTGTCGCTTTTCCACTTTTGCCCCCCTCCCGAATGTCCATCATCACGGCGGCGGGTTGGTGAGTCTCGTTCGACCAGTGGTTCCTCTATTACCCTAGATGTGCGAGCCTCGGGGACCCAAGAGGTGTAAGACGTGGATCTGTCTTCGTAGGTGGAGGAGCGCCACGCTGAAGGCTCAGCGTACGAAGACGATGCATACGACGACTCATATCTCCGTGACCAGTCTTCATTGGAGCGTTCGTAGCGATTCTCGCTGCTCCCGCGACCAACCCAACCATCCATCTCCCTTGAGTCAACTGCATCATAGTCATCTCTGCCGTTGCGCAAATATGGGTCAGAAGAGGGAGGTTCATATCTGTCATGAACGTCCGCATCACGCCACGACGGTGGATGGCTCCTGGATGGGAGGGGCTCTCTATCGCTGTCATAATGCCTGCTCTGCGTGGAAGAAGGCCTATAATTGTCGCCTTGACGGCGCGAGTAAGACTCCTTATACGACGAGTCGTCACCTGCAGCCCGAGTTGCAAGCAAACGTTCATCATCCTGCCCCTTGGTATGATTCCTGTTGCGTTTAGAACGGTTGTGCGACGGCATTGTTAGTGTCAGAAGAAAAGTGAGGAAACGTGACGATTTGAAGCTGGCGTCTGAGTGAGAGAGAGAAGTTGAGGCGTGTGGCCGATCTGGCAATGCTGTCGAGAAAACCTCAGCACTTCGGTCGTCGGTCAGTGGGCACACCTTCAGAGTAACACCAAGCAATGCTCACCACGAGGACCTCAATATGAACGAAAGAACCAATAACTTGAAGGAAACGGCGACCGCTAAGACAATATGAGCCTAGGCACTGAGGAACTTGAAGTGGGCACTTACATAACCGCAAAGGAGAGAAGCAACTGAAAGATGGCGGCCAAGGTGGAAGATAGAGTTGGGATCAAGGCGAACCTGCGCTGATCTATGCGCGACGTGGGGCAGACCTCAGACCTCCCGTCACTGTTGTGTCCAGCGACGAAGTACCGGTCAAACGATCAGGCGTCAATAAATCACCGGCCGAATTACTGATATACCCAGAATATTGAAATGCCCAAGAAATGCCACCTCCAATGACCATCATACCATATGCAACCTTAACCGCAGCAGACCATGTAGATTTGACAACAAAGTGTGGGTGCAGTGAATGAGTTGACGGTAGTGAGATAAAAGTTCGTCGGAAGCTTCCACCCCAAATTTGTCCTCGTTGCATTGTACATATCCACTGTCCAACTACTACAAAATACAATGTCCATGCCACACCCAGAGTATTCTACAAGTGTGATGTTGATCTACAAATCATTGAACGTTACATGGGTTCCCTTCGGATAACTCTTGTCCGGAAAGAGCTGCTCTGATTAGGGCTAATTGGCCTCTTGTCATGAGTTGGCGACTACCGCGGCTGTTGGACCTTATTATGTCTTCCTGCTTGTCTATACGAGAGAATTCGCTTCGGCGATTGACTGGCGCGAAGAGCTGATGGCCGATGGTTGATTAAGCGGTAAGGAAAGAAGGGTAGGGTTATAATTACCTTGACGGTCGAGTCAATGCCAGAGACCGCGATGAGAGGCAGGAAGGGGTGGCCCTCAATAACATTCACGACACTCCCATCGCCTTCATAAATACCATGAAGTTCGCCCGTAGCCTTGTGCCAGATGAAGAAATTGCCATCATCTGAACCAGACGTAACGAACTCATCCTCAGGACCTAGAAAGTTTACTAAAGGGAAGGAACAAATTAACGACGAGCGCTGGTTGAATTGTCCGACACCTACCATCTTTCACAGTCTCGACATTGCCGGCGCCAGCGAATCGCCTTCGAGGGAGGAGGATAGGGACGCCAGGGTCATCCCACGGCATAGCGTCCAAAGTGAAGTCGTCAGAGTCAGAGTCATCAAGATCGCCCTGGTCCTCGGTTGCCCGCTGGAGAGGGCTAGACGCCTCATTGTCGTCGGTCTCCGCTAATTGAACGTCGATATGTGATTCGTCGGATGCTATCGGGATCACGTCGGTCCTATGTTCCCGGTTTGGAGGGATGACACTGGATTCATCCTCATCTTGCGGATCATCACGGGTGGAATACAGATATACAGCATCGCCACTATAAGCTGTAGGTTGAGATGAGCGCGAGAATTGTGAAGACTGCAAGCACCCTTACACAATAGAACCTACAGCATTGATC
This sequence comes from Sanguinoderma rugosum, assembly GCA_017499575.1. NCBI lineage: Eukaryota > Fungi > Basidiomycota > Agaricomycetes > Polyporales > Polyporaceae > Sanguinoderma > Sanguinoderma rugosum. The sequence goes on along the minus strand of VTPW01000003.1, from coordinate 1,660,211 downwards.
ATGAGTTCCGATAGAAGCCCCTACGCGCGCAAACGTACCTCATGTCCATTGTGCGAAGACATCCGGGCTCCTGTGATATGTGTCCCGTAGACATCATCATGAGGCTTAGTCTTACGGCCGAATCGGCGTACACAAGTCGCGATGGAAGGGCCAGATGTTGGGGGAAGGGAGCCCCATTCCTCGTCGAAGGAGCGACCCGTGTTCCTGCGATCAAATAGGTATCCCTATGAAACCGTGAAGTCAATAAATAATGAAAATAAATTAGAGGATGTAGAGTTACGTAGGGTGATTCGCCAGCAACAACGAACTGATACGGCGAAAGAGGAGACAAAGCCAAAGCCGATAGTTCATGCTGGCACCTGATTAGAGGTGCTGGACATGATCCTCCAGGCCCACAAGTATGCGGGACACGTAAGTCGTGCTGCCTGACGGAGCCGTCCTGATACGTGGAATGAGAATGAGAATGAGAATGTGTTCTATGAACTTGTTTACCTCTGCCACGGTGAGGAAAAGGTCGGGACTATCTTCAGTGACTATGCGTTTGACTCTGTTCGTATGGCAGCGTAGAACGCGACAGTCCAACTGATTCGCGCTGTAAGTTGTTTCTGGCTCACTCTGTGAATGGGCCAAAGCAACTGCAGCCTCGAAGACCCGAACCTGTTTGTCTCCTGCGACACTCACGCTTCAATAGTGCCCGTCGTTCAGGAATGAACAATGAAACAGCCAAGACGAAGGCTTACATTCGCGTGGAATGCGGAAGCAAGTGGGCATTGAATATATTCGCCTTATGTCCTGTCTGTATGACGGATTTACAGACAAAAGGATAATCCACGTCGCAATCCGAATCCATGCGCCATATCCTAACACTGGAGCAAATGTGTAGGTTGACTAAACGTACACGAGAATCGAGAGAGCGCACGTTCGGTCGTCTCCTCCGCTCAGGAGCATTTGTCCGTCTGGCGTCCAACTCAGGGCATTGACACACCTGCGATTCCATCGATGTCAGTTTAGAGTGAGATCTGAGGGGACATGCGTACGATAGATGTCCATGGCTGTTATCTCCAAGTACATTCACTCGGTCCAGGGGTCGCTGATTGAGGACATTATACAACGAATGCCGCCATAGGCGGTCTGTAATTGAGGAGGTAGATGAAGTCTGGCTCAATATTTGGGCTGGCAGCGTCGGTTTCGCGGAATTCATGGCAGGGTGACCAAGTTCACGGAAATGACGCTTGTTTGGCCGTAACGATCATTGACGCCACCAACGCGAACGAATTGAGCGCGAAATTCGTGGCATTTGCTTGACCACGGCCATGGATATCGACAAACTATTCAAAGTGAGCTTAAATTGGTCTCTTGATGCTTTGCGTGATGCTGAGCATCCATAGGTGCCAAAGCTCCCGACTGGCGGGAACAAGCGAAAGATGCCAGACAACCCGACGCCGGAGGCGCTGAAGAAGATGCGTATGGAGGTACCTTCTCCTCCGGGTGCACCAACATCTGGGCCGTCGAAAGGAAAGTCCCGAGCAGTCACCGTGGAGGATGCAGACGATGAGGAGGAGGACAGCCGAAGAAATTTCGCGCCAGGAGGAGACGCCGACTACTTTGCAGAAGAGGATGGCGAGGGTCGGTTCTTTGGTGGAGGGTTAACGTCAGAGCAGAAGGATATCCTCAACATATTTGACAACTCGACTGAGGAAGGGGATCAAGATGATGTGAGTTGCAGAGACATTACCGTCGTTCGAACGAAGTTGACACACTGGTGTGTGTAGCTCCAGATAATGTCACTGGCAGCAGTGAAACGACTTCTGCTACGCTTCGAGCGTGCAGCGAACAAAAACCAAGACCAACGATCCAAGTATCCCGATGACCCAACAAAGTATGTGACTACCCCACCATTGTCCCCAGGTTCTCACATTCTTCACAACTCAGATTCATAGACTCGGAAGCCGACCTTGACACTGCACTAAAGTCCCTTCTACCCCTGGCCCAATCCCCCATCATTGCATACCCCGAACTCGCTGAAAGCGGTACAATCGAAATACTAATAGGTCTCCTCGCGCACGAGAATGCCGACATCGTTATTGATGTTGTGGAAGTAATCCACGAGCTCACAGACGAGGACGTAGGGAATGAGGGTCAAGATGAGGACGACGTAGAGAACAACCAAGAGGCACTAAGGATTCTTATAGAAACCCTTGTCAGTGTTAGCTGCCTGAATAAAGTGCCATGCTCATTATCTTGTAGCTGGCAAACTCAATCTTGGAACTCTTAGTCGAAAATCTAAGTCGACTGAACGAAGCCGAAGAATCAGACCGACAAGGTGTCTTCCACATTCTAGGTCAGAGGATTATTCGTTTCTTAATCGAGTTATTCCTAACGTCGCTCGTAGGCATCTTCGAAAATATCCTTGGATTCAATCCATCCCTTGCAACGGATTTAGTGTCGAAAACAAAAATTCTGACATGGCTGCTAAAGCGTATCGAGTCTAAACAACACGACGAAAATCGAGGATACGCCGCTGAAATTCTCTCCATATTGCTGCAAGATAACCCTCCCAATCGCGTAGAATTCGGTAAACAAGATGGTGCGGAGGTGTCTCTGAAGGTCCTATCAGTGAGTCGTGCGAGTTCATCACCTGTCCCCTGCCTTTTATTCTTTCCCTTTAGCAATACCGTCGAAGGGACCCAGTAGATGCCGATGAGATCGAATTCATGGAGAACGTGTTCGATGCCTTATGTTCCGCTCTCATCGAGACTAGCGTGAAGGAACTCTTTCTGAAGGCAGAAGGTCCCGATCTGATGGTTTTGCTCATGAAGTAACGTCTCTTACTCACTAACGATGCTTCCAAGCAGTCTAACTCGTTTCTTTGTAATAGAGAGAAGCAACAAGCGCGTTCGAGATCCATTAAATGTCTTGATTATGCTATGGCAGGAACAACGGGAACGGCCATGTGTGAAGCGTTCGTAGATGCGCTAGGTCTAAAGACTCTGTTCTCTGCTTTCATGGGCAAGGTGAGACCGTTTCATGCTGTCAATGTGTTCTCATCTCACACCCACCCAGTCGTCAAAGAAACAGAAGTCCGGGCCAGCTCCCCCTGCATCTGAAGATACACAACACATCCTCGGAATAATGTCCTCGCTGTTCTCGAATCTCCCATCGGAATCACCAGCGCGAATACGACTACTTGCGAAGTTTGTGGAGAATACATACGAAAAAGTGGATAGACTACTCGATATACGGACGTCGGCCCATGGTCGATTGAGTGTCACAGACGCGGAGATCGAGCGAGAAAAGAAGGTGAGATACTCCTGTTCGAGTTCAGGCGTCGCGTTTTATTGACCGTGCACATTGATCAGGCTCTCCTTGCGGATGGCGAAGAAGTGACGTCCGAGGAAGAAGAGGCTTGGTATCTACGACGGCTTGAGGGTGGCTTGTTCACATTACAAACTGTGGACTTCATCCTGGCTTGGATCATAATGGAAGACGACGGGGTTCGTCCTTTGTCTTCGTCGCACGTCGTCGCAATTGCTGATGAGCCTAAACCTAGATTCGAGATCACGCACAGAAGATGCTTTCCCGGAAAAATCAGACGATGGAGGACATTCTACAGACATTGCGGATATTCTACGACAACACTGATGAAGATGGCATGCAAGTCGACAGTGAAAATGGCGTCGAAAAGCCGCTGTCGCAGAAAGACATACTACAAGGTCTCATCTACGCACTCAGCGATACGAAAGCACAATAATACAAGGACATGGTACCGTAGTTATATAGGTTACTTTTGTGATGGAGTAATTCCAGCCGATGCTGAGAGTGCAGTTGACGCAAAAAGCATATCGAGAGCACCTTTTGTCTGTACGAGTGTCCTTTGGAAGCGTACCTCTGCAGTGACTTTCTTTTGTAACCGCAGGAAGAGTGTATCCATAAGTGGTGATTGGCCCAACACTGGGCTGTACACGTCTGCAAGACAAGTTAGTGAGGTAAAAATGTTGGACGGTTATACTGACCTATCAGGAATGCTGCGACGTCACAAACGGTCTGACCGAAACGAGGGTCGGCTACGTATTTGATTAAATAGCGCAATATTGGTTCGAGCAGTACATCGTCCCTTCCAGAAAGAGCGCTTCGCAGGCCGTCACGAGCAATAAGCTCTTGGATCAACGAGAATGTTACGGCCGGGGGCACTTGCTAAATCAAAATGAGTCGAATGTTCTCTCTGACAGTACCAGACTGTTCAAAGGACTTACTTTACGCAATACGGAGTCTAGAGCTGCAGAGTACTTGAAATTCTTGAGCAGTCTATCGTACTCTTTCAGTCTCTTGCTCCGTTTACTCTCTACTCGGAACTCGTCCTCGTCGCCAAGAGCTTTGGGTTTGGTCTTGTTCTTTACAAGACCTTGGCCAATGGGTGCTGCGTTGGCACTTAAAAAGGATTCGTATGACCCGGAACGAAGTGTTGCGGCGGAAGTGAGAAGGTCGGAGGCTGATGGCTCGGATACCTTAAGTTGGCGCCTGCGGACGGATAGTGTTCCGTCTGACATGCCCGCTGCTATGTGTGTTTCATCTGGCTGAGGAAAAGTGTCAACAGCACGAAGGTGTCAGGAAGCATTGCAACAACGTACTGATATTGATACACATAACAGCGGTGCGGGGTATCGCATTGTGTGGACAACTTTATACGTGCTAATATCATAAACCTTGACCATATGATCCAGGCCTCCGGTTAACAATCGGCTTGCATTTGCGTTGAAGGCAAGTGAAGTGACTGTCTTTTGGTGATTCGACAATGCGCGTATACATCGCCCACCTGCAACAATATCCCAGACTCGAAGGATTGGACCAGACGAAGACAGAGCGACAGTCCCCGAAGGAAACATCAACACCTGCTCTATCGGGCTGTGTACGCTGCCTTGCTCGCTTTGGCCCATCACCATTTCACATACATTCGACCGTGTATCGTAGAGTCGGACTGTCGAGTCGTAGGAGCCTGTCAGGATCACATAGGGGCTCACTGGCGATACTTGGCCGGTGCGAACGTAGTCGCTATGATCGGTAAATGTGTTCAGGACTGTCTGGGAGGAGACGTCCCATATTTTGACCGTTGTATCGTCCGAACATGACAGTGCTTGTGTCGGCTCCAAGGGTGAGAAACGAGCAACATGTACTGGCTGCTTGTGCGAGTCAAGGGTCCGGAGGATAGCTCTTGAATTTACATCAAAGACCTAGAATACCTTTGGTCAACATCAGCTATACAAGCCTGGTGATCGCGCAACTTGTACATACTTGTATGAGCCCCGAGTCATCTCCAGCAGCGAGGAGCTTTCCGTCATTTCGGAATGAGGCGCTGCGCACGACGTCCTTGAACCTGGATATTGTCTTGGTCACTTTTTGCGTCCGGGGGGCGTAAATCTGAACGCGAGTCGCGGCTGTCACCGCGTATCGGTGTGGACGAGAAGGAGAAAAATGGATGGAAGTAACGGGGGCATACTCCTTGACAAAGACTGGGTGCTTGAACTGGCGCCAATGCCGCGATTCTGAGCTGTGTTTCTTGGACGCTGTGCGAGGATGCGCCTTCACGATCAACGGTTGGTAGTCCATTGATTGCGCTTGAGTAAAATTGGCGATCACGGCTCTCGTACTGAAATTTCTTGCACGTGATCTCAGAGATTATCGATTGTGAAACAGGAGGGCTGCAGATTTAAATTTTGAAGTTGCTTGCTACCACCACCTCCATCCTCTCCCCCTCGTCCTCTCTTTCTTCTTTCTAGAACCCAAAAATGTTGTTGTACAGCGATATCATTTCTGACGATGAAATGTTCTCCGATGCCTTCCCCTTGTACGCCAGTGGATCTGCTCTCCATTGTTGATTAGAACTAACCAGTACACGATAGGAAGGAGGTCGACGGCATTGCTTATGAAGTCGAATGTTCAATGATTGTCGTTAAAGAGGGCGACGTCAACATCGGTAAGCCCCATATGTTGATATTATTCTCCCTTGCTCACGACCTTTGCACTCGTAGGTGCCAACCCATCTGCCGAAGAGCAAGAGGAAGCTCTCGAAGAAGGCGCCGCCACAGTTAACAACGTCGTCCACTCTTTCCGTCTCCAATCGACCTCCTTCGACAAGAAGAGTTACTTGACCTACCTCAAGGTGAATAGCACGTTCGTTAATTTTTGAGGCATCTAACGTCAAATTAGGGATACATGAAAGCCGTGAAGGAGAAGCTCCCTGCTGATCGTGTTGCCGACTTTGAGAAGGGAGCCCAAGCCTTTGCCAAAAAGATTGTCGCCAACTTCAAGGACTACGAATTCGTGAGTTGATTGAGGATCGCTTGCTTCGTCTATTGATTAGTTTTAGTACACCGGCGAGACGATGAACCCCGATGGTATGGTTGCTCTCCTCAACTACAGAGAAGACGGTGTTACTCGTAAGCAATCATCGCTGCTTGGTACGCTTTGGCTGATCTTGTCCGCTCGTAGCCTATTTCACGTTTTGGAAGGATGGCCTGAAGGAGGTCAAGTTGTAAATGTTTATTATGCGCTATGCATGTTGTATATTTGCTGTCACCTACTCGTCTTACACAAGAGACACAGTCCCTCTAATCCATCGGTAGCTCCGGGCATCGGATAAGCAATCGAGATTAATGCGGCGTCCCTCTCTGCGTTGGATCTCGCTTCGATCGATAGAAATCTGAGAAATTTAGCCTGGTGCCCATGAATCTGACGTCAAGATCGGAATGACTCTGCAGGGACTGCACTATGCTGTGGACGCGATCCGAGAAGGATGAACTGTACTCTTTCACTTTCTGGTAGACCTTGAGCAGCTCCTGCGACTTGTCACTGTCGTCCTCGAGTCCAGTAACCACCCCCTAGTAGAAGTTGAGTATAGCTGTCAAATTCAGCAACAGAAAGCTCGTACGCGTTCCCCATCCAGCCCTCTATCTCGCCTAGCTGATTCCGATAGGCAGTGATTGTAGAAGGTATCCTTCAAGCAGGGATGTAGTCAGTATGTGCACGCTTTCGTTATGTTGCGCTTACCATTGCATCACGGAACTGTAAAATATCATGGAACACCTCTCTGACTTGGTTTAGGACATTATACTAGAAACGATCACAATTCGTCAATTAATCCGTCAACAGGCAAAGAACGCACCTCTTTTCCAGCTTTGGGACTGACTAATAACATTTTCTTCACCATGCGATCCAAGTACGACCGATGTGCGTCGATCATAGCGTCAAGATCGCCTTCCTTTTTCTGAAGGAATTCACAGAGATCCTTCCACGAACACTCAATGACTTCGAGTTGCGAGTAAGCCTGCATTTGACGAACAAAATGTAGCATTTCTGCTGATGCGAGTCTTATTCGATGCCATTCTTGTTCCAGGTCTACTCGAGTTAACCTGCGGGCACAAAGATAAAGTAAATCGGCGTGGCATACCTGCTATCCGTAAGAACGACTCTACATCTTTCGATGCACGCATCCATCCTATGCTAAGAACTCCTTCTACTCGTTTCATCTGCCACAGATGCGAGAATAGTTGGAGGTATTTGACCATGGATTCGGGGTCGACAACCGTGTCCAATGGTGCATCAATCTTGTATTCGAGAGTGAAGACGTCCCAACCGATCTCGCCATGTGAGTATTCGAGCATGCGCGCGTCGAGGCGGCGAAGAACATCTTGTGGGTCGTGCTGGGCATTCGAACACCGAATAGCGGTTTCAAGCGTTGCGGTGAGGTTATGTCGGTAAAGCGTGTTCGCCGGACGGCGCAATGAGGGCCTGTTCAGGATCAAAATTATTGCCGATGTAGGGTGTCAATGGTGACTTACGCTAGAGCTTCCATGAGTTGGTCCGCAAAATCACCGTGCCCAAGTAACAGGTACTGTCTTAATGCTCTCAAATGATCCAAGAGCTTGAATTTGTCAAGGAAAACGTCGAATAGTCGACCGCTAGCAACTTGGTATGCAGCGTCGATGGATCGCTCCAAGCCGGCGATGTCGCTATATTTCAGAGCTATAGGGCATCAAATTTTGGAAACTTGACGTTGGAGCAGCACTTACATCCTCCCGTGTTGTTCATCTTCTCCCTGGTAGCCACCCAGTCGCTATCGTGGCAACTGTAGCGAATGAAATTCAAACTTTTACCAGTCGAAAATATCTACAGTGAATCATAAAGATGTGAGACAAGTGCAAATTGGAAACGTCCGTACCTTGCGTCCGAAGGTTTCCCCAACAAACATGGGCAACATCTCTTTCTGGAACTTGTACTTCGCTTCCCAAAGCTTCAACCCACCTTCCCTGTCGCCACTCATATCATCACTGTCGTTGAACGGGCCGGCGAAACCACCGTCACTAGAGAGCTGATTTATACCGCCGCTTAGTGAAGATGGGTGTGCGTATTGCATGTGAGCAAGGGAAGGGTCCATTGCTACAAAGAATTCCAAGTAGGGATCGTATAGCTCCCCAGAGAACAGCCATTTGTGCAGGGTTGCGAAAAATGGTTTCGACACCTAGAGTAGGCTTGTCAGATGCCGTTCGTTTTCTGGTGTAGTGAAAATCCCTACATCTTCAAGCAATTGATCTGTAAACTTCCGCACGAAGGGATCGCCGTTTTCAGTATATCCGTGGATAATGTTGACCAACGCGCCTCCGTGCGAGTCTGCTAACGAGATAAGCAACGAGTAGTAAGACAACAAACTCAGCATCAATGACCTCGAGCACTCTCCACGCACACACTCATCATACGCATACGCAATCTCCAGTCGTTTATCCAAACGTCCAGCCGTCGAAGTGTCAACCCTATCTCCTCTTCGGGAGCGCTTGGGGAGTCTGATGCCAAGGTCCCAGACATTTGCGATTCAAGGACTGCGATGAAACGATAGTAGTCTGTCAACCGAGCCTGTAAATGGTGGCAGAGGCTTTGCTCGATCATCCCCATTTCAGCGACATTCTCCCTCTCTTTGACGTATGTCTGGACTCGTTTATAGAGGTAGCCCACCTCTGACAGGCGATGGATGAGTGCCTTCATAGCTTCAGAGATCTCGTATTTCTAACGACAATCCAATCAACATTGCTCATGCAGCCAATGACGAAGGACGTACTGGATCCGTAACGAAAGAGAGCTCGTTGACAAGGTGGATACCGTTGTCTTTGTATGATGAGAAATGAACATGCTTGCCAGAGATACCCTGCAACAGATACAGAGCATCGCGAAGCAGGCGCTGTTCCGGCAAAGGGGGACGACCTAAATCATTTATCTCACCAGGCGAAAATTCAAATTCTGGGGAAGACTTACCCATCTTTGCGCGATACTCGCTCAATATTTGTGCCCTCGACTTCCCTTTGCCCTTTGCCGTCGCCGTCCCATTAGGTATTTCGATCGGCGTTCTGGGTGCATGAGAAGATGATTGTCGAGAGGGTGGTATGTCTAGCGAAGGAAGGAAAGCAAGCTGGGATGACTGGGATGGTTGAGAGGAAGCCAACGAATGAAGGAAAAGGATCGCTGCGTGTTTTCGCGTCAGGACTGACTACCCGAAAGGTTTGAGTGAGTAGATCAATGATTTGACGAGAACATACCTGGTCCAGCAGTCTCGAGAGCAAGTTAGTGAACTTCACCGACGACGAGCCAGAAGGGGAATGTTGTAGTACTTGTATTTGGGGAAGATATCAACATCGCTGTTGAAGCAATGATGGTCACATACAGTGTTTCTTGACTAGCGTCGTCAAATGTCCCAGATCTGGATCGTAGTTCTGGCCAATGTGGCTAGCAAAGCACGTTAGCTAAGTCAGCTATGGTCTGATTAGGCTTATGAAGCACCTGCGCAATATATCCTGACAGTGCTGAGTGAGCTCATCTCTCAGGCCGTCGTTATCTCGCGCTTGGGGGACGACACTATCAACGAGGAATTCGAGGTCGCGGGACAAGTTCATGGTTCGGGCTCAGGATTTAGACGCATGATGCACGCGACGCGTTCAATCTCAAGATAGTACCATCACATGACCCAATAAGATGGAATTTATTATTTTGTGTACAAGAAAGCTATTATCTGCGGGAATATGAAGTTACAGCTCATCGTGAGCCTCGGGAGTTGCTGATGCAGCTGGGGTTGCCGCTGGGGTCTCAGCAGCCAATGGTGTCTGCGCGGCATCTTCAACGGGGACGACGGGTTCAGCCTTGGGGAGCTCAAGGCTGTTCTTGGCGTGCTCCTCAACGAAAGCAACCAAGCTCTCGAGGGTGCGGTCACCATCGTAGTCGATGAATTCGCGGGATCCAGCGGGCTTGAATTTGATGGTGGGGAATCCAGCGACACGGAAAGGAACTGAGGGTGGAAGGTCGTTCTCTTGGGCTTCCATCTTGGCACTAAACGAAGGTGTCAGGCTTGAATAAATGGATGAAGGTAGAAATGCGTACATGGTAATCTTCTCCTTGAGAGGAGCATACTTCTCACCGAGGGAATCCCAGATGGGCTTCAAGCGCTTGCAGTGTCCGCACCTTGAAGGACAGTTTAGTATGGCTTGGGAAGGTGTAAGAGAATGAACGCATACCAGGTGGCGTAAAGCTCAAGGAAGACATCCTTGGAGTCATCGAAGACGATCTCGTCGAATTGCTTGCCAACAAGAGTGAAGACAGGCTCATCCTGAGTCTCAGGAATGGGAGCACTCTTGAGCGCAGGTTCGAGCTTGCCATCAAGGTATTGTTGAACCCACTCGCCAGCGGCCTCGGGCGTAACGTCCTTGCTTTGATCGAGAGGATATTTGAGCTGTTGCTTCAAGTCTTGGACGACGAAAGCGGGCCATTTGGTGTCCATGATGTTCAATGCCTTGGCGTGATCACCAAACTTAATGGCATCAATCCAGACAAAGTTGACCTTGGCCTTATATTTCTGAGCGACAGGGCGGATGGCCTCGATGTGTGCTTGCTTCTTCTCGTCAGAGGGGTCGAGGAAGAGGTACGCAAGGGGCTTCGGGCTGTTGGCGTATACAGCGTAGTTTTCGCCGCTAACTTCGTCAATGACGGGGACGGCGAGGTCAGCAATCCACTCTTCCAATTCGGCGGTAGTGACGGCCGAGACGGGGAGGGGGTATTCGGTCTTGGGCTCGTCGAAGCTGCGGTAGACAACGACAGCTGGGGGCTTGACGCCAGCGGCGGTAATGGCGTCCTTGTCGGTAGAGAGACCGAAGAGGTAGTCATCACGGTGCTTCTCGGCGGCCGCGCTGAATTCAACAGCAGGAGCCTCAGTTGAGGAGGCCAAGTAGGCGATGGCGACAACTTTGTCAGCCTTTTGGAACTCTTCGTGATTGGCGGCGGTGACATCGGAAACGGCAGGGAGTGATTGTCTTCAGGAACAGTCAGCCTTGTTCATAAGATAATAAATGTTCGACTCTTACTTGACCATATAGCTGATGATACCATCGGCTTTTCGTGGTCCAGTGTAATCGTTGGCGGAACCATTGCGGAAGACCTTCAGGGTTCTGTCGCGCGGATTAGAGGATGCTATTACGCGCTCTATCTTTTGAGACTTACGGGTAACCCTGGACTTCATGTGCCTGGCAGAGGTCGGGTTCCTCGACACAGTCGACTTTGGCGATTTTGATGTTCTTCTCCTTCAAGGCGGTCGCGGCCTCCTCATAGTGAGGAGCGAGAGCCTTGCAATGCCCACACCTACAGATACACCGTTGTTATGATGATCAGGACGCAGGTGGCTAAGGAGCATACCATGGGGCAAAGAATTCAACCAGAATGAGGGGCTCCGGGTTGACGACGGACTCGAATGAGCTCGCGGTCAAGCTAATGACATCTGAAGCGGCCTCGGCGGCGACCAAAGAGGCCAGCATGAGGGCGGCGCCGGGACAGAGGACAGAACGAAGGCGCATGGTTGAAGAGGAGGATGGGGGTAGGAGGAAGAGTTGTAAAGTGGTGAGAGCAGCGGATGAGCTTTTAAATAATGTGACACGACAACTGACACGTAGACACGTATATAGTTCGGTGGATGCCCGGATTAGGAAGCTGAAACTTGGCTGGGACGTTCTATCACCGGAATATCTGACTGTTTGAATTATCAAACAAGTATGCCAGCAGACTTGATCTCCCGTCACAGACAGTGCCAGACCATTTGTCATGATATATAGAATCCGAAAACATTCTATGCAACACAGGCCAAATGTACGTGTGTCCTACGTCTCTCTCTACAATTGTCCCAAGTCAAAGTCACTTCCACGTTGACGGCCACTCAGATACTTCCTTGTACTAGGTTTGAACTCTCGGGGCGGAGGAAAGTCGGATACTGGGAACGTATGGGGTCCTGCATTTGGGGGTGGCGACGGAACTAGCGAGGGAACATCAGCATGTCATGTGGTGAATCGAAGCAGAAAGACACCAACTTTTACGCTTGGTTGGTCTTCCATTCACCGGATTTGGCATTGAAGCTCGGTTATTAAGGACAGGGGGAGGGCCGGCGATGTTGCTAGCAGACAGTGTCCGAGCCCTTGGGGGAGGAGGCATTAACGATGATCGAGTCTCGGCAGGGGGAGGGGAAGGAGGTTTCGCTGCAGGCTCTGACTCAGATATAGCTCGAGTGCGAACTGGAGGAGCGGGCGGGCCCGATCCATTGAGTCTGCGGACTGGGGGAGGAGGGACTGCTCTGGCTGGGGATGAATTGATAGTGCTGGAAGGACGGGGCGGTGGCGGTGGCGGAGCGACGCGACCAGGTATTGTTGGAGGCGGGGGAACTTTCCTGCCGGGGCTAGGCGACGAGGTGGAATGGGCAATCGTCCGAGGGGGTATAGCTGGAACAGCACGCGACACGGGAGAAGCGCGATCTGGGGAGTCAGCACGTCGAGGAAGTGACGGGGGCAAGCGTGGAGGCGCCGATGGAGGGCTACTGGCCCTTGGAGGTGGTACGGGTCTGCTGGGTGGTGTGGGCGCTCCGGATGGGGGCGGAGGGACTGTACGAGCTGGTAACGAGGGGCGCGCCGGGACGATTGGGGAAGGAACGGGGCGACTGGGTGGCGCGGGAGAAGGTATAGGCCGGCTCGGGGGCGCTGGTGACGGTATCGGTCGACTGGGTGGCGTCGGGGCAGACGCTAGGGTAGGTACAGGTCGTGAAGGGGGCGGCGGCGCGGGGGAAGCAGGTTTCGGAGAAGGAACCATACGACTGGGAGGAGGAGGAGCAGTATGAGATGCTGCGGCATCTCGCTTAGGAATTGAAGGAGGCTTCCCTAATGTTGGAGCTTTGGCTATGAAGTCGTTAGTTATGAGTGGATCCAAGGAAACAGACGGCGTATACCAAGGTTGTTTTGTCCTGCAGGCTTCAGCTTGGGCATGCCACCCGCGAAAAGGCCCGCCAGTTGAGGGGGACCTCCCCCTCCCGCAGCAATCATTGGTGAAGCACCTCCTCCTGCTCTACCTACACTTCCACCTCCACCACCGCCCCCTTTGGGAGTGTCAATTATAGGTGCACTTCGATCATGAGTTTCGGCTTTCTTCAGTTTCTTGCCGGCCTGGATTTGTTGTAGAAGAGCACTTGAAGCCATGGATGTTTATGATGAGTACTGAAGTGGTTTCGGCTGAAATCAGGCGTAACAGGCGAGAGCGCCTAAGATAAATAGAACCAAATAACCTCTCTGAATGGGGCCGTATATCTTGTTGTTTCGTCCAAATTTCTGCTGCTTGGAGTGACGATTGAACTCGTCGGTTTTACTGATCATTGTGCCTTTTCACCGGGGGATTTTGACTTAGGAGGGCCCGATTATTTGAGTGTCGAATTCTGATAATACTTGTAAGCGCCCGGTCACGTGAATGACCGTTTACAGGGTCTCTGCAAGTCGATGGTGTTTGTTCATCCCTTCCCCGCCCCACTGAAGTACTGAAGTTTGAAGATGGAGGCTCCATCGGTGGCGGACCTGGAGCGCCAGGCCGCGAGGATTGCTGACCCAGGCGTTGGTGCGTTTGTTATAATGATTGGTTGGCGTCATCTAATGTACCGCCCAATGTAGACCTCAAAACCAAGCACACACTAGCATGCGAAATCCAGAATATGCTGGACACAATTCGCGAATCAGACTCTACTCGCGTTCTTCCTCAAATGATCCCGGCAGTGCTCGACCTACTGCGTTCGACCGAGGTTTCGTTCCAAAAGGACAGTATAGAGCACAACTTCCGGCGCGTACTCCTTGAAATTGTCTACCGACTACCTATCAACGATGTCATTCGCCCCCACGCCGTGCCTATCTCCAACTGTATGCTGAACGTCATCCGACACGACAATGAAGAAAACTCCGTTAATGCTTGCAAGATATTGATCGACAGTCTCAGAGCGTACCGAATCCTCAGCGAAGACTTCTTAAACGAATTCATGTCGATATTCCAGCAATTCTTCCCCAGATTCCAGACGCTTGCGCAGCAGTATCTCTCCGAGGACTCGATGCAAGTAGACACGAACTCGCTGATGCCTGGGTCGAACAGCTTCAAGCTGTTCGCGGAAATGAGCATGACGGTGATGATGTTCATTCAACTGCACCGGGTTATGTGCGCGCCGACTGTGCAAGTGACGATGCCTTTGGCATTGGAGGCGGTCAAGATAGAGGCCCCCGCGCAGAAGAGCACGCGGGAGCAATACGAAGCAAATGGTGGGCATTGGTCTGGGATGGCGCCCAGTATCAAGAACTCGCAAGTGTATTCCGATTTTGTGACTGCTCAAGTGAAGGTGCGTTCATTGTCTTCCTTGCTATGCACTCCACACAGACGCGTGTATATAGATGGTGTCCTACCTGGCGTATGGAATGCGTATGTCTGGAGAACAGTTTGATTCCTATGGACCACCTATGATTCTTGCGGCATTGCGAATATTACAGGATTGCCCGGCGCATGCGATCAACATTCGAAAGGTCATACCCATTCAATTACAATGACAATGACACTCACATCAGTGTTGTAGGATTTAATGGTGGTATTTCGCCACCTGATGGCCACCCCTCACCGGAGTGCTTTACTGAGCCAGATCGACAAGTTGCTCGATGAGAAGGTGCTTCTAGGACCTGCCATTTCGAGCAGAGAGATCCTAAGGTTCGCGACCATCTACAAACACGCGTCCGAATCTAATAGGTTGTTTGCAGGGTGAATGTATACAGTGCCACAGCTGATCTCTTCCACCATCTCCGCAGCGAGCTGAGTCTGCCTCAGCTAGAGAAAGTCATCCACGTCTTCTCGCGGCTTCTTCATAACACATCTTTCGGCAACAATCTGCATACTCTGTTCGCCAAGATGCTTTTCAACCTCATCGACGTGATTGTCACCAAGGAACCAAGTCAAGGCGCGATCCGCCTTCTGAGTCTTATGTTCGAATCATGCCTTGAGCGACTAGAAGCCCTTGCGGCTATTCAAGTGCAAATAGGACTAACTCAGGACCGAAAGAAGGAAGGGGCGGAACCTCCTGATATCGTGGCAATTGAGAGAGCAAGACCTATTGGCGGGTCCATGCCATTGGTGGAAAGGCCCGAGGACGCTTTACCTGGTATTTTATCCTTCATATACATGCAAAGCCAACTATTGACACCCTTCTCACGTACAGAGTGCCGTCTATTCTTTCGGGCGCTCCTGCACGGATTCCGAGTTTGCCTGTCCGCCTTGCGCAAATTAGACGACTCTGCACCTGATGGAACGCTGATATTCCGCTTCTTCGAAAGCTGCGTTCGGTGCATGTCGTTGATTGAACCCGACCCGCGCGTCTCAGAGCAGAACGACGCGATTGACTGGATAGCGCCCGTGCTCTTGGAGATCAACATGCACGTATTCCAGGAAGTCTGGACGCAGAAGATCGACTTTTTCTTCCAGTGTGCACAGAAGCGGATTGTTTTGCTGAATATATGTCAGTTCCTCCTGAACAGGGAACACACTTCGCCAACACTTTTGGCGATCATCCTGCGGTATCTGATGGAGAAACTGCCGTACCTCGGGGATTATGATGATTTGACTGCAGCAGCGACCATACGGTTGTTCAAGATGGCGTTCGGAGCTGTGGGAGTGCACGCCGCCTCCAACGAGCCCATCCTTGCGTCCCACCTGGCGAAGCTGTTGATGGATTGCTTCCCTCTGGCCGCGAAAGCAACCAAACCGACACACTACTTCCACCTTCTTCGCGCCCTATTCCGAACCATTGGTGGCGGAGGGGGAAGATTCGAGCTTCTGTTCAAAGAAGTACTGCCATTACTCCCGGAGATGCTCGAAAATCTCAACCGACATCTTCTCGCCTCAGACGGCCCAACTCGAGACATGATCGTGGAACTCTGCCTCACAGTACCGCTCCGGCTCACGAACCTGATACCGTATCTCTCATACCTCATGCGTCCCCTCGCGCTTGCACTCAAAGGAAGTCCCGAGCTCGTGTCTCAGGGCTTGCGCACACTAGAACTATGCATAGATAATCTCACCCCAGACTTCCTCGACCCCACACTCAATATCGTCCTCCGCGAGCTCATGGAGGCATTGCACAGCCACTTGAAGCCGCTGCCCGCGAATCACGGGACCGCGCATAACACCATTCGGATACTTGGCAAACTTGGAGGAAGGAATAGGCGCTTGCTCTTGAAAGAGCCTTCATTGAAGACGAGGCACCACTCTGATTCGGCGAAGGTGGTGGTGACGTTTGGCGGAGAGGCGGGGCAGATTGATGTAAGCGCAGTTTCGAAACTCGCGGTGCAGGCGCTGAAGCGTCCCGTCGCGCATGATCGCGCGATGGCTTACGAGTTCATCGAAAATTGCTCAAGTATTCTGTTGCATGAGGTGCGCTATTACCAACGGTCTAATATTGTCTCTAATTCAAACTTTATAAGGGAATCAATGGCAAGAATGTCCAAGACACCTACGTCTTGCTGGTGCAGGGGGTGTTCGACGCCGTCCATATATCGGAGCTAGCCATGCAATCGGAGCAATTCATTCGACGACTCTCACTTAGCATCTTCGACCTCGAAATCCGCCAAAATCAGAACCGAAGCGCGGCGAGTCGTCATATACCCAGTGTCGCATTTTCAGCCTACCTCGAGGCCCTGCCTCACGCTCTTGCCACCGACGACGCCGAGAAAAGTCAAAAGGCTCAAGCCCTTATCACCCGTATTGTGAACGATCTCACTAGCATGACGGAGGAGCAGAACGTGACCATACAAGATGTTGTCATCTTGCTGCACCTGATGGCAGGGCGCTTCGCTGCAATGTCGTTAGAGGATTCTTGGATCAACAAAAACGCGAGTGCTATGGGGATCAAGATATTGACAGGCGCTCAATCACTGGGCATCAAGTGGCTCATCGACAGGCAGATCGAGTTCGTTCGGGCACTTCTACATATATTGAAGGACCTCCCTCCAGACCTCCCACGCGACTACGAAGAAGTGCTGGACGTCCTTCGTAATGTGATCACGATATGCAACTCCGGAATGGACTTCGAAGGCCCGGGTGCCAAGGATTCGTACACGACCATCATTCAACTCGTCAGCTTCTTCATCCCCTCGTTATCCAGCTCGAATACGGTAGTGCGCCAAGCGAGCCAGATGTGCATTGAGTTGCTTGCAAAAATCTGTGGCAAATCTGTGGCGGACATCATGCTTCCTCATCGAGAACGCATGCTCAACGGCATTTACTCGAAGCCCCTCCGTGCACTCCCCTACAGTGTTCAGATTGGTATGATAGAAGCGGTGAGATACGTCGTGTGCCTGGACCCACCGGTAATAGAGGTTAACGATGAGTTCCTGCGCCTACTGCACGAAGCTCTTGGATTTGCCGACGCTGAAGATAATTCATTGATTAACCGGGCCAACCCCAGGCAAAGTGCGTTGGAGGTCACGAAATTGAGGGTGTCCTGCATCAAACTATTGACGGCATCGATGGGCATAACGGACTTTTTCGCACGTCAAACTCAAACTCGACAAAGGTATTTGATATACTATCAGTTAACGAGGTGCTCATATCAGTTTGCAGAGTAACGGGCGTGTATTTCAAATCTCTTTATTCGAGCGTCACCGAAATCAAGGATGTGGCCCATGATGGCCTCCGGGTGGTGTTGTCATACCAAGCCAGGCTTCCGAAGGAGCTTCTGCAGACTGGCCTTCGACCTATCTTGATGAATCTCGCTGACCATAAGCGACTATCAGTGGCTGGCTTAGAGGGCCTTGCTCGACTGCTCGAACTCCTCACGAATTACTTCAAAGTGGAGATAGGCAAGAAGCTCTTGGACCATTTCCGTAACGTGGCAGACCCGCAGATGTTGCAAGCATCATCCAAACTCCCCCTAGCTGACAACGAGAATATTGCGAAGTTAGTTCGCCTTGCGAATATCTTTCATCTCCTTCCACAAACTGCCAATATCTTCCTCGAAGACCTGGCCAACGCTATCGTGCAGGTCGAGACCCAAATGCACTTTTACAGTCAAAGTCCCTTTTCCGAACCCCTGGCGAAGTTGCTTGACCGCTTCCCCGTAGATGGGGTTGATTTCATGATGAAGCACCTGCATTTCCCCCGGCACCTACGGACCATGCGAAGCATTATCCAGGCGAAACTTGCCCCGAATATGGAACGTGAACTCGCCTCGCGAACGTCGATTCTGGTCCGCTATTGCACTCCTGGTGGCGACACTAAGTTCCTATACCCTGCGCTTTTGACGCTTCAAGACTTGGGGGAAGTACGACCTGATTGGATTGCTGAAAATGAACACGTCATCACGGCTTTGGTCTCCCTGTGGCGAGCCGATACATCCAGCAGCGACTCCTCAGTCCTTGTGCCACTCGAGGTCACACAGCGATACTCCACCATCTTAGCCATCTTCTACAAGGCCCTCGATGCTACCCCTCGGGTTGACCTACTGTTCGATGTCGTCTCTGTGTTTTCTCGGAACTGGGCGATGGATGTTGTGCATGTCAAGCACTTCCTGTATACTCATGTTGCAAGCTCCGACGATCTTGCATTCCAACGAAACGTATTCGCTCGCTTCATGATATGGATGGGTGATCCTAACCTTCCTTGGTCAGAGAAAGCCGCTTTCATTCGCTATGTCATCAACCCTACTCTCGTTGTGCTATCCAGCCGGCCAGAAAAGAAGAACGGCCTACTCACCAGTGACTTTGTCAACCGTATGCATCACCTCGTCTGGGTCGGGACGCTTTCTCAAGATATCGATGATTCTGTGAAAATAGAACTCATCCACTTCACCACCCTCCTGGTGCAGCACTATTCAGAGATGCTCGACGAACCTCGGAAGGATATCATCAAGTGGGCATGGCATCATATCTCCACAGACGATGCTATTGTCAAGCATACCGCGTACCTTCTCACCGCCCGCTTCTTCGCCGTGGTCCAGACACCACAGAAATTTATCCTCCGCACCTGGTCGGGCCTCCTCCGCCCGCCACACACCGATGGAAAGACCACGATACGTGCGGAAGCATTGGCAGCATTAGTGCCATCGCTCCCACAGATGGAGCCAGGGGATACCAACTTCCCGCAGTGGGCTTTGACTACTCGTCGTCTGTTGACCGAGGAGGGTACCACTCAGCTTCTAGCCACATATCAGCTCATCATAAAGCATCCCCAACTTTTCTACCCCGTTCGCGCCCTTTTCGTACCCCACATTGTCAATTCCCTCACTAAATTGGGCTTGTCGCCTGCATCTTCGTCGGATTACAGATCGCTCTCCATCGATATCCTACAGTGTGTATACGATTGGGAAACACAAGCTGTTCAAGAAGCAGCAGCCCAAACGGAAAAGAGTAGTGCTGTGAAGACGTGGCACACACCTTTGGGATTTCGCGAAAACATCGTTAGCTATCTGGTGCGCGTAGCCATGATCAACGATCCGACCAATAAGCTAGTTGCGCCTCGAGCATTGGCTCTACTGGAAAAGATGGTGCATCCAAGCGGCTGGAGTGATGTGACCGTTGGGTTGAGATATTTCCTCAGAAGCTTGGAACAGGTAATGCTCCACCCCTCTTTGATGTGTACAACATCTCACATCTACGTCCAGATAGAGTTGACCGGCGACCCTGCATTAGCTCAAGCCGTGGCAACTGCCAAGATCCTTCAAGTTATTTCGGCCGAGCAGACCGACGCGTGGTACACCGCCAATGCGAACCTACTCCAAAAGCTCGTTCGAAAGGGGATGGTTACAGATGATTATAACCTGCATGACGCGTTACATCCCGTCTTCGAACGGCTGCTACGACTGTATCCGTTACCGAAGGAGGACGAAGAGCCACAGCAAGGGGAGATTGCCGAATTCCACACATACGTCCAGACCTCCATCACTAATGGACTGCGAGAGACTACCGCATTGCGTGGAACCCTGTTGATGCTGAAGTCGGTAGTGACGGTTACTCCGGAGCGGATTGAGCCATTCCTCGTGCTGGTGATGAAGCTACTCAGCAAGTTGGCAAAGGAACATCTTAACGCTATGCCGAACGCGACGGGCTACGAAAATGGTGTCAGGTTGATGATCCTCGTTTTTGATATCCTAACGACTTCAGTGGCTTTCCTCTCAGAGCATCGAAGGTGGCTGCTCAGTAGTCTGGTTGCTGTCATCGAAAAGTCGAAGAGTCTTACTCTTTGTCGATATGTTCTTGATCTCGCAAGGGTTTGGGCATTCCGTCAACAAGACGCCTATCCAACCATGAAGGAGAAAGCTAGCCTTCTGCAGCAGATGACGGCTTTCGAACGTAGAGGCGAGATCCTGTGCCATCCGTATCTTGAGCTCATACACGAGATTTACACGGATCCAAGCATGCGACGCGGCGACTTGACGACGCGACTGGAACAACCTTTCCTACTTGGTTGCTATGCTCGGGACCCCGTGCTGCGAGAGAAGTTCATCGACCTTCTTGATATGAGTATACCACGTTCGTTGCAAAGTCGGTTGACATATATCATAGGAGTTCAGAACTGGGAGGGATTGGCCGAGCACAACTGGATATACCTTGCCGTCATCCTTCTTCTTGGGGCATCTGATATGGAAAGCGGGACCTTCGTTGAACGTCGCAGTGGAGTTCTGTCATCGCCCCTTCTACCCAGGCCCAAAACACAGCAGCTTCTTCGCCCCCTACAACGCCTGTTGTATCTAGACCACCAAGTTGCTCACGAGACGTGGATATCAATATTCCCCGCTGCATGGTCGTGGCTTTCACGGAAAGAGCAAGCAGATCTAACCCAGCACATTGTCACCCTACTGAGCAAGGACTACCATATTCGACAATCAGAGTTGCGACCAAACGTTATCCAGACTCTTTTGACGAGCATCCACAGCTGCGTTCCACCGATGACGCTTCCGCCACATCTGGTAAAATACCTTGCAAAGACATACGGGGTATGGCATATATCCTTGGAGCTGCTTACAGCGTCGCTAGACTACATCAAAGAGGACGAAGTCACTATTCGGGATTACGTTTACGACTCTTTGGCGGATGTCTACGCGGAGCTAGCCGAAGAAGACCTGTTTTACGGGCTTTGGCGCCGTAGATCCGTCCATGTCGACACCAACATCGCGCTGGCATTCGAACAAAATGGCATGTGGGAACAGGCTTCGCTAGCCTATGAGTCAGCCCAGACAAAAGCCCGCTCCGGTGCTATCCCATTCTCCGAATCGGAATATTGCTTGTGGGAAGATCATTGGATGCTGGCGGCAGAGAAGCTACAGCATTGGGAGGCCCTATACGAACTCGCTAAAAGTGAAGCAAATCACGAACTCGTCCTCGAGAGTGCATGGCGGACTAAAGACTGGTCCGAGAACCGAGAAGCTATCGAAGAGGAGATCAATCAGCTTCCTGAGGTACCTACTCCCCGTCGTCGCGTCTTCGAGACGTTCATAGTGCTGCTAAGGCCGCAACCCGTACCTGAGAAGCAGACTGAATTCATGAAGCTCCTAGAAGATGCCATGCAATTATCTCTCCGGAAATGGGTTGCGCTGCCGTCTTACCTTTCTGCGGCGCACATACCGTTGCTACAACATTTCCAACAGTTTGTCGAACTACAAGAAGCAGTACAGATCTTCGGCTCTCTATCTTTCACCAACGCCCAGAACCTAGAAAAGAAGTCACAGGAGCTGAAGATGGTTCTCCAAGCATGGCGTGAACGCCTACCAAACTTGCACGATGACATTAGCGTATGGAGCGATCTGGTGGCCTGGAGACAGAATGTATTCCATGCCATCAACAAAGCATACTTACCTCTCGTCGCGACTAACTCAACTCACGGAGGTTCAACATCATCCAATACTTATGGCTTCCGAGGTTACCACGAGACTGCATGGATTGTCAACCGCTTCGCTCATGTAGCTCGGAAACACGATCTGTTGGAAGCCTGTTTCACGTTGCTAGGGAAGATATATACCCTCCCAAACATCGAGATCACTGAGGCCTTTCTCAAACTTCGTGAAGAGGGTCGATGCCACTACCAGAAGCCGAATAATGCTCAAGCTGGGCTGGAAGTCATTAACAACACCAATTTGACCTACTTCAACGCAAGCCAAAAAGCCGAGTTCTACACACTCAAGGGCATGTTTCACGCACGATTTGGCCGCAACGAAGAGGCCAATCAAGCCTTCGGACAAGCTGTACAATTGGACATGGGTCAACCTAAAGCCTGGGCTGAGTGGGGAAAATTCAACGATAGGATATTCAAGGAGCAACCGACTGAGATGCCTTACGCGGCAAATGCCGTCAGCTGTTATCTACAAGCCGCTGGTTCCTATAAATCTGGGAAGAGTAGGCCCCTCTTGGCTAGGGTACTTTGGTTGCTCAGCATCGACGATGCAAATCTGGGTATCTCTCGTGCTTTCGACACCTATAAAGGCGACGCGGCATATTGGTATTGGATCACTTTGATTCCCCAACT
Source organism: Sanguinoderma rugosum (assembly GCA_017499575.1). Lineage (NCBI taxonomy): Eukaryota > Fungi > Basidiomycota > Agaricomycetes > Polyporales > Polyporaceae > Sanguinoderma > Sanguinoderma rugosum. The sequence continues at coordinate 1,637,342 of VTPW01000003.1, read as the reverse complement.
ATGCTTATCCATATCCCACCGCGAAGTCAAACAAGCAAGGTATCTGTTGATCAACATCGCTAAGTTATATCCACAGGTAAGAAAATCTACATGTTCAGCGGACTTATGCTCATTTAAATCTAAGGCGCTCTTCTACCAACTACGCACGACCAGAGAAGAGTTGGTGCTAATGAAGAAAGCTGCTGCAGTTAGAGCGGCACAGCAGGCGGGTGCCCTAGCAGGAAACCCTGCAGCGCAGACGCCAAATGCCGAAGCCACCCAACAAAGCGCATCAACTACCCCTGCGCAAGATGCTACTCAAGCAAACGCAGCCGCGACCCCTTCAACTACCTTCGACTCCATGACCTTCCCAAGCAGACAGGCTTCGGAACACCTTGAAGAGGTCGTTCAAATCTTGAAAACAGCCTTCCCATTATTGATTCTAAGCATGGAGACTATGATTGATCAATTCCACGCCAAGTTCAAGTTATCTTCGGAGGAAGAGACATATCGACACATTGGACTTTTTCTTGCCGATGCCATGCAGGTAGGGTTTCATATCTCTCCATTGCCCCTATATCTTACTCGTGTAGAACTATGTCGTGCGCGTGAATGCTCCAGACGACGAAGGAAAACTCAATCCCCACACCATAATGAGCTTGGGTCGAATGGCCCAAACATTAGCCCCAGCTATTCGAGTGTGTTTCTAATCTATTATGGGCTCGGATCAACTGATCGAACTTCTCGTACAGACTGAATTCCACCAAGACTTCATCGCTAGTCGACCGAATCATAACGAATTTATTCGGAAGCTCCAGCAGTGGCGCGATCGATACGAAGCACTCTTGGATTCGAGGCCTCGCACTCAACCTATGGATGTTCTCAGTCACTACTTGGCGGAGTTCCAGTACAACAAGGTCGATGAAGTCGAGATTCCTGGCCAGTATACTGAGGTTTGTGACTAGAACTAATACCCTTGACATCAATTGACCCTTTGCGCGATTTAGGACAAAGACACGAACCAGAACTTTGTCAGAATACAGAAATTCGCTCCTAAAGTCGAGAATGTCAGGACCAGCGGTCAACCTTGGAAACGCTTCACGGTTCATGGTAGCGACGGCACTAAAACATCGTTCTTCGTACAATTACCATGTACGAGACATTCTCGGCGCGAGGAGAGGGTAATGCAAATCCTTCACACCTTGAGTGGGTATGTCCTACTCGCTACTATAATATCCTGCACGAAGACGATGTTAATCACCTCACAGAGCGCTTAGTCGCAAGAAAGAGACACGAAAGCGAAACCTCGCCTTCCATCTCCCAGCCACTATCTCTTGTAGCCCGATGCTCAGACTCTATCAGATGGACGCTTCTTACATCAGTTTGGGTGACATTTACGACCTTCATTGTCAAGAAACGGGTATCGCCAGGGAAGAGCCGGTTTTGGTCTCAGGAGATAAAACAAAGAAGGTGCTACGCGAAATGCGATTAGCCAATGCGAAGGTGGGCCATTGCATGTGAAGTCTTCTCGCGCGAAACAACTCAACCGTGTATATAGCCCTCCAAGACCGAGTACCTAACCCTCAAAAAGGAAATCATCGACGAAATTCAGCTCAAGATGGTACCAGATGATATTCTTAGTCGCGTAAGTGGGAAACAAGTTGAAGGTCCTCCATTCCCTCACGAAACCATATCAGTATATGACTCGCATCATGGACTCGCCAAGTGACCTTTGGCAGATGCGGAAGCAATTTGCTCTCCATGTCGCAACCACCAGTTTCATGACTTACCTTCTGTGCATCCCTGGCCGGACTCCTTCTCGCTTCCAAGTCTCTCGTTCCACTGGATTAATTGCCATGACAGAATTATCGCCGGGTAAACGCCAGTCTTCGTCCCATACACATTATCTAATGCTGTCCTTTTAGGTATCTCCAATGCAAGCCCTGTCTTCGCGAACAACGATGCCGTTCCTTTCCGATTCACGCCTAACATACAACAGTTCCTGGGCATCGTTCATATCGAAGGGATATTTACATCTGGCTTGATGGCTATGGGACGATCCCTTACAGAGCCTGAGGTATGTCTACAAGTACTTTGATGGGTACTTTGATGGACACGCCTAACCACTTTCTCCTTCCAGTTCGATCTAGAGCAGCAGCTGTGCTTATTCGGGCGTGATGAGGTGACAGCCTGGCTCATGGCTAGAGGAAGACCTTGGACTGTGGATGCACAGTTCCGCCAATTAGTCTCTCTCAACATCGACGGCGTCGTGAAGCGGGCAGAGACGTTGGCGTGCAAAATTGAGCGCGAGCAGGTAGGTCATCATAGTGATCTTCATCACCTCACCGTTCTAATTCCTGGTTTTAGGCGGCCAACAATCCGTCCAACCCACCGAATGTCCCTGTCATTCAGACGATTACGAATCTCATATCGACCGCCACTAACCCAATCCAACTTATGAAGATGGCTGAGCTCTATAATCCCTGGTTCTGAAATTGTTGTCGTTTCGCTATCTGTAGATGTATATAATACTAACATTGTATCCCCGTATTCTATCTAAATGTATTATTTACCCGTGTAAGTAAGTTATCTGCGCCCACACTATTCCGGGGTTCGTGTCTAACTTTTTTTTCTCTTGTTATTGGTCGACGGTCGTATGCGAGTTCAAGGTGGCATCTACATATCCAACCACTTTCGCCACCAATAGCGAACAAATCTAGAGAGCCGCAGTAGGTTCCTTGAGGTTCACGCCTTCAAACGCCACGTTTACGCTCACTTCGAATTCTGCGACATCTTTCACAGACCGTCATCGTTCGCAACGGTCTCCCGCTCCTTTTGCTCGAGCCTGATTTTACCCCACATCAACCATGTGTCCGATCCTGCCATAGTAAACACATGGCTGCCATAAACGATCACAAGCACGGCCTCCTCATGCTTTCGATATACGCACAATTGGCGGCACCGACTCGTTGCTCAAGAAACTCAAAGTCCAATTGTATGTGGATTGAGATGCAGCAAACGTAATACAAGAAGAATTCCACCGCGCCAATGCTGAGGCTGACCCCCTTCCCCCTCTCAACGGAGGTGATTGGATACAAGTCGATGGTTAGCATTTGACTCACCGATGATGTAGCAAGACTCGTCTTCCACGTGCTTTTCGTCGGGAGTCGGTAAGGGTCCAACGCGTCCGAATGGTAATCTCAACGCGGTGACGACCCAAACCAATCGTTTCTACCTTTTAGTCGTTAAGCGAAGTCAGGTTCGTCCGCCTGGTCTCAGCAAGGCCGTTGAATTAGCTCAGCTGACGCTATCTGACAGTGTTGTCCCCGCCATCGTGGCGAGATAGCTACTTGTGGTTGCTCGCGGCCCTAATTTGTTATCTACTTCACCCATGCAACACCCATGTGTGCGCCCACTTGGCTTCGGGGAGAATAGCAAACCCATCGCTGCGATTTCGGCCGTCGTAGGCAAGCGGGAGGATTAAATTGAATATAAACTGCGTAAAAAAGCAAGAATCCCTCATCATCTACATCCTCTCATTCCTCGGCCTTCGTTCTCCTTCCAGTCATCCTCAGCTCAGCATCTGTCATGATTTGCTCCGCCATTCTCGCCCTCGCCTTCGGTATTGCCTCCGTTGCTGGTGGCCCGTCAATCCCTCGCGGAAGGTACATCTTATATCAGTCGTACAATATTATTCATCGGCTAAAACATGTTCTCCATAGGAATTGTGGCACGTACATCGATGACCAAACTGTGGCGACCAAAGAAATGGCATTCAAGCTCCATCAGGTGGCCCCTGGTAGCCTGAGCCCATTGTCTGCCTCGTCTCCCAAGCTCAATGTATACTGGCACGTCGTCAGCAAAGATGACACCATTGAAGGAGGAAACGTCCCGTATGTACATGATTGCATCGTCGAAAGGAGTGGGTGTTGATCGCTTCTTTCTACTACAGTGACTCGCAAATCGCTGCGCAGATCAGCGTCCTGAATTCCGCCTACAGCAGCACCGGACTATCTTGGGTTCTGGCGAACACTACGCGGACAGTCAATGCTGAGTGGTTTGAGTCCGCTGGCCCAGAAGCGTAAGTTGATCTCTTTCTGCATGCTTTCCTTACTAATTGTAGCTCTGTTGTCCAGGAGCATCCAAGCAGACATGAAGGCGGCTCTCAGACAAGGTGGTCCGGCTGATTTCAACGTTTGGACTGTCGGGTGAGCAACTACGTTTCACCTGCCATCGTCCAGTCGTTGACCAATAAATAGCTTCCAGAAAGGCAAGGCAAAGGGCCTCCTTGGATACGCTACCTTCCCGTCTTCGTACGAGGCAGAGCCAGAAGATGATGGCGTTGTGCTTCTTTACTCCACGGTCCCTGAGGGTACGACTCCCGGCTACAACAAGGGTCACGTAAGTACATGTTCACCGTTGTGGGAGACCGTGATTAACTTCTCTTCCTTCTCGTGATATGTATAGACTCTCACCCACGAAGCTGGTCACTGGGCTGGACTTTACCATACATTCCAAGGCGGCTGTGGTCCTATTGGTGACGGCATTTCTGATACGAAAGCGGAGAAGATCCCTTCCGCCGGCTGCCCAGTTGGTCGCAAGACCTGTGCTGGAGAAGGCGTCGACCCAATTAGTAAGACCTAATCTCTCTATCAGTTTAGTCTGATGCTTACGACACCTCTTTGTAGACAACTTCATGGACTACTCTGATGATGAGTGTCTGACTGAGTTCACCCCCGGCCAGATTGAACGTATTCAATCACAGATGCGCACATATCGTCGCGTATCGTTCGCTGGGGAAACTGAAGGGTCCGCACGACTTTAAATAATCCTGCCAACTTCACTCGCTTGAATATACCTTCGCATCCGGGCCGGCTGTATCATTTCTCCTGATCCCACTGTATTATTACTTCCGTCGGATTGTATTTCTTCAGCTCGATTATCGTGTATGTAATATAGTTGCGTCTCCTCGTCTTTATATCATCGCCATTTGTTTATTCCTTGTCAATTCAAGTTCAGTACCGCGAACTTGGATCGATTACACTTTCCCTCCTGAATGTGGCTCTCACGGTCAATATGTTGGTCTCACGGTCATCGGAGCGGAGTAGCGAACTTCGAGACCCAATGGGACGACGTCGCCAACGCACGTTCGTCATTTCTTGACCAAATAAGGCAACGGTCTAGAAATTCAACTGCCCGGATAAGCAGCGGTTTATTATTAGCTTACCTTCATAAAGGCCCCCGTTTGGCTTCAATATTCTTTCCTCCTGCAACGACAAGCTTCGTCTTCGCGGTCACCAGTCATGTCGACTCAGCCGCTCCTTCAGCGGACAGCGACGAAGCGAATTGCCCTTCCTGTTCGCGTAGAGCCCAAGGTTTCCTTCGCGAACGAACGAACGTTTCTATCATGGTTGCACTTTACAGTGGTTTTGGGTGGATTGGCGGTGGGATTGTTGAACTTTGGTGACAAGGTCCTTAATGTTGGCAAGTGTCATTATTGCCGACGCTGAATAAATATCTGTGAAGGTCGGCAAGATTAGCGCAGCAATGTTCTCGGTTGTTGGTGCGTTTGTTTGATATGGCCGGAAAACAACTACAGGAGGCTTAACGGGAATACAAAATCGACTGTCTTGGTCACCTCAGCAATGGCGATTATGGTCTATGCTCTTTACACGTATCACTGGCGAGCAGCATCGATACGACGAGGAGGTAGAGGGCCGTACGATGATAGGATTGGTCCCGTGAGCACCATGTCTTCTTTTTTTGTTGCATTTGTTAAGCTGCCGGCATTGTCAGACTGTCCTATGTTTAGCGCTCCTGGGTACGCTTCGATGTGCCTCACCCAATAAGATGGATGCTAAAATGTTCCACAGTTGCAGTCGTAGTGAACTTTATTCTGCGGTTCTCCCAGTCGGAACCCGAAACATAGGTCTCACTCGATACGGACATCTTCGCCTTCAATGTCCATACCAATTTATTTAACGCTTTCTTGCATCATTCAGACTGACGGCAGTGAGCCTTACTATATACTTCTGAATCGGTGCACGCAGCCGATTGTCTGAAAGGGACAATTTTCTTCTACGTACAGGTACTAGGATATACATCTTACCAGTACAACGAGATTGCTAATTGCGGAACTTTCGTTTGTTGCTGGCGCGTGCTGATGCGGTGGCGTTGGTGTCCACCGACGAAATGGACATTGAACGGCGAGTCTGACAACAATCGGTGAGCCAGGATCCGGGTAAGTCACAGGAGTCCTCATACCGGACGGCGGCTCCTAGCACTCTTCGTGCTCACAATGCTTTGAGCCCGGCCGTCGCGAACACTCTCCTCCTCAGCTTCGGCATCGGCATCAGCATCTCCCTCGTCTACATCCATGGCACTTCCAATGCCAACACCTTTACCTTTACCCCCGCCCCCGCCACCTTCTCTATCTTCGCTATTCCGTATGCCTAGCCTCTTCTTGGCAACTTGGATATCATATTCAAGTTTATCAAGGACCTTTTTCGATTCCACCAGCGCCGAAATGTGTTCCATGAGCCCTTCTAGCCTTGCACAGTTATCTCGCGTCGGCATGACTAGGCGGGTGTTGTTGATGCCTAGTTCAGCGAATATTTGGTTGATTCTTGGCGCAAGAGCAGCCTTAGGATACGGTAGTTTGAACGAGCGCATAAACGCGGGATGGTGGGCAGCTTTGGTGGCTTGAACATTTGGCGGTAAGTCTGTGCGTATGATGCAGTGTTGTGCGTCTTCATAAATGGTAGAGTTGTCAGTCGATAATGAATCAAATATTGGAAGGGTGGCATACCGTAAGCGATAGATTTGGGGTCCCGAGGTTTCCGTACTATGGGAGGATCCAGTGCAATGACATTCGAAGCGGATGTGGGGCTGTCGACGTCTGTGGGAAGGAACCCCGAACTTGGACCTTTCCTCTTCTTCTTGGTATCGATGATAGGAAGGTTGTTGAAAGGACTCTCGTCCTCGAGGACATCAGGCAACCCAGACTCTACACCCGACAGAACACGCAGAAGGTCCTCGCGGTCTTTCTTGAACTTCCGTTCGCTTTGCTCGAGACGTTTGACTTCAATGTACAAAGCTTCCTCTTCTGCGACTTGGTCGGGCGTCCGGTTTTCGAGGCTTGCGACGTATTTCTTCCGTGTAATTTCGCGTTCTGTATTCATTTCATGTGAGCCGATTGTGCGTTGTATACAGAGAATGTACTATCACCTTTGTCGAAGTGGAAACTTGCGAGAAGCGAAGATTTACTGGCTTCATCGCCAGACCAGGGTCGGTTGCGTATGAGCTTCCTGCACGCACTGTAATACCTGTCTTTGAGGTCCTGGGGTGATAACGTAGATTGGTCGTATGTGACGAGTTTAAACAATACAACACTAACCTCCATAGAGCGCGCTGGTCCACCTTGGAAGTCATATCTATCGTATATCACATACCACCGCGTATCGAATTCGCGTACAACATTGAAAAGGAAATCGGTTTCCTCCTTCGTCCATTCGGGATCTTGAGGGTTGCGTTTGAGAGCTATCTGGCTGGTTGTTGGTGGAGTACGCACCTTGCAAGTATTGTGTGTATTCTTCGTCGGTATAGATATATGGTGTAGATTGGACGTTGTATTTGGCAAATGGGTAATCTACAAAGTATGAGCGACACCCGCGCTAGGCAAGGGGTATGCTCACCAGCATTTACGTCAGTCGCAGCTTTCGTCCAGTGTCCCAATTGCAACTTGTCCTTCCGAGCACCGTTGGTGAAAGACCTCCACTCCCTACCTCCACACGGGGATCTCAATCCATATCTTCGCCAAGGCCGGTTGTTTACTCACCATTTTACAACAGAGCGGCTCCCAAGGTTTGGTTTCTGTTTAAGCTTTGGCTTGGCCAGCTGGGCTGCTAGCGAGGGCGCGGAGGGTCCAATTAATGAGTAGAGTTCACGAGAGATGCCATCTGGCTTGCGACTAGATTGGGCCTGTAGTTTCTTGGACTGAGCGGGGGTTTGTGCAAGATTCTGGGGCTGTGATGGTATTGAAAGGGCACTTCGAATGTCAGAGGCAGAGGCAGCCATTTCTCCGGAGATGGTCGTTGGAGAGGAAGCGCCACCGAGACTCTGCAATGGCCGCTAGTGAGAGGTCTGAATTCGCCCACGTGACCATGAGATTCTCTTTCAACTCCTACGATGAGCCCTCCAACGAACGCGACGCAGGCCAAAGAACGGCTCTATGGCCAGCTGGCAGCCAGCCTCGCGAGGATGTCCCGAGCTATCACACAGACAACGGACCTCTGTGAGCAGCTGCACGCGGATCTCAACGCAATGAGAACATTTGCTGGCTTGGATGCTGCCAAGTCAGTTGCCCAGTCATATCTCTATCGCCGACCCTCACCCAGAAAATATTACTTCCTAGATTCATGGCTGTTTCAGCGATCCTCAATCCAGAGGAAGAGGAGGAGGAAATATCCGCCGAAGGGCGTCGTGAAGGATGATTATCGGTGCCACCGTCGGATGGCAGTCGCTACCCCTTGCTTGCAAGACACTCTTTCTCCTCAGTCTTTCAACGGTCTAGTAACCCCATGTTTTCTCGATAGCCGATTATTCCAGCGACCGTCGACAACCCTTTGTGGGGAAAATGTTCACCCTTAACCTCTGCATCACGATGTCCTGCTTCCTGGATAAATGTGGTAGGGCCGAAGCGAGGAAGATTGGATGTGCCTTCATACATATCGTCGTACGCGTCGCACGCACGCTGATAATGTCCTTTTTACCTCCACCAATGTCGTTCGTGATGCGATGAATTTCCGAACATAATGATCTACACACCCAGCCCGTACACCCGTACGTCTAGGACTGAACGATATGTCACCAACGGAGATGAAGAACCACCCATTCACGGTACTCGCGTACGGACCTTGTCTTTGCGGCAATTTTTCGGTATGTTCTCCATATTTCCACACACCGCGATCCACGCGGCCCCCCATCACAATCGAGGTCCTGAATGTCAAAAGGCTAGTACAAGAAGCCCGCATGAAGCCCGTCTCGTGACATTTCTATTCAATTCAACACTCCCGACGACGACAAGCTGACGGTCCCGCTAAGAGGCGTCTGAATATGTGGACCGTCCTCGTCTTCGATCTTCCAATGGTCACGATGGAATACTTACTCATGATTTGTTTTACCGTCCTCTCCGTGCATCTAGATGACCTCTCCGATGATTATATGCCGGATGCTCTTCGGCGAGCCTTTCAACTCCCTCGCGACTCTAGTCAGAGGTTCTGCAGACACAACCGTGACTTGCATGCCTGGTTAGCGTTGAGGTTTACCAGACATTCTCCGACGTGGCGCGTATAAAAAAGCATGCAAAACGCTGCTAGTTCTCTCCATCAACTCAGCGTTGAATCCTTCTAGCCATCGTCCAAACGGTCTCTTTGCCAACTACAGCATGTTCCGCTCAGCTGCTCTCATCGCTTTCACTTTCGCAGCCGTTGTTCTCGGTCAGCAAGTCGGCACATTGACCGCGGAAACCCACCCGACATTGCAGGTATCCCAGTGCACTGCAGCCGGTCAATGTACTACCCAGTCTAAGTCGGTCGTCCTTGACTCCAATTGGCGTTGGCTCCATACCACAAGCGGTTCGACGGTAAGTTCTTTAGTGCTACCAACACCGATGAAATCGCGCTCAATTACGGTTTCTCCTTTAGAACTGCTACGATGGTAATACTTGGGATTCTACCCTCTGTTCCAGCCCGACGACCTGCGCCAGCAATTGCGCGCTTGATGGTGCTGACTACTCCGGCACATACGGTATCACTACGTCAGGCAACGCCCTGACTCTCAAGTTCGTGACCAAGGGCCAGTACTCCACCAACATCGGCTCCCGCGTCTACCTCATGGACGACGAGACGCACTACAAGATGTTCAACTTGAAGAACCAGGAGTTCACCTTCGACGTCGACATGTCGCAGCTGCCCTGTGGTTTGAACGGTGCTCTCTACTTCTCTGAGATGGAGGCCGACGGCGGCATGTCCAAAAATACTGGCAACAAGGTGAGCTTCTGTCGATCCGGAAGAATCTGCGACCTCGATTGACCTCTTCGACATCAAGGCCGGTGCTAAATATGGAACTGGATACTGTGACTCGCAGTGCCCTCACGATATCAAGTTCATCAACGGCGAGGTATGTTTTATTCAACAAAGAACCGTTGATTTTCTCGAAGATTTACCTGATAATCTAGGCTAATGTCCTTGACTGGGCTGGGTCCCCCAACGACGCGAACGCTGGAACTGGTCGCTACGGCGCGTGCTGCAGTGAGATGGACATCTGGGAAGCCAACTCGATGGCGTCTGCATACACCCCTCACCCTTGCAGCGTCACTGGCATCCGTCGCTGCTCCGGAACTGAATGCGGTGATGGCGACAACAGATACGGTGGTGTTTGCGACAAAGATGGTTGTGACTTCAACTCGTTCCGCATGGGCGACAAGAACTTCCTTGGCAAGGGCAAGACCATCGATACTACCAAGAAGATCACAGTTGTGACACAGTACGTACATTTCCGGTTTACTTAGTGTTCGTCATAGCTCATTTACGCCTTCAGATTCATCACCGACAACGGTTCCGCCACTGGCAAACTCTCGGAGATCCGCCGCATCTACGTCCAGAACGGTGTCGTCTACCAGAACTCCAAGACCAACATCGCCAGCCTCACTGACGGAAACTCTATCACCGACACTTGGTGCGCTGCCCAGAAGACCGCTTTCGGCGACACCAACTCGTTCGCCTCCAAGGGCGGCTTGGCCAAGATGGGTGATGCCTTCGCCAACGGCATGGTCCTGGTCATGTCCGTCTGGGACGACCACGCCGCCAACATGCTCTGGCTCGACAGCAACTACCCCACAACCAAGAGCGCCTCGACCCCCGGTGTTGCTCGCGGCGAATGTGCGACCACCTCGGGTGTTCCAGCTGATGTCGAGTCCCAGTCCCCCAATGCCCAGGTTACGTTCTCGAACATCAGAACCGGACCTATCGGCTCTACTTACACTGGCTCTACTGGTACCCCAAGCGGACCTACCTCCCAGCCTGGCACGGGCACCAGCACATCCGCTGGCCCAGGGACGACTGCGACCGCACCCAAATACGCCCAGTGTGGTGGTTAGTAACTCTCCCGAGGCTGTTTACAATGTATGGTGTTAACAGATGAACAGGTATCGGATACACTGGCCCAACCGTCTGCGCTTCTGGCAGCACTTGCACCAAGCTCAACGACTGTGAGTTTTGTGCACTTGTCTAAACATCCTATTGACGCCTGACCGTTTCCAACTCCAGACTACTTCCAATGCCTCTAAAAATGACTCGAAGTCGTTGAATTCTTCTTCCCGGGTACATAGATACAGCTAGTCTCGCAATCGGCCTTTTAGCCTTCGTATTTTAATCATTGCTGTAATCACATTCATAGGATGAATGGAAGCACCACCACCAAGCGCGGTAATGCAGCCAGCACGGAGATCTGAATGTTCTGACTCGACTTCCATATCGACAATTTCTTGCATAAGGTTCACATATCATGATAAGCATATGACATTAAGAGGGTTCCACTGACCCAATAAACTAAATCATGTTTTTATAACACCGTACTTAGCATAACACCATAATTGCTGAAGTGCTGCGTCAACGGAAGGAGATCATCTGCTTCCCATCATCCGCAGTCTATCGGGATGAATAGTAGGTCCAGACGCCGGCCCTGACGGGGCATCTGGCGGACCCATGGGTAGTGCACCTGGAGGAGGACCGTTCATGCCATTGGGAGGGAACGGAGGCATTGCTCCACCGGGGGGACCGCCTGCGTTAGGTGGGAAAGGAGGGGGACCTGTGGTAAAAAAAGAAAATGAACTTCAGAGCCTAACTGGTTCATGGGTGTACGCACCTCCGAAACCTGGTGGGCCCATTCCTGGGGGACCATTCGGAGGGAAGGGAGGAGGCCCCATCATTCCCGGAGGCGGCGGCATACCAGGACCTGGGGGGAAGGGAGGACCTGGTGTTCTTACAGTCAGTATTTTCCCTCAGAGTCAGGACAAGATACGTACGGCCAAACGGCGGCGGCCCTCCGAAGCCCATAGGTGGTGGTGGGGGTCCTCCTAGATGTTGCGGCCCAAATCCGAAACCGCCTGGAGGAGGCCCACCGCTTGACTCATATGCAGTCGTGATTTGATCAATGATAGACTGAGCCTTGTCGTGGCCAAGTGCTATACACCGGCGTGAGGAGGTTATTAGAAGCTATAAAGATGCAATCACGTACAAGCATAATAGTCCCGAACGTTGGCAAGATGATTGCGACCGCTGTTGTGTGCTTTGCGCACTGCAAGCAAGTTAATAACAAATGCGGGTATTCTTCTGGAAGTTCCCCACCTGAAGCAGAGTCGTGAGTCAAGAAGACGTCGCAATAGTCACAGTAGTGTTTCTGTTGAGGATGTCAGCAACGGTGAGGACGAGATATGGGACCAAAGCGACTCACGGGCATCGTTGATCCTACAAGTACAAGAGCAAGAGGGCGGAGTTCCAAATCTACCGTTCATGGATCCATCATCTTCTGGAATTCAGGAGCCTTTCGACCTCATCCGGCTCTCCCTCAGCGAACGCGTCTTTGTTAAACTTAGAGGGGACAGGCAGTTAACGGGGATCCTCCATGTGAGTCATTTATCAAGATTCAGTTCTATAGCTTATACGCGCGACATACAGGCGTACGATGGACATATGAACCTCATACTCAGTGATGTTGAAGAGACCATCATGATCGTCGACGTCGACGATGAAAATGCCACAGCTGGCCCTAAGACAGTCAACGTGCGTCCCAAGCACTAGGTGTATGAGACTTTTTTTAATTTACTCATAGGTTGCTAAACGGAAAATGGATATGCTGTTTGTACGAGGAGATGGAGTTATCTTGGTATGTCTGAGTGATAGTCATGGTCAACAACGATCTAATTGATTCCAATTATGTTCTTTTGAAACAGGTTTCACCACCTTCACGGACATGAGCTTGAGAGGGTGTACTCGGATTGCCGTGATCGCAGGCGCAGGGCGCCCGTTAATCTGTGAAGCACTACGGCAGTCAAGCTACAGTCTGCCATCATACTTCATTGTACCAAAAGAGGATCATACTTGTAACATGCTCGTCCGCTGGCGCCTTAGTCGAGTCTAGTCATCTGCGATTTGGCACTTGTATCGAGATCCCTCTTGAGAACGAGAGGCGGCATCGCCTGTTTTGTAGTGTCTGCGTCTGGTGGAAGCTCGTCGTCTGGCTCAGGTGCTTGGGCGTTAGCTGGCCAAGTCGAGTCGCGTAGCCAAGCAGCGTGTACGATCCTGACCTGTAGAGCACACACATCCATGAATCCAATAATGATCTGTGAGATTCGGCGACTACACACAACAACACGCATGGGGAGTCTTTCGACCAAGCTCGCCCCCGACGAGAAGCCCTTCCAGATCTTGTTCAGCGACTGTTTCCATAATCTATCATCTTGGACTGCCCCAGGCGCGCTAAGCGCCTTTGCCAACTTCTGAATTCCAACTGGGTGAGGTATATGTGGCTGTTCTTGTGATTGAGCCTGTTCTGGCCGTGACAACCATAGAGCTCGTCTGGTGGCATAGTATTCGGGTCCTGGCTGGGGAAGGATATAAGAATTGAGTCTTTCATCGAAGGAGGAAGAGTGTGACATTTGGCATACAATAATAAACGATGCACGTGGACTCGTTGCACCTTCAACCCTTCTTCATCCTTCCCTTCCTCACGACCACAATGTACAAGCACAAACATCTCGCCCCGTCCAACACATCCTTGTCCGACGACAACGACGGCGACGGCGACAACGACGATGACAACGTCGTGATCAAGCTTGTGGCTCATCCTGCCCACTGGGCCTCCCAAGGCGTGGTTTCTACCCTGCCCCCCGAGATCCTCATTCACATTCTCAAACACCTGTCATCGCCAAAGGACTTATACCACTCTCTGCGGGTATCCAGAGCTTGGTGCGAGTGCGCCGTAGAACTTCTATGGCACAAGCCATCGTTTTCCAAGTTCAGCACCCTAAAGTCCATGATCCATGTCTTATCCCAAGCAGAGTCGAAACAGCGATTCGCCTACGCCACGCTTATCCGTAGACTCAACTTCCTCACTCTTGCATCGTCCCTCAAGGACGACTACTTCAAAATATTGGCCAATTGCGTCCGACTGGAGCGTCTTACCCTTGTCAACTGCTCCGAACTCTCCTCGGTTGCACTCGCCGAGGTTCTCCCATCATGTCCGAACTTGGTCGCAGTTGACCTCACCAGCGTCGTCAATACGACGGACGAAGCTATCAAAGGCCTTGCGTTATCGGCACGCAGGCTGCAAGGCATTAATCTCGCCAACTGTAAAGACGTCACTGATACCGCTATCACGGCTCTTGCTGCAAACTGTCCCCTCCTCCGCCGCGTAAAGTTGAGCGGGGTTGAACTTATCACCGACCAATCGATCTCTGCATTGGCCAAATCCTGCCCCCTGCTACTGGAAATCGACTTGAACAAATGCAAACTCGTCACAGACGTTTCCATTCGGGACATTTGGACATATTCGACACATATGCGTGAAGTGCGCCTATCACATTGTACCGAATTGACCGACGCGGCGTTCCCGGCCACTCTGCGAACTGACATCAATAATTGCAACGTTCCTACACATCCATTCCCTCTATCCAAACTATCGGACGACGTGGAATTACTTCCGCCTCTTATCATTACCCGCACGTTCGAACACCTCCGGATGCTTGATCTCTCTGCCTGCGCAAACATCACCGACGACGCTATCGAGGGCATTGTATCCCATGCCCCCAAGATTCGCAATCTCGTCCTATCAAAGTGTGCCCTGCTCACCGATAGGGCGGTCGAAACCATCTGTCGCCTAGGTCGGCACCTACATTACCTACATATGGGACATGCAATCGATATCACAGACCGATCTGTCCGTACTCTTGCGAGAAGTTGCACGAGGTTGAGGTATATTGACTTCGCAAGTAAGTCCCTGTTAGCGGTCAACCGTGGCAGTAATTTTAACATTAGGCACGTCAGACTGTGTCCGTCTGACGGATATGTCCGTTTTCGAGCTCTCTGCTCTTCCGAAACTGCGCCGAGTCGGACTCGTCCGTGTCAATAATCTCACCGACGAGGCGGTGTATTCACTTGCGGAACGTCACGCTACACTTGAGCGTATCCACTTATCCTACTGCGATCGCATTTCTGTCGGAGCGATCCACTTCTTACTGCAGAAGCTACACAAGTTAACTCATCTCAGTCTCACCGGAGTGCCAGCTTTTAGGCAACCAACACTCCAGCGATTCTGTCGACCGCCACCTAAGGTAATACATCAGACCTCAACTGACATCTCATGGCTCACCGCGTCGTATAGGATTTCAACATAAGCCAGCAGGCCGCCTTCTGCGTCTACTCCGGCAAAGGCGTATCCCAGCTGCGAGCATTCCTTACTGAATACTTTGACCACATGAACGAAAATAACGGCACCGATGACACGGAATACGAAGACGACTATGATGGTGACGGCGAAGTCGACGGTGATGCAGACCTTGAGCACTCTCAAGACGATGACAATCTAGAGCCTCAGGATGAGGAAGAGGGCGACGAAGAAGTAGAAAGCACTCTCCGCGGGTCTCACACTACTTTTCCGCCTGCGCGAGTAGACCTTCGTGCTGCCGCTATTCAAGCGGCACATCTCCCACATAGGAGGGTGCCAGATACCACACACCTTAATGCAGCGATACCACAAAACCCCCAAGCCATATACCTCGACCCCCCACAGTACTATATGCATCTTCGTGCCATCGGCGCCATCGATGGCCCCGCCCCGAGCTCAAATCGCCGTATCTGGACTGACCTCCCAGTCGTTGAGCCACCCCACTCCCCGGCCCCGAGCGATGTAGCGTCAAACAGGAGTACACATACGAATACTAGTAACGGAGCTACCTTCTTCAGAACATATCATTTGAATCAGGGAATCGGGCAGAGTCATATCAACTCGAGCGCGACGCTCGTCGGTCTCGGGGGCGAGAGCATTTTGGCTGTGTCAAGAGGGAATGGAGCTTTGACGCCAGAGTTGAATTACGCGGAGATCGGGCATGGGAGAGGCGCGCAAGTGTCCGTGCATACTGCTCATGGTTCGCGAACCGTGAGTGGCGGGAGTGCTGTCCCTCAACGAGGCGATGTTGGTGGTGGTACGGGGGAGTGGAGGGTATTAGAAGTAGACAGCAGTGGGGGCGAGCCCTCTAGGACTGGACCTTATGAGTCAAGACATCTACAGCATGAACAGCCGTCCCGGCCGGAGGCTCGCCTTGAACAGCCTCGGCAGAGGCAACAACCCAGTAATCGTCACGTAAGTCGTGGACAAGCACTACGCTCCGAGGAAGGAATTTGGCCATATCGAGAGCCAGCGTCGCCAGTGTCGCTCGCCGCCGCGCGCGAACTCCAAGCCTCCGTCCAAAGTGCTCTAGGTGGTGTCGCGAGCTCTCCTCATCATGCCGTCGCCCAAGCAGAGCAGTCGCGCCATCATCGTGAGAGTCAACGACGCCAACCACCATCGCAGCAGCAGGACAACAGCAGTTACGATGACTCTACCGATACACCTGCCCAGTCCTCTGGTCTCGGGCACGGCCAGGCGCAATCCTCTTCTACAGAAGGGGATAACAGGGGGCGAAGCGTCAAACGCAGTATTCGGAACACATTCACCGCAGCTGAGCAGTATGCGAGCTCGCTGCTATTTGGGAGAAACAGCCAGGAGGGTAGAGACGGGAGTAGGAGTGGTACACCCAGTGGGAGCGGGCCTCCCACTAAATAAATTCATTCGGGTGCTTCCATTCACCTTCTATTGGGACAAATCTTGCGGACATTGTAGTCCTTCTGGAGCTTAACTTAGCGCAACAAATGTCAGTTTAGTTGTTGTACCGACCTCATCGTATGGGATTCTTGTTGGATGGACATACTGTACGTGTACAAAATCAAAACCATTTGGGAACTCGACCCATACATAGGTACACAACCCTAGATCTGACTCAAGGTTATAACGAACACCGTATATTGATTTTCGAGCCAACACCACCATCTTCCATTCGGATATTACTAGATACCGTCACTATAGATGTCTTCAAAGACGGGCAAGCTCAACGCATTGGGCGATCCATTGATCGCGTTGTTCAAGTCCATTGGCCTCAATCAAGCCAAAGCAGCGGAGGCGGCCAAATCACCCAAGGCTGCTGCCATCTTGAGGGATACCATAGAGAAGCATTCTTTAGCTACCGTGTCCCTCGACGAGAAGCAAGCTTCTCTATTTGCCGCGCTCGCAAGTGCGATATCCAAAGCATCGGATGTCGGCGAGCAAGAAACATCCTATATCGTTGCTCGCATTCTTGACGGCAAGCTCAAGAGCGTTGATCAAGTTTCCGGTGAGCCCGCATCCTTCCGTCAGAAATCCTTTGTGTTCTGATGTTATCTTAGTTGCTGTGAAGTATATTGAATCGCATCGTGTGCCGATAGATGATGTGGATTTCGACGCTCAGTGTGGTGTTGGTACGGCTTGATATGTTGATGCCGCCACAAGGATTGACCGGATAATTGATTCCAGGATTCACCATCACCTCGGAGGAATTGCTCGTCCAGGTTAACGAATATATCACTTCGAACGCGATCGCGGGATGGGACAAGTTAGGCTCGGTCATTACATCCATCCGAAATTCGCCAGCATTGCGTTGGGCCAACCCTTTGGATATCAAGAATGCAGTTGAGACCGCGTTCAATGATGCATTCGGGCCAAAGCAGGCGGCGAAGCCTAAGACCAAGGTAAATCCAACACCCTTGCATTGGATCCAAGGACTAATGTGTATTCTTAGGAGCCGAAAGAATCCCCAGCCGGCAAGTCTGTCTTTGAAGAAGGCTTTCTAGGCCAGCTACATAAGCCTGGAGGAAACCCTCAGATCCATCCCCACCTCCGTGAAGCTCATTTGGCCACGACTGGCGGACAAGTATGGACACGGTTTCCGCCCGAACCCAACGGATACCTCCATATTGGACATTCCAAGGCGATCTTCGTCAACTTTGGTTATGCTGCTCACAACGGTGGCAAATGCTACCTCCGGTACGATGACACCAACCCAGAGAAAGAAGAAGCGCGTTATTTCGAAAGCATCCTCGAGATGGTACGATGGCTAGGTTTTGAGCCTTGGAAGATCACCTACTCCAGCGATTATTTCGACAAACTGTATGAATTGGCCATTGAGCTCATCAAACGCGACAAGGCTTACGTCTGCCACTGTACTCGTACGTGAGCTTAGTGGTGCTCCGGAGTGTGAGGCGCTGACCCTCGTAGAGGAGCAAATCAAAGCCGACCGTGGAGAAAAGCGTGGACAGCCCCGACCATGCATACACCGTGATCGGCCTGTCAGCGAATCCCTCGCCGAATTCGTAAATATGAAGGATGGTAAATACCGGCCCAAAGAAGCCAATCTCCGTATGAAGCAAGATCTAGAGGATGGTAATCCCCAGATGTGGGATTTAACTGCTTATCGTGTTTTGGACGCGTCGCACCACCGAACCGGAGATAAATGGAAGATCTATCCGACGTACGATTACACCCATTGTTTGGTTGATAGTTTCGAGAATATTTCGTGCGTCTATCGATTCTCTCCAATTCATTTCTTCCATTCATCACACCTTTACCAGCCACTCGCTGTGTACAACCGAGTTCGTCTCCTCGCGTCAATCTTATGAATGGCTTTGCGACGCCCTCGAAGTGTATAAGCCTAGGCAGTCGGAGTACGGGCGGCTCAGCTTGGAAGGGGCAATCATGTCGAAGCGGAAGATTTTGGCTCTCGTTGAAGAGGGTTACGTTGATGGATGGGATGATCCACGGCTCTATACACTCATCTCCTTGCGTCGTCGTGGTGTACCACCTGGCGCCATCATCTCTTTCGTCAGCACCCTGGGCGTATCTACCGCTGTAACAAGCATCGAAGTGGCCCGCTTTGAACATGCCGTCCGCCAGTATCTGGAATCCACAGCGCCAAGGCTCCTCATGGTAATGCGTCCCCTCAAAGTCACGATCGAGAATTTACCGGAAGATTACCTCTTGACGATAGAGAAACCTCTTCACCCCAAGGTCCCTGAGTTAGGGACTACATCGGTTCCCTTCACTCGAACTATCTACATCGACGCGGACGATTTCCGGTTGGAAGATTCTAAAGATTACTTCCGTCTCGCACCAGGGAAGACGGTCGGACTGTTCCAGGCCCCTTACCCCATCACATGCACTTCATACAAGACAGACCCATCCACGGGAGAGGTCGTCGAGCTTCTGTGCAAAGTAGAGAACGAAGGGCCTCCAAAAAAGCCAAAGGCGTTCATTCAATGGGTCGCGGAGCACGCTCCCTCTGGTAGCCCAGTACGCATTGACGAGACACGGGTATTCCACCGTCTCTTCAAAAGCGACAACCCACCCGCAGATTTCAGATCAGACATCAATCCCGACAGCTTGGAGGTCATCAAAGGCGCCATGGTAGAAGTTGGGTTTTGGCCGCTTTCCAAGCAATTGATGAATGAAGCCCGACGTGATGGCAAGGCTCGCACAGCAAAGGCGCTAGAATCCAGCGCACCAGCAGCCGATGATGAAACACCACATGCTACCAGCGAACAACTAGTTGGCAAAGAATGTGTCCGGTTCCAGGGCCTCAGAGTAGCATACTTTGCTCTGGACAAGGATTCGCGGATTGCAGCCCTGGATAACGATGTCGACGCCGAACCCTCCCGTGAGCAGGGTGACTACTTGGTGCTGAACAGAATCGTTAGTCTCAAGGAAGATTCAGGCAAGACAGCGTAGCGATGGTAAGAACGATTTACTTTTCTTGGCATATATCGTCTCCCGCCGTGCTGTATTTATGATCGACTTTAAACCAATCCATAAATTCATTCGGGCAACAAACCTTTATCCACAAGTCAATTCTTTGCGAACGACGGAGAAGCCAGCAAGGCCCCCACTGCAACAGGGGTCACCACGGTCCGGGACGTCAGCTTCCATTATCCGAGTCTCAGACCTCGAGCATTGATACTGATCGATTATCTCGTGAGTGTTTTTAGCCAAGTGTATGGACGGACTGAGAGCTAACCGGAACACGATGCAGGTTAATACTCCCGCTTTGCCAGCTGTGCTTCGGCCCCTCTCGTATGTCGTGAGATGGACTCCCATGACATGTCAGTACTGCAACTTTTTTGCTCGTTCTTGGCGCAGACTTTGTGTCATACCGCTTAAATGAGAAACATTCAAACATGTTCGAGACTTGGCTGCTCCAGGCATTTAACTATAAAGGATGCGACGCTGCCTTTCGTCGGAAAGCCCACAAGACTCACAATGCGTCCGACCTTCTTCTTGTCGGTCCTTTCTCTTCCCTTATCGATGGTGCTTGCAACGCCGCTGGCTGGTGGAGGCGAAGTGATTGCTCGTCAAATTAGTCTCAACCCAGCCAGTTCTTGCCCGCGCAATCAGCTCTGGTGCTGTGACACCGTTGGTATAGTACGTCCTGATTCCGCCTTGCTCAATATCCTGGCTGATCCATGTTAATCTACGTTCGTAGCTCACAAACCCACTCATAGCTGCGGCACTCGTTGTCCTCAAAGTTGTGGATCCTACAGGGTTCAACGAAATGGGGATTGACTGCTCTAGTCTAACCTGGCCCTTCGGGATGTTCTGTCCTAGCCCCGGCAAACAGGTCTGCTGTGACCCTGATCTGGTGCGTGCCTTCACTCTCCATGTATCGCAAGCGTTTTGAACTTGGTAACAGCCGTTCGGAGTCGGGGAAGTATTAAAGGTCAATTGTCGTGCAGTAAACCCGCTATTGCGCTAGTATACTACTCGACCCAGACTTATATTGTAGCATCTAACACGGGTCCGGTCTGATATAGCACACATGTCGTTCCTTCGCCGAAGTTCTTCTCGCATACGCGTTTACAAAAACCAAGAGGGGTTTGTCGCAGAAGTTGTTCACCTCAAACGCTCAGATTGCCGTAGAATGTCTCTGGTACAACCCTCACAGGACTCGGGAGACGGAAGGAAATAAAGGCAAGTCGACAAATAAACACACGACAGCAGATTACAAGGTACTCGATTGACTAGAAAACGTTTCATGCAGCTACTAAGGCGTGAAGGTTGTAGATCTCCTTCCGCACAATGTAATAAACCTCCGACACATTACCCTCCAGCTCAACGTGTCCCTTCCCTGTCTTCCTCACGGCAACCGATTCGCCCAACCTATCTGTAGTGGGGCCACGTTTAGCCGCGGCGCCACAAACCAACACACCTTCGCCGATCAGTTCCGCCTGTACTCCCACGGAGGCCAGGCGACTTTTGAGGGCAGTGAGTTTGAGCTCTCCGATCATGGTCGAGTTAGGGATGTTGACAGGCGGGCGAGAGCCAAGGGTCCGCCCCCGTGCAACCACCTGATTGGTGGACTGAGATGTAGTGGGAGATGAAAGTGCAGGTTCCAGCGTAGGAACAGTTGAAGTCGCATGGGCGACAACCCTTCCTTTGACATATCCAATTTCGTTATCCTCGAACTGCATGAGAAATCCGTCAGTTATTCTGATGGACTATATGCAAGAAGCGTACCCTTGACATCTTCACTGATGCTAATAGTTCGTCGCTGATGGATATTGAAAAGGTGTTCGTCTGTTGGCCTATTTGGATACTCTCTGCAATGCCGGGCGCGTATATGTCCTTCGTCATCGCGCGGATATCTGCACAACTTTCGATGAGGGCGTTTGTAGCGCTATCCGACGCGTGAACTATGATCTAAGGAGGATATAAGTATAAGTATGTTACTTGCACTGGTATGATGCAAATCACCATTTTCCGTGGGTTGATCTTGGGGACAATATGTTTCACGGCACGTCCGTCGTTGAGCCCCTCCATGTCTACGAAGAGAAGTCGACACGCAGGCTGGATCTCGATTTCTGAAGTGATAAACTTAGATGGCAGTTCTTTAACTACCTGAAGAGCGGAGAAACGTTAGCGATGGAGCCTTCAACTGAGTGAAAACTCCTGTACTTTGGCCTCTTCGTCTGCCTCGCGCTTCTTCGCCTTAGCCTCGTCGCTCTCGGCCTCTTCCTCAAGTATCTTCCCTTTCCGCAACCACGTCGCCACATCGATAGTCTCCCCATACTCATCCACCCTCCGCTTCCTTTCTACATACGGGAACATCCTGAACCGCTGCGTCTGGCTACCCGCGCTCTTGAAGAACGAAGTCGCTTTCGACACATTCCCCTTCAAGTAGATATCATACGATAGTAGTTGCTTTGTCAGCCCCTCGTCGCCGTCCATATTCCAGTCGTTGTCCAGCGCTTTGTCGGATTTCTGCCGCCGCCGCCTGTCCGCGCGGGTGGCGGGGTCGTCGGTATCCATCGCATCATCTTCGAGCGTTTTCCGCACTTCGTCTTCGTCGTCGGCTTCTGAATCATCGGACTCAGAGTCACTGTCGTCTTCGTCCGCCTCGAGCATGCGGCGCTGGCGTGCCATCACGGCTTGCTGGGCAGCCACTTTCTCTTTCGCTTCGCGTTCCTTCTGGAGGTAGTCCTCAAGCTCGGCGCCTTGGAGAGGTACCTTGGTGTTGATCTTTGGAGAGACAAATAATGTAAGAAGGTCTGTACATGACCAAACGGAGGGGTATTCACCTTGAGCTTGATGACACCATCCATCATGACATTACTGCCAATCCTGCCCTTGTCCCAGCGGTCGTCACCGCGCTGAGAGTTATTCCATCTGTCAAATAACACCCGTCCCAAGGTATGCTCTTCACCACGTTGGGTAAGTAGCACGACATTATCTGGCACGGCAGCAAATTCAGAGAAGAGGTGTCGAGAAGGGCCATGGGAAAGCGATGCAGGTACAGCAAGTATTAGCTTGGGGTCTTTCGACGAGTAGCGTTCTAGTAGAGCTTGAGGGTTCGGGAAGAATTCCAAGTGTCTGTTATAACATGAAACTCAGCCAACAGATAGGGAGGTATACAAACAACCAACTGACTTGAAACGAAGAGCCAAAGCACCTAAAGCATCATCATCCCCCTCATCGCCTCTCTTGCGCTTCGAGTTCTGCCGTTGATTTGGGTTCTCTTCACCTACATCCTCTTTGCTAACCGTCCCACCCAGCCACTCCATCATACTTCGTACGAATGTAAGCATTTCGCTACCCGTCCGAGTCAAGAAACATATGGGATATCGGAGACGAGAGAAGCTCCAGTGCTGATCAAGCAAGACAAGAAGTTCGAGAACACGGGTGCTGGCGTCGCATGGAAGGAGCAGAGATGACCGCGAGGACAAAGTGGATGTAATTGTGTCTGGCGTACTGTCAATAATGGCATCAGGCATGAGAAGGGAGGAGAATACCAATTAATGCAAGATCGCGCTCTTTCCGTCGACTTATGATGACGTTCGCGCGCTCTGCGTCAGTAATCAAGAGGTCGGGTCGCGCTAGTGGTTCAAATATCCCTCCCGCCGAACCCCTCATGAGCACCGTGCCGTCAAGATGCCGCTCCTTCATATGGTTCATGTTCACCGCGTACATAATCGTACCTGACGACGGCGAGCGAATCTTCCATATTGTCCCACCGAGGGTGTGGCCCGCGTTGAAGGGAGTGATCGTCAAGCCCTGACATTTCCCTAAGACAATTCATTTCATTTGTATTGGGCAGTGTAACGCGGCGACTACATGCGGACCTTGTAGATGTGTAGGCTGCGAGTAGCGGAGTGTATTGACAGCATCGAAGGCCTCCTGCACTTCCTGGAGGGTAGCTACGTACTTGCCCCTCTGCTTGTCCTTCAGCCGAGGTCCTTCAGACAATGGCTCAGGTGTGGATGGTTCTTCGGTAAGGACATCGCCGACATCTTCTTCGTCGCGGATTCCCTCGACGTCTTCTGTTGCTGCTATGCGGGCCATGGCTTGCACAGGCAATGTTGTGTACGTCGGCGCCTTCAAGTTCCACCGTGAATACGCGTATGGATAGAGTCCAGAGTGAGCCAAATCTCCATGCGAAAGCAAAACCAGGTCAACAGTAGGCGCGACTCTGTAAAGAGGTTGGTTCACGCGCATGCGCTTTAATGATAGGGCACGTACTCGCGTAGGGCCGTGCAATATGTCTCCCAGTAGAACTCGCCGTCACTCTCCCCCAACTCCGGACACCAATCCGGCGAACCGCAGTCTAGCAAAACGCGCACATCGTCGATTTGTAGAAGATAGGACAGGGGGGACAAGGAGGAGGAACGGGCAGCACCAGCCAAAGGTGTAAATGTGATCATGAGCAGGAGAGCGAAAACGGAAAGCGCTCGCTGAGTAATACCGCCGAGTGCACTCATCCCGATTCCCGATGGGTTTCCTGATTTAGCTTGTAGCTAGTGGCGGTATGCGTTGAACGTCTTCGAGAAATTAGGTACACAGGAATTCAAATCCTAAGGATTGACACTAAATATATTTTTTATATCGCTAACAGCGCTCTGCGAGGCTGTGAGGAGAGGCATCTTATTACAGTCCAAATACATATCCATATTAGATGCACCATGGATGCCAGGCCCTCGAGCTTTATGCCAGTAGATCAACGCAAGAGTGGGTTCACCGCGCGACAGTCGAGCTCCACTTTCCCTTTCAAGCCCTACTACCAAGTTCGTATCAACGATGCAGACGGAGGTCGGAAATACATACCGGATCTGGATCGCAACAAACTTGCTTGCCCGGGCTAGGACAGTTCATATTGAGGGGCCAGGATAGTGCAGAGCAGCTGACCCCCACGTTATTGAGCCCCGAAGGATCAAGGATTCCAGCGAGGATGAGCGCTGCAGCTATGGCTGAGTCTGAGGACTACATAAGTATCAAGATGCAAAGTAGAATAAATCAGTCAGGATATTACAAGACGGGCTTGGGACGTACACTGCCAACGGTCTGACAGCACCAAAGCTGTCCAGCTGCGCAAGAGCTAGCCGGATTGAGACTGATTTGACGTGCGGTTACTTGGCCTTCACCCATCAGCGGTGTCGCGAGCACCATCAACAAGGGAAGGGAGATAGTCCACAGCAAGAGAATGGAACGCATTGCTGGTCTTGTGGATTCTGGAGGAGATGAGCCGACCTTTATAGCTCAAATGCGTGGAGCGGCCAAGCCTCGAACGGTGTTAAATGCCTTCTCATTTACGGCATGACACAAAGTCTACGGCAAGAACCAAGCAAGAACGAGCAAGAAAGTTGTAGCGGAGGTGTTGATATGTCATGGGAGTCCATCTCACGATGTTACGAGAGCGACAGCAAAGCCGGAAAAGCGGAAGAATCAATCTGCTTCGTGTTCCGGTCAGCTCTTCTATCTGTATACTGTGCTAAAAACACCCACCCATAAGATTAAAGCCTGGAGTTGATGAAATGATTCATATCAAGGTGGGTCTCCTAAGGTTAGGCATAATAGTTTCCATTTAGCTTCCGGCCGCGGTCACGGGCCTGGCACCTTCGCCTTCGCCTTCGCCTTTCTGTCCACGGGTTCATCCTCAGTCGAACCTGATCTCGGGGACGGCCGATGTCTTGTTGTAGCATCCGCCTGCATACCAGAGTGTCAGAATCGCCAACATAAACCAAAGTGCGACCAAGTGAGGGATACATTGAACACGAGAGAACAAAGTGACCAGTGGTTTCATGGCAACCCTGCACGCAAATGGTGCTCGGTCGGCTGATGACTCGGTAAGAGATTTTGGGTGGTGGTCGGCGATGGAAGTGGATCGGACTTTTAGATTTTGTATATAGAGGGAACACTCGCGAAGGTAGCGCCAGAGTCAGCGTCACGAGAAACACACGTTGTCCGCTGCAACCTCCACTTCATTGGCCTGAGTAACACATCCCATTCCTTCCCCGGTCATCAGCCAAGATAAATATAGACTCGAGAGTGCGTTCTACATTTGACACTGTAACGATACGCTGCGCCGTGCGGTGTTTCATGCTCGACGAAAGTGTCTCAGAGACTGGCGATGTATAACCCTGCATGACTTCCAAGGCCGTTGATAGCGCTGGTATTCCAGAGATTCAATATGAAAGCTGGCAACGAATCGGGTACTGGAAATGAGGGTGATATGCAGTATAGTCTAACCACTAACAATTGCATAGTCCGAGCGTAATAGCGACTAGCTGAATATGGGCCCACTTCACTGATGTTGATGTGTGTATAACTTCATTAGAGAAGTTGAAAATAGTAGAAAGGAAAAGGTAGGTGAAAGGTTCGAGCGCATCGAGGAGCAGACGAGGGACAATAGATGCGTCGTCGGAACTAAGAGGTAAGTCGCAAATTTGTCAAAAGAATGTAAACCAAACAAAGCATAACTGGACGTCATCCGAGTCGGCTAAAGGTACTTAACAGGGGAGCAATACTAGTTGGAGACAAATATATTTCCAGTTCAATTTCAGTTCACGTTCATATTTATATTCAACTCCACCACGCTCCTTCATTCGTTTCCTTGTGCGCTACCTTCCCTTCTAACTAGACATGCCTGTGACCACCGTTTCAGCGGCGGTACATATTACACCTGGTGAGCGCGCTCAGGTTCAATGCTAGCAGGACCAATTGGGCACGGGCTGAAACATACGCAAAGTCGTCGTCAAGACCTTCTTCGAACATGGGAGGACCAAAGCCAAGAAATTCAAGGCGGGCGACCAGGAGGAGGAGGCCACGGACGATATATTCTTTCACCAGTATGTCAAGGCGTTGCCTTAGGCGTCGCGCGACTAATAACAGTTTCTAGGGCCTTCAAGATTGTGAAATGTAGCTTGCAGATACAGAATGGCTAGAAGAATGAGCGCTGATGTGTTCTTCCTAGCCTTCATAGAATTGGGAACCAAGAACACCATTGAATCGCTGCAAGGATTGTGAGTCCGGGAATGCACTTTTATCAGCCATATTCTTGACTCCACATCTTCAGCACTAATACACATGTGCCTTCACCGTACTGGGCTGCGGTGTCGCCTGTTTCCATCCCGCTCTCGAGCTGCAACAAGGCGGCAGACACGCTGATCGGTTGGTTCGGCCCAGATGAACTCAAGCATGTTGTAGGTGGGGAGCGATGGTGGCAAGTACGAGGTCTGGATGGGGTCGACGGGGAATGGATTACCCAAAAGGAATATCTAAGTCCGGAGCCAATTACCCCCGACCTCAGGACCAGAAACCTATCAACCACGGACGCAGACATACTCAGGATGAATCACCTGGAGCGAGTCATAGTATGTTCAATTCAAGTTTGACACGAGGTTGCTAAGACTCATTGTGCATAGCTCTATGTTCACGGAGGTATGTTCTATCCCCGTAGTGGAGTCCACTACAATAGACATTTCTTCCGTAGGTGGATATTTCTGGGGATCTATAAGTACGTGAAGAATTACTTCGGCAGTGTGACATGCTTCTTACCAACCCGGAAGATACACACAGATACCAAATAATTCGATATGGTAAACCTGTTCCCGATATTTTTTATTACTGACTCTAGCTACTTTTCATGAGCAGCTCGTAAAAGCAAAGCGCGGGCATTCGCCGTCAACTATCGGTAAGCATAATAATCGCGATTCTCGGCATCCATTAAAGGCACTATGTATAGCAAAGCGCCCCAATATCCGTGGCCGTGTCCCCTCCAGGATGTCCTCGCGGCTTGTGAGCATCTTTGCATATCTCAGTGTTCATTATATTGATTATCCATCCTTGCAGACATGTACCTCATCGACCCTCCAGCCTCCGCACTACACAAACCCGTCGACCCATCCAAGGTCGTCTTTGCGGGAGATTCCGCTGGTGCAGCTCTCTGCTTGACTACCTTGACTATTCTTCGCGACATGGGCCTTCCCCTCCCTGCTGGCGCCGTTCTGATCAGCCCTTGGGTAGACCTCACCCATAGCTTCCCCAGTGTCATGGCCAATTCAGAGACGGTTAGTCTTCCTCACGCTTTGCGAAGAGATGGAATGGTCGAGCTGTATCTCTACTTCAGGATATTATACCGGAATACGGGTTTCTGGCAAAACCCTCGACGCTGTGGCCGGTTGACCTTTTACCCCCAGCCGGCGGTCGAGTGACGAGGACTACTTCCAATCCTCCCCCAGCGCCCGGTCACGTAGATACTCTCAAGCCAACTGCTTCTCACATCGAGGCAGAGAAGAACGAAACAGAATTCTCGGAAATCAAAAGCCAAGGCGAAATGCTCGCTCAAGGTCAGACCGAGGGAAACACTGGAGGCCATTCACGGAAACAAGCATCGTCCAGCTCTCAGACCGTAGTCGATGACGAGTCCTGGGAGCCCAAGCCGCCGAAGGTCCTTATGAATGATCATGCCTCGGTTCCTCTCGAACTCCACTCTCAAATCCAAATATACGCTACCACTGAGTGAGGGCACATACTTGATGCTTGTTCCGCATCGCTCACGTGTATTTCAGGCAACTCTGCCATCCCCTCGTCTCGCCCGTCTTGCAGGGTTCGCTAGGAAACCTTCCACCCTTGTACATCATAGCGGGCGAAGGGGAGGTTCTCAGAGATGAGATAGTGTACACGGCGCATAAAGCTGCTCACCCCGACCAATATCCTGCTAGAAAGGGTGTATTACGCGAGGGTAGACGGCAGAAGGAGAATGCGGAGAAGTTCACCGCGCCAACGAAGGTACGACATCACAACTTTTCCGTAATCACTGCCTCATGTAACATCGTTTCCGTAGGTCCATCTGCAAGTGTTTGACGGTATGCGTACCCGCATAATTTGTGTAGTTGCTGCTCACGCTCTTTCAGGGATGTGCCATGTGCCCACCGTCTTCAGTTTTACAGAGAGCGTAAGTGTGATACATGCTTATGAGTTTATCTTGACGTGGAATCGGTGTCATTTTAGGCCAAATATGCTTATCGGTCAATTGCCGAGTTCATCAAGCACGCCACTGATCTTGACAGTGAACAACTTCAGCGAAACCCTTTCCCTGAGTTACATCGCCGTCCGTCGGCTTTGTCAGTGTCGCCAGATGTTGAAGGACAGGACGGGACAGAGCGTTCGACCATTGTTTCCCGTTTGAAGGACAAAGTTGTCAAGCCTGCTCCGACACCAGAGACCCCGGAAGATACCGCCCTGTACAAAGTCAATGAGGAAGTTGTGATGCAAGCTGTCGAAGATCATCTCAATGCAACCTCGAGTCAGGTCGCCAATGAGTCGTCTTCATCTACGTCTAGTGTTGTAAGGGCTTAATCCGCTGTCGCTACTCAGTTTCTTGTACCAATGACGCTGCTTTACAGGTGGGTATCAAGAACATTAGGATGGTCCGCGAACGGGTAGACATACACGGACATGTTCGCTCAATGGAACCCAGAGATCAAATATCTGCGCTGCAGATCGAGCCTTCTGCGGTTGGGCTCATCAAGGAGGAACCTACGCTTCGCTGGCTCCGCGGTCAGGAAAAGTGGGACAAGATGTTCAAGAAGCAGGCCAAAAAGGCGATGAAGCGGCGGCGGAAGTTAGAGACCAAGGCCGAGAGGATGATCAAGCACGCCAAAGAGCAAGGCCTTGCGTTCACCGTCGACCAGAGGCCTCCCGTATCCCAGCGTCCTTCCAATGTTTCCACCGTGTCGAAAGCGTCCGCCCCGTCCCCTATCACTGGGGAAGGTGATATCCAGGCTGAACGACGGTGGGGGCCATTGGATCTCGCTGGCGAAACCCCGCCACCGTCTGCCATCGCTGGTCGCCGAGATACGGTAGGTTACTCGACAGCAACCTCATTTCTGGCACTAACGAGTATTTTGGCACTTGCAGCCAGAGGCAATAGCGCTGATTAAGAAGAGCATATACCACACCGCGCCCGTAACGCATACCATGGTACCACACATCAAAACTATCGACGCTATTCGGGCTGCTTTCGACCCCCACGACCATCCGACGAAGGCACCCAAACAGTCGGTTTCAGAGCAACAAACATATACCCATATCATACCCTTCCACGGCTTGCGTATCTGGGACACACTTGTGGGGTGCGTTTGGTCGATTATACTTATATTTGCCGGAGCCCTTTAACTAATTCCCGCTCCCATAGATACTTTGCACGCAAGACTTCGAACAAGGCTGCGCGCGGAGGTAAACACGCCGTGGCAGCTATCAAAGGGACGGGTGAGAGCTTGGGGATAATTTCTCCAGATACGTGATTGAGGATTCGGTCACCATAGAGCTATTTATTATTTTATCGGATGGGATATCCGCATTCCACAGAACCTAAATTACAATCTACATCTACACGTACTATATACACTCTTTTATGTCAAGCCTGATACCGCAAACCTGCAAGCAATCTGCGTGTCGTGGAGTGCACGGACCAGCATGCATGCTTGTTGACATACGTGGGAAGAATGCCTCAAGGCTTTAGCACTTTTGTATCGCGAGAGAGGTTCTTTTCTTTGTTCTGCCATCGCAGCCGCCTCCACTTCCTTCAATCCTCATTTCATTTGTAGGTTGCGTTCGTTTGCTGGACGATTAGCTTCGGCGACTCACTGTCATCGCGTTTATCGATCTACACAGTTCAGAGCTTCAAAATGCGTGAAGTCATCTCAGTACACGTCGGCCAGGCTGGTGTCCAGATCGGTAACGCCTGCTGTAAGTTCTCGTGCTCAAACATTGCCTTCTATGCGCTCTGCAGACGGTGGAATGCGACATAAAACGCGTCGCGGAAGTTTATATCACCTTGTCTATTGTTAGTTGAAAGTGGCGTGACTTCGATACTGATTGTTCATTCAAGGGGAACTCTACACTGTCGAACATGGGCTGAGCGTGCGTTTAAATGTTATTCATCTAGGGCATTAATGGGCTGATATATTGCCTTTCATTTAGCCTGACGGCCGCCTCATGGAAGGTTCTCCATCAACGAACGATGACGGCTTCAGCACGTTTTTCTCTGAGACGTCTTCTGGGAAACACGTTCCTCGCTCGCTTTACGTTGACCTTGAACCCAATGTCATCGATGAAGTGAGGAACGGCACGTACAGGAGTCTCTTCCATCCTGAGACTCTTGTCACTGGCAAGGAGGATGCTGCCAGCAACTGTATGCAGCTTTCTACAATTACATCGACGCGTTCTGACTTGATTTGATGCCCGCTGCAGATGCCCGTGGTCACTACACGATTGGAAAGGAGCAGATCGATCTTGTAATGGACAAAGTTCGTCGATTGGCGGACAACTGTTCTGGTTTGCAAGGTTTCTTCATCTTCCACTCTTTCGGTGGCGGAACTGGTTCCGGCCTTGGTGCTTTGATCTTGGAACGTCTTTCTACCGACTACGGCAAGAAGTCCAAGCTGGAATTCAGCGTGTACCCTGCTCCCACCAACGCCAACTCCATTGTGGAACCGTACAACTCCGTCTTGACCACGCATACCACACTTGAGCACTCTGACTGCTCTTTCATGGTACGCACTTGTTTCTATGCAGCTGTCACTCGACCACTACTAATATATTCGTAGGTTGACAATGAAGCCATTTACGACATCTGCAAAAAGAATCTCAATATCACGTCTCCTTCTTTCACGAACCTCAACAGATTGATCGCTCAAGTGGTTTCTTCGATAACGGCTTCACTGCGTTTCGATGGCTCCTTGAACGTTGATCTTAACGAATTCCAGACCAACTTGGTTCCGTAAGTCGTCGGCCTGCTTCTAAGTCGCGGTGTACCTGAACCACTTATGACCGTAGCTTCCCACGTATTCACTTCCCTCTCGCCACCTTTGCCCCAATTCTCTCTGCTGAGAAGGCCCACCACGAACAGAACTCTGTCGCTGACATGACGTATTCTTGCTTCGAGACCGGCAACCAAATGGTTAAGTGTGACCCGAGAGAAGGCAAATACAGTTGGTTGATTCCTTTCGACATATCGTGTGCTCTTTTGACTGTGCCTCTAGTGGCTTGCGCTCTTCTCTACCGTGGTGACGTTGTTCCCAAGGACGTCAACACTGCTGTTGCCGTCATTAAGACCAAGCGTACTATTCAATTCGTTGATTGGTGTCCTACTGGTTTCAAGATCGGTATCTGTAATGAACCTCCCGCGAACGTTCCTGGCGGTGACCTTGCCAAGGTCTCTCGCTCCATGTGCATGTTGTCGAACACGACCGCTATCGCTAGCGCATGGAGTCGCCTCGATCACAAATTCGATCTGCTGTACTCCAAGCGCGCCTTCGTCCACTGGTACGTTGGTGAGGGCATGGAGGAAGGTGAATTTTCTGAAGCTCGTGAGGATCTTGCTGCTTTGGAGAAGGACTACGAAGAAGTTGGAATTGACTCGGCTGATGTTGAGGAGTCGGGAGAATATTAGGCAGGACATCTCCCATCTCTTTCTGTTGTTCTACGATTTTTACGCATAGCTTTTGTTGCCATTCATAACACGGAATTTTCATGATCAAGCACTTACTGGATATGTCGAGCGTGATTCAGACTCAGACAACAGACAAGTGTGACTGAAACAAATTTGCGCTCGCACACTTGTGATCACTACCGGCCCTATCGTTCATTCGAAATGCGCGAAGTTATCTCTCTGCCAAACTCCAATAAATATGGGGAAAGAGCAATGAACAAGCACCTAGTTGTAGCTACTTGGTCAAATATAATAAAAGATGAAGGTAGCCTTCCAGATGACTGGTACAAACAATCCGGGGTTTTAGTGGGTATTGGCTAGTAAAATAGCCCGAGTCCCACACTTGTAAGTGCGTAAATGCATTTCCTCGGGGTGGAATTTAAAATTTGGAATATACATTATTCCGTATAGGCTGGTTTGATGTATTAACTTGGTTTTTACGTGAACCTACAAGTCCTCCACCAAAAAAAAAAAAAAAAAAAAAAAAAAAAAAAAAAAAAGTTGGCCAGGCGGGTGTTCAGATTGGAAATGCATGCTGTGAGCTTTCG
Organism: Sanguinoderma rugosum; assembly: GCA_017499575.1. Taxonomy (NCBI): domain Eukaryota; kingdom Fungi; phylum Basidiomycota; class Agaricomycetes; order Polyporales; family Polyporaceae; genus Sanguinoderma; species Sanguinoderma rugosum. The sequence continues at coordinate 1,604,372 of VTPW01000003.1, read as the reverse complement.
CGACGCGACGCGATTTTGCCGAGGCTGAGATAAATCATAGGGGAACTCTACACCTTGGAACACGGCATAGGAGTGAGTGCGATATCTGCGAAGGGGGCATATCAATTTGACTGACTTAAGCATCGCAGCCGGATGGTCGTCTTCTCAGCGACTCGCCCTCCCACTCAGATGCGGGGTTCTCCACGTTCTTCTCGGAAACCTCGTCCGGCAAACATGTTCCACGTTCCCTGTATATTGATCTCGAGCCGGGTGTGATTGACGATGTGAAGACTGGGATATATAGGTCTCTGTTCCATCCAGAGACACTTATCACTGGCAAAGAGGATGCCGCAAACAACTGTACGTTCTTCTCAAGACAATTTATCCCATTAATCTCAGCGCGTTATCACCAGATGCCCGAGGGCACTATACCGTTGGGAAAGAGCTCATTGATCCTGTTATGGATAAGCTACGCCGCCTGGCAGACAATTGCTCAGGACTACAAGGTTTCTTTGTCTTCCATTCTTTCGGTGGCGGAACGGGCTCCGGCTTCGGCGCGTTGCTGCTGGAGCGACTCTCAGCAGACTATGGCAGGAAGTCCAAGCTCGAATTCTGTGTCTACCCTGCACCCCAGCTCTCCAGCTCCATTGTAGAGCCATACAACTCGGTTCTAACTACTCACACGACACTAGAACATTCTGATTGCTCCTTTATGGTAAGTCACTTCTTATCATTCCAGTTCAGTTCCTGACGCCGTTCAGGTCGATAACGAGGCTATTTATGATATCTGCAAGCAAAAGCTGAATGTCGCGTCTCCCAGCTTCACCAACTTGAACCGCCTCATCGCCCAAGTAGTTTCCTCGGTCACGGCTTCCTTGCGTTTCGATGGATCACTTAACGTCGACTTGAACGAGTTTCAAACCAACCTGGTTCCGTAAGATGCTTCCTAAATGACTTCACGCAAACGCTGACGTTGCATGCCAGATTCCCTCGCATCCACTTCCCACTCGCCACCTATGCCCCCCTTTTGTCTGCAGAGAAGGCGAGCCATGAGCAGAACTCAGTGGCCGAAATGACTTTCTCCTGCTTCGAGAATGGTAATCAAATGGTGGGTGCATCACGTCTGATATGAAGTGAGCATACTGACGATAGTCACAGGTGAAATGTGACCCCAGGGAAGGCAAATACAGTAAGTGTTGTGCTCTCAACTATCACTGCTGCTAAAGGTGTCCTTGACAGTGGCTTGCTGCCTCCTGTACCGTGGCGATGTCATGCCAAAGGATTGCCAGAGCGCTATCGCCAGTATCAAGACCAAACGTACTATCCAATTTGTCGACTGGTGCCCAACCGGCTTCAAGGTAAGTTCAACTCAACTTTCTTAGGTTTTCCCTAGGTAACCTACCGTCGCTGTAGCTCGGCATCTGCAACGAGCCGGCCGCAACTGTTCCGGGAGGTGATCTTGCAAAGACTGCCCGCAGTCTCTGCATGCTTTCAAAGTGAGTCATACTTATTTTCCATGAGGTTTCATATGTGTGGTTGACATATCATTAGTACCACTGCTATCGCTGGTGCCTGGGCTCGGCTAGGTATGTTTCCTCTCATCCTCTTGAATATGTTTACTCATCAATATTTAGACCACAAATTTGACCTCTTGTACTCGAAGCGGGCTTTCGTGCATTGGTATGTCGGTGAGGGCATGGAAGAGGTAAGTACCCTATACTCTTCGCAATTGTCCCTGTGTCATTTACGTCAATCTCTGCAGGGCGAGTTCTCCGAAGCTCGTGAAGACCTTGCTGCTCTTGAGAAAGACTACGAAGAAGTCGGCATCGACTCCGCTGATGCTGAGGCCGAAGAGGCATATTGAACGTATGCTCTTACCTTGGGAACATTACTGACATTTCTATCGCCGGTGTCGTGGCGTCTATCTATCTGTGTCTAGTCTACTTGCTTTCACGTTGGATATTGTTATTATGTACGGCTTGCATAGAGCATCTATGAAGAAGTTGAGAGATCTATTATTTCTATATTCTGGGCGAGATTATTCCGTTGTAATCGTGATCTTGACCTTCCCATCGTCGGTCCTCTTCATGGTCACGCTGCGTCGCCGGTGGTCAGAATGTGGGAGCAGATAAACTCGCAAATGGATTGCTACCTTGAAAGATTGGGAACGATAAAATCTGGTGCGGCCTCTTGTACCTGGCTTAACTTGTGGGTCGTGAGTAGGCCTATGGTTTGACAGCCAGCCGTCTTGCCGCTGCGAATCCCACTTGGCGCGTCTTCGATGACGATACCTGCGAAACGATATTGAAAGGAGATATGGAAGGGACTCGTGTGAGTGGCCTACATTTCTCGGGCGCGACCCCGCATAACTTCGCCCCGAGCAAGTAGGGGTCCGGGCTAATTCAAGACTCGTGGGTGATATTCCGTGTGACTGTCAGATAGCACTTACAACGGCTTTCCTTTCTCGACATCCTCAGCCGCAACGAACACCTTCGGATCGTTCAGTATTCACACCGAAGCCGGTGGAGATGGAGTACCTTGGGAACTGGAATACCGGCGATTCCGAGAGCTGCTGTCGCATACGCCCGTGTCGCGGAAGTGCAAATAGCCCAACATTGCTGGGGATCGGCGAGTGCTGGTTCCAGCTACTCCGTCGCGGTAAGTGCGGGACGGAACGATATTGTGAACGGGACGGCCTACTTCTTCGATGATGGCGGATACGCCGGGGAGTTTCACGATGCCTTGTCGGCCATTGTTAGTTGATGTCTCTACGATAGCAGTCTCGAAGCGTAGTGCCTCCCGCTAGGATGAGGCAGGTTGAGCAGTGATTTCAAGCGGCGCGACGGGCACTTTACAGCTTACCTCTAGTTCATCTGGATCGGTTAGTCCGCAGTAGTTCTTGAGATTGTCTACCGTCCGGACACCGTGTGCGGCTTGACTCCATATTTAGCCCTAGCTGCATCAAAAGCACGCAGCCACGCACTGTCAAGGATTTTGTGGATATCGATCCCTGGATATGTTTCCTTGAATTTCTCCCAGGCACCGACGACACCTGCGGTGGAATCAAGGAGGGTCCCATCCATGTCAAAAAGCCTAATAGAATAGACGATATTAAGCACCCAGGAAGTAAACGTCTCCACTCTAACTCACACAGCATCGACGATCACGGTTGCCACAGGCATCTTTACTGTTAGCAGTAAGTTCTGAACTGAAAATGACCCGCCACGTGCCAAGGACTCCGCAAGTAGAGCCACAGTCTAAAAATAGATCACTTCAGCAACCATGCCACCACGACGGCGCCCACAATTCACTCAAGAGAGTATCGACCAGCAGCTGCAGCAGATTCACCTGCTCGACCCTTCTTCGTCTTCAGAGAACTTGGAACAATTAGGGCCGATTATCAAACAGATCCACACTAGCAAGCAACAGGAAGCATACTTGCGGACTATCCAAGGTCTCATTGAATCTAAAGATGCTGAGATAGAGAAGATATGCGCGGATAACTACCAGGACTTTATATCCTCGGTATCGACCATGTTTACAGTCAAGGCATACACGGATAAGATGAAAGAGAATATTGCCGGCTTGGATGCCAATGTTTCTCAACTTGGCCGGGGCTTGGTGGACAAGAAACGGACGCTGCTGCGGACGCGGAAGACTGCAGCCAACTTGGACGAGGGGATTGACTCATTGCAGGCTTGCTTAAGAGTTCTTGATGTGGTCAACCGCGTTGGGGAGATGGTGCAGGCGGGAAAATACTGGAGTGCATTGCGCGTACGTTGCATCTTCATCGCGGTCAAGAATAAATCTGACGGTCCCGGGCTTATGCAGTCGCTCGAGGATATTGAAAGTATGCCACCAACTTCACTCTCACAAACACCATTCTTCCAACATCTACTGTCCTCGCTACCGTCATTGCGCACTCAGATTAAGGATGCTGTCACGGCGTCGGTGAAGCAATGGCTGCTGGAAATACGCAACATAAGCGCTGAGGTCGGGCGGCTTGCGATGGATGCAATGGACGCTCGTAACCGACGCTGGAAAGCACGCCGTGATAGGGACCCATTGTTGCAAACAGTGCGCGTGGGTAGTGCTGTCGAGCTAGTCACGTACGAGAAGACAGAATGTAAGCATGAACCTATCAAGTCGTTAATATTATTCATGACGTTCACTCTAGTCAACGTTCTGGACAACGAGCACATTACTGTCGACTTTAAGCCACTATATGAATGTATCCATATCTATTCTACCCTCAATTCCCTCGATGACCTAAGAAGATCGTATCAGGCAGACCGAAAGGTATTCATTCATATATCGCTACATCCTACAACACCTGAAGAGCATGCCAAAGGCCCAATCAGATCTCATCCTCCCGAATCCGCTTCCATTACCTTTATTACAATCCCTGACGCAAGAAATATCTGGGTTTTTCTTGATTGAGACGCGAGTCTTGGACACAACAGATAATTTCCGATCTGAAAGAGACGTAGAGGAACTCTGGGAGGCTGTCGTTTCGCGTCTATCAATAGGCGTGGATAATGCCCTCCAAGTCGAGACCGACCCCGGTGCATTTCTCCAGGCAAAGGAATATCTAACAAGCTTCATGGCCACGCTCGAGGTAGGTTTGTCTTGATGTATTTGGTCTGATGCGCTTGCTCAACAGTACGTCGTAGTCTCCAATCTACCAAACGAACTCGATGAGCGCCTTCCTTCTCCTTCTCTTCGAAAAATATGCTTTGCTCCTTGAGAAGCAGTTCAGCCGGCGTTTCGAGAATGTAAGTCGCCACTCGTGATATCAATCCATGGTCTCAATGGGAAGTCTTCTAGATCGTTCTCCAAGACGACCATCTGCCGTTACAAGCTGAGACTTCACAGGAAGTTGATTCAGTTTTGGACGTAGTATGGCTCGGAGAAGAGGAGAAAGACCTCCTTAAGCAGTACGTGTTTCCTGCTTCCACTTGAGAGTCTGTACATGAACTCTACATTCAGAACGCCAGTACCCCTCATCTTCCCTTGGTCACAGACGTTCTATCTCTGCTGCCAAGATGTGCGTGGAGCCATCACATTTAGCGATTCATCTTGTTGATATTTCCATAGATCAGGTCTTTTATTCAGAAGTTCTATCAATTCATCGAAGGAATTTCACAGACGGGAAGGAATGACGAACTGCTATGCAAAGTGCGTGTATATCTTTGTGCATATACTTGACACTTCTCTGACTCTGTACTCTAGTCGCTTGACGCGCTTCTCAGCAACTATGTTAGCAAATGCATAGGTCAAAGGCTAGCGGGCACAACAACCCTCTCCCAGATCGCACAGATAATAACGAACTTGGAATACTTCCAAGCGGCGTGTCCGAGCATAGAGACGTTTTTGACCAATTCACGGTAATACTGCTTGCATAGCCGATCTCGTTACGCTTTTATTTACCGTTCGCTATTACAGAGGCTGCCCGATGAAGCTCTCTGCGACAAGCTCCTTCCAAACGACCCTCACTCGGGCTCTCGAACGTATAACGGGGTTGATCACCTCCAAACTAGACGACTTCTTCGAGCTCTCAGAATATGACTGGACGCCTCGCCACCGGGAAGACACGCCAAGCATGTATCTATACGAACTCATCAATTGGCTCACGACGGTGGTAGACTCGTTGGTGATCAAAGAGGACTACAAAGACGAAGCGTACAAGGGAGCTGTCGCATATATTGCTGAATGTCTTATGGTAAGTCTCCGGAGCTCGACGACACTTCAGCGACTAAATCTAGATATATTCTCAATTAGGATTTCTTGACTGGACGCAATGTAGCAGTCATGAATGAGAGCGCGATATCTAATATCCTGGTTGATGTCGATTTCCTCGAGAATGAGCTCAAGCGAATCGGTCGCGCACACCTCTGCTCTGTCTTCACTGAGCTACGTCTGGTAAGTCTAACAATACTAGTATCCAAACTGTTTATGAACGTAGTCCAGACCACATCGATTCCACTGGAGAACGCCGTGCAGGACTTCCTAATTCCGGCCAATCGCATGAAATCTTATAGTGTGGTTCGCCCAAAGCGTCTGCAGGCCTTGCTGGAAAAGCTTGCCAAGTATGGCACCACACAGCGTGACGCTGGCATGCGAGAATTGGCGGAAAGGCGAAGAAAGGAAGCAGATGCTGTAGGACGGATATTCCCGGGGGAACTCCGTTAAATGGCTCAATATCGGGTATGATATCAGTCAATGGTCTATAAATGCGTAGAAGCTCGTACGAAGGAACCTCTGGGCCTATACTTGTACAATGAAGGAACGTATCTTGACGATACTGTAATACCATGCTCAGGACAGCCAAGAACGAGAAGACAAAACGCAACAAGGAAGACTATGATAAGATGGAATCGGAGAGGTGTATGTAGCGGGGACGTGAACAGCGTGAAGTAAGGTACTGCAGACACATAAAAACATTACACTCGTCGCTTGATGTTCGCGCTCAGCCACTCCAAGCCCTCGTAAAGACCATCACCAGATGTCGCACACGCAGCCTATTTGTACACGTGGTCAACACGTAAGGTAATACGCTAGCAATTGACGCTTACCTGGATGTACCATGTTCGTTGTCTGAGCCCGTGGAGGCCAAGTTTGTCGGTGATTTCGGCGGCGTTCATGGCGTTGGGGAGATCCTGCTTGTTGGCAAAGACAAGGAGGAGGGCATCGCGGAGTTCGTCCTCGTTCAACATCCGTTGCAGTTCTTCGCGGGCTTCGGAGACACGTTCCCGATCATTGGAGTCGACGACGAAAATGATACCCTGGGTGTTCTGGAAGTCTGCAAGCGACAGTTTAGCGCCATAGCCGGCGTGAGTCATGGAAACGGGACACGTACAATGCCTCCAGAGAGGTCGGATCTTGTCCTGACCACCAACGTCCCAGACGGTGAATGAGATGTTCTTGTACTCAACGGTCTCGACGTTGAAGCCTAGATGATAAAGCTGTAGCTGGAGCCCAGGCGCTTACGGAAAAAAGTTCGCACCAATAGTTGGAATTGTCGTGACAATTTCTCCCAGCTTGAGTTTGTATAGAATGGTGGTCTTACCAGCGGCGTCGAGACCAACCTTATCGCCTAATATTCAGCTATCTGTACGGTATAAACTCGCGGTGTCACACACCATCAATATACCTAGGAAAAGCGGCGTAAGTGATCTGTGGGCGATACAGGAATCTGGGCAGACATACGCATTTCCTTCTTGCCAAAGAGGCCTGAGAGCAGACGTGAGACGGAGAGACCCATGATGGCGAGCGGGAAAGAAGAGCTGAAGAAAGGAAAGAGAAGTCGATGAACGTTAGAGAGCAAGAGGCGCTGATGGCAGTTGAGGTGGAAGGTGCGTGAGACTGGGAATTAAACTCCGCCCACACCCGAGTGCTTGACTAGAATCCAAATTGTGACAAACCTGGTCCTGTGCAAGATTGAGTAACTCTCGATGTGACTAGGTGCGGCACCGAATTCGAATTCAGATTCAACTTCAAGATAGACGGTGAACTGCCTCAGCTCGTCAAGAAAACCACGATCATATATAAACATGGTAGTGGGCTATATTAGGATATGTAAAAGAAGAAAGAGAGAGATCATATCATAGATGTAGATATAGATGCAGGCGTGGATAGTACAACAAATCAACAACAGAACATACAGAAACGGAACGAAGCGCAGACAAAACAATGAAAGTCGGACTAAAACACATCATGTAAAATTACAAGACTAGCATGGGATGATTGAGACGAGGATAGACGTAGCCAAGGTAACATACTACGAAAGGCTTTTTGAAGTGTCCATTAAGGAAGTAAAGCAATATTAACAAAAGCTTCAGCGCAAACGGCTTTGAATCCGGTGGCGCCAATTAATGTAGATCCCGTTGGACGGGTTTGGATTATACTGGCAAAGCTCGAATAATACTAGTTGCTCCTGGAAGCCGGGATTGACCCAGATTTGAGGGCGACCTAAACAAATGGTGAGCGTGCTGTACAAGAACCGAGAGCATTGCGACTTACGACGTCTAACCATTTCAAGAGCCTGTGTAGCGTTTACTCGCTGGGCGTACATCACTGTATAGGCATCGTTAGTGGTTTGTAAACGATGGAGTTAGTGGTGTGCGCTCACAGTAAGCCGCCACGACTGCCGCACTCCTCGACAAACCTTGTACACAGTGCACAAGGACATTCCCGCCGTTCCGGAGAGCTTGGTCGATGAACTGGACGGCTCTCGGGAGCCAGATCAAGAGGTCGGCGAAATCGACGTCTTCCACTGGGATGCGAAGGTGACACATGCCAGACTCTGGTAGTTCAGCAGGGATAGCGTCTGTGCACACCGAGACTATGTGGGTAACGCGACGCTCAGTCAGGGATCGAGATGAGCGAGCCGCAGTGATGCTAATACCGGAAGAAAGAAGGCGGTAGTTAGTAACGGCAACGGATATGACGGTGCTAATAAACAGGCACCCACTTTCCCAGGTAAAGCCTATCTTCAATGATGGCATCGACGTTTCTCCAGGAGCTTCCCATGATGAGTACCGCGGTTTGTCGAGGACCTGAGGTGAAGCATCCTGGCTGTAGCGACGCGTTTTTGTATTGCTAGTAAGAGCGGCGGCGTAGGCCATGTCCCGAATGCCTTCAGGCGGCATTGGATCTGTCATCTGGAGTACTGCAGAATATTTTGCGCGTCGAGCTCCTAATGCGATGAGATGATGCAACGGCCAATGCACAGCGATCGAGCAGGCGGTGTGACATGATGTTTGCTGTCAAGGCCTCAGCCAAACACAGAGCCCAATATGGGTCGATATCCCGCCGGCGAAGGGTGCAAGATGTGATGCTATGCCTGTTATTGACCGTCGTCAGATTTAGAGCTGGCGCGCTATTGGACAGGTCTCGCGAGTACCTCTTCTTGGTATATCCAATTCCTGATCGGGGCATGTTCTCTCCGTCACTTGGTGCCTCGAGGGGAGTGCCTGCGCTCTGTATGAAAACATATCGACTCATTCCTCGACATCCGGACCTTGCAGTACTCAACGGATCAACTTACAGGAGTTACGGCTTGGAGCGCGTTGTGGAGCCCGTCTTTTTGGCCACAAACAGAACTGAACATGAACAACAAGCAGAGTGTAGCATGGATACAGCGTGTAGATGGTCTTACGTAAGCGCCGCAATATAGTGGCAGCATCATTGTGAGTTCGAAGCAAGCTCGCTACCCTCCCTTTCTCCGAACCATTACTTTGACTCGTTCCTTGTCATGAAGATCGAGTGGACATCGGTAAAGCCTTTGATTCATTAGACACAGGATCAGCATTTTGACTGGCCTCCGGCCATAGGCTCAGTACCATCCAGATGGAACACCTAGACGGAGACCTTTGGCGTCAACTATGCACGGATGGCTAACAAAGCTCCGAGGTATAGTCTTTTTTTGCAGTGATGCGATATAGGCTCACGCTTGTCAGGTACCCTGCTGGATGACGAGAAGACTCGGTGGAAAGGCATCCAGGAGATGAAGGAAGCGCGAGCAATTCGGAAGTGGAAAAAGCAGCGAGAGGCCCAACGTAGAGCATCTGGCCATGGACATCGGATCGGCCGATTGTTCTCAATCTTTGGCAAGAAAAAGAAACCGGTTACTCGACGGCCCACCACCTCTCGTAGCCAATCTCGCGCGGTCGTTAGGACGAAAACGCAGCAACGGCCGAATCCTCCGCGGCATCATTCTTCTTCTCGAGGACACATGAGAGGCGGTCAAAGAGGTGGTGGCAGGCCATCCGCATCTCGTCATAACAGTTCGCGCAATCCCAGAGTCCGACAATAGTCTCATGTGAAGTTCCTTATCGGGTCTAGTTTCTCATTCTCTGTATTCTATCTATCATCCAGGATTAGATGTATTTATTGTGGAATTCCGTTTGTACTTTTTTATGTAGAGTTGTATATCAGAATGTACGCGCCGGCGATGTTGACTGGCATTTGATCTCTGAGCATCAACAAGTGATTGAGGACCGTACAGTCGCCGCAAGGTCGCTTCAAGGTCGCAGCAGGTAGCATACGAAGGCGGCAATAGGGTCCGAATTCCATCTACACGTGTGCTTCGATCGCGTGTCGCGACAAGCGTGGGTCTGATATCTGGGTCAACCTTCGTCGGACGAATTCTCGAACCGACAGAGAACTGACCATGAGATGTGCTCAAAATCGATAGATTATTACCTCGCTGCATATTTACGCGCTTCGCTGACTCTGGCGTACCCATTATCTCCCCTGGATCTCATCGGTGGTCGCGGTCGTACTCTCCATCCGACAATTGGCTGCAAAAATGGGCCTGGGGCCAGCACTAGACGCTAGATTGCCGCAGAATATCGCTGGAGTCACTCGTGTTCATTTGGCTCGCGTTGCACGGTTGTTATCGTCGTCCGAGCATTCCAATCGACGCGCTTTTGCGGGCTGTCGAGCGTATTGTAGCCGGACGCGGCGCGCTAGGTTGTCAAATGTAAGTTTTTCTTTGCGGTGCTTACAAGCTGTCGACAGAACGCAACCTCGACCCCACACTTTGACCCGCTCAACAACCGACGTCCGGAGCCCAATGTTGCTGAAACATAGCGACGCAACCGTGATCCAGTGAATGTCAGAAAAAATGTAGGTTGCTCGCCCGGTGCACCGAGATTGCGTAGGTTAGATTCTTGGAGCAACGTTTGGCTATGTGGATGATTTTGCATGCCAGCAATGGTCGGTTGATAGATTCGTAGAATTAAGCCCATAGAGGGGCAAATCCGAGTTACATTGCCCATGTAGATACGTACCTCTTCGCGTCAGGTCCCCCTTTCTTCGTTCCATCGAGAACATACCCTCACAATCGCGACATTGCCCAAGTTGTCGCCAGTCCTTGTTCTTGCGTCAGATACGTGTCCTCGAATGATCGCGACGTTTCACAGCACGCCGAAGGCCTCCAAAGCCCTTTGCATCCTCATCGGAAACTTTCATGAGTTTCGAATCCAAGTGGTGATCGCATTCAAGACATCGCGGGGTTCGTGTGTGTTTTCTTCTTCCTCCGTCTCCGCCGTTTCTTACTGGGACTTTCTGGTCCTGGGCCATCGCCCTCGTCATCGCTTCCAACAGGAGGGCCGTCTAGATTGAGGAGGGGCCCGCGTAACATCGAGGATAAGTCCTTGGACTTGCCAGCAAGGACGGATGCCGGAACCGGGGTGATCGGTGCGGTCCCCCTGCTGTTCGTTGGTCCTTGTAACTTCTCGGGAGAGGTATCTGCGAAAGATCGATCAGCTACAAGAAAACAAGCTAGCACAGCAGCAATGCACCAACCTGCTGAAGAAGACGCTTTCGCTGTAGAAAGGTTTGCCTTGTCATTGATGGGCGATCGCATCGCATGATCAACGATATCGCGCGCGTTCTCCGGTGACCTATTAGATTTGCCTTCCAGGCACGAGGCTGGATGTTGTGAGGCCGGAGAAGGACTACGCATGCGCGCATCGCCGCCATGCTTCTTCTTCTTCTTCTGCTTCGGGCGCGAGGGCGTGTCGGGGATACCCAAATTAGCAGCACCGGCAGTTGGACGAGGAGAGCCGGGCGGCTTTGTTGGTATCTGAGGCGGGGGTCGGGGCGCGCTCTTAGGAGCTGCCATGTGGACCTTTTTGATCGAATCATGATCACTAATTTTGACCTTCTTGCGTATTGCATGGGCACGGCTCTCCTCGCCGTCGTCATCTGAGTCCCCTTTCTTGTTACGGTCCATCATGTCGTCTGCGGCGCGTTTCTTGCCCCCCTTCGACGTGAGTTGTTGTTTAAGTCGCGCCGCGTCGCGAGAGGTGCCCGCTGATTCAGGAATCGGCGCACCTACACCCAGTCTGACTTGTTCAACCGTCTCCTACATCTCAGCGAGTTCAAGGTTGGAATACGCGTACCTAGGTGGCCTCCGCATGTACTCCTTCAGCTCATCCTCAATATTCCTGGTCGACCGTGGTGCCATCTTGTTGGAAGGCTTTATCCAGGATGTAACCAGATCCTGAGCAAATGACAGAGACATGTCAATCTGAGCCTGTAGGGTCTCTGCGTCTATCGAATCATCGTCCACCGGCACACTAGATGTCATGGCAATTGGCCCCGCGCGTGCAGAATAGAGATAAGCAGAACCCAGGCGTTGGTCAATGGTGGATTTGAACGAAACATAAGCGCGTGAGAGAATTTTCATCAAGCTCAACGGGCGCTTAGAAACGCCACAATGTCTGCCTCTCACCTCAAGCGCAAACGCGACGATTTCGATGATTCGGACGACGAGGAGGTATCGCTGGGCAGGCAGGTACTTCCTGTAGCGAATCTACCGCAAGACTTTGCTGGTGAACCAGAAGATGGCCTACAATACCTCTTCACGGTCAGGTAGATCTCAAAATCTCTGGCCTTGCCCAATATCCATCACTAACACGCTCACTAGACGCGATGCTCGCCAGCGACCACATGTAACACGAGTCCATAACCCGTACGACAAACCAGATTCAATAATACCGAAGTCGAGCTCGACGCCAGCCGCTGCTCACCCTTCGCTTCCGTCACTCAAGTGGCGACAACAGTACGCGTCCCAATTTCGGAATTTTTGCAAAGTGTGCTTGAATTTCTGCTCTTACGATAAAACAAACGAATATCTGACCGAGTACTTGATATCTAGAACGCTTCACAGTCAACGATACACGTTACTGCTGCACCTCCAGGCAAATTGATGCCCCATCGGAAGGAGCGAGATCACTGGTGGGCCTTTCTTGCCGGAAAGCCCGAATCAGACTGGAATCCACCCAAAAAGCCAAAGCAGAACAGAACGTACCCTCAAACCACACGTGCCTTCGCTGATGATCCTGGGGCCGCGTATGGGACTCCTTCAAGCTCAAAGCAGGACGAAGATATACCGGGAGGAGAAACGTGGAGAATTAACGAAGATGGAGAAGTCGAACTCACACAGACCTTAGAATACTCTGAAGAGCCAACCGGTGGCAATCCTACCTCGCCTCCCGTGGCTCCCAAAACGGATGCAATCACAAAAGGAGACTCGAAAGGTCGTGAACCAACGCCAATTTTGTTGCACCATATAGACGAAGTCAGCTTCCCTTCAATTAGCGATTGGATATTCACTGATGCGAAGTTGACTCGTAGCGAACGGCGCTGCATTTGCTGATGTACTTTGCGCATTGGATGAACCTTTATTTGGAAGAGCGGGAAACATCGACAATGATACCGACAGAATCGCACGCGAGATGGATATTCGCTTTGCTGTCCCGTGTCGAAGACCATGTTTCAGCAGACGACATGAGTCATCTTCGTAGCCTCGCTCGCGCCTGTATATCCTTGATCAAAGTACGACTATCGACCAGCGGCACGTCCACCTCGTCTGCGAAGGTAGACATGATGAGCACCACAAGTTGCTGGATGACAATCACGACGATAGCAGAATTATGGGCACAGAGGGATTTGTGGGTAGATGCAGAGGAAATGTTGCAATCCGTATCTACGGCTGAAGCCGGGGCCACAGATTAGGGTAGGTCAATTGTACATACAACCGCCGACATACACCCTGTCGCTTTGGCTTAGAGTCTAAGGCTATAGTGAACTCGGAAGGCGCTGCTGCAGGCGACCCCTCGGCAACCCAGGCAACGATCGGCGGCATGCAGATATCCAGTGCAGTGGAGCTTTTGAATTTCCTGGCTGACAGGAACATATTGCAAATATTGCCCCACGAGGCGGGCACTGCTCATTGTGATCGACGTCCCGGAACAACATGAATGACGCAAAGATAACTCTCGGCCTGTCGCTCATTGGCTATACAGATAACATACGACTATCCGACTACAAATCTACGACTCATCGATATACTCTCGAACCATCTGTGAGTCAACTCGTCAGCTCTTCCTTCCTCTGCCCCAAGTTAAGGACGACCTACCAATTTCACAACAACTGGAGGCTCTTTCCACGTTGGATTGTCGCCTCCGTATTGGATCTCTCCGACAGTTCTGAAGCCGTGAGATTCGTAAAATCCAGTATTGGCGACGTTACTTGACTCTAGGTACGTTGCTCGGGAGGCCGCATCTGCCTATGAGGGGGTTCAGACAACCAAAACGATAGGACAAGCAGTTCTACCTTTGCGGTCACAGCGTCGAGGAGGGCACCTGCGTGACCTCTGCCCTGGCTCCGTGGACTTGTCGCCAAGCCATCTACATGGACCATATTCTTCGCCCGGTCACCATAAAGCCTTTCATTGGCACTTGCAAGCTTTCCGAAAATCTCTTTACGCCGCTGTGCCGACGGTTTGATCAGAACATATAACCCCCTGCAAGCGTCCCATATTACCTTCTTTATTTCTGCTGACCGCACCGAGTTCAACGTCCAGGTCATCGCTGCTACCGTCCAGTCGAGTATTCGATCAATAATTGAAATAGGTCGATGTTCTGGGATTGTCCTAGGATACGGGCGGTGAGTTTTGTTTCTCCGTGTTTCCGTGTTAACATGATGCCCGTACGCCCTAACATAAGATTGACCATGTTCCACCACCAACATAATGTTGCGTCGCCGCCAAACGAAAAGAAACCATCGCATGTAGAGACCTTCTACGAATTCCCAACAGCGGGATGGTTTCTTGCCCTAAGGACAATCAAAACTCAGCAACCTCCGTTCGATCAGGGAATCGTGATAACCATACTTCACGCATGTACCTATGCAGAGGATCATTCTCAAAGGCCAGCCTCCACGACTCGACCGCCGTAGGAATGTCTCCTACATTCCGTATCAATATTGGAGCTTCTAGCAACAGATACTGAACATGCGCTCACGGATCCCGATTTCGGTAATAGTATGGGGTGCTCTTCTTGGCCTTGCTTGCGACTTGCCAGCCATGTTTCTATTGGACATGTTCACAGTCAAGTAGAGGAACGCTCGTCGCCTTTATGATGTTTGCTATGACTGCGGTCAGGGCGACGGCCCGCCCTTGCTGCGTTGGAGCACATGGTCGTACAATTGCCGCAGCTGCCCATATTGGCGCCGAAGATGGTTGCAGATGATCATCGTCACTGAGTCGTGCAATCCATTGATCAAAAGCCTGGAATAACATGTAATGACGCGAAGATAGTTCTGCTCATTGGCTATACAGATAGCATACGGCTACAAACTTACGACCCATCATGTTCTCGCACCATCTATGAGACATATAGTCAACCCTTCCTCCTCCCTCGAAATAAGGACAACTCACCAGTTTTACGACCACTGGCGACTCTTTCCACGCTGGATTGACATCTCCGACAACGATCTCTCCGACAATTCTGAAGCCATGAGATTCGTAAAATCGTGTATTGGCGACGTTACTTGACTCGAGGTACGTTGCTTGGGAGGCTTTATCTGCCTGTAAGGTAGTTCAGGCGACAACACTCAAGGTGATAGGATGGACACTCCTACTTTCGCAGTTACGGCGTCAAGGAGGGCACCTGCGTAACCTCTGCCCTGACTTTGTGGACTCGTGGCCAGGCTATCTATATGATACATGTTCTTCACCCGGTCGCCGTAAACTCTTTCTGTGGCACTGGTCATCTTTCCGAGGAACTCTTTACGCCTCTGTATGCACACCGGTATGTTGGTGAAAAGATAGATGAAACCCAGGTGTTCCAACATACCTTTTTTATTTCTGCTGAGCGTATCGAGCTCAAAATCCAAGACATCACTGATACCGTCCAGTCCAGTGCGCGGTCAACGATCGTAGTCGGTTCCCGGAGTTTTTGGGACGTCCTATTATACGAGCAGTAAGTTTTGTTTACCGAGTCCCAGTGTCAAATGCTCGTACGCGATAACATATGACTGGCCATATTCCACGGACAAAATGATTTTGCGGCGCCGCCAAACAAAAAGAAACCATCGCCTGCATAGATCTTCTACAAACTGCCAACCCCGTGATGATTTCTCGCCCTACGAACAGGATTAGACCTCAGTGACTTTGCTCAATCTCTGAATCATGATGGCCGTACGTCAAGCAAGTACCTCCGTAGAGGATCGTTCTTAAAGGCTAACCTCCAGGATCTGATCGACGTAGGAATATTTACTACGTTCCGTGTCACTATTAGAACTTCTACTACGAGCAAACCATGCGCGACCCACGGAACTGCATCTCGGAAATGTAAGGTGGTCTTCTTGGTGGTTCTTGGTTCTTTTCATCCATGTTTTCGTTGGACGTGTTCACAGTGAAATAGCGGAACGCTCGTTGTTCTTATCGTTTATCCTGGCCTTGAGACGACTGTGATCTGAAAACTATGGTTCCTGCTGCGCTAAAGCACATGGACCAAGCCGTACAATCGCCGCAGCTACGCGCCTCGACTGGCGCTAACCGCGTTGTAGATGCCACCGTGATCAAAGGCCTCGAAATACGCGTCGGCGACACAATCCTTCTAGAGTGTAACTGTGCGCAATGGCGACACCAAGGTGACTCGGATGATAGTGAATTTCCTCGCTGACAGTAACGTATTTCACATCCTGCGTATACAAGGCGGGCGCTGCTCACTGTTCGGATCGTCACGGAACAACATCAATTTCTCGGTTTGTCGCTCGTTGGCTATACAGATAACATACGACCATCAACCTACGGCCAACCATGTTCTCGTACCATCTATAAGACATACGGTCAACCCTTCCTTCTCCTACAAGTGAAGGACGACCCACCAATTTTACGACAACTGGCGGCTCTTTCCATGCTGGATTGTCGTCCCCGCATACGATCTCTCCGACAGTTATGAAGCCGTGAGATGCGTAGAATCCCGTGTTAGCGACGTTGCTTGACTCTAGATACGTTGCTCGGGAGGCCGCATCTGCCTGTGAGGGGTTTCAGGTGACATTACGCAAGGCGATAGAATGGACACTTCTACCTTCGCGGTCACGGCGTCAAGGAGGGCACCTGCGTAACCTCTGCCCTGACTTTGTGGACTCGTCGCTAAGCCATCTATATGGACCATATCCTTCACCCGGTCACCGTAAATACTTTCTGTCGCACTCGTAATCTTTCCGAGGACCTCTTTACGCCTCTGCATGCACTTAGTAAGAAGAAATAATCCTCAAGTGACCCAAAATACCTTTTTTAGTTCTGCTGAACGCAGTAAGCCCCAAGCCCAGGTCGTCGCTGCTATTGACCAGTCGAGTATGCGGTCAATAATCGTAGTCGGCTCCCGGAGTTCTGGGGTTGTCCTAGGATACGGGCGGTGAGCTTTGTTTTACCGTGTTCCAGTGTGAAATGCCCGTACGCGATAACATATGACTGTCCATGTTCCACTGTCAGCATTATTTTGCGTCGCCGCCAAACGATGAGAAACCATCGCATATATAGATCTTCTACGAATTGCCAGCCGCGGGATGGTTTCTTGCCCTACGAATACGATTGTATTAGATCTCGCCAGTGACCTCTATGGATCCACGAAGTGTGAAGGCCATACATCAAGCATGTACCTCCGGAGAGGATCATTCTCAAAGGCTAGCCTCCACGACTCGACCGCGGTAGGAATATCTCCTACATTCCGTATCAATATTGGAGCTTCTAGCAACAAATGCATAACATGTGTCACTCACGCGACTTCATCTTGGTGGTAGGCGGTGCTTGTTTCTTTTCATTCATGTTTTCGTTGGACATGTTCACAGTGGCATAGAAGAACGCTCGTCGCTCTTATAGTATTTTCCTGGCCGTGCGATGACTGCGATCTGAAAACTATGGTTCCTGCTGCGTTGAAGCACATGGTTCAAGTCGTACAATTGCCGCAGCTGCGCGTCTCAGGCTGGCGCCAACCACCATGCAGATGACCATCGTGCCATCCACTGATCAAAGGCCTTGAACTATGCATCGGCACTTCTAGAGTGCAACTGCGCGCAATGGTGACCCGAATGATAGCGAGCCTCGCCTGACCTCCGAAGTCAGCGATCCATATGGTGAAAGAAGTCGAATTTGGACCACGTCGCTTGGAACGATGGCCTGGCTCCCATCGCTCCTGTTCCGAAAACGCGGTGGGAATGAAGAAGAGGTTCTAGTATTTGATTCTGAGAATTGTTGTGATATGAAGTGTGCGAAGACGGTGGTGGCTTACGTCGAAAGTGACAAGGCCCAACCTTATTCGTTGCTTCCCGCCAGCACGTTCGCTCCTCACTTCGTTTGCCTTCGCCCAGCTTCGCCGTCGTTCTTTACCTGCTACCACCATGATGTTCTCTCAGATCCTACTCGCCCTCGCCCTTGCGACTTTCTCCCTCGCGTACCAGGTTACTTCGCCTGGTGGTTCTCAAGGTTGGACCACAGAAGGGTCCCAGCTCGCCACATGGACACGCGTGAATACCGACCCGCTGAACTTTACTGCTGTCCTCACCAACGAGGTAAGTTTGACAGAGACCATCCATCAGACTTTGATGTTGACGGTGGCAAAGGATCGCAGCGTTATGCCCCAAAACAACCAAATCCTCGCCGCCTTGGTTGACGGCACTCTGGAACAGATTCGGTTGAACCCGCCCAACGGCGGGTGGCCTACCGGAAAAGGCTTCAGGCTTAACTTTTGTCGGGATTCTCAGAGCCTCGAGGCGATTCTTGCCCAGTCCAATCAGTTTGATATAGGCCAGACCACTTCGACCCCCCTCAGCACCCCTCGTTCAACGACTACGTACGTTTCCTATTGGTGTTTTACGCGTTTTTTATCTCATACAGGAATTTTAGCCCTGTCGTAAACACTATTCCCGCTGCTACGATTACCCAAACACCCCCCACCACCAGTGTTGGCGCTGCCAACCCCGCGCAGACTTCGAATGGTGCCATGTCCATTGAAGCGAAAAAGGGCGGGATTCTAGGTTTGATGGGGTTCCTGGCGTTGATGGTCGTGTAGTTCATCTCCCGTAGTCACGGTCCTTCATTCTTGTTTCTTGCTTCTCACCATACCCATTGTCACCTTTTGCCTATGTGTTGAAGTTCGCGGCAAGGATAGTTGTTTCATAGGAGAACATAGGGGTAATAGGGGACGGTCGAGTTCATCACTAATCACGCTCATCGCAGCCATTGTTTGCACTTGAACTCCAACCACCATCCCATCGGGCCCAGGATTAGAAACATGGCAAGCACGAACTCATTTGAACATCTGCTTCCTCCAAGCTGGAAGACCCAAGTGAATGCCTGGCTGGCGGAAGACACTCCTTCATTTGATTACGGAGGTTATGTTGTCGGTGAGGCACACAGGGAAGCGTTCTTGTTCGGGAAGGGCAAGACTCCGGCCGTCCTTGCTGGATCGCCGTTCTTCACTGAAGTGTTCGCTCAGCTTGGCTGTGAGTGAGTGTGCCGCCATTTCCTAGTTGCTCACACTGACCCTGATGCGCGAAGGGTTAAGTGGCACGTTCAAGAAGGGGAGACGTTTGAACCTGTAAAGCATGTCGCTACAGTCAGCGGGAAAGCTCGGCATCTGCTGCTCGGCGAACGTGTTGCCTTGAATATGCTTGCCAGGTGCAGCGGTATTGCTACTAAGTAACGCATATACTCTCCGATATATTCAATCGTAATGACGTGAACACAGATCAAAGCGGGTGAAGGATCTGGCCAGATCGTACGGATACAAGGGGACGATAGCCGGGACTCGCAAGACAACACCAGGTATGTTTATTCCCCACTACTTACGATCAGCACACTCACACACCCTGAAGGCTTTAGGTTGGTTGAGAAGTATGGCATGCTCGTCGGCGGAATCGATCCACATCGCCATGATCTTTCCAGTATGATCATGCTGAAAGATAATCATATCTGGTCATCTGGTATTGTTCATTCATCCTTTCCCGATTAAGTTACTTATTGAAGTATACTGGATGTAGGCTCCATCACGGCGGCGATACAGCAAGCTCGCGCAGTAGGCGGTTTCACCCTTCTGCTTGACGTGGAAGTTCGGAACGAGGCAGAGGCAGATGAAGCGATTGATGCTGGCGCTGATATTATCATGTTGGATAATATGGAAGGTGACGAGCTCGTGGATGTTGCCAGACGCCTGAGGGAGAAATGGAACGGCAAGCGGAAATTCTTGTTTGAATCTAGCGGCAACATCACAGAATCGAATCTTCAAGAGCGAGCGATCAACGGTAGGTTGCGTGGTTTCGTTCGCGAACAAGGTTCTCATTCTGTTTAGAAATCGATATTCTTAGCACAAGTGCCGTCCATCAGTCTGTTCAGCACATCGATTTCAGCTTGAAGATACAGATGCCAGATCATGCATAAAGGCCATTGATACCAACGAACCAAGCCTGCACATACAGCACCGTAGTAAACACTTATTGCACTAAATTAAACAATTTTAGAGCGTTGCCACCTTCTACGCCGTCCTTTTGTTCTTGAGACCATCCAGAAACTCCCTGGATGGCTTCAAGGTTTTCCACAACGCTGCGCCATTTGATTTCTCCGTTCAATGGAGGGAAGAAAGGATGGTCAGTGCCAAACATCATACGTTGGCTGCCTGGCAAAGTGGACCCTGCGTCCGCCGAACTGCTGTGGTATTTGCCCGAACGGCCGATCGTATCAGCAACGAATTGCAATTCTTCCGAGCCGTAGGAAACCGCGTCGTAGTATAGTCGGCCGATGTAATATCTAGCATCATGCTTAAGGCGCGAAGCAACGAGGGGATCGTGGTGTATACATGAGGCCAACCGCGAAGATAACTGGGTAAGGGCGCCGCCTGAATGCGCGAGTAGGAGACGAAGATCGGGGAATTTGTCCAGCACTCCAGCCAAAATTAACCGTGTGGTTGCCTATGTGAGCAGACGGTTATTCTTGTGCATTAAGAGTTACGTGAATCTGACGAACGACTGTTGTTTCAAATGGGAAGCCCAAGGCGAGAGGAAGCACGTGTCCGTTTTCCTTCTCGCCCCACGCGTCGTTATCAACGCCGTAATGTGGATGCAAGAACACCACAAGCTTCTCCTTTTCGATGGCCTCCCAGACGGGGTCCAATGCTTCGTCATCTAGACCTTTGCCCACCCCCCTCGTGCCCATAATTAACCCCTTCAAATGGGGCAACAGTGATATTTGCCGCACGGAATCGAGCAGCGCACTCATAGAGATCCCTGGGACTAATGGCAGCATCCCGAAACCATATAAACGCTTGATACGTTGGTCGCTGATAATAGGAGACGACGAGCAGTATTCTTCAAGGTCGTCGTTCAACTTTGTAGCGATATCCGACGCGTCTGGAGCGGGGAGGAAGTCAAGCCATGGATTGGCCGAGCTGCACTTGAGGGAAGTAAACATGAATTCTGCCGCGATACTCATAACTCGACCCACCTTACGATGGAGACGTCGATTCCATGTTTATCCATGAAGCCGAGCTTCTCATCACGACTCCAATACTGGGGGCCAACTGGACGTCCCCCACTCGGTTCGTGATCCAGTATCAGCAACCGTTCGGAAGGCTTGCTGTCCGTACTTCCAGCCGCCGCCGGTATGATACGAGGGACAGCAGATCGCGACCTGAGAAGGTCGGCGTAGCGGGGAAGGTATACGTGAGTGTGAACATCGACCAGCAGTTTCTTCAACATTTTGGTTCGAGATAAGATAATTCCTGCAGGGACCCTTATATAACGCTGACATAATCATATGGCTTTCCCACATATTTCCTTCCGAGATCCCGATCGAATATGGGAGATCGGCGGAGATATTTATAGACATCTTTGAGGAAGCTCACTTCTCCTCGTCCTGTCACTGTGCCGCAGCAAGGCATGCATGTCTACCTCAACGTTATCGGACTGGCAATCGATTCGCGAGAATGTCGAGTAAATTCCTGTTTTTCAGCGCACATTTCTGACAATACTTGGTATATAGGTCAAAGCGGTCGCGAGCATGCTCGTTGCCGTTGAAAGCAAGGTCGAGGAACTGGCGACACGTTCCGAGAAAGAGATTTTTGAGCTGCATTCCCAAACAAGCAATTTGCAAACCAGAAACAGCGAGCTCGAGGTTGAAGTAAAACGACTACAGAATGAAAACGCAGAGCTCGAGAGGATAGTGGTAGTACAGACGTCTGAGATGGAGACCGTAGTGCAGGCGCGCGATGATGCACTCAAGAAGCTGAGGCGCGTGAGACGGGTAGCCAGGGACCTCATGGATGAGAAGAAGGTGAGCTTCGAGTTCAACGGCGGTGTAGACTTAAGAGGACATATACAGGGCTGGACTCAGTTAGAGTCGCCGCTCATTAGAAGGAGGGCCTCTGGCTCTATGAGCGAGAGTCAGGAGAATTCATCAGCTGCAGAAGAGTTCTACGACGCGACTTCTAGGCGATCCTTATCAACGTCCAGTTCGTCGTCGTCGCGTCCTGCATCGTCAGGGAGTGATAGAACTGCTCGCCCCATCGCTGACAAGGAGCCCGCAGTACCAGCCGCAGCACCAGTAGTCCAAAGCAATGACACTACGCGCCAATCGCCTCAGAAGGCGTCGACGGCCTGTGCCGAGCTTATTCGCGCGAAATGGAACTCAAAGAGTGAACCTCTTATCCCGAAGAGTGCGCCAGTGACGAAGCCAGTATCCCGTACTGTACCGTCAACGCGAGCTACCTCGCCAGTGCCTGGGGCGGGAAACAACAAAGCGAGCGTACCAGAGAGTAACGTGCCGACGCGCCCTGCGTCTCCGGTGCAACCAATCGTGTCTACCGCCTTGACACGCAACTCGTCGTCCAGGAGCATGCGACAACCGAATATCCTCCGAGTTCAGATATCTCCAGGGCAGAAATGGAAGCTAAATACCAACAAGCCTCCTCATCTTCCAATGATTAAGGAGGCACTCCGAAGTGTGGAAGATCCCTATCATTTAGTTGGACTTTATGAAGACGAAGTTGAGCTTTAATTATGCAACTTGGATGTTGACTGACACCTTACCTCTTAGTGTGAAGCAATTGAAAGGTAATATGCTTTGCTTGCTCACCTACCTTTTCAATTGTGGGCTGAGATTATACATTTGTAGGCTCGCGCATGAGCCGACTGGGCTCCGAATCCATTTCTTATGGGAGAAGTCTTGCGCTTTCATGATCGATCCGTTATTCTTTGAGATGTTAGCTCCTGCGCCGGTTGAAAGCTATCTTGTCGATTGGGCTCCAAAGACCACGACAAGCAATGGGCGCATTAGTAAAGCCGTTACTCGCCATACGAAGGACGATGATACATCGCCGGCGTTACACGTC
The DNA here is from genome assembly GCA_017499575.1 of Sanguinoderma rugosum. NCBI lineage: Eukaryota > Fungi > Basidiomycota > Agaricomycetes > Polyporales > Polyporaceae > Sanguinoderma > Sanguinoderma rugosum. The sequence goes on along the minus strand of VTPW01000003.1, from coordinate 1,581,207 downwards.
TTCAGTTATGTTTCGAACCAGGTGCGTATGAAACGATGATGAACGCCAGACACTGAGGAAATCGGGCAGGGTGAGGGCGTGTGGTACTATTTAGGGGCGCACTCCTTCCACGTCGCCAAGTTTGTTCAGCCTCTTTGGGAAACACTAGCTGAGGCGGTATGTCATCTCGACAATCAGTCGCGCGTTGACTCAACCAGGAACATCGCAGTCGCAGGCACTCGTTATCGAGCAGATTCAAGCTCGCATAGAGTCGGTTGACGACGATGGCACGAAGGCACGGCTTGCAAGTGGAGAGTGGCCCGCGTTCTGCCTCAAGATGGAGAACAATAACGAGGAACATGCGGAGATGACTTATAGCATGGTGCAACGGTTGGAAAATTTGAAGGAGCTCGAGGATGCAGAGTAGTCCAGTACCGTCTAGCCAGGTGTGGTGGTAAATTTCTGATCATGATATTTGTTGGTTGCACGCTGTTGCGAGAGTCGTTAATCATTTCGCCATATGCATATGGTTGCCGACCATTGTTGCTGTGTTTGCGCTTGGCTTGTCTCATGATTCAGAATTCGGACCCTGAGCCTTTTTGAGCTTCTCCCCGACTGTTTCAAGGCTCTGGTCTCTGATACATTGCCAGCTTGGACTGGGTCCACTTTCCTTCACCACCTTCCCGATGTCGCAGTTCCGGGGCACGTCCTTGACGCCAGTTCGCCTCATCTCAGCGATATTGATTCTAGCACAATTGGCTGGTGCGGCTTGGATCCCGGAATCCCCTGCTGGTGTGTCGTACAACCCACAACGAATACGACGAGGGGGGCTCCGAGGAGAGTCGAGAGCGAAAATATGGCCGCGACAGAATCCGACTGGCTCCTCATCGGCGGGTCCTTCAAGTAGCCAGTCAATCACTCCTTCCTCGAGCATCTCTCCTTCGCCGTCGAATTTTGCTGCGGCTGCTCCTGTTGCACCCACTGAAACAGGGTCTGCACGGTCATCAAGTGTCGCGGTGACTTCTACTTCTACGATCTTGTCTGAGACAACTTCGTTTTCGGTGCCTCCGACCACCCGTACGACGTCCACGACATCGACGTTCACTACCCCTACCACGTCGACGAGATCGACTTCGATTTCCTCCACAGTCCCATCTTCGAGGTGCGGTTTCTGTTGTCGTAATTTGTTCCATACCTAACTGTAAACTAGGACTACGCGATCATCAAGCAGTTCGACGGACTCATCGACACCATCGTCAATATCCACTGATTCCGAGTCCGCCCCAGTGACTACATTCGTCGCCAATGGGCAGGGTTTACTCTCTACCATCCGAATCTTACCAACATCGTCGTTACCTCCCAACGCGGCCAATACCTTCGCACCTTCAGCAACAGCCAGTGCATCAAGTGCGACTTCTGATTCGTGAGTATCCATTCCCGTGTCCTTTGTGTGCTATCTCAAAGTAACGTATGATAGGTTCTGGGACAACAAAGGCGCTGTCGCTGGTATTTTCACTGCTGGCGGCCTTGCTGTATTAGCTCTCATGGTCCTTGTTGGCAATTACATCCGGCGCTACTATGCCAGGAAGGCAGAGGATGATATTATACGTGGGTTCCAAGACGGGGGCTCTGACTCGCCTCGTTACATCGACGACTCTCCTACGCCAAGCATGGCAGAGATCACAACCCCTGCCCCAGCTGGTTCATATCCTGATCGCAACGTATTCAATGATCCTGCCCCGCAACCTCAGTATCCGCAGCCTCAGTATCCCAGCCTTGCTTTAACACCTACCTATCCCCCCGGAACGCAGTACCAACCATACGCCCCAACTCCCGAGATCTCATACGGGATGGCCATGTCAGACGATGAAGAATATCGAGCCGTCCAGTCCGCCTCAGCGCAGGGGTCACCTGCATTAACCAGTGCTTCATCATATTCATCCTACTCATCTGCCAATCCTTTCGCAAGTCCCGTCGCCGCTCCTGTCCCTTCACTACTTCTCCCCCACTCAGACAGTTATCAAAGACCGATCTCTTACGATTCATTCTACGCGAACTCACCAAGAGTATAAATGGCTGAGCCATTTCGAGCGTCCAACGACTACGCGATGAAAGCACTGACGCTTCCCACCCCCTTCGTTCACCCGGGACATGTATTTATTTAAAGTACATATCATTAATCCTACTTATGTATCAGCAATTTAGCTGATACTTATCATGTACTTAACACAAATTACAAACGCACCGTGTGCACATCGTGGATCAGCTTCTGTTGGTTTACCTGGCTCCATACTCTCTCAATGGACCTAGTAGTCCCTGTTGCCCCTAGTGTCTCCTGTCTATCGGAGACGGATCTACTCACCCTCCAGTGTGGTTCCGAATCTCCACCACCCCGATCCTCAAATGCTACTAGCAAGCTTCTGTGTCAGGAATTCGCTTCGCAGAAGTCTGCTTGGGTCATACCGGTCGTATAGCGCGGCACACAAGCAGGCCTTCCTAGAGCCAGTCGCGTCGCAACCTGGGATCGCTCGTCTTGCTCTCAACAGGCCTCAGAGCAAGAACGCAATATCATTGACGCTTCTCAAGGTGTGAGCTACATGTACTCCACATCTGCTGCAGAACTACAACTCTATCTCTATAGGAACTAGGAGAATGTCTGGAGACCGCACATTATGATCCGAGGTGTGGTTAATACGGTGCAAACGTTTCGTAGAAGGCTGACCTGAATGGCCTCGACAGTATTCGCGTCCTGATTATTAGCTCTACCACACCGGGATCCTTCTGCGCCGGAGCCGACCTCATTGAGCGACGCGGGATGTCGCAAACGCAAGTGAACAAGTTCCTCATCGACCTCCGGGCTGCTCTCGGCAAGCTCGAAGCGCTGCCCATGCCCACCATTGCTGCCATTGATGGCCCAGCACTGGGCGGAGGCCTGGAGCTGAGCTTGGCATGCGATCTTCGCGTAGCAAGTAAGCTCTAGTTACGATATCCTATGTTACATCCTTCTAATCAACATTCAGGCAACAGTGTGACAAAAATAGGTCTCCCAGAAACGAAGTTGGGAATCATTCCTGGTGCTGGTGGTACACAGCGCGTTACCAGGCTGATAGGTGTATCGAGAGCCAAGGATCTTATCTTCACGGCGAGATCGCTAACCGCCTCAGAGGCCCTGGAGTGGGGTGAGCATCGTCATCTCAACCGCGTCGCAGAGTCTAATTTCTACTTTGCATGTAGGGCTCATTGACTACGTCGCGCCATCCGAACAGTCGGCGCATGATTATGCTGTAGACTTGGCCACGAAGATCTCTCTGAATGGTTTGTTTCTTGAGCTACCATTCTAATGCCATTTGATTGACTTCCGTTACCATAGCTCCTCTAGCACTCCGTGCGGCGAAGCAGGCCATCTCGCGAGCTGAGGATCTACCCCTGGAGAGCGGTCAGTGTCCAGAATATCCTCCCCGTTCGAAATAGCTAAATATTCGCCAGGACTTGATTTCGAACGCGCCTCATATGAGGTGCTTCTGAAAAGTCAAGACCGCTTGGAGGCCTTGCAGGCATTCAAAGAAAAGAGACCTCCAATATTCAAAGGAGAATAAGTGTATGATCGTAGAGAACAAATAAACATGGGGTATAATCAGCCAAATGGTCGACTTGGGATGGAAAATCCACTCGTGAAGCCCGCTGGAATAGTGGGCATGCCCATCGTAATACCATCGCCGAGTTTGATACCCTCCAGCTCTTTCATCATCAAACTGAGGCGTCCGAACCTATCCCGTAGACCCTTCGCCTCCGTCGCAGCTCCGTTCGGCTCCTCTATATCGTTGAAACCCTTTTCGAATTGACCCCAATCGCTGCGCAAGGCGAGGTACGGCTTCAAGAGGCTGGCGTCGATCCTGCCGAGGTAGTTCTCCGTCATGTATGACTTGAGGATCTCAGGCCGGACGAGGAATATGTTGCCGAGTTGTCTGATGAATTCGAAGCGTTCGTGTAACGCGGGTATGCCGAAAGTGCCAATGGTATCTTGGTATAGTTTCAAGTCCCTGAAGAACCATTTCTGTTAGATGCCACGACGGAGAGCAATGCGGAAGGAAGCGTACTTCGCAAGCATCAAGCCTCCAGTTGCGCTCACGGGGAACTTGCGGAGGTGCTCCAAGAGCAGACTAAAATGAAATTAGACATCGTAACTTAGTAGTAAAGTCAGCCCGACTGACCTGTGGAAAGCGACTCCAATTTCTGTCAGGAAGACCTCCAAGTTCTTCCCGCTTAGACTGTCCTGAGCTGCGTCGCGGAGCTTCTCCAATACCTCGCAACAAGCTTCGCACGGTTCGGTATTGACTCGCGCGAACGAGAGATCATCATTCCGAGGCTTGAAATCGTTCTTCTTTTGTTTAGCAAGTTGCACGGAAAGCCATGCGACATTCACTACATTTTGAAGGTCAGAGAAACGAAACATAAACGTGAAGAAGGATAGGCCTACAATCAGTGATCTTCTGGAGGAGATTATTCGTGCGGCTCTCTATCCGACTTAGCGTCTGGTTGTTGAACACAACCATCTCGCGGCGCGTGGTCACCGACGAGCTTGCAAGTGGCAGCAGCGCGACGTTGATGTATTGCTGCCACAAGTGGCATATGAGGTCTACGGCTTTCAATATGCGGAGCAAGTCGAGGTTGGGTTCCGATTTCCCGTCGGACGTCTCCAAGCGGATTTGGGCACTATCAACCTACGTAAGCATTCGAACAGCAGGTACACTTAGAAAGCACTGACGTTTCCAAGGCGGTTTCGACATACGCCGTACCAATCGCTTCAGCGAGAACGCGTAGCAGCGCAAATATATTCTTGGCACTAACACACAATTGAGAACACCCCATCTCACAAAGTAGGAGAAGGCAACTCACACATCATTAGAAGAACTCAACTCGACACACCGGCCGGTAGCCTCAGCATGCCATTTCAGCATCTTCTCCGCTATGTCTATGCGGAGAAGGCCGTCTTCTTCTCGGACGGGATCGTCCTCCTTGCTGCGGTCGGTCTGGATACCGCCAAAGCGCATGATCGCGGCAGCAGCCTGCGCAGAGGTCGTCGAGGCGCCATCGACAGACGTCGTTGCGGCAGCGGCGCTGAGTTGACCGACTACACGGTCAAACATGGAGGTTTTGCCCTTGTGTGTTCGTTCCTGTATGTCACGTGAGGAGATGCAGCCATCATATTTGGGGAGGACGTACATGGTAGCGCGTAAACTGCGCGAGCAGCGTCGAGTACAAGAAGCCCAGGCTCCTAGACTCGCGTTCGAGGTACCGCTGGCCCTCCGTATACGGGACGAACAGCTCTTCCATCGCGGTCTCGAGCATAGCGCTCACCGACGTCAATGACCCCGCGGGCACGGAGGGCACCGCGTCGGAGAACGTGCGCCGGAACTCGGCAACTTCGTTCGGCGTGCGGGGCGCGATGGACGGCAGGTCGTACAGCTTGAGGTCGTCCACCAGCGCCGACAGCCGTACGTGGATAAGCTGGATCATGCGTAGATACGCGAGGTCGGAGATATCGGTCGCTTTGTGAAGTAGCTGTTCTACGGTTTGTTGGATCTGCGTCCAAATGAACGGACATAGTATGATCAAGTAGGGGGGTGCATACCGATTGCGCGAAGACGCGTTGCAGGAAGACTTGCATGACCACAGGAGGGTTCGGGAACACAGCCTTTACAATCTGTGTCTCTGTATCCACCGTCGCGCGGATCTCATCGAACAGCTCTTCCAGGCCTTGTTCACTCTTCGCAGGAGCGGAATCTGGGTCGGGTAACAGTTTCCATCTGCACGGCTGGTCAATAAGATACCTTCAAAGATGTGACGTTGAAAGTTTACAATAAGGAGTCGTCCGACTGCTTGTTCTGCCGCACCCGATTGATGAAGAAGTCGTGTTGGTTGACATAGACTTGCACACATGATACACCACCGTTAAAGTCGAGCAGTGTTTGTGCGCAATGCTGCAGGCAGTCAGCAAAGTTGCACAGCTAGGAGCAACGAGGTTAGACTAACATGCATCATCTTGGGGTCCCCGCGCCGGTAGCTTCTGTCGAAGAGGTACAACATCTCCTTCTCGAACTTCTCGCAGTATTTGTCAATAGCTTCTCGTGTCTGCCAATGCCATTAGATGAGAATAAAGATCACGCGACGTCCAACCTTTTCAGCAGAAGGCAGATCAACCTCTTTCGCCACTGTGTTCAGACGTCGCAGCAAGATCGCAACCTGCCGCCGCCCTACACGCCCCTCCTTCTTCAGGGTATCCAGTCGACTCGTGTCCCCCCGCGAGAACTGATTGTAGTAGTCGATGAGGTCGTATGCCGCCTGCGCGCGCTGTCGTTCGATGTGGATCGTCTCAAGCTGTTCACCTGCGCGCTCGTCCGTACGGGTTCGCTGTCTCCGAGACGGCCGACTCACCTATCCGTATAGCCGTACTCCCCACCTCGTTCATCCTGCTCTCCATTCCCGAGAACGAATTTCCCACTGTCTATGCTCAAGTCAGTGCGCTGGACAGGGCACATAAACATAACGTCGCGCCGTACTTCGAAGCCCCGGTTGAGGTCCGTCATCTTCTTCGAGTACTCGCGCTCAGAGACCCGCACGCTCTTCTCCATCTGCTCCGTCTTCGTCTGCACATCCTTGCGCACAGCGATGAGCTTGTCGATCGCGGCCTCGAAGGTTTGGATGAATGGCTTGGGATCAAATGCTGCGGTCAAATTATTGTGGTGGAGACTTGTGAATGAGACTGCTCACTCACGTCCAGTATCAGCTTTTGACTTTGCGATAAGCTGCTCCGACATCGAGCCTACAAACTCGGTGACATCGAACTTGCCCTACGATAGCATTTAGCAAACGCAATTTGACATTAGAAAGTCTGAGATACCTCGAACACAGAGAGCTGCAGGTGCTTTGATGTACTCGGTTCCAGCTCCCCATCGCGTTTGGCCATATATCTTTCCTCGCCCTCTGCTAGAACAATTGAGATGACACGCTCGGTGTAGGCTGATAAACTAGCCTCTAGGGTCTCTTCGAGAATATGATAGTCGAGACACGATTGAAGTTGCCAATGAGACTGCCGTTGCTTGCGCTTGTTTAGACCACGGGCCATTGGCCTCGGAACGATCGATCGAATGATCGAGTCACGGTTGTGCCCCAGTTTAGAAGAATTTTGCGACCGTTGAACGACTCGGAGTTCAAGTATGGAAGCTGGAAAAAGTTTAGCGACCTTCCTGCAAATCCACTTGGCCTCGGATGCGAATGCTGTCACGCATCTGCCGTTTATCTTGACTTCCCTCTATCCAAACGATTTCAATCCCTCTCCACATCTCGTCAAATGGACAAATCGACTCAATTCGTTGATTCGTTCCAGTGATCCCAGTGTACAATGGACGGGACTTTGCCTGGCTCACAAGACGTCCCAATGCTCGAGATCTCTGATGACTGACTCTGCAGCGAACTGGCTGGCATCGTCGATGTCCATTGCCGTCGTATGTCTAGTTCCACCGATTGAATGCAAACCGATCCTAACATGAAACCAGAAAACGGAATGCGTACCAGTGGCTAAAGCAGCGATTCGACTTGCGGTTCATATTTTAATGGACTGTGCGGACATACCAGAATTCCAACGTCAAATATCGACACCGAACGTCGCTAAATTCACTTCCTCGTTGATTAACGTGACCGAAAAGTCAGCGAGCATCGAACTGAAGGTTACTCCCTACCCCCGTTGCTTTGAAGTCCAACAATTGACAGTGTCTTCAGAAACTGTGCTTTGATACATTAACCAATCTCACTCTTCGATACCCTAACCTGAATCGACCATCACATGCCGCCATGTCCACTCTTACATTGAAGTTTCTGAGTGGTTCATTCCCTGTTCCTGTCGATCAAGAACTTATGGCTGCATCATCTCGCCTTTTCTCCGTCCTACATCACACGGGTGGCAAGGTTGCCTCAGCCACTCTGTGGAGAAGCGCAATTGACTCGACTCTGTCCTTTTCGTGGTCTTCTTTCTCGGCTCTGCGCACAACATTTGGAGACGCGAGTAAGTCGACACCGTTGACTCGACAACAGTGGCTATGTACTGACGAGCTCAAGGTGGGCCACGGAACGTTGGAGTCGGCCAAGCCCCCCAAGATGATATCCCGCTCAAAGTGGATGCTTTGAGGTGCTGCACCCAAGTTCTGTGCGATTTACTCAAGTGCGTGGTCAATACATCAAACCACGTATATAACCTGCTCAAACCTCTGGTGTAGGACTCGTAGCAGTCGTCCTGTCATTGTTCCAATCGGTGCCTTGGCTGATTTCGCCGTGGCTTTGCTCAAATGCAATCACGAAGAAGTTGTATGTACAATCCATTTGTCTATGGAATAGGTGTTGATTTCTGGTTTAGCATGGAACAACCGTAGATCCTTTCGTTTCGAGTCAGGAATTACTAGTGCTTCCCAAGCTGCTACACTTTGCCTGCGACCTTCTGGAAGCGTTGGCTCAAAGGTAACGGAAACGCTAGCAGAGTTTTCCATGGCTGAATGGTCATAATTAAACAGCGTCCAATACCACTTCACCCCGCATCTACCTCAAGTCATCGCCTACATGACCTATCATCTCCAACAGGATTTGTCACCGTGAGCATTTTCCCAATATCAATAGCTATGTAATCGTTTCAATGTTCTGTTTTAGTCCGGAGCGATTGCACGTCGTCACGACACTACACGCGCTCCTCGTGAATTCACTTCCCTTGTCCTTGCCATTCCTCCCAAATCGCTTGGTCAAGGCTCTATTGCCCACCCTCACCGTCGTGCTGGAGTCGAAATCGCAGGGTGACGATACTAAAAACGCCATCACCGGGAATGGTTCAAAGAAGAGCAAGAAGAGAGCTAGAGACATGGAAGGCGATCAAGTTTTGAGAACTACAACAAGCGTTGCGTACCCGACAAAACAAGAGGGCGAAACAGCGCTCATTACTTTGGATGGTGATTTTGTACCTTTACAGATAATAACCGTCCGTTAACCCCCTGCGTTAGTACTCAAAGTGTTGCATGCCAACCCCGAGCTTGGAGATGTTATGCAGTCGCTCTCTTCGAGAGTACTCTTGTCGATGCTCCTGGCCTTGCCCCAAGTTGCCCCGTCTTCTCTGTCACCTGATATATCCTTCCATCGCAAGCTATATCGCAAGTTGGAGACCGCATGTGCTGATATCAGTGTAGGGACCTCGAGTACTATGAGCCGTAGTGTTCCTATAGTAGCGAAAGCGACATTGTCTTCGTATGGCACGGTAAGTTATCTTATTAGCCTTGTTCAGCCCATTGACGTCATTCAAGGAGACAAACCAGGAAACTATAGAGCGGCTACTACACCCCAGACTTCCACCTCTCCTACGCACACAACCGCATATAGAATCATTCGTTCTGTCGCGGAAAGAGGAAAGCAGAGAAGAGGCTGAAGCGAGGGCTGAGCTAGGACTTACAGTAGAGGACGAGGAAATGGCTAGCGATATACCTGCTCCCTCCGGTTTGGCAATGCAAGGCCAACAACCGAGTGTCGGAGTCCCCGCACCCACACCAGCGGCATGGCAGCCGCAAGCGTTCACGCCAGTCAACAATATCACACAACAGCAAACCTCGGAGTCTACCTCGAGTGCTGCTGTAACACCCGTTGTGGACCAAACCACCCAGCCTCCTTCTAGTTGGGATGTTGCATCCAAAAATTCAATTGCGCCGGCGACCCCACTGCCGTCGTCAAGATTGCAAGAGCCATCTGCCCCATCTGCGATCACTCATAACCACACTCAAATACGTACGGAACCAGCAGCCAGCGAAGAACTCCCGTCGATAGACATGGACTCGGACTCGGATGCGGATTCAGACTAAATGGATTTCTGTTTCGTAGTCCGCATGCGTTTTGTTTTTGGGCGATGACTATCTACGTCCATAGCATCGTCTCCTTCTGATCCGTAGCCCTTTACGGTGTACCCATTACCGTTACCATCGCCGGTCAATATATTCTGTACCTTCACAAGTACGATGAACGCCGAGATAGTTGTGAATAAGAAAAGTACACGTACCCTGCTCAAAAACGCGCTTGCTATGTAGCTTTCTGGATCTAACGAGACTGCGCGTTTAAAGTGCGATTCTGCCTCCCGCAGTTGCGAATGATTGTAAATAGAGCTTGCGTCTAGAAGGTATCTTCAAGCAACAGTCTATGAACCCGGTGAATGTGCTCACCTGACGCCGGTTGTGCTAGATACAGGGACAACATCCCAGCGAACATATGTAGCATCGGATTCTCCTGGTAGGGGAACGTTGGTAGATACCTATGCATCAGTGTAAGCACAAATCCCTCGAAAGAAATAACGAAGGAGTACAAATCTAGTTCACTAAGGGCTTCCTGGTATTTCGACGCGTTTATGAGGCTTATGATTAGTTCCTGTAGTATAGCTTCACGCTGTAACGGACATTCAGCTCGACAGTTTCGTCGGTTTGTTAGACACGCCTCTTACATCGTTCGGATACTGCAGCATCATTATTCGCAGGAACTCAACGCTGCGTGATTCGTCACGAGTGTTTGAAGACGGGCTTTCGTTCGACAGGATTAACAGCGCTGTAGACCACATAACCATCCAGTCGGCCTCTTTGCATCGAGCCAATATTGACCAGGCGCGTCTTGCGCGTTCATTATCGCGCCGTTGGATTAAGAGGTGCAGTAGGTCATGGAGTCGACGGATGTGTACTTTCCTCGCGCTAGAGGCGGTGACTTGTACCCCGTCCGAGAAAAGAAACGACTGATCGTCTGGAGAGCGCCGAAGTAGCATTTGTTCGACTCTGTACAGGCGTAATCGGAGGCAAGACGACTCATCCCAATTCGGCAATACATTGTATGGGCGCTTATGCGACGATGGGCTTGGCAAGGAAGTGAAGCAACGTACTATCTTCACATTATACAGCGACCACCAATGGACGATTTCACATTCGGCGCCGACGTATGGGGTGTAAACGAACCAATCAAAATCGAACCCTCCACCAGTGCTCTTGAAGAGCCCACGACACCCCTCGAGTCATATTTAACGCCAAGAAACCAATTCGATGAGTTTGATGACGAGTTTGGAGAGCCAGCAGAGGCGACTGAGACAGAGGGAGGTGAAGATGATTTCGGTGATTTTGGAGATTTCGAGGAACCGCAGGATACACAGGGTGGCTCTGCCCAGTTTGGGGACACTGGCTTTTTCGAGACTCCTTCGACATCGACGTTACCGGATGCATGGGAACCACTACGCCTCGATCCATTGCCTAGCAGGCATCAACTAGAGCGGCATACTAGTGACCTCCTTACATCCTTATGGGGCCTGGGCAGTTTATCTGATGTTACGTCGAGCGAGGACATACGGGAAGCTGAAGGGATTGCTCAATTATTGATTTACCCAGAAAGGTACGCAACCCTGTACTATGTTGCAAGGTCAAGCCTCATCTGATTTGGTAGAAACACATAGCCGCGACCTTTATAACAACTTGGTCAAATCTTTGCCTACGATCAAGCCTCCGAACTGGACGCGGTCGCGAATAAGGCGACAACATCTGATCTCGCTGGGTGTGCCGGTTAATCTCGACGAGGTTATGCCCCACGCGAATGGCAGACCCCTTCCACCTTTGCAAATCAGTACACGGCCGATGTCTGCACCTCCAGGTCCCAGACAAGTGCATGCTGAACTCGGAAGTACTACCAGACCGGGAACACCGCAACTAGGGAACAGACAAGGACCATCGTTTGGGCCGAAACCAGAGCTTGATGAGAGCAAGATTATGCAACTCCTCAGCCTCAACCCCGGTTATTATTTCCCCGTCACTTTTGTGCCTACGCAACTCACTTCCATTCAACAGATAATCTGTCTCTCCAGCCTCTTCCGGTCCTAGAACGCTATCTAGCTGAAATCCGCAGCCAGACGGCGAACACTTCCGCTGTATTGACACATTCGTTGCAAGCGAAAGATGCTCTACAGCAGAACTCTGAGACCTATAACAAGCTGATCGCCGAACTAGTTGGTGAGGCACAGAAGATCAAGACAGGTGCGAAGGTCCGGACGCCCATACGCAGGGGTAGTGGCATGGTATAGATTGTTATCCTTGATCTGCCAGTGTAATTATACCATTTTCGAAGTACTGTTATACATTGTATCTCGAATTGATTTCGATTCTTCGAATCTTCAGCTTAATTGGGTATCACGTGACATTCAGTATTCAAAATTTTGGATGATCTATTTTTAGTGCACATGCTCAGTGGTGGCCATGAATATCTCGCAGTCGATCCCGTCGACTGTGAAGAGCGTCTCCTTCTCTTTTCTGACCTCCGATGACATCCGGAGAATCTCTGTCAAGCAAATCATAAATCCCGTCCTCCTCGACGATCTCAATAGACCAAATCATGGAGGCCTCTACGATCCCGCACTCGGTCCAAGCGAACGACAAGATATGTGAGTGCTGATTGTTCAGGACGGGCATCAATTGCTGATATATATGCTGGAAAGCTGCGCGACATGTCATCTCACTTACTTCTCATGTCCTGGCCATTTTGGCCATATCGAATTACCTGCGCCAGTCTTCCACCCGCTCTTCATGCCAAATATGTTGAATCTCCTACGCGGGGTATGCTTATACTGCCACCGATTTAAGATGGGAAGGACTGTGGTAAGTAATCGTCATCCTGGAGAAAGCATCTCAGTTTATTTGACTTGACCGGCTTAGATGTGCAAATACATTGCGAAATTCCGTCTGCTGGAGCGCGGGCTCTTGGACGCAGCTCAAGGTATCGACGAGATACATATAAGGGTTTCTGGCTTAGGGAAACGTGGCGTTCCGCAGGATGACGATGAACCTGCTGAGGTTTCGGAGGAATCCTTCGAAGACTTCCAAAAGCGCATCAACCTATACGTTCTGCTCCATCTACAGCGAACAGAAAACAAACGTGACAATTACAAGGATGGCCAAGTCTACCAAGCTCGAAAACAACTGATAGCTGAGTTCCTCAAGACAACGACGCTGAATAAATGTCACAACGAAGGCTGCTTTGCGTAAGTGGGAGGCATCTGTGTGTTTGCTTTATACTAAAGCTAGTTAGCCCTGCGTACACCTTCCGTAAAGAGGGTCACACCAAGATCATTGAGTATGACCTCACGAAGAAGCAGAAGAACTCGCTTCAAGGATTAAAGCGGCCAAATGTCCTCCGCGAAGAGAAATTGTTTGGTGACCTCCCAGCAAAGGAGGTCAATGGTAGTGCAGACCAAGATGGAGATGTGGAGATGGATGTCGATGGTCCCGAGTCGAGTCCAGAACCAAGTGACGACGAGGGAGAACCTACGGATCCAGCAGCTCTGCCTAAAAGTGCTAGTGGGAAGGTCAAGACTGCTCGAGGACGAGCAGAACGCGTTGTAATACCTGAAGAGTGTCGTGCCCATCTTCGACGCTTGTTCCGTCGCGAAGCCCTCATCTGTTCGTTACTGTATGGGCGCCATGGTCATTTCGCTCCTCTGACGCCTGCTGGATTTTCGCTCGCTTCTCCCGATATATTCTTCATCGACGTAATCCCTATTACACCTACGCGTTTCCGACCTCCTGCGAAGATGAACGACACGCTCTTCGAGCATCCCCAGAATGAATTGCTTTCCAAAGTCTTGAAAACCTCATATCGTCTCCGTGACCTCAACAACGATTTGCGAGAAGCATCTGAGAAGACAGCCGAAATGGACGAGGCTAATCGCCGACGGATTCTAAGTATGCTGCTTGATAGCGTGTTGCAGTTGCAAGTGGACGTCAACAGTTTCATGGATAGCAACAAAAATCCGTCTCCTATGCCTCAGGGGAAGCTTCCTCCAGCAGGTGTCAAGCAGTTGCTCGAGAAGAAGGAAGGCTTGTTCCGCAAGCACATGATGGTATGAGGTGCCGTTTTGCTTTATTCGGTGCGAGTATTCATTCCAGCATATAGGGAAAACGAGTCAATTACGCCGCTCGCTCCGTTATCTCTCCCGATGTTAATATCGAGCCCAATGAAATCGGTATACCGCCGGTCTTTGCAAGGAAGCTCACATTCCCTGAACCGGTCACCCCTTTCAATTTCCACGAAATGCGCCAGAGAGTCATAACAGGTCCACATGGATATCCAGGCGCTACGATGGTCGAATACGAGAATGGCGATCAGTTGTTCCTTGTCAGTCCCTTGCTAGTGCACTTCTACGATGACTCACTATAGTCTCATGCAGGATAAAATGAGTGTTGAGCAGCGCACGGCTATTGCTAATCAATTGTTGACGCCCCAGGACAATGAGCGGACGAAGGGCGGGTTGTACACACGGACTCCCTCTGTCAACAAGAAAGTTTATCGACATCTGCGAGATGGCGATATGTTGATCTTAAATCGGCAGCCGACCCTCCATAAACCGAGTATGATGGCACATAAGGCTCGAGTACTGCAAGGAGAAAAGACCATCCGTATGCACTACGCCAACTGGTATGTGTATCTCGTACTCTCGTCGAATGCGATTCTTTAGCTAATCGTATATCAGTAATTCGTACAACGGTGAGTGGCTTCATGTCGAGATAAAATGATGACTGAAAGTGTCCCCACAGCTGATTTTGATGGTGATGGTGTGCCTTTCTTCCGTCCCCGTCCCCTTTCGTCTGTTCTAACTATGCCGTAGAAATGAACATACATTTTCCTCGTAAGCACTAAAACCATGTGCGGTGACACCACTTCAATCTTTCTTTTTACCAGAAAACCAGGTAGCTCGCGCAGAAGCAATGTTTATTGCCAACACCGATAATCAATACCTCGTACCAACATCAGGAAACCCGTTGCGTGGTCTGATTCAAGATCACGTTGTTGCTGGGGTCTGGATGACTTGCCAGGATGCGTTCTTCACCCGAGAGGAGTATTTCCAACTACTCTATGGTTCCTTACGTCCAGAAGACGATCAGAGCCGACTGGTCACACTTCCACCGACTATATGGAAACCCAAACCTCTTTGGACGGGGAAGCAGATTGTTTGTTTGCTGTCCTAACGCATTCATGATCGGCTCTGATGGTATTCGCTTAGATCTCGACTATTCTGAAAAATATTACGCCTAGTCATACTGATGGTCTCAACCTACGCGCAACGGCGAAAGTCCCTGGACCTCTATGGGGTCCCGATTCAAAAGAAGATCAAGTCGTTTTCATGAACGGAGAACTTCTCTGTGGCGTCCTGGACAAAGCAGCTTTTGGTGCCTCTGATTACGGCCTCATCCACTCCGTCTACGAACTTTACGGCGCAGAGATCGCAGGAAGATTACTCGGCATCCTCAGTCGACTCTTTACTAAATTCTTGCAACACCGTGCTTTCACTTGTCGGATGGACGATTTGATTCTCACTCCGGATGGAAATGCCAAACGTGTCGACCTGCTGAATAAAGACAAGAACCTTGGTACCGAAGCCGCCATTGACAATTTCCCATCTTTAAAGGATACCCCTCAGAACGAGATACCGGCAGCTCTTTCAAATCTACTGGAGGATGTCCTGCGAGATGACAACAAGATGGCTGGCCTCGATATGACAGTGAAGACAAAGCTAAATGATCTCACGGCATCTATCACCAAGGCTTGTTTGCCTTCGGGCCTGTACCGCAAATTCCCTCACAACCACATGCAAGCCATGACTGTCTCTGGTGCGAAGGGTAGCGCTGTGAACGCTCGCCAGATTTCCTGCGCTTTGGGTCAACAGGAACTGGAAGGCCGACGAGTACCTGTCATGGTCAGTGGAAAGACGCTACCGTCGTTCAAGTCGTTCGAAACGAAGGCTATCGCCGGTGGCTATGTCGCCAGCCGATTCTTGACTGGGATCAAGCCTCAAGAATTCTACTTCCATTGCATGGCTGGCCGTGAAGGTCTCATCGATACAGCCGTCAAGACATCGCGTTCAGGGTATCTGCAACGGTGTTTGATCAAACATCTCGAGGGTATCCGAATTCATTACGACCACACCGTTCGTGGAAGCGATCAATCCGTCTACCAGTTCCACTACGGTGGCGACGCTATCGACGTCACGAAACAAAAGCATCTCTACCAATTCGAATTCGTGGCGCTCAATGAGGTCTCTCTCGCCAATCTCTATAAACCTTCGGCTGTCATCAACTCTATCAATGATCATGAGGCCGTTGCATACATGAAGAAAGTCCTCAAGCGCTCGGCAGACCGTCCAGACATGACCAAACCCTCTAAACGTGACAAATATGAACCGGCACTGTCATTATACAGCCCGAGTAGATATCTGGGTAGTACTTCCGAGCAATTTGCGACCGCCGTGGCCCGTTACGTCAAGACAAACCCAGATAAACTTCTCGAAACGAAGGATTCCGCAGAACAGATGCCATCCAGATACTCTCCCATTTCTCCGTTACATTTCCGTCTGTTAATGAACATCAAGTACATGCGAAGTCTTGTTGAACCCGGGGAGGCCGTCGGCTTGCTCGCATCGCAAAGGTATGCAAACACTCCACTAAGGCTATGCTCGACATCGGTTTAATCATCTTTGCAGTATTGGTGAGCCCTCAACTCAGATGACATTGAACACTTTCCATTTCGCCGGTAAGTCCGTTTAATCGGTGCCCAAGGGATCATCAATAACCTTGAGTAGGTCACGGTGCCGCGAACGTCACACTGGGTATTCCTCGTTTGCGAGAGATCGTTATGACTGCATCTCGAAATCCTAAGACGCCTTCTATGAATATGACAGTTCGGCCAGGCGTATCAAGCGAAGACGTTAAGCTGTTCTGTACTCGAGCTAGCAGGCTCGTACTGTCCCAAATCATCGACAACGTGACAGTCAAGGAGCGATTGAAGGTCGAGGGGGAAACTCGGCGAACCGAGTTCTCAGTCAAGCTCTCATTCTTCCCCCAAGAAGAGTACGAGGCCGAATACGACGTAGAGCCTTCCGAGATTATGGGTTGCTTCGCCTCGAAATTCCCACTCCTTCTGAAGAAGGAGATGCAACTCGAGATGAAGCGACTGGACGCGGATCTTAAAAGTCAGATTGCGGAGCTAGGTAAGGGTAAGAAAGAGAGGGGTGGTGCCGCCGACGCAGCAGACGACGAAGAGGCGGACGAAGCTGAACCCAAGCCCAAGCGAGGCCAGGACGAGGAGAGCGAAGCTGGTGATGGCGACGCTGACGATGAAAAACGCTCTCGACAAAAGAAACAGATGGCCACTTACTCTGACGACGAAGATGAGGGCGAAGGTGGAGACGAGTACAACGAAGCGGCCATACAAGCGGCGTACGCATCGGACGATGGCGAGGCTGTCGAAGACGAAGCGCTGTCGTCGAAGAAACGGGCAAACCTAGCATCGCGGGTCGTCGCTGACTTATTCATAAGAAATCTGCATCTGGCAACAACGTTTAACTTCACACCATCCGAATGCAATTTCGAACTTCAGGTGAAGCACTCTTTCCTTTGTTGAATGAAGGGTCGTCCTGACCCTTGGCCAGTTCTCTCCCGGAATGCCGAAACTATTGCTCGTTGGGATCATCGAGAGGACATGTCGGGCTACTGTCATTCGTGAGATCCCTGGGATTGTGGACTGTCTTCAAATAAAGGAGTCAAAAGACGATGCTTCAGTAGTGAAGGTATTCACTCCCCTTCCCCATTCATAATACCGAGTGAACTCACTGCCGGATACCGTTAGCTCAATACCAATGGTTCCAACCTCAAAGGAATGTGGGACTTTGCGACGTCTTCTGACGAAAGTATCTTAGTCGACAATGAGATCTACTCCAACGATATCTATGCTATCCTCAAGACATATGGCGTGGAAATGGCTCGCGCTGCAATTCTTCGCGAGATGAGTGGCGTGTTCGGCGCCTATAGCATTCAGGTGGACAGACGTCATCTCGAACTGATTGCTGATTACATGGCAAGTTCCGCTGCGTTGTCTCTTAAACGTGCCCTCATGATCTTCCCCAGACTTTCGATGGTGGCTATAAGCCCTTCAACCGAAGCGGCATCTCCACCAACGCATCCCCACTACTGAAAGCTTCCTACGAAACCACCGCTGCATTCCTCTCCGATGCGACATTATATGGTGATTACGATGATCTCTCTACGCCGTCTGGGAACATCGTTCTTGGCAGACCCAACTTTACGGGAACGGGAGTCTTCGATGTTGTGATGAAAACGGACGCGCCTTCGCTGTAAAAGTAACTATATCCGAGTTGTATCTTGCATTATTTATCCTTTGTGGCATAATTGTTGAATTGCTTTCTTGGCTGTAATAGACTCCACATCACTACAAAGCACCAAACTCTTACGAGCGTCGGAGTCGTTGAGACTATTGTTATCGGAGTCCGCGTCATGTAGAACGTGTCCAGTCGTTCCTGAGGCGACCGAGGGTTAGAGAATAGACCTTTGTTCTCTGGGCGGACCCGATTCTCTGCATTCCGCAGGGTATGCGCCTCGCCTTGACGACAAGGCTAGAATCATCTGGATAAATGAGACGCGAACTGTCACGCGTGACGGTTCGCGTTGTTGGCGTATATTTGCTCCTATTTGCTGCACGAGGCCTTGGTGTGGCTCAATTATTTTAATAGCAGCTTGCCTCCTGTTTGTTCAGCCCCTTCCCCTTGCCAGACGCGATATCGATCCCGCAACATTCACGACACGACTATCTCGACTTCGACATGAGACGTTCCGGCCCTCTTCAAGAGCTACCTCTTGAACAATTCTTACCAACTTCCTCGAAAGTGCGACCCAATAAGCGGCCTCTATCTCCTGGGGCTCCAAACCTTTTCAGCCCGACGAAACGTCGCCTACTCGAAGAGGAGGGCATATTCACGCCGCAGAAGACCACAAAGAGTCCGTTCTTTGCTTCCCGAGGGGCGACACCTTCGTACTTCTCTGCTGTGCTGTGCGGCCCCGAGAGTCCCGCGCGCAGACTCGACTTTTCGCCCTCGAAACGCACGAACCAGGAAGGGAGCAGCAAAGTGGCGAAGGAGGAAGCACCATCGTATACCTCGCCAAGCGTGGCGAAGACATCGACTATCATTGCGGAGGCTTCATCGCACTCGAACCACTTATCGGCAACACCATTCGAGGAATTCACGGTTGATGAGTCCAGTGATTCTGAATTTGACTCATCATCGATTCTTGGTCAGAGTCGCGCCCCGAACATGATCCCACGCGAAATGCCGCCACCACCCGATCCACAATCCCAACACTATCCCGGTTTCACTATTTATCAAGATACTCATATTCTTATTCCCCGCGCGTCCGAAAACAAGACCCCACCTTCGCAGGAGGACGAATCGACGAAGGAGAATATCGCGCCCCGACGGAAGTTGAAGAAGTCCGCTACAATGCCACTTTCTCCGGGTTCTGTTAGCATGAAGAACCTTGACCTAAGCGGTCCGAGTAAAGCTCGCAGCACCCCCGTCACGCCAAAGCCCGCTGCGTTCCTCCGTCCCCGTCCTCCATCGCCTACGCCACGCAGGCCCATCGTTGGCCTACATCCAGCGTCGGCCTTGACTCCTATGGCCAACCCTAGTGCCCGAAGGGAGCTCAGGCGTATGCTCGAAAGGGAAGCGGATACGGCAGACAGTGAGGACGAAGAAGAACTCGAACTCTGATGCATCGTCAACCTTGAAGCATTCCTGCCACGGACATTTATGATTTCTTCTTGATAAGTTCTAGCTTTATCCTCATCTCAACCCATCTATCTATTTCAATGTATTTTCTTACGACGCAACTTTCCAAATGACCTCTCTAGCTTTGTACAGTCTATACATGCCGCCTCGTACTACGCCTCTACTGTAGTTATCATAGATTTGTCAGTAGTTTTCTCACTACGTTTGGGAACGCTACAAATCATTCCACAATAACCAAGACTGGTCCACCTAGTCACATGATCGTCTTACAGCGAAGCCACCACCAGGCAGCGACACGTAGATAACGACCACGACCACAACCTTCTCATCCACTTGACGATGAGCACAATGAACTCGAGAATCACCCTTCTTTTGCTCATTTGTGGCTTTCTGCCAGCCGTACTCGCTCAATTTGGAGGATGGGACTTCAGTCAGATGTTCGGTCAACAGCGCCAACAAGAACCACCGTCTGGTACATCGCAGTGGGCCGCTCAGGCTGACACGGGTATGAAATATTTAACATCTGATGAAATTCCTGTCTCATGAGGTTATTACAGTGCCATGCTCGCACTATCTATGCCCAACAACTTTGGTTTGCGTGCGGAAGCCCACAGACTGTCCCTGTCCCGACGTGCAGGACATTAAATGCACAATACCTGATGCGGAGGACAAGGATTCCGGTACTGTGGTCTGTGTGCGAGGAGAGAAGCAGTGCGCAGAGGTGGAGAGATTGATGAAAATGGGATCCACCAAAAAGTAGCATGTCCATGTAGGCATCCTTGTCCTAACCTCCATTACTCTCTCGCATTTCTAATTGTTGTCGCCAAAGCCATAGCTCGTAACTTGACTGTAAATTATGTTCCCTTGCTGCAATACAATCAACAGGATTAGAGACGGACAGGTGGGGTGATGCCTACAATAACCGTCCGTCAAATAAAGTCTCCTTCCTCGGCCTCCTTGGTCGTAGTCTCCGTGACCTCTGCCATAGGTCTCCAACTATCCGGTTCCCCCTCTTTCCTCGCTATCAAGTGCCCACATAAACCCAGTCCCCCCACCAAGGTGAATTCTACGAATGTAAGAAAACATTGCAAGCGTTGCGTGTGGGCATTGGCCGCGACGCCTTGCATATGGAGTGTGTTCACTTGGTATCCAACAGCTTCACCCTTCACAAGTACCACCATTGTCGTGATAAACCCCACGAGCCATCCTATGGATACGATGTACGCGCACAATATCGTTGTGGAGTAATAGCTCGGATAGCCTTCTTCCCGTTTACGATGTGCGACTACGAGCACAACGGATAGGAAGACGATGGTGATCGCGGAGACCGGGGGCGTCACATACAGCGAAAGCACGCCCAGGTCGAGCATGGATACGATTAACGATACAGAGGCGCCCAGAAGCGAGGCGACGGTCAAGACAAAAAGGGACTGCGGCATGGGGACCTTGAGTTTCGGCAGCTCGAAGAAGGTGAGTGACTTGAGCATCGTAGGATTTGTTTGGGAGTGACCAGCACTCGTTTCGTTTGTAGGCGACCAGCACCGACTCAAGAGCGTAATGGCCAGCAAAACGAGCAAGAGCGAAGCCGCCAAACCACGAGTGGAACATTATATACGGCCAACTGCGCCATGAAACTCGGAGCCCATGTTGTGATAGCGATGCCCGCGATCAAGGACACAGCCGATTCAAGGTGTAACAGTCTATAACATCCTGTAACAGATTCCACGCGGATGCTAAGCGCCTAATAAGGACTTCAAACCGACGATGTTATCATGGGAGAATCACTTATATATGGTCTGAAAGTTCCCTTGGTCGTGTCTTGGCTTGCGTCCCACATATATTCGAGGACCACCGTCTCTCACGAAGACAACTTCCATTCTCAGAAAACATACCTAATCCGCTATCCGTCCACCCAGGCCTTGCTTCTGCGCTTCGCGGGATGTAAAGCCATGACTTCATGGATGTTCTGCAACTTACACGCGGGCGGGGAGGTCGGCAGGGTCTTCGCTATATAAAGGCAACATACCCCGCCTTCCCAATTCGAGAAATGTTGTGGGTTGTTCCTCTACTTCTGTCCCTTCTCGCCTATGGGCAGGACGCCCAACGGGCTGCTGATGCGTTCACTCAAGGACGTGTAGTCCCTGATGTACTTCCCTCCTTCAGCCCGCTGGCTGCCATCGACGTTGTCTTCACCGACCCGACCAATATGCAGCAGCTGAACGTTACCCCAGGCATGAATTTAACTATGACCCGTAAGTCCTTCGTACATGTTCAAAGGTATGCAGGTGCCTGATGCAATACCTGTTCCTCTAGAGACCTCGATGCAGCCTCAGTTCTTCCTAAATACAACTAACACGGCCCTTGCTAATGGGACGTTTGTGCTCGCCATCGTCGACCCTGATGCGCCTACGCCGCAGAACACGTCCATCTCCCAATTCAGGCATATGCTCGGGGGCGACTTCCGTGCAAACGCCACTGGAGGGCTTCTCATGAATACTAGTGCTGCACTTTCCGACTTCGTGCCGCCTACACCCCCTGCGGGCTCCGACCCACACAGGTTCGCATAAGTCATGGTTCTCATGCGGTTGACCATGACTGATGTCGGCAATAGATATGTCGTACTGCTCTTTAATCAGTCAGCAGATTTCGATACCAATGCCCCGCCATTGGTCAATGCAAGCACACCGCGAACCAACTTCAATATTTCCATGTTCGCCAGTGCTTTGCAGCTCGGAACGCCCATTGCAGGAACTTTCTTCCTTACTGGGCCGGACAACTCGTCGACGGCGTCAGGTGCAGCACCGTCGTCGACAGCACCTACTACCCCTGGTTCCAATGGCGCGGCGAGCTGTGGCGATGGGAAGACGGCAGGGATAGTTTCGGTTGTGACCATCATGATTCTCGCGGCTGCGTGGGTTTGATCTCGGATAATCAAAATCAGTTGTATATTTCGAACTTTGGATAATGTTTTGTACGAATCCCATTCCGAGTCGTGTGTATTCAGAATCGGAATCGTGTGTAGGCTCGATGGTGATCTGATCGGAGGCTGCTTGAGATGGGCGTGCTATTGTCCCCAGAACCAAACAAGCATCAACTTATTACCTCCTCTTTCCGTTCACCCATGGCGCTTGCACGACCTACGGTAAGACGACGGCTTCAACGCATTCCATGGCACACTAGCTGAATACCCCTTCTTGTAGACTAAACTACCGCCTGGCGCGAACAGGATACTCTTCGTTAAGAACCTGAACTACCAAATTACCGGAGAGGACTTGTATGACTTGTTCGGCCGATACGGCAGCATTCGACAGATTCGAATAGGGAACGAGCAAAAGACGAAGGGGACCGCGTTTGTCGTCTTCGACGACGTTATGGATGTACGTTCAACGTTGTTGCTCACGGGGACGCGCTGACGTTAAAGTGCAGGCCAAAAATGCTCTGGACCATCTTAATGGTTTCCACTTACAAGAGCGATACATAGTCGTGCTGTACCACATGCCTGCCAAGCAAGATGCAGCGGCCGCGAAAGCGGACCTGGCCCGACGGGAGGAAGAGCTTGCTCAGTTGAAATCGAAGCACGACATAGGCGACGATTGAATCCAGTCTCCGACGCACATCTAGCTGTCCATATATTGTCCGCTTCTGTATTGTATGTCACCCAGTCATTTCAATGCATGTAATACCCATTGGGTTCACAGAAATACACCTCGTCATCATGTCGACCTTGCCTCGCATGCCGGACAAAATTTATCGATGTGAGGTGCTAGCATGAAGTGAGCAATCGTGCTTTTGGTGTTGGGTCTGTTCAACGCACAGTACTGTTGCGGAAACTGTCGGCTACAAGACGTGGCCGTCAGTGTTGCATCTATAGCCACGTGGAGGTTGGGCTTACTATTGCCAGCATGTCCGTATGCATTGTTGGCCTTGGCAGTCTGGGGGGTGGTGTGGACTGAATTTACAGTTGACGAGGTTGCATTTGATCTACACCGCGATGTAAGTATGTCCGTATGTCGGGAGCGAAAGCTTGACCTCTTCATCGGGCTATCAAAACCGTGTCAAATCGCTCGTGCACACCGCAGCAAATCGTAACGCACCTGCGTAACACCGTGATTGCATCTAGGTGGCTTGTCGAGGCTCGCCCACCGGCGGAGGGCTATTAAAACTCACCGTTTATATATATTGCGCACTCTAAATTTCGTAAGTGTTGTCCCTTGCAGCGATGGAAAGAATTCGCTCACTGTCTTAAGTAGCACATCGCAGAACGCGGGGCAGTGAATCGCAAGGCAGTTGCTTTGTCCTTACCTCTCTTGCCATTGGGTTTATATGTAGACCATGAGTCAGCCTCTAGATTTTGACCCCAGCCCTGCGGGTAGATGCCGAGGTTCGCAATGAATGTAAGATGATCGCTGCTTGTTTTGTGTTCTTCTGAAGTCGGAACTGTAGCTAGCAATTCATCGAGCTTACCTCGGCGGTGAACGCACATAATTAACGTGCGAAATTGCTACGCTTTGCCAAGTCATGGACATTAGCAGTCTAGAAACCAAGTTTCGCGATGCATCTCTGAGCGCCGCCGTGAGTCATACGATACCTTGTTCAATGCAATGAACTAACCGCCTTGTAAATAATGGACAGCATTAGGTTTATTATGCTTCCGTCTTCGAGAACTTTCAGCTTCATTGGTTCTAGACGGACATTATCGTGATGTGGGTCAACCCCGTGGAACAATGCCAATCGTGGGCACTAATCGGACGCATATCACAGTTAATTAGCTTCGCACTCAGGTTTTTGATTCCGTTTCTTTTGAAACTTTAATACTAAAAGTATAACTTACGGCTTGACGACATAGAGTGAGTTGTCGTGCCTTATCGACGTGGAGAACACGCATTCGCGGGCATCCCCATTCGCGGCGACTTCGGAAGAATGTTCATTCCCTGTCCCCAGTTTACGGCCCAACATACAGACTGCGATTATTTGATTCGAGCATCTGCCGATTGCCTGCTGTGCAGCGCTTACCGATTCCGAATGCAAAGAACCCCGTCGGTCGAAGGCAAGGCCACTGACAGATTACAGCAGGAGAAAGGACCTCGCCTGTAGAGGATTGGCTGAGCCTGGATAGTGCCCCAACTTACGGGCCCCCACCTGTCTGCGTGTGCCTTCCTAGAATGTTGGGCGAATCGGAGAACCCCTTGGAACATCAGTGACAAGAACTTATCTTCTCTCTGCGAAAGGCAATTATTTTATATCACTCCTCCAGGGAGGTGGCGCCTGTGCGATGGTGCAACCCCATCGCATGTCGCCCGACGGTTCTACAAGGGCATCTATCGGTCCTTGATTGCCGCCGCAGACATGTGCTGGCGATGCACCGCTTGTGAGCTCTCTTCTTTCCAGCCTGCCTGATAAGACTCTCATGCATGAGATACCCTTGTCAGGCCCCTCATATGGTTCGGTGCTTCTCTCTTATTCCGCCTGGGCATCTTCAGCTTCGGGGTGCTTCAGCTCTCTGGGAATCCGTCTATGATCTGTATGATCTCTGTGGGTTCATATGGCCTATTCAAGTTGCGCCGATAATTTTTCCTCGGAGGCACGATACTCTCACTTTGATGTCCTAAGGTCAGGTTTGTGTCCGTGAAATACTGCCGGCATGCGCACGGGGACATTATTCGGCGGACCATCGTAGTGCGTAGCATCGGTTCTTGTAGCCAGTGGACCGAGTACAATATTAGAGCGGGCCTTTTAATATTCATGTAACTACGATACACGGGGCCATACAGTCCATCCTTCGAGTGTCAACCCCTGATCAGGGATTCCTGTGAACATAGCCGTCTGGAGAGTGGTACGAAACAAATGGACACAGCGAGCAGTCAGGAAACGAGTGAGTACTGGGAAATAAATGGAAGTCATGAAGCCAGGGTACTAAATCAACTCGGCGGCATTGACGGGCATTTCATCCTGAGATCCAGGGTCAGTACAGCGAAGAAACATGCGCCGCGGAGTACTCACAATTTGAGTGCTATAAAATTGTTCTGCATGGAAGTTAGTGCATCAAGAAATTGGCAGGTGGAAGGCATAAAGCGTACCGATATCTCGGAGGATTCTGACATCTTCTACCGTCACAAACTGGGCACGGTGGTGATAAGTTGATGAGTCCGTTGAAGTCAATCAATTACTATGTTAGCACGTACGTTAATGGCAACACCCTTGCGACCGAAGCGACCAGAACGACCGATTCGGTGGATGTAATTCTCACGATTGCTGGAAATGTAACGTAAGCAGTGTCCTTCCTGAAACCTAATGGAACTCACGCAGGGAGATCGTAGTTGATCACGAGAGAGACTTGCTGAACATCGATGCCTCTTGCCCAGACATCGGTCGTGATAAGAACTCGGCTAAGGCCCCGCATCAGGATCTCGGCTTCAGTCGATGTCAGAAGACGACTTACGACGTGCCCCCACGGAACTCAGCCATTATAGCGTCTCTTTCCTTCTGCACCATTTCACCGTGCATTGATGAAACCGTGAAGTTGGAGGCGCGCATCTTCTCTGTCAGCCAGTCAACCTAAAGATAAACGGTAAGGCTCTGATCACCCGGCATGGGAACTTTGGGGTTACCTTCCGACGCGTATTACAGAAGATGACAGCTTGGGTGATGGTCAAAGTATCGTAAAGGTCACAAAGCGTGTCGAACTTCCAATCCTCCTTTTCAACAGCCACGAAGAACTGCTTGATCCCCTCCAGCGTCAACTCGTCACGCTTTACGAGAATACGGACCGGATCCGTCATGAATTTCGTAGTCATCTCCAGAACGTCATACGGCAGTGTTGCGCTGAGAAGAACGACTTGGGTTGCAGGGGGAAGATAACGGTAGACATCGTAGATTTGGTCCTTGAAACCCTTGTTCAGGAGCTCGTCGGCTTCGTCGAGAACGAGCATTTTGATGTTGCGTGTTCGGAGGCTTCTTCGCCGTATCATATCAAACACACGTCCGGGGGTTCCAGATACAACATGTTGTCCGTATTCGAGTTTACGAATATCCTCCCCAATCGAAGTCCCCCCAATGCAGGCATGGCACTGGACGTTCATGTAATCGCCCAATGCAAGAACAACGGATTGGATTTGGGTCGCGAGTTCTCGAGTCGGGGAGAGTACAAGAGCTTGCGTCTCTCTAACGTTTACATCGATTGACTGGAGGATGGATATCGAGAATGTGGCTGTTTTACCAGTTCCCGATTGCGCCTGAGCAATAACGTCCCGGCCTTGTGTAATGGGGAGAATTGCTCGCTGTTGGATGGCAGACGGCTTCTCGAAGTCTATTCAGAGCTGTCAGTAAGGTCAACACGTATCCCGCGGTTCATTCTGCGCACTGTAAGCGTATATCCCTCGCAACAAATCCGGCTTCAGTGAAAAGTCGTCGAAGGTTGAGACCACAGAAATGGCCTCTGACGACTCGAATACGAGTTTCTGACCAGTAAAGGTCAGAATCATGGGCAAAGAGAAGATGAATGGCCTGCTCACCTCGTCTCCTGGATTTATACCAGACATTTTCGTTGAAGTTGAGAGTACGGGCGTGAGTGTCGGAGTTGAAAACACAGCGTCGGGGTAGGCGCCTTGGCCTCCTCATCAAGCTTCCCCCTAGCACGCGCTCCGCCATGGATTCAGTTATTGAAGTTCAACGGCAAACTCACGAGGAAGTCGAACGTCTCGAGCGCGCATTGTACACCTTGCTGTCGAGGAACCCAACGACCCACGAAGTCAAGCTTCAAAACGAACATAAAGCTTCCCAGGTCCTCGACCGAATTTCATCGCGGGTCGCAGCGTTGAATGGCCTGTATAGCGATGAAACTGCCCGGAAAGAAGACATAGACAACCTCACAGCGAAATCCCAGCAGAATGACCTATCGGAATTCTACTCCCGGTTGGTGAAAATCCAGGAGCACTACAACAAGTACCCTGACGCAGTGGTAGACGGTCTCGAACTCGAACTCGACGCCTTCTTATACGAGCCGGACCCAGAGGCTGACGAGGACCTTGAAGGGGAAGATCGTGAGTCGCGTTTACCGTACTCTCGAGACTTCGACTTAATGACGTTGTACTGGTAGCTATCTCGTTGATGTTTTCCGGAGAAGAGGCATACGGAAAGTATCTTGATTTGTACGCTAATCACTCGGCGTATAATAACCTCAAAAACTTGGGGAAACGTCCTGGATATCTGCAATACCTCGACCTTCTCATGAACGCCCAGTTTGGGCCAGTGCACAGAGAGCTGAGCCAAGAAACCAGGGCCACAAAGGACTACGAGACGTATGTAGACACTTCTCATCCAATTTCTATTATTGACGACTCTACGCAGTTACATACGCACACTTCACTCATATCTCTCATCATTCTCAAAGCGAACCCAACCACTTGTCGACGTGGACTCCCAAGAGAAGACTGCAGGCGCTGAGTTCGACGTGAAGTGGGAAGCTGGAGAAATAGAGGGTTGGGGGGAGAGCAAGGCGAAAGCTCCTGCGAATGGTAGTGAAGCACCTGGGATATGGTGTGCACCTTGTATGTATCTATTTAGTATCAAAATGACAATCACCCACTCATTCTGAACTCCAAGGCCAAAAGAATTACTCGAAACAAACTGTCTACGATGCTCACTTGACCTCCAAAAAGCATGTAAAAGCAACGGCCAAGATGGCTAGCTCAGGGGAACCCTCATCGAATCCGAATGGCAACGGAAGCGCCCATCCATCTCATGGACCATCTACGAGATCTAGGTTCCGCGACGCTGCGTATCACACACATATGGCCACATTCCTCCTCGCGTCTCTTATCGGTGCTTTGAATGACACAAAATCAAATGTCGAACGAAGGTTCTCCCTCACTGCTCGTGAGCGAGAGCAGGAACTTCTAGAGCAAGCCAAACCTCCGCCAGCACCGCCAGCTGCCGCCGATGGGGCACCCGAGGAAGAGGAGGAAGAAAGAATTTACAATCCTCTGAAATTACCATTGGGATGGGATGGCAAGCCTATACCATACTGGCTGTATAAACTGCACGGTCTCGGTGTGGAGTACCGTTGTGAAATCTGTTCAGACCACGTTTATATGGGCCGGTGAGTCTATGTACCAACACTGTTAGCGAACATAAACTTATTCTCTTCTAGCAAAAACTTCGATCGTCACTTCCAGGTTCGTTGTATTTTGTACGTTATATTCTTAGTCTGACCTCGAGTGTTAGGAGTCGCGGCACGCCTTTGGGATGCGTGCTCTGGGTCTTCCCAATACAAAACATTTCCACGAAATAACTCGTATTGAAGATGCACTTGCTCGTACGTACCTATACTTCCCCCTTCGCCAATGTTATTGACCAGTGCGTTCCTAGTTGCCGAGAAATTGAAGCAGGAAGGCAAACACGAAGTTTTCGAGCAAGAAACCATGGAGGAGCTTGAGGATGACGAGGGCAACGTATACAATCGCAAGACTTACGAAGATCTCAAGAAACAAGGTCTAATCTAATGCGATAGCGAGCTGATGATCCATTTATTACATGTCTACGTTGTTCCTAATTTATGATGGCGTTTGGCTGTCAGTTGTATTCTTGCTCCTCGGAGGCGGGGGCGGAGGTTTTCGAGGTACTGGCTTCGTAGGTGCTAGAGGTGTCTGTAGATTGAGGGCATGTTCAAACAGCTCTTCGTCAGATGAGGAGACGGATTCAGACATAGGCGAGTCGGGCACGTCGAAGGGATCTGTGAGATTCTGGGGTCGTGAATGTGCCTTCATGATCTCGGCTAAAGGTATAACACCATTCGGGTGGTCTGTTGTATGTGGTCAGACAACATACCAAGTATGAAACAAGCGGTAACATACCAGGTCCGTCCCACCACGCTGAATCGTCTGAGCTAGGAGGTGGGACTTATTGCGATCGTTAAAAAGAGCGGCATTGCGGAGAACTAGCGGGCACTCACGTTCTGAGTAATTGATCGGCAATGATAACTTCGCAAGTTTCTCATCAAGCCTTTCACCAGGCTCCGTCGAGGTGACACTCTCAAGCAACAAGCGAGAGAGGGCAGCCTTCTTGTAGGCATCAATGACGCGTACATCAGCGCGGAAAAGGGCATATACTATACCAGCCATCTAGCCATAAGACACTGCGTAGACCAAAAGGCATATAAAGGACGTACCTGGCTTGTGGTCGGATCCCTTTAGCTCCGAGCACGAATAGACGGAGAGATCGAGGCTTTTACCACGGTACAGAACCCGATCTGCGCCAGAATGAATAGAAGAACAGAGTGCTAGCAGAACTATTACCTGTCCAGGCCGGGATTCTGGCCTTTTCGCTTGTGTCGTACGTACTAGTACCGAGGTCATACCGGTAAGTAGGACGGAATAGCAACGGTCCCTCTTCGTAGCCAGCGAATGCGGCTTTAGAATCTATAGCTTGCCGCAACTACGGGCAAATGTAACGGAGGTATGGTCTGAAGACAGGTGGAGTATTCTTACCTGATCAGCTGCTACTAACGCATCGAACTCTTCGGCCTGTGCTAGCCCTCTGACCACCTCATTGTCGAGGTCGATCCGATAATTAGTATCCGCAAGCCATATAACATTGCTGAGACGAGATTAAATATAACTTATTAGAGTAGGGATGGTGGGGCTTACTCGTGGCTGTTGATTGTTTTTCCTTTCTGAAAGTGAAGGCCGTTCGCAATTGTACGGTAATCCGCGTTCCGTTCCTCGACATTCGGGTGACCGGCAGCAAGATGCGCGGTGAGGAAGCAGAAGCTAGTGTCGTGGTACTCAAGCCGCACCCCAACGGCACCCTTATTACCCGACATACCACGGAGGCCCGTCTGGCTACGCGGTTAGAGTGGTACCTGAAGCAGTATATGAAAAGGAAGCACCTTCCGAGTCGCAGCTTCGACATGACGCATTACACCCGTCAATTCTGACTTCACCAAGACAAGTAATGCCGTTCCTACAAGCTATTGTAAAGGTGAGTAAGGTTAGTGAGGACCTCGGTGAGAAAATGAGCACCTGTTCGCTCCGGAGAAGTACATAATTCGATGTCTTGTTGGGATACTGGTCCAATGTTTCCAAAATCTTAGTTTCCCAAACACGCCTAATTTCCACGATGCCGATAAGTTCCAGTCTCACCGAGCGAGATGTTCATTTACCGTTTCTCTGGGTCGGCCTGCACGATCTGCTGCGCTGTCAGTGGGACGATCTCTTGGAAGCCCAGGACAAATATATCTGGGCTGTGAAACGTAAGGTTTTAATCTGTTAATAACCTCAATTACGCACTCGTCAAGACCTATTCTGAGTGAACATATGCTCCGGTAAATGAAATAGGCAAAGACGAACCGTCTCGCGGAAATAGCCAAGGTACAAGAGATTCAGAGGGAGCCTAGGGCAATTCAGTGTCACACGAGGGGCTTGGAGAGCAGTATGATTCGTCGACCTACTCTGCCGTTCACATTCCATGTTCCTACAAAAATCGTACATCTCTTGTTCGTAGAGTATTCGTATGCTCTAGAACTATATTAAGGGCGGGCCGGGGAGGGCACTAAAGAACTTACCTTTGTTCTAATGCAGTTCGCACGGAGTCATGGATGGGGTCAAAGATTATGACAGGCTTTTGGTTGCTCATATTCCCCTTTAATGTATGGTATCAGGAAGCGGCCAGTTGTAGCTGTCTCGTTGAGCTTACCAAAAACATATCGATGGCAACTTGCTTCCCTTTATCCTGGAAGTTGTTGATATATGCTCTTGACACGCTCTTCGTTGCATCAGACAAAACACCTGTAAAACTTCTCTTAAATGAATCGCCTATTGACACAGTGAATCCACGAACCAGCTAATGTTCGTTTACCGCTTCGCGTGAAACTCGTGTTGAGAGCGCCTGTTCCTGCATATATTTTGGACAGGGCATCTCCATTTTCCGCCCATAGCTCTCGGTGGTAACCCCATAAGGTGTTGGACTGGATCCATTCCAATCGAACCAAGTGAAGATACTGCTCTATAGTTGTTCGTGAGAGAATGTCTTGAACAAAGTTGGTGCGGTCAAGGCTAGGCCATAGAGTTTAATTGTATGAAATGAACTGGGCGAGGGATTTACCAGTCCAGGCAATTCGTTCGAAAGACGCCCTTTTGATCAGTGATAATGTCGTCCGACGTAGCGTCACACATGGTGAAGCCAAACCTATCGATATGGTCCACCACGTTTTCTATCCGCCTACGTAAAACATTAAAGGAATCCTGCACCAGAGAGGACCAACAAATCATGTACCTGATCTCTCGGACAACGCCGTCATGACCCACCAGCCGTACAGCATTATGGAAATCGAAAGGTGTGATATCGAGGTCGTCTCCTAAGGATCCACGAGCAACTTGCAGATGTCGCGTGTATGCCGTAGTTAACGTAACTTCGTTCTCTTTCGTGCCTAGGAGATTGATGATATGAACGGCGCCATATTCCTCGATGAGCTGCATGAAATGACGTTCAAAGGCAGGCTGTGACCCATGAGGCCTGGTGATCTGGATCCGTTGTCCGAACGTCTGGAAGCCTTGTTGCTCCCAAAATACTATCGTGGTGTTATAGCGCATATATGTCTGCTAGAGGTTGTTCCACATACGTGGGACACTTCCTCGTACTTGCACATAGCTTACGCAGTGCTGGTCTGTACTGAAGATGATTTCTGTCTAGGAGTTGATCTAGTCAAATGAACCCAATTCGTGTGATATCGCTGACCTCTACGAAGTTTGCACAGTTGCCGTCGTCGTCGACGCCGCGGGTGTTAAAGCGCGTTCCAGCACGTTTCCAACCAAGTCGCGAAATCAATGACAGCGTAGTAATCGCAGGAGTACCGTTAGTAGGTGGCGCAGGGAGCGCCATGGTGAAGATGCCAGCGTAACCCTGGATGGCTAGTATCTTCAGAAAGTGAGCAAGACTAGCCTATTTTTATTTGCATGGCGGTAGGTACGTACAATGAATTGACATCGGTCAAAATCTTCACGGTCATGCGGGTCCATCCTTTCTCGGAAATCTAGAAGGCTGCGTACGATATATTCGTTCCAAACAAAGCGTTCATCAAAGACAGTAATATCCCCAGCCATGTTTGGGTCTCTTGCCAGCCGCCGGGATAAGCGAGAAGAAAGGTCCCAGCTTGAGTCGACAGCATAATAGAACGAGCCAGAGGACAGAATCTTGGTGAGAGGTACACATGGGTGCTCCAGGACCTGGTTTTGTGGATTTGACTGAGTGTAGTTATCCCGCATCATCGCATCAATAGCATCTGGAGTGGGGAGTGCATCGGACGCCGCAGTGAAGTCGTCCCAGACAGGGGAAGTCAAACTGTAGAAAGAGACCTCATGAATCCTGGCCACGACTTCCGGATTGTTCTTTGATGGCCTCGCATTTCCGACCTCTGTCGCAGAGGTGACCACAGCGAGGAATATGTCTGTGACAGAAGCTAGGTCAACCAGGGAGATCGCGCCACTATGGAATGGATGTACCGTTCTCTATTGCAATCAAGCCAAGGCACCCTTTCACGACCCTGTTCGTCAACTTCACAAGAGACGATATGTCAATCTCCCTCTTGGGCAGAAATTCAACAATTGCTTGTGTCGGATTTGCCTCATTGCATCGAAACACGAGACCTCTATGCGGCCGACCGACTTTCTCGTCCTGCGGGCTTGTGAGGAGATACAGGGAACGAGGGTTGCTGCCCAAGTAGAGGTACATCTTGGCCTCGACAGCTGGGTTCGACGCCGTTCCGCCTGGTGTGCGGACTTGTACTTGGATGTAGAGTGTAAAGTGCAGGAACGCCCATACTTGGACGCGTCGCAATGATGTACTGTATTTGGGCGTGTTGTCAACTACGCGGCTATATGCTGCGCGTGCAGTCGTCAAACAGTAATTCCGATAGTTCAATTATAATGAATAATATACTAATAGTGCGAAGTACATGGTTACATGGTCTTCATCTAGTTGATAGGCTAGTGCTAAGGGATGAACTCGGCTTCAGTCCAAGTCCAACCGGGTCACCGACCTGCTTTCGCATGATAGGAGACCGGCGAGGAGGTGTGCCCAGCTGGAAGCTCGAGCTTGGAGTGAGAAGAGTGTTGCCATCGGTGCTCGCGGGGACAGAGGGTGAAGATGGGTTGAATCTGGAAGTATTGAATGACGGAGAACTTGGGATCGCGGGCGAGGCTCTTGGGGAATGAGGCGCAATCAATCCCTCGCTTTTACTGCGTCTCTTCACCAGAGCATGGGGGATGGCATCATACACAATTGAACGGAAGAGAGACACGCGAGAGGGGGCGGGTTGTTGACTTGACAGTGATGCAGTTGCAGGGTCGGCTTTAGGACGAATGAGTGAAATGACACACTGAAAACCTTTGAACATACCAGAGGACACGGGCAACGCGTTGTCGTTGGCGCTGAGACTCAGGAAGAGGAAAAGAGGAGCAAGCCAAACACACAGCGCGAAGAATGTTGCGATTTCTCCGAAGCCATACGAGTATTGACCTCCTGTTTCCCGGTAAGTCCTCGCGTGCTTGTTGTAGTTTGCCAGGCGAGAGAAGTGGAAGAACCAGAGGAAGTGGTCGACTATAACCAAAACGCAGGATGATACGAATGAGATCGATGTAAGTGAGATCAAGGGCCAAGTCGAAGAAAAGTTTTGAAGGTAGACGACGTGACAGGCGACCGAGAACGCGACGTGCGTTAGAGGCAACGAGTCGGCCAGGTAGAGCAGAACATGAAGCCCGATTATTGCCTACAAATGTTAGTCCATCAGCAAACCTTCAGTGGTTGTTGCAAGCACATACATAGATTCCACGCTCGCCAACGAGTTTTGCAATCCGAGAGTGCTCCTCTATCAGCTCCGATAAATAGAGAAGTCCACTAGCTGTGAAAGCGTCACTTCTCCCG
This sequence comes from Sanguinoderma rugosum, assembly GCA_017499575.1. Classification (NCBI taxonomy): domain Eukaryota; kingdom Fungi; phylum Basidiomycota; class Agaricomycetes; order Polyporales; family Polyporaceae; genus Sanguinoderma; species Sanguinoderma rugosum. The sequence continues at coordinate 1,546,640 of VTPW01000003.1, read as the reverse complement.
GATCCAGAGTATGCTTGGTTGGCACCCACCCAACGAAAGAGTAATAAAAGCGAAGGCTGAGAAGAAGGCCACGTAACTTGAAGTCTCTCAGCGCGTATTCGTGAAGGAGTGAAGACAACGGGCTCACCTCATGTAGTACAACAACGCCATTCTAAATGGAGGGAGATCGGCGAGTTCAACAACCAGCGACCAGTGCTGGGGTATAAGAAGTTGGCTACCTGGTGGTAAGAGGTACTATAAAACGAATGGACTCCAATATTCCCACGGTCTTACCACAGAAGGCTACAGCAATCTCCATCATAACTGCGACCGCGCCCACTCTTGTAGACGACCACGATGAGCAACCTAGAAAGTCAGTACCCCCTTCGACCCTCCTGGCACGGAGCCTGCTGATCTTAATTAGAAACGCTATTTCAGCTCAAGGTCTCTACTACATCCGTGTCCAAAGCGAGCTGTGCATCATTGAACTCCATTGTTTAGTTTACCGCGAAGACTCTCAATCGGCAAGCTAAGAAGGCTCAGAAGGATGAGAACTCAGAGAAGAGTCGCCTGAAGAAGGTACGCTTTCTGTATGTTGTATATATTTCAACTTTCCTCAGCGCAGAGGGCGGTTACAGGCGCTACAGCAAGGGAACAACGACGGCGCACGAATCTACGCTGCGAATGCTATAAGGAAGAAGTCAGAGGCACTCAATCTCCTCAGGCTATCAAGTCGCATCGATGCAGTTGCCAGCCGCGTTGAGACTGCAGTAACAATGCGACAAGTCACTGGCAACATGACGTCGGTTGTGCGGGGGATGGATAAGGCCATGGAAAGCATGAACCTCGAACGAGTGCGTTGATGTCCCTACAGCGTTCTCACCTAGTCACTTACTAGCGCATCGCAGATTTCAGTCGTCATGGACAAATTCGAATCGCAATTCGCGGACATGGACGTCCAAACATCCTACATGGAGGACGCTATGTCTGCAACCACCGCAGTCTCCACCCCACAGGATCAGATAGATCAGCTCCTACGCCAGACCGCTGAAGAAGCCAACATCGAACTGCAGCACGATCTCCAGGCCAGAGACTTGGAGGCTGTTCCTGATCTGGCTGTGAAGGACAAGATCGGCCAGGAGGATGACAAGTTGGCGGAACGTCTGCGAGCATTGCGGCCTGCGACATAAGATACTCGATATTGAGTGCCTGCTCTGTATTTTGGTCTTTGTTACTCTTATCTCACTAGCAACGATGTCATCTCAAATAACGGATAAATTATAGCCTGAACCTTTCAGCGTAAAACAGTGCATTCTGCATTCAACATAGCAAGACCATTACAAAAGCATCAACAACATTGACATGATAGCATAAATGGCATGGCGGCATGTCAATTCGTAGAAGGAAGAACATAAACGACATGCATGAATCGTCGAAGTCATGGGTGAAGGTGTGCCAACTATCAGAGAGTAAGATATACAGAAGCGTAAAAGGTGGAATATTAACATATCGTGAAGCCCAAGAACGAATAGTAATAATAAGCAATAAGCAGAAATCTAAGATGAACCCGAAAAAGTGGCCAGCAGCAAATGAAGGATGATGAATGGATGCGAGATGATGGTAGATAGATACGAGGAATAAATAGGTGCGCAGGACAACAAGGGATGGGGTGGGTGTAGGGTAGGAGAACCGTGGTAGGCAACTTCTGAACGACAGCTAGGCATTCTGTAGGATGATTTTGACGAAACTGTCCAGGAGGCGTTTCTTTCCAGAGGAATCCAAATGCGGGGACCTTGCGAGCAGGCGTTCGACATGAGTCACGATCCCCTTTGAGCCGTCAAAGGGAATTTCGTGGGCATCGAAACGGTGGACATCTTGCAGGTGTCAGTGTTTGACACTTCTTCACAGTAATATGTGCACTTACACTTCCTGAACTCGGCATACCCCTCCTCGTCGAGAACGTTGCGGAAAATTTCTGCGATGTCACGGCCAATTTTAGCCAAGTCTGCGTCGAGTTGGTGATGTTGTCTATCCTCTCGCGCATGTCCTCTGGATTTCTCCGCACGTCGCGATACCGAGAGGGACCGCCCAAAAGGGAGCAGTGCCTCCTCTCGTACTTTATTCGGAGCCCACGAGAGCCCCAGATTAAGATCCAACGAACGGCCTTTGGTGCCCGACCGATAGCCTGCGCCCGTTTTGGTTGATGGGTTCGGTGGCGGCGGTATGGGAACGGGGACAGCAGGTTTATCTCTTCCTGTTGAGCGAGAAGCAAACTTCGTACGAGATCGACCTTCTGGAAGTTCCTCTGCCCTGCCTCTCGAAAGCAGTCGTTGATCTTGCTGCCTGGCGAACCCCTCCGCAGATGATGGACTAGGGTTGGTGCTCCCAGTCGACATGGGTGGTGACGGAACGGGGGGTTCGAAAGGGAACGGGCCGTGACCTCCACCAAATAGCTTTGATACGCCACCAATGACTTTCCGCCCACTCGAGCGGCCGAAGCTGGAAGTCAGACCTGTAGCCCCCGATGCAGACGTATGTGTTGAGGAACCAGTATGGTCTGGTTCAATCGGCGTCGTCCGTCTATACCCAGCCGCGTCGTAGTCGTGTGGTCTTAATATGGGTGGCATGTCCGCGGAGCCTTTCCTCGAAGTCCTCCCTATGCCGTTGCCCACGACGCTCTCCCTGCTTTGATTGACCCCACTCCCGCCTGTCCGACTCGTAAGAGCGCTGCCCCCACTCGTACTCCCGCCACTGACACTCCGAGCCATCGTGCTTGCCTTTCCTGATGCAACCCCACTCCATCCCGGCCTTTCGAAGTCGAAACTCCCATGTTTTGTACCGCGGCTCGTGAGCCTTGTCTTGGGGGGACCAAACCCTCTGGCATGATTTTGGTTCGAATTAGTATTTGATGAATCGGGGCGCCGCTTATCTCTCTCTTTCCCATTGCCATGAGCCCTCCGTCGATCAGAACTTGGAGCCTCTGTGACTATCCCATTCACCACCCTCCCCTCTTCGTCCACCATCGCCATTGGCTGCCAGCCTTCCGACTCGATTGGCTCCAATCTCCTTGCAGGTATTCGTGATGGGGATGACCCTGATTTCACAGGAGTGGCAGGTGTTGTTGTGATACGGGGGATGCCTGCCTCTGAGCCATATCCCTGTGTTAGCGGCGTTTGATGCGCAGAGGCTTTGCCCTTCGGGTTCAACAGGGAGGAAGGGTCCGACGGGAGTCCTCTTGATGTAGCAGTGTCCAGACTACCTCCCAAGCCGCTGCGCCGGTGTGTTTTCGACTTGGATGACAATGGTCCCGAGACAACGGGAGGTGATATTGAGAGGGAGACACTGGAACCAATATCTTGGTTTTTTACCGCTTGAGCATTCGAGCGAGACGAGCTTCGACCTAAATCCGTCGATCAATGCAATTCTTCGTGTAAGAACGATGGGATAGCTACCTGAGAATAGCCTAACAAGCCGTGAACCCGAATTACTGCGCTTCGGTACGGAATCTTCGCTCGCGTTCCGGGAGTGGGAGTTGGAGGTCGTAGCCCATGATTGCGAGTGTGACGATGTAGTCGACTGGGAGGGTTTGTATTCCATCCGTTGGCTGTATGTCGTTGCTGTCGAGGGGCGGGGAGGGGAGGGAGGGAGGTCGTTTGGCTGATGGCCGCGCCCCGACGGACCTGGGCTGCTAGCCCGCGAATCCACTATCGGTTTTCTGCCACGGAGGGGTAGACCGAAGAAATTATGAAGCTTCTGTCGCGCTGCCGAAGGTTTAGGTGATGGGGGTCGCGAGGTTGCGGGATTCTCTCTGCGGGCATTAGTATTGTGATCGAATATCCTAGATTTGGGTTTTGTTTGGGTAGGTGTTCGCGGCGTGATAGTCGTGTTCGTGGCGGTAGTCGTTGATGACAGGGGACGTGATGGTATTCGAGACGTAGGTTTCGCGCCCGCCCGTGCAGTCTTCGCTGAACTTGGGGTGCTCATCACAGATGATGTGGGTCGTTCTGCCTCGCTGAAGCTCAAGCTTCTTGGATGCTGGGGAAGAGGTTCGTCGGGAATCGGAGGGGTGGGGGAGCGTGCGCCGCCGCGTGACCGCGATCCTGAACGTGAACGTGAACGCGATGGATGAAGGAAATTGTAGAGCTGCGAGAGGTTGAAATGCGCCATTCCGTCACGTGTGGCGGTCAGAGGGACTGGGGGACATACCCTGCTCTCTGGCTTTCGCTTTCGAGACGACTTTTCTGAGCTCGGGTCGGGCGTGAACATGTCCTCTGGCCGCTGCACGACAATCTGGTGTTCGAGCGACTTGGCGACGAGGTCATCGGCATAATCCGTCTGCAACGCTACTCCCACAGAACCGCGTGATTGCTGGCGTGCAGTTGAGGAGGCCGACTGATGAATCAAGCCTATGCTGGCAGGTATATTGGCAACGAACTCACCTGAATAAATGGGTTGCGACCTCGAGGGCGACTCGTAGGACGGATTAAAGTCGAGAACTAAGTATAAAAGCCTACACGTGTTAGGCACGGTCCTTATATTCTTGCCAGCGTACACGAGATCAGAACTCACGTCCTTGGGCAGTTTTCTCAGTGCTATTCTCAAACTTGCTGTAGTCCCAGGGAAATCCGGCAAAAATGCGGATCCATCTGACTCGGATGCCATCAATTCGGAGTTTGAGGACGACGAAGTCGGGGGCACGGACGACTGGCTCGACGAGGAGTTGCTTGGATTCCTGAACATTGAGCGTTGTGGACGTCGTGCATGAGCGTGAGGAAACAAGATGGACGAGCTCCGGTGTCGCTGCTCGCTTGCATGAAACCTGGCAACGTAACATCCGCCCCTGTCTGGCTTCATTCATTCAAAGTTCAGAACCACTCTTCTTTGCTCAAAATTTGACAGCTGACTGACATCCTCATGATGCATTTGAGAATCTGCACTATCAACAAACCTCGAAATAGATAAGCTTCATAATGGAAGAGAAAGTGAAACGTCCTAGTTCCGGCTGATTATCGTTGGCGCCCCTATTGGCTCCTATACATGAGCATGTGACCGGCCGCGGTAACCTCCCGCTGCCTTGACCTTCTCCGTGTTCTTGAACTCCCATTCAGTATGGCTGGCGAAGAGGCATCGTCGACGCCGTCGAGCAGCAAACCCGAGGCTGCTGAGGTACCGCAGTTCCCTACTCCTAGCGAACAGCCTACACAAAACACGCAACCTCTACCAGCGGAGGTAGTTCCCCCACAGACTTCGCAGTTCGGCCCAGTAACTGAGGATAGGTCCGAACTGCTTTCTCGCGCGCGTGGATTCTTGACTTCGCCGCAAATATATGCTCAAGACTTGCACGCGAAGCGTCGCTTCCTCACCGAGAAGGGTCTGAGGGATACCGAAATCGATATCTTGCTTCGGGAGTTGGTATGTCGGTCACATTGTACTCGGACGCAATCTGGAATAACATGCGCGTTATAGCCACAGCAGGCACCCATCGTTCCGCCGCGCACATACCCTCCAGTGCCACCCTCTGCGCTTCCCAATCTCATCATCGGTCTGTTGAGGGTCTTCTCATGGGTCCTCGGTGGTTCAGCTGCTCTCATATTCCTCTATCATGTGCGTAATGTTCATTTGTGCTTGATCCGAATGCAATGCTGAACTGTCACCCATAGCGATTTCTTCTTCCACGGATAGCCCGTACCTCCATAGCCCGGCAATCCCTCAAAACGCACCACCTATCGTTGATTCGGAAACTAACAACAGATCTCGCGGTGCTGAAAGAAGCACAATCAGAGTCGTATTCTATCTTGCCACGCCCCGAACCATTCAAAGAACCAGAAGAGTTCTCTGCGTGCACTTCGATTGACGCAATTCTAGCGATTAACTCTTCGCCAGACAAAATACCGCCCATTACGTTGCTAAGATGTGCTATCGCTGATTTTTCCAAGCTACACCGTGAGGAAAGTCCAAGCACGGAAGAGTTGTTCCAGGTGATGGAGGCCAAGTTCCCCTCGCTGACTACACCAGAGGGATCCGCGGTCGAAGTGAGTAAAATGGTTAATCTGGACTTGAATAGGATCTAACTATATAATAGAATAATCTATGGGAGACCCTTACCACTTGCCCTCTGTTCGAGGGGAAGCCAGAAGAAAACTCCTCGAACGCCGTGCCCAGGCAGACGCACTGGACGTATAATCCACCAGAAATACCGGCTCCCACCCCGCTCAAGGATTCGCTCCAGGCTCTATCCGCTGCCATGCCAAAGCGTCCCAAGGGGCCCTTGCCTTCGAGTGCGGTGCAGAACACGCTGCAGACGCTCAGCAACTTGACCGGGTACATCAGCACACAAGTTTACCTGCCATATCGTCCGCCTGGTCACAGTTTGGGACCTGCTGAAGATGAGATGCGGAGAGAAATTCGGGCATTGAAGGGACTGGTTCTAAATAGGTGAGCTTCAGTCACTTCCATTGCCTGTCGATAAACTCACCCTTCTGCTCGACAGACGGTCTTTCATGCCTTCACTACCGCGGACGAATACGTACTCATAATGTGTAGCTTATTAGATTAGATTGTAATTCCGTTATCTGCTTCGATCAGAGTCACGACGTCATGCACACCGAAATTTGGGGTCACGTCCGCTTGTGGAATTGCACCAGAGCTTTTGCCTCTGCACCACCACCATCGATACCATGCCCACCGCCGCAATCGACACCAAGACCGTGCTCGACGTCGACCCGTGGCTTGACCAGAACGCTGCAGCCATCGTCGCCAGGCACGACAAGTTCAGGAAGTGGAAGGACACTTTGGAGGAACACGAAGGCGGATACGAGAACTTCACCAAAGGATATCTGAAATTCGGGTTCAACATCAAGGACGACGGGACAGTCGTGTACAGAGAATGGGCCCCAAATGCTAAGGAAGCGTATCTCATTGGAGAGTTCAGTGAGTGTTCATTTACGAGTGCTACGCGTTATATCGAGTGCTGAACGCGAGTTTGCGCACAGACGACTGGAATAGGACGGCGCATCCCATGACCAAGGACAACTTTGGCGTCTGGGAACTCGTTATTCTACCGACTTCCACTGGGGCCTGCGCCATTCCGCATGATTCGAAAATAAAGGTCAGTCGAGGCCCACTCCACTAGGCACACACACAAGAGCTAAAGCTACGGTGCAGATTTCCATGGTTCTTCCTTCCGGAACCCGCATTGAGCGTCTACCGGCATGGATTCGCCGCGTTACGCAGGACTTGAATGTCTCTCCGGTATATGACGCTCGGTTCTGGAATCCCCCTGCTTCGGACAGGTATACGTTCAAGAACGCGCGCCCAAAGAAAGCAACCAATGTCAGAATCTACGAGGCTCACGTCGGGATCTCCACCTCCGAGGGTAGAGTTGGTACATATAAAGAATTTACCAAGAACATTCTACCTAGGATTCAAAATCTTGGATACAATGTGATCCAGCTTATGGCCGTCATGGAACACGCGTACTATGCATGTATGCGCCTTTAATATCATCGTACTTGTTGTTGGGACTCATTCGATCACGTTTCTAGCGTTTGGTTATCAAGTTACGAGCTTCTTTGCTGCTAGTTCACGCTATGGATTGCCCGAGGACCTGAAGGAACTCATCGACACCGCACATGGCATGGGCATAACGGTCCTCTTGGATATCGTTCATTCTCATGCCTGCAAGAACGTCCTCGATGGGTTGAACGAGTTCGACGGCACCGATCACCTTTACTTCCACGAAGGAGGGAAAGGAAGACACGAACTCTGGGACAGTCGCCTCTTCAACTACGGACACCATGAAGTCATGAGGTTCCTGCTCAGCAACTTGAGGTTTTGGGTTGAGGAGTATCAATTCGATGGATTCAGGTTCGACGGGGTCACCAGTATGATGTACGTTCACCATGGAATCGGCACCGGCTTTTCTGGAGGGTACCATGAATACTTCGGGCCTGGTCAAGATCAGGAAGGCGTAATCTACCTCATGCTGGTATGCTCGCGCACTTTCTTAAGATGCCTTTCTGAACTGACTTTCGATAGGCGAATGATGCTATGCATTCCTTGTTCCCCGAAATTATCACGATTGCTGAAGACGTCTCTGGCATGCCCCTGCTTGGCGCGCCTGTAGACAAAGGCGGGGTTGGCTTTGATTATCGGCTCTCCATGGCCATTCCGGATATGTGGATCAAACTCCTCAAGCACAAAACCGACGATGAATGGAATCTCGCGGACATTGTCCATACGTTGACGAATCGCCGCCATGGGGAGAAGAGCATCGCGTACTGCGAGAGTCATGACCAGGCTCTTGTTGGCGACAAGACGATAGCTTTCTGGTTGATGGATAAGGAAATGTGTAGGTCGACGTCTTCACTTTATGTCAATCACGTCTGACAATGCGATAGATACTAACATGTCTGATCTGACGGAGATGACGCCGATCATTGCGAGGGGGTTGGCTTTGCACAAGATGATAAGGTGCGCCGCATTCATCGTGCGCATCAATTAGGCTATAATGCTGGTACAGATTACTCACACACTCACTGGGCGGCGAGGGATACCTTACTTTTGAAGGCAACGAGTTTGGACACCCTGAGGTTGGTTCGGTCCCACAATACAGTCGTTAGATACTGATCATTCTTGAAGTGGTTGGATTTCCCTCGTGCTGGAAACGGCAACTCTTTCCACTATGCGCGAAGACAGTGGAACGTTGTCGATGACCCACTCCTCCGGTACAGATATCTCAATAACTTCGACGGTGCCATGAACCATGCGGCAGCGAAATATGGATGGTTGGAAGCTCCCCAAGTACGTATCTTTGCTTATTCGCGCGTCGTACAGCGTCCTCATCTGCGTTACAGGCCTACGTTTCTCTGAAACACGAAGTCGACAAGGTTGTTGTCTACGAACGGGCAGGCCTACTCTTCGTGTTCAACTTCCACCCATCCCAAAGCTTCACCGACTACAGGGTCGGCGTCCAGGAACCTGGTGAATACAAGATTATCCTCAGTAGTGACGAGAAGCGTTTCGGCGGATTCGACAACATTTCTCTCACTTCGACATTCCACACCACGGATCTGGAGTGGCATGGGAGAAAGAATTTCATCCAGGTAGATAATGCCTCCGAACAGCGTAGCGAATCGAATACTAAGAATGTATTACAGGTTTATATTCCCAGCAGAACATGCATCGTTCTTGCGAAATAGATGAAACGGCTCAATGCAGCCTTAGAGTTTTTTCCCTTTGCTTTGCCGACCGGAAACGTGCGCGACATGGACAATTGTTATTCGAATAAGAGCTATGAGTTATACGTATTGATATTGATATTAGATTCTTGACGCAATGGACGATGTTGTGTACTTGTACTTGTATTGCCCCTTTAGACGATCCGCAGTGTGTACTTACCTTTCCAAAATAGACGACTTCGTTACTTACATTACATATGGCGCGTCGCGGACTCTTCTCACACAGGGTTCTTTCTTCTCAGTCGACGACGAGCGATGGATGAAGAAAAGCAGCAGCTGGCTATGGGTATCCTCGTTAACCAAGACGAACCTCAGAACGCGCGCCACGGCACGACACCGCGACGATTCGTGTCTGGATGGAAAGCTCTAGCGGCATTAGTAGTCATAACTTACGCCGCATACACCGCAATCAGTCTCTGGAACGTCGGCAGCGCAAGACTGGGTGCACATCCACCTCGCCGACATTTGCTTTTTGGACGTGAAGCGGAGAAGGTGTTCCTGTGAGCCTGCCACTGTCGTACTAGCTTTTCCGTGGTAGAAACCTTACTGGTAACCGCGAGGGTAGATCAGTCCCAAATGAGGCCAGCGCCATCATAGCCTCCCGGCTCTTCGCTACGAAACCACACTTGGCTGGTGCACCTCAGGATTTACAGACGGCGAAAGACTTCCTTGCAGTCCTCCAGCGAGAACTCGGGATCGCGCCACCTACCCCAGAACCCTTGTTCTCTGCCGGTTCTGAGGCGTCTCGCCATGCAACGGAGTCGATCACGAAGCTGAAGAAACCAGCGGCATGGATTGATACGTATTATCCGGTGATGAACACACCGTTGGAGAGGGAGCTCGTCGTCGTCGCGAAGAATGGGACTGTCGTGTGGGAAGCTGACTTGGTGGAGGAAGCGGACGCGACCGATCCAGAAGCACATTTGTATGCTGATGCTGTACCTACTTTCCATGGTTTGAGTCCCGAGGGTACGGCCGTAGGCCAGCTTGTCTATGCCAACTACGGCACGCAGGAGGTGAACACTCAACGGCACGTATATATACAGAATGAACTGACAAGAAACTAGGACTACAACGAACTGGTCAGCCAAGGTACTAACACCATGGCAGCAGTCCTGTTAGAGGCATGCTGACCCCTGCAAACTGTAGGTGTCAACCTTACGGGTTCCATAGTCATATGTCGGTATGGTGGCATATTTCGAGGCCTGAAGGTACCTCATTACAAGGCTCCTTTACTTCAACTAACTAACTTTGAGCTTATAGGTTAAAGGCGCGCAAGAACTTGGGGCTGCGGGCGTACTTATCTACTCAGATCCTCGCGACGATGGTACGGTTACCGAAGAAAATGGATATAAAGCGTAGGTTGCCAATTACATGCACACCTTCCGGTGTCTGATCTATCATTTGACCCATAGATACCCTCACGGCCCAGCTAGAAGTGTAACCTCCGTCCAACGGGGTTCAGTTCAATATTTGTCTATATACCCAGGAGATCCAACCACGCCTGGTTACCCCTCGTACGAAAACAGCACAAGGACAGAAGGTTCCAACATCCCCAAGATCCCGAGCTTGCCAATTTCTTGGGCAAATGCGAAAGTATTGAACGAAAACTTTGATAAGGGCGGAAGTTGGGAGGGTATGGACGTGAAACTTGTCAACAAAGGTGCGTCCTATAGCGAAGCTTTGAGTATAGTCCTACAAAGTCATTGAACTGAATTGAATTTAGTGGACAAGAAGGTGACTCCTATATGGAACACCATAGGCGTAATTCCGGGCTTTATTCCTAACGAGATCGTCATGCTAGGGAACCACAGAGATGGTAAGCGTTGTTATTTCTTCACATAGGTATTGCTTGATCTCAAGGTTATTGTAGCTTGGGTAAGGCTGTCGTTATTGACCTTTCTCTGCAAGCAAATTTACAGGTATTAGGTCATGGGCGCGACGGACCCCAGTAGTGGAACGGCGTCTGTCCACGAAGTCATCCGAGGGTTTGGTGAGCTACTACGAAGGGGCTGGAAGCCTCTGCGGACTATCGTTATCGCAAGTTGGGACGCAGAAGAGGTAATTGCGATATCTCTTCACACGTTACCAGGCTGACATGTATAACCTAATAGTACGGCTTAATTGGCTCCACTGAATACGGCGAGGATTTTGCGAGTTGGTTGGGCGAGAACGTTGTCGTCTATCTAAACCTTGGTATGATCACCCTTACCATAATACGCGCCTTTGATTCAGCTAACCATAATAATTCCAGACTCTTCCGTTTCTGGATCGCGGTTCTCTGTATCTGGTTCACCTTCGCTCGCGCATCTTATCAGACAGACGGCTGAGGAGCTTCCCCACCCGACTGAAGCCGGGCGGTCTCTGTGGAGCGCTACATCCGATTCCGGGAAACTATTCGGTTTGAATGCGAGTTCGGGAGCTGTTTCCAGTGATGTTCGCGAAGGAGAAATCACTTCGACCGCGCCAATTGGCGTCAACCCGTTGGGGTCTGGTAGCGACTATACTGTGTTTCTTCAATGGATTGGGGTACGTTGGCTTCGGTCTATGACGGTGGTAGGACTTATTTCCATGATCACAGATCCCCTGTGGTAACGGCGGGTTCAGTTCCACTCTCCATGACCCGGTATACCATTATCATTCCGTCTTTGACTCAGAGAGATGGCAGGAACTCTACGGAGACCCAGGTTTCTTCCGCCATGTTAGCAGAGTTTTATATATGAACATGGAACAATATGTTAATGCCGTTTCTAGGTGGCCGTCTCGAAACACCTGGGCTTACAGGCTCTAAGGTTGTCGAGCTCCTTGGTTCTTCCATTCAACACTACGCACTACGTCGAGGAGCTCGATCGCTATCTTGACGGGTGGGTTCGTTTTATCTCTACAAAACATTCTCATAGACCTCATTTTTTGCAGGGTGGTAGATATCGCCGCATCTTTGTCCATAGACCTCGATGTATCTCCTCTCAGGTCGTCCATCCATAAGTTAAGGATAACCAGCGTCGGCCTCGATTTGGAGAAGCACGCCGCACAGCGCGAATTTATGAAGTGGCTCAAGGTGGTGATGAAGTGGAGGTCGAGACGGACGGTCCGACGGGTGATCTGCCGTATTGTGGAGAGATTTGGATTCAAGTGTCCCTCCCGCGATGAGGCTACTGATGCCGATGCCGTTACCGAGGAGGAGCAACTTCCCGATAACGTCCTCTTGGGTTTGGCCAGACACAGTGGACACTCGGTTTGTCCTCATTTCCTCCGCAAGAATCCGCTTCGTGAACTGCGGGCGGCGGCTAAACGAGTGTATACCGTTAATAAAAAGCTGTCCGCGTTCGAGCGTGGCTTCCTATCGGAGGAGGGTATCAAGGACCGTGAATGGTACAAGCATCTCGCTGTAGCGCCAGGGAAGTGGCTAGGTGAGTAAACATATCACCAAACTCTTGATACACGCTCATTACTGGCTCGATAACAGGCTATGGAGCTACGACACTTCCTGGCCTGACGGAAGCTCTCACCTTTGAGAAAAACGCAACGCTCGCGGAGTATGAGGTGAACCGTCTGGTCACACTGTTGGACCAACTCGCAGAGAAGATACGAGTTTAATTGCCCCGAAGCCATGTAGATTGCGAAATTTGTCTGCTAGTTAGTGTCAGCGCGGAAATATCATGGTATTTTATCTTTGACGCGTGACGTGGTCGCCTTCGCGTCCGTTGATGCAATCCCGGAATGGATGAGAGGTTCGTCAGTGGACACGAAACGCCGCGACTACTTATGCATGTGCTTGAACGGCCACCTCCATATCTTGTCACTTAACCTCCATGTCCAAGGCTCAGGCCAAATCCAAAAAACCCTCGCCGCCCGCCCCAGCGAAAGCGAAAGCAGGCAACGATGAGCCCTCGCTGGTAGCGGGCGCCCTGGAGCTTTTGCTCTCAGTTGTCCCGGTAGCGCTCTATCTATTTGCCTACGAGAGGACACTGCTTCCCATCTATGCATCCGTTCCTACGAAATATCTCTTGAAGAGGGCTTTTATCGCCTCCGTGGCACTAGCAGCGCTCGTGCCGGTGAAATTGGGCAAGAATCGCTTGCTTTTCCTTCTGTCGGTCGTACTTGCTATCTCACCGAAAGCGACCTACCACGTCGCAGTATGGACAGCAAGGAAGGGAAACCCGGTGTTAGGTCCAGCGGCAACACATCTTCTGACGCTTGCACCGGTGGCGTATTTGTCGACAATTGTTGCTTCGCACATCGGGGTGAGTAGTGCACATATCTTCATCCAGAATCGAGCTTACAGTTGAAAATGTTGTAGGTTGCCCAAAGCTTTGATGAAAGCTCGAGTCGGCCGGTCTCAGCCATCATATGCAGTCTTGCAGCCTCCGGATTCCTCCAAGCGCAGATTGCCAAAGTGCCGTTCATAGACTCGATTGCCGATAGCCACATAGTGCGTGATACCCTACTCTTTCGACCTCGGATTCCGACCACCTTATAGTTCCTGTTCCTTGCTTGGCTTGCGTGCACACTTGGTCTCGTAGTTCAATGGAATAAACAGTCCACCAGCAAAGGTTCTGATGCCATTGGACCAAAGCACTTCCTCGTCCTTGGAGTATTGGGTGCATTATTTGCTGGCGCGTACCCCATCCTGAAATCCCCTGTTCTTCCCCATCCTCTCAAACAGCCCTACCTTCACCCCGATTTCCCTCTCGTTATTCACTCGTCAGTGCAGTCCGTGACCGGCCTTATATCCGTTGGCGAGGCCCTTCCTCCACCCAAATTCAATGGGGAACCCGATGAAGAGATGCATTCCGTTCGCTGGCTCCGCGCCGACCATTCCATCTTGGGTGGAGTGTGGATGGGCGCAAAGATTGGCGTTATAGACGACACACCACCACTCGAAGACGCGTTTGGCACCATGCTGGGAGATTCAATCTATTCGACTTTCGTTCTACAAGAAGCCGTGCGCTTGGTCAATAGCACCGCGAAAGCCAAGAAGGGCGATCTCAACAACGCCTTGATCATGTATGTCTCCTGATATGTATAATGTCCAACAACGGCTGACAATGAACTAGTGGTCTTGGAACAGGTATCTCGGCCACTGCTTTCAATCGTCACGGAATCTCCACAACCATCGTTGAAATTGACCCCGCTGTCTACGACGCCGCGCGTACATACTTCGGTTTGCCTGATCCTGGAGAGGGCAAGGTATTCCTCGAAGACGCTCGAGGTTGGGTTTCAAAGCGACAGGCCGAACTAGCAATAGCTCAGGAACCGGAGCTCTTCGACTTTGTGGTCCACGACTGCTTCTCTGGAGGGGGTGTGCCCCAGCATATCTTCACAGTACAATTTTGGCAAGCTCTCAAGGCGATCATGCATGAGGATGGTATCTTGGTGGTGGTAAGTGTCAAATGTCGAACATATGGACCTGTATTTAGACTCATGCGGCTTCGAAACAGAATTTCGCGGGCCAGCCCAAATCCAACGCGTCCAGAGCTATTACTCTGACGCTGGAGAAGGTATTTGGACAATGTCGCGCATTTCATGACTCTATGGAGCCCATTCCCGTGGAAAGATACGAAGCCGAGTTTATCAATGTCGTATGTATCATCATGAGCTATCTTTTGGTCGTCCCTCTAACCTTGCGTTAGGTCTTCTTTTGCACTTCATCGAAGGCGCCCTTGACCTTCCGTAACTCGCGACATTCTGATTATCTTGGGTCCCCTCTACGCCAGCACATCCTTCGCGCCCTCCCTACGAGAGAACTTAACTTGAACGTTGTCAAGGGTGAAGCTGCGGAGAACGAGAGGCTCTCGGCGAGCTTGATTTTGACCGATGCACACAACCCGCTTGGCAAATGGCAAGAAGACCAGGGTTTCCACCACTGGACGCGTGCGTATTGAGAGATCTCATTGACGAGCACGCTCTGACTTGACCTTTACAGTGATGCGCCAAGTGCTGAAGGACATTTTCTGGGAGACGTATTGAAGTTGTATCAGTAGCATAGTACCATCAATTACTAAAATTAGACGCATCACACCTTTATTAGGTTGCTGAGCGCGATCTGCTTGGAAACTGTAGAAATAAATGATTGAGGGCGGCGACTTCAAATTCCTTGTTCTTGACGCCAAATACACGCAACGGAGACGACTTTGAGGACATAAAGAGGCCGCTAGCCTTTTACGTGAACTACCGTGACGCGATGGCAGCTGAACGTGAACACCTGCGCATCTCTTCGCCTTTGTCCAGTTCGCCGGGACGGACACCTGTTTTCTCAAGACCAGCGTGGCCGTGGACGAGGTACAACCAGAGCAGACCCCCGTCGGTGCACTCGAGCAGTGGTTCGCTGTCTGGGCAACGAGCATCAGGTTCCTGGGACGCTAGCAGACTTTCCAATTCTGTTTCGACGACACCAACAGCGATGTCGACGAACCAGCTGTACCGCCATTCCGCGACTTCATTAAACCAATGGAACCGCAACTCTAATACGAGAACAGGGGCAGAGTCCCACAGACAGTGGACGTTCACGGTGCGCGTCGCGCTTGTTGAAACACGCGGAGTGGCACACTAATAGCGTTCGACAGGGCTTCGAATGGACCATTCGCGACGTTACCAGACTGAAGGAATGGGTAGAAACCCCCGAAACGGTCCAGGACGACTCGGAGCCGACTACTGCCCTTACTGAAGACAATTTCGAAATCCTGAGGGAGTCTCCAGTGTTGGGAGACGACAAATTCAAACTCGAAGTTGGTACGTTCAATCTGCTGAATACCTTCTCAATTCAACACCAATGTCCATGTGTTCAGCTAGGACCCACATCGAGAGTGATTCAAGCTCAACTCAAGGTCAAGGGCGGGACAGCCCCCTCACATTGTCGCTATATATCACGGCTATGGTGGATTTTTCACAAGCCGATTATGAGATACCCGCGTCGATAATGGTCGCCATTAAATGCCAGGATGATAGGTCGGGTGAGCGTGGTTCGCGTCCTGACTGGGTTTGGCAGATATGGCACAACGACTGGATTTTCCGTCAAGAGAGTGAAGTTTGGGGTCAGCTATTCTTCGTATGTATATTATGATGGCATGAGCTGAACCGATCCCTTCTAGAGTGCTCACTACCTCCGCTGTCTGCTCTGTTAGAGAACGATAGGATCAGAGAGACGGATTCACTGGTCATATGTATACAGCTCCACAGTCCTGTTGGACCGTTCTTCCCTCAGCACCCTTCAGCCTATTACGTGCCTCGCGACCTCTTAGATGGTTTGGAGGCATCCTTGGATAATGCCAGTATGTACGCTGCTGCTCGCCTGTTGAATATTCACTCAACTGTTCCTCAGACACTGGAGATGTCCGATTTATCTGTCTGGAGAAAATGGACCCCGAACTGATAGCGTCCCCAGCGGCTTCCGACACTGCTTCCGGTTTGTCTCAATCCGCATCGAGCCACATGTATCAGACAACCGCTCGTAAACGCTGCATCTACGCGCACTCTGATATTCTCGTTCGACGCTCCGAGCACTTCGCCACCATGTTGGGGTCTTCATTCCTTGAAGCTCAAACGACCACACCAGGGGAACGGAAGATATACACCATCGTCGTCGAAGAGGCTGACTTCGAGTCAATTTATTGGCTGTTGAAGTATTGCTATGCCAACTGGGTCTTGTTCAAGGAACGGGATGATCCCAGAGCCGCTGTAGAAGGGATCGCTGCTGGGTGGAATTCAAAATGGGTTAATCTTCGTGGTGACGAATGGGATTGGAAGACGTTTAGCAAGGCCATCGACAGCGAAGATAGCATAACGGGCGACACTCGAAGCATTGCCAGTGGCGGTAGCCTTAGGTCTAACGACGAAGTAAATCCTAACCTAGCAAAATCCTTGCAACCATCTGCATCGGGCGGTAGCAATGCGGCGAGCACCCGCAACATCCCCACCAGTAAGCCTAGCACAAGCACCAACCCCTCCAATCGGCAGTCAACTAGCACTTCCACCTCGACGCCCAGACGCACGGGGCCTACAACGACCTCCACACCCACCACCCACGGTCTAGGCATTTCTTCATCCAGCATGCGTCCAAAGACCGTGCCAATTCCCATCTCTTCCCCGACTTCCAACTACCCCGCTGGTGCTCACTATCCTATATCTCCTCGTTCGCAACGCAACCACTCGAGTCCTGATCCCCATCCCCATCCGACTCCGCCACCAGCACCTGCATCGGCGTTGTCGATGTACCAGCTTGCCCACCGGTATTCAATGCCGGCCTTGGTTTCACTCTCTTTGGAACATATGATGTCGACCATTACTCCTCAATCGAGCTTCGCGCTCCTGCTTGCGACGAGCATCTGGGAAGACCTGCATACGTTGGTTGAGGTAGGTCCGATATTTGGCTCTGAATGTTGATACAGACTGATCATAATGGATAGGACTATGTTGTCGAGAAATGGGATGAAGTCTCCGTTTCAGAGGAGTTCGAGAAATGCTGCGCTGAAGTAGCTGGGGGAGAGTACGTATAATATTACTTGGTTCTTCTTCGCCAGAAATTAATGATCTTATGTAGATGGGGCTCAGAAGGCGGCAAGACTCTGATGGCGCTGTTCCGCCGCCTGCGTTCCCCAGGTTCCATTCCTTACAACCGAGCAGGTTAATCTTCCCCTCAGCACGCCACACACGCACACCGTTTATCAATTTCTGCACCATGTATTACGAGTTTAGTTTTATAAATTATGGAAGATCATTTCAACAATCTCATATTCGTGGTCTCGTAAACACGGTCTGATAAAAACCAATGGCACATACTTGTAGTGCGATCAAATCCATCTGCTATCGGACAGTCACCGCATGGCCTTATCTTGGGTAGATTGATCTGCATAAATAATACCGCAGCCCCTAAGATTGTGTTGAACTTCCCCCGCGATGTTGCTTCCATCTCTAACGTCGTTTCGTAGCAGTGCTTTCAGCCGGAAGTCCTTGCGTGGCCTGAGCGGTGCTGGTTCGCGCTATGGGTTGGCGACGATCGCGACAGTAAGTCTCACGATACCATATCATCTCCTGAACGCGAACTGATTCAGTCCAGGGAGCAGAAGGCTTCCGCATACCAGTGATTGACTTTGCAAAATTCCGAACGGCGAAATCACTGCCAGAAAAGAAGGCCACAGCAGACGAGATTGTGACCGCATTCAAGGAGAGCGGGTTCATCTACTTGGCTGGCCATGGCATTCCATCTGGTGCGTTTCGCCCCTACAGAGTATCTACGCGTGTTGAAGCTTGGTTGCAGCAACGATCCAAGATGTATTTGCTAAGGTAAACTTCATCTACGTTCTTGCCCCTGGCCGAGATATTCAAGAGAACGTATTGACAGAGTGCTGGATTCTTCAAAATGCCAATGGAAGCGAAGGTTAGCACGGTCTACATATGTTCACTATGTAGGTTATTCACAATATTGTAGTCCAAACTGGCTTGGGAGGACCCTCGCTCGAATCGCGGCTACGTCGCCGTGGGTCGTGAGCGCGTTACCCAGTCCACTGACGCGGACGAAATCGCCCAACTTCGAGCCAAAGCACCCGACTTTAAAGAATCTATGGAAATTGGCAGAGATTGGGACTCTACTTGGAAAAATCAATGGCCCCAAGAGTCAGATGCTCCGCAATTCAAGCGCACGATGCTCGATTTCTATCAAGTAGGTTTCCTTTCTAACGACCATCATGTCTATTATTGTTGATATTGTGTGTTAAGACGTGCCATGACCTACACGTGCTAGTGATGAGGTCTATAGCACTTGGACTGGACCTCGAGGAGTCCTATTTCGACGCCAAAGTCTCTGACCAATGTCACAATTTGCGCCTGCTCTCGTACCCGCCAGTTACCCGATCTATCCTTGACAAAGAGGGACAAGCCAGAGCAGGGGCTCACAGTGGTATGCACACTCCCTGGAAATCCTTAGCCATCACTTCTCACTCAGAGATGCAGATTATGGTACTGTGACACTTCTCTTCCAAGATTCGGTGAGTGCTAGCCAGTCAAGCCACGCGAAGAAGCATCATTGACTTTTATATCTCGAACATAGGTTGGGGGACTGGAAGTACAAAACCCGCATAACCAAGTCTTCCACGCCGCTCCTCCCATTGTACGTACCGTTCAGTCGCTGAACGTTGACTACCATACTGAACTATGCATAGCCCGACACCATTGTCATCAACGTTGGAGACCTGCTCTCCCGCTGGAGTAACGATGTCCTCCGTTCGACTCTGCATCGCGTTGTGGCGCCTCCTGCCAAAAAGATCAGCGAGACTGAGACCATCACCCCGGCTCGCCAATCCATCGCCTTCTTCTGCAACCCCAATTTCAGCACCGAAGTAGCTTGCCTCCCCAACTGTGCCGGTGCAAACGAACCAGCCAAGTACCCACCTATCAATACCGAGAAATACATTGTTGGCAGACTCGCAGCGACATATCATTGACTTGACGTCCACGGTAACTTAATGTGATTTGGATATACCAAGCAATGTCTTTAACATGTAAAGTATGACGAGGATATATGCTATGCGTGATGGTTGATGCAGGAAATACATGTACGACGAAAATTATGCACGACGAGAGGGAATGAAATGAAGTGTTCACGATAAAACTGACGTTACTTAAATTATTATTTCTTGCTGCGGAAAAGACCCAGCGTGTGCTGACCGCCACAGGCGACTTGAACCGCGGCCCACGAACCACCTTCGCGACGGACGATAACTCTGGGGGTCTTAACTTCTTCGTCAGCTACGCCGAGTTCTCCTTGTGTACCTTGGCCCCAAACATATAGTGCGCCACCCTCCGAAACAGCCATGCTGTTGTGGGACCCAGCTGAGATATTCCTGATGGGATCGTCATCATCAGGGAACGTCACTAGCACAGGCGTAGGCACGAAATCGGGGTATGGACGGTCTTCGAGAGCCTCGTCATCGTCCTCAAGGCCAAGTTGACTACAATTCGAGCGACCACACGCGTACACTTTGCCGCCAGAGGTGAGGAAGAGTGTGTGGTGTTCACCACCGGCAATTTGCACGATTGTCTCGCCCTTGAGCTCCTCCTTGCTGAGACCGATCACCTTCGTGGGTAGTTTGACTTCATCGTCCGATGGGCTATCATACCCGGTTCCAGTTTGTCCCATGGTGTTAAGTCCCCAACCCCACACGTCTCCTTGGTCATCCACAGCAAATGAATGGTAGTTCCCAGCACCGATAACAACCGCTTTGCGGCTCCGGGTTCCAAGCGTGACTTTTTCTGGTACGGTTCCATGGATTTTGCGTCGCTCGATGAGTTTGCGACCCAATTGTGATTGTTCGCCCGCGCCCCACGTGTATATGTTGCCGTGTGTAGTGAGCACAAGGAGATGATTGCTGCCGGAGGCTATCGATGAGACTTTTTCTGAGTCGCCGGGTTTGTGAGGGAGTTCGAGAAGAGGCACGGGCGAGTACTGATGTTTATGCCCACTGGAGAATCCGAGAGAGCCTTCATTGGCCTGAAGATGGATTAAACATAAGCCAGCATTGCAGAGAAACCACACTTACACGGAAAGTTCCCCAGACACGCAGTTCGCCCTCCGTGCTCACAGCAGCAGAGATGCTATCTCCTGCCGCAATTTTTACCGCGCGGAATTTTTCATCGACTAGAGATTGTAGGGGATGGGGGATACTAGTGAGATCGTCCACGCTTAAGAAAGAGCCAGGATTCTCGGGGTCGGGAACGTCCGTAGTGACCCGACCGAGTGCAGCATCATCATTGACCCCGCATGTCCAAACCTACAATGCAAAGGTTGTTGAGCATAGTAGAAATGTACTGCGAGGCCTCTACTTACAGTTCCCTTCTCATCTACAAAGATAGTATGCATACCACCCGCAGCGATTGTCTCAAGTCCAGCACCTTCCTCACCAAATTCACCTGATTGGATCTTCTGCTCGACCCAAGGGTTCTTGCGCGGTTTGTCCAGCTCGCCAAGGACATCGGGACCCATCCCAAACTGTCCAAAGTTGCCAGCACCCCATGCCCATAGAGTAAGGCCAGGACGCTGTTTGGGGGGAGCTACTGGAAGGGGATTAAAGTATGGCTTCTGCTGTGGCACAGGAGCAGCTGCACGCTTCTCAGGAGCAGGAGAAGGCTTCGTCACGGGCTTCCTAACAGTGGCGGGTTTCGTGACAGGTTTCGTAGCGGGTTTCGCGGCAGCTTTGGTGGGCTGCTTAGATGCAGGCTTCTTCGTGGGAGGAAGCTGCTCATTCTTCTTGTTATCTGCCGCAGTTGTCCTGCTGCGCTTGGGAGCAGGCGATTCTGCCCTTGCAGGTGAAGCAGCCCGTTTCTTCGTTGGCTGACTTTTGGGTTTCGCAGGAGCCTTGGGCTCGGTCGCTGGTTTCGCAACAGGTTTCGCAGGGACAGAGCGACTCGAGCGTCGCACGGCGACTGGCATGGCGGGAGAAATGGGGGGGATGGTGGAGGAGAGAAGGAAAGGGAGATCGCAAGAGCCAGGGGACCAAAAACAGTCAACAGCCACAACGACTTCGGATCATGTGATCAACGCGGTCTCGTGATCCAACGCGAAAGCTCGGCGGTCTATCCACATGCTACCAAGGGTCCTAACGTGCGATAATGAAATACATTTGAAATCTGGAAGCTGTTATAACATATATAAGGCTCCCTTTTGTGATCCTCTAAGACACAACATCCGGACCCACTAACTTACAGTTCCAAGACCGTGGGCACATCGGCCTAAGCGCGGGAAGCGAAGAAGCGCCCATCGATAAGCACTTCCAGGAATGATTCGTGTGCAGAAGGTAAGCAGAACTGGATTACTACGTGAATTGGTGAATTATTGAGACGCGCCTTGAAATTCAGAGATGGCTGCATAATATACGACCCTTTTATGGGCCATATAGTTCAGCCCTACAGCACAATCACAGCAGCCAAAGTCACAACGGCACATCGGAAAGGCGAGCAAGACAAATGAGCCGATTACTGATATATGATAGCTGACAATACTCCCATAATAGGTTGTACATCAAAAATCCTGCGGACGGCCAAGTGCTCTGCTCGTGAGTGCCAACGCCACCGTCACAGATTGCGGCTTCACTGACATTTGCTGTTCAGCGTCGCTTCGGTGACTGGAAAAGACCTATCACTAGCTGTTCAAGGTGCACAAGAGGCCTTTGACTCTGGCATATGGTCCAGAGCCCCATCAATTTCCCGCTCCAAAGTGCTAGCCCGTCTTGCCCGGATACTCGAAGATAGGATATTGGATGTAGCGCAGAAGGAGACACTCCAAACAGGGAGAACTATAAGAGAAATGACGGCGCAGTTGGGACGTCTACCTGAATGGCTGTAGGTCCGCATGTCATCCTCATTGGAACTATTTATTGACTGTCTCTCGTATTTTCCCGGCAGAGATTATTATGCAGCCTTGCTCCGCACAACATCGGGGTATGTCGCTCCCACGCAAGGTAAACTATTAAATTATGTGCAACGCATTCCGCTTGGTGTCGTAGCCCAAATTACAGTACGCCTCGCCCTTTTCCTCTGCGCCGTCACGTCTTCCATTCATGTCTATAATAGCCATTCAACCACCCACTTCTCATCGCCGTCAAGAAAATTGCCCCTGCGTTAGCTGCAGGGAACAGTGTGATCGTCAAACCCTCGGAGGTCTGGATTGCAACCACTTCCATCGGCGGAAGCCTATCTCACATACAGCCAGCTAGCACCTGTGACGGTTCTCGAGTTCGCCGAGATGGCTGAAGAAGCTGGCGGTACGTAATCACCGCCTCAAAAACGCGAATGGCACATGGTGTTTACATACCCTTAAACGTCTGTCAGTTCCCCCTGGCGTACTCTCCGTCATCTCAGGGCCTGGCCACACGACAGGAAAGGATATCGTCAACAATCCTCTGATCCGCAAGGTCGACGTTACGGTTTGTTGTCTGCATAGAGTATTGCTTCGGCAGTGTAACCGTTTTTTCACTTAGGCAGGAACCCAGACGGGGAAAGACTTGGGTGCTATAGTGGGCGCGAACCTAGCAGCGTTCACCGCCGAACTAGGTGGCAAGGTCAGTGTTTCGTTGGCCGCTATGGTTATTACCTACCTAAAGTCATTCCCCCACGCCAGGCGCCAATCATCGTATTCAATGATGCCGACCTTGAGTCAGCGGTCAACGGGGCCGCTTTTGCAGCGTTTGTGGCTTCTGGGCAGACATGCGTTTCGGGAACGAGGCTGATTGTCCAATCCGGTATATACGAAGAGTTTTTATCCAAGTTTGTGCGCAAAGCCGAGTCTATCAGAGAGCGAATGGGCAACCGTGCGTCGTATCACCCACCCTATTTAATACGCCACTAAACCTTCTCTTAGCCCTGAATCCAAAGTCGACAATGGGGACAGTTATTTCCGAGCGGCACCTTGGCCGTATTGAATCTATGATCGCAAGGAAGGCTAGTGGGTCGATTGTAACCGGTGGCACGCGCATGTCTGGTGCCTCACCGCTTGATGGCCACGATTTCTCAAAAGGCGCATTCTTCCCTCCAACCATCATCACGGATATAGACATCAAAGACTTGCTCTGGCAGGAGGAAATATTCGGCCCAGTGGTCGTAGTGAAACGGTTCGAGGTGCGGCAAACGACTCTCTGTAAAGGGGGTGGCGATATTAATGCCTGCCATTATCCAGCACGAGCATGAAGGCATCCGACTAGCGAACGCGTCGAAATATGGACTCGGAGCTGGAATATGGACTTCGGCTTTGTCCAAGGCTCACCGAGTAGCTGCTGAGATCCAATCGGGTTTGTGTTGGGTGAATACTCATCACCGTAATGACCCAAGCTCACCATGGTACGTAAATATTTTTCAAATGGCCAGCGGATTAGGCTAGTAGTAACATGTAATCGATCCCGAACTTTCTAGGGGTGGGATGAAGGAAAGTGGTATCGGTCGAGAAAACGGTGTCGAAGCCTTTGAAGCATGTACGTCTTCTACTCGGTTGTGCCATGCTGCGGCCCACTGACTTTCTACGAACGTGCAGACTCACAGAGTAAGTCAACGATCGTGAACACCGCTACGGCAGAGGAATCCAGGCGGCTGGATGACTGGTTCGCGGAAGATGCCGATGGCAGGCGGTATGGGTGAACCGCGTTCCACCGTAGTATTTCCCCGTTTTTATCAGGCTGTTGCTCATCTAGCAACACGGAGATTAAAGTAACCATTTCCGTTAATGACATTGCCATAGAGAAGCTCAAGGGCCAAGATGTATAATATACAGAGGTAACGTTGCGGGATTTACGCCAGCTTTCTATGCACGGATATACAGAGAAAAATTCAACCTGTCGTCTTGATCGCTTCGTGTTGCGCCGGAGTCTTGTAAAAATAGTCAACACTACGCACGGTGTGCAAGAGGTGCGAGATCCTTCGGAACTGACCTCGGAAAGTTCGACGGGTGGTTCGTCCACGAAGTCCGGTACCTTATTGAGATCGGCAAGATATGACGTGCCCTCCTCTTCCTCCTCAAATTGAAGCGCATCCAGTTCTTTTTATACATCAGCATCCATTTCTCTGACATCAAAAGACAATGTAACCCTACCGGCCTCGAGGTCAGCTTCATCGATTTCGTCTGGGACAGCATATGATCTTCCGAGTGACTCTTGTATCTCGTTTGCTTGTTCCAGTAGATCTTCCATGTCGTAGTGAATACTCTGCAAATGAGCCTACATTAGCAAGCAAACAAACATCATTTTTGTACGTCCGTGCTGACCTCAATCTTATCAATGTCGATCTTGCCATATTGCTTTCTTATTTCTTTGTTGGCCTGGGTCATGGCATCAACTGTGGCCATCGTATTGCGGAGATTTTCGGTAGCAAGGGCTGCTGATTCCATGTTGAAAGATTGCTGCGTGAGCTGAGCAATTTGCGATTCATACATGCGCTTCTGCTTCAGTGTTCTGAGGGCCCGGGTCTGGATGGCCTCCTGAGTACCACCGATTATATGAGATACCGATCATAAAAAATACAGATGTCGCGGACACCTTGCCTGGTCCATTACGCAATTTGCTCATTTGCTCTTTATACCGCGCCAGTTCGCCGTCGAGCTTCCTAATTTTGACTTCAATGGACGCAGTCCTCGCATCTGTCTGCGAGGGGGTTAGTACTGTACGCGTGGCCTTGGAACAAATCTCACCGAAGCGATGGCATCTTGTAGCGAAGGTTTCGGTTTCTTGCTTGCTGACGACCCAAATATGCGGTTCATGGTGTCTCAGGTGGTCGGGTCTCAGTCAAGAGCTGAGTGTATGTAACTGCGGCGCGAAGCAGTGACGGTGTGATTCTAGTCCCTGATTTAGCATCCATAGCGCCCGATACTTCCAAGTTAGGCAAGTACGATTAAAACTATGGTAGCCTCAGACCGTCGGGCTGGCCAGCGGCCACAACACTCGAAATCCGCCGTAACTAACCGCCGTATTTGTATGGAAGCAAAGGAATGACGGGGGCCGTATTATTTATGGATTGTGCACAAAACTTCCCAGAGCTTATGTAGCCTTCTCAAGCCAGGGCCCTTAAAGTTACAACATAACATGATGAATGAAGTACAAGGTACGCCTAATTTATAATTGCCGAAGGGATTAAAGGTAAGCTATGATTTCACTTGCTGTTTGGGAATTCCCCCCATCTGGGTTGGGAAAACTCGTGCGTGGAAGTAAGGCGACTTGCGGGGTATACATGTTTGTGAGTTTTTTTGATGGAAATCAGGGATTTCGTCTCAGAGCCCGACGTGCGCTGACTGCCCCTCCCTCCTTTTGTTTCTGATCACAAATGAACACGCTTCATCGACATGGCCTTAATTCGGGGCACAAGAGCCCTCGCTCTATTCTTTCTGTCTTCTTTTTCCTTCTTGTATGTGGACTATAAATGAACCGAACGCGCATCACGATAGGTTGAATAAGCATGTCCGCCTTTTACCCCAACTTCAACATTGATGCCCTCAAGCAGTTTGCTATTGAGACGGTAGCGGCTGAGCACCGCTCCCGAAATGCCATAGGAGGGACCAAGCAGTCAAACACCGACGTTCAACCCCGAATTCTCAGTTGCAGGAATCTCAACTGGGGTGGCGATGAGGTACGTTCTTCTCGTCTCCAATTTTTGTACTTGATACAATATAGGATGGCCAACTCCCACCGTATAGATGATAATGATTGAATTTGATCCAGAATCTCTGCCTCTAGGCCCCCGGACCATGATGGCCCACTTCCCTAAAGGCCGACCTGGAATGACAACACAAGCACTGGTACGCCTTTAAATACCATATACCACTCTACGGACTTACTCTGAAGCAAGATTGGCATGACCGCCACAATGCGTACCATTCGCCTCCGATCTCAATTGCAATTGGTTATTCCGCAGGTTTATGGGTTCAAGGATTTCTTGCCAAATCCTATAGGCGCAGAGGTCGTGCTTCTCCAAAAGGTATGTCGACCCGTACTGCTGTGCCTAGGGCACCAGTAACATGTAGTCCCTCCCATCTGCAGATTGCTGGCCACCCTTTGGATGAAGTCTGGCACACTTTACCTGGTCACCGCCGCCTTCGGATAGTAGGGAAGGTCACAGAGTTCCTCCTGGCCATGTTCAATTATCGATCGGACATCATGAACACCGAGCTACAAGGTTCAAGTACCGGTGGTATGAACACGTCGGCTATTGCTGGGAATCGCGAGTTACTTCTTGCTCCCGCATTCGATCAGGGCCCATTAGCTACTTTGCCTCCGCAGTCAGCTGTCGGCTCCATCGAGGAGTACCTTCGCGCACTCTCCAGTCGCGTCGACCGTGTTTTCGCATCGCCGGAGACTAACCAAGCCGCGCGAAAGTCGAATCATCCGGACGAGCCACCGCTGTCGGACGAAGACGTCGCAAGGATCCGTGAAACTTGGAAGCGGCTGGCCCGCCTCATCCCTTTCCACATCGGAGGTTTTTATTTACCCAACACGCTTTCCAGAGAAGCCTACGAAATGGCTCGAAAAGTACTGCAAAGCCCGCAATTTGGAATTTATCATAGCGACATGCAGATGTCGCGGTTTGTTGTAGATTTCAGCGGCCCCCTGATCACCTACAGTAGCGGTGAGGGTGGCGCAACGTGGACAGAGCCAGATGTTATTGTGGGACTCACCGGGTGGGAGCATGCACGTTGGGCGCCGTTGTGGTCGTGTGCAAGGATGCCCAAGTGGTTACAGCCCCACATCACGCCTGGGGAGATCGTGCCATGGGAGCGGCAGAGTTACTACCGGTCAATGATCATGGCCATGGTGGCCCGGCCAGGGGCCGTCCCAAATTCGTTGGATTGGATTATTGCCTATGTTTACGGTGCAACGGAGCGATGGTTTGAAGGTTGCCTGAGTTCCCACTGGAGGTTTCGCGACACGATAGAGGTTCTCCTCACAAGGCTGAAGTTCTACTGGGCTGAGCACAAGCCTGAAGTGGCGTTTCCTTTGCCGGTCGGGAAGGCCTACGCGGCGATTGCTCAAGCATCAGTATCGATACCGATGCCAGGACCAGAGCCAGCACAAACGAACGAGGAGAAGAGGATTGCGAAGGGAAAGAGGAAGTCGAAGTCGAAGGCAAAGGCAGGATGAGTGTGCACTGACTCTATTCTATCAAAGATACGACGATCATACCTTTACGAGATATACCAAGCTAATGTATACCATGGCGGGCCTAGTCTGATACCCTTGATAACCGTGACGTTGATTCGCACTAGCGTAGCTATTTGTACTAATCGCATCATGACAAGAAACCTCTTATTGCTCCACCCACGTTGAGCACATCGAGTCTATACCACCCTTGGGTCAGAATTGATACACCAATGGAGCGGTAATCATACGCACAGGAATGTATCGTGTCCCCAGACTCCACCCAACTCGTAATAACTGACTGAATGGTTTCCAGCCATCCTTAGGGCGTCCGCGACTTCTCTTTGCTGATCGACCGTGAAGAGTATATCGCTTTGAACGCCTAGGATAAGAGTAGGTATGTGCGCAAGGGGTTGTAGGCCGGCAGCCAGGTCGGGAAGATGTGGGGCGGGATTCGGTGGCGGTGGATGAGACTTGGAATGTCCAAGATGCGCCGAGGCAACGGCTTTAGGCCAAGAGAGGCTTAATGACTCCAGGGCTGGTGAAGTCATATCGAATAAATCCATTGCCTTGGAGATGTATATGAGGGAGTTGGCATCGTATTTAAGGCAGAACTGTTCTCCCTAAGATATGAATATGAGTATCTGTACCACGAAGTAGATCGACGAGCCAAGACAGCGAACTCCTTCTGTTTACATAAAAATATTACGCAAGCTTACCTGATGATCAAGGTATGTTTCGATGAGAAAATCGGGACAAAGTGCTGGCAATCGCGGTTGGTCTGGCTCCTGGTCAGTCGATGGAGATGCCCGAAATTTGCGACCGAAGCGGAGATCCCACTCAGGACCTGAACGATATGTAATGGTTGCGATCTCTATGTGACATAAATCAGCGAGTAATCGAGAACGCAATGATTCCAAGAATACTTACGCCTAGCCAGCTTCATTCCGGTGTGAGGAGGAAGCCCATCGTAATAGAACCCGTTGTTCCAATTCGGGTCCGCCATGAGGACTGAGAGAATGAAGTTAGTCAACAGAAATTCTCAGATGACTTGAAGATCGAACCACTTCGCTGCGCGAAGCGCATCGCAATGCTTGATGGGGTGCTTCTGGCGGTACCGCTGATGCTTACTATCTTGCCCACTCTCTTCGGATGTAACCATCCAGCAGCGAGACTCTGCATTGCTCCCATCGAACTCCCAACACTTGCGTACAGCTTATCCACGCCGAGATGGTCAAGCAAACGAAATTGAGCCTGTACCATGTCAAATATCGATATTACAGGAAAGCGCGTCGCATACTCCGCCCCAGTGGTTGGGTCTATCGATGACGGGCCAGTACTGCCATAACATCCCCCCAAGACGTTGGTACAGATGATGAAGAATTGGTCGGTGTCCAAGGCCTTTCCAGGTCCGATGAACTTCTCCCACCACCCCTCTGCTGGATTGATTTCCGTCGAAGCAGCATGTGAGGACGCAGAGAGCCCTGTATGTAGGAGAATAACATTGTCCCGTCGTTCAGAGAGCTTGCCCCAGGTCTCGTAAGCCACGTCGAAGGAGGGCAAGGAGGAGCCGTAAGTAAGCTGGAGCGGCGCCTCGCTGTGAAATTTG
Source organism: Sanguinoderma rugosum (assembly GCA_017499575.1). Classification (NCBI taxonomy): domain Eukaryota; kingdom Fungi; phylum Basidiomycota; class Agaricomycetes; order Polyporales; family Polyporaceae; genus Sanguinoderma; species Sanguinoderma rugosum. Next base: position 1,517,211 of record VTPW01000003.1, on the reverse strand, counting down.
AGGTAGGATTTAGGTGAAGGTCGCGCATACGGTGGTTCGGGACCAGTCTCGTCCTCATCCTCGTCGGCAGGTGGTCGTTTGCTCAACGAAACCAGTAATGATTCACGAGCGGCATGTGCATCGACGCAAGGGAAATTTGGCCTGGCATTCGCCGGAATTGATGTCGATGCCACGAAACGAATGTTGCGGTGGGAAACACAGCCTAGTTTCCTTTGGGGGCGGGCCAAGCTCAGCAAGGATCTGAAACTCTTGGACGCCATGGTGGATGAGAAGAAAGATGTTCAGTCATTCTGTGGAGGCTTGCCAAAGCCGCTTGAGCGTGCATGGATTGCTAATTTACTGCTCGCAACAGAATTGCGTTGCAAACGCACGTGAGCCCAAAAGTCTACTACTAAAAAGACGACAACAAAAGTCAATACAATATTTACGAACAGTGTATACAATAAGCAACAAGAGGAAGCAGCATGTACAATAATAATTAGCCCAGTTCCTTGCTATCGTGTCTATTATGCAGGGGTCGAAGAAGGAAATTGTGTTTTTGCCCAAGCGGCTGGGTGTTCGTCCTCAAGATGCTGAACAAGTTGCTCGGACGTGGCGTTGACGAAAGGCTGTGGCTGTTCCATCAGCAGGCCCTTCGAATATCGACGCCTGGGAGAGAGGGTATCGTCAGCACCAGCGGCAATCATGGGGAACAGCATCAGGCACTCACATGCAAAGGAAACACGTTGTGTTTACACCTTCATCGTCTTGATACATAACCTCTTCTAGGCGCTCTTCTAGTTCCCGTTCCCCATCTCCCGCCGCCATGCTAGTGTCACCATTCATAACTGGCTGCTCGTCGTCTGGCAGCAATTCGTCTTGTTCTTGCTTGCATTGGACCACCTCCTCGGATACATGACTCTGGTCCAACAGCGCCTGTTCTGCACTAGTCTCTGATAAGGACCTGTCAACTACCATGGCTTTCGAATCCTCTTCCTCCTGAACCTCCATTCGCGGTTTCTTGCGCGACATTCCTCCCATCAAGATACTCTGATCATCATCGTTGGCCATATCTACCGACGAGCGCTTCAACATTGGGCTGGATTGTGGAGCTTCCATGACAGGCATAGAAGGCGTGTCAGCAGGCGTGAGCGCTTCGTGTGCTTGCTCTGGACTGGACGTCGAAGGGGTACGCCGAGATGCATCTGTAGAAGGGTGTGGGTGTGCATGTGCAATCGACGACGAAGGATGGCTGCCAGACGCAGAGATGTACTCCGATGGCCTACTGGGACCCGCGGAGCTAGACGTTACTCTCGGCTTATGATCAGACGGCGGAATCATGATTGCTTGATGCAAACTACTGCTCGACGGCTGGGCGATGGGGGATGGATACGGAAACCCTCCAGACCCTGGTTGCGGACTTCCCTGCTGCGAACGCGGACCTTGTCCATGGAAATTGGCAGTGCCGTGTGCCCCCACCCAGGACGCAGAGCCTGGTCGATGCGGCGTGGCACCACCAGAACTCGGTCGCTGAGAGACGTGCATTGCAGTGTTTTGAATCGGTGGAGTCTGATGGCTGGGCGTGATTGGTGTATATGGGGCATACGTCGATGTGTGTTGAGGACGCGTCGATATGTGAGTATTGATTGTAAGTGCATGTTGCTTGCCGGCCAAAGATGATGTTGATGCAGAGCTATTCGAACGAGCAATCGGAATAGAAGCAGAGGATAGACGTCTGGAATGATGGCCATGTGGAAGAGTATACTGGATAGCAAGAGGTGCTGCGACTGGTTGTTGTATCTGCTAACCACGAACAAAGATGAGCAGCAGTTACCAAGGAAAAGGACAAACGTACGTGGAACTGTTCACTCGAAGATCGACGGGTCTGGCTCTGATTCAGGGTTAAACGCGCAACGAACACGAGAGAAAACGCGAACTTACTTGGGTAACGACTGAAACGCGCGCATCAACGCATCAATAACCGATTACGAGACATGACGAGGCCAATGACTCACTTGGTTGTCCTTGATGGGACGATGTCGAGGCCTGCTGCATAGCGCGAGCGCGCCCTCGCATGATCTGCAGCTCGTCGAACGCATTCGCATACGATCGCCTCAAGTTCTCATACTGGAGCATGAAGGCCTGCCTATCCGTCTCCATGGCTGCGATCCTGCTTTGCAAAACTGTTCTCTCGTTCATCAAAGCCCCGACCTCGCTGTGGGCACGTTGCAGCTCGAGTTGCGCGCAATGCAGCTGCTCTTGCAGGGCAAGCATCGCCTGCTTCGCTTCTGGCTTCAGCAGCGCTTGAGTGTCCTTCAGCGCTATCGATAGCTTCCTGTTGTCCGCGAAAAGCTTGATGTTTTCTCCTTGCCACTCGCGTGCGCGTGCTTCAGCGGCTTTGTACTGTTGTAGTAGCCCAGGGAAGTAGCCAAGTTCTTGTAGGCATCCATTTGCGGTTTTCGAAAGTATTTCAGTAACTTGTGGTCGCAAATCTTTTGTCTGCCTATTGAGCGGCAGAATCACGAAGACAAAGAGAAGAAGACGGTTAGGGGCGGGATCAAACACGATGCCAATTTGAGTTTGACTCACATCCTGGCGCCCGAACGCGTCGACGTCCCAGCCGGCGAGGAAGAGCCGCCGTTCCAAGAGGTCATTGTGCTGAGCGGCAGAGCAGAGCGCGATCTTTGGGTCTGTTTCGTTTATGCGGCGCACTATGTAGAGGATCCTCGTGCCTGCGAATCCTTTTCATACTCCGCGCAGCTTTTGGATCCCACAATGTCGGCACACGTCGGCCCGTCTAAATAAGGCTGCAGGGCACCCAATCCCTGCAGGACACGGCGACGCTACGAGAGGATTCAAATCGATAGTGTACTGATTATTACATTCTGCACAACGTGTAACATGGCCTACGTAGGGTGGCACAAGAGCCCTTGTAACGTGGTGAGGGCACTAATCGATAAAGCCCGATAAAGCCAGCAGAAGCCAGCAGGAGTGGCAGGTATATCCGTCTCACGGTCTCAGCAATGTACACATGTGCTACCCGATGTGGTTGGCGATTGATTAGTTCGGCGACACGAGGCCAACCTGATTGCACGACCATGCAATATTTTTGTCCTCGATCATCTCCTTCCAGAGAGGCAGTGCAAAGATGATGCCTGCAGCCTAGGGTGTTCTCCTGCCCGCTCGACGGCCGCACTTGAACCAGACGCGAAGTGATGTAAATCACCGCGAGCCTGATGCAATACTTAGCCGTCGCCGTGCAGAGGGCGTGAACGCGCCTGCGATATGTGAACTGACGATATCGAGTCAGAGCTTGAGTGAGATGAGGTGCTTGACATCGAATCAGAGCTTGCGTGCGTATGATTGAGAAGGGCGCGGCGGTTGCCAACTTCTTCGTAGGATGGTGGTCGAGGGAAGTACGGTGGAGGAGGTGGTTCCATCAGCGATGCAGGCCTACGGTTGACTCTCTGGGCCTGGTTGTGCCGTAATTCCTCCATCTCCCTTTGCAGTCGATGCCTTTCCACAATATCAACAACCCGATCTGGCCGGGGTGTGCGTTTATAGCTGTAGAGACATCGAAGAAGGCTGAGGAGTAAGGCGAGGATTGCGATCCCTCCCAGGACTTCAAAAAAGATGGCGACGGGTTTCTGTTTCCGGCCGTGGCTCCTGAATTCACCCGGTTCGTGAGGAAACGGGCTCGAGCTGCCGCTGTCTGCAGTAGGGCGGCCGCGGGGAATGCTAATGTGGGTCCCTACGCGCGAGGGAATACTTGGTTGTCGTGTTCGAGTAGGTCTAATGTTTGTGGGGGTATGTGTTCGATGCGGACGTGCCGCTGAAGCAGAAGAGGATGTGGGAAAGATAGCAGTCCCAGTACGTGAGAGAGAGACGGGAGAAGTTGATGCAGACGAGTCCGCCGTCGATGTGGGGGCGGCCATAAATCTGGAACGAGTACAATGAGTCGTCTGGCCTGGATGGGGCAAAAGCAGGATCAACTTACAACGGAAGGAAACATAGCCAAAGACAGGCAAGATAAATGGAAAAAGTACAGCGAAAAAGCATCCCGAGGCTGGGGGCGGAAAGCAAAGGAGCTGGAGCCGGAGTGTCGACGAGCAGGAAAGTAGAAGAAGGGAATGACTGGTCAACACATGGTCTGAGCAGAGTCTATGGAACCGGTGCTAGCTGCAATGCTAGTGCGGCGGGAAAGGAGCCTAGCCCGCCGTAAAATGCCACTTGGGGGCGGCGTGTCTGACGGCTTGGGACCAATGCTCCGGGAGTAGTAGCAGAGGAACAAGCCCTCGTCGTGCTCTTCAGGCGACGCTGCGACGCGACGGTCACTGGGGAAAAGGGATTCAGATTGCCAGGCACAATCCAACCGTAGTTATTGGAAATACCTTCCCACGTCCACGCGCTGCTTACGTACGCACAAGTCCGACCTGCTGACTTGCAGAGTCCGGGTATTTTGGCTTGACAAATCCATGTGAATAGCCGGGGGCTCTACGGCGCATACTTATAATGTGTTCGGTGCACTCGGATTTCGTCTGGTAATCATCTCTGCCTCCGATATTACAGTCCTACAGCCTCCCCCTCCTCCACAGACCACAAATGCGCCATCACGGTTCCGAATGTTGTGCGTCCGACGATGCCCTGCTCGAGGCGCTTACGGGACCCATTGCACCGTCGCCCAAGTCGGTTCTGGGGAGACGGGACGCCGCACTCGACCCCCTGCTCATCGCGGCAGCATTCGCATCGGGCCCGCATGTCACCAGGAACCACTACCACCATGATTTCTTTCCCGGTGTCATGATGCCGCAGGAAGAGGGGGGCATCGACTGGTCGAAATTTACCGGCGACGACGCCGCAGAGAAGGAGGAACGCCGCCGCAGACTAGTGTACGTCAGTCGACAGGCCCCCCGTAGTAAACGACTGCAGCACGAGTCTGATCTGGATGGGAAAGAGAACAACGTCCCATGTGGCAAGACGAGTACTCTCCCACTCACTACTCCAAAAAAGCGCAGGCAATCAGTAGCCGCCGCCACGGGCACGACGAACGAGAGTGAAACCGCTCCGTCGACGTCTGCCATTCCTCCACCTGTCGTTGTGAAATGCATGGCTCGTACCCGTATCCCCACCCCGCACGGCCCAGCATTCCTCCATCTCTACCACAACAACCGCGACAACAAGGAGCACCTTGCCATTGTCATCGACCCAGCGCAACTCACGGACACGATGTCATCTTCATCAGTGCCCCACATCAGATCCCAGTCACTAGACTCCGTTTGGAGCGACTCCGAAACTGAGATGGATCGGATCACTCGAGGTGCCTTCGTAGGCAAGCTCTCGCCCACGAAATTCAAGGCCGCCCCACCCGTGCCCCAGCGACTCAATACCAACATCCCGAACCACGCGCCGCCGCCCCTCATTCGTATACACTCAGAGTGCTTCACAGGCGAGACAGTCGGCAGCATGCGATGCGACTGTGGCGAGCAGCTAGACGAAGCCATCCGCCTCATTTCGCAGCCGATACCCCTTCCGACATACCCACCTACCCAAATCCCGGGAAGGGGCGCCGTGATCTACCTCCGCCAGGAGGGCCGCGGTATTGGCCTTCTTTCCAAAATTCGCGCGTACAATCTGCAGGACCTCGGTCACGACACGGTCACCGCCAATATCATGCTCGGACATAAAGCGGATGAGCGGGGGTACGAGATCGCTGGCGCGATACTTCGCGACCTCGGGCTGGGCTCGGAGCAGAGCGGGGAGGGCGTGCGCGTCCTGACGAATAATCCCGACAAAATTCAGGCTTTAGCAGATGAAGGCGTCAAAGTTGTCGAGCGCGTGCCGATGATACCTCGGAGCTGGAAAGCTAGAAATCCCAACCTTGCCGTGGTGTCTCCGCACCTTGGCATCGATGGTCTTCCGAAGGATGCTGGCGTTGACAGCTTTGGCAGATCCGCTGGAGCGACACTTATTGGCGGCGGCGCGGTGCACGGAGAGGACCTAGACAAATATTTAAGGACGAAAGTGCTGAGAATGGGACATATGTTACCGCTCTGGCTAGAAGATCCAGAACTCTGATGTCCATTTATCAATTGTTAAACGTATCTATCTTGGATTGTTGTATTTTACACCTGCGTCGTAATTTTCTTGGGAACGACAAATTTGATGATTGCTTTGACTTTTGAGGTACCCCTAGGGGCTAGGAGATTTCTCCTGTCATCCAGGAGTCACTGTGTTGTACTAGTTGATGGTATCACTATTCAATAGGCAGAGCCATCTCATCACGATTCCTGTCTGCTATCGCAAATTTCAGTGATAGTCCATGATCCAAATGGTCCATAATTAGCTACTCGTATATAGTAATGGATAATGCCCTAACAGAGCGAGCAAAGAGGAAGAAGGGGAGAGGGGTAGATTCATAGTCTAGTTGCCGGGTGAATGTGTGGCTAATCGGTTACAGTGTACGTAGAGGGTGGGAGGCGATATAGGGCAATACGGGAAGTAGGGGCGATGGGGAAGATGGAGAAGGGTTCGATGTTACGCGGTGAACGGGTCGTGAAAGGGTTCGTGTGCTTACTACTCGGTTGGCGTAGTGCGGGGGGATAGGGGGATAACGAGAAAGGATGAGGGTGAAGCGAAGGAGACAGTTCATGGTGATGTGCATGTCAGCCAGAAGAGGTGCGGTAAGTACTTCGTGCTCAATGCACACACATGATTAGTTGAGACTTACAGCTTATTAAAGAGCCCCCACCGGCCCTGATTACGTTCAAGCAGTTAGACCATTCAGATTTAAAAAAGGCCCACATCTACACCTTCGAACTGCTTGTCTTTCCTTTCTTCAACGGAAAGTTAGAGTAGAAGTAAACCGGTTACAATTGGGCTGTGGGGCTCCGTAGATGCATTCACTTCGAAGGAGAAGTTGGCGGTGCCGTGGGCATTAGCCTAGCACACGAACGTATCGAAGAAGGTCTAGAGGATACATGCGCCAATCAATATCAACAACAGTAACACGAGAAGTACGGAGGGTGGAGTACGTAGATGTTGGCATTCACGGCAGCTGATGATTTCTATGATAGATGTGAGCCTCCCAACTTACGTCAAACAACGCTATAACTGCGTAGCAATGGCCACCCAGTCTCGGTGATGTACATCTTGATGTTGTTTGGCAGCTGACTAGCAGACTGGATGTTCACATCTTCCATGGACGCTGGATAACTAAGTTGAACGCGTAGCGCGTAAGCAGGCAAGTATAAAAGATAGGGTGAGTAATAACTTCCCGTGATCGACGTTACTCGATACCTTGGCATCCGAGTTACCGCCGGGAACGGTCTTGCGCAGGCTCTTCGATTCGAGCAGGTTTCATGTGTCCTTGTTGTAGCGCACGAGCAATTCCAGGCTCTGCAAACGCCGAGAAACATTTCGCCTGTAGGCGCAGACACACAGTTATCATCGGTATTGACAACCTAACGCGTTGAACGCCCCAGTCTAGTGTTTTGAGATAATCACTCACCATGGGCACTTCGGTGACTTCGGCAGAACCAAACTCGCGTTCGGCATCCTCGAGACTTATGGCCCTTAACCTCTAGACTTACAGGCGACAGGCGAATAGCCTTGACCTTTGCTACGACCTGACCGTCCTCAAACTATCGGTAGATAGTGGCACCACCTGTGTGATAGGAGGGGCATGCCATGGTTCGTCTGTCACAAAGTAAAACGTCCCATTGCGCCAAAGGCTAGATACAATGTTAGCGTGTCAGGTTATGCGTGACGGAGACGAGCTTACGGATTTGAACGACAGGGAAGCCAGGGCGTAGGCTAGAAAATCAGTTGTCAGAAAGACGCGAAGATGCTGCTCGTGGTGTTGTGCGACGGGAGGAGATAGTAGGAGGACATCCCGGTCGGCGAATTGATAGAGGTGAGATTTAGACGTGTCGTTGATTAGCTGCTGAATTGAATATGGAAGGAAATTCGAATCTTACACTTGTTTCCCGGTCCACTTTAAAGCGATGTGACGGACTGACTTATTTTCGTGTCAAGATGAACCATGGAGTAGGCTAATGACCTACTTGGGCGACGTTGTCGCAAGCGTTCGTATGAGTGATGCTTGAGAACCACCCGACCCGTTTGGAGAAACTGTTTGAGGTACTCGAAATTACGAATAGCATGATGGGACTGAGGGATTCCACGGGGTAGCCCGTTTGATGCGTTCTGATATTCTTCATCGCGTTGCACGTCGACGAAATTCCCCTCGTCCCTGGACAACTCTCAGCCTGTTGAGGATGGTCTCGGTCGACCTAGTCCACGCCTCTCTTGCCTGTCTTGAGGTTGATCACCGAAATCGTATCACTCCAAACAACGCAACATCCCGCGAGCCCCGTAGCTCAGTCAACCCGCTACTACGCCTATCCCACATTCCTCAAATTCAGCATGAGATGAGGGGATTCCTTGGCATAGAACTGGTTGACCTCCTGCCTTGAATGCCAACGAAATAGGATGCGAATGTGGTTCTTTCGCTCCGGAAATGTCAATGAGGTAGTAATCTTGGAATTTACCGACCCATTGAGTGTATTGGAACCCAATCTGTGGTTGATAGGTAAGTATATCAGGCCGCTGATCGTGTGCCCACTCGCTCGCATAACGCACCTAATAAACCAAGCAAACTTTCATTTCTTGGACGGCTTTGCTTCTTGTGGGTTCTCCTGATGGTGAGTCACGTGATGGTTCATGCTATTCTTGGGTCGCCTTGAGGGGGGCTGGACACTTGGCACCGAACGGGGGACAACGAAACATTCAACCGCTTTCACGATCAATTATTACTCCCCTTCTCTCTTACGACCACCACCATCTTCTCAAACAACTTTCGAGGCGACTCGGGTAGTTGTCTCACATTCTTTTCTCTTTGCCCTCAACATCAAGTTCGACTAGAACACTACCAATTTGATCCTTGCGGGAACTCTAGTTCACATCCTCAACCCTCAACATGGATCAAAACTATCAATATGTCAACTCTAGCAGCACTGGGCTAGGTGCTGCAATAGAAAAGAATGCCGCAAGATCCCGGCGGTCGAAGCTGATTGTGCGTTCTTTGGCAAGTTCCATCATCAACCAACACTGAAACGGATCTACAGGTCATCGCTTCCGTCATCGGCCTCCTTGGAATCATTGGAATTGCTGTCGGCGTTGGCGTCTCTGTCTCACAGAAAAACAAGTCTTCGACGTCCTCTTCGTCCTCTTCACCAGGTGGCAGCAGCAACTCCGACAACACCCCGAAACAAACGGATCCTAATGATCCAAGTTCTTTCGTCAAGGACAGCCGATTCCACAAGGCATTCTACGGAATGGCCTATACGCCTGAAGGCTCTTTACTGCCAGACTGTGGCAACTCATTGGGTACGCCCCCTCGCATATCCGACTGCGGTCTCATTAACCCGTGCGATAGACTCGGTCATCAAGGACATTCAGGTGCGGTCGTAGGTCTCCATTGACCGCCGGGTCTCTGATCGCAAACTTCTGTAGATATTGTCGCAACTCACTTCGCGGGTTCGTCTTTACGGCGCTGACTGTAATCAAACTGCGCTTGTGGTGAGTTTCGGCCGCCTCCGTCCTAATATAGATGTTTGCGGCCGTCTGACCCCGCAATTTTTAGCTGGAGGCTATTAAACAGACCAAAGTCGACATGCAGGTATACGTAGGCAACTATCCCGTGCCGAACGACGATGGAGTATACACCCGTCAGCGTGATACTATCCGAGATGCAATCACAACCTACGGCACAGACCATATCGCCGGCATCACTGTTGGAAATGAATTTATGTTGAAGTGAGCAGTGCCGATAGCTAGTAATCTTCCGAATTTACAAATCCACATAGCTACCTCACCTCGAATGGCGCAACCGATCCTAATGGTTCCGTTGGTGCACAAGGTGCTGCGATGCTCGTTCGCTATATCAAGGACACAAGAGACATGCTTGCATCTATGAACCTCCCCAAGACCATTCCAGTCGGTAACTCGGATGCTGGAAGTTTCTTCAGCACCGAGGTATTGAGTAACGTCGACTACGGGGTGAGTTACATACACCATACCCTTTATGCTCGGCTGCTCATGCGCCACTGGCCTTTGCATTTGTTTTTGTGATCGAATCAGTTATCCAACGTACATGCTTGGTTCGCAAACACGACGGCGAACGACGCAGCCGGATGGGTATCAAACTTCTTCCAAGAGACCAATGTTCAGCCCGCTAGCCTCCTCCCCAACAACCCGAAGATGTACATCGCTGAGACGGGCTGGCCATCGGTGTGTAATCATAATGTTGATTAACGTGGTCGAGGGCTTAAACTTGTTACAGAAATCATCAGATGTCGCGAATGCCAATAACGGCGCCTCAGATGCCTCGGAGGCTAACCTCCAGGTATGTTGTCTTTCTTGTACCTTGCGTAGCGTCTACTGATTGACTATGTGATCTTTAGATCTTCCTTGATACTTTCGTGTGTCAGGCTAACGCGAATGGCACTGCTTACTTCTACTTTGAAGTGAGTGCATCTATGGAACTTGAGCCGTACTGTGACTAACATATGGCCTAGCTTTTCGACGAGGAATGGAAAGACAAGCAATTCGGCGGTGTTGAGGTGGGTTTAAGTTCCTAAGGCGTGTTGGATTCCGCTGATGGTTTGAACGTATCTAGGGCTGGTGGGGACTTTTCAACAAGGAGTAAGTTCTACACAGTTTGGACACACCAAATACGAAATACTGACCATACTCTTAGCCGATCACTGAAGAACATCAAGCTGCCAACATGCACAGCACCATAAATTATCTCTCCCTCAACCCATCCTCCCATTAACCGTCCTACACTACGACCACTAAGTAGTATCATGACCCCTTTCCCTGCGTTACACCGAACCCTTCACCATTTCGCCTTCTACATACATTGTAACCCGTTTAGCTACATATTCACCCCGGCTAACAGGACTATAATCTATCCCCCTTCTTCCCCCTTGCTCGCTTTGTTAGGCCATTACTCTAGCTAGCTATGGACTACTTGGATCATGGACCATCATTTATGATATTCTTTTTTTATCCCTCAGGAATACGTCTACACTGGCACTGTAAGGATGTTACTCAAGCCCAACATGATGATTGGCCGGGAATTGTGCGCCTATTCCGTGTTTGCAATTTCAAATAGGACATAGAATAGGAAAGCAAATCCTCTGGTGTCAACTTGTAGAAATCTAGAGTTTGTTCGTCCAGCTTTGCCGGGTGACGCCACAGCTCAGGGATCTTTGTTCCCACGATCTGTGCCAGTGTCGCAGTCCATCTCACTCCTCAAACTTTTCTCCTACTATTGGCTTGCGTGGCTTCTGAAGCTGCCATTATCCGACAATGTTTGACCCTTTGAACTCAACCGCCGCTGTCTTTGGAGGCGACGATCCAGCCGACGACGTCCCTGCCTGGCCTACGACACCTCATATTCCCAATTCCCCCATTCCCAACTTACGTCGCGCGGATTCGTCTATACCACCCACCCCCGACAAGGGCCCAGCGGACGGGCTTTACGGGAAGGAACCTAAGATATATGGACAGCCAGAAGCCGGCCTGATATCACCTCGGGAGACACTTTCGTCGGAAGGGAAGGCTTTTGAGAAGCCAGACCCTTATTTGCGCGTGAGGATAACGGGGTTGGATAGGAACAGGCGAGATATTCTCATCAAACTTGATGCTCAGGTGAGTCCTTCTGTGAAGTGCACGCTTCTGAGACAGCCTCCATTTACGTTTGCATTTGTCTCTCTCTGACGCGAAGACGAACCTATCGAACTTCACTGGGACTACGTACCGCAATGTGTCGCGGTCATACAGCGAATTTCAGCAGTTTTATGAATCTATCGTCCACAGCAATCCACAGACCATTATACCTGCATTACCACTCGCACAGACGTCAGCACCTACAGACGAAGAAGACGACAGGCTCGTGAAGATAATGCTGCAAAGATGGATTACAAGAGTCTGCGAGGACCCGATACTGCTCTACGATGAGGATCTCCGCTCCTTCGTTGAAAGTGATTTTGGATACCAGCCTACCCCACGACCGCGACGTAAGACATCTTCTGGCTTTGGGTTGATGAAGCGCGGAGTGCCGGACGAGGACGAGGAACTACAACGTGCACGCTTCGAGTTGACGAAACTTGAGGGTCAGTTCTTCGAAACAGCTAAAGCCGTCGATAAATTGGCGCTCGCACGGAAATGTATGTATATCAGGATTGTCTCCCGAAGTCCATTGACCCATCACTCCCAATTAGCGCTCTCTATCGTACACGCCGAAATGGGCAACAAACTCATCAGTGTTGCAACTACCGAGGCACATCCTCCACTAGGAAACGCGCTCCGGAAACTTGGTAGGACGTGGCACAGTCTAGCCGACCTTGATCAAGCTCAGGCAATCAGTGAATGTGTTATTCTTGGAGATTCTCTCGGTTACCAGGGCTTGAATGCACGGTCGGCAAAGGAAACCCTACAGCAGAGGACTGGGGTTTTGGAAGAGTATCAGTCTGCCGTCAAGACAACTATATCGAAAAGACGCCATATCGAACGCCTAAAGGCCAGTTCTAACATTCGTCCAGAGCGAGTTGATGAAGCATTGGAGGAAATGGAAGAGGTGCGCCTTATCATGCATCCAATATGGTCTCTTTGTTAACAGTTTGGTATCATACAGGCAAACAAGTACGAACAGATCCTCGCAAGACGTGCTGAGGGCATCTCGCAAAACCTTCACAAAGCCTTGCAGACTTACAACCGACACGCAAATGACGATATTACGAGTGCCTTGATCGAGCACGCTCGGTCGTCCATCATGTATGAAAGGCAGCTACTTCGCGAACTGGAAGCGTTACGCGTCGACGTGAGCACGGCTGCCGACAAAGCGATGCCCCCCGTAGTGGTGCCGAAACCGACCATCGTTCCTCCACTCGAAGACTACTCCAGACCACCCATGCCCTCGGCACCAGTGGCAGACTCCATTAGAAATGCTCTGCCGACGCCCCCGAACACGACACAAACCTTCAATAATCACGGCCCACCCTTTTCATCACTGGCACAGTCCGCATCACAGCCAACGTCCCCTCGGCCTGACTCGATGGTAGCTTCTTCCTCAGGGCGACCCTCACCCTCAGCCAGTCATCAAGGATTCACCTCGCCAGCGTCATCACAGTTTGCATCCCCTAGTCGCCAACAATTCTTGCCTAGCCCATCCTTTCAATCCGGTCTCCCGCGCCAGTCACTCCCTCAGCCAAGTTCGCCCCTTGCCCCTCAGTCCCCTGGCGCTGGCCCCTCTTCTCCCGCCCCGCAGTATGCTACATACGCCTCTTCTTCCTCCTCCTCAAATGTTCCCCCGTTGGGCGGTCGGTTTGTTGACGGTACCCAGTCCATGTTCATAAAACCCCAATCTGCTGCCCCAGCTCGTCAAACTGCTGCTAGTCCATTGGCCAACGGCGAACCGTATGATCCTCTCATTCGCCCCACAACGGCCTCTCCCACAATCCACTCATCTCATGGCTTCAATGGAGTCAATGGACACCCCACTTCTCAAGGTGGCCCGTTAGATCCTCTGGGACAGGCCATGCCGAAGTATATGTCGCAATCAATGCGCATTCAGCCCGCTCGACCACGGCTAGACGCTCGCGAAGCCGCTAGCAAACTTGCTAATATGTTCTAAATGACAAATGCTTGTCACGATATGATGGAATACGGTTGTTCTTCCGTTTCCAATTATTACTGTCCCATATTTTCTGTTAGGAATGACACGGACTATTGTATCTGGATCAACGGTGGTCGTGCGGTGTCCCTGTGTCCCTTCGTCTGATCAATGATGTGCAGCTTTTCCTGACGACCTCGAACAAAACGCCATCTCCTCGCCTCCTCGCACCAATGGGCATTTTCTTCTAGTCGGAACCTCAACGTCTCGTTTCTTTCTGGGACGAAGTGATACGCGTATAGCTCGATGCTGTAAAATGTATTCGGAAGTATGGGCAGGTCTCCCAAGATTGGTACGTGCTCAGGGAGATTTGTGAAGCCTATCAAACGTCGCGCTGTTACCGTCCGATATCATCAGCGTTGACAACTGAAGCACTGACCTATGACAGCTCCAGCATCATGCCCCCAATCACCAATTGGGTGGCAGAAAATCTGACCAGAGATATTTTCTGCTTTCATGCGCTCAAGGCTCTTAGTCAAGACCTCGTTCCCCGTCAGCCCGGGACGCATGTAGTCAAGGACAATATCCTGCATGTGATTCGCCTTCTTCACCCCCTCCTTCAATCCGTCAGGTGCATCTTTCTCCCCCTCGGAAGTACGGAGAACGTATGCCATGTGTTGTGTGTCCGTATTTAACCCCATGGCCGTGATCCCGAAGTCGATATGCAGCAGATCGCCTTCTTGGATTACATCGTCCGTCCCCTCCCACCCAGGAAATGATTCTGGCACTATGACGGAGATTCTGGGTTGGTTCCAGGTGGTCACATTGAGGGCTTGCATCTTCTCGCGGAACCACCACTGAAGGTCCTGAATATCCTCGTATCAGACATACCAACGCTACAGGCAGTTCTCATCGTGCTTACCACCGTCGTCGTCACGCCAGGCTCAATGACTTTGTGAGAAAAGCCCTCTTCCAACATTGCCCAAACGATCTCTTGTAGATCACGGTAGTACTGCAACATCCCATCGACTCTAGTTGCTACATATTCAACGCCCAGCATCGGGACATTCACCAACTGCCCGTCCCAAGACTCGAAGATGTTTTCTTGGAGAGCGTTCAGCTCCCCGACGTGCAACCCGCTCGCAAAGTTGATGTCACTGTCAACATTGATTGCAATGCGCTGCATTTGCAAGGTTTCCAGTGTGTTGATGAGTTCTGGCCACACCGAACCGGTGTTATCTACCCATTTTATTGGATTGGGCAGCTTTTCGCTCCTCTTGTTATGGAATAGGATAATAGTACGCCGATGGGCATCGAAGTCAGTAGCATTCTTGATTGACCACCAAATCACGTCCTCAGCATGCTCGCGCTGAGACATCTGAATGCATATGGGGGCTGCGAATCAAAGTTCCAGTCTCATAGAATGCATATTACATACCAGCCAGCCGTCAACTCCGTACTTGTCCAGAAGAGTAGGGATATTCCCGATTCTTACATCCTTCCATTCATCTAGAATTTTGGCCTGCTCGCGTAAAGATGGAAGGGACCTGTATGTCGCTGGTTCGGTGGGATGGAGCTGGCCGACAATCAGCGGAAGGATACATCCCAAGACAGCGATAGCCACGATCTTGGCTAGCATTGTTGCACCAAGGAATTCAACTTCAAGTTAGCCCATTGTCAACCGGGCTGAAGGAGCTCCGCCATGATATTGTCCTGAGAGATTTTGAACATATATAATTCCGCCGTGGGTGCGTGTGATCATTACAATCGTCTTCTACTTCTCGCTTTATCATTCCCCATTAAGCTTTCAGCAGGCCTTGCAATACCTCCACAATTTTGTCGCCCATTTCTTTTGTGGACGTCTTGCCTCCTAGATCCGCTGTCCGTAGACCATGACCCCCGGCCTCTGTGTCGTCGAGGACCTTGCGAACGGCGGTTTCAACATCCGTGGCTTGTTTATCCAAGCCTAATGAGTATCTAAGAAGCATCGCTGCGCTGAGGATGGTGCCTATAGGGTTGGCGATGCCCTTTCCAGCGATATCTGGTGCTGATCCATGAATTGGTTCATAGAGACCAGAAACGGGCATGAAGTTGGGTGAAGACGGTAAAGAGGGTGCGCTGGCCAGAGATGCTGATGGGAGTAGGCCTAAAGAACCTGGTATGATACTTGACTGATCTGATAAACTAAAATACTACAATTAGTATTATACGAAGAAACAAATGATAATGAGACCTACATGTCTCCGAAAAGGTTCTCAGTCAAGACGATACCGTTTAGCTTCCTTGGGTTAGCGACCATGACCATAGCAGCTGAATCGACCAGATGGTGGTCCAACTTAAGCTGCGGGAATTCGTTCTGTATCGTCTCTGTGACGACCTTCCTCCATAACCGTGAGCTCGCCAGGACATTCGCTTTATCGATTGAGTGTATCTCGAGGGGTGGATCTGCGACAAGGGCGATTTGGGCAGCTACTCGGGTGATGCGCTGAACTTCATGGACACTATATGGCATGGTATCCCAAGCAACATCCTCGTCCGGCGCGACACCAAGCTCCTTGCGTTTGCCGAAGTAGATGCCGCCAATCAGTTCACGGATGACAATGATATCGACGCCCTTGGCGATATGCGACTTAAGCGGCGTGTTCTCCAAGAGCGAATCCGAGGCAAACTTCGCAGGGCGGATGTTGGCGTAGACTCCGAGTTCCTTGCGAAGCTGGAGAAGGCCTTGTTCAGGTCTAACTTTAGAATCAACACCCCACTTGGGGCCACCGATTGATCCTTGTTCCATATTATCAGATTACCGTATACTGATACCATGACAAAGATACTCACCCATGAGAATAGCATCTGCCTCTTTGCAGGCGGTCAATGTCGAGGCTGGCAAGGCCTCCCCTGTGGCATCAATGGCACAACCGCCGAAAAAATGGGTCTCCAGTCTCAGATCAACATCCTGAGAGGCATCCGAGACCGTTTGCAGCACACGAATAGCCTGATCGACTACTTCCGGGCCTGCGATCATCCTTGTTAGTAACTCAGAAGTAGACAATGGGGCGTAGGGGCTCACCAATTCCATCGCCAGGCAGGACAGTGATTCTGAATCTGGGTGCACGCCTGAGTCTTCAAGTGATAAGCAGCGTTCTCGAGGGTGCTCACGATTTTTGTGCCATGGGTGAATACACTCAGGAGGTAAACTCATCTGCCGCCTATTTAATGGCATTTCGATCGGCCGACGAGCCGACGATGTCGATCGCTTCTCGATTTGGCCTATCAGTACAAGCGCCTAATTGATGATCGTACTTTCATTTTTCTCCTGAACGGCCATTCCCAATTCACAAAAGACATGACTGCAAGTACAAGTCAGAAACCGCGATGCAAGAGTCTCGTCCTCGATGCCGGACCTTTGCTTTCGTTATCCCCTCTCCGCGGCGTTGCGGAAACGTACTTTACGACGCCTCAGGTTCTTGCTGAGCTGAAAGATCCTCGGGCGAGGGAGCATTTCCAACGCTTGGGATTGAGCGCGGGAGTCAAGGTGGAAGTGAGACAGCCTGATGCTACGAGTATGACTCAAGGTATGATTAAATAGCGTTCATAAGGCTTCTCGACCATATTGCTGACGAGAAATAGTCATTCAATGGGCTAAGAAGACGGGAGACTACTCAGTTCTGTCACATACCGATCTTGGTGTAATAGCCTTGACCCATAGCCTGGCTGAGAAGCAAAAATCCCTTGCTGCGAACGCACAAAGGCAGGTTTTATGCTAGATCACCGTTGAACAATGCTTAAAAGGTCCTTTAGTACAGCTCTCCAAATGTCGACCAGCCAACCCCAGAGATTCCAGAGAACCAAACAGAAGAAAGTACACCTCCATTCCGGGATGAAGGCGCCATAGACGTCTCAGAGCAACTTCAGGATCTCTCTATCGATGACTCTACGATCGATGCTTCACAATCCGACCAACCTGAACATACTGGGGGTAATGACGACGTTCCAGCCCAGGAAGACATTGAACCACTGGACGTCGAATTGCAGCCCGTTGAAAGTGAAACGCCAGGGGATGCGATACCTCCAGCCACTGCTATAGACGATGCCAACGAACCAATATTCGATGACCCATCCGATTCGGACGACGGCGAAGGAGAGTGGATCACACCAGCGAATGTTGCACTGCACAAGTCCAGAGCTCTCCACCTTCTCCCTGACGAAGACAAGAACTCAGGGAAAGGGCGCAAACAAGAGGAGACGGTCGCTGTTGGATGCATGACTGCAGATTTCGCGATGCAGAATGTGATCCTCCAGATGGGTCTCAGTCTGGTCGGTGTAGAGGGAAAGCGCATCCAACGGGTGAAGAACTGGGTGCTGCGATGTCATGCGTGTTTCAAGTGAGATTCTGGTATTTTAATCAAGGCTCCGTTTAACCGGTCGATAAATAGGATCTGCAAAGACTCGTCACGGCAGTTTTGCCCATCCTGCGGGAATCCGACTTTGCTACGTGCTTCTGTCACTATCTCGGCACCCAACGCGGCTTCTGATGCGCCGGTAATGCAAGTCCACCTCAAATCCAACTTTCAGTACAAAATACGCGGTACGAAGTTCTCAATACCAGCTCCAAAACCTGGATCAGCGAAGAAAGGCACTGGTGAAGGCTTGATACTTCGTGAAGATCAGACTGAATACGTTAGGGCCAAGCAGCGGGCAGATAACAAGAGGGAACGAGAGAATAGGAAGCTGACAAAGGGAATATTCGACAAGGGCAATGGAGCCGGCGTCGCCGCGGTTGGAAGTTGGATGGATCCAGACTGGGTCCCAGAGATCCTGAGCGTTGGCACTGGCGGAAAGGGGAGATCGATAAAGGGCAGCAATGACATGCCGACAATAGGTTATGGTAAGAAGAATCCTAACCAAGTGCGAAAAAAGTAGTTTGTTCCTCCCAACCATGCTTGTCCTAATGCCAGATGTTGTACACATAGAGGGTATGGTAACGCACTACGAGCCCAAACTTCTATTCATGAATCGCCTCTTTTGGAACGACATCCACCATTTGCTAGGCTTCCCTGTGCCATCGGCGTACAGTCGTTCCACCAATCGTGCAGCTAGTTCCTGGCGAACTTGTGTAAGATATTGCCGCAAGTAGTCTGGCAGCATGGATCAGAAAATATAACGCATCTCTGATGAGAGTAGCGAACCTGCATCAGCTCTGCTTGCAGGCGGGGCGTAATGTGCATTGAGTGGAAATCCAGCGTCGCCAGGAATCGAGAAATTGTCCACCGAGAGTGTATTGAGCATCTTTCCGGCTTCTATCTGCGTCGGCACCGTGCGCGCACTTCCGATCTTTGCGAGACAGTCCGATATGTATAGAATGAGGATGATCAAGATACGGTCAGCTGGGCCTTTGATCTCGAAATTTCGAAACAGAGAGTTGGCGCGGAAGAGGTCTATCGTCTCATCGAGGATGTCCGCGCGCTCGGGGTCGGCTGGCTTCGAGGTCAACTCACCATTGCTGACGGTGGAAACGACGGTATCTCACCTAGGGGCGCTGGTCCTCGAATACGCGTTTTGATTGGGAGAATCGCGACGTTGCCGACCTGGCGGGTGTCGGGCTCCTCATTGAACGAAGAATGATATGCCTGGGATGCATGTCAGCTCATCGTCGCCACCGATGTCGAGCTACTCACTGGCATCGTGTGTGGTAGTGGTAAAGCGCTGCGGTCGCTTTGCCCATGTTTTGAGACAATCAAGGCTTACGTAACATGACATCAGGGACCAGTATGATCATTTCAAGTCGCGTCGGAACTGTACGTCCGGTGAATACTCTTCATCCGCAACCACCATGTCGGGCATCACAGAAAACGGGGTGCGCTCCGTGCCCATCGACCAGGAGGATACGACCTCGTTGTTGTCCGTGAAATCGGTGCAGCCGTCGCCAGACACAATGACTAGTGAGTATCAAGTCTCCTTGTCGCTGTGAAGAATGCGGAACGCTGAAATCGAGGGTTCAGAACTTGTCAAGCGCCTTCGCGCAATGACTCTGACTTTATTGCCCGTTGAAGCCGACGCAGAGTCCCTTAACAGTCCGACAAGCCGAATAATTACCCCTCAGGTCATCGCAGCCTATATTATGGCTGGTGGCGACTTTGTCGAAGCTGTACGCGTCTTCAGTCGAGCTTAGCTTAGTTCAGCTCTGACGGTTTCTATTAGCTGCCATACTGTCTTTTACGTGCTCAAGCAGAATTCATGTGGGATGCCAACCACAACGCTGCAGACTATGGCGAAAATTACGGTCGAGGTAGGTCATGTGCACCCGTCTATTGTTCGGTTTACCTACAGGGCAACAGCTGTCGCGTGTGAAGTCCTCGCACGAAGGATAGTCCATAGAGCCGCACCTGACAGACTGTATTCAATTATGTCGACTCGATATTGTCATCGTCAGGTCGATGGAGATGAAAGTGGGATGTCTAGTGCCCTTGAACTTGCCATCGATTCGCAGTGGTAAGGGTCGATAGTCAATGAACCGACGCATTCAACCCATGTTTTTTTGGCAGCTTTATTTTCCTCTCCTCGAGCGAGGCACAGGATGGTAAGTAAAAGGCCCAATATTTTCCCTTCAATTATTGAAACTCGACGTCTTAGTTGTAATTTCTCTATGGAGAGGGGACTGGGTGCAAAGAGAGAACGGACATCATGACATCGACTGTATTATATTTTGTTTTCGTTATACGGTGTCATGCTCACCCTACACGATAGATGTACCTTACCAGGACGCTGGGGATGGCAGGTTCTGGAGTCATTTAGATCCTGCTCGTCTTTCTGTACCTCGGTACGCGATTTGCGGCCTGCGGTAGTTCTCCGTCTAACTCTTCTTTGAACAGGTATCAAAATATGTTCCGCATCTGTGTCTGGATCTCCTTCCTTGTCGTATACTCTCAAGCAGGTGAGACAAGCTTACTCGGTCGGTTGGGTCTTCGCTCACTTGAGGGCACTAGTGCGAGAGCCACTGGAACGGCTAGGCAATACTCACCAGGGACTCGATGAATGGGAAGTGGTCCTGTATATCATGGCGCTCGCGTTCTCTATCGAAGGTAAACCTATATTCTTTCAACTTACTCGGCATTGACGCGATTCTTAGATGCCCTCAAGGTAGGCAGTGCCAATCTTCAGTGAAGATGTATACTGACACGCAGAATACCGAAGTTCTTCAAACTCCTCCGTTTCGCAAATTGGAGGGCATTTACCTACTGGAATGCTGTATCCTTCCTCACTGACTCCTTGCTCCTTGCTTCCTTCATCTTGCGAATTGTCAGTCTGGGGAGTAAGGATGATGACTATACGAAGCAAATGATGATCAAAAGTTTCCAAGTGCTGAGTTTTGTCTCGCCCTTGATATGGTATGTTTCCTGAATCTCCTTGCATTCTTTGCACTAACGCGCTTGACCTTTGTCAGGATGAGTAAGTCTACAGATTTGACAAGTTGTGGCAGCTACTTACGAGCATTGTAGAGATTATCACAGTATTTGATGGGTATAAGTAAGTCCTTGCCATCTCAAATTTCGTTGGACTCGGAGACTTATGCTTCCCCGCTAGATATATTGGAACTATGCAGATCTGTGTGGCTCGTATGTTAAGGGAGTCGGGCATATTCTTCGCGGTCAGTACTCATTTGAGCTCTATTCATACGTACGTCTGAACTATGTTTGCTCCGAAGTTACTCTCTGTACTTGGCATTGGTTTCGCACAAGGCCTGTACGCTCTGGACGCCGCGGACGGTGCTATTGAAGATCCTAGTGCAGTAAGTGTCTCTTTCTGGATTCAATGAACATCCAGCTGAACGGTCTATTGGATAGGTTGCGAGGATGTTGATACAAGCACTTCTTCAGCGAGTGCAATTTCCATTACTACGCTTCTACGCATACTGACTTCTTTCCGGCCCACAGATCTCCTGATTATGATAGATTTACCGGAAGGTATGTCATATTATATCATCGCCCTCTGGACCTTCTGACCATATCTATCAGCCCGGCAGGACTCATACTCTACTACCTGTACGAAAAATCATGCCCCTCTGACTTACGCTGAACTAGTTACCTAGATGGAACGTTGCTACGGCAGTAATCCTCCTCAATGTGTTGATTTCCTTGTTCTCATCTGCCTACTCGGATGTAAGTGCCCTTTACCTTAGACCGTTATCCGCATCATTGACTCGTGGCATAGGTCGTTGAGGATGCTGAAGCCCAATACCTTGCCTTCTTTGCATCAAAAACAATTGGGATGATCAGGGCTCCGGACTCATTCGTGTATCCCGCGCCATTCAACTTGATTGAAGTATTCTTCGTCGCCCCGTTCGAGTGCGTCATATGTAGCTCTCCCTGTATCCCCCCACTGACATCTAATACAGGATCTTGCCCAAATTCCGCCTTGGAAGGGAAGCATATGCGACTGTATGTAATGCACACCACTAGCATCTCTGTGCACATCACTAAGCAATGCATGGCTCTAGCTCAATCGCGTCGTCATGTCCGCAATATTCATTATCCCGCTTACATGCATTGCCCTCTATGAGTCTACAAGGGATTCCAACAAAGGCCACTGGGTAGATAATTGGTTCCGGGGAGACAATGAGGGCTCACAGGACAGCCCGTCGAACAGAGATCCGGCAGTCGACGATGAACACGGGCTGCAGATCAGCAAGGTTCCGTTCACGGAGCTGATCAAGGTGTTCCCTGTTGTTACTCAGGTGTGTGCCGCTTTTTGCCATTACTATGGGATGATATTAATGTACTGACGGGGATGATAGTCGAGTGAGAGCGCTGTCGTGGGACAGATTCAAGAGGTTAAGCAGCAGTTGGCTGCCCTGATGGCAAAGCTCGACCAAATCCAAGCCTCCGCCAGCTGAAAAAAGATTGACTTACATCAGACAATATATTCTGCCGAGCTGCACTCCGTCTCTGTCCTATACATGTATCATTGCGGATGTTTTTGAAAGTACATGTCTGTCTATCTACGTAGGTTTGTGTACCTGTCTCACATGTTGGATACTTCGAACAACTGGAACAATGTACGATCGTTTTACTCATGCATAACTCTGGGACTGCTGTGTTTCTAAGGATAACTCAGATACGGGAGACGACGGTTATGAATACAAAAAAGTCCTGCAATTCTAAATGCGAATATATGATATGAACAAATCTCGATGAATATAATGGTATCAGCGTTACGCTATCGAATGGGGTCGACCCATCCATGTTTGACACCGTACTCGAGCAGCTCGCCCGCGCACGATGGACCGAGTAGTTCGGGTGCACTGGCAGGGGCCTGCGTTTTCCTGCGAGCTTTAGTCTTGCTCTTCTTTGAAGACGCAACGACGGAGGCTACCGACTTGCCCAAATATTTCTCGACCCCAACCATTATCTCATAACAATCCCGTTCCGTGAATTCGGCTTGAGGCGAAGGGGCAACGGACAGTCGTTTGTTGTCTTTGTCTTTGCGTGTTGGAGGCGGCCGTAGTTTCTTGGACCGCATGAGCTTCAAGATGAGATAGTGCAACCACTTAAGCATCGTCAGTATGCATGCATACATCGTAGGTCCTAATGATCTTACCATCACGTTGGTCAGTGGTCTGAAATCCTCCCAAGCATCACCGTTGTGCTCTCGCATCAGTCGATAGATATCAAACTGGTAATCGCCTGTCGGATCCACCATTATATGCGCCTGATATAAGAATGAAAGAACCCACCTTCTCCCATGAAAACCTCCTCGTCGAAGGGGGTCCAGTGTACTAACTCTCCGCCAGCTCCATCACCCGCGTCCATCCTGGACAGCCCCAGATCAATGAGCGTGACCTTGACCCCATGCCGCTGGTCGTCCATCTTCATCTTTGGACCAACATGTTTCTGGTTCTGACTCCGTGTGCCAAGGGGAAGAGCATACGGCGCAGTGCACGTATTCTTCACCAAAATCTGTCCCCAATGGAGGTCACGGTGCTACTCTGCTCGTCAAAACCGAACAGCACTATAAAATCCAACTGTGCATACCTCGAAGGAAACAAGTTGCTCAGCGTGTGATAATGTTTTCGCAACTTGCCAGAATACACTGGAAGCTTGTCGCCATCCTGTTTTCGTGGGTGTTGTAAATGTATAAGCCTCCAAGTCGGGGCCGCCATTCGGTAGAACAATGATAGCATAGATCTGGGAGACCATGAACGTATCTGATTTCCCTTGGGTCAGTTCTGATATCCTGATACATGACAGATCGAATCGCCGTACCTGGTCGCACACTTTCTGAGCCATTCTGTTCGAGATACTCATCCCACAAATCAAGCAGTAGTTCAGGATACCTGCCTCTGACAATATAGGTCTTCAGAAGCTCTACAAACCCTTCACTAACTGAACCCATCGCGCGGGTCACAATCATCTCCTTTAGAACATCATTCGCGTCGCTGGGCGGTGGACCATCGACATCGTCGGCTCCCTCACCCGGAACTGCGCGTTCATCGCGTAGTGGGATAATCTTCAGCACTACATCGCCTATTCCAAAGACTTCCGAAAAGCTGGCTTCACCGATTTTCTTGAACTTGACTTCTGATGTCTTAGTCCGAACGACGGGATCCATAGGGAAGGCCTCGATAAAAGCGGAGAACTCGTACGGCCCTGTATTTTCCTGTTGGCATTCACGAAGTAGTGGCATCAAATATTCCGGGTATTCCGGGCGGGGTGGTTGAGCTTGCATTGTCAGATCTGTTCCATCCCCAATGTCCAAGCTAGCGAATTCAGCAGAGAGATCAAAGTCGCTAAGCTCGCATGGAGAGGGTGGAGAAGGAGGCTCGTGGAATCGGAATCCATGTTTCTTCCGTATTGGCGTCAATGGACGTGGCTTGAGAATCGGCGATGGGTTGTACGAAGGAAGACCACGGGATGGAGGAGAAGAGGGAGTGGTAAATTTGGACGTCGTGCCGTATGGCCGAAATGGCAGGACTGTCTCCGTTGGATGATTTGAGTTCCTTCGAGAGGCATTGACTGGAGGAGGGTCATGAAGCTCCGGAATCCCGTCGTCGAACGGGATAACCTCATCGGATGACGATGAGGATGCTTCATCCTCCGAAATGATGCGGGCAACCTTGACTCGGCGGGTTCGGGCTTTGGGTAGGATAATAGGACTATCTGCCTCGCTATCGCTTGCCAGCCAACTAACAACTGGAGGAGTCGGTCTTGGAGCTGGCTTGGATTTCTGTGCAGGACTATCTGCCTCACTATCACTTACCAGCCAGCTCACAACTGGTGGGCTTCTCTCTGGGACAGGGCGGAGTTTCTGTGCTCTACTTCTGCGCTGACTAGAAGTATCCTCCTTTGGTCGCGTGTCGGCTTTGGTGCCCAGAGGAATCACGGCAGCGTTCGATCCAGAGACCCTGCGCTCCTTGCTTACAGTCTTGCCTTCTTTGTCAAGGACAGTGATATTTATGTCTACGCATGGAGGGGCTGAGCTATTGAGAGCAAGGGGTTTACCTAGGGCCGAATGGGCCATAGATTTTCTCGTCGATTTAGCGGGCTTCACCGGCGAGTTAATTAGATTAATGGGATATGGCGATAGAGGAGCTCGGAGGGTCGCCTCCTTCGCCGCAGGACTCGCGTGGATTAGCTTCTTCCCTGGGGAAGGTTCCTTCGGCGCACATTCCTCGAACCTAAGCTGAGCTGCCCTCGCCCGTTTCTTCACATTTGGCGGTGATAAGATTGGTGATAACCTCTTCTTCCGCTTCATGACCACAAACTTCGGGGAGGCGGGCTTCACAGGCGGCTCCTCTCGTTTCCGCATCTTGGAAACCACGGGGGCCCATTGCGGGGGTGGTAGATCGTCAAATATGCTCGCGTGTTTCCTATCTTTGTCGTCGGTGGGCACGATCCGCTGGTTACGCCTCCCATACGATACAACTTGTTTCGTTCGTGCTCCAAGCATGTAGATCAGGACAACCAGCAACGCTAGCGCTGCCCAGGAACTTGGGATAGTGACGAAAATGATAGGCTGTGCTGGAGTTTCCGGTGAGTTTGTGCGGCGGCAACAATTGCAGCTACTCACGAAGACGGTTGTGGTTCAACCGTCGTGCTCGTTGTGGCAGGAGGACAGAGCGCGTTCGGTCACGTGATGGATCTCCTTAATGGCACGTTACCGAGATTTCAAGTTACTTATCTTCCGTCCATAATGTTCGAGATAACTATCTTGAAGGTGATTTACTGTCTGAGAAGGTGTTCCGAATCTAACGTATTCTGCAGGATACAATACCTATACATCCGTCAGATTTCGGACTTCCCCCAGAACAAGCACTCATCGCAGAGCTCAACAAAAAATACGCCAATCGCGTCTTGCACGACGTAGGACTATGTGTGTGCACCTTCGATATCACAGAGGCAGGGGAGGGGAAGGTACGGTATGGTGACGGCTTTCTATGGTACAAAGGTGATTACATTTATTCTCTATCATACCTACTGACAGGAGCGTCTATAGTTATCTTTCGGATGGTTGTATTCCGTCCGTTTCCCTCTGAAATTATCCTCGCAAAGGTCAAGTCAGTTGATGCAGAGGGGATGCGATGTTCGTTCGTCCAAAATACCCAATCTCCCCGCTCATTCATTTGTAGTGACACTTGGGTTCTTCGACGACGTCTACGTGCCGTCTGCGTACCTTCCAACACCTTCAGCATTGTGTGTTTCCTGCTTCTTCCCTGTTTTCTATTCTGACTGTCCATCGTAGTGACATAAGTCGAAGGCAGCACTTCTGGGTGCCTCCAGGGGACGAGGAAGATCCCCCTAACCTGCTGGACGTAGAAGAGGACAGGAGGATGTATATCGAGGCAGGGGACCAAGTCCGAGTACGTGTAGAATCGGATGAATTCTACGACGACGAGCCTGGCCCTCCGAAGGCTACTGAAGGCGTCACCGTGCAAGCTATTCCACGGCGATCGCCATATAGCATCATAGTGAGTTCCTGGCCAACAGTTGAGCAATTCTAACTACTTCCAAAAGTGTTCTATGAGCGAGCAGGGTCTTGGACCTGCAGCTTGGTGGCCATCAGACGATGGCGACGAGGAAATGGACGATGGTTGACAGTATGTATATAATACAACAAAATCTACAAATACATCCTTGGTTCATTATTCCTGCGGTTGCGTTGTCCGCTGGAGCTGTGTGAAGATGCCCATCGAACGAATGAAGAACGGCCGAATCTCGTTGATTTCCATGGAGCACAGATTAGGTAAACTGAGTTCGCTGTGGTCGAGCTGCTGGAGACCCTCCCTACTCTTCGCTTGCCTAGCTTCCCGAAGATCCTTGAGTACCAGTCGCAGTTTATCAGAGTTGGGTATATCATCAGAGGCCCTGTAAACGCTATTGAACACAACATCAAGGAGGTCGCCGTGCCCTTACGCGTCAAGTAATAGTCTCGAGATCTCCGCGAAGCGAAACGGTAGATCACTGAACTCGGGGAGGGTCGTCTCACGGGTCAGACGATCCTGAAGATAGTCTACGCATTGATTGAGGTTAACGAACGGTGTTCTCCCTCTTCCCCAAGTAACTTACCGATATTCAGCCACTCTGGGGCAACTATATGGCATTTCTTCTTCAGCTTCAGGTTCAGTGCCATCCAAAGCGGTATTTTGCTTTTCATCGGCGGGCGTAGCGGCCCAAATTCGCCCTGGATTGCCCCAGGTGAGAGAAGGACGCGCCGATATCTATGGCCAGTATACCGATATAAAGACAGTCTTCTCCATGGCGATGAGGGGGATCACTTCGACGAGTTCTTGGGAAGCTATCATTTCGAGCTCTTCAGGAATGACAGACGTCCTCAGCGATTGAGGCAGCGACATCGCGTCGTAGTTCCAGAGAGCCTAGTTTGAAGGTGGCTGAAGACAAGACGCGACTTTATGTGGGCGTCTAATGCAGCCTCTTCTTTGCATTCTTGCCACCATGTTCCCTAATATCCATCTTACTGCAGAGAATTAATGCCAGTCCACGTAGCTCAACGCGGGCAAGAGCTTAGTGCTCTCCGCTTGTCTCGACCCGCTTTAATCTCCACTTGACAGCAGCACCGCAACTCATATATTAACGTCGTGGTTCCTTGACCTTGCGAATATCGGACGTTTACACGCTTCCACCGTATCGCGCGAGGGATCCCAAGTCGAAAGGCGTCGAGGGGCGGAACCGAAATGAAACGTATACCTTTCTATTGACCCAGATGTTCAAAGCGTACCACATCTGAGACAGATACGAGGTACACAGACTTCAAAAAAGTACATACTTCTTCAGTCATGTCACCGTCGATACCGTACATCCAATCGAACTTAAGACTTTGAGCTACTTTGACTCGGCGTACGTTGTCTTTGGCGTGGGCGCTGAACGGGTGGAGTCACGATCACAAGGCTTGCACCATATATTGCGCCGATACCGTCTGATGGTGTTTTATCTCACGTCCGCGCGGTTGCTGCTTATCGGCTGCGCACTCGGAGGCATTCGCCTTTTATCATCACCATGACCATCGTTGACCCAGAGAAGCTCACAGCTCTCGACGGCGCGACCTCGTTTGCTGCGTTCGAAGAGGACTGGCGGCAACGGACCAAACAACGGAGGAGGAAGCGCTTCGTGCGTCTGGGCGTCTTTTTGATCGCCATCGCCGGGTTCCTGTCGTACTACAGACAATCAGCACTTCAGACTGATCAGTGGGCTGAAGTCGATTATGATGTCCGTCGCAAGCCGTTGAGCAACGAGGAGAGCGAGCAGCTGTACCTGTGAGTCTTGTGCGACGTCCGTGGTGACAGTTGCACTGACGGCTTTGTATTCAGGTCCGTCCCCAATGCAGACAGCGCGCTGGAAGCATCCAGAGAATACGCTACGCACCCGCATCTAGCAGGCTCTACGGAAGATTTCGCGGATGCAAAGGTCATCCTCGAGCTCTTCCAGGACGCCTTCCATGCCCCAGCGCCGAAGAAGGACCCCATATTTGACGCGGGGTCGTATCTTTCGCGGGCTTCAACGCTGTTGTTGACATCCCCCCTTGGCCCGAAGCGCCCCACTGCTTGGATCGATACGTATTACCCTGTCATGAATACCCCTCTGGACAGGACTCTGTCGATCATTGGAGAGAATGGGGACGTAACATGGAATGCCGACCTAGTTGAAGACGGAGACCCTGGTGACCCCGAGGCGCACAAGTACAAGGACTATGTCCCGACCTGGCATGGGCTTTCAAAGGACGGGGAAGCTGAGGGCCAGCTTATATATGGCAACTATGGGACGAAGGAAGTAAGAAAGTCAGCATGCTTCCAAGTGCTGCTCTGATCTATCACACAGGATTACGACGAGTTGGTCGCCGCGGGCACCAACTTTACTGGTAAGATTGTCATAACCCGTTATGGCGCTATTTTCCGGGGCTTGAAGGTACGTCGACCTTTCCACCATCTGAATCAGAATTAACTCCTCAGTAGATCCTTGGAGCGCAGGAACTCGGCGCAGCTGGCGTGCTCATCTACAGTGATCCCCGCGACGACGGTGATGTCAGCGTCGAGAAGGGCTACGCCCCGTGGCCTGCTGGTCCTGCTCGTAACCCCACGTCTGTTCAACGTGGTTCAGTACAGTATCTTTCCCTCTACCCGGGAGATCCTACCACTCCTGGATACCCAGCGTACAAAGACGCCAAGCGGACGGAAGGAGAGAATATACCTAAGATTCCAAGTCTTCCCATTTCATGGAAGAATGCGGAGAGGCTACTCGAAGAAATCGATGGGCTCTATGTCAATGGCGCATTCTCAGAGAACGCTCATCTGAACGGAAAGTCTAGCAACACGAGCGTGAAATTGGTTAATCATGGTATGTCCGAAGAGCCCCCTCTTATTGTGGCCAACCAGTTGAAGGGTGACAACTTGTAGTCGACACGAAGGTCACACCAATTTGGAATACTATGGCTGCAATTCCCGGACACGTACGCGACCAAGTCATTTTAGTAGGCTGTCATCGCGATGGTGAGTGCCTTTAGATGCACATCGGCGCTCCAGCTCACATTCTTCTTTGTTCTATAGCTTGGGTGATGGGCGCTGCGGATCCTACTAGCGGCACTGTCTCCCTGCACGAAGTAATTCGTGGGTTTGGCGAACTACTGGATAACGGGTGGAAACCCCTTCGTACGAGTACGTCTTTCCATTCTATCTACTTTATTGCCTCCCCTAACACATTCTTCGTCAGTTCTCTTCGCTAGCTGGGATGCAGAAGAGGTGTGTTACTTTCCATTTCGTCTGTCTTCTATCCATGACAGCACACGTAATCTCTTCAGTACGGCCTTATTGGAAGTACAGAATTTGGCGAAGATTTCTCTCAGTGGATCTCTAAACACGTCGTATCATACATCAACGTTGATGTCTCAGTCGCTGGTTCTCGATGGGGCGCATCAGCTTCTCCCTCTCTCGCACACTTAATCAAACAGGCCGCCCTGGATGTACCTCATCCCACTAAACCTGGGAAGACCTTGTGGGATGCCCAATCAGACGTAGGACCGTTTACAGGAAACTTCACTTCGTCGAACGCCGAGGACGGGGTTGCGAAGAAGCGACGCAGAAAGACCTCATCGCTGGTGGGACCGTTGGGAAGTGGAAGTGATTACACTGTGTTTTTGCAACGACTTGGGGTAAGCCGTCTTTGAACGACGAAATCCGTGGTGGATCATTGAGTCTCCTTCAATAGGTTTCCAGTGTTGACCAAAGCTTCGGCCCCACCTCATCTGATGCTGTGTACCATTATCACTCTATCTATGACTCTCAGCACTGGCAAGAGACATACGGAGACCCAGACTTTTCCCGACACGTGAGTGCCTGCAATGTGTTGCTATCGGCGACTCTCTAACACGGAGTCTTTAGATCGCAGTAGCGCAACACTTGGGCCTCATGGTCCTGCGCTTCGCCAACTCGATCATCCTGCCTCTGAACACCACACAGTACACTTTGGAGCTGTACGACTATGTTGACAGGTACGCCAATCCTCATCTTTTCAGCTCCTTGCTCACCGACACGAATCCAGAGTTGAGGACGTTGCGCTTTCCGTAGGGGTGAAAACGCCCGATTTGGCCGTGCTTAGAGATGCTATCAACGACCTTGAATGGGCTAGCTTGGAACTGGACGAAGAGAAAGTCGAAGCCGAAAGGGAATTGCGCGAGATCCTCGAGAACCTACCCGAACAAACGCAAACGCACAGCCGCTGCAAACGCCGAAATGGCATCCTCAACCGAATTGCGACCTGGATCAAGTTTATTTATGGGGTGCAGCTCCCTGAACGCCATCAGGAAGACCCCTCAATCTCCCGTCCAGAAGACTTCTACCACCTCTTAGCCAGCGACGAGGAACTCCAGGCGTTAGAATTCGCGCTTGAGACCGATCAGCCCCACGAGATGCTTCCCCGATTCCCTCCTAACTTCCCTATCTGGAAGTTCCTTAAGGCCGCTCGTCGTGTAGGCAAAGTGAACCAAAAGCTCATTGCGTACGAACGTGGGTTCATATCTAAAGGGGGTATCAAGGACAGAGAGTGGTACAAGCATCTTGTTGTCGCTCCAGGGAAATGGCTTGGTATGTGTCAACTGCCGCGTTTTTGTAGTACTTTCGCTTACTGGTTTCGTAGGATACGGCGCTACCACGTTGCCTGCACTGACGGAGGCATTGACCCTCGACCAGAACGTGACATTGGCGGCAGAAGAGGCTACCCGATTGGTTGACTTGATTGACCAACTCACCGATACAATCAAACCCATTCCGTGAGGAATATCGAGAGTGTAAAACACTTGTAGGCATGTTCGAATGTATGTTTTGTATTCAATGATACTCTCTACTCAGCTAGCTACCTGCTTGCGACCCTTGCAATCTCGCCACCTCGCTCCGCAGCCAACCTAACTCCAGTTGCATCCTCAAGTTTTCGTACTTGATCGTTGCGCTCTCCGTTTCGTAGTGGCTCAGCGTAATTCGTTGTCGGGTGTTCTCTTCCTGTAAACGAGTCCAATCTCCGTGAAGTCGGTGGTAGTCGTTGTAGAGGTCTGTATATGGTCGGTTCTTAGCACGCAGCAGTAAGCGATGGGACGCATTGGCGATCCACGGTATGCGGGGATTCGTGGTTGATATATTGTCCGTCGGCGGACACGAGTCGAAGACCGAGTGCATATGCGATGGGAAGGTATTTTCTTTTCCTTTTCCTTCCTTTCCTGGATCTGGGGCTTGATGTATGCACTAGGTTCCCGCCCCACCGTGTTACGGTTGCTGCGTCAGGACAGGGATTTGCTCACCTCATAGTGTCTATGTTTCAAAGCGTCCTTGACTTTGCATGCGGAGTCCGGTGCGTCGCCTGTCCCGTTGTTTGTAGCTTTTTGTCCCATTTGCAAATGTCCTCCATTTCGATGATCATCCAGAGCTAGATTGGCGTTGTCTTCTTTGTCTTCGACAGTGCCATCGGAATGATCTTCGCCTCCGACCAGGTGAACTTGCGGAGGAGTATTCCCACGTCCAGGCCTCTGAATCTGTCCAGCTGGAGAAGAGGATCGTCCGTCGCCCTGGTTGTGATGGAGAGTGTGCCCAGGCCCATTGGTGTCGTAAATCTGCAGGGGGTTTGGAGACTGAGTCTGCTCGCCGTCGCCATCGATGGCCCAAGGACCTCCAGTGATGAGTCTCGGTGCGTCCGCATACATCTCGCCAGCATTGTTAGGAATGTCCAGTATACCGTTCAGAACCTCGGCCAGAATCGCTGTCCCAGTATCCGTTGCTTCGATGCGTGGCTCTTCGTCTTCGAGAGGATTGAACCTAAACGGCGCGTGCGCATAGAACGTGGCCCTGCTGACATCTCTCCCTCTTTTGCAGAAGCGCGCGCAGTCGCAAAAGTACTTCCTCGACATCCTCGACGACATGGCGAACCAGGAGGGATGGTGGATGTTTGAGTCAGGGTCCGTAAGCGCCCGTCACCTCCTCTTCCATTGACCGAGTCGTCCTGATTGAATGCTCCATTCTCCAGAATCTGGGAAAATTAGTTTGCAGCACAAATCATGACGAAATCCGATCCCTCGTATCCTGGTCGACGTAAGGCTGGCAGCGTGAGACAAAGTAGATTTCCTCGGAAGGACAGGTTTGGGACATGTGCTGCCAAATATAGACACGCGAGGAAGCAAAAAGCTCTGGCGAAATGAGGTCTATATGTGAATTCCCTCTTCTCTTTTCACCATCATGGACTCGCCTGCAAGCTCTGAGCATCCTCCCCTCAAGTCAGAGCTCGTCCTCCCCGGCTTCAAGGAGGTCTTCACACCGTCGAGACGGCACAGCTGGGCATCGTGCCAGACAGACTCCCCGTACACCGCAGGCGCAGGCTCCATCGGTGCGAGCTCCAAGCTCAACTCGCTCGTGCTCTCCGAACAATACTCTCTGTCGCCCGATCCACGAGAATGGGGGTTCGATTTATCACCTCACTTAGAGGAACCGGACGACGCGCTACATAATCCGGACGCCAAGATGGACAGGCCAGAGGACAGATTCAAAGACCCGTGCTCGAGGGGGGTCCTCAATCTGGGATGCTTAGTTCTTCTTGGTTTGTTCTTCGTTGCCCTATTGTGAGTGCTACAGCCTTCCTGGACGGTCTCAACTCTGCTTAGAGCTGAATCAAACGTGCAAAGCATTGGATACCCAGTCGGTGCATATGTAGCGCAACACCGTCCGAAATTCTACGGTTACAACATTGGAGGCATAAACTCGACAGGGCAGGTTCCTGCTATGGGAAACTTTGGGCTCATCGACCAGGACACGCCGAGGGATGCACTTAAACATACTTCATGGAGGAATCCAGGCGATGAATGGAGTCTGGTCTTCAGTGACGAATTTAACACCGAAGGACGGTCATTCTACCCCGGCGACGATCCATATTGGGAGGCTGTTGACCTTCATTATTGGGTACGTGGGCTATCACGTACTTCTAAGAGATAACATCCAAATTGGAACTCTTGCAGGCAACTAACAATCTGGAGTGGTATGACCCCGAAGCAGTCTACACAAAAGGTGGCTACCTTGTGATCAAGTTCTCGGAACTGCTCAACCACGACTTACAATACCAGGGTGGTAAGTAGTCGCCATCCATCATGCTGAATTTCCTCATTCGTGCCATGCAGGTCTAATATCGACTTGGTTTGTGTCGCTTGCCATTTGTATCTATCCGCGTACTCACACTGCACAGGAATAAATTTTGCTTCACTGGGGGTTTAATTGAGACCTCGGTTTCTCTCCCAGGGGTCAGCAACGTAATGGGTCTCTGGCCGGCGGTGAGAAGACCCCCTTATCTTCTTGCCTCATAATTTAGGTAATTAACTCAAGGCTTTACATGTAATAAACGACATCTAGGTTTGGACTATGGGTAGGGGCACATTGTTCTTTGGAGCTTCTAATATTGAAGCTATTTTGACACTAGGTAATCTCGGCAGAGCTGGATATGGAGCAACCTTGGATGGACTGGTGAGAGGCGTCGCGATTTAGGTTCTTATCGCTCAGTGGCTAAATCTGGGCCCGCAGTGGCCGTATACCTATGACGCTTGTGATGTTGGCACCATGCCAAATCAAACTCGCGACGGTCTCCCTCAAGCGGCACTTATCAACGGTGATCATGGCCACAACGATATTCTATCTTTCCTACCCGGTCAGCGGCTGTCTCGGTGTACTTGCGAGGGAGAAAGCCACCCTGGGCCAAAGCACGAAGATGGAACGTATGTTGGCCGGTCAGCGCCAGAAATCGACGTATTTGAAGCTCAGGTTGGTTGGTTATCCATTAGTTCCACGGCTGTGCTGAATCCCGCTGGCTTCCTAGATGAGTGGGAATCCTCTAAGCGGCGAGGTGTCTCAGTCTGCTCAATGGGCCGTGAGTGTATTGCCCTCGATGCTATCATCGACACTCACAGGCATACGTCTGTATGCAGCCATTTAATGCCGGATATGTCTGGAAGAACGAATCAAACATGATATTTGGCGATCCTTCGATAACAAGGCAAAACTCTTTCACTGGAAGCATCACACAACAGGCTACCTCCGTTGTCACAAAGACGGACCCAAATTGTTACGAACTAGAGCAGGGATGTTTCTCAATTTATGCGTTTGAGGTGAGCGCCCCGTTTTGGAGCTTTACCTACTCGGTTCCTTACGTCGACTTTCGGTGTAGTACAAACCTGGTAGCTATTTGTGCTGATTTATTCAGAGACGCATCGCGCTGATTTCCGTCTGCTACGTCCATCAGGCTTTGATGATGCAGTATGTATCCAACATGCTACTTGATTCTAGCGACCGACTAATTTTCTGATTAGTACATTCTTTGGGTCTCGAACAACAAAATGTCCTGGACTCTGAATGTGCAAGGCTTAGGACCTGACCCAGCGGTGGAAATATCTGCACGGCCTGTACCTCAAGAGCCTATGGTGCGTATATAATTGTCTAGTTGCTCATCTAACTTTCGTCTCAACAAATTAGTACATACTCGTCAATCTCGGGATGTCGGAGAACTTTGGAGTAGTCGACGTTGCTCATCTAACATTTCCGGTTCACATGCGCGTCGACTACATCAGAGTATATCAACCGAAGGATGCGATTAATATTGGATGCTCTCCCCGCGATTTCCCAACAGAAGCCTATATCAACCGGTGAGTGCTATCTCTCAAACAAGCGTTAAAGCGAGTCGTTAATTCCCCTCTAGATACATCGAAGCGTATACGAATCCAAATCTGACAACGTGGACCGGAGACTACCTGCAGCCTTGGCCAAAGAACTCATTTGCAGGACAATGCTGATGAGCTTTCTAACTCTCTTGACACCCCCTTCCTGAGCCATGACTAACGCGCCGCTTTCTGCGTCGCTTGGCTGCTGGACTGATGTTAAATGCCTTTACGGACATGCACGGGCATACCCGTGTACACGCTCCCTTACCTTATAAGCAACAGCATTTACTCACCGTTTATGATGACTTGACACGCCATTGACGTTATAACAATACATACCATCGTAGCATATATGAACTTGCATTACCCAAGACTGGTTATCTTGGACGATTTTGACATAGATAAATAGAATTTCCGATGACCTGTATTTTTGGGCGACTCTCACACAAGACAGACACCCCTGTTTACTCCTGTCTATCCCTATTGCGTGCCGTATCCACGTTAGGTTGGCTTCACACGTCTTTGCTGAACACCACCATGAGCAAAACCTTTGAATCGCTGCCCGTCGAGCTCATCGCTGACATCCTCGGCGAGCTTGACCTCGAATCCCTTGTGAAACTGGCGTATCTTTCGAGGCGCCTGCACACCATCGCTTCAGACGCATCAATAAACCCCTGGCGTAGGCCAATTTTGCGAACTCTACGTTGCCTACCGCATTCTTCTTCGACGGATGCCATATCCCCAAGCACATCGCGCCCGAGGTCGTATACGTCGACGATATCCACCATGTTGTATGAGACCCCTTTGAGGACGCTGGGAGTCAGGTCCGTCGTGCCCAGACAGAATTGGGTAGAGATATTGAGCATTGCGAACCCGGGATATCTGCTATACCATGCAGTCATACCTAATATGAGTGACCGAGAATGGGAGGAGTGCTTCAAGCGGAGGTTTCTACCCGGTTGGAGGAGGTGGAAGAATGATGGGAATTGGAGGGAGGCGTTCCTCAAGTACGCTGGCGTTGTGCGCTGCGTATGTTGTTGGCTGACCATCTGATTGCTCTAGGATGCTTCATCGAGTTCAGCATCGAAGCTCTGTGTCGTGCACGAGTGACGAGGCTTGGACAAAGTCATAAACATGATTGACTGCAAAGAACAGTACGACTCATTCGTGGTTTAGGTACATAGTGCTTAACCGAAATGGCTCGGCGAACGAGCTAGAGAATTCTTCAAGAAATTTCAATCCGTTGGCCATGTTCAATGAACTGAAGTACGTTTGTCTGACCCTTGTGACCTGACGGCGGCTAAAGCTCGTCTTTAGGCTGCAGAATAACTTGGCCCATCTTGAGACTCGTATCAGGGTAAAATATAAGCTATCTGGACTCCTTGTCACTCTGATATTCCTCATAGCTGGTCCTCGAGATTGCGGACGTGCGCATTCTTGCGTTCGGCACACTTACCCGTCCGCGTGCGCAGCGAAATGTAAATAAAAACGCGCACTGTTTCCTACACCCACCTGGAATAGATATGCAAGGATGTACAGGAAATGACCCTCAATCCGCGCCTGCAGTCGATGATCACGGGGTATACCCTATGCAAGAACTGAATGGTGAGCACAGCCGAGTGGATTGAAAGTAGACTAAATTAACCGGTCGTTGCAAGCTTCGATGAATCCCATTTCGCCTTCTGGACCCTACGCTCGATTAGCTCACCCGCGTCCCAATCCGTCGCATGCGAACTACCCGTTCTATACACCTGGTGGCGGTGATAAACGTTGGCTAGGCTCGGGAGAAGTGGAGGAAGAAGGATTACAGTGGGTTGGCGGAATGATGTACGGCACATCTCCTCGCATAGTCTACCGACCATCTGACCCTTCTTACTATGTGCTAGGATTGTAGCGCAGCTTCTGGGTCCTCATACCCACGATGTTTCCAGCGACTGGCCTCCACTGCAAGACCTCGATCTCGCCGTAGGGCCCGGTCGATCGAATTATGCGTCGTTCACCTGGTCAGACTTGGCCGTCGTTGCACCATGGATGGAAGAGAGGGTTACGAATAAAATATCTGGCGCAGGGCTTGGTCATTGAAACGGTATAATCATCCTAGTCTTTTCGTGTGTTAAGCCTGTAAATCGAGCTTGTGACAGTTCACTTTACTTCCCTTTTGCAAGTCGCGAGCCGGCTGCGCAGCTACAAAGCAGCATAGCGGATTCTCTAAGCGCTCCAAGTTGCCTTTGAGCTGAAAGTCTCTATCCTGCATTCATCCTTAAACCTTCGCGGAGGTGATATTGTCGTCGGCCACGTGCAATTTCAAGCTCAAGTGCGGGCCTTTGTCAACTGAGACCTTTCACATCCGGTATGTCCATCACATCAGTTGGAATGCATCACTAATGACTACCGTTTGAGCACAACTCCTACTGACCGAACCCTTGATATCCAGGCATTCTCGACGATAGGAACCTCCTCGATATTCAGATGAAAGCCCATTCCCTGCAATGGAAACAAATGGTTTTAGTACACGGCTACCATTCTGCCTCGAGCCCGACATAGGAGCCTTTTGGCACATTCTGTCATATAGATCGGCGGCATAACAAAGCAATTGTTCAATTGCAGTCTGTAGTGGGATAAGTCCAGCGCTAACCTCGTTTCTTTATCTGTGTAGTGAATCTCATCTCGGAGAACGGAACTCATAAAGCGCCTTTGTCTTAGTAGTCGTGCAATGAGTCCCTCGACACAAACGCTCGGATTCAGGGACTGGGTATATAAGGGGTCAGAGACCACTTGTTCAGTTGCTCTTTTCGTCTGTTCCTTCCCGTTTCTGTCTCTCTTTTCGTCTCCCCTCTCGTTCCGGTTTTGGTGGTTATTTGGGTTCGGGCTACGGCTGCTTTATTGACTAAACACCTCGACATTCTTTACGATTCGCGTTCGATACGACGGTCCAACGACACATACGATCCTTCCGCCTCTAACACGATTGCAGCGCAATCTCCACACTCCTCAACGTCAACACATTCTACGTTATTCTTAATTACACGTCTTCGCATTCGCCGTTATAATGGCTTCAACCGATTTTGTGAGTCAACTTGCTTTCGCATTTGGGCGTTCTGTTGACCTTAGCCGCTCAGTTCGACTGCCCGCGCTGCAAGCGACCCTTCAAGCGTAAAGGAGACCTCAACCGTCACATCCAGCTTCACACCAACCACAGGTCAGTTTGTTTGTTTCTGCGCTACGCCGGAATCCTTCTGACGCCATGTACAATAAATAGGCCACATAAATGCGAGCATTGTCAGAAGGCTTTCTCGCAAGCTTCGGGACTCAAGACCCATTTAAACACACAGTAGGTCCCCACGTTCGGGCTGCTATATACGTGATATTGACCACAAGCTCTTTCAGCACGGGAGAGAAGCCCTATGCGTGCAGAATTGTCGG
The DNA here is from genome assembly GCA_017499575.1 of Sanguinoderma rugosum. Taxonomy (NCBI): domain Eukaryota; kingdom Fungi; phylum Basidiomycota; class Agaricomycetes; order Polyporales; family Polyporaceae; genus Sanguinoderma; species Sanguinoderma rugosum. The sequence goes on along the minus strand of VTPW01000003.1, from coordinate 1,478,453 downwards.
CTGCTCGTCGCGATTTGGAGACCCATCGTCGCGTACTCGCCATTGCAACGAAGTCCATCGCGTCAGGGGTGTATTTGTATGCCCGATCGACGGCTGCACTTCTTCGTGAGTGTCCCTCGATGGTTTTCCGCACCGATCCTAATAGTCTCAATATTAGAATAAAGCGGCGATCTGCGTTTGCAAAGCACATCAAGAGCCACGATATCGAAGCTTCGAAGGAGCTCATAGACAACTGTTTCCAAGCGGACACGCCAGGACGCAAAACTACGGCTCTGTTCGGCGGACACATTGGTGTCAGGGAGTTCATCCAGCCACCCGCCAACACACAACCTCAGCAACCGATTTCTCCTCCAGCCTTGGCACCTCCTTTTGGTGAGCACTACCTTGTTCTGATTCCTAGTGACGCCTTTACTGATGCAGATCGCACAGTCCCACAGCCACCTCAGAGCATGCTAAACGACTTCCCATATCAGATGCACTATCCATACTTTATGCAAAGGCCGCAACGAATGGAACCCAACCAGATGGCTTACCAGTTCCATCTTGTAGACGATGTTTTGGGGCAGTACAGGCAAACACTCGCGGAGGCGCCTGCATTCCCTGGCGTCAGCATGGACGGCCTCCTTCAAATGGAGCTCATGCCTGGGTCTTCCCAAGTAACGCCTGCTATGCAACTAGCCCCTCTCCCCGCCGTTGCATCATCTTCATCAGCGACGAACGAGTACAGGCCCAGCACTCCGCCACCACCACCACAAGGCTATCATATGCCGGCATATCCAGAGACACCCGAGCTCTCTGCTTCGACTTCATCAACCCCTGCATCAACGCCACCTTCAGCCGCATCCCTCCTGTCGACACCGCAATTCACGCCAGACCACTCTTTGCCTACGCTGGGCTTGTTCGGTGGTGGCATGGGCGGGAAGGTACTGTTTCCCGAGTACCAACAAAACTTCCTTCCCCCTCAGAACTACGACGCCGTCGATGACGAACTCTACCGAAGTCTATTCAGTACTGTCTGACCGCGTCGCTTATTTATTATATTGTACAGCTCTGCCCTTGTGACTTGGACTTTTGCACATCCTCATTCGTTTATGTTGTATTCATATATGCCATGTATCAATAATAACTCGCTGAACTCCTATATACCCCTTCCTGATGATCTTGTTGGCGCTTTGACGCGACGGAGCGAAGCCAAAGCAAGTGCAAATAAATCAACGGCTGAATTTTTCCGGCGCTTCTGACTTGGTGATTTACTATTGCCACACTTGTACCATATAATCTCCCCCTCCTCATCACATCACACTGCTTGTTAGACGCCCACTCCAGATATCCTGCCTCCTCCTGGTACCCAGTTGTTGCCCTCCTGCTCGTCGCCTCTCGCGTTCTGGAATGCTAGCAACGCCCCTCTACCAAGCGCCCCCACAGTTTTCTCCGAAGCTGGATTCTGAGGACGTGCAATACCGACCAACGAAGGATCTGGAGGCCTTCAACAAGCTGCTACCCCCTGCAATTGAATTCGTAGAGGGATCTTCGTCTGGCGCCCTAGCTGTACCAGAAGGCAAATACGAGCCCATCAATGCGCCCCCGGCCGTGAATGGGGTCAAACCCACTAAGCCTGAGGTTCGTGGCGCTCTAGCGAAGCTGTATGGCTGCTGATGGACAGTATATGTAGCGCCAGGATGCTCCTAAGGCCTCTACATCTGCGCCAGTTACCTCTACACCATCGTCTTCTCGCAAGAAACGCGCCTCGGTCTCACTATGGCCCCATCCAATAGATATGTCGTGGCCAGGGAACTGTTCTCTAGGCAAAGGGTTGCACAACTCAGGGAACTCTTGTTTCCTGAATAGTGCTCTGCAGATATTGCTTCACACTGCACCATTGCTTCAAGTGACTCTCAACCACATGAAGAACGAATGTAAGTACAAAGGCAAGGGCATGCTGCGCTGTACTTACCTCTCCCAGGTCGCGTCAAGGAGGACTTCTGCATGACTTGCGCTTTCCGATCTGTAGTCGTGAAGTCACACGGAGGCAAGAACGCCTTCATGCCTTCGGAGATCGGGATCAACTTGAAACGTTAGTATCCACATCTTGCTCAACTTCCGCATACCGACGCGCTACCGCAGACATAGCCAAGCACATGAGAAAGGGGAGGCAAGAGGATTCGCACGAGTTCTTGCGTTATGCCATTGATGCGTTCCAGAAGACTTGCTTAGCTGGGTTTCCTACGTGAGTTCGGCCCAGCACCATAGCCTGCGCCCAGCTCACCTAGGCTTCCAGCAAACCAGACCACGAAACAGCGGAGACAACATGGGTGCATAAGATATTCGGTGGCAGGTTACGTTCAAGAGTAACATGCGGGTCTTGCCAACACAATAGCGACACCTTCGACAGCATCCTGGATTTGAGCTTGGACATCCACAACACGAGCTCACTGAAAGATGCCCTCCGCAAATTCGGTGCTATCGACCACCTGAAGGGTGCGGATAAGTATAAATGCGAAAAGTAATGATTCTGCTCCTCTTTCAAGCACTTTGCTGACCGTCTCTAACAGATGCAAAAAGCCTGTCAACGCCCAGAAACAGTTCACCATCGATGAAGCTCCTCGCGTTCTAACGGTGCACTTGAAGCGTTTTTCACCGCTGGGTCGAAAGATTGCCAATCATGTCGCATATGATGAACGGGTCACTCTTCAACAGGTCATGAGCGAGGGCAAATACGGCCCATCGTATTCGCTTTACGGCGTCATTTGCCATGCGGGTGGTGGTCCCAACTCTGGTCACTACTACGCCTTCGTCAAAAGCAAAGAAGGGCGCTGGTTTGAAATGAACGACGAGTCGGTCTCGATGGCGAGAGGGACGCCTCTGAACATAAAAAACGCATATATGCTGTTCTACCTTCAGAACAAGGGCGAGGGACTCGAGGCTGCTGTCAATTCTACATCCAACGGACATCTGGTGACGAAGTCGGGTCTTGCGGCATCGATGAAGAAGAGGCGGGTGGATGAAAACGAGGACGTGATTATGGCGGACGAAGACACCGGCGTTAAGGTCGACAAACCGTTCATTGGCCCCCTACTTCCTTCACCGATGAAAGATGCGTCTTCATCACCTGTAAGGACGCCTTCGAAAATAATACCACCCTCCGGTCCCGACCCACAGGCTTACAAAGTGAAGCAACGTATCCAACTCGCATCTACATCCAACGGCCTCAACAGCCTGGCCGCCTACGGCTCCGACGACAGCGATTCTGGTGTCAATCCCACGACCGGAAACGGATCACGCTCCGCTCCTCCCTCGTCACCGCTATCTGAACGCCCGTCCTCCCCCGCCCAAGCCCCAACACCCGTGTCCTCCAAAACCATCCCAGCGACCAGTTTTTATGGGAGTTCAACTAACAGCAAAAAGCGGAAATCCCCCGACACAGCGAGCGACTCTACCCCCTCCGATGTCAAGAAGTATGCGACTACTAAAATACCTCTCGAATCTCCTTCCAACCGCACACCTTGGAAGGTGCCCAGAGGCTTGGACCCCTACGGTGGTATGGTCAAGAACAAGTACAAAAGTAGACATAGAGCTCCATGAGGAGGTTGATCCTCTGAACGGACATATGGACTTGATGATTCAGTGATATACTTATTTTGCAACAACATTAACTTGCTTCGCGCTTGATCCAAGCCAACTTTCTAACCACTCGAACTGTAAAACCTGTAGTAGTTGATCAATGATAACATTAAAAAGCTTGATACAGAGTATGTAGAAAGTTGTGTTGGCTGGCCAACACGGAAATAATTCATCGTTCCTCCAAAGTGCAATGGTGGAGGTTCACCGCAACACAGCAAGTTTAGTTATGCCGTCGAATGCGTGTCTACGTGCAGAACAATGCCGAGTGTTGGGATGTCCCAAAAGAAGCACTTCAACGGCAATGACAGTTGTACCAGGGAATAATGTATGGTATTAATATCAAACTCCTATAGTTTGGCCTTAGGCTTGTCGGCAGTGAAAGAAGCAGTTTGTGCGTTCTGCTCGCGGCCGTCTTCCCACCAAACGACAGTTACAGTTATATCGTCACGGTAGCGTCTTGAGTAAGGGGCAGGTATACTTAGGAGCCAACGTAATTTGCCTTCATCACCCCCTCCAAATGCGTTACGAATTAGATGCGTGCTGAGGTTATCGTCAACGAAGGCCCATGAACCTTCACCGTCTTTGTTCTTCTTGTTCTTCCCCTCGACGCCCAGGGAGCCGGTGGAAGTCGGTACTCTAGATGATAGCTCCGATTTCGAGACTCTGCCTTTGACGCCAGCTAGATGCCCGCCAACGAGCTTGACGACGTCGTCATTGGATAGTTGGTCCCAAAGCCCGTCCGTGGCGAGAACCAGGAAACGCAAAGCGGGGGAAGTAGAAGGCGAGGAAGACTGATCCAGGGGCGGCAACGAGAGTTTGTGATGCTTCACAACAGGTTGTGCGGTAACATAAGGAGGGGTTTTGAAAGAGGAGGGGGGTGGCCGCATTGAACGGCCGTTACCAGCAAGAAAAGCCTCGCTTAGGCTGACCGACTGTCTATTAGCTACGGTGACAAAGGAAGAGAACTAACGTACACTTCTTGAACCTCTCGAGGCCATTTGTAGCGAGCGTCGCCAAACGCTCGGGAGGGCTCAAGTCCACCGAGGATCCGACCCTCACGCACAACTTGTTCTCCGGGGTGCTCCGCTTGAACTCTACAGAAGTATGAGTTAGTGGCATATATGCGCCTGAAAACGAAGTAGATACCTTTGGATCTCGGAGGGGTTTCTTCCGGTCTGGTCTTCGCTCAATACTTCGATTCGCCACGTTCCCTTGCCATCGTCTGTTGGCCCCCATACACCAGCGACTGCTCTGCTATCACCTGTGCACGCGACGTAAAGATTGCGGTGAGCCGTATCGAAGAGGGCCATTAAGGCACAACTGCCTGCAAAAATGTTCGTGAGCACGATAAGCACCTGCAAGGATAACGACGAACCAGAGATAGCGGGAAGCATCGTCTGCAAAGCCATGGGGTGCTGACTGAGATCTGGTATCTTCTTATCCTTGAATGATTGTCCGTCCATATTGTTGGCCAGCACTCTTAACGGTGCATTAATAAGCTCGTTGTCAAGTTTCTTGAAGGCATTCTGAATTGCCTCTGAAACCACGGTTGGGTTCGAGTCCGAAACGGCCGGGGTCGTTGGAGATGATGTTGACCACATACTTCTTAGATAACTAGACTGAGCGGAAGTCTTTTGTTTTGGAATGAGCGACGAAAGCTCCAGCGCGACAGCATTAATCAAGACGCGCGAAAGCAGCTTTGAGGTTTCATATCCTCCATGGCCATCCATAACGGTATAGAAAAGCCAGTCTCCGGGTCCAGATGGATCCTCTGGATCTCTAGCAATAACTTGCGACGCATTAGCGTCCTCTATGGGATCATTCGACGCCAATGTCGCCGTCGTGTGCTTCCAGACAATCCCGCCGGGCCTTGCCCTCGCTTCTTCGGACGCATGTTCTCGCACGCGTGCGTCGACCTCCGACATGGGCAGCAAACGCAGAGTCTTGTTTGTCATCACGACTTTGCCGTCTTCGCCTTTAGATTTGACGGGCAACTCGAAAGTCTGGTTTCTGGTGTAATAGTACCTGTAAAAGGCGTATCCCGATGCGCCGACTACACCTGTGGCAGCTATGGGCTTCCAAGCATTCCGTAGCATAACCAACGACGTGTGCCTGTAACACACATGGTAGTGGTACGAAAGAAAGAGATTTACGGCTGGGCTCACCTGGGTAGAGGAAACAAAATCCGCTCAATTATACGGGTATTCAACACAGATTTTTCCTAGTGCAGTGGTGTGTCGCGCTCAAGCACGGGTCCCGACGTCGTGCGCGTCGTCTTCCAAGATTCTTGACCCGCCGCGAACGCGCCTATTCTTGAGCTTGAGTTCGAGTGTGACGACGTCCTCGAGAGTCGACAGTGGGAGACTTTCCCACACCTCCGAGATCCCGACGGCGCGGAGGCGGAGATAAACACGTGGCTTTGTTGAGACAATGAGTGGTCGGAGTCAGACACGGTTGGACTCGTCCAAATCTCGGACCAATGCAGAATTCGACAGCCATCATCAAATTTGAACTGTAACTTTTACAAGCAGTGCCCCTCCGTGTACCATACCCGAATACCCTGTAAATCCCCCCTCAAGCTTCCATGAATCCACCAGAACCAACGCCACCGTCAATTGTGAGTCAGAAAGTGCATATGAACGCAACACGTCCTCAAGATTCTCAGAAGATGAAAAGCCCTGAAACTGCGCAAATACTGCTGCCAGCGTCGCCGTCAACGGCGACGGCGACACCAGCTAGGTCGCGCAGGCAAGCCCAAAAGTTCGATCAGCCGACGCCTGAGCAACTCGCCAAACTGGGCATCAAAGTCAGAGACTTTGCGTATGAGAGCACCCTGCCCCCTATCCGCGCATATGTCCCTCGCCAAATACAGCCGAGTCGCCTGCCCACCGATCCAGATGTCTTTGGTGGGCCATCAGAACAGCGCTCTGTGCAGCGGATCATCCCCCCTTACCCCCGACACGTCCGCCAGCCGGCGTACGCTGATCTGAGGGCGCTGAATGTGGAGGCGTCGCTTGGCTTAGTGAGCTCGTCACAGCAGAGTGACTACTCCGCGCCGTCCAGCTCGCAGCCCCCGCCATCGTACTACGAGTCACAGGCATCCGAGCCGTATATCCGCACGCCGACAGTCACGCCGAATGGGTCTCTGCAATGGGACGTCGAGGACACGAGCGCGGTGCCTGCTTCGCAGCTGGAACCCAACACTGAGCCAGAGCTACTGTCGTACGCTGACCTAGGTTTCCGCGACCCCGACGAAACGCCAGAACAGTTGCAACGCAAAGCATCTCTCGTGCCTACAGAAGTTGGCTCGAACTTCTCTTCCCCGCTGTCATCACCCCCGGGATCCCTTCCTTTGATCCCCCCTTCCAGTACTACTCCCGCTGCTCCATCTCCGCCTGCTGCACCTGATGCACCACCGCAAACCAAGCAAGATACAACACATCAACCCCCACCTTCGGAGCCCTTGCCAGACACTGCCTCACCGCGCTACTACCTCCGCAAACGCCCAGCACCTCCCTCCCCAATATCAGCCGCCTCAACCCGCCCGAGTTCACGTGTACGACGGCTTCCCCCGCAGCCCACAGTCACACCACCACACGCAACTCATCCGCCACATCCCCCAATTGCCACGGTGCAATCGGCGCATGCTAAAGCCAAACCACGCAATGGACACAATTCCCCTCGACCAGTCGCCGTGCGCAGGTCAACAAAAGCAACACCCGTCAGATGATCATAAATTATCATCTTTACGGTGTTTGGTGTTCTCTAGCCTCCTCAGATGGCATAGGTGGCATATACCATTCGTGGGCAATGCGTCTCCTACCCCTTCGTTCATTCTTCTTGCACCCATTCCTTCCTTCCTTCAGCTTCCCCTGCTCTTCTCTCAGTACATAAGCATATTCAACCGCCCCGCTGGATCAAGCATTTGCATTTGCATTCGTTCCCTCACCTTTCATTGGCTTGTATCTTTATTCTGGCCTCGCCCCCTCACTTCCATGTTGTTCTTGTTCTTTCCTCACGGCTGTACGTACGTAACTGTTTTGCAGTAGTAACTTTAAAGTTGAGGACGACTAGAAAGTTACTCAGTTGCTCGTGTAATTGTAGCCCATCGCCATTCGATCACATTCACATTCTCTGCCTCTTAGCAAGTGTATACGTACGACGCAATTGTACTCTCTCACTTTCACTCTCACTCCCATCCAAAGCAAGTATAAACCTTGATGTACACCATATACAAGTGGCTTCCTTTGACATACACATGTGCCCATTTCCGAGGCACGTTGGCCCACAAACATAGACTATGCTGGCATAATGATCAGGCTAAGTCTCAGGTTATATCCAGAGCGTGTGCGTAAAGCCACCGACATGAAGCATGACATCACGATCGAAGTACGTTCGCAGTAACGAATGAGAAACGAGCCATTCGGCCATTCGGATTCAAGGGAATAAGAATTCAACTCGCTCAACGTTCAACAATGATCCAGATCCAAAACCCAGAAGAAGTGAATGATTTGAACGCTAGGGACAACGACGCGGGGGCTATTGAGGCAGCATGACCTCACCCGTGCACCTGCTGATACCGCTGATAGAGGACACGAATGGCAATTAATTCATAGCATAACGCGACCCGTGCGGCATTCGCAGCCGATATATACAAAGCAACTACATAGTAACTCTTCACCTGAAATAAACGATCCGTGTACCCTTCGTACCACCTGCTCTATGAGGCCGAGTCGATCCGTTGAACGAGTTCTAGCCCACGACGCGTTGTATCGATCCCTGGCTTCCTCGCGAAGCTGCCGTCACATAGCACTATCCTCGGTACTTCCGCGGAACCAAAAATCCTGCTGAGTATCCTGGTGATTTTCTAGATAGATAAACGAGAAACGCCAGGTCGCCAGTCACTTATAGTCAGGATATTCAGAACTCAGCCGCGTTCGAAACCCTTCGAAACCGTCCGCTTGGTCGCAGAGCGATAGGAGGGCGATGATCCATCCGAGAGTTGTTCCTTTATCTGGCGCGTCGATGCCAACTGGCTGGACAGCGGCGGAATCCACGCCATAGAAATGCATGTGGGTTCTAAGAGAAAATTTAGTGCAGGAATCCAGGCGTGCAGGTGCGAGGGGCAGCGCGAACAAAGAACGTTCTGATTAGGCAGGCCAGAACTTAGCAAGTTGGGTGCCTTTGCCAGCTAACTATGTCGAGCCTGGGGAGTCACCGATCACTGAGTAGTGAATTAGTGGATGCTGAGCAACGGAACGTCTCGGAAGGCGGCGGTACGGTGGGGATTTGCAACTTGGGGAAGTACGCATGGAAGCCTCGATGGTCGCACTAGGTACTAGATGCGCTGATTCCGCAGGCGAAGAAGGCATCTTATCAATACCTAGCACACTTGCGAAGTTGCCGTAGGCGTTAGTGCTGGCGGGCTATACTCACGCGGGTAAATGGTCTATTATTGGGATGGCGAAGATGGGAGAACACTCACCTCGCCAGAGTACGACTATGATGGGACTATGAATGACTCTGATTCTCTGATTTGATCCAGAATCCAGATACCGTCATGGGGAAGGGGAAGAAGTATGCCGTATGTGTATTTTATTCCGTTTCGGCGGCGGAAGTTGTTGTGCGTCATGCGTCATTCCGGCGGAACGATCACAGCGTCTGGAGTTCTTGCAGGGCTCACCTAGACCTGGCTGTCGAACTAATTCTCCTGGCCGAGGGCAAATCTAACGGAGGTACGATGTCGGGATTTATGCTGTTGGCGTTGGGAGGCTGGCCGAGCCAAGGATAGCTTGAGCTATGTATGTACGGGCTTTGAGCACGCAAACAAGCAAGACGCCTGGTGCATTGTGTACGTGGAATTCGAGTATAGCCGAGATAGATCGTCGACGTGGTCTGGGGTACTTATCTGAGATTCTGAGACCGCCCGTGTGTGAGAGAATATGTCACAGGATAGTACTTCCACTTCTCCGGAAATACATCGTTCGTCCCCGGTGTATGAGAGAACTACGGCCTAGGACCAAGGAGTTGTAGCAGCGGGAGAGGGAATTACCTCCAGGGCATGGAAGCTCGAACGGCATGGTACGAAATTAGGGGTCCAGCAGAGGCTGAATGATCCTAGACGGCATTCGTCTTGCCTTGGATTGGGTTGGACTGATAAAGTTGTGAGAGAAAGGTGCTGAGCTGGAATTTGCTGGTAGTAAAATGACATGGAATTCGAAGGCCATGGGAATGCGGGGTACGAGTTATCGCAGACTGGGGCAGCATGGCCAGGCTATCCACCTTGGATCCCATCGTCCGACATCGCCATAAAGCCAGAAAGTTAACGGCATGTCCAGATCCAACGTATTGCATGGGGGGCGGGCAGTACGCGATTCGTTCATTTCAATTAGAGACAACACGCGGAGAAACTTCTTGAGAACGAAATCAACGCCTTCCTGAGGAAGAAGGCAGTCTGTTCGTCAGCTGGTGCCTAGCCATTAAAATAAAGTGTACATGTACAGCACCGTCGCCCCTTTCCTTTTAGTGTCGGGTCAGCCAGGGTGTGTGAGATCCTGCAGAACAACTTGGAATGCTACGGAATAGCTGAGAACCATATCTGTGGGCACGTTCGAAGGAGCATGAATCGGCCACACGCCTTCCCACAGCAACAGCAGAGAAATTTGCCTGCCTCACGGAGGCCATGCTCCCTCACACCCCTTCCTCAGGAATCCTAGTTTCGCGGCCGAAGGCCATAATATCGATATTATCACTGATCTGCGAACGTGCTCGATGGCTAATCAGCTGTGATATTTCGCCATAATGAAATTGCAATGGCGCACTGGGAATATTATAGACGAACGATCGATCAAAGAGTGTAGAAGCAAGTCATACAAACCCGGTCATCATGACTCTACCCAGAGCACTGGCCCGGAGGCAGCCCGTCGTCCGTGGATTTAGATAAACCACTTAAAAGTTGCATATGGGTCTGCTGCAGCGCGACATGCGCGACGCTGCATTCGGCGTGTCGCAGAAGTGGTGGTGGCTGTCGTTGCGGCGTATTGGCGGCAAATGAACGACTGCTTGATTTTCTTCTGCATAAAATGGAGGCGGTTGGAAATTCAAAGAGGAACTGGCGGGGTGCCGGTGATCGGTCCGGGCCGGCAACTGAGGCGGAGATTGATAATTTTGAATAATTCAAGATCAGAGATCATCGGCAGGGTATACTACTATACTAACACCTGCTAAGTTAATAAATGGTATATATATTCGGGCCCATAATTCTACGGAATTCCTACTGCTCACCCAATGAACCCCCTCTACGAGTCCCAAGCCCAGTTCACCATCTCCCTCCTCCCCGTCTCTCTTTCGCTCGTGCACATCCCCCGCTCCCGCCTCACCCAGCTCTCCCATCCAGTCCTCCGCCTCATCCTCCAGCCGAAGCCCGCGTTCCTGAACATCACCTGCAATGAAATAGAGCTCAGCCTCTTCGCAGAGCACCAGATGCTCGAGGACTTTGAGCTGCTCGCTCGTCGCGACCGCCAGCGGCAGCGGGCACGCTCAGGCTCCAGTGCGAGCAGGAAGAGCAGCTCCAGTAGCCTCGTGGAACCGGTGGAGATGTCGTACGAGAGGTGGAATGTTCTCCAGATTGACTCGCATAGCGATGCGCTAGGTACGCCCCACGCCGTTCTTCTATCAAGTCACCCAATTTACCCTGTCCGAAGAGAACGCCGGTTCCAGGGTGAACGAGCTGTCGGCACCGCTAGCTGCTGCAGGTATATCTATCCTGTACCAATCTTCGTATATGAGCGATTTTATATTTGTACGTTACGAGGCACACTCGCACCGTCTTCATGTTGAATTGCTTCCCCCTCGCTAGGTTAAGGAATCTCGATTGCACGAGGTGATGAGTCTGCTCGCCCAGGCGGGATTTGACCTGTACTCTGCTACTCAGGATCCATGGACATTGTCACCGACATCTCACGACATCAATGCAATGGTCGACATGTCCACAACTACGATATTGACCAAGTCTCGCAGTAGCATGGACGTAACTGCGTCGGCGTGCACATCTCCCAAAAGCCAGTCGCCTGAGCGAACTAGACCGTCGCTACAACGTCAAAAGTCACACTCGCCTACAAACGTTGATATAGATGTCCTAGACCCCGACCTCGCTTGCGTAGGTCTCTCCGAGGAGAACATTGATATCTGGAGTCTGAAGATCATAAAACTCGTTGCGTTCCCCGACCTCATCCACTCATGTCGTAAATCGTCAACACCCGCTCCCATATCAAAAGCCGGACAGTATTCGGCACTATTCGGCGCCCCATACAGCTCGCTGTCGCCGACTTCCTTAGACTCCCCCTTATCGTCATATTCGACATCAAGTGACGAAGAAGGGTACTTTTCCCAGTCCCCCAAAGATGGGAACTACTCCAATGGCTCTCTGACGTCCGCCTCGCGCTCCTACACGGACCTATCTAATCTAATGCCGAATACATCTCCCCTGAAGTCGGCCTCAAAACACGTCGTTCCCTCCGCCCCCCTTGATGCTCACAAACTATCGAACTCCCTCATCTCCTTCCAAAAAGATTCTTCCGTGTCCTTCTTCAGCTTCACAAGGACATCAGAAGGTTCGTCGTTAACGTTAGACGTGTCACTCCTTGCCACGCTCTTCCCGCCTCAAGAACGGTTCATGGTCATATGTAGCGGAGAGTTTGATGCACTCAGCGAGTCCGAGCTCGATGACCAGGACTGGGATGCCCCAAGTACCACGCACAAGTGTCTCCAGATTGACCTGCGGCGTTTCGGATTAGGTATGTCTACCCATCTCCTTTCTCGTCCATCCTTCTGATCATCATTTCTTCCCTCTTATCTCTCCTTCCACTGCGTCGGCTCTGCAGATAAACACGGTCTTGTGAACCGCTTCTCCAGAGTTCTTGAGGAGAATCATATCAACCACATGTATAGCTCGACGTTTAAGACGGCAAACCTACTGGTAACTCCTTCCTCTTCTCGTTACCGAGTCCAGACCTCGCTAATGTGATGTCATTCTTGTGTTCTCCCATAGGTTGATAAACGCCATGCTCTCCGCGCTCAGAGCCTCCTTCGTGCCTGTTGAGGACCCCCTCAGTGGGAAAATACCCGTTCATCAACTATATTATTTCTCTTACGGAACTCTGGATACCCTCGACCCATACCACATAACATTCCCGCAGAAGCACGACTCGGCAACGAAAAACACCCCATTCTTGATTTCCCGCCCTCCCAAGCACCCTGTTTGCACAATGGAACCGAGCCTTAGCGTCATCGCCATCCGATCTTCTTCGCATAAATGTTGAATTCATTCATCTAGTCCTTCTAACACGGACACGGACGATATACCCCTTCCCTCCCCCTAGCGAACCCTCCCTAGCCATCGCTTCCGCGATTCCATTGTTTACAGCCCTCCCAATCCTCCCGGTCGCTGAATATTCGGCCACCTCGCACATCCATCGCACCCTTCAACCGACCCCAGTCCGAAATCCGCCATCCAGTCATCGGCCATCCATCAACCAACCGCTTAGCATCGTTTACTTATACATCCTCCTCTCCCTTCCTCCATGCATCCGCATATGTACATAGCATCACGACATAGCATCGGTATTTATCTCGCCTCCTACCCCATGCACTTAAGTTGATTGACCAATTTACACACATATGTTGTTGTATTCATATCGTGTATGAACCCCCTTTCGTTTCCGAGTCTTGCTCACCGCCGACGAGATGTGTAATACATAACGTAGATACGGATACACCCTTGGAACTTTCGAATTCCGTACCGAAGGATGTACTATCAAGGTAGTTTTTGGACCTTGTACGCTTAGGTGAAATGAAGTGTCGCAACTGATAGGCGGGCGCGTATGAGGTAGATAGACACCGGGTATGTAGAGGCGTACCCGTAACAATGACATTGACTGATGCTCAAATGCGGCTCCTTGCCGTCCGTTGAACCTGAAGGCCTGGCGACCCGAGATATGGAGGAATCTGGGCGGAACGTTCGATCGCGTTTGTCTACAGTGCCGTCGGAGTGCCGCTACGCGTTTTAGGCACGCACAATCCATCACTTTCCTCGTGCTTCCACTATGACGAAACAATCTGATTCCGGGCGGAGTGCATGAATATTATCAGATAAGATCAGATACATTATACAGCGCATCCACTAGAACTCCTTCTTTGCGAGCGACTCTCGCGAAGATTGAGGATCAACGGGGCCTTCTTCAGGTCTTCTGCCACTCACTTTTACGAAGCTCTCCATGGCGTGATCGGCACCGGACATCCATTGGAACAGATCCCTCAGGAAGCTTGGGAGGATAGGCATGAATGGTGCGAATTGAGTGTAGAATGGCATCATGAGAGTTTGGGAGTGTTGTTCGTCCATGGCGGCGATGATGGATTTGACTACTGTTACCGGGTGGAGGGACGGCGCGAGGAATTTGAACAAGGGCCAGGTGGGGAGTTTCGTGGTGGAGAAAAGGGGAGTAAGGACGTGCCCGGGGGTGATAAGCGTCGTGCGGATCTGGGGACAGTTGTATCTATAGACATATGAGCGACGAGTGGGGTTGTGTAGCAGAATGTGTCAGACCTTTTGTCAAGCTCATATCGCAAAGACTCGTTCAGCAGCACCAGAGCCGCTTTCGATGCACAGTAATCGGCTACAAAAATATTAATACGGCATCTTCAACACGAGAGTTAGATACGTACTCATTTGCGCTGAACCAACGAGCCCCATGACAGAGGACATCGTGAACTAGGGAAGTCTTCGACAAACGTTCATTAATGAAAACGGCATGGAAAACGCACGATGTGCCCGGATTTAGCCTCGATCATGCCGGGTAAGAAGGCTTTGAGGGTCCAGAAGTGAGCGAGCGTGTTCACATTGAATGTCCTGGAAGCCACGTTTAGGGTATGTGATGAAAAGGGAGGGAGGGGTACGTACTGTTTAACATCCTCTGGTGACAAGTCTAGAATCAGTTTGCCTTGTACTACGCCAGCGTTATTTACAAGGACGGTCGGTTGTCCGATCTACACGTCCGTTGGCTCAGCCTACACGCACGAGAAGGACACGACATACCTCTTCAATAATCTGCTTAGATACAGCTTCGACCTCCTCCCACTTAGATACATCGCACTTATAATAAGTTATGTTATCTATAAGTAAAAGTCAGTCCTAGTTAGACATCAGATACACGGCTACTCACAATTTTCGGTCTGAATCGGGTTGACATCCAGAACAACGACGTTTACATTTCGAACGGCAAGCGTATTTGCAAGCAGTTCTCCAATTCCAGACGAACCTGCACTGAAGTTAAGCCTCAAGCCACAGGGCAAGTGCAAAAATCGTACCACCGGTTATAACAACAATCTGTTCACCCCAGTCGAAGCGACCAGGTCCAAACAGCAGGTTGCCTTGATTGCGGTAAAGTCTTGAGTACCATTTGAAGAACCCTGCGCTCATCGTTCGTCATTCGTTCTTTGTATACAGCAAAGGGGACCCACAGAAGAATGAAATGGCCACATAGTATACACCAGATATGACCACCACAGAATCCGTGACCTTTGCGCCCAGAAAGAGATAGAATATCGGTATGAAGAAAGTAAAGAATGGACCTATGGGTGAGGTGTCAGTTCCGCATTTTGCTCTCTTGAAAGAAACGCACTGAAAGCCGTATGAGCCAGAACTTTCACGACCAAGTCAATGTCCAAGCTATCAAAGATTGGAGAAGGGTCGGAGTAGCTGGGTTCTTCTGACATGGTTAAAGGAAAGGTAGAAGTTGAAGAGAAGGATGGAAGGCGCAGCCTTTCTATCGCAAATATTCAGTCTTTGATGTGATTCTGAAACTTGATGGTCGCAGTGATATGTCGTGCATACTATCGACCCCTAATTGGGTCTACACGTGACTAGACGCGACTGGGCCTTGCCCGCCACTGGCTGACTGCACCTTGACTTCGACATTCGTTAGCCTGAACCGCTGCAATTGGCCGCAATGTATCAAGAGGCGGGTGCACATTATTGCCCGCAGCTTTCCTTACTGACGATATCCCGCTTACTCAGATACCGAACCCGAGTGCAAGTTACCAGAATACCAACGGTCGCGGCGCAGCTGCCTTTCCGATGGCGGGACAGTTTTCAAATGAATATGTTTGCCAAATATCCGGGGGACTTGTACCACCGGCACCCGCCCTTCAGTTCTCTCATTCGGACTACTCTTCATCGTCTTCGGGACCGCCAACGCCCCTCAGCGAAACGATCGATTCGTATGCCTCGCCAATGTCGATTGATGCCGAAACTCCGAGATTACCGTCGGTGAAGACGTATGCAGATGCTACAAATGTACTCGCTAGTCTCTTCTTCTCGTAGACTACGAGGTACTAAACGAATTGTGACAGCTTGCCGCTGAATTCCCTTCTATGGCCTCTGCAATTCTTGGGCAGCCGCTTTCGCTGGAACCTTCTGGAGACCATCAGGATGACATGGGTCCGAAGCACACCATGGAACGACCTAACTGGGCCTTGGCGAGCGACCCGGAAATTGAGCTAGGCGAGTCTGACGAGCAAAGTCCATCCCCAGGAACCCAATCCGAGAAACAACGCGGTCGCTTGCGCACTCGGAAGAACCGGTCTGGCCGACGCGGTGGGCGATCTAAGGTCCAGGCTAAGTTAGACCAGCATCTTCCGAAGGATCGTCGAATTTCGAGGGCGAAATCCAGTCCGTACT
This sequence comes from Sanguinoderma rugosum, assembly GCA_017499575.1. Lineage (NCBI taxonomy): Eukaryota > Fungi > Basidiomycota > Agaricomycetes > Polyporales > Polyporaceae > Sanguinoderma > Sanguinoderma rugosum. The sequence goes on along the minus strand of VTPW01000003.1, from coordinate 1,462,096 downwards.
ATCAAAGTTCCGATACGGGCAGCCGCGTTCGCCTTGACCGTGGTACGCTCAACCAGATACAAGGCTACTTACAAGAGAGCATACCTTTCGGCCGAACGCAGAGGCCTATGAGCAGCGACGCAAAAAATCTTGTGCTACCATCCAGCGAACAGGAACCCAAAGCTGTGCTATTCCACGCGTACTCGTTGGGGGCTGGCCATGGTGCACCAGCCGCATCGAAGACGATCAACATCCCCCATGGTGGCGTTCAGGTTCAGGTTCAGCCTTGGGCAAAGTCGTCGATTGCTTCCGTCCCTGCCGGAGGCATACCCCCGCCTGATAATAACCGATCCATGGACTGGAATATCGCTCGCAGCGGCCTGTATATTGGTGCATCCCAGCCTTATCTGGACACGAGGAACTCAGCTCACGCGCACAATAACCCCGGGATTAATAAGATCGCCGAACCACAACAGCACCTGCGACATAGTACAGCTGGCTCGTCTCTGTCTGCCATTCCATCTACTCAGCCTGTGTCTCTTCTCGGTATCTTGAATGATCCCAAGCATACTCCGATGCCGCTACCTCAGTCTCAGCAAGCTGGACTAAATGGCGTAAATGCTTTTCTGCCCACCCAGCGCCTCGGACGCATCTCCCTTAATTCTTCTTCGTCGACCTTGTCTCTCGCCGGACAGCTACCCGCCTTCCGGTACGAAGCTGCGCACTCGCAACAAGACGCTAGCTTGTTATCACCTGGCTCGCAACTTGTGACTCTCGGGGACGCCGTCGCTTCACTTTGTCTGATGGAGGATGACGATGACCTATGACCCCAGCCTTTCTTGCAATATATCACAACCATCAGCCACCACTGTGTACTATTTAATAAGCCGTTTAGATTTTGGATCTGTGCAATGTTGCCCCTTCAACGTGTAATTCCTTGCGAAAATAATGATTAGCCTTGATTCCGCAACAATGAAGGCCGAGTTCCTGAGGATGTTGATATGGTTCTTGGAAGTCTGTGTAGATGCATGGATGCTGTCAGGACGCGGTCCCTGGTATGTGTGTTCCAGGTGGAAAAGTCTGGTGCACGCATGGTCTGTGACCGATTAAAGCAATATAATCCTTGCACTTCACTTCGTCGTCACAGTGATCGTGTGCATCTTGCTTTCCATGCCGGTGTGCTTCAGGATAGATTGCTTGAACCCACGTTTTGATAAGCAGTGAATGGGCTACAAGGCGCTGTATTTGGCGAAGCAAAGTTCGCATGGAACCCCTGAGGGAAGTAGGGGCTCTGGACTGAAACGGCAACATGATCCTTGTGGCGGCCTTCTCATTCCGTTATTGGCCAACTAAACAAATCGCAGGACCGTATCAGCAATGTCAGATACCCAAGAACTTGATAAACTCCACATCCACGATGGATACAGGCTTTTGGACCCCACCCCCTCGACAGTTTCACTGCGGCTTTTGCAAACTGGCTAGCTTCGTGGTCGGAACGATCTCTCTTCAAGCGGAGGAGATCACCCCTGCCTAGGGCCTACGCGACTGCCGCACGAGCGGCGTTGTGACCTACTATCGCAATAATTCAGATGCAACTGGACCATTGTCTGTACGGCAAATTTCATAGAAGACGCGGAAATACACGCGAACGCCGAATCTACGACGATGGCACTCACAGCCATCGACTTTCGGGGAAGTAGATCACCTTCAGCTAAGCGAGTCTCGTGGGGTCGTATCTCGCAAGCGAGGCAGAAAGGTTCGCGGCGTCTGGATATCCTACCCTTTCATCGCTTCGTCCATTCCATATCGTGATCAATGGGGTCGCAAACACATGCGATGGACGTCATATCTCTCTGGAGGCCTTCATGTCGACGATGTGACCTGCTTCGGTCACTCTCAACGCGTGCAATCTGGCGCAATCGTCAAATTTTCTGCCGCGTGGGGACCGGTCATCCTTGTCAACCCGGATCTGTGAATTCTATTCAGGCTGCCTTCAGGCCTTCGGGTGCGACTCTTTTCGCAAAATTCTACTCTGCCGGCCTGGAGTCTGTGTTTGGCACTCAGCTATCTTCGAGCTTCGTTCGCGGGGCGTCTAGTGCGTTGTCTTAGTCCAAAATCGCGGTGCTGTCTGGCCACACGATCCTATAATTTCCACATGGGCCGATATCGTAGGATGGCTGTCCATTTGTACGGCCAGGTGACAACTCTGCAGCTATGATCCTGTTCGTCGAGGCGCCGTCTTCATGTGGTCCACTGATTCTGAAATTGCCAATCTGGGCGACGATACGCAGTCTTCACACTTCAGTCGATCTGCCTGCGCATCACCTGGTGTGCTGCACGGCGACCTTGTATTGTCTGGGCTTGTTTAAGATCAGGCCCTTGTGGGTTTCATCTACTGAATGACGTTCGAATGGCGAATCGTACATCGCTGCCGCGCATCGGAAGTGCAGGTGTGTAGCTTGTGGATAACTTAGATATCGCTAAGCGACCAATTATCCCGCATGCTGAACTTGGCCCCAGATTAGGCATGGCCGGCCGTCGACTCTTGAATCGGGTTTACTAGGAGGTGAACAACGGTATAAAAGACATACGTATGGCAAGGAGATTCTTCACCAGCCAGGTCCCCCACTCCCCAGGTCCCCCTTCGACTTCCAGTCCTTCGGCCCCACATTACTTCCCATACAATGTTCTCCTCCACCCTCATCGCCTTTGTCTTCGGTGCTGCCGCAGTTCTTGCTGGCCCCTTGGATCTCACCTATCCCAGGTATGCTAATTACGCACGGTAATAAACTTGGGTATTCATTCTCTGTCAGGATTTGCGGAAGCCACCCCAGCAACACCAAGCTCGTCGCTGCTGAGAGGAAATTCGACGCTCAGATGGTTGCTCCTGGCGCCAGCCCCATGGGTGGAGAACCGACATCGCCCAAACTCAATGTCTACTGGCACGTCGTCAGCAAGGACGACACGCTTGAAGGCGGTAATGTCCCGTAAGTTGCCCTTCTTTACTCCTTTCAATGATTTGCTGACCCGTGAGTTGAAGGGAGTCGCAAATCACGGAACAATTGGCGATCCTGAACAAGGCCTACGACAATACTGGCATTTCCTGGAATCTGGTCAACGTTTCGCGCACTATCAATGAAGAATGGTTCAACGAGGCTAGCCCCTACTCGTAAGTCTATTGGTGTCTGCTTGGCTAGCGATATTTAAAATTGTTCAGGCCTCTGCAAGCCGATATGAAGTCTGCTCTCCGGGTCGGTGGCCCCGCCGACTTCAACGTCTACACTGTCGGGTAATATAGTCTCCTTTTTACCATCAAGAACGCCCAAATAACAGCTTTTCATAGTTTCAAGACCGGTCAAGCTGAAGGTCTCTTGGGATATGCTACATTCCCTTCCGATGTCGAAGCGGAACTTAGCGACGACGGTGTCGTCTTTTTGTTCTCCAGCGTTCCAGGTGGTGCCACCGAAAACTTCAACCTCGGACATGTAAGCACATACCAGCGCTCCTCCTCCACCTGTTTTATTCATGCCTTACCTCTAGACTCTCACTCATGAAGCCGGTCACTGGGTTGGCCTCTACCACACCTTCCAAGGTGGTTGCGCCGAGCCCGGTGACAGGGTAGCTGATACTGTCCCCGAAGCTAGCCCTGCTTCTGGCTGCCCCGTTGGACGCAACACCTGCAAGCAAGCGGAAGGTGTTGACCCCATTCGTGAGTGTGAACATGCCATGATCGCCTCGCACACAGGACTGACCCTGCCCATCAGACAACTTCATGGACTACTCCTTCGATTCCTGCCTCAACGAGTTCACCCCTGGCCAAATCGAGAGATTGCAAGCTCAGATGCGCACTTTCCGAGGTGTTCAATTCGGTGAGACCACTGAAGAAGGAACCGCGGAAGCATAAATCACCCACAAGAAATTTATGACATTCATTTATTCTCCTCGGAGGAGGACAGGTTCCTCCTGATTTTCCTCGTGTACAATACATAAATACTTCTACCATTCGAAACCATTCGAAACTTCCCATGTACTTCTTTATTTGAACTTGATGTATTTGTTTCAACCTGTCCCTGATTCTGAGAAGGGTACTACGTCAGAGGATGGGAGGTCGCGGCGATAATTGGTACTGCTTCGTGCCAGAAATGGCTGTGGGCGTGGCCCGGTGTTTCAATAACAATTCAACAGTGGGGACTGCGGTGCGGTGAGCCTACAACAGGGTAGATAACGGCGAACAGTTCATCAAGGAGGTCGTGGTCTGCATCCCTACTGCGCTGCGCAGCGCCGCCGCTCGAACCTACACTCTAATCCCGCCCATCGACGACGCCCTTCACATTGACTTCATCGTCACTTAATTCATTATTGTCGCCGTGCATGCTCCTATAAAGGACTGTGATCCTTACTCGGGTCTGGGCAATTACGCGTATCTCGCCCCTCTTGGCAGACGATAAGGGTTTCTTCCGCCATGACCATGTACCACAGCGGCAACGACGACTCAGAGGCCACTCTGGCCTACATACCGCAAGCTCTCTCGTACCACTTCAGCCGAGATTCAGCCACCAACACGGCGCTAACATGTCGCGACAGCCAGTACGGCTATATGGTCTCGACGTCCGCGAAAACAGGAAAGACGGACATATGTAGGGTGGATACACAGGCAAAAATAGCGAGCATCGACATCCGAGTCATGCTACCAGATCTTGTGTGGTTTCCGTCGCGATGTGGGTCGAAGCCAGTGAAGATACGGAGCTGGCTGAACGACGTTGGCGGCAAAACACGGGCGACATTCACTGATAGGGGCAAGCGGTAAGTGAGGCGAGGAGAGGATCGTCGCAGAATTGGAAGCTAATAGGACATCTGTGCTACAGGGCCATTGCGAGTATGCAGACGGCACTGGGGAGTTGTATGTGGATATCAGATCAGTCATATCGCTTAGCAGTGAGTTCCGAGCAGGGTGCTATTTCGTAATGCAGTCTGTAAATTTACCTCCTGGTCTAGCTCGTGGAGGAAGCTACCGACCGCAACGAACCAATAGCTTATATCTCGCATCCAGAAGCCAGATCAACACCTATACTTGTCGTCGACATCAGGGCGGCTGGGATTGTGGATGAGATTGTTGTGGCATCGATCATTCTGGAACAAAAGCTCCGCCTCAAGGAGCAGTCAGAATGGATGGCCTTGGAGTCCGGTGACGGATACCAGTACGCGCTTTGTGCTCTAGCTCTGGGGTGATGTAGACAGCCTTACGAGCATCCTCCCAGTTGGGTTCATTTTTAGGGCTGCGTTCCATTTCGACGGTGTACTTCTAGGTCATTTTCTTGGGTCATGCTGTAGTTGCATTGTTACAATAGCCATTGTAAATTCTGAGCTGTACGATAGTATGATGACGAGGGGATGCTTCCAGCTCGTGTGCGGTGGTATTTCGGCGGGGAGACGGGTAATTGCGCATCACGCAACTGGTAACCAAGAAGCCATGTGCATTGCGCAGGTACAAAATCAGCATGGACGATCAACACGAAGAGAAGAGGAAGACGTTTGTTTTTGCTTCAGAAGATGGTCACCGGACTCATAGTAAGGAGTCTGAGAAATGTACCTTAGCTTCGTCCGTACAGCACGCACAGGAGAACTTGATGCTTCGTGGTCTGATGTTGCCTGAGGGTTGACATGAATCAAAGCATGTTAAGAAAAGCATACGAAGTCGCGAAAAATGAACCCAACGGTAACACTACACGGAATGGAGGTGTTGATGAACGACAACAAGTAGGATGTGGGTTTTAAGAATACAGTGACCAGTCAGAGCCGGAAGTCCAGACTCCCAGAGGCAAAAACCCGGAAGGACGGCAGCTTCTAGCAAACCAAAACTATCAACAAGGGACGGCGGATAGAAACCAACATGGTTCCCATCGGGTAGATGAACAAATGTATACACAGGGAAGATGATATCATTAGAGTTGCACGTTTTCACTGGGACGGGGGTAGTCAGGTTTGTTGTCAAGGCCAAGATGCAAAAGCGCGTCTTACGGTGCTTCGCCAACGACGTTTCCAACTGGATTGTAGAGGCAAACATGCAAGGTTGCTTTTCCCAGCCGCGCGTCGAAGATACCGTCGCACTGGGCTGTCGCACATCCTAGCTCTGTGGTTGACTTCCACACCACCTGTGTGAAGTGGCTGTAGTTGGGGAACTGGGGATTATATGAAGCTGCATCATGTGTTAGTGGGGACTTCAGAAGACGGACAGTGAGAGACTTACAAGCATCCTTGGTGAATTGGCCGACGGCAGCGTAGATTGGGAACGCGCCAGTTCCTGCCACAATGTTCTCTCCATAAGGAGTAGAACTTAGAACACCTTGGGTGTTTCTGAACTCGCATTGATTGGCCCATTCCTGGGCCTTCGCTGCGAGGAAGGGGGACCACGAAAGTGGTTGTGCGCCGTGTTCTTCGCGTACAGCATTATGCGTGGCGAGCCAGATCGAAGCCTGAGGTGCCGCACGACGGTGAGGCTTAAAGTCACCGAGTCCATGTGGGAAAGAGGCGCCTGCCACCACGAAGAGGCTGATGAAGCATAGAACGAGCGAAAGGGCGTTGAAAGCCATGTCTTTGACAAAAGAGTGGATGGGGGCGAGCTCAAACAGCAAGCCTAGCGATAGTCGAGGCTGAAGGATGACCGTAAGGAGAGAATACTGCGGCCTGGAAATTTCGCGGAACCATCATGCTTGTGCTATTCTTGGCCTGGGATCGGTTTTTGGGTCCCACATGCAATAACCGCAACGTGGTTATCTGATATTTTTTGTAATCTTATCTAAGTAGTTCATTAGAAATACAACTCGAATACGCATCCCAAGGAGGCCTGCGGACGCCGTGCCAAGCGACGGTGACCAGCAACCGCTCAGTCATCCTCTGACCGCACGAATCTTGTAATCCGTCCTGAAAGTGTCAAAGTCCTTCTCTTTCGTTTTGTATTGCTCTGATAGATTCGCGATCACTTTTTGTATCTAAGAGACTTGAGCGTCAGACGTCAAATGGCAAAGAAAATGGGACCATACCCCGTCGCGATTGGTCTGCAAAGCAGGAACAACATCTTTTACTGTCCTTTCTACAAGCACGCCGCCGATTAAACGAAAACATTTGCGATCGGGTTCTTCAGCCAGTACTTCTTCGAGTGTCGTCAAAACCAAGCTGCGTGCAAGATTTCAGCATCTGAAACACCACGGAAGCACTGAGATACCCACCTGTGCTCATCAGCCTCTGATTCCAATTCACCGATCTTGCCTGCAAGGTTCTGCAGGTCATTCTGCATCGCATTGTACCTCTGCTGCAATTCTGGCTGATTATTTCACGGAGACTAACGCAAGAGCATGCTGCAACGTACCTTCGGTGGATAGTTGAGGCAGCTTTTTGGCTTTCGGCGGATTGGACATGGTGGTAGGTTGCTTTGAGTTCGTTGCGCTCTGATTGGCTCATGGGGCCAGGATCCACTGGCGTGACTATATGTGACCCTCACTTTCCCGCGTCACACTTCAACTTTATTCCTTGCTCATTGCTGGCCGCGACGAAGGCCAATATGCGTGTCCCTAGAACATGGTTGTCAACGGGCGTGGCCCCTCGTATACCGCTAAATCTGGTCGCTTCATCGCCTCGGGCTGCCTTAGTCGCTCGCCGTCTAATTTCTTCGACCGCTCCAGCCCGCGCTGAGCCCATTCACCACCACGATCCCCTCATGAGTGACCTTGAGGCCAAGGTTCACCGCAAGAAGCACGAGCACCCACACCTCTTCGATGCAAAGGGCAATGAAATTGACCCATACAAGGGCGGGCCCAGCGCTATTGACAAGGCCGTACATCTGTTCTTCTTCACCGAAATCATTCGAGGTCGGTTGCTTTTTGGGAAACTTGTCAGGAGGTTGACCTACATTCGGCTGCGTTGTAGGCATGTGGGTCGTCCTGGAACAATTCTTCCGGGAACCGTACACCATCATGTACCCGTTCGAGAAAGGCCCGCTTTCTCCCCGATTCCGTGGCGAGCATGCGCTCAGGCGATACCCCAGCGGCGAAGAACGGTGCATTGGTTCGTCTCTTATCTTTACCTAAACACCAGCTTATTGCAGCTTAATTGCAGCTTGCAAGCTGTGTGAGGCCATATGCCCAGCTCAAGCTATTACCATTGAGAGTGAGGCTCGCATGGACGGCTCTCGAAGAACTACCAAATACGGTGCCTACACCAATCCACCGCCCCCCTCGAGACTCGGGTGACTAACAAGCCTTTAACAGATATCGACATGACGAAATGTATTTACTGTGGGTTCTGTCAGGAGGCATGCCCCGTGGACGCGATCGTCGAAAGTAAGCTACAATCTTCCATCTTTTGACTGATATGAGGTTGAACCCCGTTTCGAGCTCAAAACCAGGAATTCGCTACCGAAACCCGAGAGGAACTTCTCTACAACAAAGAGAAGCTTCTCGCCAATGGGGATCGTGCAGAGGCCGAGATCGCTGCCAATTTGTATGGTATGTACCTCGATTCGCGTACTTCGACGTATGGTGACGCTGACCCGGTGGTTTAGCGGATCATGTCTACCGATAAAGCTAGGAGCCCTGTGGTCATAGAATGCTACAGAGGAAGACGGGGTTCGGAGAGTTTGCTGTGTACATGTTTGAGTTTAATACAGCGACCTCATAGCTTACCGCTGCTGACGTTTACAAGTCATACTCAAATAGATGTAGATTGCTACAACTTGACTCCGTCGGTGAGTCGTTAGCAAGCCCGCTACCGGGCAGGCTCTCCTCGCGCGACGTGAACCAGTTTGCCCGCCCGCGAGTCAAATCTCTTGTACCGCCATTGACGACCCTTCAACTATCGAAATGCGGTAGCTATTCACTTTGATCTTGTTTTTGTTGACTCGGTGACTCTGAAGCTCTGGTTGATGCAAAAATGACCTTCGCATTGAATCGAGCAGTCCCCATCGTTGCTGTGGTCTATCTTAGATATCTTAGACTGTGCCCGTCGGCCGCCGTCTTCTACCTCCTCGGGGCACCAAGGACGTTAACTGCGCTGCTTGGCTGCTTTTTTTCTCTACTTCCTGGATTACCATTTTTGTTGTAAATGGTTCTCATGAATGTTAAGATTGGACTTGACCTTGCATGACTCGACCGACGCTCGGCAGTACGATCCTGACTCCTTTGTCACCAGTAATCGCAAACCGGAAAGAATGCTATCAGCGAATCGAATTTTGTCCATTTGACTACGATTCATTGATGGGCGTCTATCTAGCCATCTATTATCTCGGCGAGGCGCCCGCTGATCGCAACTTGTTCTTGATTATGAATAGCAACATGCAGTATCAGCATGACTGACATGAGCACCTGTTGTGTCACGGTCAAGGCCCTTATCATCTGCTGTCTCTCCTGACAACTCTCATGTTCACTCAATGACACCAATCGCTTGAGAACTGCTCTTTCGGCTGGCCATATCTGACTTCCGAGTCTATACCTGGTGATCTGACTAGGCTGGCCTACGGAATTACCATACGCATGATACGTGGTCGGGGCTCGCTGCGCGCGGAACAGGGGGTGCTTGGTTCTTCGACACTTCGACCCGGTATGGCTCCCAGGATGCATTCGTCCGCTTGGTTTGATCTGCGTCGGGCACATAGGGCATTCTCACAAGGCCTGCACAGCTCTGGGAACAAATCAACAACTTGCTCTCATACCGGCGGTGATCCCAGTGCTATCATTGTATTCACGCTGTGGAATGTGACGCCGTCGACAACAACGGCGTGCGGCGTGCGGCGAGTCGGTCCCAGCTGTGCGATCTCCTATCAACTCTGGCGACTGCCATGGCATCCATGTCCAATGGTTGCACTGCGATTGCTGTATCCACCTTTCGATGGGACCCATTGTGGAGCGGATTTGTTCTAGTGCCAAGGGCCGAGCGAAGATGTATTCTCTGTGATCATGTTCTTCAATGTAACGGTCGATAACAAGTGGGCGAGCCAACGTCTACTCCTATCATTCCGTGCTTCATTGAATCTCAAGCGATTTACACCTCTATCACACCAAGCGGGAAATACCCAAGTCATGGGTTCCTACGGACATTTTGGTTCAACTCGATTGTTTCTCCATCGGGTAATCATTGAGTTGTGGCGAGGACACAGAAGTCGAACACGGAACAGAAGTAGAACAATATCCAACGGGGGGATCACTTGTTCACACAGTATGGCATACTATACTGTTAATTCTTCTCAAGACGGCTTGCGTCGCTGCTCCAAAATCCACAGCCACTGGACAGATGGTTAACGACTACGTATGATCCCCTTCCTCGAACACAGCAGCCCGCTCGAAACGTATGTGGGGCGCCAGAATATCGGCCAACAGACCCCTATCCTTTGACTTGTTCTGGCAGTTCTGCATCCTCTCGGACCTCTCCTGCCACGGAATCCAGGGCCTCAGGTATTCGAGAAGACGACATCCGTAATGCTCCGAGCTCGCCAAGTCGGCCTCATCAGCCGAATATACTCGTCACGAAATAGCACGCCGCCGCGAGATGAGACGAGACGGACTGGTTCATGGATATGTATATAGCGACAAGGGTTGTGGGCTTTGTGGGCAGCAGGGAATTTCAAAACACTATAGTGTTATACTGCGCAATACCGTTTAGCGGCAGCGCTCAGCGATCGAGTTACAAACATGGAGTTGGGCTTCGGCCTCGCCCACACAGCGAGTCCACTCATTCAATGATCTGAGCGCCCGGAGCACGTCGGCGTCACACAAATCGCTAACAGTATAGCTTCGGAATTGCGTCTGCCTAGTTTACATGTGCCGCTGTTTCAGCATACAGCCCGTGCTCATCGTCGCTTGTAATTCAAACTGACAAACACTCGGATTTAGTTTACAAAATGCTTGTGTGTTACTCGTGCACCTGTGTACCATCATGAACCAACACTGACCTTGTGGAGCCAAACGTAAGTGTCTTGCTACTGTCCGAGGTCGCCTTCTGGTTAATTATCAGCCTACGGTGGGTACATAGTGACCCGGTAGCCCGATATACGTACACCACCGCCACGTCAATAATTAGTTGTCAATATCTCGTCTGTAGACGTATTTGAATTTGCATCGCTCGGACGTACCTACCCCTGTGCAGATACTACTACGAACGCCACAGAAGTCACCGATCTTACTTCATATCCGGCGTAGATATTGATGACTTCTTTGACTACTGTCAAGTGCGATAGATAGCGCATTCGGTCCTGGACCTTACCCATACTATCTGACGGATCGTACACTTGGAGAACTCCAAAGGCATAATCCAAATATCGGCAGATCATTCTCGGATTGTCTGGTGATAAGTGGAGTGTCCAACTGTCGTAAACTTCGCGAGATAAAGAGTCGAGCTTAAAATCATCGATAGGAACATATAAGTAATGTGGTATGTAGCGGATTTTACAACAGAACGGCAATAGGAAATTAGCAGCGCACAGATAATAATCATAGACTGAAATGGCAACCTGAATCCAGATTCTAGGTTCTGGGAACTGTTGCTTATTTTACGACTCCTCGTCCTGTCTATCAGAGGCCCGACCAAGGTGGCTATCTCGGTGGTACCTCTTCGACCCCCTATCCTCCGGCAACCGCCCTCCGGAATACTGCAGACCACCTGAGCCTGCAGAACCTTCGACGATGTCATTCTCCCCATCGGCATCGTTCCTACTTCTTTTTCTCGATTCCGGAGCTGGTGCGAAAGCGCCACCGCCACTGATTCCTCCTCGATCACGTTGTCCTCTGCCATCTTCGTGAACGAAGTCAAGTTCTTCATTTGCATTAGGTGGATTGACAGGGCGGAGCTTGTACGATCGGGACCGCTCCTGTTCATAGTAGTGCTGCCCCGCTCGTGAATCGGGCCTGGAGGGCCTGTCATCGCCCACAGAGACCGGAGTCCCAGAGCGCGAAACGGGTGGGTATACCCCAGGCCCTGACATATCTTGATAATATCCTGTATCATCGCGGATGCGGGAAGTCGGATGGTGGTCAGGATAATCAGTGTGATGACGTGCTCTTTGTTGTGGTGGTGAATGCATATGAGCGGAGCTCAATTCATTGGCTCTTTGGTGGTGTTCCCTGCCGCGCTCGCGCTCACGTTCCCAATCGCGATCCCGGTCCAAGTCACGGTCAGGGTAGTCGTCAGATCTATTGATATATGTCCCGGGTCCCATTCGTTGATGAGCATGCATTGGTCTGCCCGACCTCGAATCAGTTGAGTGATGAGGTGAGGCTGGGATCAAGGGAGCCTGGTGCCTCGTATGGCCATGGGGATCACGAGGTGAGCCGGTCAGTTCGTGAACGTCGTGGCGCCGTACTCGCTCCGTCTCCGGTAAGGGAGGACTATGAAGTACATGTTGAACGGATGGAAGGCTTTCCGGATAATGGTGAAGACTGTGCCCTTGGCTGAACGATCGAGTAAGGGTTTGAAGCTGGTCTCGCGAGTGCGACGAGTGAGGATGCGACGCTCGTTCGTGTGATCCACTTGGGTGGTGCAGATGTGGACTTGATAGCGAATGAGAAGAGTGGGACGAGTGACTGTGAGCGCGTGGTACATCCAGGTGCTGCACAGGGGGTAGGTGGGTCGGAGGGGGCAGAGGAGGAAGGGGTTGGATAGAACCTGCTGACCCTCGCCTAGATGCATGGTGAGAAGACGAGATTGAGCGAGAGGGTGGCGCAACTCCAGGTGCAATGGATGTGTCTATCATCGGCAGATGGTAGTCTGATCCTGATGTTACCCTTTGTCCGGCCCCTGGGCGAGGATAATCGCCTAGCGGATGCTCGTCACCTCCATGAGGATATTCTCGAACGTCACGAAGGGGGCGACCCGGGTGCGAACTGCGTGGGGGTGGCGGGAGAGACAGACCATGACCAGCATGCAACGAAGGCACATTTCGATCATCAGCCGGAGAAACTGGCAAAGCGGCCAATCTTTCATACAAGATACTGATTTGCGACCAAGTCAGTTGACGAATTGGCAGATTTGCGGCCATTTTACTCACGACCGTTCCAGCTTCATTCGCTGAATGTTGCGCTTGGCCTGGAGAACCTTCCAGTGGAGGTTGTCATTGTCCTGGGATCCCCCCGCGTGAGCCCACGCGTCATGAGACACTGCGAATCGACTCACCGCCTCGATATCCTTTACTTTGCGTTTAAGTTCCTTATATTTTGCCTGGTACTTTACATCTTCGGCTCCAGCAGCGATTCCGATTGTGGGGCGTGGCTTTTGTCGAGACGAATGAGGAGTTGGCTGGTGGAAATTCTGGGAATGAGCCAGGGAGGGGCCTGGGGAAGGATGCCTGGACATGATGGGAGGAGAGAAAGAAGGTTCGACTAGGACCCTAATCACGAGTCGAGCTGTTGGCAGTGTTGGAAAAGACTGACACTGTCACCGGCAAGGCGTTACTCCCAGCCTCGCCCCATTTCGGGAAATACCAACTCTCAGCCGCAACCATAAGCGACGTGTCGCATTTTAGACCTCCAGAGCCGCTGGTTTCTCCCGCGAACAAAATTACATGGATAGTACGTTTATGAGCACCGTCGGTACGATATCGTTCTGCTATTATTTTTCTCTACGTTCAGCGCAGTGCCTCGTCGTTTCTCTGCCAAGCCTCTGTTTGTTTTCGAATCCTTCCATCGTGGGAGTAACGCACATTCTTCCCACGGTCACTACCGTCGGTTTCTGTGCCCAACGCCGCTGCAAGCGTCCTCGTTCGCTCGCTCACTCACCACCTCGCGTCCACTCCGTCTCTGGTGTCTTCCATTCTTTGTATTCGGCTCGCTAGCGGCGTAATAGAGTGAGTATCTTTGTGATACCGCCACATGGGCTCGTTAGCTCACTTTTCCTGCTTCAGTGTCAATTCCATACAGACAGTGCGCGTTTATTGCTCAATCTATATGCGCCACCTTCCTGAACGCCTCCCAGAGACATGCCCCCTCCGGGGGGCTTTGAATCAGTCAAGTACAAGCGTAATCTCCCCTTTCGTGGACCAGGCTCTCTTGCTATCCTCGGTGGTGTGACGGCCATTTGTGCCTATGGCTTCTATCGGCTTGGGAAGGGTAATCTGGAAAAAAGGCAAGTCCCCTCTATTGATTCCGTAGTGTCAGCTGGCTGTGAAACGTGTCTGGTGGTACCCCCGCTCAACGCTAAACGTGGGCCTCCATTGGATCCGGCCGCATGTTGCGACTGCTCTTATCAGTCACTTGGCCTCCTCCCTTCGGTCCGGAAAAGGAATGCGAACTGATTCGGTTGTCAATCCCATTTGCAGAGAACTACACAGAGAGAAAGTCTGGTCCAGAATACACCTCGTCCCATTGCTCATGGCGGAAGGCGACCGCGACGCTTATCGCCGCCAGCAGGCTGCGCTCGCGAGAGAAAAGGAGATCATGAAGGATGTCAAAGGTTGGGTGGTATGTACCCTTTGTTACCTTCTACGCAGCGGTGTCAGATTGATATCCTTCGATCGATCTCTTGCTTCCGCTCGGCATTCTACCCGCTACTTGATATCCAGCCTGGGTCAAGTGTGTACAACAATCCCAAATATCACTCGCCGGAGATTGTCATCCTATGATGGTATCTCGTACCCCGATGTAACCATTGACATTGTGGTCAATCACATCCCGCATGCTCTTCCATCCTTGAATTCATTTTAACCAGATGGTGTTGAGTTTGCAACACATGCACTCGGCAAGATCTCGACATTGTTTATGGTAACTATGATTGGGCGTTCGAACTACTGGTGTGACTTGATATCGTGGCGTCAGACAATAGGCACCGGAGTCAAGGGTCCTAGTTACCTATTTTGATGCAGCTCGTTTAGGGCCGGTGCTGTTCCCATCCTAACGTTGTTGACCTCGGTTGTCGTTGGTTTGTTTCTCAATCTATCAAGTACTTTGCAGCTGACACAATTCTTCACCTTGCACAGGATTCCATATACCATCCCCGAATCGAGCTGTTCGATCGTGGGGAAGAGCTGAACACGGTACGAGATACGGGCTCACGCCGGTTGGCTTCTCCTTGTCATCGACTCCGGAATCTTCAACAACTTCTTGATTGTCCACACTTATAATTGGGTCTTCTCTTCACTGCTTTATAGGGGCGCATCGGAAGTGATTCCCTTCCTCCATAAGGTTATACGCTGGTCGGTTTGTTTGTCCGGATTCAAAGGCGAGCCACTGACTCATTATCTGTTAAACTTATACAGGTATGGAAATATTTCGAATTCCGCTCATATCGCTATCCCGGTATCCTCTTAAGCTTGGGTCCCGCTCCTTATGGGACCATTCATTTGCTGGCACCCTCTTTCGACATAATCCTCCTCTATCACCGTTTCGGCTTTTTAAGCCGCGCGCATTCAGGTTTCCTCCCTCTTCGCTTGCCCTCATCCTATAATCTCATGCCATTTAGTGTCTCTAGGCGTTCATTGTCTTCAGACACCATGTCCTCAAGCTTCAACACCTTCGACGCGTCCATGAAGGACGCGACTCCGCTTCTCAACTTTGAAGACGCACAACAGTTCCCCGCAGACAACGACCCGATGATATTCGGTCCCCTCGAGCTTGAAGAACATCTGTACGATCCCGTTCCCCCACAATCGTTCTCTTCATGGGACCCATACACCGACATGGAGCACGACATCAAACCTTCCTTTGGTTTCTCTTCCCCCCAAACGACATTCCCCTCATACGATTATGGATTCTCTCCAGCGTCTCCCACATCGCCGCTATCGCCTGGGGGCAGTTTCTTCGAGTCCCATGCTGGACTCTACAGCCCTGGCGCGATGAAGAAGAACGCTGCTCTCGATGCTAATACTTACCTTTCTAACTGGATTAACGACCCCGACATGATTTCCTCCTCTTCTCCTTCGTCCCCCATAACGATCCCTTCCGGTTCCATGAGTACCCATCCCTCGTTTGCATCATATCTTGATCAACGAGCCTTCTCACCAATTTCGCCGACGTCATACGCCGCCAACCTTCCCTTGCCTGCATCTGTTGACTCGTCACCATCGTTCGAGGAGGCTGTTCCCTACCACAGACAGACCGTCGAGGCCGTTTCTCCGATGGACATGTCGTTACAACCTCCGAGATGGGCGTCACAGCTGTGGGATAACTCAGGTACTCTTCGTACCCACTCTTCGCCCACTCGGCCCTCCGTTCGTCATTCGCCGCTGTCAGACTTGGCTCAACGGCAACGCATTCCAATCCAAAGAGAAGCCATCTCTACTGGACAGATCTTCCAATCCGCATCCGCACCCTCTCCCACGCACCTGCGGGCTCCCAGCATGACTCGGTCTTACAGCCGGCGAGCAGAGTCAACAAGTGTATCTGATGACAGAGATGCCACAATCCGGCGGAAAAAGCGCGTTTCTATTCCAGACGAGCCTCAACCCGCTGACAAGGCTTCTAATGACACACGTGAGAACCGCTTTCCCGCCCATAACTTGTTTCGGATTACTGATCATCGCACCAATGCCAATACAGTTCCTTTGAAGTCTGTGCTGCGGCCCCCCAAGTTAGCGCCTTCAGCTTGGCAGCTCTATTTCACAGACTGGATCCAGCGCCAGCAGGCTTCGAACACCAGGAAGTTGAATGTTGCCCAGGCAGCCAAAGAAGCGGGCCAGGAATACGCATCTCTCACTCCAGAGGAGAAGGAGGTATGTTTTTATGACGTTCCACTTGACGTCACGAAGTGATTTGACTGACCATTCGTTTTTCTGTTTAGCCCTATAAACGGAAGTCTCAAGCCATGAAGGACGCGCGTGAACGGGATCTGGCTGCGTACATGCGAACCCTGTCCCCGGATGACATCAAACGCGAGAACGCTTTCCGGACTGCACAGCGCAAGCTAGGGAAATCCCGAAAGAGCAACATTAAGGACCCTAACGCGCCCAAGAAACCCTTGAGCGCGTATTTCATGTTCCTGCAGCGCATCCGAGCCAACCCGTCCTTGGTTCACGACATCTTTGGCGATGAGACTGAGACGACCAAACAGAGCGTGCTCGCTGCGGCGAAATGGCGTTCGATGTCCGATGAGGAGAGAAAGGTACTGTCTTCTCGCTCCACTCCGACATCATACATATTGCTAACGGGTTCTATTCCTGCTACCGTTAGCCGTTCCTCGCACAAGCAGAGCAAGAGAAGATGGAGTACGAAGCGGCGCGTAGGTTGTATGAAGAAGGCACGGCTTCACCATACGGCTCCAATATCAACTTCAGTATCCTCCCCGCAGCTAGTCCTGTGTTTGGAACTGTCAAGTTGGAGTCTGAGAGCGAGAGCGAAGGCTTTACGACCGATGACGGTGCCGATATTAGTCGGTACTGAAATCATTTACGACCTTTATTTCTTTTCCTTATTCCTTCTCTGCCTTTCATGCGAAACGCTGGTGAACATTATGATCGTTTCTCCAGCTGCTACCCCTTACGACGTATATATATCCTTATTCCCATTGGCATATCCCATCGGACTTTCGAGACTATGCACATCTAGTTGTATTGTTAGTTTCCATCTCTTGCAGTATGGCTTATAACGTGCCAGCCAGCCCTATGTAATTCCTCCCCTCTCCTCCACTCTCAGTACATAATGTACATACGACACCGCGTAGCTTAGGTAGTTAGCGGCAGACGGACGACCATCTTCTGGTGAGGATCGCCGTCTTCATCGAACTCATCACCCTGTTCAAACAATAGGATTAATAAATCATCTTGACGGACTAAATCGGCACTACCTCTGCAACGTATCCAAATCTGTGATGTGATCATCAAGTACTGCAGTTGGGGGAAATGGGTATTACTGATCAAGAACTCACTTTGCGTAGAACCCCTTGACGGGTATCTGAGAATGGGTTACAATTGTAACGTAGTCTTTGTATCCAGACTTGATAGCATCAAGTTTCACCCAGTCGTGAAGGGCTTCAACCAGTTCACGCCCGAATCGATATTGACGATAAGGCTTGAGAACGGCTAAGCGACTGAGTTTATAGTAATCCGCTCCAGGTTGCTTGTAGGCTCTTATCGTTCCCACTGGAGTGTGCGAGGGAGTTAACCTCAGCAGTATGTGAGCCGAACGATCTTCCATGCTAGAAAGAGAAGCATAATCAATAGGCACCCATAAATGAGCCAACGACAAGGTCAGCTGGGTTCATGAAGCGATGATGGATCACATACTCATCAATTTCAGTTTCGAGTGGGAACTTCTGTTCGTGGTGGAAGACGTCTATGCGAACGGCGTAGCACTGCTGTCGAAGATTCTGATCATCACTGGGTATTGTGACGATTTCGTGCTCTGGGATAATTTGTTCGGCCATCTCGCACAATTCGAATTGGAGTGAACCTCTCGTTCGGGGAAGTGATGGAAATACGCCTCCTATTCGTTTCCCAGGAAGATATTATTGCGGTGAGCCAGTCTGGTTGTCGCTAGTGGATCAAGAAGTAGACCCTAGTGGTAGTGGCGCCGGAGGTTGCTTTCAGCGGTGCATATGGTGGCGAGTGCGAGCATGCGTGGCATCAAATTATCAGAGAAAGTTGCTGTACAGATCAGTTCTAGCACATACCACCACGAAGACTTCTAAGACTTCGACGAGGGAAGTAAGTGAATTGCAGGTGCCACTGACTCGAACACTAAGTCCTTCCCCTGTACGGTCACATGCGGCCCCTGATGGCATCTAGATGCGTGGGCGCTAACAGAGCCGGGTTTGAAGTCAACTTTTCATAACTTAACGAAGACCGTCCTCCTCGAGGTGAGCTGCGGGTTTCGACCGCGAAACAGCAAGCTGACGCGACTGTAGTCTCTACCTTATACGGACCCAGAGGAACTCGTCGGCCTGGCGCGTTTCTGATGC
The DNA here is from genome assembly GCA_017499575.1 of Sanguinoderma rugosum. NCBI lineage: Eukaryota > Fungi > Basidiomycota > Agaricomycetes > Polyporales > Polyporaceae > Sanguinoderma > Sanguinoderma rugosum. The sequence goes on along the minus strand of VTPW01000003.1, from coordinate 1,443,250 downwards.
TGGAGTCCTTCACGGCAGTGGTGAACCATTCGCTGCGTTCCGGACGGTCGACGCTCAGCCATTGCCGTCCAGATGTTCTCATTTTGAATAATATGGCTCGTCCTACACGCGCTGCGACACATGCAGATTTCTTTACGCCTCGCTGTCACCAGCCTCAACCGCGGAGGCCAAGAGGAAACGAGAGAATACGGGAGGCTGCTGCAAAACACTCGTGTGTTAGTCAATGCTCAGACTGGCTTTGTATCTTGAACGAGTCGTTCTGGTTGTCGAGTGCGTTTCTTTCTTTCTTTTCCCGGGGCTCGTGCGCTGACAAATGGGCTAGGACGTAGCCGCGTATTGATGATGAAGGAGTTCATGCCCACTCCGAAGGCGCCTCCGAAACGACAAGTTCCTTCGTCGTCGACCCGTCTGCGCATCTCGAGGAGTAGATCCCTCAACAGTCTCCCTCTCCCTCATTCTCGATACGCCTCAAATAGTAGCCAAGTTAACGCAAGACCTTGGACTCCTCCCCCGGAGGCAAAGGCTAGCTTCGACCGATTGGAATTTCTCACTGTTTCACCTGCGGCAAATATTGATGTTGAAGAGACTCTTGCGGCACTTGACAAAATCGAGAATACACCATACGTGCATGACCTCAGACAAGTCAAGGCCCTGTCATTAATGGATCGCTTATTGACAGAAGCGGAAGAAGGGTATACCAACGTAGACATTTCCACCCTTCACGAGCAAGGTCATCGCATCCAACACCATATCAATATATTCGCCAGCGACGTTAACCCTCTCTCGAAAAGGAACATACGCTATTCGTGTCTGGAGGCGCGGTGTCATGCCCTAGTAGGTGACTTGCAGGCCGCTACTGCTGCATTACACAAGATCGAGAAGATGCCGCTTATTTACGAGGAACGGGGCATTATTCTTCGTGTATACAATAGCATCTTGCGATCGACTCGACGGCATTACGATGACATCCATGTGTTGGACTTCGTGCTCGCGGAATGGATGAACATCGGGTCATTTCTTTCGGTTCGACCAAGCCAGTGGCATCATTCGGCGCCCAGGAAAGAGGGAATTACTCTTCGGGAGACAGCGTATATCAGCTTGGCGAACATCAACCACCCGCAGACTCTGTTAGCGGACAGGCAAGACTGGGACGAGGAGCGTCGGCTGAGGTTGGGGCAGCTTCTCATCGAAGCCTTGTGCTCACGGACTCTCGCCGTGGATGCTCATTCTGTTTTTCAAGAGATGTCTCGACAAGGCCTTGATGTGGAGCATCGCCTACGGCTCTCTCTCGTTCGTTCCCTGGCTCGAGAAGGCAAGTTTGGGTATGCTAATGCATTATACCATTCCTTGGATTCGACTGGAGTGTACCCGTATCGTATAGCGACGGGGCTGTATCTTTATGCGCATCAAGGCGACGTTGTACAAGCTGAACGGTATTTCGAACGACTGTCAAAGGAGGATCGTTGGGTCGGGGAGCCGGAGACTGCGATGCTAATATACTCCTATGCCACCAACGGAAGAACCGAGGACGCTATAGCAGTATTCGAACACCTGTTTCCCGACCGGGAGGAAGGAGAGTTCGGCTCGCCCAAAGCAATACATTACTCGATCATAATCTACGCTTTCGCCCAGAAGGGTGATTTCTCCGCGATGAACGAGTGGCTGGAAATAATGGCCTCGGCGGGGTTTCCACCGGATATCTATGTCTACAGCATCATTCTGAGGGGGTTTGCTCTTCGTGGCGATGTAGATTCCATCATCGCTGTCCTGGATCAAATGCGAGCAGCTAGCATTCTACCCACGGTCGTAACCTACACCACTGCGATTACCCTTCTTGCGCGTAGGAAGGACCCTATAGCTGTAGAATCCGTCTACAAGCGCGCAATTCAAGAGGGTATAATCCCGGATCGCAAGATGATCAACACGGTCATGAATGCACACGTCGAAGCTGGCTCGTGGAATGGTGTTATCAGGGCGTTCGACTATCTCAACTCATCCCCCATGCGACACGCTCGTCTCGCTATCGAGACTTACAACACATTGCTGAAGGCGTACATCCTGATCGGCGCTCCGTTTCGCGTCGTGTCGAAGTTGTTCTCTCGGCTGGAGTCGACTGGCGTCAGGCCGGACAATATCACATTCACGCTCCTTGTGCAATCTGCATGCGACTCCGGGCTCATGGACGTGGCATCTGAGATCGTCGAAGAGATGGACAGACTTTCAACTCAGCCCAACTCAGATATCAAGGTGGACGTCTACGTCTTGACTATCGTCATGGCGGGCTTCCTACGCTTGGGCAACAAGATTCGAGCGAAGGAGATCTACGAGGAGATGCAAACCCGGGGAATCCAGCCTACGTCCCTCACCTTCGGTGCGATATTGAAGGCATATGGTCGCGAGAACTCAGACGAGAGTCTGCAGATTGCTGAAGAGTTCGTGAACAGTCTGATGTCATCGGAGTCACCCAGGACGTGGGACGCGCCCGCTCATGGTGGCAAATCTGCCTTGAGTCAGATCTACGGACCTCTCATAGCGTCATTCGCAAGGAAGCAACGGCCGAAGGACGTGGAGCGGGTGTTTCAAGGTTATCTCGACGCTGGCGGCGCGCCTACAATCGGCATTTTGTCGACCCTGTTGAACTGCTACCGCTGCGTATTCAACGTCGAAGCCGCCAAACAAGTGTGGCCGCAGATCTTTCAGCTAGGTCTCCGCTATACCAGGATGCCCACGCTTTTCGAGAATACGAAGGACGACGTTCATTTGAGCAGGTTGCAGGCAAATATCCTCTGTATACCCCTGTCCATATACATTGACGTCCTCTCCGCCGCTGGGTTGCACACCGAAATCGCTGAAGTGTGGGGCAAGTTTCAAGCCCATGGATTCGCCTTCGACTCCCACAACTGGAATCATCTTACTGTCGCTCTTATAAGAGCCGGAGAGCCTGAGCGCGCCTTCGAAGTGTTGGAAAGGGTCATATTACCCTTCCAACGCCAGACGAGCCATCTGCTTAGATTGCGAAACGAGTCGCCCGATACACCGTTGTCTTTCGACAAGTTACCCGCACGAGAAGATTTACTGTCTGAACCTTCTGAAGACCCTCCGATGCATAGTGCAGAACGTCGTGCCAAGGCCGCAAACACTGTCTTCAAGCAGATTAGGCAGGCATCTGAGGAGGAAACCGATCTCTTCGAGGGCGACTCAGGCGACTTCGCGCATCCTTTACGAGTTCTTCATCAGATCTCTCCGTCTTGGAACATCTGGGCTCCACACAATGCCACCCTTAGTGTGCTGCTCATGGTTTTAACTCGGCTTCAAGAAGGTACACTCATGGATCCCGTGCAACCCGAAGGCACCCCGTTGACTGGGGCGGACGCCCAAGATCAGGCGAAAAGTGCGATAGCTCGAGAGATACTTGGGCGGATCTATGCCAATTATCCGAAAGCTGTTCAAGTCGTTCTCGAGCACGAGTCGAAGGAGAGGCGCCGTTTGGGCTCTGATTACGATCAGACATACAATTGGCGGTAGCTTATATGTTAAACACAGGAAAAGGCTAGCAAAACAACAGAATAAGGACAGCACTACGACCGTTGAGGATAAATTATAGGATCTGTATGGCAGATTGCAGACTAGTCCTCAGACGACACCAAGGCCTTCAAACTCAAGCGCCATCGGAGTCGTCATCTTCCGAATCAGATCCTCCGCGCCGTCTGCGTTTGCTTGAACCATGGCGGTTGCGCTGTCAGGGGATAGATTGGGTTGGTCCGGCGAGTGCGGAAGAATGGAGGGGATTCACTCACCAAAGGGAGTTTCTGCCCTTGATTGCCAAAGGCGATTGAGAGCGCAGTTGTATCTGGGTGGAGAGTAAGGTACATGTTAGTAAGAAGTATAATATATATGGATGCTATCTAATACAAACCTGGTACACCGGGGAAACGTTTCGCGGAGTAAACAATGAATGGTTCCGTGAACGTTTGAGCAAGGACCGGGGATACATCCGTGTGGACTCGAATAGCGCCTTGGTCGGGAGCAGGCGGTCTGGGTGGACATAGTACTGTTAGACTTTTTCTAAAGATAGCATAGTCATAGGACATGTGCTTACGCCCCAACGTTCATCAATCGCATTCTCAAACGGAATGTTCCTAATAGCGAGATAACATCAGAGAAGCTTGATCTGGTATGGGCCGGCTGGACGAACCTTCAGTCCGCACCGATAGGTCTTGGAACAAAAAGAATATACCCGGTTTACGGTGTTCGTCCAATAATCGGCAGGCGTTCGCGGATAGAGGTCCAACGAGTGTCCGAGTGTAAGTATGGCGGGGCAGAGGCGCAATCGCCGACGACGGCGGCGCACCCGAAGGGTAGGTCGAAGCATAAAATTCCCCTTGTGGTGCGTGTTGAGCATATGAAGCGGAGGCGTAGATCGAGTGTTGCTCTGATGTGCCACTTTGGCTCGTTGGTGGATACTGTTGACTGCTGGTCTCGGGGGCGTTGGACATGGAAGCCTGGCTCCAGCCGGAGCCGTCTACATTCGGGGTGCTAGGGCTCTCGAAGACACCGGACGTGGCTGGTTGGTTGTCGACGTGGAACGAGGACTCAGCATTCCACGAGCGGTAGGAATTCGCTTCGGCCTCATCCCGAACCGCTGAATCAGCGTGCCATTGTCCTCCTGTATTTGTATTCGTATTCGGGCCCGACGGCCTGCCAAACGAGTGGATCGACGGTAAGACCGGCGGCGGGAATGTCGTATTACGATCAACCTGCGATGACTGGGAATACCCCCATACCGGGGGCTCGGAGGTATTTACACCGTAGCTATTCGTCTGCTGATACTCCATTGAATCTGAAGAGGGGAAATAAGAACCGGGGCTAGAAAAGGCAGGGGTTTGAGGAGGTATTATTGGCGTCAGTCCCCCACCAGCCTATGACCGTCAATGTCATCTAACTTGGAGACAAAAGATGTGAGTACCTGAGAGTCTCTGCCGCGACCAGAGAACTGTGATGGCGCGGGGGTCGAACGGGATGGCGTCTGATGACCGGTATTATGAGGCGTGGAAGTACTGGTTCCACGACGCCGTGGCTTAGGTTGAGTTGGAACATATCGATCGGTAGAGGATGGATGAAGAACTAGGTTGGTCTCTTGTTTTCCATCGCCTGACCAAAGATCTACCGTTACAAGGAAGAAAGAACAGTCGACATCACTAAGATAGAGGCTGAGCACCAAGTGTGGGAGGAAGCCGTGTACATCGGCACTTACTCAACGTCTACGATGGTCTCATCTTCCCGCCTGACTATCATCTTCGCAACTGCGGCTGGCGCTAACGGACGTCTATCCTGTAGCGATGCTTGACTGCGTTACAAGGTGAAGCAAAGTAAGGAGGGCTTCGCGGTGACGCACTTTATCGCCAAATCCACACATTCGCGCACGCAGGGGATGCTGTACGACTTCTAGCGAGTAGTGCCTAAACGAAGCGATCAATAGTATCCAGGATAGAGGATCGTAATGCGTTCCAGTACTGACTTTCGGCCTGCCCAGTGACCCCATTCTTCGGGGCCATCTGTAGAAGCTTGGCGCAAGGGAGCTGTGGTACTGGTCCTACGGTTTGCCTGAAGGATCATTGCTAGAACGACGGGGCGCCCGGCGCAGTAACAGAGATTAAATCTGGAGCTGTTCGAGGGGTTGTAGATGCTGGTCGAAAGCAAAGGATCCTCGGTGGCAGCAGCAGCTATTAGAGGTGAATTGCCGTTCTCACGAAAAGAAAGAGTGGAAAAGGAGACGGTCGGGAACGAAACGTTGATCTGGAAAGGAGAACAGGCCTTGGTACGATGTGAATTGTGTGCCAACGACCCGAGAGTCTGGGTTCAGTTTTCGAAAGTGCACAGGTCGAGACAAAATACGGCCAAGGGCTCAAAAGTCATTCCAAGGGTTTCATGGTCGTTCACCGACGCGAATTCGAGAGATCGACGGTGACCGACGGTGAGCTCGCAGTGTCGAGCGCGCCCTCCACTAAACCAGAGTAAAGGTAAGAACCGAACAAGGCAACTATCTCCCACGCCCTCCCGCCCGAAGATCTGGTACGCCCAAGGTACACCATGTCTGCCCAAGGACTTCCGGCCATTCGGTACACAACCGCACCGCTCGACGCTGGTCTCAAGGCCTCTACGCCGCCGTGCACATCCACCGCGTGCTCACCCAACTGTCAAGCATTTTAGAGTTGCTTCATTTATGTGAGTTAAAGGGGCAGGGCTTTCGCACCGGTCACGTGCAAGGTGGCTCCCAAGGATTCGGTAGGCGTTACATCTCTGACACTTGCCAGCACGATAATGGACCAGACAACGGCCAAACAAATCCTACAAGACCTCGTCAGGCGAGACGACCTCAAGAACAAAATATGTAATGACTGCTCAAACCCGAATCCTCAGTGGGCCTCGCTCAGGTTAGCCTCTCATCCAAGCTCAGATGGATGGTGCCATCGACACTTTGCCATAGTTTCGCCGTGTTTCTCTGTCTCCAATGCGCCGGTACGCACAGAGGATTTGGTGTGCACATAAGGTGCGCTCAAAATGCCTGAAAATGCGCCCAAGGGGCTGACGATTGGCCAGCTTTGTACGGTCAATATCTATGGACACCTGGCAGGAGGACAAGATCAAACGGATGCAAGTCAGTCACTTTCCTTGAACTAATTTCACTCGTTCTTACTTCTCTCTAGCTCGGCGGTAATGGGCCATTTCGAGAATTCATGAAATCATACGCTCCCGCCGACCAAGGAGGTTACAGAGAAGGCATGAGCCCACATGATACGTACCATTGTTGGGCTGCTACCCAATATCGGGAAAAGGTGCGAGGTCATTTGATACCACGCTTTCGTTATCTGACTCCCCGCTAAGCTGGATGCTACGTTAGCGGGAAAACCGTGGTCACCTTCGCCCCCCTCAGAATCCACAAAATCTCCCAACGGCTCCGCCTCTCCGGGACGCCCGTCCTCAGCCCAAGGCCTTCGAAAGTCCCGGGCTTCTGCGCGCTCTGCCACCGGTAGCACGCTTCGTGGTGATTCTCCCTCCTCACCCGCCGGTTTCAATAGCAATTCTCCTGATAGGACGGGAACTCCAGTGGATCAGAAGACCGCGAATGAAAGCTACTTTGCTTCCCTAGGCCAGGCAAACGCCGTTCGCCCTGCTGATCTCCCACCTTCACAAGGTGGTCGCTACCAAGGCTTTGGGAGCACTCCCAGTCCAGCCGGTACACAACACCCGTCTTACGGGCTATCGTCAGCCGCGGCCCCCACACTGAACGAGTTCCAGGAGAACCCGATGGCCGCGCTGAGCAAGGGCTGGTCACTGTTCTCAGCTGCTGTCAGTGGAGCTTCACGAGTGGTTAGCGAGAATGTCATCCAACCAGGCATGGAGAAAGTTGCCGACCCGAGTCTTCGGGCCAATCTGGGAGGTTATATGACAGAGGCTCAGAAGCGTGCTGCTGCTCTAGGGAGCTCGGCTAATCAATGGTCAAAATCTCAATTTGGTATTGATGTGGCAGATAGTGTGGGCAATGCGGTGGGGACCGTACGTGATCGCGTTGGTGGAGGGCCACAAAGAAACGGCTACGGACAACTTGCGACCGACCACGATGGCGAGACATCTGCGCTCTACCACGACGATGACGACCTCTTCAACGAATATAACAGTAGTCCGTCCACCCAATACACCGGTTTCAACAACGGTCAACAAATCAACTCTAATACCGCCGCCGCCTCTACTACCAAAGCGAAGGAAGTGAAAAAGGACAACTGGGAGGATGACTGGAAGGATTTTTAGGTTGTTGTAATGATATGAGTAGTTCCCAGTAATACCAGGTAGAAGACTGGCATCGCTAATTACATACCCATTTCATCCAATTCGTCATTCATAGAGCAAGCTTTAGGAAAACTATGACTACATTCAACGGGGGATATCTATACAAGCGGATAAATAACATATTGGCTGAGGAGTAAGAAGTATCAACATCTTGGATGGAAGGGTAAGTAAATTTCACATAGGCTGACGGATACTTACTCTCGGTCTGCGGTGCCACTTCCAAGAAACGGAATTTTACTTCTTCCCGGGTTCAATTGCATCACCGTTCTTGCAAGCAATGATTTTGATCCTTTGCGCGCTGACCACTTCGTTTGATTCCATCTTAAATGACGGATGCTTCACGATGAACGTCCAGACGTCGTCACACAGCCGGTATGTGTGAAGGTGGCCCTACGTGTGAATTCGCCTCAATACGATGCTTTACTATGTACACCTAACATACAAAGACGCACCCGCAAAGTAGTCTTTGTCTTCACCATCTTCACCATTGTGTCGGCCAGCGACTTGTCGAACTGCAAGAGCTTGGTAAGCACCGCTAAACGAGTCAGAGGGCATTCCTGAGATGCACCTGCTGCAGGACCTTCATGGCTAGTTGAGGCGTGATGGATCCGCTGGTGATAAGCTCGTCTAGAGAGTCCGTGAGCGCCATGCCGATTCTAACCAGTCGAAGTTAGCGTGCTGGAAAGCCACTTGGGATCCAGGCAGCCTTACGAGGATCCTCGGTAGAACTCGTAGTAAGCCGATGCCATGGTGGAGAGAGTGCGAAGGGGATATGAATTGGAGAAATAGGCTCAGTATTGGAGGGGAGCAGAATACTGATGGAGTGGTCACTGGTACAGCCAACGCCCAACCGTGACTGACAGGTTGACGAAGTCCTGCTAACAGCAAGTCGCGTGATCAGCACCAGTATCCCCTAACTCCTCCTGTTTCCAACCTCCCCAAGCTCAGGCCTCCAAGCTCCGGTACCACAGCGACGAACGATCAGTTATTCTGATAGAGAACTACTGAATCAGAGGAGTCGACCAGCTCATCAGTTCATGATTACAGTAGCTTTGATGTCCGGCCTAAGTGGACTGGCTTGAATCTACTTGAACTCGAATTCTTATTCTACATTCTATATACACCAAATCCGTTTCCAGCACCGTCCCACGTCGTTGATCCCGATGAACCTTTTCCAGTTCCACTCTGCCTCTTTCGGGCAGCCAGAGCTAGCCCGAGTCCAACAACGTCTCGCGTATCCGTTGGCTTGATGATACCATCATCCCATAGTCGGGCAGTGGAGTAGAGGGCCGTTGATTGTCTTTCGATCTCGGCCTCTAGCGAAGCATGCTGGGCAGGATTACTGGTAGGAATAAATAATGTAAATATGTGAATTATCCCATACATGGTGTCAGCTGCTTACTCTGATACGGACGCCATGACTTGCGACAGTTGTCCGGAACCCATGACCGATACTTTCGCGTTCTATGAAAGGAATAAGACATTGTCGGAAAAGGGAAAGGTACGAGGTACACACCGGCCACATCCACAAGAATCTCGGTGAATACTGTAGATAGTTTAGTAACTGGAGCACGGTTATGAAGGGAAATGGTATCGTACAGCTCGTCCTGACATGCCTATTCTAGGGCATTAGCTAGGATCATAGCACCCTATTGAATGAGACGTACCATAGTTTCCAGCACCGAAGCTCCCGCCAACAACGACAGTCAACTTAGGGACATCCGCGCATGCGACGGCGCGAACCATTTTAGCACCTGCACGATGACCATTATACACAAATTCCTCCACCAAAAGCAGATAAAACCCGTACCATCTTTGGCTATGCCTCCTTTCTCAGCTTTTGACCCTACCATGTAGCCTGAACATACCCGAGTTGTTAGATAGACGAATGGAGTTGTGTAAAAGGTTGGAACCCACCAGTGACATTTACGAGGAATAACAAGGGTATTTGCCGTTGCGAACATAGCTGGATGAAATGTGTAGCTTTCAACGCCGATGGAGAGAACAGGATGCCGTTGTTCGCGACAATTCCGACTTGGTAGCCGTGTATATGGGCAAAACCCTATGGAGAATATGAGAATCTGTGACGTCGATAGATAGAAGGTACATGCGGTAATCATGGTTGTCCCATACTCTTTCTTAAACTCACGGAAGCGACTACCATCGACAATACGCGCAATGACATCACGCATATCGAAGGCTTGTCGTACGTCGGTGCCCACAATCCCATGAAGTTCTGAGGCATCATACAGTGGGTCTTCTGGAGTTGCATCGGGCTGTAAACAATGTCAAAACGTGCTTCGCGCACAACAAGATATCAAGCCACCTACGCCGACTTCCATGCTCCCAGCATGACCAAGGTCGCCAACAATGCCTCTAGCAATGGCAAGAGCATGTTCGTCATCCCTCGCTAGATGATCCGTAACACCACTTTCACTCGAGTGCATCAGTCCACCACCGAGCGTCTCTTCATCGACCACCTCGCCCGTAGCCGCTTTGACTAACGGCGGACCGGCTAAGAATATACGACCTTGGTTCTGAACGATGATATTCTCATCAGCCATAGCTGGCACATACGCGCCACCTATGTACAACGCCAGATCAGCTGTGTGCATATTCTTGGAAACGGATCAGTGATCTACCTGCTACCGAGATACCATGCACAACGGCTATCTGAGGGATTCCGAGGGCAGACATTTGCGCCTACACAGCCATGTTAGATTACCGGATGGAAGAGAATACAGGAACAGCGGACCATGTTATAGAAGATGCGACCGAAGTGTTCTTTGTCTGGGAACACATTCGCCTGGTGCGGCAAGGCAGCTCCGCCGGACTCAACTACGCGACTTACATGAGAATCGAAGAATGAGTAGAAGCAGAATTACAGCATACCAACGTATACACATGGCAAACCATGCTCTCGTGCAACTTCCTGCGCGCGTAGATGCTTCTTGACCTGCAACAGGCATTATTAATTGAGTCATGGGAGTCTCAGCGCACTCACAGTCAGCGGGTAATACGACCCTCCCTTCACAGTCGCGTCATTGACCACAATAACGCATTCCCTCCCCGCTATCCTGCCTATTCCAGTGATAATACCCGCTCCGGGTATTGATTCCGGGTACACCTCATGAGCTGCCAATGCCGACAATTCAAGAAAGGGGGAATGGGGATCAAGGAGAAGGCTTAGACTGTCGTTTCATGTGCATCAAGTATATGTTCACCGTGTACTTCCAGGCAACGTACCGTTCTCGAGGAAGCTTCTTGCCCTTGCTCCGCATACGTTCTGTCGCCCTCGGACCACCACCAAGGCGTGCTTGGGCCATCTTTGCGTCTAGGTCAGATATAAGAGCCTCCATCGCCTCGGATTTCGCTGTAAACTCAGGCGACGAGGTCGATATTAGCGACGGGAGCACCGAAGCATGGTAGTTTCTTCGGGGTGAATGCCTGATGCTCTTCAGCAGGTTTCTGGAGAGTACAGAGCGCATCGTGACGGATTTGCGCTGGTTCTACGGTGAATGGGCTCAAACCGCGGCTGGGATGACAGAGAGTCAATAAATAGTTCAATTCAGGTGCAGTCCGGAGCTTGATCACTACAAGGAAAGAAGCGCCCAAGATCACTTTCCGCCACCGCGGTCACGTTTCTTGGAACGCACCTTCATCGCATGTTCTCCTGAACGGCGACTAAATGACATTGGACAGCCATTATCAGCATCTGAATACCACGCGCACCTAATGGTCGAAGGCGCAACCTCAATAGAGCAACTCTCGGCGGAAACACGAGCAAGACTACGCTCTACCCAGATATTGACATCTTTACCGCAAGTCGTATCTGAATTGTTGCAGAACTCGCTAGATGCTGGTGCTCGGCAGATATCGATAGGTATTAACTGCGATGAATGGTCATGCTGGGTGACGGATGATGGCTTGGGGATTGGGAAGGACGGACTAGCTGCGCTAGGCAAGGGCTCAGAATATGGACGTTACAGTGAGTGTTGGATTCCTTGTCCAATATTTGGTGTTGCACTTCGCTTACACGCTAACATATAAGATACTTCAAAGGCATATAGCATGGACTCTCTCGGTGATGTCTCTACCTTCGGGTTTCGTGGCGAAGGTATGTACCCAGGTAATTCCTTAGCATACATTAGATAACAATTCCAACAGCCCTAGCATCAGCGGCCAACCTGGCCTGCTTGGAGATCTCCTCGCGAACGGCCAAGTCAAAACAGAGTTGGTCTATCATTCTAAAGGTATTGTACTAATCGCGTTTGCATTCCACGGATCCTTGGCCTCATTGCACTATCATTGAGGGAGGTGATACCCTATACAGTGGGCCATCGGTCAGATGGCGACGGGAGTCACCAGGGACCACTGTATATCTCCAGGATGTCTTTTATAGCGTAGGTCCCCACTGCCGCAGGATCTTGACAAATGCTCTGACTCAATGCCGTAGCTCCCAATACGACGGTTGTCCCACCCTTCACCTTCAAAGACCGTCGAAATGATACGGAACGAGATTGAATGCTATGCCCTTGTATTTCCGCAGGTCTCATTCTCTCTGCAGCGTGCTGCCGTTGGACGAGACGGCAATGTTGAAAAAGTTACCTCGATCCCCAAGGTATTCTAATTTGGAATTACACGATGGCCAAGCTGATTGGCATCAGACTTCCTCTAGTTTGACTGCGTTCAAACATATCTTTGGACGTGCATTAGTCGAGGTTCGCTAACATGCATATATATGTTTACGGTTGATTTACTCGCCCATTCAGCACGTCGATGAAATAAACAGCCAGTCGGGTGAATTACGCCTTGAAGGATTCATTAGCCTTAATGGCGCGCTATGCAAGGTATGCCCTTGGGTTGAAGGTATTGGCTGCCAACTGAATGACCGATATTTCAGTCATATCAATTTATATGTGAGTTACTGTCGAAGCGTGCATTCAGTAGCTAATATCTTCCAAGATATCAACCATCACCCCATATCATTCTGCGACATACATAGAACCGTTGATTCTCGCTTCGCTTCTAGTACATTTGGTAAACATGTATGTGGTCCTCACTCAGGCACTGATCCAGCAAGGTAACTTGCTTACAGGCGTACGATGAAGAAGGAGAGACCGATTCTAGACCTCGTATGTTGAATTATGGAAACGGTAGATAGAAGTAACTTTGCTTACGGCTCATAGATGCTCGACGTTCTCCACGGAAAGGCGAAAAGAAGCCGGTCTACGTCCTCAACTTGATCATACCTACCCGACTCATTGATAACTGCATGGAACCAGCGAAATCATCGGTCGGATTAGAGGTGCGTCCATTCCTAAGCTCTATTCACGGTACCTGACGCTGCGAAAGAATAAAAACGCCGTAATTTCCTTCTTATCATCAGAAATACAGTCCTTCTTGGTGAGGAATGGGTTCGCGACGCATCATCTTACTACCTCGAACTCTGCGAACCTCGGTGGGACGCCTCGTAAACGACGGAGAATTGCAACCGATGAGGACGAAACGCCTCCGCCCATGATTGAGCCTGCGTGTAATCTGACGGTGGCTCCCAAAAGCTACCCGGTGTACATATTACCGGTAAAGTTTATTTAGATTCAGCGATGTCGTCGGTGCTTATTTTCTGCCAGGGAAAGGACTCTGCACAAGGTGATACCATAACATGGACCGACCCGAACACTGGCGAAGTTTTCGTTATCGACAGCCGGACAGGTAATTCCGTAAGCCAAGCAGAAGCGTCCAAAGCCAGACAACCAGAGGAGCCGAGTGGAAGGCGTACGCTGACGGCATCGCTGTCGTCGACGCTGGATACAGCAAATGTTCCACAATGGATACAGAAAGCATTAATGGTCCGTTGGTTTTTATGATGACTTAGGCCGAATAGAATGAACGGAAACCTCCATCTAGGCGAACGACGTATACTCACTACCTGACAAGAGGATCCCGACTTGTGCTCATGCAGTAAAGCCAGCTACTGGAAGTCAAACGCCTGGTCATTGGGGCCCTCAAAGTGTAGATTACTCCAGGGGACCCCATCTTTCGACGGTAGATGCAGAGTTAACATCTCTTCAGTTCCGAAAGGAAGACTTACCCCAGGCCCGGGTCATAAGCCAGGTTGACCGAAAGTTCATTGCCTGTATCATGCCAGCTGTGAGGGGGAAGCCTGAGATGCCCTCGGTTGGAAATAGCACTCCGGACGAATCTCCGGAACAAGCACTGATTTTGGTGGACCAGCACGCAGCCGACGAACGTATCCGTGTGGAGAAGTTCCTCAAAGAACTCTGTCTGCACTACTTAGGGGCGGATGCAGGTGGCGTGAAGCTTCGAGTGTTATCGCCGACCGTTCTCGTACTCTTGACGCACCACGAAGCGAAACGATTGGCGTCAAACGAGTCGGTTCAGGAGGAATTTCGAAGATGGGGGTTTGAATTCTCCAGATTGGTGGGCCTATTGTCGGGACACGACCCCGAAGCCGGAGCGGACGCTGCTACGGAAAGTGGATATACCCAGGTAGAAGTACAGAGCATTCCCGACATGGTAGCAGATAAGGTAGGTCATCATTTGAGCAGGCGGCGCCTGGTTCAACTTAGTTATCCTGTTCCGTCAGCTACTCCAGGGACATGAGCTACGAGACCTGATTAAGGCATTTCTCGCGCAGTTGAATGGCGAGTCATCGAGAGGCACTCCAAATGATGTGCAAGACTCTAGCCAAGGAGACCATGCTTGGTTAAAGGCCCTGCGGTGGTGCCCCAGGGAACTGGTCGAGTTGGTTAACTCCAAAGCCTGCCGGGGCAAGTTTGGCTATTTGATTTCTACTGGTCTCACCATTGATTCCGAATTTGCTCGCGCACGTTGCCGAAACAGGTGCAATAATGTTTAACGATACACTGACGGTGGCACAGTGTGAACGTTTACTACGCCAACTCTCTCAGACGGTGTTTCCATTTCAGTGTGCACATGGGAGGTAAGTGGAGACCTCCCTGCTTTTCGCGTCATCGGGATTGCAAACATCTGATCGCTTATGCGCATTTGCTGTGTTCAGGCCCTCCATTGTTCCTCTGACCAGCGTTCGGAAACAAATAGAAAGCTGCGAAGCTCGGAACAGACCAGATTGGCAATGGAAGAAGTTCGAAGAGGTGATTTACAATCCAACCCGGTTTCCTTTGCTTTACCGGACAGACTTATCACGAACCAAACTGAATGTCTCATTGTTTTATTCTTAGATGGAAGTTACCTCCTGAGTGTTGGACAAACCGCTAGTCCGACTGAGGAAGACAAAAGCGGCTCTTAGGGTATATAAAAGGAAGGTAGGGAAACAAACCACTCTCATGCCCTTCCGACATTGACCAAGTATGTTTTTCTCAGCCTTGTCGGTGACACAGCTTAGTTTCCTTTCTGAGGACAATGGCAAGGATGCCGATTTAACCTAAGTACCCCGTCACGGTCGCGGCTCGCCTTTGGTTGGTCTATATGACACTCCAGGGGTCCAGAGCATTCCCAGAGGGGCACTGTTTGTCCTAGAAGTAAACTACTCGGTTAATTCGATTATTCTTGCTCTGGATCCGCCTGACTTACTTCGCGACGCGACTGACCGCCTTTGTTGACGCGTAGTTTGGTTCCGTGCCATTTCAATTATTGATTTCCACGTGCGCGTGATGAGAGTCGCGTGATGTCAAACGGCAACTACCGGTGACCGACATCGATTACCCCCAGTCCATGGGAAATCTAGACGTCATCTGGAGTCTCGACGGTATAAAGGGAATCGCGCGCACGAGCATTGCTTCAATCTACCATCATCCACCAAATATCCACCACAACCCACACCGCCGATAATGCCTGAAGCCATCACCAAAGTCATCTACAAGCCAGATCCTCAGTCAACCGAGGAGTATCTTGTCATTGTCGATCATGACCAGGTTGGTGCCACGATCATATCACTTTAGCGTCGCTAATGTTGGTCTTCTGTCTGTAGTATAAGAAGTGGAAAGAAGGAGGTATGTTACGAACTTGCATTGGATCGATCTAAGTGCTCATATCACGGATCTACAGACACGTAAACGGCAGATTTTGCGCCTAGTGATCTATTCACTAACTCAAATTTCCCCAGAACGATCGCTCTATCGGCCGTCGTAGACTGCAAGCTCGATTTCTCCATCATCAGAGTCATGCGTACTGACATGACCCCTTGCCAGCCTTCCAAGTCTTCTACTCCAACCAAGGGAACCAAGGGCTTCTAGGGAAGCCATCGAAGCAACAGTTGGATACAGTCTTTGGCACGCACAAAGACGACGACGTTGTGCTAGCGATATTACAGAAGGGCAAGCCTCAAGCTAGTGAAGGAATTGCCAACTCGAATTTCGGCACGACAAACGCTGCTCGTGGGAGTATTGGTGTTAACACTCGAGGAAAGGGCAACACAGGCATCTGAAGGGATCGCATGCCGACTGTTTTGGACAACTACGGTTAAATTAAAGCATATCGATTCTGAATCAAACAATACAATTGTATCTTACTGCTTTGGCACCTACAACGTACGTACAACCACTGGACTGCAATTCGGGACCGTTCCGCGTCACAGTCTGAGTCAGTGCGAAGTTCGAACATGTGGCGTTCGGTACCGGCCAGGATTTGCACCTAGGACTATCGCAAAAGTCGAGATAAGTGCCAGACCTACTCAGCATATCAATACGAGTGCTCTACGCTGTATCGTGCGGCCTATTGGCGTGCGGACTGTGGTAGCGTAGTCAAATTTACAGGGGGAACAGGGGCATCCTGAGTACTCCTGAGAAGCCTGGCTTCGAATCGCACGTAGACGCATATGACAGACTCGATTCTCCAACAAGCGTATACTAGATTTACATGGTGCAAATATACAGACGTCAATGGCACAGGAAGGCGAGGTGTACTACGATCAAGCCCACCAGGCAATTCTACACCCCTACTCATGCAGCAGGAGGCGCCAATGGTCTCGTTTGCTACAAAATTAGAGGTTGAGGTTGATGGGAGTGCAACCAAGTGCAATCAAGCCATCTATGAAATTGTTTAGCCTTCTATTCACAGTGCGAAACAACAAGTTAGTGTATCGACACTCACTGAAGCTATTGTCTTTGCAGCAGACAGCCTGAGCGTTACTATATGCATCGCGTTAACGAGGTTGGCTGTGTTAAACGAGTAGAATTACCATTGGGCACCTCCCGCACCAGCAACAGTAACGGGGCTGCAGGTGACACCGACGAGCCCTGTGATTTCGCCGACGACAACTCCCAACAGTCCGAACAGGGAAGTCAGGGATTTCGAATCGGCGGACTGCACGTCGTTGCAGCACTGGAGTTCTCCGGTGCTGCAGGATCCGGCAGCGGGCTCGTTTCTGCGAGTGGGGGTGGCGGCCGCAAGGCTAGCAAGAGCAGCGACGACAAAATTGTTGAACAACATGGTGAAGATAGGCGATGAAGTAGCTCTGTAGGTAGCCGATCAAAAGGGTTTGTTTTCGACTGCAGAACCATTGCTGAATCTTGCAAGCCTTTTATACATTTCGCGGGGTAGCTGCGGGCTGCTACTGACCTGTTTTGCTTGCCTATCAATGCTGGATCACTCAAGAACAGGTGGTAAAGTTGTTGGAGCGATTGGTGAGGCGATGGAGCAACATAGAAGTTCCGCGGATGAATGTGTCCGCAAACAAAATACGCAAGAGTTTGAGCGGCAGGGCTCCCTTGGGAATCCCAAAATCGCCGTCTATAGGAAACACAGCGATCAGAAAGCAGTTGTATCAACAAATTGTCCTAACGAGAGAGAAAATACCGATTCAACACGCGTTCAGCGACCGTCTGAGTGAGGGACGCTGGTTATCCGTGAATTGTTCAAGCAACGTGGCTTGCGTGTATACCCTGCATCCCGTAATCCCTGTAGATCGCACCACAGATTTACGGAATTGATTTCCCACTGTCTGTAATACAGTTGCATGCCGCGCACATGTCAAATGATCGATATCACAACTTATAAGTAGACTTTAGGGCGGCCCACTAATAGGTGTGTTTTGTGATCCATGATGCATGATCGTTAATAATGTACTGCCAGCTCCACCCCAGCTTCTGAGTATTCGACTATGGCCCCATGATTGAATGAACCTTGAAGGATTGTCATGGTGGTGGTGGTGGTGGTGGTCGGTGGGCGCAGTATATTTAAAGGTCCGCTTGCTGCCAAACATAGTCCGACGTTGCCCAAATAAGGTTATTGTTGTTCAAGCCTAGGCTGACACTCGTGTTCTGTTCGTACTCCGGCAGGAACGTTCTCATCTGTGTAATCTACCGTCTTACTACTAGGAATCCGTCCCCTGGACCAGGGCCCTTCATAGGATGATACCAAGGTGTCCCGCCCCTCGAAATCCCCATACGTGGCGTGGCCCTCCTCATAATCACACTTCCTGCACGCATCCACTCCACAATAAAACGTCTTACGTACAAAGGAACCTTCATATCTCTTTCTCAGATTACCCTCGACGCTTCTGGGTTTGTCCAGAACTTATTTTCCGCTGTTTCGCGGATGCTGAGCACTGAACATTGACAATCTCATTCCCTAGGCCCTCTTGTCCTTCCCATGAGGCCCCTTCCTGTACCATGCGGTCGGTTCAGTAAATTAAATCGAAGTACCAAACGGGGTGCGTACTCCCGGACGCCATGAACCATATTTTCTGAAAGGTACAGTGAAGACGCGAAGGACGGAGTCCCGAATACAATACTTGTGTATGGCCTTCAACCGTATTTAACCATTTCCGGGAAGTATAACACTGCGGGACATTGCGGATTTACCACAGGCCATCGATCCTGTTTCATCGAACCTAACGATGCCTGCCTATGAATAGCTGGCCTGCTGCCTTGGTGTCGATAAAAGCTGAACATGGAGCATCGGAAGCTTCTCACTCCCCACCAAGGAACTAGCAGACATCCTCAGAGATGGAAATACGCAATTTATATCCAACTGCCTTCGTTGACTCTTTCCTTGTGGCCGCCATCCCCCATACCGCCCTTCTGCGGCGTACATCGCCCAATCGTCGCTACCAAAGCGGTCAATCCGAAATTCAAGTTTCCCGTCATCTACGGACGGAGATGACAATTTTACACCATTACTAATGCTGAATGTGGTGCGTATTCCGCGAAACTTGCTCTTGTGTGGTTCCGATCAACGTCTGATATTGCTGCTATCAGTTTCGCCGCGTTGGCCACGGGCCAGTGGGTCTGTGACCATTTCATATTTGTAGAACCATGCCGACTGACGCTGATGTTCTCCCGCAGAAGATGGCTTTGGTCATCGTGGACCGAACATGAATGAGTGAACAAATGAAGAATTCCCAGCGCAATTAGCGGAGCATCATTATCTTGTGAAGTTCGGCGTTGCAAGCAGATTAGTAAATTTGTATATATAGGCAGTTTAAACAGGCACAATGAACTGGATGGCATTCAGCGATGGCCGTGTATCTCTGCCGTAAAGGTATGACGGAACCATCACGGGTATTGAGTTATCCTGCCGGCAACAACGACGTCAAGGATGACAGATGTGCGAGGATCTGATTCGTGCAGCACGCGCGGGTGTGCAGGAGTAGCGGCAGCTCGTGCGTAGGAACGTCGACCCTGGCCAATTGGCGTCTTCCGCTACATTCGTCGTCCCGGAAATACGGTGGGAGTACGCCCGTACACCATCCAAGTTGTAACGGAGAGAAGGCTGGTTGATCGGGATCTTGCCTACACAGTCGGGGTTTGTCTCCCATCTGTCGCCCATCTAAGATAACGGGCCGAAAACCATCAAGTACGAGAGGATTCCAAGAAGGAATGCTGTTTGGTTGGACGCACGACTTGTCCACGTTGCACGAGTGGAGACTACACCTCAATTTACGGCATACCCATGAGGGTGACCCAATTGGAGAGCAACATTGGCGATTGGAGGCTCAGACCTTATGTTCAGGACATTGCATTGTCAACAACACCCGAAGAGTACTCACATCAAGACGTGTCCCTGAAAATTCCATCGAAGAGTCCGCGGTGACAGGGAATGTATTCAATCAACCTTGTGTGTAAATTATTTCTAGAGATCATTGTATGACCACCGACCTCGTTCAACTCTGACCTGCCATCTCCACCCATTCTTTGCTACCCATCTGAACCAATCGGGAGCAAGCTCTTGCGAAGGCGAACACCTCTTCTTCGCCAGTGAAAATAGAACTACTACCAACAGCGTGGCTGGTTAAACCCTGTATAGTAATATTAGCATTGAAGTTCCTTGAGTGTGGAGTGGGGCGGCATCGACGTACCAAGTCGTCCATAACACTTCTCATATGGTCGGATATCGGTTTGGCAGCATCATTCGAAGCATCATCCGAGAAAACCTGCGTCACAGGGACTTCTGAAGTGACAAACAATCTTGTCTGTGGGGAGTAGAGTTTCTAAAAAGAGTTGAAAAGCGACAACGAGGTCTCTCACCTTGCTTTCATAGCATGCTTCATATTCAATGCGAAATGAGAATAACTTAAACAGGGAGCAGAGTAAGAACGTACCATCAATGAAAGTGATAAACCTCCTTGCCTGCGGCACGCGTCAACCAGAAATCTTACGGGAGGCCGATAGAAGTCGTACCATGTCCTTCTGACTCAACCCCATTTTCGGTATACCCACAACGAACACCGTCTCGAAAACCCTGGCCACTTCAATGTAATCGGCAGCACTGAGCGGCTGACCGCAGAGCTGGTCGAACTCGAACCAAGCTACTGTAGAAGTGCTCTTAGGTACCAGCAGTGTCCTTCCCCAAATCTTCAACGGCCTATTCTCGATGGGAGGATCGGAACGCTCAGACGTAAACTGATCAAAGATTTGACGAATAGCAATGTCCGTTTGCTCGGAAAGGGGATCATAATAGACTTTGGATAGCGCACGAGGAACACGACGGTAATCTAAACGGTGCATTAAATTCAGTCAGTTCGAGACTGCCAGTGATTAAACATACCAGTTCCAGAATTCAAATCGGTGACTTCAATTTGGGATTTAATTAATTCAATGGCTGGAACAAAGCTTGATCTTTGGATCCCATTCTTGTAAAGGTCGTCAGGATGTCGGCTATGAAAGAAACCCGCTCAGCGCACAAGAAAGGCCTAAAGGATCCAGCACGTACTTCGAGGTCATCACCATGACTACACCAAACTTCATTAGGTTCTCTAGTAGACGTCGAAGAATCATGGCATCGGCGATATCAGTAACCTACGTGTAATTTAGCACTCTTCAATAGGTTAATGGGGAAATGAACGAACTTGGAACTCGTCAAAGCAAAGCACGCAAGCTTCATTCGCCAGGTCTCTGGCTACAGGCAATATCGGGTCGCCACCACGATATCCCATTGCTTTCTTGGCTTCATGGACCCTCTTGTGTACGTCGATCATGAACGCATGAAAGTGAACCCGGCGCTTCCGAGTCATATTTGAAGGCAGTGTCTGATAGAATAGGTCCATTAACATGGTCTTGCCCGTCCCGACATCTCCATAGAGATATAGACCTTTAGGAATGTTAGGAGGGGGAGCCTGCGCGTCGGGATCGCTGCGAGCGAAAGGAAATATCCGAGAGAGCTGAAGAGGAATGAATTAATGTATCAACAGACATTACAGGGACATACCAATGAATTAGAGTCTGAGGGGTTAGGAATAGTCGGTGGGTCGTAGCTGAGCAGTTGATTATGAAGCCTTTGTAGCCTTCCGATTATACGATGTTGATGTTCATCTCCCCGCAGGATCCCCGACTCAACAAGTTGATGGTAACGAGCGATTGGTGTACTTGAGTCCTCTGGCTAACAAGTAAGCGAGCGTCAAGACAAGTACAGTTTACTGTCGTCACCTTTGAATATCTTTGTGTGATGTTCGGTTGCATTGTCTGACGATTGCTTCAATAGTGATGCTGGTAACGGTGTAGTACTAGTCGAGGCTTCCGCGAGAGTCGAATTGCAGGCTTTATAGTGAGTACTGACGTCCCTTGGTACACGATTCTTTGTCAATGTAGATAGAGAGGCTCGGCGAATGAATGTGGCATTCCTCGACCGCGCTGCGACATGCCGGGGTATTGACGACGATGAGATTAGTCTCCGAGTAGCCGGGTTCATTAGACAAGAATGAGATTGAGGTATATAAGTTCTGGGGCGAGTGATAAATCTATCCAAGATGTAGAGAGCAGAGTCAGCTTTCCCAAAGGCCGCACTGGGGCAAACAAGTTGATGGTGGTGGTACAAGCGGGACAGACATTCATCAATTTGGCCCATGACCGAGGCCCGGGACCCGGCAATAAGAAGTTAAGCGCCCATAGACAGGGGTCAATTACATTTAACTATTGAAAATCCTCGAATGTTGCAAATCATGGCGACCGGCCAATATCTCGCCCAAAGGCCAAGTTGTTGCGGGGCCAGCATTCAGCTCATCGAATTCCTCATCCAGGATTCCAGTCTTCTTATTCCGACATCGGGAGGTCTCGGCTTCGACAAGTGGCCGGACAGCGTGCAACAAAAGTTGCTGGGCTCCATATGGACCAACTTCATTCAGCCTCACCGAGGCTGACAGGAGGCTTCGTGCATGAAGAAACAGGTGCAGGTATTGCGAACGCTCTAGACTACCATATTCAGCCGCGCCAGGACAATGCTAAATCGTCACGTACCGAGGGATAAGTTCAGAGTCCCTGTCAGCAAGCCCCAGCAAATGGGTAGATGACCTTGAGTCTCTTCTCTGCGTATCATCGCCTTAAACTTGTCTACGACGGTGTTGATGGATATAGCCCGTTTGTTTGGCTGTAGGCTCGCCTTCAAGGAAGGGGGAGGAGAGAACCCTTTCGTGAATAATGTCAATAGCGCTACCCCCTGAGCCGTGGATGCACGCCTGGCGGGATGGTTCAATGTCATGTCATGATATAGTTGGTCAAGAGTAGTGAGAGAGCGCAGAAGTTCTTCCATGCTCAAAGACGCGTCCGTATCCTCGCTGGTCGCATCGATGGATCTCTTGAATTCGTGAACGGCGCGATGAGCATCGGAAACGAATGGGAGGGCTGAGTGCGCATAGGTTTCCAGGCTATCTTGAATAAATGCGATTGTTCTGGTTTCACTAGATCTCGAATTTGAGCCTGCAGGAAATCCATGCTTGAGATACGATTCAAATCCTGCGGAGGCGACAAACGATCCAGTCGGTAGATTGCTGTCCGAAAGAAGGAGCAAGATATACGTCTCGTCGTCCCCTTCCATGTACAGAATCAAGGAGCTGAACCTGTGCTAATTTCCTGTGGGGTCACGGACTCACGGTAGTGAACGTAAGTTATGGAACGACCAAGTCCGGGCGCCTATCATTTCCTGTTTTGGACCATGTACTCCTAGTGAACGACGCTTCATCCGTTCGACCAACTCTTCATCCATTCTTCAAAAGGGTCCCAGGGGCTGCGCGCATCGCCAACGATACCTCGATAACAAGTCACATTTTGCACACCATATAATTCGTCCACAATGGCCTATTCAAGATTAGCAAAGTACTTTCTTCTATAGAGCCTTGCAATAATAGTCCCTCACGTGTAATATTTCTAGGGGTAAGAAACGCGCTATAAAGGAGGAGGAAGAGGAGAGCAGCACCTCGCCATCCTTGTCCTCATTATCGCCCGAGCCTACCCAGAGACCTGTGGTCAAGAAGCGTACGTGCGTCCGCGTTCCCCGCGATATCACTTTCGCCATGAAGGCTTACTTCCTCAAACAGCCAAGCGCGCTGAGACACGAAAGTGCCCCGTATGTGAAGAGCAAATACCCGTACGCCTCCTTGCGAAACATTCCGAGCTTGAAAGCGAAAGAGTGGAGGAGATAATAAAGGGCATTGGGAGTAGTAAAGGAGAGTACCATGCTTCGCAAGATGGGTGAGGGCGTCTCGTATCTGTTATAATTGTTCAGAATCTCACTTTAACTGTTAGGACGCGTCGTTCGGCCGCCCGTGCTCGTAAGAGTATGAGCGCTATGAACACCCGGAGTAGTGCAACTGCCGACATCCTAGAAGAGACGAGTAAGGCCATACAAATCATTAAACGGCATCGCAAGCGGCGGCACGCTAAGCTACGAGATATGACCAGGGAAGACGAAGAGGGGCGGACGAAAGTAGTGCAGAGCAGTGGCATTGTATGTCCCGTGTGTGCCCAGGCGGTTCCCGGAGATCAGGACGTGGTGGAGGCTCATGTGGACTCGTGTCTGGCAAGCGAAGCACGCCGTATAGACGTGGAGCAGCAAGATGAAGCTGGTCCTAGTCATCCAACCAATTGGGGCGGTAATGATTCTCGAATTGGGAACGTATCAGGTCTCAGAGGTAATGTCAGTTTGTTTCCCGGTTTGCTTATAATTTATCCCTACCTTCTAGGTGCTGGCTTCAACATCAGGAATCGCACGCAAGAAGACGTCGACGATGAGGTGGACATAGATGGCGACGACGAAGCGGTGTTTGGGACGGCCCAGTTCACAGAACGCGATATCATGCGAATCGATGCGGTCCGAATGGAGGAAGAGGAATCGGGGGACGAAGATGTGGATATAGGCGGTCCTGGGGAGCGGCAAAGATCTACTTCGTCGATGCAGGCACAAGAACAAGCGACGAATACACCGGAGGACGGTATATTAATCGACGTAACCGAGCCCAATGAAGTCGACCTTTTGATCACCGCTGCCAGACGTGGAGGCCACATTCAATCGTTAGTTACCGCGCTGGAGCGGAAGATACAACAATTGGTACAAGCCATTCCATTCAATCCATTATGGATCCTCATCTGATTTCACTTCGGTGGTAATGTAGGAATCGTCACAGGCAACATCTTCAGCGTCACTGCAATGTCGCATATGCCTGGATCCGTATACGGAGCCCACTGTTTCAACGGGATGTTGGCATACGTGCTGCCGAGAATGCTGGTTACGTTGTCTAGGATCAACAAAGCTCTGTCCAATCTGCAAGCGGATCACTATTGCTACTGATCTCCGCAGGATATACTTATAATTTCGTCAATGGGCGTTGGCGCTTTGTGTACAATGGACCCTTGTGTGTACGCCTTGCATGTTGATCTACTCATTTTATCTATCCAATACTCAGCGACGAGGGGATTATCCTCCTCTTCGTGAGCTTGCGAAGGTCTCTGACTCAAAAGCTACTCAAAGCTCTCGCGTTCGTATAGGCTGATCTGCAGCCTGTATGTTGGTAGTCCCAAGACCTCGAGTCCCTGTTCAGAGCTGATGTTTCGGACATCTTATTCATATGCGCCGGTGGGGGATGATGGGCCCAATGTGCAACACCCACATCTCGTTGTCTTGCATGTATTTTCACAGCTCCGATCAGCCCTCAAGGTGTTTCGTCGGATGCAGTGGCACATGGAACCATTCTATTATGAGGGACGTCTAAGATAACAAGGGTGTCTGTAGGTTTTGTTGTCGTCCGACTCGGGCGCGCACTGCCATTGTGGGGGTGATGATCTCTTGGTATAGTTGGTTGGTTCGCTGCATGGTGGTCATGATGCACCTGTGACTGGCAGCGCAATCGTGTTTAAAAGGCCACCTGCAATCACCCTCCACCTCTCCATATTCAACCACCTCTTCAGTCACCACCCTACGCAATGCAATACTACTTCGGGGGCAAAGACGTTTGCAATTCCACCATCAAGTCCTCACAAGACGACGCCGTGCGGTTTACGGTGGCCACAGACGAGGTCGACGACAAAACGCGGACAGAGATATGGCACGGCGATAAAGCCTCGAGAGTAGCTGTGATTCATTGGGACGACCGAGTTTTTGAGATTTATGGGCGAAAGTTGAGTTTCACGACGGTAAAGGCGCATCCTTCGGGATTCCTTGTCTCTAGCACGTACGTCCATCCTCCGCGCCATGTTTGACAACGACGACGCTGATGAATTGGCCAGTGACAGGATTTGGCGGTGGGACGGAGATGCGTATTCGTTGGAACATGATGACGGAGAATGGGAGGTTTGTCATTTGCTTATATCCCCCTTCCTCGTTGGCGTTGACTGGAACTACCTATTAGCTGAAAGAAGAGCTCAGCGAGCAACCTGCAGCCAAATTCACCTCCTACCACCCTCGTATATTTCACGACGACGAGCCCGCGTCTATCCAGGTAGAACCCCACGCGCAGCGGGAGACGGTATTCTTCATCTTGTTATTCGTCTATTCGGAATTCAAGCGCCAGACTTCCGTGAGGTTTCCGGATGAACAACGTCCTTGGTGGTTGCTGACTGGTTGCTCGTTCCACAGGAAAAAGAAACCAAGGCCGCTGTGAAAGGCATCAAGCGTGCGCACAAGATCATGGAGTTGCAGGACCAATGATTGTGGTTTGGCTCTCGTTTGCATTTTTCGCTAGTGACTCGCAATGTATATAGAGGGACATAATGCCATCAGAGGATGTAACATATCAATAGAGACATATCTGCCAATGGGCACCCACCGAGCCTAGGGCGTTCCTTCTATGCATTTCATCCTTGATGTACAGGCGTGTGCAGTCCTTGGTTGCGCAATACAAGCGAGCCTTCATACCGTAAACAGAAATGGGCAGGCATACTAGGTGAAGTTGCAAAATTGATTCAGTAGGTACTTCGAGCTTCAACGCTTGTCTCAGGCCAGGGGGATGTCCAGCAGCAGTATATACACTACAAATTTGGCAATCAGTTTCCGGCAAGAGAAACACGTTTGGAGACGGAAAGTTCATATCTGGCCTAATTTCATCCTCACATCCACTTGTCTCATAAGAGCACTTTCCAGGTAGCGTATACCGGGTGGAGTTGGGTACGCAATGTACAACCACAAATTGGAATAATCACAACAGACGAAGAGCAGTATGAGCGACTCACATTTCTACGTTTTGCTCCGAATCCCCGAAGACGTGTCAACAATGGAACTAACGATGCATTGGCATTAAGTCTACGAATAATTGATCTTACAATATGACAGCAAGTCGACAAATGAAGTTTATGCAAGGGGGCTAACAAGCCTGCCGAAAGCAAATGAGCAAACGAACAAATTGAAAGTGCTTCGTACACGTACTTGATCAGAGATGGTTGCGGGTTGCTCCGTGTGAACCCAACATAAATGATCAAAGGAATCCAGCCATAGTGCAGAATGGTCTGCAAAACGACGACGGCTCGGTAAAAGGCGGCGGAATGTGTGTGAAGTACGCACGCGTCCAATTTCAACGGCTTTTGTGATTCTTTCCTGGAGAAACATCAAAAAGTGTCCCCACATTGTGAGGAACAGTTATGCATACCTTTGTCTCCTCAGAAGGCATGATTTTTTATGGAACGAAGAAAGGATGTGGGGAGAAGTGGTGGTATAGGTTTGGGTGTGATTTTGAACTCCGCAAAAAATTCTGGTGCGCGCGATCACGCTGAACGTTAGACTCAGACTTCCAAAACCAAATGACTCTTGGAATACCGTCGTCGGCGATTCACATTCAGCCTGCTGGGCCTGCTGCTCTTCCTACAGCTCCGTGAGTGCGAGCCCTCTGTTGTGCGAATTAAATCTGAATTTTACCTCAGCCGAACCCCCTCGCTTGTCACAATACACCCTGTCGTGCTGTTCTCTATCCTTGATCATTATCTACGCCGAACGGATTCACAAGATCGCGTTATTGGGACACTTCTGGGGACACGTTCTGAATCCGATGTTATTGAAGTCAAATCCTCGTTTGCTGTCTTGCACAGCGAGACAAGTGAACAGGTTGCTGTAGACATGGACTATCACAAAGCCATGTATGAACTACACCATAAAGTAAATCCAAGAGAAGTTATCGTCGGATGGTGCGTATTGGTTGACTCTAATAAAGGTGTGTGATGCTGATCTCCATGGCCTAGGTATTCCACAGGCTCGAATCTGAACACATTTTCCGCCCTTATACAAAATTTCTACTCTCAAGAGATCGCGCCCTACCCTGCTATTCATGTCACCTTGAATACAGGTGTTGATACCAACGAAAAGGCAGGCGTAACAGCCTATGTCAGGTCCGTTCGCCTATCATTCTTCGCTTTCTCTCTCTTGACTCACGTTGACATTCTAGCACACCTGTGGGCGTCTTCCCAAAACCCGAAAATTGCGTATTCACTCCGGTACCAACGGAGTTGAAGTTTCACGACGCTGAGCGAAGTGGACGTACGTGAATCCATATTCTCAGAATCCCATTCAGCTACTAAATGAATTATGATATCGAAGTGGACCTCCTCACCGAGACCGCCGCTTCCCCCTCATCAACTTCCGTGCAACCAACAACGGATTTCGAGATCTTGGAAAAATCTATAGGCTCTGTCTCAGCCATGCTGGATCGCGTATTGACATACGTGCGAGCCGTCATTGCTGGCGAGGTCAAAGGGGATGCTGCTGTTGGTAAATACCTCATGGATATGCTTGGAGCTAGCACAGAGGACCTAGAAAAGGGCGGTTTTAATGCCAGCCTCCAGGTCCGTACCACCGTTCTTCGAAAATTGTGCTTCATTGACTCCTTTATTTCAGGATACATTGATGTTCTCTTACTTGGCAAATCTCGTGCGATCACAAGCAGAAGTCTCTTCGAGGCTTGCATTGGTTACGTCGTAGTACATCTTAGTTCGTGTTACCCTCCCACTGTCGCTCACCAGCACTGACTTTCCATACAGTAGCGTTTGATCTCGTTAACCAATTTGTACACCAACTACACCATCATTGCGGCTCAAGGGTCAGATAGACGGCACGGATGATATACATGTACTTTCCCCCACATGATCAACCAGAAGATCGTTGCACAACTTATAGCTCATCGTTATCATGATCTCAGCACTAATGGCCAAGTAAACTATTCCCGAGGTTAATCCGCACCGGACGCCTTCTCAGGTATATATTGCAGCAAAAATACTGGTAGACGTTCTCACCACTTGACCACCAACCACAATCGTTATGGCTGCTGAATTTGACGTCGAGGCGACGCTGGCGAAGATCCCCCTTTCCGACAAGATCAAGCTTCTTAGCGGTGTAGTATGTCTGAACACCAAATACGGCTATACCGACTGATGATCGTCGGGCGGAACTTAGGGGTGGTGGAACACCCATGCTGTTCCTGCGGCGGGATTGCAGTCACTGCGCATGAGTGATGGTAAGCTGCTGATGTTCTCTGCTTCTGACGTCGAGAAGTGACTGGTCACTCTAGGGCCAAACGGTGTCCGTGGCTCTCAGTGTGAGGCTTTATATAGTTGGCCTTCCTGTGGTTACCCCTCAACTCTGAGCATTCAGTCTTCAACGGTGTTCCCTCTAGTTGCTTCCCTTCGTCTACGGGGCTTGGGTCGTCGTTCGACATCGACCTTGCTTTGAAGGTGGGAGAAGCACTCGGGGTAGAATCTCATGCCAAAGGTTGGGGTGTATTTACTCGTTGGGGTAAAGTATCAACCTAACTTTGATCAATTGACAGGATGTCATGTCCTCCTGGCACCCACGGTGAACACTCAAAGGTCGCCCCTTGGAGGCCGTAGCTTTGAATCCTTCGCTGAGGATCCCCATCTGAACGGAACCATTGCTGCTGCTTATATAAATGGCTTGCAGTCAAAAGGTGTCGCGGCCACCATCAAACACTTCGTCGCCAACGATCAAGAGTTTCAAAGGTACAGAGTTTCGCTCGTTGCTTGCGTGGTATAATCACCAATACAACCGATTTCAAGGTTCTCCATCAGCAGTAAGCGGCGAAGCCTTCCTGTGTGCGTGGTGGTACTGAAAGTAGAGTAGGCGAAGTTAGTGAGCGAGCCTTGCGGGAGATCTACTTGAAGCCTTTTCAAATCGCCATCAAGAATTCTAATCCATGGGCTCTGATGACTGCGTAAGTCTATTTATGTTTAAGCTGGTACTGATGTCGAGCGAATGGATAAATCATCATTGCAGGTACAATCGTGTCAATGGTTTGCATGTATCAGAGAACCCTCGGCTGCTGGTTGACATTTTACGAGGGGTTAGTGTAGTTTTCTTACTATTGACATGTGCTCATCGTTAACTTGCGTAGGAATGGGGATACCAAGGTAGATCAGGATCCTCCGAATTGAAATTATTGTTGACTGTCACAATGCAAACATGCAGGCACTATCATCAGTGACTGGATTGGTGTATACAGTACCGCAGAAAGTATCAAGGCTGGCTTGGACATCGAGATGCCGTAAGTACCGACTCTCTCCTTGTTCTAAAGATGATATAGATTCTCAACGTTCAACTCACGCAGGGGGCCCACTGTCATGCGAGGGAAGGCAGTGGAACGTCTAATGATCGCTGAAAAGTTGTTCACCTCAGACATCGATGAGCGAGTTAGGAAGGTACGTAGGCCCTACCTTGTGTCAGTCAGCCAGCACCGAACATGTAGTTTCGTAGATCCTCGTCCTCTACAAACATGCGCTGGACTCAGGTGTTCCATTCGATGCACCAGAGGGGAGCATTGATACTCCGGAACTACGGCAGCTACTCCGTACAGCGGCAGCGGATGCTACCGTCCTCTTAAAGAACGACAAACAAATACTCCCACTAAAACCTGGCATAAAAAAGATCGCTGTCATCGGACCAAATGCCAAACGAGCCATGACCTCCGGCGGCGGATCAGCTCAATTGCGGTCGACTTATGCTGTCACTCCTTTCGAGGGGATCACAGCTGCTGCAAATGAAATTGGTGCCGAAGTCACCTATCACATCGGGACGCCCTCGCATAATACGCTGCCTTTGCTTGATGGGAGTATCAGGCAGGGCAACGGTGAGCCAGGTGCATATATGCAGTTCTGGAACGAGTCACCTTCGGAGGCCTTTTTGTCTACTTCCCCGGATCTCCATGCAAATATATCTGAACCTGCCTGGGACGTTCCTACTCACTCTACGAATTGCTTTCTTGCAGATGGAGTCGTGAGTTCCTCAAATGTCTCTTTGCTCCGTTTATGTGCTGACCATTTGTATTTCATGGTATTAGGACGATACGAAGGTCAACGAGGTCTGCTACATCCGCGTATGTAGCCCTACACTCTCGAATAATTCCGTCTTAATGGCTGACTGATGTCCAGTACACCACCAAATTTACTCCCGACGAAACGGGAAGCTGGGAGTTCGGTCTCAGCGTAGCTGGCGCTGGAAACCTCTTCGTGGATGGCAAACTGCTGATCGACCTTAGCACCGACCCCGAGCAAGGCGAATCCTTCTTCGGCTTAGGCACCGTCGAGAAGAGGGAAGTTATTGACCTCGAAGCCGGGAAGACGTATGATTTCGAGATACGTATCAGCAACGCGTCGTTCGTCTCTCGAGGTAGTCCCTTTACCTGCCGTGGAGGGATAAGACTGGGGGGCTGCAGGAAATCAGGCGGCGCGCGAGATATCGAAGAAGCCTCCAAGTTGGCTGCCGAGTCGGATGGTACGTGGTAACCAATGCGCTAACGGAAGTGAAGGCACTAACTGCTGTTATCAGTTGCTATCTTAGTCATTGGTCTCAACCACGAGTGAGTACGCGCGACCAAATGTCGCGCCATATCACTGAGAGTGTTTGCCCCTTAGCTGGGAGAGCGAGGGCTTTGACCGCCAGAATATCGAGTGAGCATTATTCGACTTGGCACTTCGGTTCTAATATTTCGTAGCTTGCCTCGTCTGACGAATAACCTCGTTGCCGCTGTCTTGAAAGCAAACCCAAACACAGTCATTGTCAACCAGACTGGTGCTCCAGTTGCTATGCCTTGGGCGGATAGCGCCAGCACAATCCTCCAGGTCAGGCGTCTCTGTATCGAAGATCCTTTGTGCTAACGGATTCCTAGGCTTTCTACGGCGGCAACGAGCTTGGCAATGGCCTTGCAGACGTGCTCTTTGGCAAGGTTAACCCCTCCGGCAAGTTATCTCTGACATTCCCGTAAGCCGACAATCCAACCTCGGTAGAGACCTTTCATTAACCCATTGTAACAGAAAACGTTTGGAGGACTCCCCCTCCTTCCCATCCTACGGAGACAAAGGACAAGAACTTGGCAAAATCTTATACAATGAAGTGCGTGCGACTCGATTATTCTCTCCTTCCCCTATCACCCATGCTGAACGGGCACATCTAGGGTATCTTCGTCGGTTACAGAGGATTTGAGATCAGAAAGCTTGAGCCTCTGTTCGCCTTCGGTCACGGGCTCTCTTACACAACCTTTGAGTACTCCGGCTTGCAGACTTCCGCCATACCCTCCGGGAACGATCCCAAATTCACTGTGACGTTCACCATCAAGAACACTGGCTCCGTGTTTGGACGAGAAGTAGCACAAGTCTACATCGCCGACCCACAGTCCTCGCTCCCCAGACCTCTGAAGGAACTCAAAGGATTTCATAAAGTCGCGCTCGAGGCGGGGGAGTCGAAGGTGGCGAGCGTAGAGTTGGATAGAGAGGCGCTTAGCTTTTACGATGACCGCCGCGCTTCATGGGTTGCAGAAGCGGGCAAGTTTGTTGTTTTTGTGGGTGCTTCGTCTACCGATATCAAGTTGACGGGCGAGGTGGAGTTGGAGAACTCCTTCACCTGGAAGGGGCTGTAACTTCTTCGAAGCGAAGCACAGAATCTCCGTCGATTGCTGATGCATGATGTTGCAAACCTGTACAGTACAATGATAGCCTATCATATCCGAAACCTGCACGCGACTATGATTCTGGGGCTCCCGCCTTTTGCCTAATCCGAGGATCATGCCTCGCAGCAAAGACATGTTTTCCAATCGCCAGGCCTATCAGGCCTGTTATCAAAGAAAATGAAACGAAAACAGTACTGCCTCTGCACTAAATCACTGACCAGCCTCACGTCGTCCTCAAGGCTCCCATGCCATCGTGAACAATACAAGACCCACAATAGGTATTATTGACGTAAAATGGCATGCGGCGTTACCCATTCGGTTGCCCCAAAGCCATGTATTACGGTCGAGAGAGTCCTTGTACATACAGTTTTTTGTAGGAAAGCCTTGTACTCAGTCATGAAATGTAATGGGAGGCCTGGGCGACGTTGTGCGCGCCATAGGTCCCATTTGTACAACAATGGTAGCTGTCGTGTAGCAAGGAGAAAAATCAGGGTTCTAATATTTTGAATTTCGGATCCCGAGCCTTGAGGCG
The DNA here is from genome assembly GCA_017499575.1 of Sanguinoderma rugosum. Taxonomy (NCBI): domain Eukaryota; kingdom Fungi; phylum Basidiomycota; class Agaricomycetes; order Polyporales; family Polyporaceae; genus Sanguinoderma; species Sanguinoderma rugosum. The sequence goes on along the minus strand of VTPW01000003.1, from coordinate 1,410,281 downwards.
AGCCTTGCGTTTTCTGGATGGCAGCAAACATGCGCATCTAATCTATAAAAGCTTCCGCTTCGCCTCCACTTGATCTTCACCACGACCATCGACATCTCGCATTTTCGAAATCTCCCTCTTCGAGCCTCAAGGCCTCAAGATTATCTCTGACCGCGACCACCACCGCCACTACATCGACAGCAGCAATGGCATTCGGCTCTTCTGATGATATCGTCGTGAGTGACTTCGTCGTTGTGTACTACGGTGCACCAGCGCTAATGGACTGAAGCTCGGGGACATCGTCGCCGTCAACCACGGCACATACGGCCGCACTGAAGGCCTCGTTATTGGATCCCACGTCGACTACGCTGTGAGTCCAATGTCCCCTCCATGCCCGCAACGTGCTGACCTTTTCTAGGGCCGACAAATCATCGAGGTCCAGCTCCAACCCGGAGAAATCTACAATGCTTGGTGCGTCCTTACAATTGGGCCCGAAGGCCTTGACTCCGTACTCAATGGTGTTGAATTAGGTACCCCTCCGTAACACGCGTCAAGCGCACCATCTCCTACACTCGCCCACAAGCGAGCCGCCGCACCGTCGAGCGCCGCATCTACTGGTGATTTGACATTCCCAACGAGATGCAGTCCTCGCCGTTCGCTTGTACACTCCCCCCACGCACCGTCCAGAACGACACTCACGAACGACAACTGCATACGACACCCACGGGAAACGAATTCTACTTACGCTGACAGTGCTAGACTGAATGTGACTTTCTCGTTCTCATACACCTTGCACCTTCCTTCATGTCCCGCGCCCATTTTTATCTATTGTGTATTTGGTTTTGCTCACGAAGCCGTCACAAGAGGATTTTTGTTTATTGTTCCCGGCAGGTACCTTTCTGGCAGTTTTTACCTGTTCTTTCTGGATCATTCACCGCATAATGTAACTATCCATCATTAAACCTTGAAATATTGAAGTCTTGTCGTGGTCTAAGTGACGGAAAGCCAAAGACTAAGTGACTCGGGTGTAAGCACGTCTTTGAGATCGGAATAAATAAAATTAAGACTAGGGATACATTATGTATGTGAGAGGAGGTTGCGTTAACAAGACCGTGCCCTCTATTATGCCTTCAGTCCTACAATTGGCGAAGGTGGATGATGGGGTTGCGGAGAATGTAAAGGCATCGATGATAGGTCATCCCCTAGTATCGAGGAGGACGGTGAGACCGACAACACGGAGGATGCCAGGGAAGGTGGCTGCAATGGCCTTTTGGTTGGGAGTTTATGTGACGATGATGTATCAGTGCGGGTACGATGAGAAGTGGAGGTTGACTCGGAAGCTTTCGTTTTTCCTTTGGTCGGACTCGTAATCGGATTCGTCGTCGGTCCGGGTGTCGTGCTAGACTCCCTCGAGCCTCCTGCATCGGAAGAAGCGGCACTGAAACTCTTGCCTCGTCCAGCAGCAACGCTTCTGATCACCCTTGGTCCCATTCCAGGCGGCGATGACCCAGGCGTCCACATCGACGCTACTCCCAGTGAGCCGGACGTCCCGATCGGCACCCCATTCCCGTGGCCGTTCCCATTCTCCGTACCCACACGCTTCGGAATCTCTTTCCCTTTCCCGTTGGCTATCCCCACCCCGACTTCACTGACCAAACTCTGCGTCGACCCGTTCCCCTCTGCAAACATCCCATTAACCATATTCAGCTGCAGCGTCCTCAACTCTGGCCTCAACGTCTCTTCTGAACTACGCGGCGAATAGCCATCTTCCCCCTCCGGCACCAACATGTGCATGTCGTTTATCGCTAGTCCCGAAGCACTAGATGACGAGTGACTGCGACGCATTGCCATGGAGGGATAAGGACTTGTATGGGCAAATCGAATACGCTCGTAGTATAGCATGAACGCGCCAGAGCCTTCGCGCAAGACGCTTTCAATACCACATTCACGCACAGAGTCGTCCGAGATGCGAAGCCAACCCCGGCCAGGGCGATGATTTACTGGGTCTTCATCTGCCCACACAATCTCGTTTCGCTTGCCAAAGACTTCCTCGCTGTCCGTACTATCAGCTGACCCATTCATGCCCCGCTCTCTGTCTCTTGCAAGGTCCTCGTCGTCTGCCCTCGTAGCCAAGGGGTCGAGTATTGTTGGAGGAGCCCACCGTCGCTTGGCACCTTTCGGCCTTGGCTTTCGCCTAAAGCAGACATAATGTCCGAACGAATGACTCCCATAATGGCATACCACCGCGCTCAGGCGATAGAGTACTCTTTCATGGACTTTTTCGTAGGCCGCAGGCGTGGGCGTACGTGAGCGTGGGGGGAGGGCGAGCTGAATCGGAAGGGAGGGCGGAGGTGTCGATATGGGGCTTGACGGTGTAGTAGAGAGACAACCCGACGTGGTGTATGGAGTGATGTCAAGGATTTCAGGGAATTCGATAAAAGCATTATTCTTTGACGCGTAGTGTCCGAATGAAGATCGATTGAGGTGAAGTGCAAGAACTGGGGGTGGCTATGTATCGTTTGGTTCCGAGATAAGGCCAGAATGAGGAGCTTAGTCTCCATGGTTAACTTATGGATAAGCTGGAGAGGTACTCACCCTAGCAATCATAGCTTGTTTGGATGACGCCCGACTGACAACTTTCTCCATTCGTACGTCTTTCAGGTCATCTTCTACCCTCCCTTCCTCGAGAGCCGTCCTCACCCGTAACTCCATCTTCGCCACTTCCTTCGCCCGCCTTTTCTTTGATCCTGAAGGTTTCTTGGGCGAATTCCCATTGGCTTCCGTTAATTTGTTGAAGTGCGAGCCGGTACTCGAGCCCGGTTTAACGGCATGACTATGGGATGATGACCCGCCCTTGAGCGCTTCATCCAGGGTCTTCAGTTCAGAAATAAGTCGTCTGTGAGTGGCTACCAGGGAGCATTTGCGACAGATGCAGTCGTGTAGAATCTCTAAGCGGGTGTAGTCTTCTAATAATTCCTCGAGTGAGCATCTGGGCTGTGGATTATCAAGCCAAAGAAGCAACTTGGTAAATCAGAGGAACTTACAAAGTGGGGGACGCTCAATTGCCAACTATCGAAAGCAAAATGCATGACGGCTTCCGTATATCCACACTGCATACAACTTCGTCGGTTAGCGGTTAGGCCGTCGAATACACTCTGTCTAGTCCATTCGCCCCCGCTCGTCTCTGCCTCTGGCAGCGAGGTCATGTCTGCACGTATTGACAAAGCCAGGCCGCGGTCCCGGCTTTTCTCCTTGTCCATAGCACTGATTTCATTTTTGAGTGACTCCGTGATGAGTTGGAAGAGTTCCTGTGCATCTTGATGTTCGCGTGAGTGTAATAGGGTGTTCGCTTTGCCACCGTTTGTTAGTGCTTGGATGACTTGTAGGGGACGCAGAGACGATGGTCGGGTGAGCGGGGTGTTGAGCTGGTCAAAGAGGTCCCGTAGAGCGTCTATCACTGGTGATGGCACGTCTAGCTCGACTGCCTTAGAATGTATCCTATCTATATGCGGTTGCAGGTACGACAGTGAAGACATTGCTTGTAGAGTCGAGTTCATGAAGCAATACGTGCCCGATATGTTGACGAGGCCAGGATAGTAATCTGCCTCCTCTGGGTCTGTATACGCTGTGAGTTGATGCTTTCGTTGCATCGCTGCACACGCACCACTTTGTATGCCATTCATGGCGATCTGCTCCGTTCTCGTTCTCGGGTGCCTCTTCTTGTGCTTTCTCTTGTCCGCGTCGGCGCCCCCATTGCCACTCCAGCTCCAATGCCACGGAAGGCTAAGCCCAAGCGTCTCGAGGACCATTACAAACGTAGATGTTAGCAGCCCGAGCAGTCGTCGAGCCGGTGCGACAAGGTTGAGGACGATGAGGGGGAAGACGAGAAGGACGACGAGTGGTGCGAGCTGGTGGAAGAGATTTGAGGCTAATATTTCCTGGAGAGTCTCCGTGAATGAGCTGGACATGTGGTATGTCTTCAAGAGGTAAAGCGGCTCGCCAACGTCGAAGGCATGAGGAAAGCCGCGAAGGAGGGCCATGACGGGACTAACCTTCCCGTTACGTAAGCTAATACTTGACGCGTTCACCGAGTACTTTGCCATCGGCTACCTAGCGCAATGGTAGCGCGTTTGGCTTCGATTGCTGACGGCACCAAAAGGTTGCAGGTTCGAGTCCTGCGGTGGTCATTTTTGCAGATTTTTTGATGCTGCATGGCCACGAACAATTGTCTTCCATGATAAATTATGATATACAGTTACTTATATTAGGATGTACTGTAAAATTCATCTCTATGAAACTCACAAGGCTGATTGCCCACCGCGATTCCTTCCCCAGCACGAATCACAATAACCTCCGTGCCATCCTCCCAGTCCCCGTTGTCCATGTCTTCCTCGTCGCGTTCCTCATCGTCATCCTCGGTTACACTGTTCTTCCTTCTGCTTCCATTACCATTACCGCCCCTCGCCTTCACTCGCACACAAGGCTCCTCCGTAACCTCGTCCATGAAATGCAGATGCCCACATACACCCTCGCCGTATGGATGGGGGAACATCTCGTCGTCGTCGGGCTCAGTCGGGTCTCGCAAAAACGGGTGATTCAGCGCGTCCCTCGGTGTGATACGTCGTGTACTCTCTGGATGCAGAAGACCTTCCAGAAGACTAAATGCAAATTCGACGTCCTGTGCGTGCTCCGTCGGTGCCTTCGGTCGTAGTGACGAATCGACGGCTTTGGATTTCGATGGGGGCAAGGGGGGAGGGGGCATGGATATAGATGGTATGGCACTTGGTGGCATCATGGTATATGGGTAGTATCGGGTATTAGGTGGCGGAGGGGTAAAGACGTTGGGATTTTGCTTTTCGACGAATTCTCGCCAGCTGATCCCATCTGGCGTGATGGAGGGGACATTGCTCGCAAAAGTTCGTCCTGTGAAAGGTGGAAGACAAGGTTGAGACTTAGCTGAGCACCCTTGGGATCATCTGTTCATTGGTACATACTATGAAGAGTAGCGACTTTCTCCATGCTTTTGCGGCCGATGACAACAGCGATCTCCATAAGTGCTTCGATGTCATCATTGGACTGGAACAGAGGAAACTTTCCTATAAGGAAAAACAGCAGGATCATGCCTGTTGACCAAACGTCCACGGCTATTCTGCAAATGTTATACTCGCTCAACCCAACGTCACAATATCTGCTTACCACCGGACTGGTCACCGCATTTCATGAGGACTTCGGGTGCTCGGAACCCCCTTGTGCCCGCACGGTTGGCTTTACAGGTAGGCCTGCAAACGGTGGAGATATGGGCTTAGATTCGAGACATCGACTACAGGGAGAACGACTAACCGAGGATCTTTTTCTGCGTACCCTACTTTGTCTGAGCTCCAGGTGCTCTTATTTCTCGCATCCTTCTGCACACGTTTGATTTGTTCTATGTTATATTCGTTACGCAGTCGCACACGACCGTGTGGGTCGCTATGGGTAGGAGGGGTATGCAGGCACGTATTATTTCCGTGCCCCCTTGCTGGTTCCATGCGCTATTAGAGAGTCACAAAAACAAGGTCAGCGACCAGAGGCAAAAGACTAGACACGCTGCACTTACACAGGCTAATCCAAAGTCACATAGCGTGCCAACGCCCGAACGAGGGTCAAAAAGGAAATTCGCCGGCTTGACATCACGGTGAATAATCCCTCTGGCATGGATATCGCGTAGAGCACGAAGCATACACCGAAGATACGCTTTGATGGCGGGCATGGAGATCTCTCGGAAATACTCCTGCATCAACGGCGTGCATGTAGACATAGCATCAATAGCGCACCATATCATAGTGAAGTGCACATACCCTGAAGTCCTCGTTCTTGTGATATGGCATAATCGCCACAACCTGGTCTTTATGCCTGAAAGCAGTTATGAGTTGGGACGTATACCTGCACCCTCTACACGTCTCCATAATTGCTATCTCATTCCGTATGCGTTCTGGACTGCTAGTCACGTAGATTCGTTTAATCGCGACGAAGACCCGCCCGCCAAAATCTGCGTTGATGTACGCGGAGGAAAGTTGAGGTATCGACGCGCGAGTTTTAGGTCCTTGCCAGGGTGTATTATCCCATTGCTCCGGCGCGAGATCAATGGCCTTATAAACAGACGAAAATGTACCCGTTCCAAGACGGTCAACGAGCTTGTAGTCGGAAGAAAGTTGGGGGACGGAAGATTCCAGTTCCTCGATTTCAGCTTCGATTTCGGCGCATTCTTCTGGGGGTTTCAAGTGAATCGTGTCTTCTTCGTCTTCCGAGTCCTGTTCTCCGCTCAGCTTCACATCGTCGTCATCAACGTCGCTTCCCTGCGCGTCCTCTTCATCGTTGTAGTCAACCGTGGCGGGTTGCGCGTGACTCTCATTCGGCCTTATCAGCAGCTCGTCGTCGCTCATATCCACGTCCAAGTCTACGTAGGCCGGTGGCGCGAATATCGGTTGTTTCCCTGCGCGAACAGTACTTACGCTTGACCGTCGCTGGATCATTCCGGGGAAGAGTTGGGAGATGTGCTCATGGTAGTCGTCGAGCTCCGGGGGGCGATAACTCCCATTTAAGAGGTCATCGGATGACAGGGGATCGTCGCGGCGAGCTTCTTGAGATTTCCTGTATGCGCGGTGATAGTGGGAGTTCCGGGGATCTGAGGAGCCGACCTCGAGCGGATTTGAGGAGTGGGTGGACAGCAAGACGCTGGCCATTGGAGGTGGTGGAAGAAAGAGAACCTTGCAAAAGCTAGGTCCCTTGCCTGCAGGCGCAATCGAAGTGACAGTGGATGATCAACGCACGTGCACGTGATCGCGAGCGATATACTTCCGCAAAGTAAAAAATTGTGCAAAAATGACCACCGCAGGACTCGAACCTGCAACCTTTTGGTACCGTCAGCAATCGAAGCCAAACGCGCTACCATTGCGCTAGGTAGCCTTGGTATAGTCCAATTTCTAGATGTCGCCAGAATATTCGAATTCCACGCAGCAAGTCACAGCACAGCTCCTGGACGAGGCGCGTATTCAAAACGCCTCACTTGAAGCCAAGTTCACCAATCGTACCACCAACTACTCTAATAATCGCCAGAAATGTCGTTGAACTGGGCAATGTTAACGCCCGACCGCTCCCCGGTACCACTACCAGATGAGCTGACGATCACCGCCGTTACCTCCAACGTCGAGGTGTCCTTGAACATTCCTGATGCGCCACCCACGGGGAGCTCTTCCTCAGGAGGGTCTGGGGGTGCCAAGAAACTCAAGGAAACTGGGGCATTGTACCTCACCGATAAACGTGTACGTCCAACGTATTTATCTCCCCCTTGATTCGTTATGCTAACCCCTGTCCTCGTCTCTTGTGTGCCGATCTCGTTGCTGGATGGGCTGCGCGATGAGTGTAGTTGATCTTCGTCGCACCTGCAAGTCGATCGTTCGACTCGCTTTCTATCCCCCTACCCGCGATCCTCTCGACTCGATTTGAGCAACCAACCTTCGGAGTGAATTATCTGGGATTTGAGATCAAGCCCGCGGCCGACGGTGGTCTGACAAACGGTACACAGGCGGAGGTACGGTTCAAGGATAAAGCGATGTTCGAGTTTGTTAGTCTGTTGGAGAAGACGAGGGAGAAGGCGATCTACATGAAGAGACACGGCGCGGAGGAGGAGGAAGGTCTACGTGAGTGCCTTCGGAACAGCCTTATCGCAGCGATGTTCCACTAATTGTGTTTGTAGCAACGTATACGTACCCAGCAGAGTCAAGTACAGTGTCTTATGTCGGAGATGTACCCGTCGATAACCCACCCGGCTACGATGCTTGAACGTAGACTTATAATCTGTATCATCATCTCGACAATGTAGTCCGTCGATAATCATCTAACTCACATAACGATATTGTGGATTAGTGTGCAAAGGTACTAAGGTATACAACGAAGGGCTGCTAGGTATAATACGAAGCCTTGGAGTAAAAGTTCGTCAAGGCTCCCGGTACATTATTTGGTTTGTGTCAAATGTTCATGAGAAGTCCAAGCGTTCTTGTCAAAATCAAAACGAAAGTGTGCAAAGTCCAAACGTTTACGCGTATTGGAGGAAATCAGCGAAGTTGCCGTAGGGCACTTCTCCGCTTGGGAACGCTGTCCATGTCTGGATAGTGGTCCATTTGCCAATGACATATGCGACACTGCGAGATCAGTCAATATTAGACCAATAACCGGTGGTGAGGAGATGATAGAACGTACTCAGGCCATGAGGGGTTTGGAAGAGTCGACAAAGCGCCATAGTACGAATCGATATAATTCTGCTGATTGACGAAGCCGTCTCCGAACGCGAGTGCGTTGAACACCTAGATCGCAGCAGGTAAGGTCGTGATCGGGTGGCACTAGGGCAAGACACTTACAGATGAGCTCAACCTAGGGTAAGCGCGAGGGTTGCTTTGCGTATTCTTGGCACATCCAACAGCTTCACCGAAGGCATTGATACCGCCCTCCTTGCAGGTTGCAGCCAATACACAGTTGATGTTCGTGTACGGGTTCGTGAGGACATTCTACGGGATGATCAGGTGAGATGGGAAGTTCGCGAGGAAGGGACGGAGGAACATACAGGGGAGGCAACACAAGCTTGGAAGAGTTGCTCGCAGCTTGCATTGGGATCAGGGGTGCATTGAGAACCGCCAGTACAGGTGGTGGAAGTAAGCTTGGTGAAGGAGTAGCGCAGAAGGTCGGAGAGATTGGCTCTAGGCACGATGTTTGTGGTGCAGAAGTTGGTCCACGCGACGATGAGAGACCAACGACCAGACAAAGGTGTGGCGGAGCCACTGAAATAGAGTAAGTGATCATTCAAATACTGAATCACGGTGCACGTACGGAGCTCGGGTGCCGAACCTGCTCATTTGCTCGACGATGAAATCGGAAAAGGCGGAGAACGAAATGGAGCTGGGGAGGATAGAGGAGGTCAAGGCTGGGACGGCTGTCGAGACTGGAGCCTGGACGCCTCTGTTGAACTCGAAGTTGTTGCGGCATGTCACTGCCTGGAGGAAGGAATTGACACCGTCTTCCCAGCATAGGGCGCCTGCAACGCATTCGGGGATGGAGAACGGATTCGATACGGCATTCTGAGACTAAGGTTAGCAGGCGCTAAGGATAGCAATACGAGGATATGACTGACATTGTTGTGGGCACAGCTGACGGCGAGATCAATGCAGTACGAGACGAATGTCGAGGGGCAGTTGACCATCAGGCCGCAAGTTGTCTGGGGTCCCCGAACAGTGCTCGACCACTGGAACCAATCAAGGAAGTTGCCTTTGGGGATGCTTGCGTTGTCGCAGGTATCAGTCCAGGCTGCCATGATGTCAAAGGCCTCGCGGATCAAAGCAAGATCAACGCTGTAGCAGATTATCAGTATTTGATCAGAAAGGCGGGAAAGTGGGGAAACACACAGTTTGTCTGTGTTGGGATTGGCGGCATGGACCTGGGTAGTGTACCAAGCACGGTACGAAGGCAGGGTGACTTGGCCATTAGTACCAGCGATTCTGTTATAGACCTAGACAAACTACGTGAGCAGCAGTTCGAGTTACATACCGCGCAATACATACCGCATCGCTGAGACGGGGGGAAGTAGCAGATCGAGGATTGTTGGAAGACGGTCCTGACAAACGACAGAAGACATTGCCTAGGAAACTGTCTACACTGATGGGGTAGCAAGAAGCTGCTGCTACACAGATGTCGCTACTAAAAGGGTCCGTGGGGGAGGGCTGCCAGAACTGATTAGTCTTGACAGACATTTCGAAACAGCGAGCAACGTACGCGGGACTCTACACAAGCCGTGAATAGGGCTTCACAGCTTGCGTCGGCGGGGAGGATTCCACACGCGCCTGGGGAAGAGTTGATGGGAGGGAAGCCTCCAGCTGCGATAACTGGGGTGGTGATCAGCCCTAAGGCGATCGAGAGGGTGGCGACCAGAGAATTGGGCGTCGACAACATGATGAACGAAGATTTGTTGCGAGTTTTGGAAGTAATCCAATGGACGGAGCATCACAGGTATTTTTGACGCGTATATATACTCGAGAGGTCTCCAGCAGGGCTGGAATCAGGTTCGCCGTCGCATGGCCTCGCAGTGGTCTCAGATGACCTCCTCCATCAATCCTCCATCGAGCCTCTACCGTCGGGACCACTCTGTCGGGCGATACTGACCGTCAAACTTCAGAAACTTCCACGCGCCGGCGCATCAGCCCATCGGGTCTCGACCCACCGACCTTACCGCCAACTCACTGTCGTGAAGGATGATGGCAGGTTCATACGACCGTGCAATATCTATTCAAAGATCCGAATTTGCGCCAGTATGAACGGGCAGTGAACGCCACGCCAAGATCATTTCGGAACCCAATTGGCCAGGCCGCTTCAACAACGTTCAGCCAATGGTTGAGGCTGTATGCATGCATGGGCTAGACAGCATTTTCAGCTCGAGGCCGCTCATATTGAAGTACCTCGCCGAATCCCTACCCACGTGTAAGTATAGCTCGTCTACAGACCCCACAGCCCATCGATGAGTACATACCCTTACATACCTCGGAGGAGACTATTGGCACGTGTTGAGCGGAGAACTTGCAGAAAGCTGTTCTTAAAAATCGGTGCGTTTCAGAGGCAAGCACATTGTCAGTCGGCACAGAAAACGACCGTAGCCGTAGCTGATGGAGGCGAAGCGGACGAATGAATCCGGATTCCCGCCGTTGTGAGTTGAGCGCAGACGAGTATGTTACGAAATCAAAGTGACATACTTTCCTGGAAAACGGAACAAGTACGACTGACGGCTGACTAGAACGTATACCTTGGCTACATCTACGAATGTTTCAACCTTTGTAAGGAACAACCAGAACCGGCCTCGAGGACTGCTTTCTCTTGGTCGTCTCGGAGGTCTCCTCTAGACCTATATCAAGAGTCTAAGACCCCCTGTGTTCAGGTCAGTATACGCTGATGATTATTTCGTCGAGGTCCTCCCTGACCCACAAGTTGTGAGCCAAAACTAGATTTCGTTTAAGGATGCATTCGATCGGTTGATTGGAAGGCTTACCAGTGACGATATTAACACTACGATGGTCCAACAAGTACTGACTGACTTCAAAACCATACCATCCATCCTTCTCGTTTGCTCCCGGTCAAACACAACGACACGATCAACGTCAACTGGCATACGCATACCGCCCGTAGTCCCTCGTGGGCATGGGGGCGGAAGGTCGTTGAGGAAGACCATAGTCCTCAGGACGATACGGAGCCATTGCCGAGTCGCAGCGCCACTGTCACGGTTCAGCTGGACGCGACGCGTCGACGGTACGCAGAGGGCCGTAGGCATCGTATGATCTCATAGCTTGAGGATGAGAGTCTGGATGGCGTAAAGGCGGCTGGAAAACGCGTGCAGCGCCAGGCTCGTTGTCGTACGTGGGGAGGCCACGGGGCGCGTTACGGACTGTCGAGGCGTCAGAAAATTCGCTTTTAGGCGACATTTGGCTGTCCAGTGGTGGTTGGCCGCAAACGTTGACGGTGGGCCGTGGCAGCGTCCGGTTTTGAACGCGTAGCTAAGCGGCGAGCGCCCGTCAGTGCGTTGTATTTCACCACATATCCGTTCGATGAGTGGCGTCGTGGCCGGGACTCGCAGCATATCCACAGTCAGAGCGCCACTTTTGACGGTCGAACATATCTACGTTAACCCTCACCGCCTCCAGTGGCGACACGGCGACTCTTTCTCTGAATTCAATAGTGTATTCCCGTCGGCGCAGCTATGTTTAGTAATAGGAACAACGAACCCCAGCCGCTCCCCTGATCACCCCTAGACCCGAATTAAGGTTCTAGGACCTTTACTACCTCCTTGCGATCGTCCTTCTCAACGATGACCACCTTCTTTTTGGCCAAAGAAGCTCGGACGGGATGAGGATCCTATATACGACACTTAGTCATCCAAAAGGAAAGGTCTCGTGAACGTAGAACATACGCTGAATATTTCATCTAGTTCCTCCCTGTTCATAAGGTGTGAGTCAAGTGGATAGACGATCTATCGGAAATGGCGCACAAGGTTCTACCCTTGGTCTCAACCGCGAAAAAGTAGACCATGATGGCTTCCAATATGTCCCATACGACTAGTTTTTATTTCAGAATGTATTCGAGCCGTTTGCCGGTTCGTATAGGAGGCTTACCGTAGACAATATAATACTACGGCAGTCCAATAAGCATTTGCTAGCTTTCGACATGATTGTGGTTACTTACTCGCCACTGTATCCTTCCGAGAGCAATCGGCGCAGGGTATGTGTTGACAAAAGACGCGCAACTAACTGCCAATGCATACCTACAGGGATTGGTTAGCAGTGTAGGATGACGCATGAAATATACCAACATAGCCATTCCCTTCGCTCTGAGGAGATTTCGACGCCAGTCAACGGGCAATAATCTTTAGAGGAAGAATCTACATACCGAGTATTATAACTCAACACCTCTGCGGGATAAATCGCTTGAAGCGGGGTATATGTCAAGCTGTACACGAATCCGAAAAGGACTATCGATCTGAGGTCAGCACGAAGCGAAACTCCATTCAAGACGAAATTGGCGTACAGATGAAGGCAATCGCAGCGTTTGCTCCATTAACATTACTTCCTGAAGACCCAAATCGGGCGGTGCATCCTACCAAGCAGAGGTAAGTGATTTTCTTTAGACACACCCTTGGCAAGATAGCCGGTGTACCTGTCGTTACTGCAAGTGTTCCTGCGGACGCAAGTGTTCCCCAAAACCACATCCTTCGACGCCCCACTTTATCTGCAAGCGAAGTGCCTATTAGCGCGCCAATGGCGGACACAACCGTATTGATGAAGTTCAAAGTGAGTCGCTGATTCTGCGAGTTTGCGCCGGCATTTTGAAAGAGGATTGGAAGGAAGTACCTAGGAAGGATTTTAATCCGGTGAGAATGAGAGATGAGTGAGAGAAGCTGACCCGAGTCCGTTTCCCGACCATTGACCGAAGAAGCCCATTAGGAGCATCATGAATGTCCTATATCGAGCATTGGGGGTGTTCACGAGTTCCTTGTAATCCCACCTGAAAGGCTGGATAAGCTTCCTTGTGCCTTCACAAACGAAGATAGGAAAGGGAAGGACCAACCATCGCTTATCAGACGCGTCCAATTTGATTGCTTCTTCAAACTCTCGCCACTCCAATTGAACCAACGGGGCATTGGGATCGCCGTTGCCATGATATTTCGCCAATATTCTGCGAGCTTCGTCGTTGCGCCCTTGAGATATCAACCAACGAGGGGACTACGAATGGACTCCGTCAGAGCGGTGGACTTAGGAAAGCAAGCACTCTGTCGCACCTCAGGGAGTACAAATGACATGGTAGCCAGGATGACAGCGGGTGCAATCTGAATACCAAGCGGTACTCGCCACGACGCAGTTCCATTGGTGCGGCCCGTGGCGATCGTAATCCCAGCTACAGACCACTACATTCAGTGTTCGTTGCAACTTGGATCAGTAACTTACTGCATAGAATAGAGCCAGTATAGTAGAAGGCTGTGCCGGGTCAAAACCTGCGAGACTGAATGACAGTGTACCAATGACTCACTGTTGTATCTGTTCAGTCGGAGATACCTTGTCTATATGCAATCGTTAGGAGAGTGAGAGTCCACTCACAATCCTGTTAGCCGGCCGCGCCACTTGTATCGTCGTGAAATCAGGTAAGTTAAGTACATAGCATTGCGCATGTCCGATTAACGCACCTGCGGAGGTGACATCTCCACTACATACGCAGGGGCTGCAGTGGTGGTGATCGCAACCCCAAACCCAAGGGTGAATCGTCCGCCTAAGAGATAACTCGCATCTCTAGCCGCGGTGATGACAATGGCACCGATGATGATGATCGTGCTACCTAAACACTGGTGGCGGAACAGAACACACTGAGAAATCTGACAAGAACAAAGAGGTAAACTTACCATGCCTCCCCGACGACCAAAGCGGTCAGTCACAGGCCCCGCCAACATAACAGCGGCGATACTCCCGATCGAATACTTGAAACCGGCGTTGGTTCAGGTGCAAACATTAGGTTGATGGATTCGACTGACAATACCAAAGATAATGGCGGTTGTGGTCCCAACGCCTCCTCCAGCGTCTTGACCATCGATGCCGAAGAAGTCAAGGTACTGACTGTTCGCCATACGTCAATTTCACTGATATAGATGGTAGGCCGGACGCACTGCATCCCGTTCACTGCGCTCATCACTATTGATGGGAACGTTTAATGTTTGATCGCCTTGGAAATTAGGAAACATGCCTGAACCGTCAAAGCCATTGGACAGGCTACCCATATACGCTACCAACAAAATTCCAAAGAGTTCAATAGATGCCCAACTCGTAGGGCTCAATTGCGGTCCTGTCGACAACGCGAGTGCATAATCCGCGTTGACGACTTCGAGCACGTTGGTCTCCTGCCCATGGGTCAAGTTAGGAACATCCGGTGAAGCGGGTTTCTCAGAAGAATGGTCGGCGGATGGCGCATCCTTCTCTTGCGCTGCAGGTTGAGACATTTGGTTGTGGAATGAATTCTACGTGCCAAGCTATACATATACGATTTTTTGTTCTCATGGGAGATTGATACGGCAGATAGTCGGTGCATAACGAAGCCTGGTGATGAGAAGAAGCACCCACTCTCAACCAGACGAGGCTGGGGCTGAGGTCGAAGAACGGGGTTTAAAGGAGGAAGCAGGTTAAAAATAACCGGAGGGAGGAACTGCCCGGGTGTGAGAAAGAGGAATATTCTTTCATGGTACGACCATGTGTGGCCCGGCACTAGATTGCTAACCGCACTCAATGCCAATAGAGCATACTTAAACATACCGTATATATACGATGAATACGCAGTGTTGCTCAATAAGGCTTGAACCGACGCGAGGCCTTGAGCTTTTCCACTTTCACTTTGTCTTCCTCCCATCTTTGCTTCAAATCCATTAACTCTAGAATAGAATACAAAAGATAAGGCATTGAGCAATCGTGGAGATGGTGAGACGACGCACCCTTCCTCTGCTTTTCCGCCTTTTGGAACGCGTAGAAACCTTCCTTCTCCTTCGACTCTTTCTTCTGCTTTCTCATTCTCCCACCACCGCCCCTTCCAGCGGTCGCAGTAAATTGCTTGCTCGCAACGCCTACGCCCCCGCCTAGTGTCTTTCCATACGCGCCGCCACGCGTAACCAACGTAAAGCCGTCGTCGTCCACGATGGCTTCCCCTTTCTTATACTTCGAATTCTGTCTGCTTTTCGCTAGCTCGTATTCGTAAAGATCGATCGAAGAATCCGCGTGAGCTCTGACAACGTCCAACGGTGGTCGCAAAGAAGAGTATAGCTGCATATAGTGAGCCAGACCAGATGGCGAAGAGTCGGCATCCTGTAGTTTGGGCCATGGCCGCGGTTTGGAACCAGACGATAGGGCTTTTGGGAGTGAAACTTCGTCGAGGAAGATTAGATGCGCTGACCGCCCCGTTTTGCGTAATATTCGAAGAGAGTTCGAAGGTAGTGGCGTTACGGTAGGTACTTTTGTTGTGTCTTTCCCTACTTTCCGCTTTTTCCGTGGGTGGTCCTGCTCTACATCCATCGGTGCCTCCTCCTCTTCCTCCTCTTCCTCGTCACTTTCGATATCGTTACCAGGCTCATTAATTTCGTCCATGTCAAATATAACCCTCTCCACAGTCCCACACGGTCTGAAGAATATTATCAACTCTCGTTCGCTAGCATCAGGAGGCACATTGACGAGGAAAAGTGTGCGGTTGGGTGGCAATGTCTGACTTGATCCGGCTTTTTTGGATGGTACATGGGCACGAACGTAGAGATAGTGAGTCGATTGCTTCGTGTATTGGATCGGCAGAACGTTGAAGCCTGATACGACGGACGGCATACCTGCCTTGGAATGAGTTGCACCGAAGTATGACTTCAATTTTGCATCTTGATTGTTTGGCTACTGGGAGGATGCTTAACATACGTTAACCGCCCATCCCTAATTACGGAACTCAGGGTACCCCTTAGGACTCAGGTTGCTTCAAGTTTTTGGCAAGAATACATGTGAATTCACCATCTAATAAAGTATCTCCATACTAATCATCAATGTCACCTATGACCAGGCGCCGCTGTCTTTCATATGTCCTAACATTTACTCTGCATTCCTCATATACATAAATCTCTTCATCATTTCAAATGGCTACAGGTGATATCAAGCTGTCGCTTGAGGAAAATAATGCCAGTGTCTATTGCCACTTGCGAAGATATTTTATAAACCACAACATAACATGAGCTATAGCTGGAATGGGATGCGAACGTGCAACGAAAAAGCGCAAACGAGAAAACTAGGACATTTCGAAAGAGACAATCAAATCGAGGTACTGAAATGGTTCAGAAAGATTTATGAACCAATGCAGCGAGAACAGGACTAGGATCGGAAATAGTGTGTGAATACGAGAGGAGAGGAGCGACATCCGGACATGGTGACAAAACATAACGAGGTTATTCAAGGAAACAGATAGATGTGATATGGAGTAGCGTTGTCCGTAATATAGCTGGACGATGACCATAGGCAGCGTACAAGCTTGCATATATGATTGAAATTGTGGGTGGGCACCGGATTGTATATGCGATGGGTTTCGCTGATGGCGTTTGGGAGCGTTGGGGACACGGATTGTGCGTGGGAAGCGAAATGATTAAAAAAGAAATGACGGGGGGTTCGTGAAGAAATGGGATTGGAGATAATTGGTGGTCGTGGTGGGTAAACATGATCATTAATCGTTCGCAATCAAGGAGAGCGAGCACCGCCTGCCGCCGACTGGTATTGTGAAGTGCCAGGATTGGACTTCATGATGGAAGTCTTCCAGGCATGGTCAAGATCGAGGCTCGCTAAGGTCCCGTTCAAATCTTGGATGTCGTGAGCTTCTTGAGATTCGTGCTCGCCACGACCCCCAGCCGATGACGGCTGTCCAGAAGTTGGCCGCGAAATGGGTCCTTCCGCCCGACCAGGAACACGATTCAGCTGGAAGGCTGCTGGCGTACTGTCAAGAAACGACGGGAAGCGAGAAGCACTGGAGGGTCGAGTGGTAGATGGCGACACGTTGCCATTGCTAGTTCCGCCACTTTGTTGCTCAGGGGGATAAGCAGCACCGTAGGCTTTGACATGTGGCGCGAGAGGTACTGGTTGTTGTGCACTATTGCCCTCGGATGGTAGGTACAAATTCAGATCCGGGGAAAACGGCGAGAAGTTCGTTCCTTGAAATTGGTTCCCCTGCGATGGGCGACGACCAAGCGCCGAAAGTTGACTCGTGTAAGGAATGATGCCATCTGGTGACGATGCGAACGGCCCGCGAGGTCTGCTCTCGCTGTATGTAGCAGGGAACATGGACGGTTGGCTGTATGAGTTGGAGGAATCCGGGTAGCCTTGGCCGGAGAACTTCTGAAGAAGCTGCAACGCTTGCTCTTGAGTCATCGCATTACTCAGAGCTTGAGCCTGTAGCTGCGACTGGAGGGCCGCCGCGTGAGCTGCCTGAGCTGCTGCCTGCGCAGCCGCCTGAGCCGCTTTATCTGAAAGGATATAAATATGTGGATGATAAGGACTGAGTCAATCGAGCTTACATTGGCTGCGCCCCCAACTCAACCGGATTCGGCTGCCCCCTATGGGGAAGCCTTGCATCTTCTCTATTGCTCGCTCAGCGTCAGCCTTGCGCACGAACTGCACAAACCCGCAGTGTTTCCCTACAGGGACTTTTACCTATGGGAGATTTTTAGTACAAAAACACTAGAAAGGCATTCGACTTACATAGTGAATGTCGCCGAAAGGTGCAAAGAAGGTGCGCAATGTCTCCTCCGAAATCAAAGGAGAGAGTCCACCAACAAAAACGGTGGTATTGTACGGATCCGTGGAGGTCAATTGCTCGCCGTTGGGACCGATGAGGTTGCCCAAAATTGCCCGTGCTTGCGCGTGATGCTTCCAAGACTCTTCTGACAGGACATACCGAGGAGCGACCGTCGCATCCTGATTCGTAACCGGATTCCCCTCGGTACCATAAGACGACCCACCACTTCCTATAGCCTTGACAGGGCTTGCGGTTCCATTTGCATACTGCTGGGCGATCTGAACCAAAACGTGATTTGGTAGATGCATCATCTCATCTGGCGTAAGTCCCGCAGAGGCACCGCTTGTTGAACTAGCTCCCGTGCTCACAGATGTGTTTGAGCTAGACGTCGCGATGGAGGACGTGCCGGACCCCGACGTAGATAAGCTAGTCGAGCTGATACCGCTTGAAGGGGGTACGGTGGCGATCGGGGCCGAAACACTTTGGGTTGGGCCAGAATTCGGCATAGACATGGAGATCGTGGCAGGCTCCAAGGTGTTCGAATGGGAGGCGAGTTGGACGGGAGGGAATTCCATGTTTGGTACAGCAGGGAGAGCTTTGAACTTAGCCGTCGCTGGGGATATACGCACTTTAGTAAGAAATCAGTAGGTATATGCGCATAATGTGGAGAGGAGATGACGGACTGGGTCTCGACAGGCAATATAACCCGTGCATTTCAATCAAAGCTCTTTGTTGGTCGGCCTCATCCGTGAAGCTGGAAGCATGTCAGCCAACTCATCTACTCCTAGATCAGTGATAGGCTCACCGAACGAAACCATATCCTCTTGAGACACCAGTCACCGGGTCCAGCATGATCTTCGCGCTCTTGCAGCTTAGAAATGGGCGAATAAACTTCGGCTCGCGGTCGTTCCTAAGGCCCAGGACAGGATTGCGGAAAACAGCGACTAGGTCTGAATTGGACGCCTCAGGAGCTAGATCGCCCACGAATATGCTATACTCCTTTTCGTAGTGTGGGGCCGATGGGATATATGCACCAGCGGTAGGAAAAGTGGATGATACCGGCGTAGATGCGACTGACGATGCCCAATTCATGACAAACGGCTTAGATGAATTGGGCATTATCAATGGCATTCCCTGCCCAGATGCCTTGACTTGAGAAAGCACGGATGCTGCATGGGCGGGTGTCGGAAACGTCAAGAAACAGTAGCCTGGGTTATTAGCCTGTTGTCCAGTCACTGGATCAGGGGCAGGATGTGGGACCTTGATGCCCGCCGAGTCCCATCTCATCAGGTCGCAGACCTGTTTAGCGTATTCTTCATCCATCCAAGGCTCGAGTTCTCCCCACCAAAGCGTGGTTCGTGACAAAGATATAGTGGTAGGTGACGCAGACGGCAAATTTGACGACGATGGCGGGGAGCCTTGATTGAAGCTGTGGAACTGAGTGTCGCGGTCGGCGTACTGGGGTGACTGGTACTGCGCTGGTTGATGGACAGGAGGAGAAATGCGGTGAGGATGGGGATGGTGGTGGTTGAAGGAAGAGAAGGAAGGACTTTGTACCGATCCTTGACTCGCGGGTATGCCTCTGTTTGGCCCAGAATATCCCATACTGCCCAAACCGTTGTGCTCTTTTTCCACTTGCCGTCCAATAAGATCGTTGTGCATCCCCAGCTGCTGTTGAGAGGCTCGCATATCCAATGCATGGGAACCGCCCACTGCGCCGTACGTGGCTGCGTATTCCTGGTCGTTGCTCGTCATGCCGTAGCGCAATCCGTATGTCACTGGGCTGCCCATGTCGTGTAGCTCTGGTCGAGACATTGGTGGAGATCCTTCCCAACTGCTAGAGAGTGGTGGGTGTAGGGGTCGAGATAATGGTCCGCCGTGAGTCGTCGGATTGCTAATTCCCTGGCTGATGGCTGATAAAGGGGGTCTTGTGGTGGTCTGATGGAAAGGAGGGCGAACGAAAAGCAATAAAAAGCGATACACTATAGTGCAAATCGACTAGCAAGCAAACAGGGCATGTAAAATCACAGTCACAAAGCAATAAATCTGTAGAACCAAAGGCAATAGGGCGCGGCCAGGCAGTATTCGGTGGAGAGACAGGGGAGAGTGCGAGCAAGAACTGCAAAATCGTAAATGTCCAGTTATAGGAACGACCTCGGTTTCAAATTGATTCGGAGTCGGGCCCTAAACAAGGTGCGGAGTTGAAGGCTCTCCTGAGCAGGTCCGCCTCCTGGTTTTCAGCAGCCTGCAGCATTGGTGCAGTGGATACGTGTCAAACGACCTCCATTGTCCTCCAGCCAAGTCATCTTGCATATGTGATTCCCATTCGAGGCGCGATTCGTGTCAGGCAGATCTCCGGATAGGCCCTTGGATCTCCCATTGTTCTCGCTGGCGACGAGGGGGCTGTCGGTGTTCTCCACAAGTCGGACAATGGGCGATCAAGTATTCGAACGTAGTAGATCTGCGCGGCTGAATGTGGAAATGAACGCTTTGACTGCCGTCACTGTTCGGCCCTGTAGGTCCATATTTGTGGGTCCATGTTTCTTGTGGCGGTGCAGCTTCCCACAGCGCCATTTTCGATCACTAGCACTTACCACAGGCTACATGGCAGACTGCTTCTCATCATGATATTGTGACCGCTCATGACTCGTAGAACTCGGCATTCCTGTGATTTTGTCGTTGAGGTGAATGGTGCCGGTGAAGGGGTGGGCTCTAAAAGGCAGTCTATTGTTCGACGACGGTCACTGATTGATTGATTCCAGTAAGTATAAGTACTACGGTCAGGTCTTCTTTTGGTAGTTGATGACTTCCGATCGCGGTCTTGAGGGTCCTACTCGCAGTCACTGTCACATCGACTCGATAATACCCTCAGCCAATGACCACAAGCCTGGGATATGTCCTGCGGACGTGTTCTGGCCAAATATGTTCGCAAATACAGTGCGGTTAGTGGGTATGATGCTGGTGAGTACGAGTCCTTGAGCCGTGGAAGAGAATATTGATTGCTACATATAGCATCCCCTACTTCCGTGACCATGTAATTGTATTACCGTCGTCGGACGTTGGTATTGGTATGTTCTCCGATAAACTTCTGCTAAATTACACCACCATGATTCGTATCGGCAAGATAACTTGCGACTGGAATCCGCCATGGCGCTTGCTACAATGGACGAGTTCCTATAGGCCCCCCATTGTGCGTTGAAAATCTAAGGGTACTGATACTATCTGAAGGCGACTCAGGTAGATATTCTCAGCCATGAGTTGAACTCTCAAATCGTACAACACATATACTACTCAAGGGGTATCCCACCGTGTGGCCGCAGTTCACGTTCCTTCAAATATGCCAGTCGGATCCACCACATCCTAGTCTCGGGTTTACAACTCGCTGGGCTTGCTACTAATCTCACTGGTCTGATAATATAGCATGTTAGTCTTTGCTATTGGCATCTCCGTTCTCAATAACCAGCCCTTGCGTGCTGTTTTTAGATCACCGTAAGTACTGTATGATCAATGTTTATTGGTGTATGCTCGGGGTGCGGTCCCTCCAGGTGCGATGGAAGGCTGGCACTCTCAACGAGGGAGCGAGTATAAGCATTGAAGCTGATGCATTGTTCCTGCGCCGCGTCACACCTGTTCTTGTTGCTGACTATAACCCGGTTATACCTGCCAAGCTGTCTGATGAGTGATGTGGATGACAGTGGAGGATATTACTGACTTGTGCTGTGACAAGTCCCGATGACCTCAAGACATCCTCAATACTCACCTTTAATCTGCTGGATGTTAGTGGGTGCCGGTTTGACGAGATCTTCAATCTAGGGTTGTGTTGGTGTCCCATCTCTTTGAGTAGCACTCACTGAGACAAAAACAGATCTGACCGCAGTGATGAACCGTACTGAAATGTCTTGTTACTCCTTCAAAGAGCAGTACTTGTAACGCTGTAGGGGGTTCATGCACCCATGCAGGCCACATAGATACGAACAGTTCCCAATGACTAGTGATTGATCCCCACGCGTCGCTTCCATGTATTTATATCCGTCGTTCGTGTGGGGAACTCACCCGAAGGAAGCTTGACTGGACACCGATGGGAATCAGTGTCGGACTAGGTGGTACATGGGGTCAGGAGCCAGATCTGTTTTGCCGTGTGGGCCCGGGCAGGTCCTTTGGGAAGTTGGGGCTTACGCTACGCGATGCATGTCATTGGTGTTGCTCTCCATGGGGAATACCGAGAGGACGTGAGGGGTGGTGAATGATTAGTAAATAGTTCTATGGTACGCAACCGGTATACAACTTGTGTGGTTGCAGAGGCCTAGGCAAGGCGTGACTTTGCCAGGGCATGCTGTAGTACATGCAACAAATCCGATCAGCACAAGTCCGTGACTTGAGCTATCAGTTAGCATCACAGTACTGCTACTGCCCTGGGGGCTCACCAGCAATAAGAAACCTGCCAACTGTGATGCATAGTTGCAGTACCCGCTCAATCGCTAGAACTTTGTCAAATGATAAATCGACCCCACGGCTCCTCATACTGTCACAGTAAGTCATGACTGTGAGTCACAAGTCACAGTAGGACCGCGATCGGAAACCCAAAAATGGACTGGCGCTAAATATCAGTTATGTAAGATCTTTGTACGCTTCTCCTCCCAAGTTGCATCGTGTACTCAAACTCGAAGCTTTGAAGCTTGCAAGACGCTAACTTTGTACTTATCTCGAATATGCCAGTTCGCCGGCCCTCCGCGTCTGCGGGGCCGCTCGTGAACAGCGCCGGCAGCTCAACACGCGTCCACCGGAGCACAGACTCGCATCACGCATTTATGGCCTCGTCCACCCAGCCAGTCATGCTTTCGACACTCGGCACATCTGCGACGCCGCAGCAAAAGGTCGTGCAGGTGCTCGTCGCGCGTCTGAAGAACAAGGTGGGCGTGCTTTGTGTTTGATCAGACAGCACATTTGATGCATTCGATCTGCAGCTGCCGTGCTACTCAGGAGTGTCGCTGGACCAGCTCGAAGCTGATAATGCGACGCAGCAAGCCATCGACGCACTGGTGGACCTTGCACACGATTCCCTCGACCTGATAGCTTTGGGGTTGAGTGAGCTTTTGGAGAGGCTAGCTCAGGTGCGTGTCGACGAGTTTCAATCGACCGTCTATCCCTGACAGAATGCAGTCGCACACGAATGGGATTTTCTCGATTGGAGTGCTGCAGTCGCAGTTATTTATTCTGAAGGTACTGTCGCTTGCCATGGCTGCGAGATGGAATCAGAACATGCGCTCAAGCTCGCGCGCGAGCAACTTTCCCGAGTCGCCCCTTCCCTCAGATACAGCGAGAAAGGGCCGACCCCCGCCATCGGAGCGCTCGTACACCCCACCACCGTGGTCAGAACCCCCGCCACTAGACGATCGCAGCGCAAAGTACCTTCTGAGCGTGCTCGTGCTGTTCCTGCGGCAGACAGCAGAGACAGACCCTCTGATGCTGGCGAGCGGCATCGCAGACACGTCGTTTCGGGACTTTGAATCCACGGATTTCCTGACGGCGACTCCGTTGCTCGAAGCGCAGAATGGGGGGCCAGCCATTCCCTCGGATATACCAGAGCTACCTGGCCCAGTGCTTCGCAATCGTCCCTCAGCGAATTCCGTGCAGTCCAGCAAAGCAAGCATCCACTCCGTGATCCCCATACCCGCGAACACGCTCACATATGAGAAGACGCACATGACTCTCGCTAAATCGTCGTTGGCAGTGAACCGGCTTATAGCCAAGTATGCTGGGCGCATAATATATCATCTGTCTGCGTCAAACTGGAAGATTGTGCTCTCGCGGCTGCGAAGCAAGATACATTTTCTAGCAAGTAATGCGGAAGAGAACATGGACGTCGTTGATCTTCAACTACTGGTCCATTGCGCGTTGGATAGGCACAGGCTTGTCCAGGTATTGAGCGGTAAGTACAACAGGTTGATTCTCGTTATTGGAGTATTCTTATTCTTGTGCAGAGCTTTGCTCACTCCTCGTCAATATGAAGCCCTCGTCCCACATGGCTATCTCAGTCCCCCTGCGTCGGGCCCTTTGGAACTGGATCGAAGTCTTCCCGAACGAATATAACGACGTGATCAAGTCTCGCACGCGACTCGACGGCGCCCCCGAGCGCGTCTTCGATCTCCTGTACACGCTGGTAACCACTAACACCGAGCACATATTCTGGCCCACGCTGGCCGTGCTAAATTGCCTCTCGGTCGAGCGCATGAACTCCGAAGCGCATCTGCAGCTGTTCACCAGGTTCCAGCCCACGACGACTCGGACTTCCACGAGAAAGGTGAGCATCAAAGCTGCGTGTTGGGGATTCTGATGGGATTGAGATGGACGCCTGTCTGGTAGGATATCAAATTCTGCGAGGATATTCTCAAGCATGCGAACACGGGGTCGCGGCTGGACGAGATCGCGGTGGTTTGTGCGTTGGACATGTGTCGCGCTGCGTCGCGCATCCACAACGACGGGGAGTACACCCTGCGCGTAATCGCCAACGATATCGCTCACGAGATCAAGGTCCGTGTTCACTCCGTCCTCAATGAAGCATTCCTTGTTGATAATGTCCCAAGGGTTCGCTGTGGCATACGTTCCAGCGGAAACCCTTCTGGGAGACTTTTGAGGAAGTGGATATAGCTATATTTTCGGAGGCGTTGGTGGCGGTGTTCAGGTTTTGCAGCGAAGAGGATGCGATTCAGATCTTTTCTGCCTGTCTTGAGCCCGAGAGGTCAGACGCGGTCAAGACGGTCGCCGTTCGCGCTTGTTTGATATTGGCACTTGAGGTACGCGTGCTCTAATTTGAATTCTGGCTGCCTGTAATTCTCCCCGTAATTCTAGGGGAAACGCATATCAAGTCAGCGATCTCTACAAGGGTTGGAACGATATTGCGCCCCTCGTTTCAGGAGAATGTTCAAGGTGCGTAGCATTCAGTATCATTTTCTGTGTCTAATGCCATGCAGGCATCTGCTACTCGGAGGCCGGAGATGGACCAGCACAAGAACCCGAAGCGGGCCTCAGCACGGCCGAAGGCGAAGCGCTCCCAGACGCACCCTCTTCCAGATAGGGAGAATCTCCTCCTTGGAATATTGTCCTTATGGCGAGCGGATCCCGCGTTCCATTTTGAGGGCCTGGAAGTCTCGGAGAACGAGGATGTTGGGTCGAGTAGCGTGAAGATCTGGAGCTCAGACACCGACATTACTGTCAAGATATCCGCCGCGGTGACGGTCAAGTACATCGCTGAACTGACTTACAAGGCGCAGCCGTCGGAGCCTCACACAGGCGTTATGCTCTCACTGCTGAATCGCGCTTTGTATGTCCTTTCGTATGAGCTTTCGATTACGCAACGCAACTCAACTTGCACATAGGTCGTCAACATTCCTAAGCATAGTCACCAATCTGTTCCAGTCCCGCCTGGATTCCGAAGACCAACGCCTGTGGATGGCCCTCTCGCACCAACTTCTCGATCTATACTTACGAGATGCTGATGTAGGAGCACCTCGTTCTCATCCTTCCATGTCCGTGTCTCACTCCACATAGATCGCCAGGGAGGTCCAGCTCAACCGTAATCGGCTCCCCGCCCTCGCGCTCGCAGAGATTGTGTTCCTCGTCTCTCTGACCTCTGCTGATATGACGATATCCCAAATGGCAGGGCGCGGCCTGCGGTGTCTGGCGATTGCGGAACGGCAGCCAGGGGCGCCGCTGGCCCCTGGATTGACCCCTGAAGCGCGTGCCCACCGTCAGAAGGTGTATGATAAGCTGGGAGACCCCAATATCGTTGTGGTTGGTCGTGTTGGGCAGCAGAAGAGGATAAGGAGGCTACTTAGGTCTATGACGCATGCGTCGGCCATGCATATTGCTGTATGGGAAGAATGCTGGGCACGGTGGGCGGCGCTCAACGAAGTCATCAAGCAGTCGAACGAGGAGCAGAGTGATATAAATGGCTCTATTCAGGTTTGTCTACTTCCCAAAATACGCTATCATCGGTGATTGACGTATGACCGCACAGGACACTTTCTTCCAATGGCAGAATCTCACGCTCTTCTTGGCCTCCCTCGGAGGAGCGTGCCTTCGAGCCGACAATGGTTTGGTGCCGCTAACTTCGATTATTCCTGAGAGTGTGCTTCCGGACAAGATACGCGCGCAGCAGACCCCCCTCAATGCCGTTCACGCCTTCGTCACCGAGCTGACGGCGATGTTGATGTACACTCATGTACAAGTACGCGAAGTAGCGAGAGATGCCTTGGGCTTGGAGCTCAGCCCGCGGCTGTTTCCACAGCTCATTAAGCATCTGGATCCGTAGGTGAATATATGTTCAGATGGCGCCCGTACTCACTCTGTGAATATGCAGCTTGCTTGTTGCCATTCGAGATAGCCCCCCGCAGAACCAGAACGAACAACTATCATTATTCTTAGATCAGGTTATTTCTTCCGTGTCCGCGGCACTGCGAATGTACTAACTGCGTTACCTGCAGGCTTTGGCTGTCCTCAAGCTCATTGTGGAGAACACGTCGCTCCCCCAGGAGGACGTTGCTAATATTGACATAAGCACGACGATGCAGACGATCGCGGCGTGCCTCGCACGGTTCGATGGTCCCCTGACTTTACGCATTCGGACTAAGTTCTGTACCCTATGCGACGCCATCTGTGAACGGGGGGAAGTCCTAACGTTGCGCAAGGACAGCAGCGTTCGCCATAACATTCTGGACATTGTCATGGATTGGATTACGCCTTTGAATGTCGGTCCCATCCCCTTGCTGTTTCTAAACGACGCGAGAGCTCATTTCTTTCAGGCATACGAGGATGAATTAGTCATACTCCAGCAGGAGTTGAACATTGCCAGTCTGCGAACTGCGGTGAAACTCCTCGACAAACTTCAGCTCAGACCATTGGATCACGCAGCAGTGGACGATCACGTACACGTCGTTTCTAGGCTGTTCAATCGCTACGCCACTACACTTCTACGTGGGTTGGACCTGTGCAAGCTACCGCTTTCGGTGAGCTTTCTTGTCCACGCGACGAGGTGGCAATGGCTGACTTTTTCCAGACGTCGGACGGTGCTTCTGACGTGAGCTCATTACAACAGGTGAATGCAATGGAATCACTAATAATTAGCGCTGACTGTCTGACTGTCTGATTAGATGAATCGGGCAAACCAGCGGGATGCCGAACTTCGTCACCTGGTCATTGGTGGGCTCACCCATCTCGTCAGCGCCAACACTGAAAGCGGGTTCAAGCAATGTCTCCCGCTTGCGTATGACGCCGACCTCCGTAAGCGTGCTATATTTGCACATGTGTTCGCGCGCGTTCTGGCGCAAGGTGTGAAGTTCGAACCTGAAGACCGTTCTGCGAAGCTGGCGCGACAGAGTCGACTGTGCGAAGTACGTATATGTATTGACCTCCTCTCCCTCCACCGCTCACTCGCCCACCTTCTCCAGTTGCTCAAGGGTTCAGACGTATGTTGTTTCTTCCTTCCCCCCGTACGCGCTGACAGTCATATAGATGATGTTGGCAATGGCAATATGCGAAACATGCCCAGCGTCCGAAATGGACAACATTATATCTGTCCTCCTCAACTTGTTCGACACTCGCGCCTCGCTTATGACACTGATCAAGCTCATGATAGATCGGGAGGTTATGCATGCTGGTTAGTGCGTTGCGTCATCGTTATATGCGTTGTGTTGACATCAAAACCTTAGAGAGCGAACCGGCTTTGTTTCGTGGTAACACGACGTACACACGGTTTATCTCTCAGTTTGCAAGGATTCATGGATATAACTATCTGCGAAGCCTCATAATTCCGCTCATTAAGAGCATGACCAGCATGCCCGCTGGTCATTCCTACGAACTCGACCCAAGTCGAGCCGCTGACCAAGACCTGGAACAGAATCGTAAGAACGTCGAGTTCATTGCATCTTCATTCCTTGAAATTGTAACATCTTCTATTCCGACTTTACCATCGTAAGCCGAATGTACTTGGTGGAATATACCTCTTACTGACGCTCATGCCCCGGCGCCAGAATGTTCCGAGAAATTTGTAGCCATATTGCAAAGAAAGTGTAAGTGTTTGGAACTCTTATCCAAGTTGTTGTGTCCTGACCATCATGTAGGAGCGAAGTGTGGCCGGAAGCGAAGTTCGCTGCACTCGGTGCTTTCATGTTCCTTCGGTGCGTGTGCTCTCTAGTGTCAATATCTTGCAATGTTCTGAACAACGTAGGTTTATCTCTCCTGCCGTCGTCTCCCCCGAGACTGTGGACGTGGAACTTCCCAGAGAAAACTCCCTAGTTATTCGCCGTGGTCTGATGGTAGTCACCAAAGTCATACAGAATCTCGCCAACAATATCTTCTTTGGCAAAGAGGCGTACATGGTGGTGCTGAACAAGTTCCTTAAGGACAACATTGACAACGTCACCCGATATCTCAGCGAGCTCAATGTTCGTGTACATCTCCAGTACCCTTCAGACGATACTGACTCCCTTGTCAGAGGTTCTCCATAGCTACTGCCGAAGAAGAAGCGGATGAGTGGTTAGGTACAACCTCTGACGACACAGATATCATTGTCCTTCATCGCTTCCTGAGCAAGTACACCGATCAAATTGGGGCAGAGCTCCTCAGTCAGGCGAATCCTAGCGAACTCGATACTTCTCCATCGACAAAGGATGCTTGGAATTCCCTCTGTGCATTGCTTGTGGACCTGGGCAAACCGTTGGAGGCACCCGTGCTGTCTAATGCAGTCGCTGCGGACCATCCGGAGTACCTCAGCTTGATGACACGGTACGCTCACAAGAACACGACTGCTCTTCAAGATATCTTCGTCGAGACCAATGGACATCCCGTGAGTACTTCTAAAATAAACATAGAAGGAACACTAATCCAAGAGACCCCTTAGAATGAACCAGCAGTCTTTGTATTCTTCCTTTCGAGGGTCGACGTGCAATCTCTGGATATCGAACTACTGATGTACCATATTTTCAAAGTGAGTGTTGTCCATCGCCCGACTATTGCAGTCTTAACGAACGTACTTCTAGATATTGGCGCAACCTGTCTACGAAGATCGTCGTGTGGAAATTATCATAGATTGCACGTCCTTCACCTCGGTATCCGAAATCCCGCTCCAATGGATCAAAATGTCTGCCGAGCTCATACCTCAAGACATCCGCGTTCGACTGGTTGCGACACATATACTCAATCCGAACGCCAATACTGTCAGATATCTGCGGCGGCTTTGCAACGTTTGTTCAGGTAACTCGCACAGTTCACTTCTCCAAGCGTTACGATTATATCTTACTGATAATCATAGGGACACCACTTGGAGGCGAAATTCGAGCCTACTCGTCAGTCCAGGAACTGTCGAATAGTGTAACCCCTCATGCCCTCGAAGCCCTATTGGTGCCATGTAACTCCCATCCCCTATCGGCATCCCAAATTTCGTGCTCATCACGTCCTTTAGATGCCCTTGAACGAGAACCGGAGCAGACGTATAAATCCATCTCAATGCGCCAGATCCATCAAATGCGGTTCCCTGTCGAACTTGCCGTTCGCAGTACCCATCTGCGGATTACATCTGTAAATCTGTCCCGTGACGACAATTGGTACAAACTAATTTCTCTCAATTAGGTCAAGGCTCAATCTGTATCATACAACATCTCGTGCAGGTCTACTGAAATACTACATCTGAGTGATATCAGCGACGTGTATAGTGTATCTACGGGTCATGAACCTCACGAGTTCATCATCAGGCAGACTCGTCAAGGTGTCACGCTCTACTTTTCTTCGCCTCAGCGAGATGCTATTGTAAAGGTATTTCAATGATTTGCACTGATTAGCTTCGTTGCTGATGTATTGGTATTGAAGGCCATTCGCGTCGCAAAGGGGCAACTGAGGGATGCACCCCCCGCCAACACGGACAGGATATCTAGGTTCTCTAATGTACCAGCGACTCTCCTTCACGTTGGTTTGTTATGTCTTGACCAGAACGACGACGATCTGCGAGGGGCGGCGTATGAGCTTTTGAGTTCTGTCTGTTCGCATCTGAACTACGACAAGAATCCTATCGCTGCTCCCAAAGGTATGTCATCCGTTTGTGTCTTCGGCATGCCACTAAAATCTCGAAGCCGGTTTTGTGCCTGGAGATCCATCTGCTTTCGCTGTGCAATTGAGCGAACGTCTTGCCGAGTTTGCCCCGGAGCTCACGTTAGACTTCCTCTCCGAAGCCTCTTCCACGATGGCAACAACGGACAAGTCTTCGCTCGCCCAACGCATCACTTGCCTTCAATACATGAGTCCTTGGGTCAAGAACATCATTCACTTCCCGAATCCCACGAGCCCTTTATACGAACGTTCTGGTGCCCGCGTACGAGATTGTATCAGAGTGCTGGCCGACTTAACCGTTACTGATCATGAGGTTGGTGCTGCTCGACTGCTAACAATGACAAGGCATTGAATAATTATATTGTCTAGATTTCCCCTTCCATGTACAAGCTAATTTGGGCTGAAATTGGTAAACTGGATAGTACGATCATTAACGTCGTCCTCGAAGAATTGGTTCGCTCAGCAACGGACGGTGGGATTGGTTCCCGGAGATGTGATACCATCGCCCGCATTATATCTGCCTTCTCATCAATTGGTGTCCGCGGCCGGCTATATGCGAAACTACGTAGGGTAAGTTGGCGATCGAATAGAGGCAGTAGATGTTCTGACACTCGCGTCTAGGCTCTTAGCAAAACGACGCCTAGGTCTTCTAGTGTCTTGCAAGACAATCCGAATTGGAACGAGATTTCGACCTTAATTTCCCTAGTTCTCGTTGTTGGGAGCACCGTCAAGCAAGCAAGCCACAGTCAACTCTACGTGCCAGAGGTCGTCCATCTTGTGTCTTTGGTAGCCGCAGTTGGCCCCCTCATAGTTCGCAAGTCCGTTTACGGTATCGTCATCAACCTTCTGCAAACTTTGCATCAAGCTAAGCAGGACGATCCTAACGGCGCTGAATTCTCCAGACTGATTGACTCCTTCTCCCAACCCGACGCATTGCACCTCTTCGGACTCCACCGTGCTACACCAACAAGCGACTACTCGATATTCGATCCGCCTAGCGACAAGCTTCAGATTGAGAACCAGGAAGGTCTTACCAATTTGTTAATCAAGGCAATCGACGTAGCCTCCGCATCGAATGGTCTGTCATTTCGGTCCTCAGTCACGAGCCTTATTGCTGACTGCTCTTAGGTATGCTGAACATCTGGCGCGCGCGATGGTTGGGCCTCGTAACAGCAACAGCATTCCAGCATTCTCCTGCCGTACAAATGCGCGCCTTCATCGCGTTGGGCTGCCTTGCAACATCGGATGTGGACGATGATTTCCTGTACCAGATGCTTGTGGCCCTCAGGTCAGCTCTATCTCAAGCTAACGAATCGGACACAATATCGGTTGTGAGTATGCTGAGATGCATCCGGAAAATTGTCCCAGCTCTCCCAGAACAATCTCGATATATCCTTCCTCTGTTTTGGGTAGCCGTCGCCTTATTGCAAGGCAGTTACATCTCTTTCTATATCGAAGCGACAGACCTTCTACGCGTCACACTAGAGACTATGGATGCTCGTGGCATGTTCCGCGGTGGATCCATTGCTAATACCCTATTGGACGGTCGAACGGCTTTAGAAGAGGTGGCCTGCCAGCTGGACCAACTTCTAGGCATTTCCTTCGACTCGAATTTCTCGTTCTCCCTTGCTTCGATCATTTTCAAAGGCGTACGACATACGTCGTTGCGGGAGTCAGCCGAAGCGGTCCTCCGGAGCTTACTGAATGTTACGGTGCGGTCGTGCGAAAGAGGGAGCGACGAAGATAATATGCAAGAGACGATCTGTCCCGATGCCCTTGGATACTTCCTAGCCCTCTTACCTCTCTCTACTTCCCACGAATCGTATAGCCGACTGCTCCGCGATTGCAACATCGACAACTCGTGGGCAATCAACGGTGATACCAGAAGCCACCACGACGGAAACGAGGTCCCCTATGTTTCTTTGTCCCTCCTGGGGGTCAACGATAACAATACCGCCCTTCTTGTGACTTCTTTCATTGGGGCAATACTCGTTAGTGCACAAGGTGATGATGCAGAAACCGAAATTCTGTACAACCTTCTCTCGGACATCGCGACTGTCTTCCCTGACTTGATGAGCTTAACGTGAGTGCCATTTATAGATGTTGATTGTACAGCGTAGTTTATGCCTTCTCTCTAGCTACGAAGCTCTCCAGGATAGAATCAAGGACACATTCGCAAACTCCTCCAATCCTTCGATTATTCGCGCGGTATCCAACATCTTCCGCATGTCTCTAACTGACGGACGTTATCCAACTCTCCGTCCCTCAGCCTCGACACTGAGCGCTGTTGATGAGGGCCTCCCCCAGGGCCCTGGTCGCCACCACCTAAATGCCCTAGAAGAATTGAGTATGCAAGGCCTCGTTAGCGCATTCACGTTTCTCCCTCCAAACCGAGGGCACGCTACAAAAATGATTCAATGGATTTCTGACTTGATCAATATGACGATTCAATAGCATGCCACATCTACATCTGCTTCACCTCACCTTTCGACATCATCTTCGTTATTTCGTCTTTGCGTGCATTATCCGCATCTTTTTCTCTATAGCCGCATAATTTCTCCCCTTTAGTAGTATAGTATCAATCCTTTCTGTCTCGCGGGTCGGCTTCAGGTTACTTTTGTTTTATACCTACATGTAGAAGAGTTGTACTAAGTTTGCTGTCGTGGTTATGGCACGCCCCCCGCAATGTCTGTATTTCCTAGCTCATTAATCGGTTCATGTCATATCACACCATTGTCACCCTTGTAAGACATCGCCGTGCTGCTGCACACTTACACGCTCAGTCACAGCGTTGTTGACTGCCTTGAGCCTCGCGCCGGAGTGGCTTCCATCCCTTTATTTCTCCCATGTTTGACCGCCAGCCTACTCAGCCGGCGTCGTCGTCGACTTTGTCCCATGCCACAAGTACTATCGACGAGCTAACCGTTGCTCTCACAAACTACTCCCGACTACCGTCCCCAGAGCTCGAATACTTCGCCACTTGCTGTTGTGGAAGGAAAGAATGCGCGAATACCAAGTCTTGGGCTGCATTCAAATCCGCCCTGGAGAACAGACTTATCCTGAGTGCCGGTGAGCGCATCTGATGGCTTCTTGACCTCCTCGTCGCTTACCATTTGCTAAAGAAGTGGGACAGGCGTTACTTCAGAAGCACGACTCCTATGTTCAGCAACACGAGGTGAGTCGATTGCTTTCTTACGAACGGAATTATGTTGATGCAATAGCAAAAGGAGTGTCATAAACTCGGCACGGCGACTGCCCTCCATGATTCAATACCGTCTGAAATAGCGGAACTGCGGCGAGAGAAAGCAGCGTTAGAGAAGCGGCTGAACCAAGCTTTGGTCAATGCGGAAGTCGCAGAAGTGTCTACTAAGACCGCGCATCAAGAGTTGGAAGAAGCTCGGGCTACAATAGTTCGTCTTACGGTCCAAAACGCGAAGTCTTTAGGATGGGACAATCGCCTCTCCGCTGTGGTGAAAGAAAAGGATGATCTGCAGCAGGAACGAGATAGCGAGGCAGCGCGTGCGAAGGCAGCAGAGTCGCGATTAACTGCCTTGCGGCAACGGATGGGTGAGTCACCGTGTCGTATACTCGAGGACGAGGATTCTCAGACTGATGGAATGTCAGCCAAAGTCCAGCGGGAAGTGCGGCAATTACAGCAGGATTTGGAGCAGCGCAGGTCGTACAGACTAGAATCTTCCAAGACACTACTTCACGAAGCTCGAGCTCGTATCGAGTCCTTGCAAGAATCGGTTAGTTGCTGTTCTTTTTCTTGCTTCAGGTCTTGACCCTTTTCTATCAGCTTGGACAGTCTGCCATGGTTGAGCAGGCTGAACTCTTGAAAGTTGTAGGATCGTTGATCGACGACAACGACTCTCTGAAGCGGGACAACGCTGAGCTGCAGTCTTTACTTGCGGAGGCCCGTGAAGATATTCAACACATGCAGGAAGAGTTAGAGGAGCAACGCGCGAATCCGACGTCCTTAGGAGGAGGTGCGTCGATCTCTGTTTGCCTGTCTGCTAGTCGCTTAACGGCGCCGTGTAGCATCGGATTTCCCTGGGCTACAGGTTCATTCTGGCAGCGTCCCGGCGTCATCCACGATGGAAAAGTTGGTAGGTGTATGGCTCTCTTTGTTTGAATTTACTCTTGACACCCTTGTGTAGGGTAGACGGAGGCGTCCTTCCAGTCTCTCAAGACACCCATTTGTGAGCATGCTCTCTTTTCTCTCTCTACATGTCCTGACCTACTCCTCTAGCAACTACCGACACCGGATTTGCCTCCACGACCATTATCCCCAGCAGATTCCTTCGCTACGTCTGAGACACCTTCCTTCGGCCAGCACAACTCTCGTTATCCTCGATCGCAACTTAGCTTCGATCTCGACGACGACACGCTCGTGCTCAAGGAGACTTTCCAATCTCGTTCTGTCCAGACAGACCTTCAACTGGGCTTGTTATCCCCATCTCCCTTCCTCTCTTCGTCGCCGTCGCCCAGTGCCCTCCGCTCCGAGTCATCATCTGTATCTGAATCACAAGTGGGCCACATTTCCACCTTGGTCGAGCGTATGGCTGCTCTTCTCAGCCGCATGACGCAGGCTGATCCTTTAACCCTGACAAACCGCCTCAAGCGACAACATCTACGAGGGGCAGATGTTGGTCATCTATCGCGGAGTACCATAGGAAACATCGTTAACGACATCACCCATATCAGATATCAATTCCGTACGCTACTCGAGGACGAGAAATCGAACACGTCGTGCACACGCAAAGACTTGCGGGGCTTATTCAAGTTGTTCAAGGATGTGTTCACAGAAATGGGCACAATGCGAGCCACGCTCAACGATATCATATTAGACCCTTCGACTGCCATCAGTTTCAGCGAACAAGCGTTAAACCCAGAGAAGTCCGAAGCTTCGAAAGGCAAGATAGCTGTCACAAATCAGAATCCTACGCTGGGTGGCTGGATAGCACCCCTTTCCAAGCTTTTTGGAGCCCCAAGTCCTGTAGGCCCGGAGGCAAATCAACCCAACAGGATCACTTCTCCGCTTTCTCGTGGAAATACTATCGGTGCGCCGGGTCGACCTATACCGAAAATCATCCCGAAGCAACGACCAGCTCTGTCTGCATCCAACACAACAGTCAATGTCGAATTTTCCGGGTCTGGTTTGGGTCGTTCCGTTACCAATACTTTCTCTGCCCATACGACGATTAAGGCCGACCCTCAGATTGGTCTTGGTCAACCGCCTCACAGCTCTGGCAGCAGTGCAATGGATCTATTTGCTGGCGCCCCGAGGGTCCCAACTGACCCTTGGGTGCTTATCCCCAACGCTCCTAAGCGATCAGCGACGTTGAACCCGGACGCTACGATAGGACGACGGTGGGGTCGAACAGGGCTGAGTCGCTTCTCAAGGGATGTCGACGCAGTCATCGATATCCCTGCCACGCCGCAACCCATGAATGCAGCTGATGTAGATAACAATGAGGAGCAGGACGAGGTTCCTCCCCTCCTTCAGAGGACGCTCCGTCGTCGGGGTCTTTCTGATTCTTCCATTCATTCAACATTTTCCACGCATCAAGAAGACGCGGGTTCGTCTCCACCACAAGAAACGCCGTCACCGGAAGAGACTTCGCCAGGAATGTCCGTGTTGCAAGCTTTCAGTCGCACCGTTCAGAATTTTAGGATTCCGTCCATGGCGAGCATGTCTCACACATCCGAGCTTGTTACTAGTCCCGTGTCATCGACATTTTCGCGTCCCTCTCGACCCCAAACTGCCGGCAGCATACGAATACCACGAAACAGAGCGCTACCTACAGCGTGGCAGACCCCGGATCCCTTTGAAGCAGGGAGCATACGCGAGGAAGATCTTTTACACCGACAGCACATGCTAGGATGAGGCCTTCGTCTCCTACTTATTTAAATAACCGATACAAGGATTTATGCCCTCACTTAGCATAGATATTTTGACTAGCCAACTATACCAACTATACCACTTTAACGTAGGATGCTGGGAATAGTCCACGTTTACCATTAATCTCGCCGGTCCACCTGTGAGATATGCTCAGTCCAACAAGGTATTCTACTCCCGGGGTGACGTACCAATCCTCTGAGGTATGCTCTACTATCTTTACGCGCTGATTGGCTTCCATGCTGAGGTCACCGGCGTCCTGATCATACATCCGTCAGCGGCTTAAACCAAGTATTGTTCGAGAAATCACTGACATCGCCCGTGTAGTCGTAAATCACTTCGGCCCATTCTCCCGAATCTTGTTGGCGAACTGGAGGTGGCCGCGGGGCAGGTGGGGGTGGGGGTGGGGGCGAATTCCTCACCTCCGCTGCGTTGTCGGAGACCCTTCGTACTGGCGGCGGCGCAAAGGTATTCTTCTTCGCTCCGAAAGCGCTGGGCGCTGGCGGCGGCGGAGGCTGGTACGACTTGTTAGCCGTCGAGTTACGGAGCGATGTGAACATGTTCTTCGCTGATGATGTATCCACATCTCCGAATCGCTAGCGCAAGTACAGTGAATTGCGTAAGGGCTATGCTCGACTACAGAACGACGCGACGACGACTCACACGTGCGGTGGGCAAAGGAGGTTTGTGCTCGGATGCAGCAGCACTGGGATCGGGGCTCCTCCGTGGAGGTGCTGGCGGAGGAGCCGAGTGAGCGTCCTGGGTGTCGGATCTGTTGAACGCCAACGATGCCGCTGCCACTTTGCCTATAGCAGAGCTAACGTGTGGGTTGGATGCCTATATCGTTGCAGACACAGGGGTCGCGTTATTATAGATGATAGTGCAAGTATCGTAACGTACAGCGGCGTGATATGGGCTGGATTTGGGGACATGGCGCAGCCCTGCAGTCACCATCTTGGAGGTAGCTTCGGATGTCGCTGCATCGCTACCGTTATTTGAATTGGAGAGTATGGCGAAGATCTCGGGGCGCGACGCAAAGTATCTGATAGGCGTGTCAATGAGCCCTCCTGACAATGAATTCGTCCAGGGCTCACTCATCTAGAAGAGAGAAGAACGCATCCTTCTCGTGCGCGCCGAGATTGGTGAATACCATGGTTGGGGGTGAGACGTTACATTGTAAGCGCCTTGGATTATATACGACTACTTGATCATGACACGACAAGGCAAAATGACTCTGATTGGTGGCTAGCTTTCATCAAGATCTGTTCTGATTCATGGGGTTATTCTCAGTGCAGCGAAGGACATGGTTTTCACGTAAATCATAACATGCATATACGGAAGGACATGTACAGCATACATGGAAGTTTTGTGGGATGACAAAGAAGAAAACGCGATGATCATGATGTGAGATATGCGAGAGGACGCGTTTAAACTTCCTTGACTTTGACAGTACCACGTAGGAGACCAGTCTGGAAAGGGTGCTTGAGGAAATGCAAAGCGAAGAGAGGGAAATGTGTATACGTACCCGGCGGGCGGCAATGAGACCGACTTTCTGTCCAGGAACGGCGGAGCGGGCGATGGTGGACGCCTTTCCGATATGCTGATGGTTACCACCACCATGAGGATGGTCGACGGGATTCATAGCAACACCACGAGTACGGGGCCAGCTGGGGTCGAATGTTAGTTCCTATCTTGTACACAAACAACTCCAGGATACGTACTTGTAACGCTTGGCCTTGTATTTGTGGAATGCACGACCAGCCTTCAACAACGGCTTGTCGATACGTCCTCCACCGGCGACGATGCCAATAGTGGCACGGGCGGCGCTGGAGATGGTCTTCTTGGAACCACTGGGCAGTCTGACTCTTGTCTTGCCCTCATCTGGGGAGTGGCCGATGATGGTAGCGTAGTTCCCTGATGTGCGGGCCAAAGCACCCCGATCTCCGGTCTTTTCCTCGACGTTGCAGACAATGGTACCTTCGGGGCATTGGCCGACGGGGAGAGTGTTGCCGACGGCGAGTTGTGCCTTCTTGCCGCAGTAGACAAAGGCACCGGTGTGGAGACCCTCGGTGGCGATGAAAGTCTCTTTGCGAAGCTTGTAGCGGTATGGGTCACGGAACACTACGCGGGCGAGGGGAGCACCACTAATGATAATGGCAAAATTAGCCTGTAATCTCTGTGATTTGAAGTAGATGCGCACCGGCCTGGGTCGTGAATGATTTCCTTGACGATACCGCGAACGTAGCCATTGCGCTCAGCGAAGTCGAGAGCACGGAAGCGGGCGGGGGACTTGTTGTGGTGGGTGTGCGCCTTGAACTATTATCGATTACAAGTATAAGTGCATTGCACAACAGAGTTGGCGAATATACGAACGATAGTGTGCGATCGCCTCTGTGCCCTAATAACGCGACCCATCGTTTAATCTACAGGTGGAAAGCGATTCAGCACAAGTCCGGGCGACCGATGTTGGTAGAAAGGCGAAAGAAATTTGATGAATCTAAGCCGACTGGCACATCTCAATGTGCCGTAGACCATCCACCCCAATTTCGCTCCGTTGCACCCAGATTTTTGACACAGTGCTTTCCAGTGGTATTCCATTGTCCATTCGAGTATGAATCCAGCAGCAATTCGAACGGAGGACTCACCTATTGGGGTGTTTTGAGGATGTGCGACGGATTTGGGCTGCTTGTGTGGATGAGTACTTGGCTTGGTTGTGTTTGCCACTCCATCCCAATATAGTATGTTCTTCTCACGGGTATTATAGTTGACCACTGACATTTGCGCCGAGGATGCATGTTGCTCGGAGGAGATATCACAATAATTCTACTGAACATGACTCGTTAGCCAAGATACAGGCTAGAAACATAGATCTAGGAAATTTTGTTTGTTCCAACTTCCAAGACAGCAGTCCCGTCTTTGCACCGAAGATTAGGCCAGAAGACCACGTACAGACGCCAAATGTAGAGTAAAGTGCGATTCTCTGTCAGAGAGGGGCTTACAGGACTAAGATGGGCCAATGGCCGACTAGCGATATGGAGATATGAGATAGCTCGCAATTTATGGCCATGCAGTACCGGAACGGGCCAGGTGATGAATTCACATCCAGGTCAGGATGCAAGATAAAAGGGCGCGAGGAACAGATTGATCCTACGTTGCATTTCTTCCCCCCTTCCTGCGTGTCTAAATTCGTCGTGGACTGAGAATGCTCGTCCCTGGCCATGTTTCCGGTGCGGTACGCGGAACTTGAAGTTTGAATAGATTGATAACGAGATGTTTACCGTGACAGAATTTGGGCCAGGTGCGAAGCCAGAGTGGCTGCGGTATGGTATTACATGTACAGATCAACGCATGGATCAGAAGGGCCTAGTCGTGTGTGAGAGAGGGAGATCAGCATGCTCGAAATAGAGGTTAAATGGGTACGCGGGGGTATGGGAGCCAGACTTTCTGACCACACCTCCGGATCCGCGATGTCGCGAGATATAGCATGATGGAAACGACCAGGTTCAAATCTAGGTACGAGGAGGAGCAGGATATCCCACTGGCTCCGCTGTTGTTGACGCTGAGCGCGGCGGGAATCTTGCTTCACGTGCAGAGTCCCACGTTGTGCTTGACGCGCTTAGCTGCATGCAGATTGCCAACGACGACGAGCACAGCGACGAGCACAACGCCCAGTGAGTTCCCCAGCGACGCGGTAAACTGGCGAGCTGACCGAATATACAGGATGATTCACCTGGAACGTAAATCATACCGCTTCCCCTTGAATTCCCTTGGCTACGGCGCTGACTTGATATTTCCTAGATCACAAAATTCTGCCTGCTTGGGACGGCCTCCCCCCTCATGATGACAGCAGCTTCAATTCAGACTCATTCTTATCAGATTCCCCTAACTCAAAGCCCGCCAGCAATTTCTCCGCACAGCAACAACAGCCAGAGACAAATCCACAATCAATAACTCAATCATCTGACCCAGCCGAATCTGACCCAGCCGAATCACATACATCTCCTCCACAACCACCGTCAACAACAAATCCTCAGGACGGCAGTACGGGCGTGCCATCGCCACCCGGGGACGACCGCAGTTCATCGCTATCACCGCTGCCTGAAGCAGGGTCACCGCAGACTACGCACAACGAGGCCACAGGTTCACCGGCTCCTGCCCCGACGTCCAAGGAAGACGACGAGGCTGCCAGCGAAAAACCTTCCTCGGTAGCGATAAAGACTGGTCTGGAACAATCATCACGCCAATCGACTCCCCTCAGCGAGCCTCCAGACCAGGAGGACGATGCTGACCCTTCCGCCGACAATTTGAAGGAAGGCATGCAGGAAGAGTCGGCAGGCGGGCAGACGGGTGAGGCGAATGGTGTGGATGCGAAGGAGACCAAACCGCCGGAAGGAGCTCAGAGTGGGAAGGGGTCTGGGAGAGGTGGAGGTTCGACGCCTGGGGATGTAAATGCGGCTTCAACATGGAATAAGGACTCGGCGACAGCGAACGACTCTCATTCAGTATTACCCTCTCCTGTTGCGCCTAGTCCAACGTCCACCGTACCACAGGCAAGCGACCCGAAGGTTGTCGCTGTGTTGGGGTTGAATGTCGAGCT
The DNA here is from genome assembly GCA_017499575.1 of Sanguinoderma rugosum. NCBI lineage: Eukaryota > Fungi > Basidiomycota > Agaricomycetes > Polyporales > Polyporaceae > Sanguinoderma > Sanguinoderma rugosum. The sequence continues at coordinate 1,369,854 of VTPW01000003.1, read as the reverse complement.
ACTCAAGTGCGTGTGGTCTCGGCTCATTCTATCATCAGCACTAAACCTTGTGCAGAGTTTTCATGGAATTTCAAACTCGTGGGATGCCCATGGCGGATCCAATTCCTTCGCAGTCAGTCCCCCATTCCATCAGACGTTCTTTCGCTGACACTCCTTGCCTACAGATACTGCGCTCGCCTTCAATCAAATCTTGCTTGGCTCGCTGCGGCCGCCGATCAGAGTAGACAAGGCGTATGCACATATAGCCCCCTTCTCCGTGCGGATGCTAATAGACATTTCACAGAATCATAGCCAGATTTCTCTGCCCATGATGGACCCGCCTTCACCTGTGGACTTCGCCCCCAATGAGCGCATACGCCAGCTGTATTCTGACCTTCCCTCTGTGTTTGCGAAAGAAATGGCTCGTCGGCAACAAGCCGTTCTCTCCTCCGTCAATGCTTCATCTGCTCTCTCTACGCCCGTCCCTCCCTCTACTCCCGCGCTAACGAATCCCATGCCCGGTACACCCGGCACCCCCAATCCCTCAGTCAATCACCTCAAACGTGACCGTCCGCATGATGCGCACACACCCAGCGAACCGACGAGTATCAAGCGCAGAGATACCGGAGAAAGCAAGCCTAACTTCGGCGTCGCTGTTTCCCCATCGCCCGCCCCAAGCACTCCCTCCCACAATAACATGGGCCCGACAAACGCCGGAAACATGGGTAACAATATGTACATGAACCAGGCCAACGGCATCCCGTCTACACCCAATCAAGCGCAACTAGGTCTGGGTATGCCCAACGGTGTAACTGGGGGTGGTGGTCAAGGAGGCTCGCCCGCCCCCTTCCCCATGGGCCCTTTAGGAACGAATCTTGTGAATACGGCTGAGGCCCAATTGGCCGCTACCAACAGAGATCGAGCAAGGCAGGCCCAGATACGAGCCGCTCAGCAGTTACAGCTTCAGCAGCAGCAGCAGTCGCGACAGATGTCCCCATCGTCATCCTCCGGAATGCCAAACAATCAGATGGGTGGTCAGATGCCGAATGCTGCTATGAACAACGTTCCTGGTGCGTCCAGCCCCGGCGCGAACCCCAACGGGTCCGGCAACATGATGAGCATGAACATGGGAGGCGGAAATGCACCACAGCAGGCACACTCGCAAAGCGGCGGCGGCGGTATGAGCCAACAAAACTTCCAGGCGATGTACCAAATGCTACAGACGCCAAATCATCCATTCGTGAATTATATGGTCAGGAACGTGCAAGGCTTCGCTCAACTACCTCTTCAAGCCCAATTGCAGAAAATGATGGTCGCCCAGGTACGTTCCTTTCCCTTAGACCACATATGCATTTTTTATTGATGTCATTATAGAACGTTATACAACAGCAAAGAGAGAGAGCGAATATGGCTAACGCCAGCGGTGGGATGTCGCCTACGGCCAGCATGAGCGGACAGCAATTCCAAGGCCAAGCTAATATGAGCCCCGTTTCACCTGTTGCCAATTCGCCGTCAATACCACAGGGCGCTCAGGGAGCTGGGTTCCCGACCGGCAGCGGAAACATGGGACAAGGTGGCATGGACCCGCGAATGCAAATACCTCAAGGCATGAATATGAACAATCTCTCCGCCCAACAGCGGCAGCTTTATTTGCTCCAACAACAGGCTAGGGCAGGCGGCGGTGGTGGGGCTGGAGGGAATAACAATGCTATGATGTTGGCGTTACAGCAGCAGGAGCGGATGCGTCAGCAGATGGGCCAGCAAGGACAAGCGACATCACCAACGATAGGATCGCCTATGTCTGGAAATATGCCGGATATCTCTTCCCTACGGTCGAATAATGGTATTCCCGGTATAGCGAGGAGTGCGAGGTCGCCGTCGGATAATGCGCCATCTCCAATGACGCCTCGAGTACCGACACGAGGTCCAAGCATGGGGCAGGAGGATTATCAGAGGATGTTGATGGCGCAACAGGCGCAACAGGCGAATCGGATAGCTGCCCAGAGTCCCATCGGATTTGGGCAGCAGTCGCAAGCTACATGGCAACAAAACCAGATGCAACAACAGCAGGGGATGGGAAACCAGGGCGGTTACGGTGGTGCTGGCTCGCCGTCAATACAGCAACAAAACTGGTCTCAACAACAGCAAGGAGGATACCCATTCGCGTCATCGCCTGGAGGGGAGCATCCCCAGGCAATTCGACATATGTCTGGCACTCCCGGTCCTCAAAATTCGAATCCCCAGCCTGAGTCTGGGATGGTTGTTCCCTCGGACTTTAATAATCTTCTGGACTGGCCGCAATAGTATGAGTAAGACGTCCTCCCGTCGAGCCTCTACTCCGCTATCTGTTTTCTTCGCATTTCGCTATCGCCTTGACTGACTTCTACGGTACCACTGGGTTTATGACCATTTTCTTTCCATCCCGTACATGTTACTAAAGTATGAAAAGCTAGCCACATCCACTTCCGTTTTGTTAGCCATGTTATACTTCTCTGCCAACGCTTTAAGATTGTTGGAATAATCTGCTTATTGGCCTTGGGAGGTTAAGCTGTATGTATAATTTATGTTTACATAACAATGATTTCTTTCTTCTGTTGTTTCCAAATCAACGTAAGTACTTGGTTTCGTCTTAACTGCGAGGGACTATTAGACGTCGGCGATAGCTTTCCTCCATCTTTTCTGGATATCAATGGATTCGAGAAAGATATCGTATTTAACTTGCAGAAGCCTCTTCACCCTTGGTGCTGCAGAGGGCAGCATCCTTGTACCCGGAGGGGTCATCTCGACCTGCCATCCTTTTAGTAAAACAAACTGCTATATCTAGGAGAAGCTTACCATGATCTTCCACAACAACTCCTGCTGTTCTTTCTCTCCCATCTCCGAGCTGCCGACCTTAGATGCCTCCTCTGCTACTCTACCCAGCATCGCCGCCCCTAACACAACGGCTCCTGCATGGTCGAACGGAAGAACGATGGGCATATCGCATACATCTGCAAATAGCTGCATGAGGCTCAGGTTTCTGGCCTGACCGCCACTCATGTAGATAGAGGTGATAGAGTGGCCGTGTTTGTTCAGAGTGGAAATGATATGTCGTGTTTGAAGTGCGATTGCGGCAAGCACTGCATAATATTTTAGAGCGAGGTCTTGGATGGAAGTGCCCTATGTCATGCCACATTAGTATATGTACTTGAAGTATCCCAAGTCGCCGAACGGCACATACTAGGTCAAGGCCTACTATGGACCCACGCATTCGAGGGTCGGCTATTGGTGATCTATTGCCTGTCGAACTATGGGTCATTACTCTTACCAAGAACGACATACAACCTCACTTACCATGAAAGTCGGGGTAGTAATGTAAATCTCGGGTGAGATCTTGATAGCTGTCGACGTTCTGCTGAACGCGCATTTCCTCCAACAAATCTTTCAATACTGCAACGAAGACAAGTGAGCGGACATATTAGGAGCATCATGGAAGGAGGTTCGATACATGTATGAATGTCCGTCTGTTTGGCTTTCGCGGTCTCGACGAGCTTGGAATAGGCAGGGTGCGTTGTTAGGATGAAGTCAATGAGCTGGGGGATGTCGTCTGATGAATACACTTCGAGGAATAATTGAGGAAGGGGAGGACTCACTTGACCGGTGGAAGATTGACCGCCTTCGTTCATCCACCAGCCACGGAAAACGGCATCCTTATACGGACCCCATACGCCGGGCACGAAAATTCCATTCGGACTCTGGAGATCGTTTGTTAATTAGATATTGTCATCATTGTTGGGCGATATAATACCTGGACAAGATGGCATGTGCTTGTGCCAGCGACAGCCGCGAGCCGATGATATGATTCTTCAATGGAAGGCATATCTTTTGACAATGCACCATCTACTTTGTATTTAGCACCAACGGTCCCCAGCCAGCCTGCATATCTAAGCCGGCGTTTGTGAATTTGTAGTCGAACGGTTGCTACTGGAAGGACTCACGCATCGATTAAACCGCTGCCCACTGGCGTACCCTCCACCAACCAAAGATCATCGGCGGCTTCCTTCGTCAATCCGTTTCCAACTGGCACTCCTGCGTTGAGAACAGTTGATCGGAGCGCCTCCCCAATCTGCCTATATCCCTTTTCCTCTAGTTCGCCTAACCCCACCTTCTCGAAGAAATCGGTCTGCCACCCTTTCTCCGGAACATACGAACACTTGCACGTCAGCGAGCAACACGACCGTGCCGGGTGGGCGGTTGCCCGATACGTGAGATAATCTGGGAGGTCGAAGAATTGGCAACGGGAGAACAGATCGGCGGGCATATTGCGCTTGAGCCACAAAACCTTGGGCACTTCCATTTCTAACTTTGAAGCTGATCAGTATCAAGAGAACTGAAGGGCAGGCAAGGGGAGACGTACACTCATTGTGCCTCCGACATAATCGAGGATGAGAGAACCAGTCTGGTTGATCAATTCTGCCTCTGCCTCTGCTCGGTGGTCTGCCCATAGAATGATATTCCGTTCTCCAGTTCGGCCTAGTTCCGGTCCGCTGGTGACTATGACAGGCTGCCCTCCCTCGTCCGTGACAGCCAGAGAGCAAGTAGCATCGAAGCCAATGCCCTTGATATCAGGTGGTGCGACGCCAGACGTTTGTACAACAGTTCTGACTACTTTGGATATGCAAGACCATATATCGGTGGTTGACTGTTCGAAGATTCGATGATCGGTGTGATCGCGAAATGTCTGAATATCCTGCGTCGACGATGCGATCGTCTTACCCTGCTTGTTAACTAGACAAGCTCTGACCGATCCTGTGCCGACGTCGACGCCAATATAGTAGCCAGTGGTGCTCATGATTGGGATTATTGGGATTGTGGTTAATGGAATTCCTGAGAAATTTATAGCCAGCTCATAAGGTCGTTTAGCGAATTTGTAAGTCAGCGTGGAGTTAGCTCAGAGGATGCGGATGTGGGATACCTCGGGCCAGATTGATATCAGACTCTTACTGAAATACTGAAGAGGAATTCTGGAGATGGATGTAGGGCATAAATTGGAGTGCGCTGGATTACATGAACATGTGCATAATTGACGAATGATGAAAACGATGATCTTTCAATCCGTGCCAGCCGTTGTTCGTGCTAAAGGTTTTGTTAAAACCAACACCACTTATGAGAGGGTCGCGGAACGACTCACAGTATACGAGCTGGGCGGAGTGGTGCACAATGCGCTTTATTTGGCCATCCTTCTCCAGATGTCTGATAGCAATGCGTGCCAGACTGCCATTGATTTTCAATCGCTCGATGAGGATACTTTGGCTGATGAATTTGAAGGTCGGGACCTCCTTAATGATACGGTCGAACAACGCCTTGTCGAGGGTGATAGCGTGCTGGGCCTTGTCCTTGACCTTTCCCTTAGACCACTTCTTCTTCTTTGCGGCTTTTCCACCGCCCGATGATGTAGGGGCTTTTGCTTTGGCCTACGAAAGAAGACAATCAGTAAGCCGTATAAGCGACATCTAATCTCGAGCTGCTGCATCCACCGACGGGCGTATTCCAATCGAACTAGTAGAATGCGAGCGTCGCAGCAATACACCCTCCGAGTCGACAGCAGCAGCACCGAGGGCAATGCTGAACATACCATGTTGTGGGACCTGTCGTCGATGGGCTGAGGTGCTCAATTGCGCCGCTTCCGCCTAGTCAATCTTAGCGTTCCCACAGTCCAACGTCGTCTGAGTCAAACACGAGCAAAGTCACGCCGATCATTCACTGTCGGACCGCCCTCAGTTGAACACGTCAATACCTTCCTCAATGATACCCTTGCTGCTGCTCCTGCCGCTAACGGTGCCAGCCCTCGCGAGCAGAGACAAAACGATTGGAGTCGCGCCGGGGCTACTGTCGAAATACGCCCCTTCTTCCGGAGACAAATGGTCGTGTCTAGACGGCTCGAAACAAATATCATGGAAGGCGGTCAATGATGACTATTGCGACTGCAAGGACGGCAGCGATGAACCAGGTGCGCTGCAGCCATCAATATCTGTGGGTTGCTGCTGAATGTTGCCAATATCGTAGGCACAAGTGCTTGCGTGAATAGCACTTTCTATTGCCAAAATGACGGTCACATTGGTTCAACTATTCCTCCATGGCAAGTGAACGATGGCCTCTGCGGTAGGTACTTCTGTGTATCACTTTGTCTCCTGACTTATCTGCTAGGCAGAGGCTGCGTGCTGTGACGGCTCTGACGAGCTCCCTGGCGTATGTCCGAACAGATGCAAGGAGATCGGAGAAGCGTACAGAACGAAACGCGACGCTGAACGTAAATTGCGGAAAACCGTAAGATATTCCAAGCTGTTCCTTGCGGCCTCGGGATTTGATGCGCTATACAGGGCGCCAAAATACGATCTACTTATATCGCCTACGCCCATAAAGAGAAGAAACGCTTGGAGTTATTGTTGCAATCTAACGTTCAAGAAATTGCCCTTCAGGAGAAGGAAGTAGAACGCCTGAGAGGTGAGAAAGACTACTAACCCACAAAGGAAGTTCTAACATGCTGTAGATATTGCTGAGCGGACTGAATCCATATCTGCCGCGGCTCTCGAGCACAAGAAAGAGTCTCGTAAGCAGCTCAGTCTTATCAAGTGCATGCTTTGTCTGAAGCAATGCAGCTCTTTACCAGTCGATCGTCAAACACTCCAACGCCCTCAAATCTTTGCAGCGCGAACATAAGAAACACTTGGAACGTGAGAAGGCACTGGGTGACATTCTGGATGCACTTCGCAAAGGATACAACCCGAACTATCAGGATATGGCCGTCCTGGAAGCCGTTCGTGGCTGGGAATACCTTGCCGGCCTCCCTCACATCAATGATGTCGGTAAAGAGGATAGTGAAGCCGAAGGCGATGGGGAGGTGAAAGAGGTGACGGACGAATTCGTCGCAGAGGTGCTCGAAGATGGGATGTGGTCGGAGGAGGACTTGGAGAAAAACCTTGAGCCACTATTGAACACTGACTACGTCTCCCTCTTGTTGGAGCACGACGAACATGTTCAAACCCCTGCTTCAGAATCAGTTCGTAAGTGGCATTTCGCGTACCTCCTCTGCTGATCTCAACTTACGTTATTCTACTCAAGTGTTCGATCTAGCTTCATACATTCCTGACTCTATCTATCCTCAATACGAAGAATGGAAGGACGCTGTCATCTCGCTGCTCGAGAAATTGGGTATCGTGAAACCTTCACCAGATGCTGCTGCTGGTTTGTTCCTTCAATTTGCGTCACATTCGTCCGCTCACACCCACTACAGATTCTTCGAAAGCTCGCCAAGCTTTGACTGATGCAGAGAACAAGCTCAACGACCTCAAGCGCGACCAGGAGCGTGCAAAGGAGGACATGGAAGACGTCTTCAATCCCGAAGGGTTCGGTGCTGAGGGCGAGTGGAAGAAGCTTGACGGAACGTGTTTGGAGAAGGACACCGGAGAGTGAGTTGTGCGCGTACTCGGTTGACCGTTTCATTAACACTAAACCTTCCACTTCCAGGTATACATACGAGGTCTGTCTCTTCGGCGAAGCGAAGCAGAAGCCCAACCACGGTGGTAGCACATTCAGCCTAGGGTAAATCACTCGACCCCCGCCTGCTATTCCATTCTGAACCGCCTATTTTATAGAAAATTCCAATCCTGGAATCCTAATAGCGACGTCCCAGTCGGCTCTCCAGATTTCTACACGAAGCAAACATACAAGCATGGTACCCGTTGCTGGAACGGTCCGGAACGAAATGTCATTGTAAGTCGTTTCTCACTATCTGACTCTTTGCGGGAGGATGAACGGCTTCTGTTCTCCGTAGCTTGAGCTTTCTTGTGGGCTTGAAAATGCTATTCAGAGCATCATCGAGCTAGAGAAGTGTGAATATCAATTCACTGTGACGACCCCCGCTCTCTGCCTGCCGTTGGAACCAGAGAATGGTAAAAACGCAGGGAGGGAAGAACTCTAAGCTCTCCATGGTCATTGACATTGGGTAGAATTACTGGGCAGTTTGTTTGCAACCACAATGTCTGAATATTTATATTCTTTTGCCTGAAGCTCTGATGGAAATTACGATGTTAGTCCTTGGCAAACAAAGATACGATCCTTGACACGATCGGTCCATGTATTACCAAACTAGTCGAAAGATTTTTGCAAGTGGTACGACTCCGAAATGTTCTTAAAAGTATAAACAGACATCTTGCTTCTTCACCATCACGACGCGACGCATCCCGTATTTCATTCACGACCGTCATGTCTTCAACCAAAAAGTCTGGGGCCAAAAAAAGCACAGAGGAGCGCCGCGACCCAATCATGAAATGGGCGACACGAGTCGTCATACTGGCTCTGTTCCTCGCGTTCTGTGGCTGGCTGGACACCATCAAGGTCAGTTCGCGTCGTTTTTACGCGTCTTGCGTGCAAACCCACTTGCTGAAACAGTCCTACGAACTTTTTTTCTTTTCGCTTCGGTCAACTTTAGGATCGGTGGTATGTCTTCGAGCCTAGCAAACTGCATGCGCTCGCACAGGATGCCATAGCTGCCCATCCGGACGACACAGGCGCGATGGTGCACCACATAGTCTCTAACCTCACGGCCGAATACCCCAGTTCCCAAATCCGCATCAACCCCAACGAACGCGAGTGGGTCTTCAACAATGCTGGAGGTGCCATGGGCGGGATGTATATCATTCACGCAAGCATCACCGAGTACCTCATCATCTTCGGCACGCCTCTGGGTACGGAGGGGCATTCTGGGATACACACCGCGGATGATTACTTCCATATTCTATCTGGCGAGCAGTGGGCGTACACCTTGGGTAGCTTTGAGAAGGAGGTATACAAAGCGGGGAGCGTCCATTTGATGCCGAGAGGTGTGAGGAAGCAGTATAAGATGCACAAGGGATGCTTTGCTCTTGAATATGCTCGAGGTCTGTGGATATTGCTCTGTTACTCAAGTCGTGCATGCCACTTACTCCTCTATTCAATTAGGATGGATCCCGCTCATGTTGCCATTCGGCTTTGCTGACGCAATCTCATCAACGATGGACTACATAAGCGCATACGACACGGTCCGCGCGACAGGAAGGGAGATTATCAAGAACTTACTTATTGGCAAGATATAATGATTTATTGCATTTTTATTCACCATGCTCTATCTAACACTCAAGTTATGCGTACATGTAGATGGATAGGTTAGCTATGCAGCCGGCATAATCAGATATAAGGTTGAATCATCAGCATGGCTTCAAGGCCCGCGCGAATATCCATTTTTGATTTCCTTCACGGTATGTTGGTCTAGGGATACCAGGCCCGCTCCGTACCCGTACTCGTGCCAGTCTGTACGCTTCGACTGGGAGGAATTCCTCTTTCTGCGCAGTCAGGTCGCACTCATGCAGGAACGCGTGTATCATCTGCAATCGCAGATTTCCGAACTGCAGGAGAGTTGCTTCAGCCATGGTGTGCCCTCCCGGTATGTTGTCTATGCGTGTTACTCGTATGGCTGTTACTCAGGGTGGCTAATATCGCCTTCCCTGGTCATTACTAGCGGGTACCGACAGGATGCCTTTGCGGAGCTGTCCCACTTACCCGACTCCGTGCTCCGTGACTTCAAAGTGACCCAATCCGCTGCGCCCAAGGGTGGCATAGCTGGTTCACGCCCTCGCCGATGGGATTGATATTGAATAGACTACCTTACGCCTACCTTACGCCTCTTGAATACGACTTAGATTGACGATGGACTGAGTCCGTTGTAAGACTCGCCATTTCGTTTATACCTTCGAACGGCGCAGCGCACATTGGCTTTACAGTCATAATATGCATGGCATGTACGTACTTACATCTGCAATATCACATAAACTAAAAGTACATGCTTCACGTTGTATATAAACAATATCATTGGTAGTGGTCAAGAAAGTATGTCGTCCAGCTCTAGTATTGCGCATTGCAAATTGTGCTAAAAGAAACTACAACCGAGACAACAACTGCGAATGACTGACGTCCAGTAGTACTATAAAGAAACAGAGGGTGGATATGAAATTCCAGCTTGATAAATACTTGCTTGCGATGCATCATTCATGAATGGGATATCCGACTAGCAGCATACTCCTGGCGAGTAGCTAGAACGTGGTGTGAGGGTCGTGGGCGGGAATAAGTAGTGTAGCGGTATAACGGGAGTGGCGGGAAACGTTGTGGCGATGAAGGGGAGCAGGAATCGAGTCGAAAAAGCCTCAAGGGCTACCCATTCGATGGTCTACTATATCTCTATCTTTCGGAGAGCGCTGGACGATGAAGACTCTCCGCTCAGGAGTGGCATCACCAGACCCTTCACTAACCTCGCCCTCAGCTCCTGCAGCTCCTGGCGGTCTAGGCCGTCCTATCCACTCATCATCGTCGCCATCAACGTTCCCATACTCGTCCCCTGCCTCATCGCCCGTATCTCCCTCATCGGTACTAACACTGCACAAACTCTGGGTATCCGAGGATGATGCGCAAGAGCCGCCTGCTGAGCGCGCGGGCCGGATCGTGGGCTCGTCGTCCGTGGTATCATCACCATCCGCCACATCATTCTCAGTTTCCGTCTCTGTCTCTGTCTCTTCGTCCTCAGGTGCATACCTAGGCTTGCTGAATGGCGTTTTGGTGTGGTCACCGTTGACCTCAACAGAGCGGCTGCTCGATGAGGACGCTCGATGGGATTGGGATGAATGAGGCGCCGAGTGGGTATCGTAAACGGGTTGGTGTGGCTCAATCTCGGGTTGCGGGTGATGATAAGATTGGCGATCGTCTGGTATACGTCCTCCGTAAGCGTCCACAGCCCCCATAGCTGCTGCGCCATGCGGTACACGGCTTGTATGCGTGGATGAAGGGGTGGTTGGAGTATGTGTGGATGGAGTAGGCTGAGGTGGCAAGGAGTGGGAAATAGGTACTGCAGTGGGGTTATCGGAATGGGCGAAAACGATAAGTTGTTCAGCGTATCGCTGCATCTCGGCTGGTGAGATCACCAGTCTGAAGTCGTTTAGCAGCAAAAATTGGAGCTCAAGCTGATTTAGCTCGGCTTGCGGTAGTCCACCGACCTAATACCAAAATAAGCTGTCTAGTCGGAGAAAAAAGAGGCGAGGAAAGAGGCACGCACTTTTGCATAGCGAGAATTTGTATAAAAGACGTCGCTGAAGAACTTGCTCGCCACCGTCACTCCCGCAATCACAAGGCGATGGATGTTGTAGGAATCAATCACAAACGTCCTCCCAATAGCCTCTGAGCTGAGTTTCGACATTCTGTCGAAGTAGACGAGCAGGGAAAGGAAAACTTGGTTCGATGTAGGGCAATATTTTAGAATGCGGAGGAGATATGCCTCGAGACTGATCGTTGGTACGTTTCTGGCGTGAAAAGTGAGGGTTGATGAGGGAGTCAAAATGGCATTTTTCGACGCCGTCGTCAGTGTATGCCAGATAGGCGTTGCATGCTGTATTGACTGGGAGGCCTGGCTTTCCGATGCATTGGAAGCCGACTCTAGCTTGTCGTTCGTCGCCGCAATCTGCGTTAAAAGCGATGCGAGGACCTTGAGAAGGTCGGTCGACGGGTAGGTGTTGATGTCGAAGGGGGTTTGCTGCTGCTGCGGTGCAGCCGCCGCCGCCGCCGTGGAGGTCGCTGGTGCTGGAGATCTCTCCGGCTGATGGTGGTGGTTGTGGTGCGAGGTGGACGTCGACGCCAACGATGAAGAAGCCTGTGCTGGCTGCTGGAATGAATTGGAGTGATTCTTTGCAAATGAGATCTGCTTCTGAGGCTGCTTTGTGAAGGAAGGCAGTCTTCTTGGAATCTGCCTGGACGCGTGGGGTTCAGGGGACGGGTCAAAAGGGTGAACAAGAGCGAGCATTATTGATGGAGTTGGCAGATGGAGAACAACAGACGAGTTATTACTAAAGGTATAAATCAGACCCTGCTTTTCCCACGGTCAGTCACTAAACATGGCCACAAGCGCCTGCGCCTCTTCGACCAGTCCATGCTCGTCCCCGTATCCTATCTCGCTCGCAGTCAATGTAGCCAGATGGCGAATGCTAGACAGAAGTCCAGAATCCTGATCCTGTTTCAATTATGGTTCCAACGAATGATGAGCATCGCGAGAACCCACCTTGACCAAGCTGAATCTTAATTTCTTCGTCATCCAGGACTCCTCAATCGTGTCCATGAGCTGGCGGATGGCCGTCAGCTCCTGCGAGAGCACCATCAGATATTGCACGTCGCGGGGAGATCCCACAGGCCACCTCGAAATCCGAGATCGCATGAGACTCACTTCTTGGCGCAAGCGAGATTTTCCCTTAATCAGCTTCTGCAACATGCGCGTCCATTCGGCCACACTCTCGAGACTGATCGCGTTTGCGGGGCTTACCCCTTCGGCCTGCGCTTCAGTAGACACTTCCTCGACTCGCCGTCGCTTAGGCTTAGGTCCTCTCGGCGCACTTAACTCTGCAACCTGGTCTCTCGCTCGAACTTTGTCCTGCCGTCGCTGTACTGGTGTGTCCGATATGGCACTATCTGTATCCGTATCCGTGTTCGATCGACCTGAATATGGACGACTACTTAGTCCGAGCCGCTAGAATACCTCCCGAAGACCTTACCTGGCCTGCTTATTCCCACCGACCTATCTTTAGGTTCCTATCATGTTGTAAGTGACGTCAAGGACTCTATTAGCCTTCCATAGCATTCGATGCGACGTCGCAACACGAGCTATTACAACGCACCTTGTTCGATGGTCGAGGCCCGCTCCCTCGCATAATACTACCCGGTCCAAACATATCCTCCAATCGATCGACGAAGGCGGCCGTCGTGGATTGCGACGGACGCGAGGGAAGTCGACTTGACTTCTCACCCGTGACAGAACATGCCTCGTCCAACTGATGTCTTTCCACCCCCGGCGTGTTCGTTCGCGATGTCGTTATCTCTCTCGTCGCCCTGGTCTCCGGTTGCGTCGACGCGAGTTTGTATTCGCCGTGCGCTTTCGCCAAATGCCTGAGGTTGGCCACGATCCCCAGTATGTTCGACCCTACCAGCTCACCAGCATGACCGTTAGGACTGGCCAGTCGAGCGTCAGTCTCCACTGTCGCCGTTGCCACCACGACTACGTGAGGTGTGCGAGAGTTCCCGCTTTGTCTCGGGTTACTTTTACTGCCTCGACGGCCCCGCACCTCCGGGGGCGCCGGGTAGATGCCCCTACCCGCTATGGTGTTTGTGATGAATTGAGTCTTCTGGCGCTGGAGTGCCCAATCATGGCGTGTCTGCAAGGTAAAAATATCATCCACCTGTACATTCGGATGTTAGGTACTTGGCCTCTTACCTCTTGTTGCGGATGTGGTGAGGTGGGTGCTGATTCTTGCTGAAATGAATGTGTGGGCGAGTTGTGTGATGAAGGAGGGGGAGAAGACAGGGAAGGGGGAGAAAGGGAAGAGGAGAGGGTAGAAGGAGCCCTGTTTTCAAACAAGATGAGATTATTGATGATAAAAGAGAAAGAAAAAATGAAAAGAAACCTACTGCTGTAGACTTTGACTGACAGCCCTGAGTGTGGCCAGTGAAGTCCTTTTGGAGGGTGAAGGGGAAGGTGATGGCTGAACAGCATTATTCGAAAATGCTGCTGCTAGCGTCTCTACCAGAGATTTACTAGCTGTAGCAGGATCTGTTGTCTTCCCATGGTGCAGGGAGTGTCAGAAAAGGAAGAAAAATAGTAAGGTGTTGCTTACTTTCATGACTGACTGCTTGTCAGCCAGATGTCGATTCACCCAAGCAGGTCGAGGAGGTACAACAACCTCTACAACCTGTTTGAGTTTGTCATACAAGGGTGGGGTGGTTCCCAATGAAGAAGTCTCCAAATCCTTCATGGAGCATATACATAGGCTGTGATGAAAATGAACAGAACTCATGCTTACCTGAACTGATGATACAGAGAGTGAATCCACCTCAAAGGCAGAATCACCAAACAGTGAGTCTACATCTATCACATGAGGTGTTACAGGTCTGAGGGTAAGCCATGTTAAGATTAGCACTGACCTGAGAGCATCTCAGTTGAGTTGCTAGCTACACTCCTAATGTAAGCATAGCTGTTTTTGTAGGCAATGATACTGCCAGAAGCCTACCAGATGAGCCTGTTGCCAAGACTGAGCCTATAGTTGCCATTATCAAGAAGAAGAGTTCTAAAAGGCTACAGAAAAAGGTTAAAACCAGAAAATGCTATAAAGAAAGCAGCTATAAATGAGTCACTTACTCTCACAAAGGATGTGGTTCAGAGTCAAGAAGCTAAACAAAGGGTTCTAAGACAAGAGATTCTTGTTTATTTGTATTTATTTGTTATCAACCACATGTCACACTTGGCAAAAGTGCGAGAAAGTGCATGGCAAAGACTAGACACAGAATATCATTGATTGGTTGTTCTATTTTTAACAATCATAAGAGCAACATCAAAATGACTGTAAGGGCAACCTCAAGATGGCCAACAGTGTGAGCCTAGCAGAGGTAGAATCCGAAGAGAACAGGATAGAGATTCTCCATGCTAGAAAGTAAAGTTATATACTGTAGCAGTGTGGGAGAAAGGTGGAATAACTGTATTGTACGCTAGCCACAAGTTCAGAGAATATTACAAGGTACGAGGAGGTGCATGTGGTAATGAAGTGGAGGGAATATGCAGGAGTTGTGCCAGTGACCTGGGGAAGGTAACAGAGTGGGGAAAGGAGGTAAGGGTCACCTGGATGAGCCCCGAAGTGTATACATGAGTCTGAGCAAGTCTGAACTGCAGGAACACTCTGGAGTCATTCAGCACAACTTGGATGTGAGGGGAGTGGACGGACTGGAGGTGGAAGGGAAAGGAAACAGAAGGAAACAAAGGGAATATAAGTAAGAGTCCATGGAATGAAAGGAAAGAGAAAGGAACAAGAAGGAAGGGGGAACAGGTGAAATAGGAGAAAATAGGAGTGTCCCCTTACAATACCTGCATGTTCATAAAACAGACACAAGTCCCAGTAGTTCCACAATCTGAGATGTCTGAGTGACTGTGTGTATTTGCAAAGCAAGTCCAGATTCAATGCACATGAATGAGCCTCTGTAACCCCTATGTGGTCTCCTGAATGTGCCTATAACAGAAATAGGAGAAACTAGAAGTGTCCTCTTGCAGATGTCAGAGTTGGTGTTGTGGTCAAAACAAGACACAAAAAACACTACACTTCCATCCCTGTGGTGAATCCAGCTTTCAGCACAATGGAACAGAGCAGAACAGATTGTATGAAAACTCTAACTTAAGGGGGAGTGGCTGCTATCTTGCCATAGTGATTGAGCTTGGATGTATAAGTACTAATTTGACTGATGCATTATTTTCAGAGTGTTGAGTAAACTGTATGGTTGTGGTCAAGAATGGGCAAGAAACTTCTGGACATCCTTGAGTACCAATTCTGAAAAAAGAAGTATATAAGAGATCAGGGGACATGTGTTGACTGACTTATTGCATTGTTCTGTTATTTTATGTGGTTCCTGGAGTACTATTTCTGAGCCACATCAAGCCAATACCACACTGGTTCATTGGAAACTATCATACACATAGTGGAAATGTGGCATTGTACAAAAATGAAGCAGCAGCACTTGCTGATGCCCTTGTAGAAGTTCATTCCCTGCTGTTCTAAGCACTAGTATCGGTATCTGTGTCAAATTGTGTGGGGAGCTCAGCTTATCCACCAAAACATTTTGCTTTATCTCGTTTCAATTGCAGTGTCAACTATGACATTCCCTAATAGAGTGGGTTTTCCCATATCACCAGCCAAAACAACCTAGCTTGAACTACCTGGTGAGATTCTGCAGAATGATAAATCTGGACTGCATGAATTGCAATTTGAGTGCTCAGGATTATTGTACTGCAATTTAGTCGGTTGATTGTAACTCTCAGTAAATCCCTCGAAGAATACTAGAAAGGATGATAAGCTCCTAATTGGAAATAGGGACAGTCCACTCAGGAGCTCGGTGCCATCAAGAGCAAAATCATGACGAATATACTCAATCCCCCATTGAACCTGGAAGAATTGGCGGTTGATAGACAACCTCAATCCTTGCAGGCCAGTCTGCTTCTGTGGGAGTCCGCATATCCCCTGGCCCCAGCTCCTGGCACTTCACAATTAATACACTAAATGTGTCTTTCTTAAGATAACCACGGCTATCACCTATGGTGACGCCTGTATATTTTATGACCGCACATCCATACCTCAGGATTTCAAAGGTGAAAGGCTGATACCATACTGGCAACCGCGGAGATAAACAACATACTTATCTCAAGTGCGGCTAAGAAGGAAATCCTTGTTGTCAAGGAAAACCCTTTGTACCAAGACTGGGGTGATGGTATGGAATGAATGTTTAGTATTACAGTTTGGTAGACAACTACATTTCTGGTGATACTTCTAGGACGATGGTGTAATGACAAACCACTTGTTGAAGATCATGTTGGGATCATACTTCTTCTTGAGAACTTGAAGCCTTTCATAATTCTTGCCGAACAAGGCTCGAGCTCTACTTTGACCAGCACTCTCATCTCCTATAACATGGGTATCATGGTCTAGGAAATAACGTCGTGAGCATTGAATGCAGCCCACATCCACAGGAAGTCCCGTACCGTAATTCCCATAACTAGCCGTGTTGCCTGTCGCATTGGCCTGCTGCCCACGGCTAATGGCTTCGAGGACTTCTTTCCCTGCCTTGTGTGCGAATGCCAAGTTTTCGGACGTGTTCTTCTGCCACACCCACGTAGTAACCGCATTCATCCCACCCCGAAGGGTGTACGCCATCGCATCCGGGGAGACCGAATTCACCTTATCTTGCTTGACAAATTCCAGAATCAACGTTCCCTGGTGTTCGCTGTTGCAGTGCTTCACCGCTAGATCCCACGCTTTTCGCGTCGATTCTACGTCAATCTTCGTGAAGAATGATCCTTTCAAATAACGTCCGCTGCCATGCTCAACTAGGGCATTCTAAGATGGATGGCTTGGGGTGAGCACTTTACTCATATCAAAAGATACACTTACCTGCATCCCATTCAATTCCTCGTAGGGTAACTCACGAGCGAGGTCTACCACTGGTTCTATCGAAGGTGGACGTCATTCAGTGAAATAATATGTAGCATTGGGTTACTTACTTAGGTTATAGAATTCCTTGAAATTCTCTCGACCTTCAGCTTCTGATCCGTTGTAGAAGAAATTTGCGACAATGCAAGGCTAAAGGGTAAGTATGATGGCACGATTAGCAGTGATAATAGGCGAGTTATAAAAGTACATACCCCTGATCCATCTGGAGCTACCGTGAACACTTCGTGGATGGCTTCCTTGTCAGAGACCCCACTTTCCCACCATTTCTTCGTGACTGCCATGAATTCCTCAAAGACATCTCCCTTGAAAATCACCGGACCGGCGAAAACGGTTCGCCGTTGAGGGTACAGCTTCAAAACGGCTTCTACGAGGACACCGAAATTACTACCGCCTCCTCTAATACCCCAGAACAGGTCAGGGTTTTCAGTTTCACTGGCAGTGTAAGCGACCCCGTCTGCGGCAACGATAGTCGCCTATGTTGAGTTCTGTAAGTACCCGAGTTAGATATGAAATAAGCGTGATTTCACCTGTACGAGATTGTCGATGGTCAGTCCGTGGGCGGGAGTAAGCCATCCAAATCCACCACCAAGGAGCAGTCTACAAGCGTTGAGTATCAATGATCAATCATATCTCATCTCCCCCAACAGTGGTACTTACCCGCCAACGCCAGTCTGGTTGGGGACGCGGAATAATTGGTGGGAGTCTTCGGCACGATGATGATGATTAACTTACGTGATTGACAGTTCCCCCGACCGTCGCAAGCCCATGCTGGATAGCGGCTTTATCGACAGTAGCCCATACAGCACCACCGCCAATATAGGCCAGCTTCTGTGCTGGGTCGATCCTCGCTGTATTAAGATGTCTGGACAGGTCAATAACAAGACCGTTCTCGGAGGATGAACCTGTCAATGGGTGGTCGATGAAGGAACTATGGGGCCAGGAAATAGAAGCCTACCTCCCATGGTACTGTGCCCGCCACCACGTATGGCGATTGGGAGCCCTTCAGCTTGAGCATATTTAATGGCCAACGCTACGTCTTCGGCATTCTTAACGTATGCTACAATCTTTGCTTTCCGTTCTGCGTTCATCGCCCAACGAGCAATTGCCTTTGCGTAGTCCGGGTGCTCGGGGGTAACGATGTCGCCAGCGAAGGTTTTCTGGAACGATGCGAAATCTGGAGTGGCCATGATCGTGGATGTTCGATGTGAGGACGGAGGTACCGATGCATGATCAGCTTATATAGATATTCTGAGCGTCAACCCGATTGTCTGGAATACATTTCGCGTCATGCATAGACCCTGATTGGACCCTGCGTAACTCCCCAAAGAGTGTGGGGGCCCGGGTGGGGTATACAGCGCGTAGTGCGATTCAGCAACTATTATTCTACTGGCCATACCTCAAAGTGAGGAGACAGTTGCAGTCCGCCCTTTCGAATTCAAGGTGTTCATTAGCTGACAGAACTACACAGTAGGGAGCGTACCGTAGTTTCCAACATTGAATGATGCCATCGTAAACCCTACTCTATCAAAGTAGCGTGCGACAACAGCGACTTTGTTGGTAGTGAAAATGTTCTGTTATCGACGCATCAACACCCAACCAGTTCGGCACAAGGAAACCTGGATTCATCAGCGTTGCCGCTATGTTTCGTGATGTAGCTACACACCTGCCGTCGCAATATGCCGCCTCTCCGCATGAACATCCTCCATGAGTCAACGGTAGCACGGCTGGACAACAGTCGCCGGGAGTAGGGTGAGATGGGAATAGGGCGCAGCGAGGATTCCCATCTGGACAAGGGTTTCGTACGACCCAAGGATTATTCTTGAAAGATGGAAGTTACTAGAAGCTCTTTAGTGACAGGCGCAGCGACACACGCCTCGAACGTCAAATTCGAGGGACGGAGTTTACAGAAGGGGTGGAACGAATGGCGAATGTAATGCGGCGAAATGAAAGTTCAGTACTATTGCCACAATAAAGGGAACATGACGCTTGCACCGTTCAGAACTGCGACGCCTACAGGTCCAGAGTCTAGCGAAAACGAGCGATCGCTGCACGAACTAGAAGAACGCCCCTCCTGTGGCTGAATCACTCTGTTTCATGTTTCGCTTCACAGTATTGGGTCTGATAGGAGGAGAGCATGGGAAGAACGCCGCTGGTCAAATTTTTAGCTATTGTAGAGCCGAAACTTCGAATGTATCCAGATCCAGAGCGTTTGGGGAAGCAATGGCTAGCCGCCAAAGTTCCGTGAGCTGACGCGAAGACAGTGACCTCAAGGAGCACTGCGCTCGGGTCAAGACGGAAGCCAGGTACCAACACAAAGCTTCCGAGGGGAGACAACATCGAGTTAACTGCGAGCAAACGTGAGGTTAGCAATAAATCCACGCCGAAGACGGAACACACATTGCCTTCCGCAGCGATAGCCAACACCTTGGAACAACAAAGCTATTCGGAATATAGCACAGCAGCGATATAGTTCTCCAGGAGGCAAGCGCAAGGCCATTTGCAGCAGTTTGAGGAATTGCGTCCACCGGCGTAGTTGCAACGCTGATGCTTTAGGCCCTTTGGTGACGGGAGCGTTTGTGCAAATGAAAGGCCTTGACAAACGCGAGACGGGATTTTTCCATCAGACCAGATGGCAAAGACATATAAAGGTCGGGTGGTAGTGGTCAGTCCCCATTGTCATGATTTCTCGAGCAAAGTTCGTCGTCCGAGACTTTCACGCCTCCCACACGACTCCGACGCGTTGAAGAATCCGACGATAGCCAAAAGCCCGCAATCCGACGCGTTCCAGGGGAGAGCCTCGGTACGACGATGGAGTATGCGGCCCACCCCGTACATTGCACCATTGAATGAAGTTCCAAGGTTGTGGGCGCTTATTGGACCTGTTCAATAGACTTTACACTTTACACACAAGGAACAAGCTTGATGAACCTGGCACAGAGCTATCCTGACATTGTGTACGCGGGTCGGCGACGCCAATTCTGGCTTCGCTGAAATAGGTATGTCAGGCTGAATTGTTCTCTCGCATTGTCACGGTGGTCTCTAAAAAGTCCTGGTTCTAGTACCATCATACACCACTGCTGAGGCGTTTAGAAGGAGTTGATGTACCCTTGAACCCCAGATTTCGGTGGCTCCGTGAAAGGACCCACTGCATAGCCTTACATGCAAGGGTTCCGCTCTTTAAGACATGGGAACGATGCACGATCTCAAAGGTCACATCAGCCGTCCTCGAAGCATCCTCGAGGCGGCTTGGAGAAACGAGACCTCCCAGCCTCGTTGTCACCACTCAAAGCGACCCGGCTATAAAAGACACTCGGACCATCACGCCATCCAGCAATTCACACATACAACTCGTCTTCGTCTTAATTTCTTTGCAAAATGGCATATTCTGCATACGACATGGGCAGACAGATTTCTCGTCGGGGGTCCATGTCTTACGCACCGACCCCTTACCCCTACAGCGACCCAGGTGTTTATGGTGCTGGTGACAATATGATGATGGCTGAGGTATGCTTGTCTTTTGCACGAAGGGCCCTTTCCTTTCCATACTGATACTTTTCCAAGTACGGGCAGCCGTCGTATCCTATGTATGGACAACCGACTCCTGGTATGCCTATGCAGGGTAAGTCACTGTTGGATGTTGACGCTTCGTTGGCTCACCAGCAAACAAAGCCTACGACGATGTGGGCTACCGCGATGGCTACTATGCAGACGACAGGGCGATGTCGACTGTACCACCCGGCTCTATGGCACCGATGATGCACCCGAGCATGAGTCGTCGAAGTCGGCGTTATTCATCCGTTTCCTTCGCCGCGAGGCCACAAATCGAGAACTACCGCCCACCTAGCTCCCTACACGTTAAGTTCAAGCGAAAGGGAGCATTCACAGCTGGGATAAATCTGTCGGAGGCACAATCCCACCAACGGCTCTCTAACAACGACGCATACTCGTACTACGACTTCCATCCAGACCACCGCGGGAGAATTTTACTGAAGATCAAGGTAAGTTCCGCAGGTGTGGGTTTGGGGTTCATGCGCTAACAGAGTGATGTAGTGGGCTGGTTATAGTTCCATGACATACGAGATCCCATTGGACAAGTATGACGGACGCGTAAGCCTGTCGACGCTGGCACGTCGAGTATCACGGGCATGCGTTCACTACCTCCAGGTTTGTTGCACGCTTTGTTCACGTTTTCTGCGTGATGTACTGAGCGCCCTTATAGGCTAACATTATACCGGTATCCTGGGACCGCGTACAGCTCCACCACCTAGAAGAGATTGCTTACGGAACGTGGCAACCCATGCTCTCAACGCACTAGATGGATCTGCTTGGACGACACTAGGATGGCTTTATAAGGCAGCTTTATGTTTTCGGGTGAGGACGTCTCAAAGCCACGCGAGCTAGCCTTGACGGGGGCGGATGAATTTACTTGTACTGTACTGATATCTATGGTTATTGCAAAACGCTGGACGGGCGAACGGAGTAGTACGGTATGAACAATCTAGCATTAGTAGATGTGTTATGATATGATGACCGCATGCTATGTCCTTGGCATATTTAAATGGCTTCTACAAAGTAGTGCAAAATGTTTACCGTACTTTGTCATGAAACGAAAGGATTACAATTACAGACAGCAGCTCTGACTGCAAAGCTAGCGATACTGCCCATTGCCAGGCCACCGACGAGGCAGAAAGTAGCCACTGTTGCCGCAATATCGACATCTTCCCGACGGCCTTGTAATTTGGGGTTGTGCTCCAGAGAGGGTGCAGACATCATGCAAAGACTTGACAAATATCCGTTGGTAGCCCCGAATGCCAGAAGGATGGTCATGAATAAGACGTCTGAATTGATGATAGGTGTTGTTGGTGAGCTGGTTGGCGATGATTGGACATTACACATCAAGAACAAGGGTATAAAGGCTGTTCTAGCCAGGGAAAGCATCAAAAGGCGCTTTGAGTCCCAAATGAGAAGTCGAGGGAACGAGCAAATATATCGGCCAGAGAAATCGCCGATATTGAACATGAGGAAATGGATAGCACTGAAGAGCAGAGGGTGCGTGGCTGGGTTGGTGGTTTGCACTGAAGCGGTGATTGGAGGGAAGACAGCCTGTGCACTGCAATGAACACGTTGAAACGATTGACGGAAGAACGCGTGCTTACCAGGGTGACAATGAACACATAGGCCACGGCGACTTCGTACGTGACGTTCAAGCGTGCAACGCGCATTATCCGCTTCTTCTCATCGTGGAATTCATGCCTATGGCCGGATACGAGACCTTGGATTTCATCGGTGGTGCTACCCGTGATAGCCTTGTGTTCTAAAGGCGCAGCAACAGTCTTGTAGATGGGCATGGAGACTAGCCATGCATGAGCGGCTAAGCTGAAAAGCAGGAAGAGAGTGGATAGGCCGAAGAATATGAATGCAGAGCGTTCCTCTGCCGAGCCATCACCGAGGACGTAGGTCGAGATGGTCTCCTGGCTAGCCCCCCAGGTGGATACAGTTGCACTCGCAACTTGCACGCCACTGACTACGACAGCAACGGCACCTTGACCCGTGAACATCGCCTGGACCGTATGGGGGCCGAATAGCGACGCAACTTGGATCGTGGCAGTCTGCAGGTACGATCCTGCTGCGGCCTGAACGATACCATTAATGATGACGAAGGCAAAGAAGATTCCGGGGGATATCGTGACGAATGTGCTCAGAGTTAGCAGCAAAGTCATAACCACTAGCCATATGGTCGACTGGCGAATCCGCGTTGAAGGGATCTATGAACGGGTTACCATGTGAAAGGTTGATAAAGCAGGCTGAATGACCTTCTTGGATGTAATTGTCGCATGAGCCAGAAACACAAAGTTCGACGCGGTACAGGATGTCGAGAGATACGAGCTGAAGGTGCCCCTGTAGTGCGACCCGGATAGCCGAGCAAGAAAGTATGGTGTCGCGGTGATCATGACTGCACCATGGAACATGTTAGACTTCATTCAGACTTCGCTCCATGAGCCGTCACGTACCATTCCATGGAAGGAGAATGACAGCTCCCAGAATGAAGTGAATCCAGCCTATTCGCGTCTCGGCATGAGGATCTTGCGGCGGTTGCAGGATATCTGACTCCTGAAGCTCAAGCACATCATCGATCTCTGCGTCGGCTGGCGGCGCAAGGGGATTCGCCGCCACTGGGGCTTGCGGTATTGAGTGGTACAGGGCTTCAGTTGAAAAGGACGACATGATGGAGGTGAAGGTAGCTTGCTGTCACTGGGACTGCATGAAGGGGAAGTGTCAATAAGCGCCCATATGTGTCACGGTTATAGAAGCAGAGTAGTAGGCGACTATCGTCTATGCATGGAGACCCAGTGCTATGTAAGGGACATGTGCCTAAAGCTGAACGTTCTTTGGTGCAACTTGATTGGGAGCATCCTCTAGCACCATTGCTGTAAGCCTCTCTCTCTTCTTCAGCTCCTTTCTCGCCTTCCTGGTATTCTTCCTCTCTACCTTTGCGACGCTAGCCTTGTGCTTCCACCTTTGTTTCCTCTGCTCCTTCTTCAACTCTTCCAGCTTAGCCCTCCATTTCCAAGCAGCCTCAGCCTTGGCTTCTCTCGGGGTTCGTCCATTGAGACTACGGAGTTCTGCAGCATTGTAATCTTGAAGGAGGGTCTTCGTGAACAATGTATAAGCCTGCCATCTAGCCTGCTTCTTGGCGCGAGAATGGGGGTTGGCGAGTTCCTTTGAGAGAAAGACTTCCACTGGCGCGTCCTCAAATTCTGCGAAATCACCCTCGGGCAACGTCAACGCCCTCAGGAACTTTTGCTCGGGGGGAGGCCTAGGTAGCGGCCCTTGAAGAGATACGGGGAATTGAGGGGGCTTATACGTGACTTCTGACACAACATCCGCTTGGGTATCATACGCACCCGCTAGTGGTTGATCAGCATCGTGACGGTTGAACGGTGCCTTCGATTACTTACGTTCCGCTGGGGTTGGTTTGTCAGGTCGAGGCCACGGTATGGTGATTTTCTCGTCTGCGAGGTACGGTATTTTAGGCACTGTTCGCGTCGCGAACCGTGTCCATTCATAACGATGACACCGTCGATTCCAGTATGGTTTCATTGTCCCTACTCGCTGGGCATAGACACTAAGGCAACAGCGTATAAGTTAGTGCATAAGAGGAGTGAAGACGCGCTCATACGGTAGGATGCGAGGTTCTGTGGACCCAACATCTGCTGGAAATTCATAGTTGCCAACAAACAGTTGACACCGCGAGTAGTGGAAGTTCTTGCTCTGTGGTACCTTCCCTGGCTTAACCTCTTCACCAGCCTATCAAAGTATGCCCAATGTTCCGGAAACAGCACAGAAACTAACGGACGAGGAACTCACGTTCGGCGTGCCGCGCACGAATACCCTGTTGCTTATCCGGTTTATGCTCAAAACCTCGCGCAGAGTGCGTGTCTTATCACCAAGGACGCGAATTTGGTCCCCCGGGACGATATTCCAGTATTTTATCCGGTCGGCGGGTCGAACAGACTTCAAGACGGGGTCGCCGCGAATGTTAGAGCGTTTTAACCAGTGTCGGGGGAAGCTTTTGAGGTGACGGAAGTCCTTCGTCCATGGGGAGGTGGTTGCAGCACCCAGCAACTCCCTCCTGCTGAAGACGGCCGACATATGATGTGATCCAAATAGTCCCAAGTTCGTACGGAATGAAAATGGCAGGCGCCGATTCCGAAGGGTAGCGTGACGAGGTAACGCGTTACGTTCCGTGACACAGGCGGAATCCCAACTGAAGAGAAGATGGTGGGTATAAATGTCGAAATCGATTTGTGGGGCAGATTTACAGTTACAACAGATTCAAGAGAGTAACAGCGTACACAGCATAACAACTAAATAATTAAATAAACAGCCTGCGGTCAACGGGTCCGTCGTTCAACCAATCATTATTTGCCTGCCAGTATTCCAAGCAATGCTCGATGCCGTTGGTTCTTCTGCTTCTAGGGTCTGAAGACAAGCTTAGCGTGAAACCAGAATGTCGTCAAAGGAGAGCACTTGCCTCGAGCAACAAGCCGAGGACAGAGTCCACTTCGCCCGGAGGCTTGTTGCACCCAATGCCAATCAGTCGCCTGTAGTCGGTCATTCGCTCACTGGTGTCGGCCTCTGCCTGGAAGTTGACAAGTTCGTCGAAGAGCTCTATACGTCTCTTCTTGTATTGAGAGAGCTCTCGCCGCAGTGACTCGCAGGCCTGATGCAAAGCGCCCTCGTCGGTTGGTATATCCTCGTGCAGTAGTAGTAAATCAGATATGTCTTCAGCCTGAGAGGGGGCTTTTCGCTTTCCTCTGCTTTTATCGCTTTCCACCCCGTCAGCGCTGTCGTCCGGCTGATACGAAGCAGTGGCTTCCGTGAGGACGAGCTCCCCACCAGCCGCGTCCCGAATGTCTTTTTCACGCGTTTCCTCTTCCTTTAGCCACTTCTCCCAACCTAGACGATAGCGCATCCCCATCCTGGCATGTAGTTCGTCTTTCATGTCGTGCAACTTCTGCTTGGCAGTTGGGAGCTTGTCCGCTTGGACCTTTAAGTTCGTCACCGTTCGCTGGCTGTCCAAAATCTCCTGCTGGATATTCGTGAGGAGGGCATGTGCTTGAGCCATGTCCCGTTCTTTGTCGTGAAGCTCTTGGTCGAAGGATGCAGCTAGACTATCCAGCATGTTTGCCATGTCGTTGGTACAACGCGTGCTAGCTCTTTGGGCGGCGACGGAGTAGTGGAGTGGCAGACTACCATTAGTTCCAGCGAGAGAATTTAACGGAGGATGGGGGGTATGGTAAGCCGGGTGCATATTGCGGAAGGACATAGACTGGGTGCGTGAAGGAGGGGCGGGGGAGGAGCGGAATCGCTCGTCCTCCAAAATATAATCTTCTGTGCTTTTACCATCGTTATTGACTATTTTCGGGTCCGCTCCGTGGTCGATGAGAATCTTGACCAGACGCTTACTACGACAGCGCGCCGCCATAGTCAACGCAGTTTCGCCGTCTTCGTCCTGGAAGTTGATGATATCGGCTAATTCTCTGGGATATTCGGATAATCGGCCCAGGACCGTCTCCATATAGTATCTGGAAGCATGCACTTTGCCTTTCGACATGGCGACGTCCACAATGTGGTGGAACAGCGTTCGGTTATAGTTGTCGATGTTGAGAGTCGAGCGGTGGAGGAGCTCGTAGAGCTCGGGGAATTTGCGGACGTCGTAATTGTTCGCGAACATAACACTGCGCATTAGGGCAGTTTGACCAGATTTGTTGACTTTGAAGATGTCGGCGCCAAGTGATAGTAAAGTCTTGACGATGCGAATGCGCCCCATTGCGCACGCCCAATGCAGAGGCGTATGTCCGTCGTCGTCAATGGCCATGTTAGGGTCATAATCAGGCGGAGGTCTGAGCAGAAGTGGCGGAACATCGTTAGAGTCGGAAATAAAGTACTCCAGCATCTGATCACCGTAGGGCCGTCGGTCCTCGATACCGTTTGCTTTGGAAGGGAGCTCGTCACCGGACATGGCAACGTCAACAGGTGTGCTGGCAGCCGGACGAGTCTTTCTGCGGCCGCTGGCCGTAGACAAGGTCTCCGTAGCAAGCGAGACATGAGATGGCTGAGGGCTATGGATCGGCGACGGGGTTCTGGAGCTTGATGATGATTCGGATGGTGAAGGCGTCATTGTTCCATCTTCGGAGGCTTGAGGCGACAGTGGCTCCTGTTCCACTACCGGCGCCACCACGTCGGCGACCTGCTTACGGGACGACCTTGTGTTGACAGCAGACGCCGATTCGGGAGGCGGTGCTCGACGTGCAGGTTTGGGAGCAGCGCCGGCGGCCAAATGCTTAGGTGCTAATGGTGGGCTCTTGGCAGCGGGTTGGAATTCAATGATGGGCTTCAGGATATGATCGCAATTATACTGCTTGGCCAGCGAAAGGCCCCGCTCAAGGGGTATCCATGTTCCTGGGATTGCGGCTCAATGGCGGGGATGTGGCTAGTGAGACAGACACTTACCTTGGTATTTACCATAGCCTCCTTGAACCTTCTCGTGTTCGCCCTTCTGAACCTCGCGCTCCAATACACGCGTGCGCTGAGGTTTATCGAAGCCAGCGACTTTGAGGATTTGTGTCGCGTTAAGCCAAGAGTCTGAGCGCCTGCGCATCACCGCTACGCCCTTGCACATCCTGAGCGCGAAAATGCTTTTAGTTTGCGTGTCAGTCCGTGTCATATACCACGTACATCTCGTACACGGGGATTCCGCTGTAGGTTGCCTAGAAGATATTCGCGTAATGCAATCTGAAGGGGCGGAGAATGACAAAGTTCACACCTTGAAAATCTGAGCGTCGGGCATCTTGTCGCAAGCCTAAAGTGGGTCCCGAAGATGCGTTATTGGTCTGCAACACTCTTCAGCTTGCGGGGGAACCCTTTTGACGGTGGACTCAAGGTGAGAGGCACTTCCGACGATGACCACAAGACGCGTGCCACAACAGAGCCAAACACTGCCAGGATACCTCGGCATGGCTGTCCGGTTCGCCTGTCGAGTCGGACTCCGAGTCTGAGTTTACATCCAAGTTGCTCCCAACCTTCATTTTGGGGGCCCAGGACCCTGCAGTAAGGTATTTTCTCTAGACTGCTTTGCTGCAACATTATAATAACAGTTTCTACACGAACGTCGAATACCAAGGATGCCTCACTACATTTGCCTCATATGCATCTATAACACGGATGTGACGATCCATTATCACCTTCACAATGAATCCACCAGGCCCTCTCCGACGGATGGCAGGTTATATTCCCAGTTCTCTACAGTGGTCTGCGGTGGGAAATCCAGCATCAGAGGAAGGGAATTACTCTACGGCATTGTTCGGCCGCTCACCTGGATGTAGCAAATGCCATCTTCGAAGAAGGTCTCGTGAATACCGGGAGTCTTCATGGTTTCGACAATCCGCAATTTAAACGTTTTCGATGTAAGCACTTCTGCAAGCCCCTCTTGGAGCAAGTCGTCGTCTTTGAATCCTTGTCGATCCAACTGTGCCTTGATTCCACCATTAAAGTATTCAAGAATGACGTTGGCGAACTTCTCCTTCCAATTCACAGAAGTAGGCTTTCCTCCCTTCATCGCTGCGTAGTTCTCTTCGAAGTTGGGATCGATCACGACATCGGGCATCGCCAATATTTCGCCTATCGCCTGACGGACGTCCTCTGCTCCTCCATCCCAATAAGTGGCAATGGAGGCTTTAATTTCGACGGGGAAACCTTCCCGTGGAGCGGAGTCGATGGCGGTCAACATCGTCTCATAAATGGTGCTCTGATTGTAGCCAAGGCAATCATATCTGAAGAGAATTCGGTAGGTTCCGTCCTTGACTTCGCATCCAATGACAGACGCATCAAAGCCGCTCTCGTTGACGTTGAGCGTAAACTCTCCGTTGGTTACGGCTTCATTGAAGTGGAGTTTCCCGTCTTCGCCGTACTCTTCGACAAACCTCTCGACCGCATCGACCAAGCACTGTGCGTATCTAATAACATGGGCTCCCAGTGAGATTAAAGCGCGCAATGCAGGCGTAAACTTACCCAGTGAAGATGTTTCCTAGGGGGGCATTTGAAAAGCCCTGAGTCTCTTCGGTGTAGGGATAGACCTCCAGGGCATTAAAGTTGATGACATATTGTTTCCCCAAGGTTGCAGAAATCTTCCCTTCATGTTCTCCCTTTATGCTTTCCCAGTTATCCCGCACTGCAATTAATGAGTCCCTGAAAGCATCGAGGAGGCTCTGGGAGCTTACGGTCTTTTCGAACAGATAGCGGTACCTTCCCGACGGCCTCTTTGGGCGTCCAGGTTTGCTTGGGTGCCATTTTGTCGTAAATTGTATTTGTTGGTCTTTGACTGTGTCCTCTTTATACGATTATCTCATATTGACGCTCACCTAGGGTATTCTCACTCATTCGACAGGCTGTAACTTGATTGACTGTTGATCAACACTAGGTCTCCTTGCGGTACGGCACAGTAGTCTATTCCCGTTGTGTCCGAGGATAAATCCAGCAAGGCACACATCGAGAATATACTGAGATCGTCTCTAAGCCCCAGGATTTCTCGTACGTAGGTAGCAGTGTACAATACCGCGGTCTGCCTACCTTACATAGCACAGGAAACCCCACTTCGACTGACTTAAAGCCACAGCTACCACAGCTCTTTATAGTGGCACCATTCCTGTCCGTATCAACTAGTTGGAAGATGCTGTAACAATGTCTTGACGTATCTCTGATAAATTGCTCATTTGGCGCCAGGATAATATAACCTTTTGATATACTCGAGGGTGGGAAGCCGCCAGCATTCCAAGTCGTACTAAAGCCATCATCATCTAGACTGCCATGAATGATGATTGACGTGGCAAATCGTGGAAATTGATGGTCAACCTGTTCTCTTCTCGGTTGGATATATATGCTACCTCGAGAAATTTTGGAGTTTACCGGTGATGGAATCCAGCATCGTTCTCTGTCGCAATGCCGATATGTTTAGAAGACGTTCAACAAGGAAGTATCTAACATTTGTCTTTATTTGGTTCCATCTTGGTCACGTGACAAGCTTCATTTCCACGCAGCCTGAGTTTGAAGGTGCCGCGCCTTGACCAGCAACCACATCCGGGGTGGTGAAGCGACCTGCCACCCAACTCCATTCTCGACCACGACCACGATGGCGATAAAATGCGAGCCACTTTGTCAATTCAGCGACAGGCGCGTAGGCTATCTCAGCTGCAGCATTTCCTTGGAACAGAAACTAACTATATCGCGCTCTTAGGCTGTATTTCACCACATTCCCTCATCCTGCCCCCAATGCCCAAGTCCTTAATCGATTATCGGCCGAACCAGGCAATCAGCCACGCGTTCGAGCCCGTCCCAAAGCTGGCCCATCGAGCACGCCGGACAACGATGCCTTGTACTATTACTTCTCAATCGACAACCAACTACTGTATCTATCCTTCTTTCAGGATTGGGGCCCATTGAATTTGGCCATGGTGTACAAGGCTTGCATATTGCTACACGAACTCCTCGAGGTACGCTCCCCATCTAGCCTGCCTCGTGCCGCTCACGTGTATGTTTTTCTGCCACCCAGGATTCCGAACTCAAGTCACACCGGCTTGTGCTATATTCGTCGAATGATCCAAGACGGAAGGCTAATTCAGCCCTTCTGATGGCACTCTTCGTCGTACGTTCTCGTCTTCATATCTCCCTTGTGGCTTCTTACGAGAACTTCCATAGATGATTGTACAGCGACGCGCCCCCTGGGAAGCATTCCAACCCATTGCTGAACTTGAATTCATGCCATTTAGAGACGCTGGTCGTGGTCCCTCGGACTTCAATCTCAACATCCAGGATTGCTTATGGGGCCTCTGGAAAGCCATGCAGAATGGTCTATGCGATATGAACGAATTCAACGTCGACGATTACGAATATTATGAAAAGGTGGAAAACGGAGATTGGAATTGGATAACGCCCAACTTTATTGCTTTCGCTTCTCCGGTGGATCCGAATTGGTTACAACGAGAGAAAGAAATGAAGGCCCCCACTTCGGTCGCTAGCGATGGGTCTACGGGGTCGACATCACTATCATCCTCTTTGTCGAGTAGTACCAACAGCAGGCTTGCGTTACAACGGAAACTCCCCGTCCCCTTCCTCAACTGCTTGGATTACTTCGAAAAGCGGAACATCAAGCTGGTTATACGTTTGAATACCGAACTATATGATCGTGCTACTTTCATGGAGAGGGGGATCGACCACCTGGAGCTGTATTTCGACGACGGTACCAATCCTACCGACGAGATATGTCGTAAATTCATTGACACTGTGGATAAAGTTATCGAAGATGGGGGAGTTGTCGCCGTCCACGTAGGTTGAATCTGCTTGTTCCTTGACGATTCTAATTATTGTTTCAGTGCAAAGCTGGCCTAGGGAGGACTGGAACTCTCATCGGCGCTTACCTTATCTGGAAATATGGATTCACCGCCAACGAGGCAATCGCTTTCATGCGAATCGTACGCCCCGGCAGCGTCGTCGGGCCTCAACAACAGTATATGTATCTGAAGCAACTAGAGTGGACGAAATGGGCTGCAATAGATGAGATAAGGCGCCAGCAGGTTGCTGCTGCTCTCGAATCGGCTACACTTGTCACTCCAGCAACACCACCTGCGGAAACGGACGACGAAACGTCTACCATCAAGCTCGTGCCGCACGTGTTACAACCAGTAACGCCCGGCCGCCATGTTGCTGAAGCTACTGCCAAAGCCAGGGCCATACTTCCCCCGGGACAGCCTCGAAAGTCTCCTGTTGCCGCCAACAGACGAATTTGCGATTCAGATGAAGAGAGAGGCGACGAAGAAGACGATGAGATGGACGATGTGCTCCCTGCGCTAGATGTCGTGCCCCCTCGACGTAAGTCTAATCGGACAGGAGCAACCAGGGGCAACAGCTTTTCTGAGCAAAAGCCAACCCGTGTGACACGTTCCACCGCGGCCTCGGGAGCAGCAAGAAAACCCGCGAACGCCGCGCCGATCGCTTCTCCGACGAAAGGTGGTCCTGGGCCAAATAAAATACCTCGACTTGCGACGACCCGTTCAACGGCTGCTGCGAAGGCGGCAGCGGCAGCGGCAGCGGTCCCTGCGAACACCCGTGCAAGAAAGAATCCCGCACCCCCTGTACCTTCACGTCTACCAACACTCGTCCCTGCTAAACGCCCTCACCATGCTTCAACGCTGAGCGATGTGGCATCTGTGGCTTCATCCCTGCGACGGACTGATACTGTGAATTCCGATGCATGGGTCACGAACAATACCTCTGCCGTCGTTGTACCTGGCACTAAAACGAAAGGACCCAATCTCCGAAACGTTCGACGTCGGCGCAGCAGTTTTAGTGCTGCTGATGTTATCGCATAAAGCCCTGATATTCCTCGCGCTACCGGTTGAGCCGAGCCATTTCTGGTGGTCTATTGGAATCCCATTCATAATGAGATCTTTATCTACTTCCTAGTTGTCTGCACGCATTCCCGCATTTCCCCCACTCCCATCCCACGCAATATATATTATATTTTACGGCCTCAATGTCGCTCTGCAAGCATTGGTCTCAATCAATCATAGCTTAGCATTCTCCTGGTGTCTTGTGTAGCTCTGTTATCGCAACTATTTCATCATTTAGTATATCTACCATTCTGAGATATGGTGAAGGATACACACAGAGCCTACAAGATCAATTTCTTGAATATTTGTGTACACATTGTAAAAACCAACGAAGATCTTCCGTGTCGACGCCGGGGGTTATGCCATGCCCTAGGTTGCATATCCACCCCTTGGTACCTCGATCTTTGCGGAATGCTTCACACATTCTTTTGACAGTACGCTCTATGGCATCCTTGCCGCCGTAAAGGACATTTGGATCCATGTTGCCTTGTAGTGCAACCTTGTCTCCTACTAACCGTCGAGCCTCGACGGGATCAATACACCAATCGATGCCCAGCACATCGTAACCACCCTGTTCGGCGAGTAGAGGAAGAGCGTGGTTGGCACCCTTCGCGAAGAGGATGAGTGGAGGTACGGGGATGCCCTCCGCCGCGAGCTTGCTGCGAACACCTGAGGATATGGCCTGGAGGGACGGTAAGGCGAACTCGCTGAAGTCATGTGGGGAGAGTTCGCCTGCCCAGGAATCGAAGATTTGGAGTAACTAACTGAGTGTTAATCTTATGTTTGAGCAAGAGGTGTACCTCGACCTACCTGAGCCCCAGCCTTGGTTTGCCCGACTAGGAAGTCTATACAAACGTCTGAAATTCGGAGGAGCAATTTCTTTGACTCTTCTGGGTACTTGAAGAGCCATGTCTTTGATTTTTGGAACGTCTTGGTTCCACCTCCTTCCACCATGTATGAGAACAGTGTCCACGGCGCACCGCAGAATCCGATGAGCGG
Source organism: Sanguinoderma rugosum (assembly GCA_017499575.1). NCBI lineage: Eukaryota > Fungi > Basidiomycota > Agaricomycetes > Polyporales > Polyporaceae > Sanguinoderma > Sanguinoderma rugosum. The sequence continues at coordinate 1,336,838 of VTPW01000003.1, read as the reverse complement.
CACCTCCCCGTTGAGTCCTTTCCGCGTCTGTGTGATCGCATCGAATACATACTTCAACTCTTTGTTCACATCGACTGAAGGTGAAAGTTTACTGATATCGTCCGGAGTATTTAAAGGATCGGGGAAGTGTGGACCGGGGTTCATTTCTACCTCCATTCCCATGGCCTGTGGCACGACAAGGATGTCACTGAAGATGATAGATGCATCCAATAGACCCGTGTATCGTCGGATGGGTTGCAAAGTCACCTCCATCGCCAAGTCCGGCGTCCTGCAAACCTCGAAGAATTCGTGCGACGCTCTAACCTCCCGGAATTCTATCATCCACCGTTCAGTACAACACATGCGTCCGATAATATGTCTCAACGTACCTGGGAGATATCTGCCCGCCTGCCGCATCACCCACACTGGGGCGTGCTCCGTCTCCAGGCCTGCAATGCAAACCGTTTAAAATCCAATCAATGCGAGGATGCTCAGTGCAGAACTAGCCTCTGGCAGCCCGCAGGATGAGGTCATTCTTCAGCGGGGGGAAGTCTGTCCCTTGCATTTGATCTTCTTGATCGGGTCGAATTTCAAGATTCCTTTGCGAGACCCTGTCCTCGACCGATGCTGGGGGGCCTGTGAGGAACGCAGAGAGACGGTTTATGAGTGAGGCGAACATACGTGGCGCTGAATTCCACTTGCCTGAGATCTGAAATATATAGACTCGTGGCTTGAGAACGAGATGATCGCAGCCGACTGCCCGACTCGAATATCACCCCGGCTATTCAAACGACAGTTTAGTAGCCGGAGGCCGTGGGCTCTTCTCAGTCGCCAGTCTCTCGCCACCATGCGTTCGCGTTCGCAGCGCTCCAGCTTGCAATGCCAATCACGACGCCCAGGGAGCTTGTTGACGAGTAAGATCTTGCGTTTACTCTTACTGCGAGATTCAAGCTGACACGTAACTCGAACCCTAGATTCAAAAAGTCTGGGGAATTTGACCGCCTCAGGCGCGAACTATTGAAAGAGTTCCAGCGAAGCGTGAGTACGCGCCAGTTTGACCACGGCTGCCATGGGAAACCCTCATTTCAAGGGCTTTCGATAGGATGCGGCTACCAGGCTGAAAGAGAAAGTGGAAGGAATCGCTCGGCAATGGCTGGACTCCGAACAGAGGCAATACATGTCTCAGGAGCATATCCACAAGTCCCTGATGCAAGAAGTCGACAGGTGGGCCAGTCACTCGATTTGAATCGACAACAGTTGTGAAACAAGTTGCAATTCAAAGATACCCCATCGTCGAACGCGCTGCAGCGGACATGCAATCCGTTACCGACGAATCGTTTTCTTCTGCGGTTAGGAGGTCATTGCAGAAGATTCTTCGGGAAGACAGAGGCGAGAAGGTTGACGACTCCGAAGTGGCACAGCAACAAGAACCGCTGAAAGGTAGATTATACGTACACTTACCAAACGATGTGCTAATTGCTGGAATGTACCACAAGAAGCTTCAGGTGGGGCGGATACACCCAAGGTTGCATCTGCGGACGTAAACTCATCAACTACAAATGGCCCTCCGGAAGCCGAGCCCGAGGCAGCTGCCATCTCCGCCCCGACGTCGGGATCCTCTGAACCTATGCCCATTAACATCGTTCCACCAAGCCCAGACCCACTGTCCTCTCCATCCGCCTTCCAGGACGAAACTAAGGACAAGGCACCCTTGAATGCTATTGCGTCTCCCGCCGCTAGCCACAGCGAATCTCCCGTCGCTTTTGCAATAAGCAACGAGCCTGGAGGAGATCAAACCCCTGCCGCGGTAACGGCAAACGCTGAGGTTGTAACAACCGTGTTGCCGTTGATAGTTTAAATGGCTCAGTTAAAGATATCCGGGCTTCGACCGTTGGTCCTGGTAAACCACACTAGCCCTGTTTGTATAGTTTACTGTAATACTCCTACTGTATTGCTCGAAGGTAGGACACTGTATTTCCCACGGAACTTACTTCCAACTTGAGACACAGCTGGCGCAGATATGATCAAGATGAGAAGCAACGGCCCTCGATGGCCATGAAGATGTCTTCGCAAAGTCGGCAACCATACACGTCTATCTTTCGGCCTGAGGGAGCAAAAAAAGGTACACTTCAAGTACGTTTCCACGTTCTGATGTAATAGAAGTTTACACAACCAGATATGTGTTATTGCCCAGCAGTAGTATTCAGGTACATTTTACATATCCCATGACCACAGTTAAACAAAAATACCAAGATTTAGACGTAGGCATAAATAGCAAATATAGACCATAGAGTACACAGGACCCGAATTGAGAGAAGCGAGAACAAGGAAGAGAGCACGAGATTGGAAGGGAACCTTCGCACTTATTCTTGCTCCCCGGACTGTATCAGTGAAAGGGCTTTTCCTGACCGCGGAGAGATGGAACACTTGAAAGGTTTTGGTCGGCTGGGGAGAAGAAGAACGCGTCGTTAGCCCCTATCGCTACGTTTAAAGTATGGTATCGGCATACCTGATGGTGCCTGTTGTGTTGTCGTGGACGGGTTCGATGGTAACCCCATTCTCTACTGCCTTCGAGATATTGAAGACAGCGAGGGACATCGCGCATGTGATGAATATCGTCGCGTCGGCCAAATGGGAACCTATAATTGTAATCGTCAGACGCCGTCTACTTTCTAGAAAGCGGAGAGGTGCACACCTGGACAAATGCTAATTTACAGATCAGGCGTAATTGGTGAATCACGTCAGTCATGATACTTTGTTTGTGAGAGAGAAGCGAGGGGTCGTACCGTCTACCGAAACCAAAGACTACGTCGTATGGGTCTGGTTCGACGTGGCGTCCTTCCGATGGGATGAAGCGTTCCGGGTTGAAAACAGTGGGATTCCTGTATCGACGAGGGTCATGGGTCATTCCCCTGGAATCAAAATCAGTTGTGGTCTGCAAGGTGAGGCAGCGTACGAACCATAAGTTTGGCATGACTAGCGATCCTTTCGGGATGAAGTAACCTTCGTGGACATCGTCTTGTGTCGCGACGTGAGGCACTGCTGTTAAACAAAATTTAGAACGGTGCAGAGGTAAAGGATAGATAATACAACCAACCTAATGGAACGACGGAATTCCATCTCAGCACCTCCTTGGTGAGAGCACTGACATATGGCAGATGCTCTCGATCGGCGAAGTTTGGTAGCCGCTCGGTGCCAACGACCGCCTCGATTTCTTGCTGAGCTTTTCTGGCTACATCCGGGTGTAGTACCATAGCCAAGAAGAAAGCATAAATGGCCGAGACAGTCTGACGGGGTAAGGTTAATTGCCATGTTTGTATGTAATAATTCAGACTTACTGTGTCGGCAGCACCTAGACAGTGAAAGTAGGAAGGTGTTAGATTACGAGTGTAGGTTAGAAGGAGGTGACATACCGGAATAGAGCGAAGCAGAAATCCATTTGATATCATTCTCAGCCTCCGGGTGCGGTTGCTTGCTTTCCAGCAATAAGGAAGTGAAGGAAGGAGGTGCGACTCCCGCAGCCTATTTCGATGATTCAAGCCACACAGGGGGCGGGGAAGATAATTGCATACCATTTGCTTCCGTACGAAGTCGAAGGGCTGGTCAACCATTGCGTTCAGTGTGCAGGACCAGGCCTTGGCCTTCTGTTTAAACTCTGTGCCGGGAACCCAGTCTGGCACATGGCGCACTGGGTGAAATGGATCGTTAGACGTAAGACATGGTGTTCAAGTTAAAAAGCTTACACCAGGGAATGAAGTCAACCATCCAGCCACCGGGTGCTGTGGCTAATGAGAACTGATTGGTGGCTTTGTCGGCTAATTCGATGAAGGGGTCGTTGGCTTCTCTTGTCTCGTAGCCGTGCGTGATTCGCAGAGTCACCGAGCCCACAGCTCTAGAGGCAATTTAACATATGAGAATCAAGAACCATCATGCAGACAGGGGGGCGACTCACTGTCGGATGTGCGAAGACAATTCTCCGGGATTCACAAGGACCCGGCTAAGGAATCTACGCGTCTCGAATTCCTGCGGTGAGTGGAATTGGGCTACGCTAGAACGGGTGCCGATTGTTCGGTGGAATGAGCGCCGGTAATTTCTGAAGCGTTCGCCATAGGGAAGGAGGGCCATCGTATTCTTCCAGCCGACCAATTCGCCACCCATCTGTAATATCGGACGGTCAGAGTATATGGAACTCTTCTTATCGAGCATGTCGGTAGCGGCTTCAGGCGAATTGAGAACAATGACCGTCTGTCCAAGGATGGTTATGGAGCAGATATCGCCTGCGTTGACAATCAGCTATTGAACATGGCTTGATCATGCGAGACACCTTACCCCATTTCTCGCCCCACTTGGCGAAGGTCAACCATTCTTGTTCTTTGGGCATATCCAGTACATTGCCGACGAGGGGGAGTCCTTTGGGACCAGGAGGAAGGGGGAGTCTACGGGGGCGAAATTTGATACGAAGAGCGATAAAGATGGCAAAGAAAAGAGAGGCAGCCAACAATCTGGCAATGAGTGAATCCATTTTCGAAACAAGGAGGTACAAAGAGGGGGGAAATTTCAGTGAGCGATTCATGGAAAAGACAGCGTTTTAAATTGCGCACCAAGGATTTTCTGTAGTGACGAGATCACCACAAGCTTGGAAATTGTCTGAGAGGTGACAACTGAGAAGCCCGCGGCAATCGTATGGCACCTAATCCCAGATTGGAGAAGGGTGACGGGGAGCAGTCGAAAAAGATCAGTATGGGAATCCGAGACAAGCTCTGATCCTTGAGCTAACCAGAAGAGCCACGTTAATGACATGAACGGACCAGGAACCAGCAGGCCAACGTCCCCAGGCCCGCTTTAGCAACACAGATGTACGTACCCGGTCTCCTGGTTACACCCACGATGAATTAAAAATTCTAGAGGCAGTCGGGATCATAGCGCATTAACGCCAATCGGCCACTCTCCTGCCAGAAACGCGATATAGTGGCATATGCACCCGAGTCGCGATTTCACAGAGGATCAATCGCAGAATCCTCGCCGCTCGCCACGTTTACTGATAATCATTCGTCTGTGGCACCAGCGCGAACAACGTGTTGTGTTTTTTTCGAGAGCAATCGGGGGCAGATCACTTCAGCCCAGAGCTTCTGATGGCCAGAGGATCAAGGAGGAACCACTGAATTCATTAAAGGTAAATGGCTGCCTGGCTCGGCGCATCGAGGAGCTCGTCGGTGTTGCCGATGAAGTACTGAAGAAGAATGTCGACGCCTTGAGGTCGCCCGAACCATCATACCCATAAATGGCAACTGTGAAAAGCGCGTCTACTAGTTACATGGAATTTTTTTTCAAACATAGAGGTACTTATACACGTGTATACTGTGTGGAAGATCCAGTAGAAACAGTCCAAGATATCATGTACCTTCAAGAACTTCTTGCCTGAAGAGGTCGGTAGTATGTATCTGCTCCCAGTCCATATTCCTTTTTTCCAAGTATTAGCATTCGGTGTGGTGCAGCTCAAACCTCGTCCTTGAGATCGGTTATTGGGGACTTAATTTGCAGTCAGATCTATAGTTGTGCCGTAATGGAAATGAAGAGTACCTCTGTTTCTGAGTCCGTCATGGTCATCGCGCGGTCCCGAACAAAATCCTGTGTAGTATCAATCACGATGGAGATGTTGGTAGGTTTCTATGAATTAGTCAGCTATGCCCAGCCAAGAAGCGTCGGGAGGGATGCTCCAACACCCGTCCTTACTGAAACTCACCTTTGATCCCGAGCCGAAAGAACTTGGACCGCTACGAAAGGACAGCGATAGTGTGTCCATCTCGTCCGCGAGATTCCGTATTTCCTGGCGAGCATTCAAGGTCGCCAATAAAGAATTCGAGTATACTGTTCCCATACGTCACAAGGCCGCATCGAATTGAATAGAATGACAAGCGCTAGTAATCAGCGCTCCGCCTCGTGTAGAAGAAGATCCTGGAACGCACGTCGACCCAAGCTGAAATAGAACGCGACATAGATCAAAGTGTTTCCCCATACAATAATCTGTGCGAAATGAAAAGCATCACATCAGTCAGCGGACCCACATGAGCAGCGGACACATGGCACGGGACACCCACCGAGACGAGGGACATGACAGCGCAAATGGAAGTGAAAAGACCAGTGTTGACCGTAAAAACAATCTATTCCCCAATCAGCTTCGGAATGATATGAGGCGAGATAAGGGGGAAAGCAGGCATACCAGCCGACTGATCATCGTGTCTGATCTAAGAACGACAGTTGATCACGAGTGTTATTTTTGTTTATCGGGTAAAGAAAGGGAAGGGATACGGACTTCTTGAATCCTGTTCGCGAGCGTCGGAGCAGAAACACGAGGGACGCCGCAATCAGCGCATCCCCTGCAGCGGCAAGGACATTGACTGCCATGGAAAGACCCTAGGGGCAGCCGATAAGTCAAATTGTGGATCAGCTGAGGAGGGCTTTACCTTCAGCTGGCTGAGTTCAAGCCATGTTTGAAGTTGCATCCTTCGTCTGGGTTTAGCTAAACACTAGGAAAGGAAGCAGAAGGCCTACGATTGTACTACGAAAACTGAACCGGAGGTAAGCTTGAGAGCAATGAGCTACGTAGACAGGGACTTACCAACAGAGCACACTAAGACGAATACCGATAAGTTCCATGTCGATCGTGAAAAGTCAAAGTCTGGTTGACATACCGAACTCCGCAATAACCAGACAAAGCTGAGAAACAACACAGTGTCAGAGCCTATTGTAGCGGAGAAACACATTGCTGATAAGCGACTTACGACGATGAACGTGAGGATCTTGTTCTTGTTGCTCACTTTTATAATGCGAGGTTATTTAGAATCGAGAAGGATTGCGAGAGTATGGTTGGATCACTCACTACGCCACACTCTCATGGTCAAGAAACCTTGCACGAGAAGGCATATGAGGCTCTGCGTGGATCAAACAATGATCAGACGGAGCGAAGCGAGCAGTCCGGTGTTGGAACGTACGTTAAATAAAACTTCAAGCTAGAACGAGCATAATCATTTCAGCATTGGAAGCGGTAAGAGTTGATGACACCCTACAAGAACGCTCCTGGGAGGTGACGGGAGTTTGAGAATGCGGCACGGCGCGGCTTGAAATCAGACATAGTACTAACCATATAATGTTGGCCAGCATCGCCGGATTTGTGTAGTTTGAAACAAGATAATGGTAGACTGAGGACAGTAAATAATCGACGGAAGCTCATCGTCTCTAAGAAATCGTACGCACCCGTGTGGCTAATGAGAACTTGGTGTATAGTATCAAAAACCCAAACGGAGGCGACCTAGACGGCGAACAACAAATTCAGAGCCCCAACGACGAAAGTATTCACACACAGCTCTCACCAAGTACTTGATGTACCACGCATCCTATCATTCAAGGTGAATATTCGGCTAAATGGCTTTTGGGATCGTCTTACCGTTGGGTACCGATCATAGTAGTACCACGTCTGTATGCAAGAAACTGTATAGCGCTCCATGTGAGACAGGACCGGAACGGGGGCTCTACGATGACATACCGCCGTACAGCCTGCAATTCAATTCGTCCATAACAGATCGGGTGTTTATTTGAAATCGACTCACACAGCTGCGCAAACGGACCCGATGAGGGCGGCTCCCATACTAAACAATGCAAAAAGTGTCTCAGCATCCTAAAATATTCCAGGAGTGTTTAAGGGCTCACGTATTGTCGATGGAGAGGGGGGAAGACATGGGTAGAAATGCCGTAGAAGGATGTGAGGACGAGCAAACTGGACCTGAGTGCCAGTTCCTCGCCCGAGAACCTTTATAAGGGGCAACCCAGAAGTCTAAAAATCTTCCTATGCGAATTCTACACAGCGTGGTGAAGAAAGGTGGTCACTTTCCCTTCATGCACACATGTACGCCAGGTCGTCTGAATCGCCGTCGGCGGATTCTCCACCGCATGTTGTTCCCCTCCCTTCCACAAAAAGGAACAACGACCTGTCCTGGAGAGCGAAATTCTGGAGACCTACATCAGGCGCCTGTCCGATTGAGGAGCCGCTCGCACCAAATGAGCTCCTTCTGGCTTTCTGGAAGCAATCAGCGCGACGTAAATGAGGTAAAGGTACCCTAGCATGCCATGAAACCTTACCTACGTTCCGCCATACTTCTCGATAGGGACAAATAGCTCTCGCGAGCTACTTCCTATCCGAAAGTTGCGGGTGAGGAGAAATCACCAGCCTTGGGAGGCCATCAGGACAAACCGTAGTGATTACGGCGCAGTGTGCGCGGAGCCCTACGCTTGCTTTACAACGACTTTCGGTATGCCATTCTGGAGAAGGAACGGAGGAACCGGAGTGGCTTCACCCGGCGGCTGTTAGTCTGTGCCTCCGGCTGTGGGCAGTTTTCAAAGACTACACTCCCGCCTTCGGGAGGAAGAAGGAGCTCCACGGGTTGCGTTAAACTCGCATCAATAATATTCTTAAGCTTGAGAACATTGTGCACATGGGCTCTGTATGCGCCTGCGTCTTCCAGCGCCAACGCGCACATACACGGCTACAATAACCGTTTTGGGGCGGTCCTGGCAAGTCCTGGCACCGAGGCTTCGGGGTTCAACGACGATACGGCGCCCCACTTCGGCCTTTATTTTATCTTCGGCCAAGAGCGCGACGCTGGGTGCCTAGCGCCTACGCGAAGTTGCGGACGTCCACGTCTACAATATTGCTCATTTTCGCAAGTTCATCGATACGACGACACTCCGTGTCGGTGCCTACACAGGAGAACGATCAGATTGACGCACAAAGGTCACAAAGGACCACCACATACGGTATAAAAGCTCCTGTGGCGAGTCATATGGACAGCGTCGAATTCCGGAAACGTTGCTGAAGCTGGGATGTGTACACCGGGCGTACTAAGTACCGAGGCTGCAGGTCAGGACTTGTTTGAAAATCGTGAACAATGACATTTGATCCTGCATTGGTGTGTGTGCGTTCAGGTACTGTCCGAAAATCAGAAGAAAACATATGAGGAATCCATTTCAACATGAGGTAAAGGTTAGTGGTCGGGCCGACGCGCGCTTAAACGCTTATGTTCTTCAACCGCGGACAGGGGCTACGTAACAATTATGTGTTCCGTCCGTCCGGCTATGGCAGTGGGTCGTTGATTTTGTACCGTTCAACCAAGTTCAAAATATCCGGTAAACACGCTGTCGTGCCCCGGTATGCAACGGGCAGCCTGGGATTTTTCACCTCCCTTCGACCGCCCACCCACGGGCAACTGCATGCAGAATCCGGGCTCCTTGTGCCAACCTTGTGCTGTTCCTGGAGCTGAGGTAAGGTCGACTCATACAACGTCCAATTCAACATTAACCCCATCGTAGTTACTCAGGCAAACGACCGGTCTTTCTGTCTGAGCTTTGGGCTTACGGTACCATGCTATATTGAAATGATGATTTCATTCGCGCCCGGACTGCTAGTATTGCTTGCAATTGTCTCGCATTAACCGTCCATTTCACTGCAATGCTGTTTCTATAAATTGACATCGCAGACGGCGTGCTGTTCCAATAGTGCTGTGGAGTATCTGAATACCGCCATATCGCAACTCCTCAACAGGCTTCGGTCAGACTTGGAAGCTTTCGCGGTGGCGCAGGTCTTAGCACGGTCATGAAGTAGAGCTCCACCGCACCATTGATGTCCACAGCACATCTCATGGGTTTCCAAGACGGACCGGCGGGCTTCTCCATTCAATTTTGGATGACGAGTGAAACCTCGAATTTCCTCCATTGAAAGTCCTGCATATTATGTGGTGCCCGGGGGTCATCTTGGTCCGCTGAGGTGAGTTCTGATTCTGCTTGCATAGTCTGCCTGTTGGAACTTCATATTGCGCTTGAGCTTATACAATCTCTCACAGAGTACAACGACCTGCGGGCTTCTTCGCCGTGGTGTCGCTTAAGTGGTGTTATATTTGCGTGGAGATCGTGAAGCTTAGACGGTCCTATGAAGCAAGTTTGGCGCAAGAAACAGCGACATTTGACGGCGACATACACGCAGCTATCACAGGTGTGATAGTTCCCTCCCCCGCTCCAGACTGGGCCCATGACCTTGGCTCAGTGATATGTCATGGATTCGAATTCTAAGTGCGGCGAAGGAATGAAATTAACGCGGAGGTAAGCCATTCACCCCGTTTCTATGTCAGTTGACGAAACACAGAACTCTCAGTACCACACCCCAAGCAACCATAAGCGGCGCTCTTCGTCTTCCTCTGCCTCGTTCCCTCGTTCCATCGTAGATCTCAGACCCCCTCTCACGGCCTTGTCACCACGATTTATTTCAACCGCGACCTAATTCCGCTGACACAACCTCCGAGACCTATTATTGTGCACAATTCCCAAATGTCTCAACATACATGCTGTCCGAGTGCAAGCTCTGAGGCACGATGCTCACTTGCTGGTAGAGTTTCCCTGCTTCTGGCGCAGTGTACAGCTCGGAGACAGTGCAAAGAAGTTGAGATGCCGGTTGCGGTTTTGGGGTAAGAATGCTAACAAAACTCTACATATTGCATGATTGGTTGGTTCGTTTAGTTGCGAGTGGCCATGCTGTCCTAGCGAATTACCACCCGCTACGACCACCAATAGCGGCCGCCATCGTCTCATCGATTATCTAGTCAGGACCGACATACCCACTTTAGCGTTTCTAGAAGTAGTTGCCATCCTCAGCCATACATGCTACTTCGGAAATGAATCCAAGCACCTGGCACTTGTATCTAGCTTCGGACCGGTGGTATGAAGGGTGGATTTACACGTCCAGCGGCCTTGCGCTCCTTGCATAACTTCAGGGAGTTTTCACACTTGGCTTTGTCTCGCTGTTCAAATGAATGGCGGATTCGCTGGCTTTGGATAGATGGAGCTCCGTGACGTTTCATGATATATTTCCCCCTTAGCCGTCCGTTACGAAATTTCTCCAGGTTAGGCTGTTGAGGAGGGGTAATTGGGGAATGGGTCCGTCTGGGTCCCCTTCTCCCATTGCAGAATGGCTTTGTCCCGCTGGCTGTCCACGCTCTAGTAAATCTCTGGATGGACTTGTGATGGACCCTTGAGGAACCGCGATGACCCTCAGGCGATGTACACTCCTATGAACATGTAATAGCTCCAATCGTTACTTCGTTTCGCTGTGAATATGGTAGGACCTTGCCTGAATTTATTCACGGTGCAAACCATTTCCATGGCGGGTCGCAGCCTGCGACGTAGGAACGCTATTGTACCTCAATTCGAGTTGCCGGCGAATTTCTTTGCCTGGACGCCACGCGTACTCATCGACTGACTTTCAAGTGGATGGCTATCGATTAAGATCGGAACCTCGACCTGAGAAACGAGGTTGTGGACGTACATGGGTCCTTTTCTTCACCGATCACACATGTTCTGGAGATGAATGCCAGGTGATCACGATCGCAGCTGAAAAGTCTATGGCGCCGCCGGGTGGACTGTCCTGGTGATCACCTCGCGAGGGCTTCGACATTCCTTGAAATTCGAAACATATTCCTCTGCGTTCGACGCGTGGTAATTTTGGATGATTCTTTTCTATTTAATTGGAGAATACGATGGTATGCGAAATGAAAGGCAGCCAAGATCCGGAGGTTAGAAGGGGACTCTTTGGCCTCGGACTGCTTATTTTGTGGGATCACAAGACCTACGCGAGTAGTAAACGATGGCAAAAACGTACGAAGGTCAAGGGGGGTCTCAATGGGACGTACAAACCTACTTTGTGTTCACACCCACTGTCATTTGGTACGGAATCGTGTGATTCGTGGACGCCTGTGATTTGCAGCGTCTGTGGTACGAGGAGGGTGACTGGACCCAGTAGTGTCCACACATACGGGGTTGCCAGGACCCCGTTCTCCTTCTCTCTCTCTCGGCAGCTTTGCCACACTCAGATAAGCGCCCGAGGATAATCCCAGGCGTAGGACTGGTTCGGGGTCTTAGCGACTACCAGCCACTGCCATTTATATTATTCCGGGGATTTACTTAAAGATACTGGAATCCACTTTCGTTTTCCTCCCATCCCCTGCCCCGCCGTCGCCCCCCTCCTCCTCCCTTCCTCCCGACCACCATCATGCCCGCCGCCGGCGACCTCCTCAAGAAAAAGAGAATAGCCGTCCTGGGCTCGCGTTCTGTCGGTGCGCCCTCCTATTTGCACGTCATGCCTCCTATGGTACTCATATACATTCCTGCCAGGCAAATCCTCGCTGGTCGTGCAGTTCATTGAGAACCACTTTGTGGAGGCATACTACCCCACCATCGAGACCAGCTTCTCCAAGACGGTCAAGCTCAACGGTGTAGAGTATGATTGCGACATCCTAGATACTGCGGGCCAGGCAAGCATAATCCCGGTCACCGGACCACCCCATGCTTATGCACATTCAGGATGAATACTCCATTCTAAATTCCAAACACGCTATTGGAATCCATGGCTTTGTCCTTGTCTACTCGGTAGCGTCGAGAAACTCCTTCAACATGATAGACATCATATACGACAAGATCACCGACTTCTGTGGCGTGGAAGACATACCTTGTGTTGTTGTCGGGTCCAAGTCAGATTTGAAGACGAGGTGAGTGTTTATAATCCCTTTCCTAGGTAGCGGCGGCGGCGTTGTTAGGCTGTCACCCATGGCCGCCCGCTTCTCCTTCCCTTTCTCTCTTCATTCATTCCACCTCATAGTGTTGGCAACAGACAAGTGCAATCCGAAGAAGGCGAAGAACTCGCTAAGAAGCGCGGTGCTGCTTGGATAGAAACTAGCTCCAAGACCAACGTCAACGTTGGTGCGTAGCCAGCTACTTATCATCCGCTTTCATCCAATTCCCCTTTCTTTATAGGCAAGGTCTTTGAGCTATGCTTAGCCGAAATTGAGAAACGCTCGCCCACTACCACCACCACACAAACTGAGCCCAAGGGCGGTAGTTGTGTCATCATGTAGGCGCATCCGTCGCCACCGCCCCTTTGGTCCCTTCATCCAGTCCTCGTGCCATCGCATCCCTGACCCACATCGCTGTCATTTATTCGCTGCTTTCCACGACATAACAAGCTAGCATCTCACAAATTTGCATCAACGTTCAACGAACGTTCAACCTATAGAGTTTCCCATTTCCTTCCTCTTCCCCTTCTGATGACGCAACTTCGCTGGCCTGCCAGCCTTTCTCCGACATTACATGAAGGTTGTAATACCATATGTCTGTCCTCATGTTGCTGCCTAATTTATTCATATAGCATAACCCCTCATGGTGTAATGTCGTCTTTGTTTGTACATTTCTTCTCATACATGGCGTCCTATGGGACATTTGGTTGGTTCATAGACAATGAAAATACTATACAAGTTTAACCTCTTTACGTCCTCCAGAACTCAAAACGCAGCTTTCCGTCACGCTGTCCCGTCCCCTAGGTACCGAACCTTGATATTCCTGCCGCATAGCCCCTTGGCGCCGATTATCTGCGGGTCGTCGGGCACGAGATCAATTGCCTGATCAGCCCACTGCACATCTTCACCCTCTACGTCAAGGATGATTCCTTTCACAGGCCGCGACGCCGACAACTCCACAAATTCACCTTTCGCAGAAGCAACGACCTTGAGCCCTACTTCTTCGACGGAGGGGAAGTTGATATATTTGAACGGTTCGGGCCTGTTTCCGCAGAACATCATTCATACACGCCGGTACCGGAAACGCGAACCTGCACCCACCAGTTAGAGTATCTAGCAAGAATAGAGCCATCGACGTCGAGCAACCTAGCCGATACGACGATCGTCTTCGGGACTTCGCTCAGCTTTGTTCGCCTCGGCTGCCCAGGCAGTTCGCCTTTGTGCAGTTCAGTGCTTGCGTTGGCACCCAGAGTGACCTCCTTCGACCACTTGTCTCTCCAATCGGAACGAAGATCGAAAGAAGTCACTTCGAGGGTGGCTTTTTTCTCTTCCAGCGTACTATTCGTGCCCCAGATCTCGATGATGGTCGAGATGGTGAATATAGCGGCCGACGTATCGTGTGGGTATGTTGTATGGTCCTTGCGGGTGAGACCCACGGTGTAAGGGCGGAGTTCGCGAGCAATAGCGAAATAGGCGGGTTTGGGCCTTAGGAAGTAGTCAACAATGGCCCAGGAGGTTACTGGCCAGCAATCGTTGATCTAGACACGTTCAGTTAATTATCAGTATAAGGTGTGCCTTACTTGCCTGCCATACAAGGGCACCGGAGGTATACTCCCGTCCAGGGCCTTGCCAGTTTCGCCTCCAAAGCCGGTAAGCAGAGGCAAGGGTCTCCGCCTGCATGATCTGGGTGTAGTATACATAGCTATAGGAGTGGGTGAGAACCATATGATATTTGATATGAGCAGATCCGCAAACCTCTCCATATCGAAAGCATGTCTGAAGTTCTCCATCAGATATAACTATCAAGAAGTTGAGTCGAGAACCAATAGAAGGTGTTCAGTACGTTCACCTCTAGTCGGCGTTCGAATCCATCTGCTTTGTTATGATTGCAGTTCGTTCTGGTCTCATATGAATACCACCGATGTGCAAAGAAGTAGAAGTAGGGCGTACCTTGACTGAGGGAAACGCTCCGACTTGTCTTCTCCAATCCAATGATCGACCGTTCGAATGTTCGGATATCCTTGCCTGATCCAATCATTCATAGACAACTCATCTCGCACAGCACAAGAGCACTTACATCCCAAATTCGGACACAAAGCGGCCAGAAAGAATATCCCAATTATGCCACGGTTCTTGGGATCCATGCCACACGTTCCCTAGTACCCTGGCTCAGCGTAATGGCAAAACCATTGCGTGATTGCTCACACTGGTGGATGTCTCCCAAAGTCCTATCGGTGGTTGGCTTGCCCTGACCACTGTAAGGCGAGGCGCGGTGATAGTATATGTTGCTGTACTTCCCAACCACCTCTGGGAGAACCTTAAAACGTCCGTGAGCGGAAGTCCCTACGGCCGAATAAAATCGAAACAAAACACAAGCTTACTCGTTCGTAGATGTATCGCGCGGGGAAATTTGTTTTCCTATAATCCGAGGTTTCGTCTGAGTAGTCAAGCTCGAGCTTCAGGGCTTCGGCAATCTGGTAATCTGTGGAAATGTACGGCGTTTAGTTTAATGAGTAGTTGTGCTTGCTCGTGAAATGAGCAACCTTCGTTGTTTCCGGCTAGTAGACTGGATCAGTTTCCATCAGGAGTCGCAACTCGGAGAATTTTTCTCACCGAAAATGACGACTGAGGGGTGGTGGCGCAGGCGTTTTACATTTTGTTCAGCCTCTTCGCGGACGGACTCAACGAAGGAATCATGAGCAGGATACTGAGCAGGATTTAGGATCGTCAAATTACTGTTGAGTATGGTTCACTTACTTGGCCGCAACCAAACATGAAGTCTTGCCAAACCATGACTAAAGGTAGCTTTAGTATTGTCAACCGCGAACACCTTTTCATTTCACTTACTCCCAAGTTCTAGAATAAAGTCAGCGTCAATAATCTCTGAAAGACGCGTGCCAGCAACCCACCGTCACAAATATTGTAAAAATCGTCTGCCTCATAAATACCTCCGCCCCAGACACGGACCATATTTTGGTTACCGTCCGCCATCAATTGAAGCCATGCGCGGTACCGTTGTTCGGTCATACTAAAATGAGTCTAGATCAGGTATTTTGGGTAACAAGGATCTCGAAGGAGTACGAACGTGGTGAGGAAGGAATCAGCGGGGATCCAGTTCGAACCTTTGAGCAATGACGTTAGGCATTTAGTGAAGGGGACCAGTACTTTGGTGAAACTTACCACCACAAAAGATGGGGATATTGTTAATTTCAAAGTGGAAGCTAAGTCCCTCTTGGTCAATCAGCTTATGCTGAACTACGCTAGCCCTGCGGAACGAAGTCTTCTTGCTCTCCGAGTAGATCGCATTGCCTTGCTTGAATGGTGCTGTCAGGTATGCTATTGCAGAATCGGGAGACAGGGGTACGTACCAGGTCAGATACTTCGACTTCGACTGAATAAATTGGCTGCTTTCCGTACCCGACAGGATACCAGAGCTCAAGTGATTCCGATGAGCTGAGATGGAATTCACTTTGGGCGGAGGCAGAGTCAGAAAAGCGAACATTCGCTCCTTCGAGTCGGACGGTGCCGTCTGGATTCTTGAGTGTAGCCTTCAAGCTATAATTTGTTATTTGTGAGGGGTCTGACTGCACATTGACTGTGACTGTGAGGTTGACATCAAGCTCGGGCGAGACGGCTGATCTGATGTCAACATCTTGAACCGACACGTCGTAGGTATGAAGGCGGATGGCTTTCCATGGCCCAACGGTCATTAAAATTGGGCCTGAACAGCAGCATGAATATGTGGGACGATCGTGCCGCGAGCACAAACATACCCCAATCCCAGCCATAACTAAATTGGGCGTCAGTCCCTTCTACATTGTGGAGGCGAAAGCGGTAACATACTTGTACTGAGCCTTGCGAACGTAAAGACGGCTCGAATCTCCGTTCCAGAGATTTAGTTTTCCACGTTCCTTCTCGATTTCCTTGCCCTAGATAACACATGAATCTAACGTTCAATCTTCTTAAGTAGATGTGATCATATTACCTTCTTGAATGCATTAGCGAATTCGAGTAGCAGTTCGTTTGTCCCGACTTTGAGCAACTTCTTGGCTGCGCTTCTGTAAACAACGAATTGGTTGCTTGTCCTAGCATACCACATATGATGAAGCCGGTCATAGGTTAGAGCAATAATCTCACTCCAGTAATTTCTCGCCATTCTAAGATGATGCTAGGATCAGACTTCCCGGGCCATGGCCAGGAATTAAGCTACTCACGAGTTGAACAGTCGCGAACGTGTCCAATCCGTCAAACACGAGGTCCGCATAACTTGGACTCAGATCTGACTCTGAGACCTCAAAGGTAGTTTTGAAAGCCCATCTACTCTCGCCGACCCCTGGTTGAAACGGTTCATACTGGCAGTGAGACTGACTTGTAGATGTACGTACATTGTACATCCCACTCATGCAATCCAACGAACTGTAATTACCTCAGTTAGACTCATTCTCGCGATCTTCTGCGTTTGGGACTCACCGGGTCAGGGATCCGTCCTAGCTTTAGAAGCTCTACATGCACAGTCGTCGGGAATGAAGACACAGGAACCCATTCTCCGTCTTTTGTTCCCTCTCCGCCGCCGATCTGAGTAAAAGACCAGCCAGAAGAAATTTCCTTCGTCACCATCAGTCTGAGAAATCAATGGATGAGAACGATCGTGAGGGATAGGGAATGACCCAGATTAGAAGGCCCCCAGTATTTAAGATATTATCGTTACATCGCAGTGCGAAAGTGGTCCGTGGTTGGTTTATGGAAACTGTTCATCCATGAGAGGCTCCCGAGATTTCGCCGTCGGATGTAACGAGCGCTTCTATTATTCCCGCTTCTCCACGCGTAGAAACTCTTGGTAAGTAACTTCGTCTGCAGACTGCAGAGCTGCTTTTTCCATGCCCAGCCCGATGTAGTATCTATGATATTCGCACATCTACTTAGAGTATGTACTTGAACTGGCGCCTACCAGTCTCCTCTTCCTTCTCTGCTGCCCGTTCGTTTAAGAATGTAAGGTGTTGCCTGAAGATGAAGCACATTACGATGGCCAAGCCATTTGTGGATATGCAGATAGCGTATGAAAAGCGGTAAGTCGGGCCCCATCCGGATGGCCATACGTATCTGAGGGGATGTTCTCAGATTTGTGCTGATATACATGAAATAAGTAACTTACGATCCAGCAACGTTACCTAGTTGCGAAAAGGCATTGATAAGCGCCAGAGCAACAGCTCGTTTGGATGGTGGGCGAGCGAAGGTGTTACTGATCCAAGCAAGGAAGCAGATGAACCCAGCGTAAGATTGGGCCATTAAAAACCTTGGAATTGTGGTCAATGAACGTGTTCGATGGTAGGTGAAGATGGGGCTCACAAGGAAACGTATCGTGCAGCGATATTCATTGTCGACATAGCAATAACAAAGCCTATTAACCCGACGATGAGAGGAACGACGATATGCCAGCAACGCTCGCCAGTGAGATCGGAGTGCCTGTGCGGGAGGGCATACTCAGTCAAATTATTGCTTCAATAGTACATCAGGGTGAAGACACGGACCTTGAGTTGAACAACGCGACTATTGTGGCAAATATCCAGGGTGGAGCGCATAACAGAAGTGTGCGTGTGCGGTCGAAGCCCATTGTTGCGCTAAGTGTAGGGAAGAACGCGTTAAAGGACAACGAGACCACCATGCTGGTCAAAGCGAGTGCCATCCACCATACTTTCCAATCGGTGAAGGCTAGATACAATCCTGACTCTTTGGACAAGAAGCCAAGGAAGTCCTTATTGTCGTCTTTACTATCTAGAAGATGGGCATCCTCTTGATCTTCCATTCCAGTGTCCTCGGTCATTCGCTTTTTGGCAAGGGCGATCTCCTGGGGTGAGAGCCAGTTTGAAGACGTCTCGGGGAAATCGGGCAGAATAAAGAGGGCACATATGGCAACGAAGACAGTCATAGCGCCTTCAATGAAGAATAGCCATCTAGTTTATAAGTTAGTTTTGATGGTCTGTCATAAGCACCAATAGACTAGCCGCCATGCAGCATTGCCGAGTTTTCCTTCCATAGTGTCAAGAATACCGGAGGCAATTAGAGCGCCGAAGGCATTTGAGAGCAAACTTCCACAAGAAAGAATGGCGGTTCTCAGTGATAGTTCACTCCGCTTGTACCATTTGCTTAGCAGGAACAATGCACCCTATAGATCACGTTCTATGAGCTCCAGACGGCCAGCAACGTCTACCAGCACTCACAGGAAAGAATGCAGCCTGCGATTGAGGTCAGAGATCATTGTATTGATTTCGAGAACGTAAATACACACCTCTACAAACCCCAGAAAGAATCTTGTCAATAGCGCCCCGACGAAACTTGAGTGCAGTAGCTTGAGCAATGAAAATCACATAGGAAGTGTGTAGGCATACTTATGTGTGATGCCTAGTAGAGACCATGGGTGAGCCTCCAGTGGGCTACATAATCATAGTGCTTACCGGTCAGGATAGAAATTACACCCCATATCGTCATACAAATAGGCAAGTAGATGGAAGGTTTTCCGATATAGTTCAGGAACATGTTCCTACAAACAAAAAAGCGTGTATATTATATCAATTGACGAAATGTTATCACTTACGATGGCACCTGCATGATGATATAGCCGACATAGAGAATAGACAAGATGGTAGCGAACTCCGTGCCATGCAGCCCGAGGTCCCTTTCAAAGCCTCGTAATCGTGCGGCTCTGCATGGAATCGCAATGAGTGTTGCGGCTTGACCCTATGATATGGGAGACGTACGATGCATTATTGCGGTCAATCTAACAAATACGTTAACACCGCGACTCGGAATAGAACCTCTCGATCGTATCCCAAAGACTTACATAGTTAAGGATGTAAATGATGATCTTAATTGAGACAACTAGTTTCAGCATCTTAGTAACCAGAAGCACCAACGAAGACTCACTAAGATCGACATGCGCAAGTCCAACTTCAGTAAAAGCCGCTTCTCCAATGCCTTCCTTGCTTCTGGTCCTCCGAACTCTGCATCCCCGTCGCTGCTAAGACTGGCGTCCCTCGAGGTAGCTTCCTCCTGCGCTTTCAACGACGACATCAATCAGATAGCGCACAGAATGATACGTGGGTAGACCAACTCGGAAGGGAAGAGAAGCAGTCTTCTGAACCATTCTTATTGGAGGTTAGCAGCGGCTCCTCTTCTTCCATCTGCCGGTCATAAGATCGGGCAATTCCATTGCTGACCATGCGGTTGTGAGCTTTTTCCAACGTCCGCTAATACAGGCAGATGAGAATGGAGGTGGGTCGCTGTCACTTCAGGTACGGAAGTAAAGCGGGGTAGCCGGGCCGATCAACTTAACTTGTTACCACCACTATGTCGGGCGCCACTGCAGTCTTGTATCCTTCACACACGCCGTCCTCATACCACAGGATCGTCTCGCCGACTCTGACAATCCCAACAGACCCTCAGATATCTGTGCCAGTCGGGCTCTTAGCTTGTCAACGTACGATCGTCAAAATTTACCCCGGACTTCGTGTTACATTCCTGCAGAACTCATGATCTTTACCAGGGGACCCTCTGTTACGCGAGTTGTCAACCACGATTGTAAATTGCGTGGTTTCGCAGCCGGCTGCGCCGCCCGCGGGTAAAAAATCAAAGAAATCAGTCATTGCGCCGACATTACCCCAGGGGCCTATTCTACAGCTGATTCTCCATGACACGGTCATCTTTCCAGAAGGCGGGGGCCAGCCGACAGACACTGGGGTAATCATTGACACTGATGGCGAACCCTGGCAGGTACTCCAATGCAAACGCGACGGGGGCCACGCCGTTCACTATGTAAATATTAGTGGTTCCATCGACGTGGACGCCGCCGTAGCCAAGTTCACTCCTGGAACAAAAGTAATTGCTACTCTTGACCAGGCAGCCTTTGACAGGCGATACGATCATGTATGTAGACATATTACTACCCACATACTAGTATCTTATCTGTCTGAACAGATGTCAATGCACACCTCGCAACACCTTTTGTCAGCCCTACTTGAAACCGATCTGAATTTACCGACGCTCTCGTGGTCTTTAACGACGTACCCTTCGCCATGCTACGTCGAGATCCCCCGGGGCATGACCCCTGAGGAGATCACCAAAATTCAGGAGAGAGCAAATAGACTCGTCTTTGAGGGGCGCAAGGTCCACATCGAAGTCACGGAACTCGATAGAGCAGAGGCACCCAGCGTACCGACATTGGAAGACGGCCGGGCGGCCGGTAAGGCGCTCCCGCAAGATTACACGGGCGGTGTCAAACGTGTCGTAGTCATCGACGGGGTTGACCGAAATCCGTGAGATGACTAGCCATGGTAACATCGCGTTCCTTCGTACTAACTTTTATTCGTGCGTAGGTGCTGCGGTACACATATGCCTACCTTACATAACCTTCAACTATTCATCCTACCACACACCGAAGCCTTGTCTCGCTCATCTACCACAACGGCTCGCCTGTATTTCTTGTGTGGTCCCCGACTCATCACGTATCTGACAAGCACTCACTCACTCTTGACGTCCACCGCGTCCATCATGAGCTGCGGGGCCCTGCTTGTCCCCGAACGCGTCTCGCAGGTGATCGACGACCGTAAGCGGGCGGAGAAACGCGTTGATGCCTTAGAAACGGAGCTCGCTGGAGGGATTGCCTCGGGGCTAGTAGCGGAACTCAACGCGAATGGAGCGGACCAGTTATTCAAGAAGGGCATCCATCGCACCGACGACTCATCTAATCCTCTGGCGTTGCTAAATGCCATTTCGTTGGCATTTTCCAACGCGCTGCCGCCATCTGCATCCTACCTTTGCGTTTTGAGCTCTTCGCCGAGTTCATCAAGCTCAGCGGTTGTTCTCATCATAGGGTCCGACGAGAAGCTCGTGAAACAAGCCGCAGATCTTGTCAAAGAGAAGGTCGGCGTGAAAGGCGGGGGCAAAGGTAATAGATGGAGTGGTAAGTTCACGGGAGCGTGGAAGAAAGACGTCCAAGAAGCTACGGTTGAGGGGATCTTACGTGGTATAGATGCTTGAAGACAAAGCTTCGCTGCAATAAGATATTAGTAGACTGCCTTAGGCTGACGCGCTGATCTATGTAGCTGGTGCTTCGCTGGCTACAGAAGATATGATTTGGACCTGATGTATGATGTATGATGCATGAAATAGATTATGAAAGTTGGTTCGTTGGAAACTATCCATTGTGCGAAATAATACAAACGGCCTGGAGAGGTGTACAACAGTAAGATGAGGAAAATGAGGGAGAAGATGCTAGGAAGATGAAACCTTGGGATGTTTTTGTATATGGTATAACGAATCTTTGCGGTGGAAAATTAAGGGAAACTAGCCTGCATTATAGTTTACTTGGGTTCTTCGGCGACTGGAGCAGCGTTGTCCGAGCTCGTACCAGCGTCTTCGCCAGCCACACTGACAGCAACTAGATTCGTAGATGACAGTCAGTTTTGCATGGAGAACACTCCAAAAGGTACAGAGACTCACTGTCGTCGTCTACTAGTTCATCCAAGGGGTAACCCGAATCCCCTTCTGACGAAGTATCACCTTCGCTCAAACCCCAATCGGTCTCCATACGTTCAACCGGATCCTCGTATTCTCCTCCCGATTCATCCTCATCTTCATAGTATTCATCGTCGCCGTCCGCCCATAACTCGTCCATCTCCATGTCCATTTCGGCATCCATGCCAAAGTCCGAAAGGCCATCGGTGTCGTCGTGGTAGTTGTCGTCGTCGGGAATAAACTCGTCGTCCGAGGACTCATCGTCTGAGTAGTCCGCCGGGTTTACATCTAGAAAGACATGCCGACATGTTGGGCAGTTTCCATGCTGCCGGAGGCACCTTTCCGGTCAGTGGCCGAATACATCCATAGCCAGGGCGCACACTCACCAGCCCTCTTATCCATACTGACAAACTTCCAGACGATCCATTGTCGGCATCTCGTACACATCAAAGATATGAAGACTCACTCTCGGCGACAGAACATATGCCCGCAACCTTCAAGCTTCGTTACTCCTGCGTCTCCAATATCGGAGTCATCTACAAAGTTTATAATTGCACACGGTAAGCCCATTACTAGCAAGGGCATAGCACATCCCGCACCTTCAGCTAATACCATGGTCAAGGGCACGAGGCAAACGGGGCAACTATCATCGAGGTTTCTGCGCAAGTCATAGATGTGAAGGCGAGGAAGAGCGGCTATAAAAGCTGCCGCCCGTTCGTGTGGGGATGGAGTAGGGCCTACAAAGAGTTCGGCCATGGAGACACGATTGAGGGCTGGTGGCAAGATGAAGAGGGGCTAATTTTAGTACAGCTACTATAAATTAGTGTCAACAACACGCTACAACACGCAAACGCGATCATCACGTGTATGACCCAATAAATCCACCTTCCTGCAATGACCGTAAATCTATCAGTTTTCATAATGCAGCTGAGCGATGCGATCGTGGCAGAGAGAGGTTCCGAACTCGCGTTCTTACTACGCCCAACGAGCCCGCACGCGAAGGATCTTGTCAAGGAATTTCGAAACCCAACGGTACACCGTTGATCTTCGATGTAGTTTGATAGTCTGATTCAAGTCCTCAGTAGGTTAATACGCTACGTGACTACAAAGGCAGCATTGCGAGCCCATGGGACGAAATTGCAATACAGTACGTACTTGTGTGCACAGATGTAGCGAAGAAACGACCGGTGGAAGCGTTCAAGAACCAGTCGAGCCTGTTTCAGTACGTTCTGTCCTGAATAGGGACCCAGGTTTACTAAGTGTCTTGCATTATAGATTCTTCCAGAAATATTTTGCTACGAGTACTGGTTGGTCACTCACAGCACTTTTCTCGATTTTGAGAGACCTGCGGGATCTGGCACTCGAGGTAACTTCACAACTGCTTCAGAGACATCGAAAGAGCTGAAATTCGCATCTGACAGGCAGATACGCACGCCAAGTACAATAATCAGACTATTCAGTGCCTGGAAGAGACCGCCAGAATCATCATCCCGGCATTCTCAAATTGTATCAACGATAGGTAGGGCGGGGTCGAGGTTGAAGTAACGATTCTAACGGGTCGTTAGAACGTCCCCTCCCCAGGAATCTCGGAAATGGGGCGTCTACTACGTGGTCGGCCTCATATTCAAATCTTATTTTAGAGAGCGTCCACCATTCCGTCGTTTCGAGTGCCAGTTCTGACAGCGCCTGTACAGGTGAAGCGAATATCACTCAGCAAAAACATACTGAGGGCCCTAGAGGCCAACTCTGATCTGCCTCCGTTATCTGCCTATCCAAAATCACACCAGGTGTGTTAAAATTGAGATGATGGGTATGTTTATACTCAATCCCCTCTAGGTGACATACCGCTATTATCTGGGTATGATCAGCTTCCTCAACGAAGGGTATGAAAAGGTTTGAGAGCTTCTTGCAGGCAGGACGATAAACTGCTGAGGAGTTGATCTTCACAGGCAGAAGAAGAATTGACACTTGCATTCTATCATTGTGATATCAGGGCCCACACCAATCAAGAGTGAATTCAATTCCGCAGTCTCGTCTCTTGTCTCTAGCTGATAGGTGTTTTAGGCGGATCTTGACTTATTTATTGCCCCTCCGCATTCTGAAAGGGCACTTACCGACTGACGAGCTACTGCAACGCTTCCCCGTACTGCGGGAATTATTTACGCCCTTTATCTCGGCAATACGCGCAGGCGATATAACATCATTCGACTCAGCACTGGAAAAATGGGAACATCGACTTCTAGAACTCAACCTGTGGCTCACCATCGAACGGGCTCGAGAGCTGTGTATTCGAGGGTTGTTCAGGCGAGTGTACGTCCATCATCGCTGTGCTGTAGCGTGGGTTCAAGCGCTAAAACGTATCTTAAGTTGGGTGGCCGCCGACAAGAAATCACGCATCCCGATTTCGATGTTCCATGCCTCTTTGCGAATATCTGGCGTTGACGTTCCTCAGGTCGAAGCGGAGTGCTACGTCTCGAACATGATTTACAAAGGCCTTATGAGGGGATACATCAGCCACGAAAAGCAAATGGTGGTATTGGCCAACGCTAATGCATTCCCTCGAGTAGCGGACAGGCCATCGCCCTTCGGTTAAATAATGTTTGGTGATACATGCGAATATACATCTTGCGGCTAACATCGCGATCTCCACTTCTGTAAGCAGACATGCATAGGATTCTCTTGGTTCCTTCCTCAACAAGATTCCGAGAACAGCATTACTGGCCAGCTCTCTTCGCCTTTCGCCTCGTGTTACCAGGAAAGCTTATGCTCTGTTCGTCCCAGCGTTACGGCCAAGTTTGAATCGTACCTAGCATAAATAATTTGAAGCCCCAAGATTACCAAGATGGCCGAGGACCAATAACTTATCCTTGCCCGAGTCTGCAACCACGACACTTAATCACTGAAATCACTAACCACTGCACGATGCCCCAACTGATAATACTCCGCCACACTTAGTGTCAAATTTAGGATCTCTACAACGGTGAAATTGTATCGTGACAATCGTTTAGTTACAGCCGCAACACCCTTAACATCTTAGTAGTACTACTTACTACTCAAAGTCAACAGCATCTTGCCAAAACCCCACCCAACACCGCAGCGTGCGTCGGCGAATAGCGAGTATTTGACCAAGCTTAAGTCTGCTCCCCTCCTCACATAAGCACATACGATTCTCAACGTGATGTCGGCAGTTTCTACAGCACTTCACCCGACCGCACCGCCTCGTATGATGATTCCAGGAGATCGGCGTCAAAGCAGTCCTCGTTGTACAGCATCCAACATAAGTCTCATTCGATCCACTGCTTTTAAGGAACCATCGTAGCAGTATAATTCGAGGTCTGATTGAACATGAATCATGGGACAATGTCAAAGGATTGAATTGCTCCTCTTCAAAGCATAAATAGCTGAGGGGATGGATTCGCGCGTTCCCTGCCCGAACTCATCGCACGCCGGGGATATAAACGCCCGCTATACAACTTGTCTTGAACCTTTATGGGAAACTCGCCTTCCGCCAGCGCTGCTGATGATAACGTAGCCATTGGGAAACCAACCAGACGTCCGTCGACCACGAGCGCATTGTCGGCCTCAGTGAATAGACGGACTGTGGCTGCGACTCGGAGGAGAAGCGCGCAGGATGACACATCTGTTGCCTCAAATAATACATTGGGAGTACCTTCCAGCCCTCGACACCGCAGGACTCGTTCAGCAGGTGCAGGAGCCATCGTGGATCCTCCTCCACCATACTCGAGGGCTCCCCCGCCTAGACAGCCAACTGTAGCATCTCCGACAACGACCAGCCCTAATAACGGTCTAGGTTCTACTCACACTCGAGTACTGGATCCTCGTATCTTCGAAACACTTCCACCCGTCCCCGCTGCATCAGGCTCATCAAGCAATGCACAGCGAAGCAGTTCCCGGCATACCCCTCGCTCCAATAGTTGTATGTACCCCAGATTACCAGGCTATTATTGTCAGATCGTAACATGCTGCTTTTATAGATTTGAGGGCTCCAATGAGACGGGAGACTGCTGAGAATGCCCTCGAAATTTTGCGTAAATTTGACACCATCATCATCGTGGATGATTCCAAGTCGATGAGCGGTCCGCTATGGAAGGAGGTACGAAACTCACTATTTACCCTCAATTCCCGTTGTATTAATTCCTGAGATAGGCGAGTAATGCCCTTGCTGCTCTGGCGCAAACTGCCGGCGATTACGATACTGACGGCATCGACGTGCATTTCTTGAATGATGAACGAGTTGGCCGTGGACTAAAGGCAAATTCCCCTCATCCCCACCTCAATACAATGTATCTAATGAATTGCTCCATAAACAGAACGCCAGTGACGTAAAACGACTATTCAACAGTGTCCGGCCAGGCGGAATCTCCCTAATAGGTGAAAAGCTCGAGGAGTTATTGCTCCAATATCTCGATATGATTGAGGCCGCCAAAGATTCTGGAGATCCAATCGCTTTGAAAGCCATCAAACCAACCAACTTTATTGTAATCACTGATGGCGTACCTAGTGGGTCCTTTTGCTGCGCACAGTACAACGCATGTCTGATGCACTCTGAATTGTAGCCGATGATCCTGAAAGTGTTATCGTAAACGCAGCAAAACGACTGGACGCGCGGAGCTTTCCTCTTTCCCAGGTTTGTTCATCGTTCCACTCTCTACAGCATCATTAACCTCTCCTCGACCAATCAAGCTCGGGATACAGTTTGTGCAGATTGGCCAGTCCCCGAAAGCAACTGAGTTCCTTGAAGAACTTGATAATGGAATAGCAGCCACGCATGGGATCCGTGTATGTCTTCGTTCATTCATTCCTCCTACCGTAATGCTGAGCAACGTGCGTTCGGTTCAATAGGATATTGTAGATACCACTCCATTCATTGGTGGTGACCTGACTTCGGAAGTATTAACGAAGATCCTGCTTGGTGGCATCAATCGCCGTGTTGATACCAAAGGTGCTGGCGCGGTGATGTAGCGCAATGTACTTCGCTATGTATAGTTTAGGAATGACCGTATCTTACTTGTACATGTAATCAGTAATTTGTACCTCTGCTGTCATTTTGTTATACTCAGCGCTTGTTATGATACACGATACATCCAGGAATGGATATCAACCCAGTCAGGAGTCCCAATCCTCTAACGTAAACGCCAGGACGCCAAATGTCGGTGCTGCCTCGCCAACGCCGCCGGCCAAGCTTTCCACGCCCCGCCTAACGAAGCGCACCAAGCCGTTAAGCTCATTGGACATCGCCTCGACTCTGCTAAGAAAATTGTCGTCCTCTCCAGAGGTCATAGACGTAGCTCCTAGTGAAAACGAAGGGGAGTCCACGTCGTCCTCAGCTTCATCCGAGTCGCTGTCGAAGCTGAGGAGAGAGCGAAATGACTGGGAAAATCCTATTACGTTGCCTCGCTGCCTTTTCAACCGTTTGCTCCGGTGCCCCACGGATATGCTCAGTCGAGATATATCGTGCATCGAAGTGTCGCCTGCGAAAGCAGCGAAACGGGTACTGAAATTGATTGCTATGTCAAGCACGGACAAGATAGCACGGTGTAGAGCGGATGTCTGAGAATGCACGGTTAATCGATAACGCCATAGATCTTCTGTAAGCAGACAGACATACACTAGGCTGCAGCAAGCACCGACCCTGGAGTTTCTCAAGGCTGCTTCACGTTAACGAAAGCGCCAGGATGATAAATCAAGGAGCTTACTGAGAAGAATGAAGGTCGATCATCTCGTCTAAAGAAGCAGCCGTCGTGAGCGCAGAATGGAAGTTGGCTACTTGAGTATTGATGACCTAGAGACATAGATCAGTCATCAAGAAGAAATTGGTGGCGCGTGCACAAACATAAGTAGTTAGAAAGTTGAGAAGCGCGCTGCCAAGGGGTCGAGGTCAGTCCAAATATTCCACGGAAGGATATAGCCAGAACCTTACTTGATAAACCAGGACAACCTACTCCTCATGGAATAGAAAACCTTGATCTCACTCTGGAAGTGCTTTGCTCCGTCTCCCCTTACAAGGATTTTCTCCAGGACCGTTTTCGCCCTTCGAATTTGCAGCAGGAAGACGAAAATTTCGCTGTATATCTGCAGAACTTTCGGGGGAAATATGTATGTCAAAGGAAAGGGGATCGCATATTCCGCGTTGAGACCGTCGATCGCTTTAATAGACCTGGCAATAGACCTCTCCTTGTCTTTACCTCCCCTATACGACAATCGCATCAAGGATGGTTCCATCCACTTTGTAGCCCCCAGAGAATTCATTTCGACGACATCGCTAAACACTGTATTGAGGGCATGGAAGTCCGCCCACCCTTGCTGATTGTCCATCTAAACCAATGTTAATCCAGATCTCGGTTCACGTAAAGGGTCACTGACCTTTGCAAAGATTAAGTCTTGGAAGTGGCTCATGACGTCCCCCCGTCTCATCAAATAGAACCCCTCGATGGTTGACAAGTGTGTCCTAAGCCCGCATTCCTCCACGAGAACCCTTGCGAGTATACTGCCCGTAGCCTTGCAGTGCGGAAATAACTCGTCGTAAACTAAGCGTGAAAGTGTGTCAACGGAAAGGGCCAATTGAATATTCTCATGGGCCGTCTGTCCCTCCGTCTGATGCCCGTGGGGGATCGGCGCAGTCAGCAGTTCTGTGAACGAGCGCCAGGTGCCCAACGCAACTTGGTCTGTCAGGCTTGTGGCCAGCCCAAGCGCGCGCAAGAGCCCATTTGCCTTGCCCGCGCCAAGGACCGGACCGGCGGCGTGCTTGAAGAATGCAGGAACCGTTTTGGCTTCTCGAGATTCGTCGTCGGCTCCTTCCCTTAGCACGTATCCTTCAGACCAGAATTCGGGGTCCAACAAACCCATCCCCATCCCCATCATCCCAATGGTCAAGCCTGTACCCTCGATGAAAAATTCTTCCTCCAACTCATCGCCCTGGCCCTGTGCCAAACCCAGACCCATCCCATCCTTCAGCCACTTATGTGTCATCCCCCAGACAGGTTCCACGGTCATTGTAAACACTCTCTTCAATACTTCCGCAGTGGGCGTAGCTTCTTGCTCCGTATGACGCTGTACTGAATCCAGCAACGAATCCAAAAGACGGACCGTGATTACGGCAGCTGGTACAGAAAGGAGGCTCCAAGCTTCCGTCTCTTGGTTCTGGTCCACGTTTGTGACTTTGCCCACCACCTCCCGCAGGGCTACGAAGGGCCGGTTGAACTGATCCATAACGGCTGTTTCTGTAGCCAAGAGACTTACGACAACTTCTTTCTCGCTTACACCTCCTTGAGCACGACATATGTCATCCTCCCTAGCTGCACACCAGGCATCAAACACCCTGATCTCCCGGCTCAGCGCATCCGCGAAGGCTTCTAATGTGCGGGTGACTCTCGCTTTGTGAACATGCGGCTGCAGGGTCTGGGCGATCTGTGAGGTAGAGCGAGATTGAGATAGTATGAATGCCGCAAATTCCCGGAGTTGTCGAACTACGGTCGCAGCGAGCCCCAAGGAAGATAAGATGGAGTGCTGTGAGGAAAGGGACAGGTGCACGAGTTTCGGAGACCGCTCTGAGGGCTAACGTAATTCCGTGTAACCTTAGAAAAGTAAGGGTCAAAGTAAAGAGATAACGGAGCTTACAAGGTACTTGTGGGTTTCCCAGTCCAGAAGGATATTGTTTCGGCCTTGAAGGGCAAAAAGGACCTCCCGTACAGCATGGACCTCCTCAATGTACCACTGTTGACACGAGACGATATATCGAGAATAAGCACTGTGCTAAGTCGAATGGAAAAACAAAGATTGACCTCGCGTTCGGAAGCATCGAGGTTTAAGGCCGCTTCCTTATCATACGTTCGAGCAAGGGCCCGATAGATTGACGGACCTGACCTTAACCGTGAAGTAACAGAAGCCGACATCGAAGAGCACACTTACCAAATGTTGACGGATCACCAACGTCGAAAGGGCGACTGAGATCTACGGGGATATCAAGTCGCCCTTTATGCCAATACTGTTGCTTCTGTAGTTCCTCGAGTATCTGCCGATGCTCAAATCGTTGACGACGGCTAGATGCATCTGGGGCAGTTTGTGTCTCGGGCTCGATGGGAGATGGCGCGTCTTGTAGATCATCAGCTGACGAGGAGGAATCATCGGGGAATTGTAGATCATCAGAATCAAGGGGGGACAAGGACGGAGAGCTTCCGCTGTCAGACTGGTCGTAATTCCAATGCTCCCCCTCGAATGGTTCGTCCGCTAGGATATCCTTCCAAGTCAATTCAGGGGTTGGAAGAGGCGGATTCGACACTCGATCGAGATATTTGTCTGCGTATGTCAGCGAAGATTCATCAGGTGGCATTGCGAGTTTGATCTATAGGACAATTCAGTGCTCTGTCTTCGGATTCAAGCGGTAACTGACAAGTAGCTGTAAATGATCCGGCATATGGGCCATCTAGGAGGATTTGTTTAGCTTAATACAGTAAATTGAGTACACATAACTATCTCACTTTGATATCTTCATCCAAGTCGTGGGTATGGGCCATACTAGTCTTGAGCTGACGATAAGCAGTCTCCAAAGCCTGGCCCAATGATTCCCGAAGCTGGATTTTGGCCTTTTCTACATGCCTGAACGTGCATTGGTGGCAGAAGAGGGTACCCATGTTCATACACCACACACCCACGAATTTGTTTGTCCATTGTGCTCATATCGACGCCTACACTCCCTTTCAAATTCACAAGCGACGTAGCTTCTAAATTCTGTACCGCAAACTCAACTGCGGTGTTGAAGTTCTCTAAATGTTGAGTGCTATTATCCATACCGGTGATCTGGGTGACCAAGGTCTGGCAAATTGGAGTCAAACGCGACCGAGACTTCGCGCGCTGAGAGAGTCGCGACGACGGTCGCATTGACGCGCTAGATGGGGGTCGAACATTCAGAGCAGATGATGGTCGCTGGGAGGCGCTTGATCCAGGTCGCCTCGATGCACTGGATGGGGGCCTGAGAGACGCACTGGACGAAGGCCGTCCATGGCTGTTTCCGGAGCTGCTGGAGGGAATCATGAGAGGCATTGAGCCAATACTGTAGGTTGCCTTTTCTGGCGGCGCCCCTATCTTAGATTCAAATTCCGAGTTCACCTCAAACAACTGTCGCGTTTCTCTTCACTGACTTGACTTACGATTTGCGGAGGGCTCGAAATTCTCACATTTAATCCGCGTGTGCCTCAAAGTGCGGTCTCCATGATCTATGGATCCTTGCCTTTATTATTGCTCAATAAGGTGATTGGGCGCTTCGCGCCCGTCAACTTCCTGTATTGTTGGCGGCAGGCTTGTCTTGTCTTGTCCCGTTCTTGTTGGCTGACTTGAGGCGTTGCGTTAGGACTTCTATCCTATAAAGTCCAGAAATTCGCCCCCCTCCCAGCTTTCTTGCATTCCATGGGTAACACTCCCTCATCTCGTCCCTCCTCCTCATCGCGTTATCAATTTGACCCTACGCTCGATGCCAAAGGGCCAGAAGACACTGTGAATGCTGGGAAATCTGACACCAAAGCAGGCCCCGATAACACTCGTGGTGTGCCTTTGGATCCACCACCTCCGTACTACACTGAGGCGGGTGAGACGAGAAACAATAAACAGCGAAATCATCGGGGCGCTCATTGTTATCGGTAGTGTCTTCTACCTTAGGCTCTTCCTCAAGCTCTTCCGATCATCGCAACAATGAATGTATGTCCACTCTCTACGTGCTCGTATTGCCGGTTGTACTTAGTTGATGTTCCGCTAGATCTTCGTGCCCCTATGCGTGCTGATACTGCAGAAAATGCACTTCAGACCCTCCGCAAGTACGATACAGTGTTAATAATAGATGATTCTGGCTCTATGCTAGGATCCAAATGGCGCCAGGCGAGTACCATTAATCTACCGTGAATCTGCTTTACAACCAACACCTTAAGGCCGAGAAATCGCTAGCTGCGCTGGCTGACATGGCTGGCAAATACGACACTGATGGTATCGATGTTGCATTCTTGAACTCTACCAAGGTTGGGGAAGGTATAAGAGCAAGTATTCCACTCAATGCTGTCAACGATCCCTCATCTCAAATTTCTGCAGAGCGGAAAGGAAGTTCAAAGGCTGTTCCTCGACGTCAGGCCATTTGGGCATACGCCAATCGGAGAGCGGCTTGAGTCTCTCCTTCTGACATACTTGGCTCGCATCGAGGGTGCGCAGCGACAAGGCGTCTTGAACACAATCAAACCAGTGAACTATGTCATCATTACCGATGGAGAGCCTAGTACGTTTCCCATCTTGAGTTCAATGGTCTTCACATTCACTAACTTTATCTCGAGCTGATGATCCGGAATCAGTGATCCTCAGCGCAGCCCAGAGATTAGATCGAGGAAACTTCCCTCTTACCCAAGTTCGTTCACCCCTTCTGCCGATTTCTTTCGCTAACGCTCATACGCTTTCATCAGGTGGGAATTCAGCTCCTTCAGATAGGCAAAGACGTCGCCGCTGCTGAATATTTGAAGCAGCTTGATGACGATCTGCACAAAACACACAACATCCGTGTAAGCCCCCTGTACCACTTTCGGATTTCCTGCCTGAATTCTATCATGCTAGGATATCGTTGATACGACACCATTTCAAGCGACGAAAGGAGAGGTCACGGCTGACTTGATCACCAAGATACTCATAGGTGGTATCAATAGGAGAGTAGACCGTAAGGGAGTAGCAGCCAGAGTCGTATCCTAGTCTGCATCGACAGGATTGGCGACAATGCCGCATTGTACATATAATCGAAGTAAGTTACATATGCAGCTCAACTATCATGTTGTACATTTGTATAGTTACAATTCGTTGGTTGCCTTAAATCGACCCTCAGTTCCCTGCTCGACTGGAGTCAGTCACTATGATACTTTTATACCTTTCGCACGGTCACAATCGTGCTTCTCTCGACGCGACTTTCCTCAGCCTGCGACTTCATCACTCGGAAGGCAAGGTTGATAGTTAAATGGCGAACTTGCTTCGCCAGTGCACGACTGCACTTTATCCTGCAACGCGACTGTGCCATAGGCCTGCCCTGCGGTCACTGAGGTCGTCCTTCTCCAATCGTTCCTTGGTCGCGCCTCAGTCTCCACTAGTTTTCTCCGCCAATGCGAGCACGGCCTCGACACCCCCACCAGCTGGAGCTACGAGCACAGGAAACTCAGCGACCGCCAATTCGCTGCCCAACACGGCGGCCGAGATGAACTCCTCTGGCGTTGAAGGGGCAGCGACGGCACCAGAGCTTGCTCAGCAGCATACCGATTGGTCAAAGAGCTACTACGGTCTGTCGACACAGGCCTTCGCCCCGGAGATTGCAGACGTTCTGCTTGCGCCCATTGAGCCCCTTGATATAGAAGTGAAGCCTGGTATGCCACTCTTTTGTCTCCCCGCTTTTCCGACTGGCTGAGTGCTCCCTTCATAGACGGATTAATATATCTTCCCGAAATTAAGTATCGACGCGTTTTGAACAAGGCATTTGGCCCTGGTGGATGGGGTCTTGCTCCCCGAAGTGAGACCAACGTAGGGCCGAAAATTGTGAGCAGAGAATACGCGCTTGTCTGCCATGGCCGGTAAGTAAACCCTTCTTCGTCAGTCCCTTGCCTTACCCTTGCAGACTTGTTGCAATTGCACGAGGTGAACAGGAGTACTTTGACCCTTCAGGCATCGCTACCGCCACCGAGGCATGTAAAAGCAACGCGCTCATGCGGTGCTGCAAAGACCTCGGCGTTGCAAGTGAACTTTGGTCGGTGTTTTTCCCTCTGCCCGAGATTCCTCAATCACTTATCAAACACAATGCCCAGGGATCCACGCTTCATTCGCGAATTTAAGGCCAAGCAATGTGTAGAAGTCTTCGCAGAACATCTACCTACCAAAAAGAAGTTAGCACAATTTCCTTGTCTTCGTGATCGACTTTGTGCATGTGCTCATATCTTCTGCTTCTCATAGGAAGAAACTCTGGCGTCGTAGAGACCAGCCCAAGTTCTCGTACCCCTACCAGGAGTAGTCGGTCTTCAATTCAAGGATAGGAACACGGATAAACCTCTGCCCCAATGACTCTGCCCTGGTGTGAGTTTCGTGCCAGATAGAATTGCGTAGAATTCTGCGGATACCCATTTGTTTACGGCGTTGATGATATTCTTCTCCGTTGTTCATGGATTCCAGTGATTGGCTTAGAATTTCCGAAGAGAACATGTGGTATTGGTTTATTTTGCTTGATTGGCACATCATTTATTTACGCTCATCTTCGGATCGTTGCATTGATTAGTAGTGTTGGGGTTGTGACATGTGAGCTTTTGCCCTCTGATAGAAATCTGAAAGGCGAGTAACTACTTCCTTGAGGAACAGAGGCCTCAAACAGGAGACGTAAAGTCCATGATACTGCTGGAGTGTTCGCCAGGGACAACAAGTTGGGGGAAAATAAGCGAAGCAGCCATGTTGGTTGGCCGACAAGCGGAACGAAGGGGCCCGTATCATCGGATTTTGCTCGTGGAATGTAAAACGCACTTCTCGACCGGCATACGAGACGCTGTAACTCAACTACGTAGCACCTTGACAGGGATGATACAGACACCACTTCAAGGGTGCAATAGTGACCGTGAGATTTATCTACTGACTGTGAGAGTATATCGCAGTTTCAATCTCCGCGATTGGGACGCTGCCGAGATCTGCTGCTCGATGCTTACTACTGACAACGATCCCACTGATCGTGCTCTTGCCACCGTAACGCAAAATGAGTAGTTCGATCCGAGTGGCTATCCTCACAGGCTCGTAGAGAGTGCTATCTGTGCTTGGATTTTAGCTGATTGCTGCCTCTCTAGTCAGCGACACGGCATCACTTGATGCCAATGCTGATAAGTCTGGACCAACTATCAAAGAGATCGTTTCCAAAGCGGGCTTCATCTGTACAGAGACAGCTATTGTCCCTGACAGTATTCCTCGTATTCAGAGCCAGGTGAAACGTTGGTGCGATCAAGGGGACATTGACTGGATTATCACCACAGGGGGGACCGGTTTCGGCGTCAGAGATCTGACTCCAGAAGTACATTCGTTTTCACCAGTTTCCGCAGCAATCTAATGTTTTATTTCTGATCGTCCAAGGCTATCTCCCCGCTACTAGAACGTCACGCTTCAGGCCTTGTGCACTTATTGATGGCGACGTCACTGCAGCACACGCCCATGGCCGCTCTCTCCCGACCGGTGGCTGGCACGGCGAAGAATACGTTGATTGTGACATTACCTGGTAGTGTGAGAGCAGTCAAAGAAAACATGGATGCTCTGGTCGTCAACGGCGTGGTCAAACATGCGTTAGAACTCATTCAGGGTGGGACAGGCCAAAATGTCCATAAGAATATGCCTTCGGTCGCAGTATACAGTACACCTGTATCATCTGCCCATTTGCACCATCATCACGATCATCATCACGAAGCACCCCAACCAAGGACAGTCCTTTCTCATGATCCTCAGGCTGCTGGTGAGCCTGCTGTGGCATCAAAAGCCTAATTCCGTTCTGACCATACTAGTATCCACTCGTCATCGAGTTTCACCTTATCCTCTTATCTCCCTCGAGCAAGCTCTCGATTTGATTTCCCAAGAGGTTCGGCCCCTGCCCGCTCAAAGGTGTCGAGTAAGGAGGCGCAACCAGCTAGACAAATACGGATACTAAAATTCAGCAGGTTTCACCGGGCCTCAAAGGCCACATTCTGGCGGAGAATGTTTACGCTCCACAAGATGTACCTATCCGTGAGACGACCAATGTTGATGGCTATGCCTTACGATGTATGTCGCATGCTCTAGGCCTACACAGAAGACTGACCCTCAATAGCCAGCGACCCCCCTGGTGTCTACAAGGTATGCACCCCAGCTTCACATCGGTTAAGCGACACCGTGCCACCTGGTGTTATCTACCGCATCAACACTGGTGCGCCCTTGCCCAACGGCACAGATGCGGTTATCATGGTCGAAGACACGACCCTGGTTTCTACAGATGCTTCCGGAGAGGAAGCAGAGGTAGCAACTTTGGCTCAAGTTGCTCCCGGAGAGAATCTGAGGTCACCCGGTTCGGACGCCAGAAAAGGAGACCTTGTCCTTGAAAAGGGTCAACGACTTCTTGCTTCAGGTGGAGAAATTGGCACGCTAGCTTTCGTTGGTCGCAAGGAGGTAAGCGGGCCCCGTATGATATAGTTTGTGTGCATGATCATAGTTTCACTCGCTCAAAGGTCGACGTCTATCAGAAACCTGTGATCGCTCTACTGAGCACAGGTGACGAGATAACTGACATCCAATCGTCGGAATCTACCTCTTCATCCGACTCTTGGAAGGGCATATGGGATACGAACAGGCCTTCGCTACAAGCAGCTCTCGAAGGCTTGGGTTATTCGGTAATCGACCTTGGAATAGTGACCGATGAGTCAGGCGCGTCACTTAACACCCTTCGTTCAAAACTCACCTTAATGCAGCCTTAACGATCACGTTTCGGCGATACAAAAGGGTCTCGATAGTGCGGATATCCTTCTCACTACTGGAGGTACATCTATGGGAGCATCAGATCTGCTGAAGCCTGTCATCGAGCGCCATTTCGAAGGAACTGTTCATTTCGGGCGGATCACCATTAAGCCCGGAAAGCCGACAACGTTCGCAACGATTCCCACAGCGGATGGCAGAGAGAAGCCAATATTTGCCTTACCAGGCAATCCCGCGTCGGCCCTTGTTACTTTCAATGTCTTCGTGGTACCTGCTCTGAGAAAGCTGGGTGGGTGGCCGAGCGACTTATGCCAGCTACCGCGTGTCAAGGTTAAGGTGCGTCGAAACTTACGACAATCTGGTGATCGATGCCATAAGGTGCACAGTTACAGGATAGCATGAAGCTGGACACTCGGACCGAATTTCATCGTGTTGTTGTAAGGTCAAGCAATGATGGGTTATTGGCAACGAGTACGGGCGGTCAACGCTCCAGCAGGGTGGCCAGTCTCAGCGGGGCAAACGGACTTGTTATTCTACCCCAACGCAAAGATGGCAGCCAAACGGTATTAGATAAAGGGAGCTTGGTAGACGCTGTCATAATCGGAGAGTTATTATAGCTCCGAGTTGTAAGCACATAAAACCTTACCTTTACGAGAAAATGTATCCGTATTCCGTGTGCAAATTGTTGATGTATTTTGTAACCAGAACCATCATGGTGACCATCCCCCACTTTGAGAATCTCGTTGTCGATGGGCTCGGAATTAGCGTTCAGTGGGTTTCGTTAGAGAATAGTAGTAGTGTCACATATAACAAAGCAAATAGCTATTACAAGCACCTACACAGGACAAGCGTTCTGA
This sequence comes from Sanguinoderma rugosum, assembly GCA_017499575.1. NCBI lineage: Eukaryota > Fungi > Basidiomycota > Agaricomycetes > Polyporales > Polyporaceae > Sanguinoderma > Sanguinoderma rugosum. Next base: position 1,299,391 of record VTPW01000003.1, on the reverse strand, counting down.
ACGCACTCAGCAGCGAACCGGTTCGTGATACCCAAAATTATAAGTGTGTAATAATAATACAATCACGTTCTAGGATTGCTTCCGTGACGGAGATTTCATATCTTCATCATCACTTTCACCTAACTCGAATATCGGTGGCTCGGGTGGCTCTACTGCGCGCTCCTTGCCCTTCCTGGATTTGAAGGAAGCGGAATCATCTTCATCTCCGTCTTGCCGTCCATTCATCGCGATCGAAGAATTCAAGGGTATACTTTCTTCATCTTGATGAGAAACAGGCAGTTGGACACGGCGTCGCCGTATACGGCACCATAGGAAAGTGCCGAGAGCCAAAAAGATGAGAACCAAAACAAGGGCTGCGGAACCCGCATTGTAATACGCTGTGGGAGAACAGAAGTCAGAACAGAAAGCCTGAGGTTCTATAGAACAAGGGAGGCGCAATACACACCTTCCCACATGGCCTTGTCCTGTTCAGGAGTCTTTCCTGGCACAGGAGCGGGGGTCTTGGACGCTTTACTGTCTTCAATGAAGACAGGTTTCATAATCGTCCCAACACTGCTTGGTATCCTCGCAGATCCGTCCATAATCGCCGAAAAGTTCACGCCCATAAAGCGGAGGATCATGTCGTGTGTAACATGCGGCACATCAAATGGCGCCATGTGTGATGCATTGAAAATCTAGTCAAGACGAAGGTCATCGTTAACATCGCTTGGTTGTCGGGGAAGAGCCCATTTAATAGATCGACGCACCTTAGCGTAAGTGAGGTTCCTCGAAGACACCCATGTTCCTGCTGGGGTACCTGCGACACTCCAAGATTGCGTTTGCACGACCTGTGGTGTGAGATTCTGGTTGATGCATGTGTGAAAGGAATGAAGTAAGAGCACTAACTCCGAGGCCTTTGGCGCCGTTCCAAGTCATTGCTTGTATCATTGCTTCCAAGCCAACATGGTTGCAGATGAGGTCTTGGTCTCCCGCAAATATCAAAACCGGTATGCGCTCGATCACGCTTGGAAGAATGGTTATCGAAGAGTTGTTTTCCCTTCTGTTGAAAGCTGAATGAATGGCTCCGCGACATTCTACCCAAGCCTCTGAATGGGCTTCGGCATGCAGGGCTTTCACAACCTCAGGGCGCTGTGTGCGTATATGTCAATAGGTTGATGCGAGACACGTACGGGAAGTCAGACGTACATCGAGATATGTCGTAATGGGTTTTATATCGGGAGGCCAGTTCATCCCACAGGCAGGTTTGGTGTCATCGTACCGAACGTCATAAATATTGATGCACATGGGTGAACCATCTTTTCTAAGGGCAGATGGCCATCAGTTGGATACGAGATAGATATATGATATAATTACGCACTCTTTGTTTCGGCCACGAGCGACGTCAAGCACCAAACGCTCGCACCGAGGTACGTTACCAGGCTCGAACTCCGTGAACTTGTCAAATTCTGCAACGCATGCATCGGTTTCCGCTTTCGCGTATTTCCAATCCTACCCATCAACATCAGCTTCAGAGGCAACCCAATACATGGGTTCGTACGTACTTCCGAGTTTTCTACCAAAATTCCCATCTTGACTGCGTAGTCTATGTAAGCGGGGTATTGTCTTCGGCCATCGATCCAGCCATTCCCGATGGCAACCCCCATGAGGCGGGTGCCGAGTGAAGAGTTTAAAATAGCATCAGCTAGAAGTGGGCGGGATGGGTAAGTTCAGGCAAGTAATATGTGCTCAAGTGCATACCAAAGAATGGGATATACTGTCCGGCAAAGCTTTCGCCACCAAGATAGGTCTAGAAGCAGTGTCACGGGTTGAATTATGAGAAAGTAACCAGGGCTCACATCCATAGTTCGATATTCGGGGAATACTTTGTAGAAGTTCTCCAAAAATACTAACAGTTGTGCTGATGCCTAAGAAATTGCTTAGTCGGAAATCGCGAAGAGGTCGGAAAGCACTCATGCCTCTGACATCCCTTCAACAAGTTTGTTGGTACTGGTGTAGGAGAAGCCCGTGCCCGCAGGCTGGTCAACTGGGGAGCAGCATTGACACGTCGCTCGAAATGAAACGCGGAGAACGTACTGTAGACCATAGTAGTATACTCCTCCCATCCGCCTTCTACTACTTTAAAGCCACCTTTGCCGTCCATGCGCCATGGGCCCACCTCCATCATCAGACCGTCAAATGACGAGCACCCAGGGCCCCCCTGCAATACTTGTCAGAGGTGATTCCGCGGTACATACCGAGGGCCTCACGTTAAACCAAAACATCACCCGTTCCTTATCTGCTGTCCTGCGGTTCTTTACCAGCACAAAGAACAGGTGCGGCGTCACATCTGTGCTTGATGATGCGTCCTTGCTCGTGTCGGATGAGAGATGTCCTGAGTATATACGAAGCGGATGTAATGAATCCTGGTGCAAGTCTGGGAGCGATGGGACGTAGAACGACGCGGCTGAAGGAACTATACGCCAACACTGTCAGTACAACCTCGTTGCAGGTAGAAAATCGAAGTACCATCAGAACCAGCTGAGGCTGCAAGCGTTCCACGTATGCTAGCGGCGACAGCCCATCCGAATAATATAATTTTGGTGCACAAGGTGCTGCGCATTTTGAATCGTGAAGCCACTCGAGATTCGAATTGGCGGCGAGGCCGTCTTGTAAAAGAAAGAGCACAGATGAAAGTGAGCTTGGGACTGAGCCCAGCGACGAGTGACCTGACGGGAGTAAAGCTGAAACGTGACACGAAGTTACACCCGCGCTATCGCTGAGCAGGCTCACATGCTACAGGTACACAATACCGAACAATAAAAACTCAGAAATTCAAGTGTTCAGTCGCTTGTTTCCCAACGTCCACCATGAAGCTCTCGACACTCTTACTGGGAGTAGGCCTCTGTGTATCGTCGACCGCGGCCCAGTATTTTTCAGACGGGTGGAGTCCTGGCCAGAGTCGCCAGACCGTTTCAACAGCCGATACCCCAGCCCCAACTTATACCCCCGCTGAACCCGTTGCAGGCGAAAGGCCCAAGGGTGGGCTAATTGAACAGATCCTCGGCTCAGGACCCTTATCGTCGATCTTCCAGCGCGCTGGAATCAACATTTCGGAACGGTTGGACGAGGCACTGAGCCGGACCAGCTACTGGGACGACAGAATTCCTCTTATCACGGATGAGAACTACGGAGACCTTATCGTCAATGAAACTTTGACGCCAGAAGAGGAGGCAAAACGAACGTGGTTTCTCGTCGTGTGAGTCGGAATAATCCTTTCATGCAACCTTAACTTATACATCGTGAATTGGAAGAACTGTCACATCTTCGAAGCAGGACGGTGTTTCCAAGATACTGGACGATGTTTTCGATTCAGCATTCAACCAAAGTCAGATTGCTGGGGATATCCCACATGTCCGCTGGGGACGCATCGACTATCTCAATGTCACGGCCATCACAACTCGTTGGGCAGTCTGGCAGTGAGCCTACATGCTTTATTTAGTTTGGATTTCTTACCGTTTCGAATTGTGCAGTGCGCCACTCCTCGTGGTATTGAGGGATCGAGGCCAGGAACTTCGTTTTTACAGGCCACACCAGCTCAATCTCAAAGCTGAAGCCATGCTAGAGTTTCTCAAGCATGATGGCTGGCAAGCAACGCCACCATGGTCCTCAGCATATGCACCCGGTGGCAGTAGGTGCGTACCTTTGAGTCTCCTCGATCGGGTTGTCAGTTCTAAGCTCCACGAGACAGAGAGTACCTGATGGAGTACTTGGCTGTTGTCCTCACTAGGATCTACAACGTTACTGTTCTTATCCCTAACTGGATGCTACTCCTACTTTCTGGAGGAGTGGCATCAGTGCTCCTCAAGTTCCTTCATCGGAATCCGGCGCCTTCTGTGACTTCCCCAAAGCAGCCAACGGAAGAAGGCCCAAAAGTCGCTCCCACGTCCAACTCGACCTCGCAGGCTTTGCCAAACAGCAAACGCTCAGGCGTGAAACAACGTAAAGGCGGAAAGAAATGATTCCGGCAAGATTCAAGGGATGAAGATTGTGGAAGATGCTATTAATATACAAGATCGCAAGGCATATCTGTCAGACATATCTATAGATTAGCTACTCAGCTCAGCTTGTTTTTGTATTCTAGCTTTGCCCCGGCCCTTTTAGTGCAGCCCTTTCGAATCAAAAGTCGCCTATCACCTCACATCTCGTTGGTCCTGTTCGCAATAGGGTGGCTTCTTTCTGGAGCACCATTTCTACGTATGTCTTCCAGGCTTGGATTTCGGTGGGAAGCTGTTATCAAACTCGTCCCCTACTACTTCTCATGCGGGTATTACACTGGCATGTGCCGAGAGTTAACTTGGGACCTCACTTCGGCGATGCTTCAGAAGGGTCGATCATGGCAGTCAATCTTCCTCGAATAATCCGAGCCCAGTCGGCCATCCCCTTGGCATAAAAGAGCACGCCCTCATGGATTTCTCAAAGCCAGACTCTCCTCTCTGCGACCATCCGAGCGCGCGACAATCTCTACCATGACATACGCTTCTCCGGTGTTCCTTCTCGTCCAGACCCTTGCAATCTATGCTACATCTTGGGCTCTCTGGCGCGTCGTTCGGTCTCTCTTCATTAGGTCGCCGTTCCATGAATTGCCTGGACCCCCTCGGGACTCTCTTATAACTGGTTCGAGGCTCTCCCCCAAGCCTGTGTTCAAGATCTCACATAGATTCTCCCACCAGGCAATCTATCCCATGTCTACAGCCCAGAAGGCATACCATGGCATTTCAACATGTCCAAGAAATATGGGCGTGTATTCAGAGTCCATGGGTTGTTTGGAGTAAGACACCTGTCATCGTTGATGTCGATGAGGCATAACCTAATCCCTGTCCAGGCTGAGCAACTGTACGTCTCTGATCCTAGGGCACTCCATCACATCGTAGTCAAGGTGCGCCTGACTTCACATCTGTCTTTCGTAATGCTGATGTTAACCCTGTCCACCAGGATCAATCCGTCTACGAGGAAACGTCAATGTTCACCGAGTACGCACGTTAGCATTGTCTCCTTTATTATACTTACCAATAAGTTCGACATAGGGGTAACCGACTCATCTTTGGTGATGGCTTGCTATCGACTGGAGGTAGGACTTCATACACACCGTCCATTGCAGCTCTTGATCTCCTCGCAAGGTGACGACCACAAACGCCAGCGCAAACTCTTGAACCCGGCCTTCTCCGCGGCACACCTACGACAACTTGTCCCGATTTTCTACCCAATAACGTACCAGGTCCGCGAATTGACTATACATCTACCTCCTAGCTGACAACATAAATTTCAGCTCCGAGATGTCTTGGATGGATTATTGCAAGACGGCCCCCAAGAGATTGATATGCTCAACTGGATGTCCCGCACTGCACTAGAATATATCGGCCAAGGCGGGCTGGGCTACTCTTTCGATAGCTTCAATCAAAAGAGCATTAATCCGTACAGTCAAGCCGTCAAGGACCTTTTGTGAGTATGCATTTTATGACATGGATCTCACGCTTAACTCCACCGTCCAACCACAGCCCGGCTGTCTTCCAATTTGCTGTGGTCCGCCAATATCTCCCTTACCTCGTCAAAATAGGGACACCAAGCCTCAGAAGACATCTTCTCGAACTGATCCCGAGTGATGCTCTTCAGCGAGTCAAGGAAATTGTCGACACTATGCACAATACTTCGGTAAATATCTTTAAGCGCAAGAAGGCGGCACTTGAAGCGGGAGAGGAAGTGTCTTCCTTGGAAGTCGGGAAAGGAAAAGATCTCATGAGTTTACTGCGTCAGTACCTATTATCTCACCAGGTTTGATCCCTTGACTGACCATGACTTGGACACGTCAGTCAAGGCCAATTCCGTCGCAGATGAACGTGATAGATTGCCCGACAACGAGTTACTTGCGCAAATGAAGTATGTCCGTATGTGCGTTTGGGAGGTATTGTCACTGATGGACATTGCTACAGCACGTTGATCTTCGCCGCTCACGACACCACGTCGAGCTCCTTAGCCCGAATGTTGCACATTCTAGCGCTGCACCCTAAGGAGCAAGAGCGCGTTCGTGCCGAAGTTATTGCCGCTAGGGCAAATGTCAATGGCGCCGACTTTAGCTATGATGAACTTATGGCATTGCCGTATCTAGACGCCGTCGTCCGAGAATCACTAAGACTGTAAGCACGCCGTCCCTGCCCTCCTAACGGAAGGCTAAATTGCGTGGTAGGCATGCGCCTTTTACCTTCATATCTCGCACGTACGTGACCCGATATCCGTTGAGGAAGGTAGTATTAACGGACAAACATACAATAGAGCTCGAAAGGAGATAATATTGCCGTTCTCCACGCCAATCCCCGTCCAAGACCCCTCGCCCAATGGGCGTACCCATGTAACCTCGGTGCATGTCAAGCCTAACACGAACATAATTCTAGGCCTTGGCGCTGCCAACCGTGATCCACAGATATGGGGAGAGGATGCTGATGAGTGGTCGCCGGATCGATGGCTAAATCAACCTCCTGAGGAAGTTGCCAAGGAACGACTTCCGGGCATTTACTCGGGCATGTAGGTGATAAGAGGTTGCTTAACGTACCCTCGCTAACCCCTTCTCCAGCATGACATTCATGGGCGGCGGAAGAGCTTGCATGTTAGTGCATATTCATCTCCCAGGATTTGCCGCTAATCTCCTTACTACAGCGGTGCAAAATTCTCCATCGTCGAAATCAGTGAGTTCATCTGCCTATTGGATGGAGGTTTTAGTATTCAAACAAGGACGCACAGAAATCGTCCTTACTATGCTCCTCGAGAAGTACAGATTCGAGCTTCCTCGTGAGGAGATTGTATGGCGAAATAACAGCATGGCAACCCCAACGACTAGTCGACGACTACACGATACTCCCCATCTTCCCCTCAAAGTTTCGTACATCTGATATACCAGGACATTCAACTCATTGCATGGCTCCCTTTTCAAAATCTGTAGATATACATACATGTTATCGCTTAACGGACCTACACCATCATCGTCATCATCTGTGATAGAGTTTCCTAGATCTTCAAAATAGATTCTGTATTAGCATTTAAACTTTGTACGTTTGCCCGGAGTCCCGTACTTGCAGCGAATATGGCTTAGCCGGCGCTGTTAGTGCGGTTGTCCTGAGTGGTAAATCCTCACCACTAGGTTTGGTCATCATGTATGGGGTATAGCTATGTATATGCAGACGTAATATCGAATCGATGTGGAGTCGCGAGAGGACAATTCATTGAGATGGGTATCAAATATATCAAGATGAAACTTACCGCCATGCTGGTTGATTTGGAGTTCAAAAATTTAGACGTATCGGGTTCGCTTATGCTTCGCCAGTTATTCGGAGACCTCTTCCCAACTTAAGTTGCTGTAAACTAGTATCCGACTTCCAAGGGCAGGCACGAACGCTCGACATCACGTACCTAGGCGGGGTAGGAAGAAGACCTCCGGTTATTAATGTTTAGTTTACAGGAAGCGGCACACCGCTGGGGTTCCACGTACATCACGGACCGAACGTACTTTAAGAGGGTTCGCCCTCTCGTTCGATTATGAAACAGTGGTTTAACACAATCTAGATAGTATCTACCAACTATACAGATAACGGCAACTAATAAATTACTTTGTACCCTAAATAACGAGTTCTTCAAGACGGTAAAGACCGACCGCCATTCCGACTTGTTCGTGGGCTCGTTTCCTCTTCTGCATCCAGTCGGTCTGGGACGTCGTCTTACCCTTGCCATCCTTAGCCTCTTTAGTAGCTTTAGCTTCAGCCTTCGCAAAAACTTCCAGGGGCCCTCTCAGCGTTCCCAGCTGATCCACGAAAGCCACTTCTGCCTCGATATCGGACATGATGTCCTGTAATATCCGGTATGCTGGCCGATGCTGCAAAAGGTTGACGAATGTAGCATCGATTATACATTGGAGAAACAACAGAAGCTAGTTGGCGTGGCGACCTGCTTCAGCAAGCGGCGTAGTCGTGAATACTCAACACATACCTTGTCTAATGGTGGTGGTCCCAAGAGCTCGGGTTGCGGAGAAGAGTTTTTAAATGGATCATGGCTTTGACTAAGCTGCGCTAGCCACAACTGTATCGTCTCGAGCATGCAACAAATAGTGTCTTCGTCGGTGAATTGCTCGCGGATAGCTACCCTGAGCGTGCTCGCCGTCATAGGATACTGGATGCAAAGGGAAAGGAAGGCGGGGAGAGACGGGATGACCTGGATTGAGTCAACTTGCATGCCGTCAGAATCCTGAGAGGATTGAAGTTGTCGACGATGGTGCACAACTACGTCTTTGAGGCACGCAATTGTTTCAGCCTCGGACAAGTCGACAACCTTTTGTAGAGCCAATTCAATAGATGGCTACTAGAAGTCAGACATTGGTAAGAAGGTGAAGTTACAAGAGCGTACCCAGTCAGCTTTGCTGCGGAGTGCAGCGAGGAGCCCACCCTCAACCATGTTTGAACTAATCGACCCAGACTGCAAGAGGTGTTGCACCACCTCTGAAGAATGCGGTTTCGATGGTTGTAAAACAACGGAGAGAACCTTTTGGACGAATTGATACGACAAAGCCTAATGTGACAAAAATGCTGTATGTGAGATCGCAAACACGGAGAGTGGAGAGAGATTGGTATACCTCGTTATCAATCGATTCATCAGACACCTTTTGTTTGTTTACCCATTCGAAGAACGCATCGTTTACGGTCTTGAGCTGACCCTTCTCCATGGCGGAGCGCATAGACTCGAGAACTTGGGACCTAGCCTCCCCAAGTTGAGTTCCATCGTCCGATGATTGCTTCTTGAGCCACCGAACACCCGAAGCCCCACGCCCCATGGCATTCGCAATTGTTGATACGGCTGGTACTGTAAAAGGTACAGCAAGTACACTGGAACGCAGAGCAGATGGCCCGGGTAACGATTTGCGAGTGGTAGAAGCAAGATACGGAGAAAGAACGAGTAGAGCATGTGATTTCGCGAGACTGAGCTGTAGTCTAATCGCGACATCCTTTGATTGGGAGATGGTCGAAGGGATGGGGAGGGAATGTGAGGCGAGTAAGACGGAGTATTGAACATCCCATAGGAGGAGTACGATCTCTCGGGTTGAACCAGCTGTTATTCCTGCTAAGAGTACGTGTGATGAGCCGAGGGAGAGCAACGAGGTTTCGTTAGAGGCATTCGGGTTGGTGGCGAAACTAAGCGAAGTGAGCTGCAGTTTCTCCGCGCCTGGTACTGCCGATATAGAAGTAGCATCCGCGGCGTCGAGTTTATGTGAATACCAAGACCCATTTTGGACTGTAATGCCATGGCATTAGGGAATTTAGCCAAAATACGTGAGCAAAACGTGCTCACACAAGATGGTCATGAAGCCCGAGTCACTGAGGGAGACATCAAGTAATTTCTACAGGACACTCCATTAATTTAGTTAAGAAAGTGAAGAATCCTTCCCTACATCGGATTCGATCGCTATATCTAGCGTGCCAACTTCGTTTGGTATTTGTTGATCGTCACAATGGATGATTGACACTTGAAGCTTGAAATTTCGAACATATACAAGTATAACCACGATGCCGTTACTTGATGAAATTTGAGAACCCAGAAATGAGCAGGCCCGACGCGAATAGCAGAAAGACTTGAAGACCTTCGCGCCATCTAGGGTTGACTCTCTGGTTTTTATTGAAGAACCGTCTCTCTGTATGATCGACACGCCTCCTTCAGGTGAAGTTGCTATTGCCCGCCCATATAGCTCATCCGAGACATATAACTGAGCTACCGCGTGCGGTAACTGATCCCTTTCTTAGTGATTTTCATAACGAGTTGAAACGGTTACAACATACAGTGATCTCTTGCTTCTTTCGCGAGCCACCAGACGAGTTCATGAGATCTTCTTCCCATATCCAGATGCACCTTCCACTAGACCCCTGTGGCAAGTCCGACGAGGCCTGTATTGCGGCGTAGATCGTGCAGCTTTTTTTCGACTCCTCCGAAACCACCTGGGTCACCGCTGGGCACGAAAAGAGGGTGGATGGTCCCAAGGTTTGAGACGTGACAGGATTTAGATTTGATAACTAGGGAACACTCTGTGAGCTACGGGTATATTCCGGCGAGAGCTAGTACAACATACATCGATAATATGTATTCCATCTCCTTGTGCCGTTACCGTGGCCAACCCATCGCTGCTCCCAGAGCTTCCGGCATGAGAGGTGGCATGAACTGCCGACTTATTCCGACCGCTGTCCTTCGATGAGCCGGTTGCTGAGGAGTTTCCGTAGCTGGCGAGGACGAACGGCTCGCTGATCGAAGTGTTCGCGAACATGGAGTAGATTGAATTTTTGGTCTGCTGCCCGCTGATTGGCTGGAGCCACTCTTTCCCAGACGGGCAACAGGCATCCCGTTTTAGTAGAGCGTCTCAGGGGCTCTCGGCTCGCCGCAGGAGTCTGTGCAGGTTCAAAGGGTTGGAGATGCCAGCGACACACGAAATAGAGCCCCAAATCTACGCAGATGTCAAATTGATATCTTGTTGATTTATCCCCTCATCTTCGACGGACGCATTATCGGGTCTACTCGCGACGCTCTGGTGTCTCGACCGTTGTCTTTCAGCACACATTTATTACGTGACGCCACTGGCACCCTCACGCCTTTCCCTGTTTAAGCAATGAGCATGCTGTTTCCACTATCTAGCTGAAGGCCAAGGTGGTTTTTATCATTAAGACTTCATCGAGAACATTCGTGATTATGGATCCCAAGTACGGTGTCGGAACACCCTTACACGTGTATCAATGATTCCTCGTCGACCATGAGAACCACAGCGGTGAGAATTGTCCACTCGACCTTCGTCCCTTTGCTGGGGTGCACTTATTCTTCGGGGCGTAATTTTGTTTTGGGGAACCGGAATTTGATGGCAATTGGCATCCCTTCGTTCGGTGGGCGCCATGATCTAGGATGCATCCATCCGAGTCAGGAGACACTACGGCGATTGTGTGGAAAGTTTGTGTCTCCAGACTCGAGCCCTACGGCTATAGAAACTGTAGGTGTAGATTGGATCTCGTCTTCCACGACTCCCATCCTTTGAGAATTGAAATCATATGTCTGATCGTTAAAACCTTCCGGTAATATTGCCTCCGTCGTTCTCGCAAGTATGTATTAATTCCGGAATTCCCAGAGCTTTCAAAGGGTACACATTGATCAATACCCGCCGAGGCGGGGTGGAAAACAAGGTACACCAGCGTCGATGTGCATCAGAAGGATGTCCTTCAGGAGCTTTCAGGAGGCGGCTGAGGCATAGTGTAGCGAAGATAGCGATATGCAGCGTGTAAATTGACACTTGAACAGGGGGTGCTTACTACGACTGCCGCAGATGCACCATTGTGTAGCTGTCCCGTAGACTCTAATTCCGCCGCATGAAGCTGGAGACCATACCCCGTAAACACTGCAATAGGAATTGTCTATCTCTGTTTCCTGGAATCTGATCTTGATGTGCGTGTACGAGTCCGCAGACGAACATATGCATTCTGATACTGGATGATGGGGAAGCGAACGAAACTAAAATAAGCAAAATGACAGCTGTTTAGATGCGTAGATAAGCAATGCGAATGTGTGTTAGATGAGATGCAGAGTTCGCTGGATTTAGTAGGTATGAAGCCATATATAGGCTAGTAAGAAATGGTCTATGCTGTACAAGTAAATGCTCGTGTAGGGCTCTAGGGTAGGCATTAATTGAGAAGAGAATCAAACAGACGAAAGGGCGGAGAATCTGATAAGACTGACAATGAGGTGAATGAAATGGGCGAGTAAAGGAACCGAGAGTGAACGTACAGTGCAATACCTATCAACGCCCTCCATCTGGATTGATCTTCGCGAGAGGACACGCTTGATGTACTAGATTGATGTATTGCACCAACTCCCGGTTGCGACCGAACGAAGCCATGAATTTATCCGAGAAGTTGATATCGAGTAGTGCCGGGAAGAACGAGAGCCAGTGCGGGAGATAATCAAGAGCCTCTTTCCGATATTCACTAATCGCAATAGAGATAACGGATTGGAGCCCCTGTGCTCCCTCGTCTACGCCTGCAGCAGGGCGGGTGGTAAGACACTGGACGAGTTCGTCTATTGAAGGGATGGAAAATGGGTCGAATCCCACGTGCAGCTCATTGTGTCGTCTGGCCAGAGAACGGAATATTTCAATGAAAGGATCGACGACGGAGGACGTGTCGATATGTGGCCCTTCGTAGACCATCGACGGCACGATCCAGATATCGGTTAAGTGCGGGAAGGCATCAGTGGAGCCGAGGACACGCGCCAGATACGCTGGAGTCGATGCGAGCCAGGAAATAGACGGGAATATTTCCGGGGTGATCGGGGGCGTATCGGGTGCTATGACAATGGCTTTTAGCACCACAAAGGAAACAGTTGTGTGCCTGCTAGCAAAGGCTTCCACGTCACTAGCGAAGAACCCGCTACTCGAATTCACTTCAAAGTACCTCAACACCGGAAGATGCACAGACGGAAGGATTGCGCCCCAGATTTCGGGGGATAGGTTGACCGTCAGAGCCAAGTGGTCGATTGAGCTCGTATTGAAAGTGATCAGACTCCACGACCGTGGTGAATCAAGATGCCGGATCTGCACCTCTTCGAGGTATTTGATAGACGAGTTTGTTTCTGGGGGTTCGAAGTACATTCGAAGAAGCGTCTCGTACGGTGTACGAGGTTCGAGGCGTAGACCTGCTTTCACGCGGTTGGAGAACTGCTCGAAACGCGTCCGTTTACGAGTGAAATTCCGCCGCTCAAGATCCCACCGCAGGACGTCCTCGGGCGAACATGTGAACACCCCGCCCAGTTTGTTCCCCGTCAGGACAACGATCGCGGCGCGTCGTTTCGTTAGAGCGCGTATCACTTTACGCAGACTGTTCAGTAGATCGTGGGTCGTGAAGCAAGCGATGGGATCGTTGTCAGCGACCTGGAAGATGTTCTGGCGGAAGTTGAGCGAGAGGTCGCGTGTAACTCGGGTGCGCTTCAGAAGCCACTCAAGCTCCCACAGGTCTTCCATGACATACCAGTCACGGAAGCCACACGTCAAAGAGCGAATGGAATTCACAAAGAATGCACGTCGGAATCCGGAGAGGCTTTCTGAGGACCCCAAGACGAGTTCTCCAGACGCGATGTCCCCCGCAGGTACGCTCCTGCGGTCGAAGTAGATGCGAAGTGCTACTTCGTTGAAGCGACGACACAAGCCGGATATGCAGAAGAGAAGGTCATCCTGTAGATCCTCCAGTATTTGGGATAGTATTTCGCTGGGAAACTCCAGCAGTCTGTGAAAGAAAGCTTTGTTCACTGTCGAAGAGGCAGTCGGTGGTCGGCGAGGATTGTTCTTCGATATCCATCGTTTGCGCTGGTATTTGAGATATATCTTGAGCGCAAAAGAGCGCAGTGATTTCGGCTGTGATAACATGAGTAGTGGTGCGGGAGATAAGGTAACTTACAATCTTTCACTGAAAGAAAAGCTAGTAGTATTCAAAACTGGCAATAATGCTTGGGTCTATATAGGTTTCTCACGGATCATGCGGACTATATGGGTCCACGGACTCAGCCAAAGCCCAACTTAAATCCCATTCCTCCGGCTAGCATCCACCTTGAACCTATAGCATGCAAGGCCTTTGTCAGATAGCGCGGCGGCTTTCAACAACCCACCTCCCGCGTCGGGCTCAACCAAACCTACGCCTCAACTTCCATTGCGATCCCCCCTTGCGAAGCAGCACTTTTACCAACATTCTAGCCGATGCTGCCCCACCACCCGTACTAGTCGATTCAATAACCGAGGAGGCAATACGGCTCCACGACGGGCTGATGATCCCCTCGGCGTGCATATTTCTGGACGGGAAGGTCTTCTTGTGGGATGTACCGTCGACTCTGTGGAGTGGATGGACGCAAAGTCAATTCAAGATCTTCGAGGTGGTCCGACCGAGGCCAGGTACGCGTTAAACCCACAAATACGGGGTGTTTAGGACTGGTCACTAATAGCGCGGTAGAAATGCTGATTCTCGGGACTGGCAAGAGTCTAGCGCTGCCCCCGCCGTTCCTGCGCTCGCATCTCAGCCAGCTGGGCATACAGCTCGAAACAATGGACACGGTAAGTTGTTTGGGCGTGGATATACCACACTGTGTTGATGGCTTCGCAGAGAAACGCGTGTTCGACGTATAACCTGCTGAGCGAGGAAGGACGACGCGTCGCAGCTGCGTTGCTGCCCCTGCGTCCACGGCCTTGGCAAAAGACTCAGAATCCGACGAAGCCGAATCAATGATTAGGCCGGAAACAAAAAGGATATTACATTTTGAGCGAATTCCGCCTCTACATACATTCACTCCCTTACTCTGACGGCGCCTTCCGCTTGCCTTTCCTAACTGACGACGAGCTTGGAATATCGACCATCATGGATTCGTCCTCTTCTTCGTGCCATTCCACAACTTCCTCGTGCTCGTCGCCGTCAAAACTTGGCTTAGTGTAGGTGATAGGAAGTGGCTCGCCTGAATGCACAATGGCAAGGTAAGAGGTTATATGATTGGTGAAACAATGTCTACCGCGGACAACCATGGGATGGATGTAGCACATACCGGATTCTGCATCGTGAAACTTGATGAACAAGTGCTCCCAATTATTTATTCCAGCCTGCTTGACTTGTAATGATGTATCCACCGCCTCGTACGCGCCAGTTGGCTTCCCCTTCTCTTTGAAAGGCTTGCACAAGTCGAAATCGTCTTCAGAGGATACTTCGGGCGTCTCAGTATCCTTGTTCACGTCCGAAGTCAGTGCGGATAGCACTTCAGCTTTCACGGACGCGACAGATGCTGTAGGCGCGGTGGTTACGACAATGGTCGTCTTGTGGGTCTTGATCAAGAGATGATAGACTTTCGGTGGCGGCCTGGAATGCTAAGGAAGACACTCAGGCGCTGGGTAGCGAGTACTGAAACATCGGAATCCTTACGATCATGATCTAGTAGTCGTTGAACTGAGTGGCTTGCCTGTGGTCATTCGAGTCGATAATTTAGGGGAAGGCGCGTTTCAAACTCCGCGCCCGAACCTCCCACCATCACTTCCGTCCTCAAGTCATTGAATTGACCCAGGCCACTGCTCACTGCTCTCGAACTCCCTTGCAATGAGCTCGTTTCAGAAGGGCACAGTCCCCATCACACCCTACAAGGAACCCACGCCGCTCCCTGAGGAGGTCCCGAAAGTACAGGAACTCGGCGTTACCAGCGCACCGTTGAAGAGTGCCGCATTCTTCATTGGTGCATACTGCAAGGATTACAATGGTGCGCAACAATACGATTTATGTTCAAATATACATGAACTGATTCTATCTTTCTATGGGCCCCGCATTGCTCCAGAGGACTTCATGCTCTGCAAGGCAGAGAACCGTACCGACCCGGGTCACTGTTTGAAGGAGGGGCGGCGCGTAACTCGATGTGCAACAGACTTGTGAGCCGAAGATCTCCCAGAGGGACTTACTCCTCGAAGAACTTAAACAATGTCACCAATAGGATCAATAAAATGAGAGAGAACTGCCTGGAGTCGTTCGAAGCTCACTGGAATTGTCTGGAGATAAACAACCAAGTATGTACGACCCTATGTTCTCTGCCATTCGTGCACTGGACGTCTTTTGTATCTGCAGGAATACTACCGGTGCCGCAAACCAGAGCGTACTCTCAATTCGTGCATGTTCCAGAAGCTCGTACGTTGCTTCACGCTCCTTGACGTTTGGTAACGCTCACAAAACCGACTCACCGCAGGGCCTTACGAAAACAATTCCGGGATCGCCCCCAGGTCAGAAGCCTGTCCACGAACTCGAGAAACCTATATACAAGAATATTCAGAAATAGCTGCCGCTAGGCCCTCTTCTGAACGGATAGATTTCAACGTAGAATGTGTAGCTAGTGCATTCGTAAGGACCTCTGGATAGCCTGGCAGATCTCTAAGAGCATAGACCATCATACCCTCGGAGTGAGACTGGTCGAGTACACTCACAGATACGGGAAACATCGAGTAGCCTATCACAGTGCACATAATTGTCAGCGAGTGCTGAGCGGGCTTTTCCATTGAGACGATAAAAATATTTGTTTACAGTTGCCCACCATCTCATACGATGAGTTCAGATGCGTAACAGTTCACAGCGTACGTGAGGCGGCGTTTTGAGTATCGGAAAGCATGTTTCTTTCCTCAACGACAGCCTGGCGCCATCTTTGCACTCGTGGTTTCCGAACCAGTGCACCCCGCAAGCTAGCTATCAGCCCAGACCACTCCATATACATTTCTAATGCGACAAATCCATATTTCAACCTAACTTTAGAGGACTGGTGAGTGGTCGTCGCGTCGAGGCATTGTGTATGGCTCGATGATTGCTGATTTCTGTAGGCTCTTCCGGCATAAGGATCCAGAGGAACCGCTGCTGCTGGTTTATCGAGACGACCCGTGTGTCGTGATTGGCAGGAATCAGAATCCATGGAAGGAGGTCAACGCCGTCGCTGCAAGGAAAAGAAATATTCCAATTGTTCGGCGGCGAAGTGGGGGAGGGACGGTGTACCATGTATGTGCCAAAGGTCCCCCTGGGTTAATTGCGCTTATCATGTCGTTAACAGGATTTAGGGAATACCAATTTCTCTATTCATCTACCGCGAAAGTCGTTTGACCGACACGAGACGTCTCAGATACCCTTGAGGGCCGTACGCTCGTTGGGTATAGATGCTCGTCTCAATGAGCGAAACGACATATGTGTTGGCAAAGAAAAGATGAGCGATTGTCCCTAATACTCATGTTGACTACCTTGCCTTACTCCTCTTCTTATACGTGTCTGGCTCGGCGTATAAGATCGTCAACAACCGAGCGTACCATCATGGCACCATGCTAATATCAACGCGACTTGACACGCTAGGTGACTTACTCAGAGTTAACAAGGTAGCTTTCTCCCCAACAATCGATCAACAGTTGTGAACTGGTTGCAGAGTTCTATGATTACTCGTGGCGTGGCGTCTGTACGGTCTCCGGTCTGCAATCTGCAGCAGTTCAATACGAATGCCCATCATGGGGCCTTCGCCGAGGCCGTAGTCGACGAATTCCGGGACGAATACAGCATACACGACGGGGTACGTTCGCCTCAACTTTCGCTTACGCAGGATGCCTCACAAGATCATGTCAGGTTTGCTACGTAGACGACACGGAGGACATACAACAAATAGACTATATCGCGAAAGGCATGGCCGAGCTACCGGTATGTGGCTTACCGCTCCGCTCCTCACGCGACTCTGAACGGGCGTAGAGCTGGGAATGGTTGTATGGACAAACACCGGAATTCACCTACACGGTGCAGGAGTCGTTCAGTTGGGGAACAGTGGTGCGGGGCTATCTTGACTATCTCAAAGTACGAGCTGATGCGCCACACATGCACAGAAAGTCGATCTTCGCTCCAGTCATGGAATAGTTCGATCTTCATTGCTCCATGTTTCAGACACGACGCTTCCAAGCACAACAGTCGAACGCCTGACTGAGTTTGTGCAGGGCATGGAGGGCCGCCGGTACGGCGATACTGATTCTGCATGGAATAACGAAGAAGGGCCCACTGCAGACATCGCACGCTGGCTCATAGCAGTTATGCATAGCTGATGGAACTCCTCGATTGCTATCCGCGGAGTAATATTAGCACCCCAAAACATTTTTATGTGCGTAATCGTGTACCTCCAACAGCAAGGATCTGTGGGCGCGGGTCTTACTTGACGTGGCTTCGAGAGTATTAATGATGGATACAATAAGAGAAACGCCACACCGACTATGTTTGCAAGGTTTTGGCGCCTCAAGCAAATTCCTTGCCATCGGATCGCCACCCGAATCGAGGCCAGTTCAGTACGCCGATCACTCTGAGCAAACAGTAGCGGCTTCAATAACGTTCAATGTCGAGGCAGTGCGACGAGCCTTCCGACAATCTATTTGTGCCATCCGGCGTGATGTTTAGTACACTCTACTTCCGGAATGAAATTTATGAGCTGGGGTGGACTTGGTGCCACACTATGATAGTAAAAAAAGCGTCGGCGGTTTATGCGACTCGCTCCGTCTCCCATACACTAGAAGTCTCGTAGCCTGGAGGCGGTGTCGGGTCCGACTGCAATGCAAATTTGCGAGGGCAGGCATTTGCGATACACACGAGGCTGAATGTCAACGACATGACTGCTTAGCAGAAGGCACACATACCGTCTGACCGCGCCTGTGCCCGGTAAGTCGTTCGTCCCTCCTCATCATCATGTCCTCCCATTTGTCAACGCCGTATCGCCCAGGCTATTCGTAATAGACCATCTCCGCTTAATTCCATCACATGGAAGCTTGGGGCGCAGCGTACCTTTCCGAGATTTTGAGCCCGGGTGGATACGTTGAAGAGAGTCCCCGCCGCACCGAACATGACGGTGACCAGACCTGCGGTATCGTGATTAAGCTAGATATGATAGCCTTTACTAAGGCACGCACCAAAAGGTAACAAAGCTTCCCAAGGGACAGGCATGGTCGGTGAATCGAATGCTATCCTAACGCGTTCAAGGATCAGTTGTGCTGGGCGGTGCGGGTTACGGCGAAACAGTTCGGAGTGTTTGGCTATGTATGGTCCCGAAGCCGAAGCCCTTGAGTGGCTTAACTCCGAGTTCTCGGATGTGATGTGATGGCTTACTCGTAAGTTGAAGAGATGCAATTAGTGCTGCAAGGAGATGGATTGGAAGACAGTAAGTACAAGGGTGGTGGTGATTCTACTATGCCAAGCTCGTAATATGTGCGCAATTATGCAATAATGAAACAACATATGGTAGTACAGATGAATATCAAGGGGACGATCATATCAAAGAGACCGAGAAAAAAGAAGAGAAACGAGCAGGCATAAAATTTTTGTTAGATGGGGTCTATTATAATCTCTCAGAGATCGGGGTATACCGTGTGAACCATCTATCATCTGTAGTTTAGAACTGAACATAGCTGCTGTCAAAACAGTCTCCACGCCCCGTAGAAGGAGAGTATTGTGGTGGAGGGTATGGATATGGATTAGGCGAAGCGCCGTGGAGACGCGGATGGGTCGAATGGTGATGATTAGAAGTGGGAGTTAGTCCCACAGGACGGCTGTGAGCGGCAGGAGATACGTGCCGCCGATGTACCGACGAATCGAAGTGCTGATAGCCTGTCATTTGATCTAAATGCGAGGGTTGCTGCATGTGGTAGTAGTCTGACATATCTGCGCGCGCAGATCCGGGGTGAATGTGCTGAGGGACCGCAGCCGAAGTCTGACCGTGAATAGCAGGTGGGTATGATGCTCCGTGGTATTGTGTTTGGGGTATAGTAAGGAGACTTGATGTCGTACTTGATGGAGGGTAAGCCGAAAGCCCAGACACGACGTTTCCATAGGTAATGGGCTCGACTTCGTGAACGGGGCGAATGGGGGACAAGGACCATCCTTCGCTCGAGGCAGGGGAGGAGGGTGCAATCGGAGACGGAGTAGTAGGATAAACTGGGTATGAGTAGAGATCATAAGTTGAGAATGAATATGGTTGGTTGTTATGTTGATGTTCTGTCGTGTGGTCAGGGTATGGCTGCTCCGTCTGATAGGGAGCGGCAAATAGATTGTACGATGTAGAGTAGTCGTCGGAAGGGTTCGTTGCGTCCCATGGTAAATTTGTAGGATACATGTTTGCATTCCCTTGATTATTAGTTACGTGACGATCGGTGGGTGGAAATAGATTGTGGTGAAGGGGGGCTGCGTCGACCGGTGCCGACACGGTGGTTGTAGAACGTGCAACCATAGAGGTCGTATGATCGGTCACTGCTACGGCGTCTGGTGAAGGCGACTTGGAGATAGTGGGAGCCGAGGAGGTAGATGTAGATCCAAGATCAAGCTCCCCTTGTTCACCGCCGCTGGCATGGTCTACATTGCGGAACCATCTTTGGCCCCATACCGCGTTGGGCTAGAAAAGTGTAGGTTGGTGATCGAGTGTGGCGACGAGTAGAAAGGAATACGAACATCCATCATGTCTTTCATCTTGCGGGGGATCTTCTTGTTCTGTGCAGCCTTCTTAGGTGCCCGGGTCTTGGTGACCTTGGACGTTGAGCGACAAGCAGTGGATGACATGACCTCGTATGGGTTGTGATATCACAGAAGATTTCATGGTGAGATATATAGGAACGAAAGGGCTGGACGCGTGGGGGACTCGAGGCACATAGCCTCAATCGCAAATGCTTGATTCCGATGTATACAGAACCGAACCATAGCACCGTCCTGGAAAGCCGAGTTATCGAATTGGAAAGTTCAGACTCATCAAAAGCCCTAGCCGCAGCCGTCCCTTTGCATCAGGCCGCATGGGGGACAAACGATAAACGTCGAGCCTTGGTGTCGACAGTGTGTGCGCATCGCCGGAGGTGAGTAAGTGGTGCAGTCAGTGACTTGAGCTCGGCTGTGTGAAAGTGGCCCATTTCCCGATTGGTGGAAATTCAACATGTTTGTTTGGCAAGGGCGTGCTGATCAAAGCCAGTGACGCAAAAGGCAGTGTTAGGCGCCTAGATCTTGACGCTCTGGCAATGCACAACAACTCTGTACTACAATCTCCTTGAAACGCAGGGGAAATCAATGCAGCTTTCTGCACGCTCCTGCGACAATTTCATAGGATGACACAGCGTCAATGAAAAACATTGCGTATTCTGTGCTGTACCAACGAGACAACCATGGCTAGCGCCATAGACCCACGGTGCACAATTCTCAAGATCTCTATGGTACCAAAGGATTCCATCAGCTTGTAGGCTACTGCTGTTGACTTCGTGCCTACCCCATGCACTGATTGACTGTCTCTTGATTTCGAAATTCGAAATCCACGTTGTTTTTGCCTTGTGAAGGACTCGTGCCTTCATATCATATCATTACAGCAAATCTTTCATCACTGATCACCGACACAACTAACACTTGCGTATGCTGCGTGGTTCCATTGATCAAGGGCGTATACGCAGTGGGCATCGGAGCAGGCCATTCACGATCCGATCACAATACATATGATCGAACGGCTAGCACGTTGCTCTGTAACTGTATGTAGCATCCGGGAAGTAATTCATAACCAACACAATGTGCTTGTAATGCGGGTACATAGCCAAAGCGGCGGCCTACATCAGACATACGTCAAGGTAAGAGTTATCCGGGGCGGTGCTTTGGTGTCGATTAATCCTTGACGGACATATTCGCACTATATCTAAGCAATTAGCTCGAGTTCCGAATAACAGCAAATACGCCGGAAGGTTGACCAAGGCTGCAAAACGCAGTGCCAACGCCGTTTGAGCCTCTCCTTACGAAGCTACCCGGCCCCGAAATAAATACGACCCGGCATCTTGGGGCTGAAGTTAAACTTAGATCATTAACATTTCGGTACGCGAGCAACGCAGCCACGGTGGTAAATAAATATATCTTCAAAATTTTCATTGATTCCAATATGTTAGGGCGCATCTAGTAAACCCATATGCTAATATTGCGTGTTATGTGTAAGATGGAAAACCGACAAACGGCTAAGCGATAGCAGAGAGAATGTTAAATTGAGACAAAATTTCAAAGGGGAAGAAGCACGAGGAATTGATGACGGAACATCACCTCCTAATTGTCCGTTGCGATGGTGGCTGTGGCTCATCCGTCTCTCCAGATGTTCCTGCTGATTGAACGGAGCGTGTCTGGGGAACAACAGTTACCTGCCTGCCTGCTCGTGGCTTGGGGCCTGAAGACTTGATCCTTTCTGTCGGAGCCTTCCCCTTCGCAACAGCAGTCTTACCATCGCGGCCTTTAGCAGCTGCACGAGTCGTACGAGCGCCGTTCGCTGATGGAGGGTTCCGTAGAGGGAGGACTTTTCGCCTTTTCGCCTTCACGGCTGTATCAACAAGAGAACTCGTTTCCTTATTCTCATCGCCGAGGGGAGGGGCATCTGAGTCATCGTCGCTAACGGTGGAGACACTCATCGAGCGAACTATCTGCTGTTGGGACATTTTAACCATGTAAGCTTGGCTTTGAGATTTGGCACGGATCGTCGATCGCCCGTTCAATGTCTTCGAAGAGGCCTTCTCGAGGACCTTGTTCCCGTTTCCTGCTTTGACAGCCGCGGTTCTTGAACGCAAACGATTTCTCGTGCCTGAGGAAGAATCCGAAAACGACAGGGCTTCAGACTCGGATGTCGTGCCTGTCCGTAAGGACGACGCGTTGTCGATGGTATCTAATGTCGTCGACCGCGAATGAATGCTTGACGATGATGACGAGGCAGAGGATGCCATTCCCGCGTCATCATTGTACACGCCAGCGCCTGCTAGCCGATTCTTTCTTGGCGTTCGCATGGTGGCATCAAAATCCTGGTCACTGTCGTCCTCATCGCTGCTGATGTCTTCCTCCGGTTCAAGAGCGGGCTCATGATCATTTACGTGACCTTCTTCATTGTCAGATGCTTCATTGGGCTCTTCTATGATCGGGAGAACACCATCGGAAGCCGGCTTGTCCGAGGTGGTCGCTGTGAGGGGGGCAGCGACCACAAGAGGGGTCGGTGGGTAGGCAGAGGGCAATGGAGGATATTTCCTCCATTCCTCAGTTTGCTCTTCGGCGGTCACCGGTAGTCCCGAAACTGTAGTCGCATGAGCAGGTGTCTGCGGCGTTGCGGCGGGATCAGACGGCGCTGATGTTCGGACTTCCTCGTCAGAATCTTGATAAGCAGCAGATGGCTGCCACACCGCAGGCTGAGGTTCCGAGACGGACCCGCTCGTTTTCCGCTGGGATCGTGGACGGGGCTGGGGCTGGGGCTGAGAGGCAACGCGAGAGTTCTTTGGACGTAGGGCAGTTGCTTTCTTTGATGTACCTGCACCAGCAGTCTGAGGTCTCACAGAAGTTCCTGCACGCGTTATCTCCGACGCGGGATAGCGACGAAGGTCCGTCGGTTGTTTCGAGTCAGCAACTATCTGGCTTCGACTGGATTTCTTGGAAGCAGGCGCGCGAAAGTTATTGGCTTGCTTGCTAGCGTGCCCGTTGGATTCAACGGAAAGGCAGTGGCTAGCTGGGTTCAGCAGCGAGGCCGCGGAAGCAGCACCATGGACGCTAGTCGCCTCGGAGCCGTTGCCGAAGACATAATTCCAGTAGGGAAGACACAGGTGAATCGGCATCATGAAGGCTGTGAATATCATGTCCCCGATCATGCATACGAGGTCAAGACATATGTCGAGCGTCGACGTGTAGGGTTTGAGCATCGGCCGTATGACATGCAAATAGATAGGTTCCGCGCCCTACACGCACAAAATAGAATTAGACACGGTGCTTCACGAGTATTGCAGTGCATAGGATCTGCACTCACTCTGGCGCGGGTCAATATTAAGAATAGCATTACCAGCGATTTCATCTCGTCGTAGAATGGAACGAATAGGCTAACGACACGCTCAAGGAAACGTTCGTATGACACAAAACAGCACTGCAAATGATGAGATGAGGAAAGCAGAGACTTGTCAGAGTGATTGCGTTTCAAAGCCGGCGTGTATCCTCACCCAAACGACCCACACGGCCAGGCAGCCTTTCATGTCGCGTTTTCTCTGCGTCTTTCCTCTAATGCTCGAGCGTCCCCCACTGCGAGACGAAATCTGGGGCGCCTTGAGTGTCTTGAACGAATCGTACACGTTCAAGAACACCATGACGATGCGCAGGAGCGGGACCACGAGAGGCATTGTTGATCGACGTGAAGATGGGTAGACTAGTTGGATGGTCGAGCGCCTTTGGGGCCGTTGAAAGTCAAAGTGGTTGAGGGTTAAATGCGGTGTTCAACATGCGCAGTGGCCAGCAGAGAGCC
Source organism: Sanguinoderma rugosum (assembly GCA_017499575.1). Taxonomy (NCBI): domain Eukaryota; kingdom Fungi; phylum Basidiomycota; class Agaricomycetes; order Polyporales; family Polyporaceae; genus Sanguinoderma; species Sanguinoderma rugosum. The sequence continues at coordinate 1,275,526 of VTPW01000003.1, read as the reverse complement.
TTGCCGTCGCGCAGGATGTTGTCAATGTTCACTGAAACGACACGACCCTGACTGAATGTTGGGAGACTTCAATGAGGCCGTGATTACATAAGCAACTTTCAGTGCGCCAGACGCGCGCTGCAAACGTCGTTGTCGTTCACCACCACAACCCCACCATGCCCAAGATCAAGACGACTCGAACCAAGAGGCCGCCTGAGGGATTCGAAGACATTGAGTCTGTATGTACGACCGTTCTTCCCATTTATGATTTTGCGGTGCCCAATATTCCTCCTAGGTCCTCGATGATTACGCTAAGAAGATGAGGGATGCTGAAAACGAGTCGCACGAAGGCAAGCGTAAATCGGAGTCATTGTGGCCCATCATGCGACTTTCGCATGCGCGCTCGCGGTACATCTATGAGCTCTATTACAAGAGGGAGGCTGTTTCGAAAGAGCTTTACGACTGGCTGTTGAAGGAAGGTTACGCCGACGCAAAGTACGTGTAGCACAGCTCGGGCTTCCTGGTGGCTGGCTAAGGGCTCTTAGCCTTATTGCAAAGTGGAAAAAGTCAGGTTATGAGAAGCTTTGCTGCCTACGTTGCATACAGACCAGAGTGCGTTTCATGGCAGTATTCCCTCCTCCCCGACGCTTACGCCCATGGTCAGGACATGAATTATCAAGGTTCCACCTGTATATGCAGAGTTCCTAAAGCTCAGGTCCGCTCCGGCACCATTGTTGAATGTGTTCACTGTGGTACGTTTAAAGCCGCCTTGGCAGCACAGGAGCTCACTTTTCTACATTTAGGTTGTCGTGGATGTAGTTCTGATTCTTGAGTGGAGCCCCATCGATTTCCAGGGTTCCGTTCCGGTCTAGCTTAATTAGAACAGACCTTGAATACACAGTCAAGTTCACACATCCTGCTTCTGCCTGCAAATGAGATCAGCTTGTAATGAACGGTCTCGTGAGGGGGGCTTCTGGTGACCTCACTTCTGAAGTTACTGAATTAGAGCCGAGACTGGCTTGCCAAGGTATGCTGATGGTCGTCTCGAATCTCGCTCTCCAACGTTACATGTTACATGTTACCGGACCCTTTATCGCCAAGGCCAATGGTTGATAGCATTGTCTGGCTTTCGAAGTCTCCTAGCACAGTGAATTTCAATAGGAAGTGTGTCAGGAAACCTTTCCTCGTTTTCGATTGCGACAAGCTTTCCATGAAGGAGGGAATTGAAAGGGTGCGTTCAGTGGTACAGTCGAGGACAATCAAAGACATCAAATAAATATTGACCATTAATTTTACCCCCGGAATTGTTTTAGAATGATAATAGGCATCCATTAGAATATATCCCGCGTGGTCCGAGTGAATTCTATCGAGCCGTTCATTGGCCGAAAAACAGTGAACCCTCAAAATTTTGGCCACACGCAAAAAAAAAGATGGGTGAAATTTGAATAAGCCATTTTATAGTACTCCTCAAGCTAGACATTTTACACTATAAATAATTGATATCTAACGAGCGGGTGAGGCAGAAAACAATTAACAAACTTGCTCACGTGAGATAGGGACCCCTGGGCGTCTCCTCTTGGCGCTATCACGTTATCGGCGCAGCTGCGTCATCCCCACCGTTGGATATCAATGAAACGATGTGGAAGGCCTCCAAGGCCTCGAAGAATGATATAACCAGCCTCTACATTACACCGCAACTCACAAAGTTTTAAATATGACATATAGTATGTAAATACTGGGTCCCAGTCATCGCGGTTGACGCGACTAGCGATAGAATCTTTAGTTCATCATTAAATTGACTCAAAAGTTGCTCAAAAGGGTAGTATATGTTTCAAAAAATTCCCAAAAAAAATTGGCCACATTAAATACTCGTGGGAAAAACTTCGGACATCGTTTTTTGAGCTCTTTCAGGTTGTCTGGTCCTGAATCTGAACTCGGTTTGGTCCCAAAATTTCTCAATCCGTCTCGATCATATTTGATGTCTTTGATTGTCCTCGACTGTACAGATATGCAGCTGGCATGTGGAATGATCAATGGAGTTGCCGCCAGGGCCCACCATTGATCGAGTGTTCCAGGGATACAACATATAAAGATGCAGTTAGGGACTGATTGCTCTCTTCCTCTTCTCCATCATGGGCGAGCTCACCCAAAGGTCCGTTGAATTTGCACATGCGATATTTGGAAGAGCAGCTTCAGAGCAGGTACGTTTGGTCAGCCCCTTTCATGGCGCAGTGAGACTTATGGATTTCACAGGGCGGTGTTCTTTCTGGCGATAACCCCACACACTACAATGCGCAAAATCCTATACGGTTATGGATCATTCAAGTTGGTGAGCAATTACTGGCACTTTTTGGGCGATTTTGTGAGCTCATGGCACGGCGCGCCCTTCAGTTATCATCATTTCAATGTCCCAGTTTCTTGCGCTATTCCTAGGGCGTATCCGACAACCTCGAGTTATTGCAGAGGTCATTGGCGGTGTCATCCTTGGTCCAACAGTCATGGGGCGCATTCCCCATTTTCGTCAAAGAATCTTCCCGGAAGAGGGCATGGCCATGCTCTCGTTGACTAGCACGATTGGCCTGGTTCTGTTTCTTTTCCTCGTTGGACTGGAAATTGATACCAAGATTATGAAACGGAACATTCGCGCATCTTCAGCGGTATCCATTGCTGGCCTTGTCATTCCCCTCGGTCTCGGCGCTGCCTTGGGTGTTGGCGTTTACAGGGAGTTTATAAGCGACACCGTCAACTTTGGATATTTCCTGCTCTTCATAGCCGTTGCTGTTGGCATAACCGCCTTCCCGGTTCTGTGCCGTATCCTGACGGAACTGAAGCTTCTCGATACCTCCGTTGGTGTTGTCGTCCTTTCCGCCGGTGTAGGCAACGACGTCATTGGCTGGATTCTGTTGGCCTTGACTGTCGCCCTCGTCAACGCATCTAGCGGTCTTACGGCCCTCTGGGTGCTCCTATGCTGTGCCGGATTCGTTGTTCTGCTCCTCTATCCTGGCAGGTGGGGTTATGTCTGGCTTGCGCGCCGGACGGGGAGCTTGGAGCAAGGCGCACCGACTCCGTTCATGATGACAATCACTATCTTCGTTGTCTTCGGATCAGCGTTCTTCACCGACATCATCGGTGTTCATGCTATCTTCGGTGGTTTCCTCGCAGGCCTCATCATCCCCCATGAGAATGGCTACGCTATCTCTTTGGTTGAGAAGCTGGAAGACCTCGTTTCCATCCTTTTCTTGCCGCTCGTGAGTTGTACCACATCAGTGTCATAGAAATCATCTGATCCGTTTGTTCTTAGTACTTCACCTTGTCGGGTCTACGGACCAATCTTGGCCTGCTTGACGATGGCAGGACTTGGGGCTATGTTATCCTCATTTGTGTAGTTGCATTTTCTGCGAAGTTCTTCGCTTGCGGCGCCGCTGCTAAGGCGTTTGGCTTCAATTGGCGTGAATCGGCTGCCATTGGCTCGCTGATGTCCTGCAAAGGGTATGTCGTGACAAAGTCCCGAGTTAACGATAACTGATTTATGTTATATTCAGCTTGGTCGAGCTGATTGTATTGAACATCGGTTTGCAAGCCAATATCCTCGATCCCCGCACTTTCTCGATGTTCGTCGTCCACGCCCTGGTATTGACATTCATCACCACACCGCTCGTCCTTGTGTTCTACCCAGAGAGGGTGCGTGTGCATGAGCACAGCGGTATCAAGGCTGGAGTCCCCGACAGTGGCGAATCGGGTACCGGCCGTCGTGGGTCGATTGACCAGCAGGAACACAAGACTAGATTCACTTTAGTTTTGGAGAGGTTCGAACAGCTCCCCATTGCGATGACCCTCTCCCAGTTGTTGCAAGGTCCTACCACATCAGCGGCATCTACTGTGCAGCTGAGTAGCAAAGCCCTGGAAGCAGGCGTAGAATCAGCAGAAGACTCCCATTCACAATCCGCAGTGTCGATCGACACACTGCGACTCATCGAATTGACCAATCGTACTTCTGCCGTCCTCAAATCACAGGAAGCTGAGACGCTTTTGTGGAACGATCCCATCATCGGTGTCTTCAGGACCTTTGGACGTCTCAATCGTTTATCCGTCACTGCGGCCCTCTCCGTTGTCAACAATGAGCAATTTCCATCGGCCATTTCAGATCACGCCATCGAAACGAACTCACAGATGGTCATACTCCCATGGTGTAACACCAATGTCGGAATACATGTCGAAGCTGCGAATTCTTCTACGACCAGCCTCCGGTGGACCAATTTTGATCAAACCAATTCTGTCGTGTACTCCGAATTTGTTCGCAAGGTGTTCTTAACTTCGCCGACCGATGTCGCCGTCTTTGTGGATCGCGGCATTCATCCTTCCTCGTATATCAATACTGCGGAGCAGCACCTATTTTTGCCGTTCTTCGGAGGACCAGATGATCGCCTGGCGCTTACCCTCATCGTACAGCTTTGCGCAAATCCCTCCGTTAAAGCCACCGTAATACGGATCCAAACCACAGCCGATGATGGTCTTACGCCAACAACTACGAACCAAGATCCCAAGTTGGCTCTCGCTCACAATGTACGTTATCATTATCTCCCGTTTCGTGCTGTGGCATCCATGCTAAAAATTTGTGCAGACCGTCGCCGCTGACACTGTCTACGGAGTTCAAAACACACAGACCCGTCTGCAATCAGACACAGCGGATAACATCATATGGGAACGCTTCACTGGTTCATCCTCTCAGCATTCTAGGCATATCGCCTCCGCACTGTCTCGCATCACATTTAATGTTAGAAGCACGGGGAAGCCACTGCACACCATCATCGACCGTACGAATGAAATAATCGACGCTTCACGATCACATTCCCGAAATGTTATCGCGGTCTTGGGGCGGTCGCGGCGTATGGCTGTCGAATCTCATCAAGCGGAACTCGTACAACTCTTGACTGAGCGAAATCAGTCGATTGGCACTGCTCTCCCTCGAGCATTAGGAGACGTAGGGGCCGCCTTTGTGGGTACTGGCGTCTCCGCAGATCTATTAGTCGTGCAGGCTGCAGTTTAGTCTGCAGACCTACATTTTGACGCCTTTTACGACTTCGACTTTCTCCCTAGTTACACCTATTGTGAACTCACTGTACGACTACTATCACCTATTTAGGAATAAACTTCCGCTAAATTTACGATCCAACGTCACAATCACCAACGTTTTGTGCTCGTTGGCAGGCATGGGACTGTTATACTTTTGGCGCGCGTCCGTTGTTGTTTATGTGATGCACAGCTGCATGGGCCATCTTTCTTTGTACCGGCTTTGTATCAAAACAGCTAAGAGCCTGGTGAATCCCCCTGCCCCTTCTTGAAGAACTCCACACTCAACTGTAGAACTTTCAGCGCTGAAATCGTCCAAATTACGAGTCTCGAAGCGACAACAAAGTACACGGGCACGGGGCGATATGATTACCCCTCATTCTGGCCGCAAACGGCCGAGATGTAGAAAGTGCCACTTGCCCATGGCGGGCCACCCGAGGGAGGACGGGAAACTAGTCTGCGAGGCTGAGGACGTTGAGACCAAAGAAGTTGAAAGCGATATCGAGCAGACACCCACACCGCCTCAATCTCCTTCCCCTCTTCCAAAGCAGACGCCGAGTCCATTTTTCCACTGCAAGGAAAGCACACCCGCCGACCCCGTCAAAACAGAACCACAGGAAGTATGCATGCTCCCCAATGGAGTTATGCATTGGCGAAATCCCAACGCTACGTTCCCCAGTCCTTACAGGCCTCCGCCTCGCCAAGACTCCCTGCAATCAACAGTCCTTTGCGATAGCGAAGGCAGAACTATCCACGCTGGCGGCAGTGACAGAATCGTGGACAATGGAGAAGGCGATGAACCATCCCCCCCGATGACATTACCTGAGATGCTTGAAAGGATTGGGGGGTATGCCAACCCTGCCGTATTCACCTTCAGTGTCCACGAGCAGAACATTCGGATGGCTCAGGGGTTCGCGGACATAAGCGGCCTTCATTCTGCCATTATCGCAAATCCACGGTCGAGCAGAGCATCCGGCGCATCCACCACTCATGGGGAGGAGGAAGGTCACTTTTGGCTGGTTGTGTCCAGGGATCAGGAGAATCTACGCCACGTGATCAACACTCGAAATTCGAATATGCCGGGCGCCATGCCAGGCAATATGCCATCCATCGTGGAAGCAGAGGAGTGGGCACGGGCGGCTGAGGTTAACACAACGCCACCCGCTTGGAGATGGTTAGCTGGGTTCCTCCATATAGTAATCGCCTCCATGATTGGAGGTCTCGTCGTGCTCTGGGGTTTGGCGGTTGCTGTGGATTAAATCTATTGTTATACGGCGGCTGCGTTATTGCTGTGTACTATACGTCGGGTCATCTGTATGTGCTGTATGTGCTGGAAAGATATCCTGGATTGCAGATGGGAGCAGTTGGCTTAAGAATCCTTTGGTCACGCTGGTTTGGACCCTCATACTCATTTTACCATGTCGAGAAAATAGAGGGAGCAGAACGCGACCAAGTTGAGTGCAACTGACTTGTGTACCAAATAATATGCCGACAGCGCAAAGGGGCAAGATTCAATATAAGTAACCACAAGCAAAATTAGACCATCAAGAATATCAAGACAACGGCTGCTCCTATCGTCGCGGTCACCCATTTAATTATTGCCGGAGCAGACTTATTGCTAGGAGCAGGGGGAGGAGATGTTGAAGCAACACTGTTTAGCCACATCAGCGGAAATCAGGCACCAAATCCAAAGGATGTGCTACACTTACACGATCTTCTCCATGGCAAAGGACCATTGACCAGCTGAGTCTAGGGAGGGACCACTGATAATGACTTCAATGGCGTTTGACTGGCCCGCTAACGCAGCTTGCCCGAAACTGAGCGAGCAATTACTTGGGATAACTCGACTATCGGACGCCCCAAAGGTTGTCGTTCGTCCACGAACCGTGACGTTATACAAAGCATTGTACGACGAAAGGCTCAGATAGACAGCATCGCCTAAATGGCTAGGTTGAATGGCATTCAAGTAAATTTGGTTTCTTCTTACCTTGGAAATCGAAAGAAAAAGATGAGGAAGGTCCTGTGGCCATTCTTGATTGCGACGAAGCATTGCACGACGAGGTTACAGATCGCCAGCTACCTCGGTAAGTTATCTGTGGATCAGTGGCTGGTATTTCGACCATCGACGAGCCTGATGATGGTGTGGGAGAGGGAACAACAGCGGTCGCAGTGATGGATCGGACAGGGCTCGTACTGATAGTCGCAGTGGTCGACGCAGTGGTTCGCGTGATGGTCGGCGTAGTGTTAGGCGCAATGTCAGACGTAGTGCTAAGTGTGGTTGTTGTTCGCGTAGTGGCAGGGCTACTGGTTCGAAGAGTAGTAGGCGTAGTGACAGCGGTCCGCGTGGTCGGGTCGGGGATTGGTGCTCCTAAGAAGTACCTTTGAGGACGCTAGTTTATGGTAGCTAACAATGGTGACTGACGAGTGGTAGTGGGGGTGTCGCCTCCCCCTCCCCCTCCTACACCACCGGCTGAACCTCCGGAGGTACATATCCTCCCGATCTCGCAACATCCGCCTTCAACACAATAGGTCCTAGAGTAGGCGATATTCAGTGAGTACACTTTCCTTTCCGTTGCTGCATCACTAACCCTGGTCGACAACATCCTCCTCCTGAACATGAGATGTTAACCCATTGAACAAATCTGAGGACGGTAGTTCAATACCTACCTGAGCAACAACTGTAGTTCGCGGGGCAGCACGTATTTCCTTCGCATCCCGTTTCGCTGTTTCTGCAGCAGCCACCGGCATAGCAAAATTGACCAGGATCGCAACATTCTCCTATTATTGGTTAAGTCAGGGAGCGGAGAGTCAGCGGACGTCATTGAAAGGAAGCGAAAGGCCTTACCGCCGCCACAGCACCTACCACCCAAAGGGCAGCATACTCCATCGTTACAAAGACCCCACCCCAAGGGACAAGATTGCCGCACAAGCAGGCCTGCAAGAGGGTTATCTCGGCGATCTACGCCGCCTCTACCGCTGTTCGATATGAGTGGGTTCAAGAAGAGAGGGGTGAGCTCTGCAAGGTTGGCGTCCATAGATGGGTGTTCGATGGCCTGTGCAAGAATGCACACGGCATAGATGAAGAGTATCGCGCGGTACATAGTTTTTTCAAGTCAACGATGTCTGATTTTTGTCCACCGAGGTAGGAGGGTTTATATACACCATTTGCATGCGGCAGTGCATTGAGTGGCGGGATAGAAGCGGCGATGTATGCTTGATATAGATTACTTTCCACTATCAATCATCATCAAACGATGCGTTTGTTCGAGTATCTTCACCTACAGATATCTTCAATGAATACCATAACGACCCACAGCATGTACACGAGTAATTTGCTTGATTGATCTGCAGCTCCCGTTCAGCATGGAAAGGGCCAACGAAGGGGTCATACCTACTAGCAGGGTTCGATTCAGGTTTCACAGTGGAGCAGAATATCCACCACGACAGTGAACTCTGGGGATATAACAATTACTTACATTTAAGACGAGGACACCGCCGTTCTCCCATCGCGGACCTGCATCTGGGGTCTAAACGGATTTGAGATACTCGAGAAGGAGGACTGGATCAAGAATAATACCCATCCTCACATGTCAGACGTCAGGACAAGGCATACAAGGAAGGATCCGGTCCATTGCTGCATAGGATAGGATAGACCACAAGGTGTAAACTGATTTCAGGTTATTCGAGGCAACTGCCGCCACGGCAGAAGCCTCGAGAGTAAGACTGCACCCGTAGCACTTTTTAAATAAGCCAGTGCATCAACGAATAATCACTGTCGGTATGTCGTTGACAAACTGGCGCTCGAATGTAGCGGGAGAAGGTGATGAACCAGGGATAATGGCGGCGATATGGATGGCAAGGAAAGACGGCGTCGACTAGTGGACATTCACGGGTTTCGCTATACCTGTACAAAGTATCCAGCAGCATCTACATACCGTACATGCACGTCAAACTTTGAACGCAGGCAGAGAACAATCAGCCTGAGGGTTGTTACTAGCTTCTCAACCCCTTGGCCGAGGATATCAGAGTTCAGTCAACTCTTTTGACGTGGCATATCTACTCACCATGCAGTGCGCATTGTTGCGATCGGTGATATGCGTGGCTTGTTGTAGTAGACTCGGACCATTGGTCCCTTCACATATAATCTTTCGAGTAGCCCAGCATCTATCTAGCTTGCTGGGGCAACGAGTAGTTCAATGCACCGATAGGTTCAAATTGATCTCCAACATCTAACACTAATATGAATCAGGTGAGCCGTTCTGGTAAAATATAATTTAAAAAGCCCAAACGACCTGTAAGAGTGGCCGCCCCAGCCAGCCTTCTAAGTTACCATGCACAAGGCGATTCTCGGATCGCGGTTCTGGCGGAAAATGGTTGAACATGGTAACTTATGCCGAGTGCAAATTGCCCACTGTAAACTTTCAGATCAGCTCGGAGTAGTGCTCTACAAAATATAGAGTCACAGGGTCACAATGTTGCTTTTAGCAATTACGTCCACCCCACGTGCAGAATCCTACTTGTTGCCTGGACTTTGGCATGCCTCTTGTTTAACGGTAAGTATACCATGGGGATGCTCCTCATGCTGCACAACTAAAGCCAGAATTTCCCGTAGATTCCCCATGGGCCATGAATAGGGTTCGCGAAGGCCTCTCCCAACTAAAAGTCTGGGAAAACAGTGCCAACGTGACCCTCCTGGAGTCCTTACTTACCCCAATGTCCATACGGTTGGCCTTCCGCATAAAAACATGAAGATGTAATAATAGAACGTGAGTCTCGCAGTTGAATGCAACCCACCCCCAACCTACTGACGCCTTGAACCCCCGGTTTTCAGTAACCATGCCCGATATTATTCATGACGATAAGGCCGTCCCGATGCATGATCATCGGTCGGAAGACTCGATTGAGGACTCTGATCCAGACGCCGAGTTCGGGGGGCACGCTGCCAGAGTTGCTCTGGAGAAGAAATTATTGTGGAAGATCGATCTTCGTATGAGCATCTTGATCGTCATTTACATCCTGAATTATGTACGCATCTCGGTCATATCTCAATTACTTCAGGCTGACACTCCTCTCAGGTCGACCGAAATAATGCAGGGTAAGTTCATGCCCTTCCGTTCAGCCTACCGTTCTGAATTGGTTGTTCTCCAGCGCCGCAAGGCTACGCGGATTCGAGGCAGACTTGAATCTGCAAGGCCAGCAATTCCCTACGCTCCTGTCTATCTTATATGTGGGATACATCATCATGCAAATTCCGTCGTTCGTCACCATCATTTCCTATCTCAATGTACATGTGTCTTTAATGGATCAATGATCGCAGGAACATGTTCCTCAACTGGATCGGCAAACCGTCTATATACTTACCCGCCTGTATGATCGTGTGGGGTATGATCTCCACGTTGACAGGTCCGTTCTCCTTCGTTTCTAATGCGTATACGCACGCGACTCACGGAGGTGATATATAGGCATTACGAAAAAGTGAATAGTTATTCTGGGTATCTAGCTAGGGCCTTGTTGAACATCGTCTTAGCTTCGTTGGTGCGCTGCTCACAAGATTCTTCCTAGGATTCGTGGAGGCGGCTTTCTTCCCGGTACGTCGAAGTAACGATCGCCCTTCGTAAATCTGCCTTTCATTAATCACTGAACACGGTTCTTTCATACCAGGGTGCCCTGTTTTTGCTATCCAAATGGTACACCAGACATGAGATCGGCTTACGGACGGCTATATTGTACTGCGGCAACATCATATCCAACGCATTCGGCTCCTTGATTGCATCTGGGATCCTGAGCGGGATGGATGGCAAACTAGGGCACGCTGCATGGAGGTACGTATCGAACATCGTCAGTTCTCAGTTCATTGACATCTCACACTGCTCGCCAGATGGTTGTTCTACATTGAGGGAGCGCTCACCATGTTCGTCGCAATACTCGCTATCTTCATTCTACCCGACTTCCCCACGACTACACCATGGTTGACGCCTTTGGAACGGCGCCTCGCCATGAAACGCATGGAGGAAGACGTCGGTGTTGGGGACCAAAGCGAGACAGAAATCCCCCTTCCCGGCTCTAACTTAGACAAGGAGGCAAATTCTCAGAACGAAGCCAGTAATCCGCCCATAGGCGGACAATACCACGGTCTATGGCTCGCTATCACCGATTGGAAAGTCTGGTGGCTTGCAGTGGCGTTGACCTCGCAAGTCGTTGCCCTGTCGTTCAATGCCTATTTCCCTACCCTCAACGCAACGATGGGGTTCAACACAACAGTTACTTTATTGCTCTGCGCACCACCATTCGTGTTCACTACGATTGTTGCTTTCTTTCTATCGAGGTGAGTTTCTGAGTAGTTTGAAGAAGAATACTCGACTAATAAGTGAATTAGACATTCTGACAAGACAAACGAGCGGTTCTACCATATCACTTTCTCCATAGGTTTGGGAATTGTTGGGTTTATCATTGCCATCTGCACAATGAATACCGCGGCGCGCTACGTGTCCCTGTGAGTCCCACCGTGTTATTATCTTGACTTGTCACTAAAACACACACGCGCTAGATTTCTAATGGCCCAATCCTACGCTGGCTTCGTCGTTCTGTACGCTTGGATGAGCAACTCATTCCCTCGGCCTCCGTCAAAGCGTGCAGTAGCGCTGGCTTCGATGAACGCGTTCTCTCAGCTAGGAAACATCGCTGGCTCGTATGTATGGCCTCAAGCTTGGGGTCCCACCTACCGCAACTCGTACGGAATATGCATCGCAACGGCGGGGTGCACGATTATTATGTGTTGGATCTTCAGGTGGCATTTGGCGAGGCTGAATCAGCAGGCTGAGCTAGACGAGCAGCGCAGAGGAGTTACGGTCAAGGGCTTCAGGTATATACTGTAATCCGTGAAGCAGTCTCACTCAGCGCGAGTGCGCAGGTGTTTCGATAGTTGTAACATATATTGATTCCATGACTACACGAGTCGTAGCAGTGTAGCATAGCTGATGATACACAATGTTGAAGCAACAGGGTATCTAGTGTATCATCGGCGCGCCCATGGAGATATACAAAACATGTCGTAGGACCGAATGGGGCGGTCCTCAATCGTCATCGTTCTCATCCAATATTGCATATCCTTCCGGTCGTAATATCACACCAACACATCTGAAACATTGCACCTAAAAATGATAATATGCGATCAGAATCGTGTGTTGATTTCGGCGAGCGAGAAGGGCACATACCACTCAGTTACTGTCCACGTCTTGAGAAATCCCTTGCGTGACCTCGTACGTAGTAGGCTACCACCACGGGACGATCGTCACGGGCTTCCATCTGCTCGTAGTCATCATTGCTATGGGCTGCCACTGGTACCCGGCGTACGAAGTCTCGTGGGTGAGCACGAGCGTGGTAGGTCGACCCAGCGTATCCGCGATCGTAATGGCCTGATCGAATTTCAGGTACATCGCGTGCCTCCTCGGCTTCAACATGATCGTTGAAGTAGCGCGAGTCGACGCGAGAGCGGTTCATCTCGCGGCGGGGGATGATGGCCGAGTTGACGAGAGATCCGGCAACAGCGATGGCGATGAGGGTAGCGGCGGTGAATGATACACGCATGTTGATAAGGTGAGTGGGTGAGTGAGGGTGAAGTGAGTGGGTTGTGGAAGGAGGAGGATGAACACAAATTTGAGGGATTCAAATGGGCAAAACGTCAAGTTTTGTGTGAACGAGGGGAGCGAGAACAAGACTAGCTTGTTGTGCTGCGCGACGAGGAGATGAACAAGACTAGCTTGTTTATCGAGGTGAAGACCGAGCTTAGAGAATTGGGAGAGCGAGGGGGAGGGTATATATACTGTTGTCGTCATAGCCTATCCCTTGGCGGCTGATGGGCGACTAATCACGTTTCGAAGGAGCGCAGCTGCTTGGGGTAGGGTGAACTTGGTGAAACGAGGGTGAAACGCACAGAGCGGTGCATGGTGCTGCGTCCGGGAGGGTTATCTTGGGCTATGAAGCTTGAGATTCAGCACCAAGTACGAAGGTGGTTATCAACCATGTGGTCAGTAATCAAAATGGGGGTCCGGGGCAGGGTTCCAACATGTTCCACTGCACATGATGAAGCAGTATAGCTGAAACTGTAGACAGTGCGGGTATAGTGCAACCTATCATTATAAACTCCATCTTAGTTATCTGTCGCGGCGAGAGTAGACTCTCAGTGCGACCTCAACTTCCTGCATCGAGACGGATAGCAAGCAAGACCTAGTGATCTATGAAGAGCTCGGCTCTACATGTCTTTCTCGATTCTGGCTCCAAGAACTGGTGGTTTCTGATCCACGTATGTTGATAGTCTCGAGTAAGTTCTTCGCACATTCACCCTGCATCTCGGCTCAATGGCGTTAGCGAATGGGGCCGACGTCGATGGAGGGTGCTTTGCGAAACCCACCATGGTCATCGGGCAACCCAGTCGAACCAGCCGTGGTTACATGTCGCGCACCGTAAAGGCCCCCCAGCGTAATTATAGCCTCCAACAGCGGGTCCAAAAGCAAGCAAGTCCTGGCTCGTCGCTGTGCGGTCGTGGGTCTTTCTCGACTCAGAATCTGGCTCCAGAACACGCCTACTGATACCTTGAATCTGGTCCAAGGCAGCCTCGAGTATGTCCCTCGGCTCAATGATGTTGATGAACGTTACCAGGCATGACACGTCCGACGTTGGCCTTCGGGCTAAACCCACGGTCATCGGGGCAGCAGAGTAGAGGTCGGCGGAAGCTCGACTGAACGTGGTCAACTCATGGCAATGTCGCACTCCACAACTTCAAGAACAGCACGCCGAGCTAAGTTGGCAAGGAGATGAGTGGGAGTACGTGGGTTTTTACGATTCCACATATGAGGATTGTCAGTCTTGAGGTCGATGAGCGCGGTGGTGAGCTCGTCCCCCCTTCGTGAAGCATTGAAGTTTTGAAGTACAGTGTTCCCGCCGAAGTAGCACTCCGGAACTCACCATCTAGGGATATAGATTTTCCTGGAACCGGTCATTTGAGTTGATCAGTGGACAAAGTTCAGCCTCTGATCGCGCGCACATACCATGATTCCGCCCGGGCCCTGAAAGTCCTTGTTCTCTGAATGGGTTGTCTGATTCCAGCAGTACGGTAGGCGACACGGCGGCGCCTTGCCAGAGGCGAGCGCTCTCGTCATCTTGTACGATCACCTCGACACGCTCCCACTTGGCAACAGCGTGGCCTTTGAGTCGCCTATCATACAAGTCAGTTAAAAGCCTGTTTTTAATTATAAGGCTTCCACGAAGAACAGGAGACGCCATCAGGAACTCGAGTCTACATTCATGGTGTCACGGAATTCCCATGTGCTTGTTGACCTCAGTTCTTCTTCCAGATTTTGAGGAACCGGCCCTTTCCCTCAGGGCGTTGAATCGGCACTTGACTCTTTATAATTCTCTACTATGCACCTCCTGTGATTTCGCGTTTGCCAGACCGTATCCCATAGCAGCCGGCCTCAAGCTTAACGACTCCTCGTGCTGGTATCCAACCTTATCTCTGCATCCCCCTCTCACCTCGACATTGGGTCTGCTGTATGGCGAGGGGCAGCTGGTCGAAGAATTATACAGCAGAATTGAATCCTTGGGCTGCTAGGTTCAACATCAGGTCGCATCTCAGTAAAATCACACTTGGTACGCCCTTGGACTGCATCCCCTTTCAATGCTTTCATCTGAGAACGATCCTATGCAGCCCACATTTTATCTGGTGACACATGTCCTCCAATAAGGTGCGCAACGCGAAGTTAGTTCATCCCGCGATGCCTCTGACACCTGCAGAACAGTCTGTCCGACTTCGAGGCCTACCTCAGATACAAGGTGCGGAGCTTTCTTAACATTGTGAGAGGGGGTGAGTTGCTGAGGCGCCGACACCATCTATAGGAGCACTCCCTGGAAAACCTGCAGTTCATCATATGGTTCCAGGTATGTGCATTTTTGCTAGTCGTCGAATTGAAGTTGCCCCCCTCATTGCCCCCCCTTGCCTTGCCCTCGTCATCTTGCATACCTACTACCCTCACACCCGTCCGCGTTCCCACACGATTATCTCTTTGACCCTGCCTTTATTCGCGAAATCCTTCGGAACCTTCTCCGTTCCTGATTAAGTTCCACCGACGATACTCACATACCTCGTTGATCCAGGATTATCGCAGACGCTTCTTTGCCCTCTCCGAAATCGAGAAAGCGTACAGTCCAGGTCCATCCGCTTCAGACTTCGAGACACCCTCGAGCCTCAGTCACGCAGACGTTGAACGCCGAGCCCTTGACAGTTTCACAAAGCTGCAATGTAGCCATGGCCGATGCCATGTTTCTCGCCACCTGGATTCCCTGTCACCTTCCATCTCACCAAACGCGCGTTCCGAGAATGTTCGCTTAAATCGTTTAACCCCCTTAACAACCACCCTAGCCCCGTGCTCACCCACTCCGTCGCTTCCTTCTTCGCCAGCCACACCGTATACAACTCGACGATTTTCCCTTATTCCCCTATTGTCCGCGTCTCCTCCCTCTGCATTCCATCTTACCTCACCGGGCGTCGCTTTCACGACACCCGATCCAAATAATGGGAACGTTCCACATGGACTGGACCATAACACACTTCCATCATCGCAAACCGGATCCCACGTCGGGCTCCACGAGAATCACACATCACACTGTATACACGACAAGCAACCTTTTCGCGTGGAATGCATGCGTATTGTTGCGACATTCTTTCAGCCCGCCGCCGTGAAAGAACTTCCGCTCGATGAGATCATCCGTGATACTGTGGTGCGAGATCTAACATCAAGTACGCATCCAGACGTGGTAAGAAACTCCGCAAGAACCGCTTCTCGCAATGAAACTGATTGACCGACAAATCAGTTCCTCACTGCTTATGAAGAAATATACCAAATGATAGAGCACACCAGTCTACCTCGATTTTTGGCATTTTCAACTACGAACATTAATCGCCCGAAGCAGTTATTTTGGTGTGTCCGACAGTACTCTCAATGCCTTGCACTAATACTAATGTCATGTCCGATTAGGTATCTTTGTGGCGTTCTTTTCCTCTTGACTAGCGTCGCTTCTGCAGTGGCAATTATCACCATGGTTCCTGACTCCAACTCCTCAAATCGGGCTTGGAGGCTTTTTGCCCTTCCTTGGGCATGGTTTGGGTCAATGCAGATATACGCTGCCTCTATGGGGTGAGCAACCTGATCTACCTTCGCTTCCCTTGCTGATTCTCCCCTTAATGTGGCGTTTAGCTTCTGTAACCAGGTATGGAGCCGAAATGGTGTTCAACTCCATGCCTGGGAGCTCTCAGAGGTCGACGAAGAATCCAAACTCTTCGTTGAGAAGATCATATCAAACGCGACTCACGACGGCTCTTCTGAGCGACATGCACCCCATACCACCCTTGTGATTACCCCCCATTCACGCCCCAACGTCCCTCATGTCCATACACAGCCACGATCCCGTTCCTCCTGTTATACTGATTCCACCATTAACGCTACTACCAACAACATCAGCTCTAGCGTAACGCATAGCGAGCCATGGGCGTCCCAGCCCCACGAATTCGACGAGCCGCTAACACCATACCCACTCCCACCACGCGAGGCAACGTCTACCCTCGACTCACAGACAGTTTCTGTCGTTGCGCCGTTCCTATCGCTTGATCACGAAGACGACAAAACCGGCGATCAGAAAACACCCTCGCGTGAAATCCGCGAAGTCTATCCAGAGTCCCATGATGGGACACTGGCACGCCCACCCATATTTGGCCCAGAGAGGGTCGTTCAGGATGCTAGAATAAAAGCTGCCCATGGTCGAGTGATGAACTCGATCTGGTTGGTAGGGTTCGTGTATGTATTGGTGAGTTTCTCGAATTCTTCTCCGCCCCACCCCTTGTTGTTATGATCAAGCGCTTACCCATGAGCTATGGAAAATAGATTTTCTCGGCCGTCATTTTCTCGGTGCCTAGCCGTGTTCGTTCGTAACTTATTGTCTAATCGATGTTTCCATGTGACGACGCAGGTAGTCTTGTTCTGCACTGTATTTCTGAGATTGTGGGTGTAAAAGTGGCATTAGTGTGCCGTCTGTCTTCTTTATGGGATTCTGGTAGCGCGGTTGACTCCTACGGACAATATATTTGTACCCTCAGACTAGCCTAGCAAGGATGTAGCGTTATAATTTAAAGATATTCATGAACCGAATGAAGGGATCTATTGGGGTTGGCACGATACATAACCACTGGAAATTACACAAGCCGCATAGTAGCTGCTCGTTATGTTTGCATTGGCGCGGAGACTATAGGCCGATATGCTACGGTTGATTCACATACGCTCCAACATGGAGTGGTCTAGAGCCCGATAATTGCGACCATTCTATCTATCTGGACTTCGAAGTACACGAGGATTGAATGATTATCCTCGCCCTGTGGGTTTCTCATAATTGGAACACGGACTTCCCATACCCTGCCTCAGCAGCGGACCCAGAGTGCTGGTATCTGCAAGCAAACTAGCTCAACTGCGTGTGTCAATGATGCTGAGTGTTAAAATATTCACCTCGTCGAGGAGCATCGTTAAGGAACCTCGACCTTCTACTGACTCCTGTCGAGTGAATCTAGAAGTAGATCACGTGAAACAGGGGCTTCGGACTCCAACTAGAACATTGAATTATGTAGGTAGGCCACGTTCACCCAGTGCTTAAGATGGAAGATATACAAAGTGGTATATCTACTAGCAGGTGGTATCATAGTCCGAGGGCCTGGCTTCGAAAAGCACAGGCTGTGGAGTGCGTGAGTTTTGCGACGGTCAGGTAGCTCGAGTCTTGGTGGTTAAAGGCTATTTATGCCGCATCAATGACGAATGATATTGCGCACGACGAAGGCAAATATAAAGCTACTCCATGAAGAATAACCTTGCACACAAGACTGCGCATTCCGTATGAGCTAGGCCTTCATTAATACTCCTGACAAGCCCTCGAGTCTTTCTTACAAGGCCATATAAAAGCTAATTAGAGATCTCCGCTGGCATCGCGCCCCGAAACTATGTTCTCCTTTTAAATTGACACAGCCAGTATCGCCCAAGTGCTCAACGAAACTACGCCATCCAGCAGCCATCGACTAATGTATAAGTATATCGTCAAAAGGCAGACACACCACATGCTTCACGGGTCCTATCATTTACTTCCTAAAACGTCCGGACCGTCGAAGCGGCCTGGCCTCTGAGTCTCCTTCAACAGCTTCTGGGTCTATGTTCGCGGCCTCTCGCTTGCGCTTGTGACCAGGGGCGCGGGGAGGCGATTTCTCCGCTGCATCAGAAGCTACTTCCTCGGCTACATGCTGTTCATCGACGTCTTTACGTTGAGTTGTTTTGCCTTTCCGTTTATTTTCGACTGTCACTTTCGTTGCTTTCTTCTGGGTGGATTTGAGGTTCAGACCGTCCCATCCGCCTCGTTCGGCGAGAAGCTGTATCGTATTCCAGGCCTCCTCAGAAACTCGTTGCACGCTCAGCCTTCCGCGAGTGACTAGATCCATGCCTAACCACCGCATAATTAATAATGAGGGTAAAGAGGATGGTTTTGCTTCTCGCACCCTTGATGGCACTGATGCTGTCTTCCCTGATGTACTCTAGTTCGGGTGGCGGAGTGGTTGAGGGAATATCACCGATGTACCGTAACAGAGCGAGTGGGATAAAATTCTTCGCTCGCTCAACAAATGTCAAGTCGACCATATACCATTTGGGGTTTTCTTTGTCTGTTTTCTGAGTCATTTCGTTAGAGGCTGCCACAGGCTTTGAGGAAGTCGCAGTGTACTGACGGCGTCATAATAAGGGTGTTCTCTGAGCGACGATATTTAACAACGGCCAATTCGACGACATTGAGAGGAACGTACGGATCCCAAGCGGTATCTAGAAAGCGGCGGGATATCAACTCGATGCCGAGTGTTGAACCGCTTTGATCTCACTTACAGTCAGGGTATGCTTCTTTGGAAACCTAGGAACATTTAGTACCAGCTGCGGCCGAGATCAAGTCGGGAGCAACCTTAGCAAGCGCAGCAATACCTGATGAATGTTTATTGATGAATTGCTCCATGAAGTAGTCCCGTGAGCAACGCACCAGGAACCTTGCAATTCGAATGGTAAAATACAGCCTGCACATTACCCAATTAAATGAGTATTCAGTGTCATCAACGACACACAGATTCATACCATGTCCCCGACTTTCATTTCCTTCATGAGATTTCGTGCCTCGTAATTGCGTACGCCCTCCCATGCGGTGGTCTGAATTTTCTCAAAGTCATCTACACTGAACTACCATAGGTCAGCTGCCCGACGCGTCGATCAGGCTTTCACCACTGACCTTTACATCCTTGCCTTTGACTATCCGGGAATCAGGTTCGGCTTTCAAAAGCCAAAACTTAGACATCCTGACGCTCGTGGAATGCTGTGGAGGTGATGGAGAGTACAGAATGGGTTTGGTCGCTGACCGACGTGACGATTGGCCCACAGCGCGCGCCGTCAGGTGACCTAAATACAGCTTTTTACAGCTTTCAATGTTTCAACTCTCAGACAAAGCTGTTGAGGCCTACGCACCAAAATTCGAATACGAAAGAGCTTCAACAGCAAGCAATATTGAATACAGAACGGCTGAAACATAGATGCGAATGGGTCTTGGCCGGTCACGAGCGTGTGATGCCGCGGTAGGTTCGAGGCGGCATGGGCGTCCCCTGATCAAAGTTGGTGCTCCTCCACAAGATTCTCAGAATCCTTTGCTGCGGAGCACCACCACCATCTCACTGCCCCAGAACCCGGTTATATAAGGTCGCGTTCTGCTCAAGGTACCGCCCAAATCCCGTCCCGAGCACCCTCCCTCCGAAGCCGTATCAAATCAAACAATGTCAGGGGCGCACAACGGCGTAGACCGCAAGGACCGTATTCCCTCCCCGAGCGAAGCCTCATCATCTCACTCTCGTGGGAACGTCGTCGACCACCAAGCTCCGAACGGTGAGTTCATTCCATCTCTCCCCCATATTCCATGCAAACACTCTGAGTGTGATTCTTCATGGAAGTGACCGATGATCAACCAGCAGGACCGAGACGCCCTGGCGACGCTAAGACTCATCTGATCAATGTTCAGCCTCTCAAGCGCTCAGAGATGCAGGTCAATTACCTGCCTTGTTTCTTTGTCCTTTGTTCACTGACAGACACGTCCGGGCTCAGCCTTCGTACGCCCAAGACTTAGGAACAGGAGAGGTGCGTTTGTGGTTCTGAATCCGCCTGGAATCCGCGCTAGAATCGCCCTTGAACATGTCTCTTTGTTCCGTGCGATAGGTTACCCACGGCATTTATGGTTCTCTCCTCCAGGGTTTGGGCTCCCTGGTAGGTTTCTGCGGCGCATTCCCGTGCTGCCCATGCCCGAATCCCTTCCGCAACGTTCAGCAAGGTGCGCTCTACGACGGTCAAAAATCCTTTGAACTCGTTCTAACTCCATCTACAGGGTCGGTGGGACTGGTGTCTCGCTTCGGACAGTTCTACAAGTCCGTGGACCCCGGTCTCGTCCAAGTCAACGTTTGCACAGAGTCGCTCCGTATTGTGGATGTCAAGATTCAGATCAGCCCCATTGGCAGGCAGACAGTGATGTTAGCACCCCACCTGCTGCCACATTATTCGTAACTCATCTGCTCTCGTCAGAACTCGTGATAATGTCAATGTCGAGATGTACGTGTCCAGCAGGTGTTCATGCATCATTCACAAATTGACATTCCATTAGCGATTCTGTCATCTACTTCCAAATATGCAACCCCTACCGCGCCGCATTCGGGATTACTGACTTGCGCCAAGCACTTATCGAACGTGCGCAAACAACCCTGCGCCATGTCGTCGGTGCGCGGGCGGTGCAGAGTGTAGTCACTGAACGCGAGGCTATTGCTTTCGAGATCGCCGAAATCGTCGGGGATGTTGCCGACAAATGGGGTGTTGCTATCGAGGGTATCCTCATCAAGGACATAATCTTCTCTGCTGAGGTCTCCGCTTCCCTTTCATCTGCTGCTCAGCAGAAGAGGATTGGAGAGAGTAAAGTCATCGCTGCCCGCGCAGAGGTTGACGCAGCTAGGTTGATGAGACAAGCCGCTGATATCCTTGCATCACCTGCTGCTATGCAAATCCGTCAACTCGAAGCTCGTACGTGGGCATACTTTCACGGCAGCCTCCATATTAACTTAATTCCCTTTCAGTACAACAAATGGCGAAATCTTCCAGCAGCAAAGTTATCTTTGTTCCTATGCAACTTCAGAGCGACGTTGTTGGTCAATTAGCTAATCATCCCGAAGCTGGCTCGTCTTCTATCGTAGCACATGAATCGGGCGAAGGTCTTGGAGCCGTAGGGCGCGCTGGTCTTTTGAGCAGCGTCGCAGATGTATGATCATATCAACCGATCCTCTTTGTTCTCGATGACGTTCTTCGTTCGCCCTTCGTTCGTTCCCCTACTCACTTTATGACTTGACACGCGTTTTGCTCATAGTTTTGTTCGTAGCCTCATATGTTCCTGCTCCTCTCCTGCCCGTAATATAGGCTTTGCCTACCAGCCCTCAGCCTCTTTTTCTGTATGAGTAGGTTTATTTGATTCGACCTCTCGATACCATGTTTGTTTCCGAAGTACTTGTACGCGATTACCACAATGCAACTACTTATATCGTTTGAGTACACTGGCACAATGTAAAATTGAAACGAAAGTACGCGATGTCTCTTTTATCACGTGACTGACTTGTGACCGTTACTTGACCGTCACTCTGTGACGGACTCAATGGTATCCGTCGAGCGAACCAAGAAATCGTTGATTGCGAGCACAAGGCCTATAGTAGAAGGTCCAACCATTCACCGCGCACCAGACTCCCGATGAATCATTATCAAGTAAATGACATTGCATTGGGCAGCCACTTAAAGTTATGAAGGCTGGCGCTGGTGTGACACCAACTAATAGGTAGTGCCCTTCATTTGTCCCTCATATGTGCACAGAAAGTCTCACCATCTCTTGGTCCCCGCAATGGCGATCGTCTCGAACGCTATCAGGACATTGCCCCAGGCGTATAGATCGCTAGCCCGCCTGGCTTTATTCTATCCAGGAGGTGGCGGCCGTCAATGGCATGCCAATTTCTGACCAGCTCTTGTTCTGGCTTTGTGCGAACATACTTCGGCGGACTCAGAGGTCATATGTACAGCAACGGATGCAGCGTTACAACCTACAATCTGGTGCACCGCTTGCCCCTCCGTCACCCACGTTCACTACAACCATCGAACACATGTAACATACCATAGTGGGTGGATACACCACGTCGAATGAGCTCATTAAACTTTGATATACAGGGAAGCAGTCACACAATGATTCAATGATGTGAACGGTTTGATAGGGACCTTCTTGGTCTACATTTGAGCGCGATTCACATAGTCGCACTCTACCCAAGGCGATTGGATGTTTCTTACATGCGGAGAATATTGTGTGGGGTATTGCGAAACCCACGGATGTCCATCGACATCGCCTTCCCTAGCCCTCCATCTATGGTTTACCCCGATGTCGTCGCCATTATTCCTGGTTCATCACCTTCTCCCGCTTCACATGCACACTTGAGCGTCAATTTTCCAATGACATTCGGGCGGTGATCATCCGTAGATGCAATGAGCTGGTGGCGTGTTTTGGACAACACTCCGGGTGCAATATTGCGCTTTCGGTACGCTTCTGCCGTTGCGGCAGTTGAGCAAGTAAGTGATGACCATTTGCTTGGCACACAGCATAGACAACTAATTGAGTAGCCCGAAAGCAGTTGGTCCTTGTTGGTCTATCCTATGTTACAACGCCCATTGAATTGTTTCTTCTGTGTCTTGTCCTGGCGTATGGCATGTGAAGGTTGCCATTGGCCACTGTTCCTGGTTCAGTTCTCGTCAGTCCTCTCGTTTTAGCTGGGTGTCCTCTTAAGTTTTGGGGTAGCCCCAGCCTCCGGGGCCAGTTCCGGCAGGGGAGACGGGCGGTGGCTTCATCTTAGATGTAAGTAAGTCTGTTCATAGATCAAACCATATATCCCCATAGTTGACTATTACAGCGGCTATCCAGCTCCACTGTCAGGACTTTCACTGAAATTTACGCGTACGTCCCTTCGCGGACCTCTGGACATTGAGCTGAAGGCAACTGCAGATCGACGAAGCAAATCCTGCTGTAAGTTGTCATGGTGTTCGTGGACGATATCTACAGGTGTGTACTTCTGAGTTTCTTCCAACAAACAGCCCGTTTGATGATGAATTGATGGTGGAAGCAATCTATATTAAGCACAAATCGCCGCTTCTACCCCACTACTCAACTATGCACAGCGCTTGTACTTACAAGGGGTGTATATAAATCCTCCTGCAAGGAAGGGCGAATATCAGGCACTGCTAAGAAACCATGCGCTTCTCGGGGCTCTTCCTTTACGCGTTGTGCGTTATCGCACAGGCCGTTCATGATGCCCGCGCACCCATCGAACACCTTTCACTTTCTGCTTCGAGCGATGACTTTGCAGAGCTCACGCCTCTCGTCTCTAACCCACTCAGATCGAACAGTGCTAGAGGCGATATGGATCGCAGAGACAATCCCCTCGCAGGGCTTCTTGTCCGACAATCTTGCCCCTCGGGCTGGGGCCTTTGTAATGATGGACGATGCTGCCCTTTGGGTGGTCGATGTTGCGGTGGAGGTAAGACCTTGCGTTTCCTTATCCTCGACTTTTTGTTTTGACCAAAACCAGGCCGTTGCTGCGATGTGGGAAACTTTTGCTACGCCAGTGGCTGCTGTAAGAATAGCGAAACGGGATGTGAAGGGAATTCATGCTGCCCTGCGAACTACAGTTGTTGTTCAGGTAGGCTTCACTCCCCTATATTGAAAGATTTCCGTCGGTTAACAACTCTTACGCCGCAGGAGGAGGATGTTGCCGACCAGGGTCAGTGTGCATGATATGGGGGAGCGATCAATACACTCACTAGCCATTGACTACTCTAGGACCTACTGTGCCGTCGCCAACGGTCGTCGCGGATGTTGCCAAAATGGCAAGATCTGCACTTCTGGAGGCTCAGCCGGTGGTGGTGGCGGCGGCGGCGGAGATGTCACTACTACTCGTCAGTCATCGTTGTTAGCTATGATAGGTAACATTCTCAAAGGTACTTCTCAGGAGCACCCATCCCCGACCCAGCCACACGGACCACTGCCCCTACTACTCGAACCACTGCGGCTACAACACAACCTATTGTCACCTCTGTTGTCCCCTCCCCCACACCAGCACCAGGGTCATCGATTGTCGATATAACTGCCACTGATCCCCGGATAATTTACCGGGGCAGTTGGCAGTCTGTAGCGTCATCGTGCAATTCTTCTTCACAATCAAGAATGGCGACAGAACCTTTCTCGTCTTTCTCCTTGGATTTCCAAGGTAAGAATAACAGACAACTACTTGAGTGTTGCTCAACCTCTTCATTTAGGCAACGCCGTCTATTTGAGCCTCTCGTCAAACAATGCTCGATATATCGTCACGGTTGGCGGACAGACGACGACCTTCGGGGGGTTCGGAAGCCTGGTCATCCCCAGCAATTGCTCCTTAAGCTTTGAACAGGCCGGGTTACCGACCCAGTCAAATACCATTCAAGTTACTGTCAGCGGGTCCTCACTAGACTCTTCCTTAGCTGATGATCAATGGTCCTTTGCCTTGGACAAAATTGTGTAAGTGTAACATATCTTCGACTTCAACGCCTTCCTTCTCGCTGATCACTATTGTACCAGTGTTGCGTCGACAGACCCTGCGGTCACAAGCTCCGCCCGCGCCGCTCAAAGTACTGTGACTGGTCTCAGCGACAACTCTGCTCCAGCATTCAGATGGGCGCCCATCCGCTTAGCCACCGGGGTCGCCGTCGTTTCAGTATTCTTCCTGTTTTAGTCCGATTCCTTCATTCTTTCCTTTTCTGTGATTTCATTACAGTATGCTTATGGATATTTAGGCCTAATTTGAATCACGACCCTTCGCCCTACTGTACGATTTGGTACACGGCAGTCATTGACACCGACTCGGCCGGATCAGCTCTTCTCCCATTGACGCTGAACTGTCTTTCTATTGTCACGACATGATGCAACGAGTAAGAGGGTCGCGACGACGTTGAGTGAATGGTGCTTGTCGGTTGAGGCCTCAGTGCACGGAAGTCATGAATATTAATGTCTGTGAGTGAGTTCAAGGCCTCCTTGTAATACGGGTCGTATGGGTGTCGTGCTACTTCGTCCCATTTGTAGCACTCAGTACGCGTTGTGGTTTTGCAGGGTCGCGCAAGGGCTTGCACAGCCCATGCGGCTGGCTTCAAAGCCTCTGGTGATTGATCTTGATTCAAACATCCGTATTCACAAATTGTCCCAGATCCTCGGAAGCCAGAGGTCCCCAAACTTAGCCCAAACGTTGCTATCTCTCGAGCCTTTGTTTGCATTTGATCATACAATCGATGGGACAGCGGTTACCAGCAGTTACCTAAAGGCCTAACGGTTACATTCAATTCTACAAAAGTGAACACCCGTCCCTGATCACGAGAACGATAGCCTTGCAATGACCCTTCCTCAGATGGAAGCAAAATGAGGGTCGTGCTGGAGGCAGTGAGGACCTTGACCATAAATTTACCTCCCACCAGGCAACCAGCAGTACCAACGCTGGTCACCATGCGTTTCTGGTTGCTTTGTATCTGCTCTGCTTGTGCCCTCGCCCAAGTTGTCGACGATGATGTCCACGTCCCCGTCGAAATCCTAGTCGTATCCAGAACTGGCTCTGACCTGGCGGAGCTCACCCCCCTCACTTTCAAAGCACCCGAAACAAGGATTGGGTTCGGTGATGTGGCTCGCCGCGATCATGTTATTTCGGGGCTGCTCGCTCGCCAATCGTGTCCTTCGGGATATGGCCTATGCAGTGGTGGTGATTGTTGTCCTTTGGGCGGTAGATGTTGCGGTGCCGGTATGTTCACTTCCTCTTTTGGAGTTACGCCCTCCTTAAGGTGATCAGGAACTTGTTGCCCATCGGGAGCTTGGTGTTATGGAGGAGGCTGTTGTAGAAGCGGCGAGAGGGGATGTGAGGACAACTCGTGTTGTAGCGCTGGTTCCAGTTGCTGTTCAGGTAAGGTCGCGCCGAGGGACTTGCTGCTTCTCGCGACATTGACTCGTTTTGCGCAGGAGGGGGATGTTGTCGATCCGGGTAAATAATGCGTGAATCCAACATAAGGTTCTCTTCTGACGTGTGTATCTCTCTCTAGGACTTATTGTGCTGTAGTCAACGGACGTCGCGGGTGCTGCGAGAACGGAAAAATATGCTCTGGTGGGGGTTCCTCAGGGTGTACTTCCTCCGGTTATTCGCAGTGCTCGGGCGAGGATTTCTGCTGCCGTGGGTGCTAAGCTTGTAGTATGTTCGAGGTGACGAGATGCTCACTTGCGATGTTTTAGCTACCGGAGATATCTGTTACCGAGATACCGAAAATAGGCCTAGATGTAGATCTCCTACGTCTGGCGGAGGCGGGGCTACCACAACCAGTAAGCGTGATTTGAGGTATATACGAACTTCTGGCAGATAGTACATCTTACAGCCACGACCCCTCCACCGCCGACAACAACACGAACCACTGAGGCTCCACCCCCTACTACAACGCCTACCACACAAGCTCCTCCTCCTCCTCCTCCCCCTCCCCCTCCCCCAGCTACCACCACAGCTCCCGCGGCACCTCCTCCCCCTGCACCAACGACGGCGCGACCTACTGCTACTGGAGTTCCATCGGGTACTGCGACCTCCGTCGTTCCATCTCCAACGGCGCCTTTAGGTTCATCGCTCGTCGATATATCTGCTACCGATCCACGTATATCATACCAAGGGAGCTGGCAGTCTGTGGATTCTGCGTGCAACTCTTCGTCACAGTCCAGATTAACGACGGCCCCTTACTCGTCGTTCTCTTTGGATTTTGAAGGTAGACAGCAAGCATCTCTGATTGATTGTCATTTGATCTGGAATATCTCATTCAGGCAGCGCGGTCTATCTGAGTCTTGCGGCTAACAACGCGTGGTATACAGTCACTGTCGGCGGACAAACATCGTCATTTGGAGGCTCTGAGAATGCAATCAGTATTGTCCCAAGTAACTGCACTCTCAGCTTTGAACAGAGGAATTTACCGAATCGTCTCAACACCATGGTGGTCTTTATCAACGGCGCCTCCCTAGGAACAACGACAATGAACGATCCTTGGTCCTTTGCGCTGGAAAAGATTGTGTACGTGCTATTTCCTTAGACGTACTGTATTCCGTTTTGCTTATCGCGGTTCAATCAGGGTGGTCGCAGGTGGCAGCTCCACCACAACCAGGACAGGTGCTGCCCAGAGTACAATCAGTGGTATCCTTGCGAACACTTCCCCATCGACATTCGACATACCCTTGGGTTACGTGGCGGTGATCGCCACGGTTCTCCTTTTCCCTGCCTTCTTGATGTTGTAATGCCCTAATGAATTTCCTTCTTAGTTCGATGTTTTTTTTTTGGTTGTCGTCGTACCTTGCTACGAACTTTCTTCCCTCCTGGCTCTGTTGTTGTATGACCCTCGTTGAAATCAATTATTGATACCCAGACTCCCTGAGCTCTCTTCTCCAAGACCACTGGCGAATCTGAGGCATGGAACAAGCATTTAAATACCTAATACATATTGGTATTAACAAAAGAATCCGGTGGTCGTGACAAGGTCGTTACATGAGTTGACAAGAAGCAAATAACCATAATGCATTATACGTGAAAGTGTTCAGACGCCCCACTCTTCGAACCCCCCTCCTATGCCCATCCTGGGCCCCCAACTCTTTGTGAGTGTGCCAACACCCATGCCGGAAGGTCCACCTTCGCCCAATGAAGCTTTACTTGACGAGGCCCTCGTAGGACTTCCCCCGTCGTCGCTCAACGATCCACCGAGCAACCACGTCGCCCACCAACTACGCCCTCTGGTACTTTCGTCCGTCTCTTTGCGACGCGTCTCTCTGCCTTTACCCTTGCTGCCAATCTTCGATCCACCGATGCCAGGGAATCCCTCAGGCAACTCAGCGAAACTAATCCTCTTAGGCGTGGTTCGCCCCGAGCTTCCACCAGGTGAGCCTGGGGTAAGAGGAGTATTCCGGCCTGAGCTCCCGCCTTTTAGAGAAGAGTATCGGGGTGGTGAGGGAGGGCGGGTGGACGATGTATGCTTGGCCTTCGTGTATAGGCGGGATATGGATGCTGTTGCCGTAGATGCACCAGCTTCGACCTTTGGAGGCGGCGAGATGATAAACTGAGGGCGTTTGAGGCGACGGCTGTTAGAGCTACGACTAGTGCTAGAATGCGAGCGTCCAGCTGGGGGTGACGTGGAAGGATGAACATCCAAGATCTTCCGCAGAGAGTCGATTGTCTTCAGTGCCGCTCCGTCGTCTGAAGATGATTCCTCGGTTGGGGGCGTCATACTTCTCTGAATCGACGCTGGGTTGGGAAGATGCAGGGGTTTGGGCGTAGTAGACCTTGAGCGAGACATTGTCGAGTTGTTAGTGGACTCTGCAATCTCACTGCGGGCAAGATCCAGTGGTTTGTTGGGTTCGTTAGATTTGGAAGGTGAGCTTGATCGGCGGGCCGATTTCGGGTTATTCGAAGACGATCGTCGAGATAACGCTGCAGAAAGAAAAGAACTACCAATGAATGACGAGGGCGTTGAAGAGCTAGATTGTCCAGCGCGAGGTCTATAAACAAACGACGAAAGCATATTATAGGCCGGCGTTGATGGGGCCGGCGTGGTATCAGTGACAATGGGGAGATAAGACGTGCTTGCGGATTTGGTGTTATGTGACGACGATGTCGCGGGGTATATGGAATTAGGCTCTGACGGAGAAGGAGAAGTGACGGTCATGGAAGGTGTTTGGCAGTAGGAAGATGATCGGTAGGGAGACGGCGAGTCGCAGTAAGAGCCTGTAAAATGAGATGTTTCGGAGGCGGGAGCCGACCTCACTGTCGGTCCATTGCGTAGGCCTAGCGTCGATGGGATGTGGAATATCGAGGGATCTTCCGTGGACTCGATATACTGGGTCAAAGGCCTGGGGATCGACGCGACAAGCTGATTCCTGCCATTGTGGCTGAGACGCAACTGTGGCGCATCGTCCGAGCGAATAGTCGAGGACGTTGACGGTGCCCGAATGTCCAGCGAAGGTCTGCGTCGATAATGCCTATTTCCCATGATCTCTGATGTGGTTGGCAGGCTCGAACTGATGCTATCCAGCGACCCACGATTATGCCTCTCTCGATGCGCTCGCCTCACAGCACTCCTCCCCAGGCTCCCCTTTAACTCATCACTCTCCGAGCCACTCCCGCCCTCGAACAAGCCCTCCACGTCTCTTCCAATCTCATCCAAGTCCTCAGCCCAACCTCTATGCACCACCTTGTTCCCCCGTATGCGCGACGATAAGCCCAATGCGCGGGCCTCAAGTTCACGGTCGCCGTGGCGTGTATCTGGCGAGGCCAAGATCGTGGACAGACTGGTCTGCGTGCTGATGCTAGACTGTAGCAGGACGTTCGACATCTCCAGCGCGTGTACGCTCCGCTCCAGTAATGCGTCTAGGTAAGGATCCTCTTCTTCGTTCCTTGGCGTCGGCGATGTATGGCTGACGCTACCCCCTCGACTCCTTGTACGCGGTGCTTTAGGGCTGGGGTACTTTCGTTTGTGGCTTGAGCCCGGGCGACGGTAATGCGGTCTGCGAGGCGAGGAATGTGCTGACTGAGAGGAGTAATGCTGTGGCACGTAGACTAAAGTATTGCTGGCTGTATGACTCCCGCTGACTGAAGCCTCCGAGCTCGTATCAGCGTCTCCTTCCTCCGCACTGTCCGGGTAGTCGGGAGGTCGGTCTGATGGTAAAATTGCCTCCAGTTGCTGTTGAGCCCGGGCAGTGTATTCTGGCAGCGTCGTCGTCGTGTCAGAGGAGAGACGAATTGCAGAAAACCTCTTGCGGTGCCTACGCGGTATGCCTGGAGTATCCATTATTAGGGCTTATATCATATATAAATCGTGCGGTGATGGTAGCCGCTGCCGTTCTCGGAGGATTCGAGTCAAGTGGTGGTGGAAAAGGAAAGAGAGTGAGTAAGCAACTTAGTGTGGCCCAATGACAGGTCTCATTCCACATGTTCCACTTTCATTTCCACTGACTCAAACTCATCAAAAGCTCATGTTTATCATCGATAACAAACCCAATAGTATATACACATAAGTAAAGCAGTCGTCTATATCAGATTATCTGGGATATCTAGGGAAAATGTCGTAAAAAATCATGAAGACGTGGGTCCAATAAGAAGAAAAATCAGTTGACGGTAATGGGGCCCTGGGTAACAACGTCAAAAGGCCCAGCAATGCGCTCCAAGCGAAGCTGGATGAGATGATTTCTCAGGTATAAGAAGGGCGCGTAGAATTTCCACGTCGTCCACAAGAAGAACCGGCTATATTGGGCGCCAATCTTGTCATAATCAACTGCGATAACAAAATTAGAACCTTGGAAGTATCCATCAGGGTAAGTAAACGAACCGTTGAGAGCTTGTCGCATGTCTAGCCATGTCTTGGTCGTGTCCGTCAGGATGGCATCCACTTCCCATCTCACAGCCTGGGGCGCATAATCAGCAAAGGTATAACGGTACTGACAGCAAGCACGTACCTCCATCATGTAATGGGGTTCGTTGACAGTCCATACCATCAATTGCTTTCCGGCAGCTTTGCATTCTTTCCTGAATCTTAAAAGTATAGATGTTTAACATTCTTTTGCCGGGCCGCTCCGCCGGGGTGGACTTACCTTTCGCCGTCACCACTGGTGAGGGAGTCAAAGTGCATCGAGAACGCGTCGCAATCGGCCCAGAAGTACTTCCTAGCCACGGTTGTGTCACATCCAATATAAGAACGACGGCAATAAGGTAAGTGACTCTTCGCCGCAGGCAAAAATCGGGGATGCCAGAGGCCAAGGAGGATACGTGGTGCTAGCTTCGTTTCCCAACCGTCGTGTGCCGAAATAATAGTGTGCATTAAGGAGAAAAGTCTATCGGGGTCGTTCTGAGGCTTGACATCGACATTGAATTTGACGTGCTGATTCTCGGGCTAGAGTGGTGCGGTCGCCGTGCGTGTGAGATTTATACGGCAGTGGAGAGGGCGAGAAGGGGGCGTGCGGAGGGGAATGGAAGTAGAATGACTTCTCAGCGTACGGGACCTTTAGAGACGGAGACGTACCTGCATCAACAGGGCCACGGTCTCTGCAAACGTTGGAATAGACTGCTTGGGTTCCTTGACGGTCCGAACATGCTCCATGCCATCCTGCCCGTACCATTCACGGTCCTTGATGAACCCTAATCATCCCACTCAGCAATCATGAAAACATGTGTCACGTCAAGGGAGATAGGCACCCTTGGAGTCAGTCATTCGGGACAAATCTGCGAGCGAGAATTCACATGAATCCACTGCAACACCGACGACGGTGAACTCGAATACTCACCTGGGTCGTGGAACATGATGACAACGTCGTCCTTGGAAACATGGACGTCTGCTGACGGTGGTTACGATCCGAAACAACCAGACAACACGTTGTCTATATGGAATGAATTACCGCTCTCGATGCCCTCTGCACCATCACGCATGGCGGCCTCGAAGCTTGCGAGCGTATTTTCCGGGAAGCGGGAAGAGGCCTGGGGTTGCTCGTCAACTTGACCGTTGAAAATACGGGTCTTGCGTCCTACTCACCCCTCGATGGCCCCAGCAGTCTACAAAGCACCAATGAACATCTTGTCGTTAACTTTGTACGAAATGGAGCATACCGGGTAGTACGCGAGTAGGAGAATCCATTGCAGTCGGGGTTGTGAGAGAACGAGAGTGATGGACAAGACGGCGGTTCAAAAGTGGGCGAACGAAAGAACGGTTAAGTGTGGTAGCACGCGAAGCTTTTATACGCCAGATGCCTTTCCCAGTCAAACGGGTTGACATAAAGGTTATTACTCCTTTTGCTACCCAAATCAAGACCGTACAGGAAAAAGAATGGTGGAGATGAGTGGCGAAAGAATTACTACTTGTATAAATTTAAGGGGCCAAATTCTGTGCCGAGCCACGTATTAATGAGTAAACACGGTCAGGGTGAAACGTTCGCAAGGCGTGCATGCTGATTAGCCCGGGGAAAGGGGATTGCGAATCGAGGTGGCATTAGCGGCAGAGTGCTCAGACGATGCGGAGCGCGACGAAGATATGTTCAGAACAAACGTGGTTGCTCGAACGCGCCTGCGACGAACGCAGTCACGTCCGAGATGCCATTTATATCACCTGTCGAATGAGCAGGCGCACATGGGCGCCATCTTATCCACCGTACAATCCAAAAACCCTAATTCTTACTGATCTCGCATTATTATTATCGATTAGATGTCAATCTACATGTCCTTTAAGCAGGCCGGCCAACAAGCACCATCCCTTCGTCTTCCTCCGTCTCCGTGCCGTTCTCGCTGGCCTCCGACGTCCGCGACCGTGTGGGGGAGGCAGACCGGGCATCTGATGCTGGATCCGTGCTTAGTGATTCGCCAGATCCTCGGCTCCCGCTCACAGAAACGTCTGGAGCATCTCCCAGTCCCAACGTACTTTCCTGCTTCTCCGAGACGGGGGCCTGCGGTGAAGCACCTGACCCCGGCTGTACGGAACTTCCTGCCGCCTTCGACGTCGTACTCGCAGGCGCTTGAGCGGCAGGGACCTTGACCGAGATTTCACGTAATGCCTCCAGCATCTGATCCCGCACGCGCGTCGCTAGACTGTGTACATCACTCGTGGTGAGACCCGTCGTTGGTATAGGTGGCAGAACTAGGAATGTCCGATCAGCACCCTCGGCTTTAGAGTGAACAACGGCGTTTGTAGCGTAATCTGGCCCTTCTTTTCACGGAGCTCAGCACCTCGTTTAAGAGGACGCCTTACACCCAGTGCGAAAATGGGCAGACGGAACAAGCTAACAGCGAAACAGCAATTAGGTACTCACTTCGGATCTTCAGTTTTCCTCCCTCGAATACACCCCGGTGGTACAACCGCCAGTAATTCTCGAACACGACCGGAATAATGGGTACCCCTGCTTGTACAGCGAGATGAAAGCCCCCTTTCTTGAGAGGAAGCATGTCAGGTGCTTCCGATGAATGTCGTGTCCCTTCAGGGAATATCCAGAGTGAGAGCTTTTCGCGTTTAATTTCTTCGCCGGCCGCCTCGAGTGAACGGACAGCGCTAGCACTGTTGCCACGGTTCAACCAAATGGCACCACTCAGTGTCATCCACGGACCCAAGGGAGTAAGTCGAAGCTCTTTCTTTGCGACCATAGCGGCGCGCTGAGGGAACATCCTAACCCCAACCAGCATTAACTCAAACACCTCTTCGAAAGAGAACATCCACTCACCTGCCCAACCCAAGAATATCGAGCATACTCTGATGATTCCCCATCATCACGGCTGGTCTTGTCTGCAGATGCTCCTCGCCCTCTACCTCCCACTCAATGCCCATTAAGCGGCCCGCAGTTGCGTCGAATACCCGAGCTACAACCCAGTTTGCGTCGTATTTGCGTCCGAGGATTGACATGCCGGCAGCGATGAAGATGCTGCAGGTCGCCACTGCAGCCATTGCCCCGAGATAGACACCCAGGCGCGTGTAGTACCGAACCGCTGGTGACCGTGTGCATAGGGAACGAATGATGACGACAGGGAGAGAAATGTAGGCCAACGGCTTGATGATTGACCCCAAGAAAGCCATGGTGGTTGAAGATGTGTTCCGTTCACGTTATGCAAAGGAAAAATAAGTCGTAAGGAAGAGCAACCAGGCTGCTGAATGCCTGGCGGGTCGGCGTTCGGGGTTGCGTTTTCTCTCGGCGGCGCAGTTGGTCGCTGCTTCGCGTAATCCCAGTGTCGCTTTCGTTAACCAAAAGTCGTAGAAGAGAGAAAATTGGGGTTGGGGAACGTTATAAGGAGTCCTGAAACAACGTGATTTGCACAATCCACCGTGAGCGTCAACGTTGCAAGGAACCGAGACGACGTACAATCAGGCCTTCTACTGCGGTGGCAGGCTATAAAATGATAAACAAGAGCCTGGGTGTAGGGTATCGCAAATAATGAGGGAGCCTCAAGGCTCTGGACGATATCGATGAGATGATGGGAACTCCAGATAATAATACGAGTTAAAGAGGAGCGGTGATGCGCCTATCCGACTGAGGGAGTCG
The DNA here is from genome assembly GCA_017499575.1 of Sanguinoderma rugosum. Taxonomy (NCBI): domain Eukaryota; kingdom Fungi; phylum Basidiomycota; class Agaricomycetes; order Polyporales; family Polyporaceae; genus Sanguinoderma; species Sanguinoderma rugosum. The sequence goes on along the minus strand of VTPW01000003.1, from coordinate 1,241,215 downwards.
TTGCGGGGTAACTTCCCAGATCAAAAGAGAAATTTCCGACCGAAAGGCTGGATGAGGTGAGCTCTCCTGATGCTACCGCGATACTAAGACAGAACTTTCCCCGGAGACCCGGTTACACTAGCCAGAGTCTCAATTCGGTCGCAGTGGATACACGGGTTTCGTGATCACGTCGGAGTACTAGCGTCGCAGTAGGCAAACGGGCATGGCTTCCAAACCCTCATCAAAGCGCACTGTTCGCGATACGAAGGGTGCGTTCTCTGTGGGCGTATGAGGTTCAGTCCAGCTCAAAACGGACGCGCAGGTTCGTCCGGGTCCAGTGGCGGCCGCGTAGCCACCGCCACAAAAACCATACGCTCTCCAGTAATACCAGAGGTGGCAGCAGAATCCAAGGCGCAACCAAATGCAGCCGCCCCACAACCCAAGAAGCCGACGCGTCCTGCTACCACATCTCGCCCTGATGTTTCGCGAGGAACGGTTTCGACAACTTCACGCGTCAATCAAAGCGGGAAGCCTACTACTATCAACAGTAGCGGCAGTAGCAGTAATACGAGTGGATTGGGACATGCAAGCACTGCCGCTGCGAGTGCTTCCCAATCAAGGAGTGTTGTACAGTCAAGATCTAAGCTCTTAGGCAATACACGGGGAACGACGGTCACCACGGTAGCAAAACCAACGGCAAAAGCTCCGTCACCGGTCTCAATAAAGACTGCGAAGCCCGTACCAACGCGGACTGCACCATCTGAGAGGATGGTTTCATCAGCGGTGGAGGTGGGTTCACATTATGAAGCCCAGGGTTTCGCAATTCGTACTGAAGTTGTTTATTTAGTCAAAGCAGTCGCATGGCGACGACAAGTCCGCCTCGCGGGCTTCAGGTCCCTTGCGAATTGCAGCGCAGCTATACCCATGGATGTACATGACGTCCACTCTGGAAGCAAGTATGAAAGACGCGGAAGCGTCTGTACAAGTGCGTGAATGGTGTCCCTTTCATGCAACTCACGGACAGAGCAGTATTCGCCGTTTATTAGGCTGCATTCGAGGCCAAAGAAAGGGAGCTCGCTGAACAAGAAGCAGAAATCTCTGATCAACGAATTCGGTTCGAGCTGGAGCGTGTATTGGCGCTGTATGAAGAACTGGGAAAGCCAGAGGTACGTTTGCGTTTATGATGGAATTTCAAATCGTAGTCTCGTTGATTAAAGCCCATATTACCCTGTAGATGCTTGAAGTTCTTCCTTCGATCCTGGGTTCTTTCGCAACTCATGGCCTGAAATGCGAGGAGCTGGCGGCTAAAGCCACGCAGCTCGCTACATCAGCTTCTGGGATCGAACACCTCGATTATCTCGCGCCCATGACTGCATACAACGATCTCCTGGCCGAAATAGGTAAACGTCGTAATTATTTGCGTTTACCTCTCAGCAAATTCATGTTGGCGTTGTTCAGGGACGGCTTACAGTCAGGCAACAGCGCTCCATTCCTCGCTCTCCAAGCTTGCTTCCCAAAATCACGACCGTGCCAGTTCCGGCAACGCACACGATATGTACTGGGACGACCCACGTCTACGCATGACAGCTGCATTTAACGCTATGTCAACGGTCGTACAGACGCGAAACGCAAATTTGGCTACGGCGAAGGACCTGGTCAACGTTCTAAGACAAAATGTTCGCGCACAAATAAAGCTGGCGAGCCTGTCCACAGAATGAAGGCATATACTAGTATGGGGGCGTCACACCCAGGTTGGATCGTGGTCGTACAATGTGCTGCGTGTTTTGATTTGGCTCAGCGCCCCCTGGCCCAGAAACTAACCTACATATAAGTGTTGAACGGGAGCCAGCCGCCCGCGTTCAACGTTCAACAACAGCAACCACCAACCGCCCTTCACTGCACATAGCGATCACATGGTAGATAACCACGGCATTCAACTTGAACATAAACCACGAGCACCAACTCGACAGTGTAAACACACCTCAAGTCCAGGTCGAGGATGCATATATAGACTTGCTACCAACACCCGCCCAGAGGCCAACCAGCATTCCCAATCCTCCCAAACCCCTCACTGTCCCCTCGATCGCCTATGACCTCTGGATCACGAGCGAGACCGCCTTCTTCGTCGGGTGCCACTACGTCCCACTGTCGATCGACCGTATCTCTTCTCGAAGACTCATAGAAAGGCAGGGGCGCCAGTATCGTGTACCGCCGGGATAGATTTCCCGATATCCCTTTTCGCTGGTCTCAGCCTGTCCGAGCCGTGTTGCCTCTGCCTCATGCCGAAGGAGCATTGGTTATGCTGTGGAGAAAGCGCCGTTCTGAGATAACAGGGGAAAGGATGGAGGGGTTATTTGTTAGCGAGGAACAGGTGCGACGCGTGAGGAATGCGGCGCTGCATCTAGGTGACCAGGAGCCTGGGTGGTATCGCGTTGCAGTTCATGATTAGGAGCATCTGACATCGATAGTAGACAGACCTACTGAACAAAGCAACAATCATTATCTGAACCAATATATACATTCACAGTTCTAGGGATCATATATCACACTCAGGCAGTATTTCTCCTATTCTCTTGTAGCCCCTTCGCTGGTCACTGGTTAGGGTAAAACAAGGACCGACTTGACACCCAACCACGAGTCGCCTCAAGAACACGGTCACGGACATCGACACACTGCTAACCCTCGCCCAGAAACCGTCACCCCAAAGAGGAGCGACCACATCTCAAAGCACAAGGAGAGACGCACGTTACGGACTCCTGACCGGAGCAGTTGTGATTCATGACTAGGATAACTAGGTGCAGTAGTAGAGTATAAAGTACATTGTTGGGGGTTCGTGACGTCGTCGAGATGTGTTGAGTGGGTTCTATGATCTACAAGAAGGTCTAGAGTAGCACTACGTCTGGAAAATTAATACTGGAGATGTTTGGTACTTTTACAGCAGTCAGCGTTGGTATGGTTGAAGCCAGGGACTGCCCGGCTTGATAGTCGAAGAGTTTATCTTGCGGCAAACCTCGACTTCGCTCGCAATTGAGCACCAATGCGAGAGAAAATGAACCTTTCATAGCCGTATGAGCCGAAGGCAATGATCATAGGATCGAAGGACTCACGGGAGAGGTGCCATGATTGTGGTCAACCCAGCCAGCAACGCGGTGGCGCCAACGGTACCCAGCCTCCTATACATAGCTGGTGCGAACAGCGGGAACGCGGCAGCGAACGTGCACCTCAGTGCGCTGTTACTTGCCATAGCCGAAGCGGCGATCGGTCGGTAGGCCGTAACGAGGTAGGTAAAGACGGAAGTGTACACGAAGAACATGCCGGTCCCGAATGGAATGGAGGCAATTATGGGGACTATCCAGTGGACTTGGCGGTAGGTGGTGAATGCTAGCCAGTAGAGGCCTGGGTAGCGAGAGTGAGCTGACGGTCCATAAAATGCAAGCAGAGAAGCTTACCTATAGGTACTAAGAATGCACCGACTTTGGCCATGGCTAGCCTACTTTCCGGAGGAGGAATACCATCGTATCTGCTACGGACGAGCGCATAGTGTCTGTGATTTTGTCAGTTTTACCATTGACACATTCTCTCAGGAGTAAACAAACCTATTCCACAGAGGCTGACAAGAGACGCCAATGATCATGCCAAGCCCCATTCCCAAGAAAGTGAGACCAGTCATTTGCATATTGAAACTATGGAGCTCGCCGAATATGATGGGGAAGGCCTGGAATGTGAGATACAGTATACCGAGCAGAAGAGCCGTCCTAGAGAGAGTAGGGTCAATATATGGATCGCGCTAGGGCTGGTGGCACTTACCAAATATTCAACAAAAGCGCCATGCGTTCAAAAATGAGTAGTTCTGAATAAGACCGTTGAGCCATTTGCCAGGGGAAGGTTGGGAAAAGACATACCAAACGGCCTATAGCAGCTTTGGGCAATAGCCTGGAAAATGCTTTTGCCTTGTCTTTCTAAAGGTGCGAAATATTTGGGATCTCCTGTTACCTCACGAAGCCTAAAACATGGGTTAGTTGCCTCAATGTATATGACTGACGCCGTATATACCTTTCAGCCTTCTGCTTGATGATAACTGGTGTGTATGTTTCTGGAACGAACTGTATGTTGATAGTTTTGTTAGTAGCTGATGCCCTCCGTAGGCTCGAACTGGGAGACCTACGAGGAAGATCGCTAAGCACTGGAAGAACACCCAGACGAGAATGATTCTGTATGTCCAGCGCCAATATAGGTTCTGATTGACGAAGCTACCGACTACGTCAGCACACTTGGTATATCCTACCAAACACTGTAATGATATGCTTACCCGCCGATGAGAGGGCCGAGCACTGGTCCTATGAACGGTGACAGAGTATAGACAGCCATCGGACTACACGATAATTAATACTGATAACGCTTTGGCGGTGAGTTACACGTACTTGGCTACTTTGTTGTGTGGAAACAAGTCGCTCACGGTGCCGCCTGCTACGCTGAGGAAGGCTGCACCAGATAGTCCCGTCAGGAAGCGGGATATCAAGTAGGCGGCTGTAACGTACGGTGAGAAATGATTCAGGCAAGTGGAGACGGAGCGTACCAATATTGGGAGCAAAGGCAACGCCCCAAGAAAATGCAAAAAGCAAGCCGAATGAAGCACGGTATATGGGATTTCTTCCATAGACTTCGGATAGAGGGCCAACAAAGAGAGGGCCAATTCCAAGGCCCTCCACAAACAATGATATCGCCAAGATACTGACGGTATGAGAAACGTCGAATTCATCCTCCACTGCTACTTCAGTGAAGGCTGCCTAAGCACAACTCAGGCGTAAGAATATTGCGAAAGCCAGTACGGGAAAGGGACCTACTATTGAAGACATTGAGGTTACACACAACGAGCCTGCGCTAATAATTAGGACCGTCAACCATTTCCGTAACGTAGATAGATTGAGGGGATCTTCTGAAGGCTCCAGAACCACTTCATACGGGTCATTATTGAGATCGTCATGGCCTGTATCAGAAAGGGATTTTAACTGTTTCTCGGCGTCGTGGATGCTTTCCTCAACACCCTTTGGGGAACCCTCAGCGAGCATTGTTGACAAAGGAGACTGTGAGGCCATCAAGGGGATGCGCCGAACAAAGAAGCAGTATGCTGAGCACGTTTGCGCAAACGTGCAGCTTTATATATAAATTGAAATCGATAGTGATGCAAGCCCCGCGGTACCGTACCAACCCGTGAAATTTGCGCCTTACAAAGTGGAGAATTCATCATGCAATGCAAGGGCGTGATTTGTGAGCAGATCAAGATGAACGGAACATGAAGAGGAGGCGTCTAAGGCAGGTCCGCCCGTGCCGCGCAGTGCAGTGTGCCACTCTTGAGTCTTGACTCAATTCAGGATAAAGGTTGTGGCACTGAAGGCCACAGCGTTGACATTCTGTCGCCCTTTGTTACGACAATCAGTGAGTCCTCTTTTTATAAATGACAGCGAAGTGAGACCCGCAAGTATCGTATCTCTCACCACCAGTCAGTGCCACCAACACTCCGTTCATCTCCCCAGAAATCCCGGTCGTCGGACACAACGGAGGACGAGACAGTCAGCTCGATGACTACGCCAAACACGACTCCGAGGAAGGTCCCACATTGCACTAAATGCGGACGACCGAGGGCAGGACACCCTCGTCAAGGTTGTCCCTTCTCGGACTCGCCACAAGCCGCACCAACAACGCCAAAGCAAGCATCGTCCAAGCCAGCTCTTACGGCAGTGATATCTGCTGCGTTTGAAGAACTCCACATCGAACAGGCGACGCCGACGCGGGGGTCATCGTCCAATCCAAAGGAAGCCACTGCCCGTACAGTCATTCGCGGGCGACGCTCGCTGGGGCAGCAAGCCTCGCCGATGCCTAGTAGAGCCGATGAGGAGGATACACAGGCGGCAATACGATCGCGTCGCAAGTCGGCATTGCCAGATCTCGGACCTTCGCAGAGTCTGCAATCGGTGTCAACCACTACCGGAGAGATCCTCGACAAATTGACATTCCTACCGGATGACAGTGAAGACGAGCCTCAAGATGGAGATGCGCCAGCGGCGAAGGAGCTCAAGGAGAAGGTTGTCAGATGGCAGGATACTCTCGCTACGACTCACGCCGCCGCCAAAGGAAAGGGCAAAGGACGAGCATCCATGCCCGGCACGCTGATGACGCCTTCGCCATACTCGAGCATGAATATCAATGAGACCCAGGATACCAAACCCTCGGACCGGCTGACCCAGGAAGCAGTCACTTCTCTCTCGTCTACCGACAGTCAGAGCACAGCCGTACCTCTGACCGGTCTTGTTCGTACTATGAGCATGGAGGAACGGTCTCACTTTGTGGACTTCATCACCAACACTCCCGAGGCTGCACAAGTCTACCGCCTCCCCAAGGCCGATATCCCCGCTATTAAGAAATCGGCAGCGGTGTCGGGTTACTTCGCACTGACGGTCGATATCGTGAATGACAGCCAGGGCGGCGAGCTTGAAGAAGGGTATCTCGTCTTGGGTAAGGACGACCGCGCAGTTCGGCGATTGATGCAGAGCGTGTATTATGATGAACTGAAGAAGTCGGGTGGAGGGAAGTCCTCGTTGAAGGCAGCTGCTGGGGGTGCAGTGGTTGGCGCAGTGGCAACGTTTACAGGTCTTGCTTTCGTTTAACACCAATGTCTTGACAATACCAGCTTCTCTATTATACCATTGATGATGTAGCGACGTAGAACCATAGCCCGTAATTATACAGGTTGATGTTGTAAATACAAGATGAATGTATCACTTCTGAAATTTGTGAGTGCAACGGAAGCCTTGAAACTGTCAGCGTATCCTCTTCCTCGGTGATGCCTCCTGCAAATAAAGTTGGGTAGATGCGGCGTGAACATAACAGAGAAACTTCATACCATCGCCTGGATTTCAGCCTCTAAAGCTCTGGCTTCCTCCTCGAGTTTCTCCCTTTGTTTCTTAAGCATTTGAAGACGGCGAATCTCGAGTTTATGCGTTACATTCGTGCCGATTGCTGGTTTCGCGGGACGCATCTGTACGGCCTCCAGCTACACGCGCAGTCTATCCGGTCACCATCGTTCATCAGGCTGAAGTGACAGATACGTACCTTGGCTTCAAGCACGCTCTCCTTCTTCTGCATCCTCTCCAACCCCTGCTCGGCCCGTTCGATCAGTTCGTTTATTGCGGGTTCAACTTCATCTATCAAATCGGCCTTGTATCTTCTGATCGTCCCTTCGTCCACCAACAAGAAAACCTAGATACTGGAATGGTTAAGTATTCATTCAGAAAGGACGGAGTTGCTGGTACTCTTTCGTTGTCGAGAATACGCGACATGCGTGGTAGATCGCGCGTCCCATCCCGCACAAGTTTCTCAGCCTCGTATGCCTGTAACCGATGCGTTAATATACATCATAGAACGAATATAGGGCACCGACCTCGTCGCAACAATCCTCCAATGCCATTACGCACTCAGCCAGCGCAGCGGGACATGCTGATTGGATATCTCCGCGGTAGATGTCTGGATTGCCTGTGAATATGGACTCCCTAGCTTTGAAGGGGACTCGAGACAGTCGTGATTGCATGGGAGTAGATGGTGAACAGGAGTCGCGGACCGCGACTCCTGGCAGCTCCTGGCACGCGTAAATACCACATGATCAACACGAAGATTTGAATCTCCGCTCATCGAGTATATAAACGGGAAATTTTCATAATTGTTTCCTCAGTGTCCACTCAACCTCTCCGAAGCGTTCAGCCTTCCCGGCATTTTCTATGGCGTTATTTATTTCTGGTTGATGGAGCGAGGCGTTCTCTTCTGGGGGACGTTCACGAGACCAAGCTCATTTTCTTCTGGTTCTCACATTGCCTTTGGTGATACGTCGCTCGGGTTTGGGGTTTGAGTCCACTGTGATGGTGTTGATTCGCTCGGGCTCGGGTGATGGAGGGCTGGAGGTATGGGCGGCACTATATTCTGTAACCGGCCGTATCTTGCTACTATGTGGCACTGACGGTTTGGTGAAACCATAGTGCACACATTCCTTAAAATGATAGATAGATCTTTTTGTAACTCGTTCAACCATCACAATCATTACCCTAGTGCCGAACAAACAATTTGATTTTCCCTTTCCTTTTGTCCATCACATAATGCATCGCAAAGAACAGTTGTGAGCGGGCGGGCAGTGTCCCCGTCGCGCACAGCAATGTCGAGTCACGTGGGCGATCGCCCGAGAGACCCTCGAAACCCAGAACACACAATCTCTCCATCTCAACCTCCATGTCTGCGCAGCACCCATACATCGAGCAAGACAACGCGCCACCGCCAGGCGGAGACGACCTCCCCACGTATGATGACCTAGCTGCTCAGAACGGCCCGAATTCGAGGTTAGATGATTCATACATCCGTACCTTGCTGTTAGCTTATATGGCCCACTGATGGATCTTGAATTAGATTTGGGAGGTGGAGAGGATGGATTGAGAAACGGTGAATTCTTCTCACAACTGGAGCTATACAACGCCCGCTCATGCGTTTACCCGTGTAGTGCTGCCGAACGATATAATGATGTCGGGCCTGACGAGCGCGCTCGGCGAAAGGCAAGAGGATGGGGATTGAACGACTCGGTATGCTATCAGATAATTCACATTCTCACCGGCAATTCTGAAGTCTTGTAAATCACACAGGGGTCTGAGGCTGACGAGCAGCTCGCCGCGTCCGTTCAGTCCAGCCTGAATATCCGCGACAGACAGCTGCCTTCGCTTCCATCTGGTCCAGCTCCGTACCCTCGGCAACAACCACCTCCGTTGCACACACTACCTCAGTTCTATCAACAAAATGTCCTCCCGCCTTCTGATCCATATAGCAATATTCCCCCGCCACCGCCGATCCCAAACCTAAACCTCCATGTACAAACTAATAATTTAGCTTTCCAACCACTCCCATCGCCACCCGCTGCCCCAGAATCTATAGCGCTCCCCTTCGTTAGCCAAAAGCTCCCTCCGACACATCTAAAATTGAACAATTTTGGTTCTCGATTCCTTCCTCACGCGACCGCACCTATAAGATGCCTGTTGCCTTTACCATCGGAGCGTTTGGTCCTTATTGGACACGACGAGGGTCTTTCGGTGCTTGACATGTTTCCTCAAGAATGGAATGAGCTAGGAGGCATCACGATCAAGGGCCCCGATGAAGCTCAATCGAGGGAGATCTGGAGAGGCGAAGGGTAAGCTAGCCACCCCAATGCGACACCAACCAAATAATTTAGCTCTAGGCAGTGTCTATCAAATGTCCATGTTAGAGGTTGAGGACATCGGTGAAGGCACGCCACAAGGTGTTGTACTCGCACTGGTGGGGCCCGACACCAATACTTGTAGCAGAGACCAGGAAGCCACGAGAACACTACGAATGTATAACCTTTCCAGCCTTATTAGTCTAGCAAAATGGGCAGTTTCTCAGAAGGTAGATCGCAATTCTACCTTTCGTGAATGCTTACGCAATTTAATCTACTTAGGGAACGAGGCCACTTGAATTACATAGACCGTCTAATTGGCAGGCTCAACAGTCCCCGCAGAAGCGGCACCGAACCTCGCATAGTCTTGCGAAAGGTTTGCGATCCCTTATTGAACCGCAAAACGCTCCTCCCGCGCAACCGGAGACTTCATCTTCGTCGTATCAACGACTTCTCTCCCCGGTGCCGAACATGCTCAATGTACCCCGAGAATCGACTTCTGGTCGGACCTCCCCAATGAATGGCTCAACTTCGAGTCTCAATAGCAAGGTCAACGGCGGGCCCAGACGGGTGGACTCCGTTGATTCAGGTTGGGATATTGTAGAGGACCTTCCTCTGCGATGGGCAACGGATTATGTCCCTCTTGCATCCCATGGCTCGAGACTAGTAGGAATGTCTGTGCTTTCCTACGCTCTGTGGACCGATGATAAGCTGGATAAGAGAGTTGGGGCAGGAAACGGCGGCCGCATGCTTGCAGTGTCAACCAAGTCAAATATCTTCTTGTACGAAACTCCGAAGGGACAGCGAGCTTTCCATTTCGTAAAGGTTAGCGAATGTTCCGTGGTTTTATCTGGTGTATAGACTGACGCGATGTTGTGATGCTAGGAATTCTATACACCCCTACAACCGCGGGCGGTTACATTCTTCAAACAAAATGTACAAGACCTTTACCGGAGTGCATCTGATGCCCAGTTCTCCCGAGTAGAACCCGGTGGACTGCGTGGTGTGCGGGAACGACGCATTTCTTCGTCTTCCCTTGCATCCCCGTTGAATCGCTCCCTTTCGTACGACACGCAGTTAAGCCTTTTCGTAATATTCGACAAGAAGGCTGGATGGATTCGCTTGGCCGATTCTGCGGTCGGTGAAATAACTCTTCCTGAAGAAGCAGGATCTTCTTCTCCGCCGTCCCATAACCACTCACTCCCATCGCGTGAATCGTTTTCTCCTATTCGACGGTCGCGCATGTCAATGGAGTTCGGATCGCATTCTCCTAAGTGGATTCTACCAGTCAAGTGCGAATTACCATTACCTACTGCCCAGCCGCGCCATATCCCTACTCAAGAGGTCTATCTTGTTACACGCGGAAAACATACTCACATCATGCCGTCCCCCTTACCTTCGAACGTCGCTTCGTGCCCGCCACTGACAACGGTCACTTGGAAAAACGCGCCGAATCATGTTGCCCCCAGAGTCTGCAATCCTGCGGTGATGGGGCTGGACATGGATGATATCCCTCCATATCTCCAGCTAGTCTCGATGTGCGAGGATGGAATCGAGGTGCAGGAAATCCCTCTTTCGTTCTTGAGCTTGGGTAAAGGGAAAGGTAAAGTTACCACTCCACCTGTGGAGAGTATCTGGACGGAAGAGGACGTTGGTGGGAGTACAGGATTCTTGTGTCATGGCGGTCACTGGGATGCATATAGCGAGTATAGTGAATATGGCATGGAAGGATTTGGGGGGATAGCTCCAGGATTCGGCCCTCGATTCCAAGCACATCTCGCTGGTGGGATCACTCGGTCGCTCTCCACCGCCAGCGACATGTCCTTCAACAGTCTGCAAACGGAGGACATCGCATTGCGGTTGAAACAGGAACAAGGCATCTACGGATGGTGCAGAAGAGGTGTTTCGGACTATCGTGTATTCTGGGTTGGTGGTTCGCTTGTACAAGATTTGGACGATGAGGAACAGGACATTTGACCACTTTCTGGATATTTTACCAAAGGAACCTCTTTGATCTCGTATACATATATGCACAATGACTTTTTGTTTATCATATATCATCTCCTTGCATTCATTGCTTTGATGGCGCATCGAATACTGCAGTATTGTACAAAGCTCATACATGGATGAACTGTGGATAAACTGATAATGCATGACATGTCGTTCATTTCGATACAGACTAAGAAGAAATAATTACTGCGCATAAATTGAAAGCAAGATAGCTAAGCCAAAATGTTTACAAGTCCTGGAACGAAACACCGTATCTATGAAGTGGAGAGATTATAAACTATGCCGTCGCGTTATGTGCGCGAGCGTTGGCTGAATTCTGCCCAAAGGAACCCACGTTGGGGGTATTAGGACCTGATGATGGAGCAGAACCCGATGCAAGAGCGTTCAGCCGATGTGGAGATGACTGAGGCTTTCTGATGACTACGAACGACCGCCCCGGTGTCGCCTGCGACGACAAAGGATCCGGGGCGGATTCTTCGTCTGGAGGTGGATCCCGCGAGGGGGTGCCGTCGCTACTGTGCGGCCGATGGCGACGAAGATGATACCACGGCTTCTTCTTGGGTTGCGCCGTATCTGAGTCTTCGTCGTCATCGTCATCGATTCGGTTTTTGGACGATGAAGGAACGGTAAGGACCAAGGCGGAAGCGTCCTCAATTATAGCTGTTTGAGACTTCGTGCGGATATGCGAAATTGGTTGCATGGCACCTGGAGGGAGAGCATGATCTTGATATCTGGCGACGTTGGACAAGGAAGGCGGTGGCGAATCATCATCATCGAACACAGGGAGTGAGCTTCCGCCAGCAGCGTTCTGCGGAGAGCTCGATGATGGAAATGTATGAGTGGACCCAGACGCTGTGATAGCATATGGACTATCGATATGTGCTCGTCCACCGCCTACTCTCGAGAATCCAGACGGTTTGTTCACCGCGGGCGACGGTGTATCCCGAAGTGTACTATAGCCCGGCCGAGGGAACGGCTGCCATGCCCCCATGATGTAACCATTTTCGTCGTCGCTATCCTCTTTGTATGGGCGCAGTGCTTGCTCTGGTTTTAGCACAGATGGGGGTTGTCCCGAATGCATGGAACCCTTCCTCGATCCAGTGCCATCATCATGGGCGCCGAGAACGTTTGGCGGCATATATGACGACCTTTCTGAAGGTGCACCCTCGGATCGGGCAGATTCAGCGGCTTTGTAGCGGTTTCTTCTGGGGCGGCGGCGGCGGCGTCTGCGAGGTCCACAGCAGCCGAGTAGGCCACATGCACCAAGGAGCCCGCTGTCCACGACGTGAGTACTGCGATCAAATGGTATACGACCAAATATCCGTATGGTGGCCTCCAAAAGCTTCACAAGCAACATGGCGACTAGCGCGAGATACACCAGAGCAAGGATGACCAAAATACCATAGGAAACCCAAGCACCTGGGCCCCTGCCTATTGAAATCTGTGTAGGGGATACCGTAAGTATAGATACTCCTGGAGTATCAGAAAATGTATTACGGACCGTTGGCGTGAGAATGACAAGAAGGACAGCAACAACTATTCTTGCGACGCAGAAGAGGAAACTGATTAAACCCATGCTAGCCCCAGTACCCCAAGGTAACCAAATACTAGTCACCAGAGCGGAGACGACTTCGATAACGAGAATTACGATAGCCTGAGCGGTGCCGCTGTTTTGTCCGCATCCGATAGCTACACCGAATGCGATATTAGATGCGAACAACAGACTGGCAAACATTTGTGAGCCGTGCCGGTAGTGGTTGTATAACGGCCCGAGGGAGAGTAGGGTGCGCGTTTCGTCGTAGAGTTTGTTGGTCGTGGTCATCGTGACACGCACAACGAGGAAGGCGGGGATGAGAAGCGACAAGAACGCAAACGAAAGCGCCGCGAGAATGACCGAGGACATGGGGGTTGGTATGTCGGGTCGAGTATGCCGAAGGGTCATTTGATAACAAGAAAATATAGTGATAGGGAGGTGAAATATGACCAGAACTCTGACCAGATTTCCTTGGAGGACGCTACCGTGGAAGGAATTGATATCCTTGCGAATATGGAAGTGAGACCTCCAAAAGCCCTTCCCACTGGTTGTGGAGAGACCGAATCGCGAAGGAGGGCTGAAAAGACCATTTCCACCGTGGCCAGTGAGCGACTTGTTGTCTTCAAGGTTCTGGCCCGTCATGGGGACTGGGGATGAGGCATCCAGTAGATCTTTGCTGGTGTACCCGGGACTGCGAGCGCCAGCCAATCTCGGATGTCCAGGACCATGCTTGGCTACCATGCGAACGAAGAACAATGCGATGTAGTCAACTAACCACACGAAGAAACTTATCACAATTGTCCCGCCAATGATACCAAGGAAGAGCACGAGGCAAATTGAGAAGAGGTCTTGAGGCCTGACACCAACGGAGTACGCGAAAGACTCCATCCCGTGGGAAGCGTTGGTGGGAAGGGTGAATAGAACATTAGGGATCGTGGGGTCGATGTATAGAGGTGAAGAAGGGTCGGAGGTTTGGGCAGCAAATGAAGCGGGGGGATTAAATGGCTGGGTTGACAGAGGGTCCCAATGCGCGCCAGAGCTTGTTACAGTTATATCTGGGAAGGATTGGTTACTGTGCATCAATATTATTTGTTTACAGATCACACGTACTATATGTTAAAGTCGACCACGCCGTCTGGGTCAACAGAGGGTCTACAACAGAGTTAGCGCATTGATTCGAGTGATTGATTAGATGCACTAACAAACGAATTGAGGCCATTCAACGGCAACCATGGCCAACACGGCACACCACTGCGTATGGAAGAATATGTCACGGAGGGAGGGCGTACCTTCCACACAAAGTATTAGGAATCGTCAAATGATGCACCGTCGAGACTCACAGAAGCGAAGAAGTGCTGGTGATGTCGCTAACCGCTCCCCGCTGATGGCACTAGCTAGAATGAAGCCCGCACTCTGAGCTCTTGACCAAATGCCCTTGTCCGGCCGTTTCACTCCTCTGTTCCACGCAGACGCAATCCTAGCAATCCCTACGACGAGCCAGTACGCCAGCGCAAGCCCTACTGTCATCCAGAATATCGCCACGGCTTCTCCGTACGGTGATGATTCTGTGGGCTCCAAAGGTGTAGCCGACACGTCCAAACAAATGAGTTCGTTACTAGATTCGTCTACCGCGCGCAGCCGAGTCGTAAGAGTGGTAAGGTCGCGGTTGTCTCCCCATATCACAGGTGATCCAAACGCAAAGGGTCCTGCGGCAAGAGGGCAATACGACGCATTCTCCGCAGGAAGAGGTTGGGCATTTGGTGGACGGAGAGGATTACAGAACCAGGTTGCGTTCGAGAACACACCCAATGTCAGGACGGTTGTCGCCGTGAAGAGTGTCGCTGTTTATAGCGACAGATAAGTTGTCCAGGCGGGAGCACGAGGACAGCCCTGGTTGGGAAACATGATGTAACTCACATAAACTTGAACTAGATGATCCCACTATTTCCTGGGGGTTTTCGCCAAATATTGTGAGATTTAAGCCTGTTTTCGACTGCCCGTCGATGCCTCGAACGACTTGACCGTAAACCGTGGACACCGTCAATTTGCGTGCTCCATCGCCCGAAAAGCAATCAGTAAAAGGTAGACTTGCGGGATCTGCTTGGACGACGACCGCCGAGAAAAGGAGGAAAGTAAGGAGATTCATGAAGAGAGAATGTGATGTTGTCTTCATCTCTGACAGCGACAAAGCTAAGCCGGACGTCGCTGTCGTCGATACACTTGGAGTGTGGGCCGAAAGGAGGATTGATTTTGCCGCACCGCATGGCCAACAGTATCCGCTTAAGCGCCCAAAGTTGTGGCCGAACGGCGAAGACATGATTGGCCGCGCACCAGCTCGACGCTCGTTCACTGGTTGGCAAAAGCTTCATACAATCCATATGTAACTGAAATGGTGCACAGAGCCTTTCTGCCAGTTGAATGAACACCAAGCTTGATGTTCAAGTTGGGACAAAGTTGGGAACAGCGCACGCTCGAGCTATCGCCATCTTGAATCATTTCCATCATTGACTCCCTTCTCCTTGCTCTGGTCATCGCAAGCAGCTATGAAGTACCTAACACGAAAACGGCCGAACTGTACTCGGCCCCCTTCTCAACCAGGGGAAGTACAGGAGCTGCGAAAGTGATCTTTCGACCATGACTCAAATCGTCAACATATTCACCTTTGGGATGCTTAATTTGTCGCTCAAGGATGAGAGTGAATGATTAGAGTTCCTGTCGTTAAAGGTCCAAATTTTGGAGTAAAGCAATCATCGACGTAAACTGAAGTCCGAAGGTCAGTGTGCATACAAAGAAAGAAAACAAAATTATAACAACAAATCTGTAGTTGTATCGGTGGTGTACAGAACAACATTGTCCCGAGCAAGTAGCAAAGAAATACATATTGTTACACTGTATCATACGTCGTTAGTTTTCCTCTGACACCCGGTCGCCGGGCATATTAATAGCTTCGGAATAAAATACGTGAAAAATATGTCCAGCATACCGTACGGACCAAAAGAACCTAGACCAAGTAACACACAGAGACTACTTCCTCATACTAGCCGGCGAATACGTATCTCGTGGTGGAGGGGGCACTGAGCGCACAGTGACAACAGTCTGCGGGGTGCTGGAAGCGGCGAAGCCGAGAACCATCTTGTTCGACAACGACAGGAAATCGAGGTGTGCACCTAGGCGGAAGCCATCGGATTTCCATACTCGGTGGTAGATGTAGGAATCGGTGAAGGGGAGCGTGTAGTGGCCGACGGGGCCAGGTTCGGTGGGGAAAGGCGCTAGGGAACGAACCCAGATACGGATTCTGTGCGAAGCACCAGCAGGTGTGGACGTCATGGGTACGGAACTGACCGAGGAATACTGTGATTAAGGATTATAAGAGAAGAGAAGCGAGGAGACGCACTATATGGTAAACGTTATCCTTCTGGGATCGCAATCTAGTTTCAGTAGAAGATCCTGAACGACCGTAGCGCCTACGCCTCCCGCATCATATTCTATGTTGTACGAATACGTCTTGTCAGATTTCTGCTTCCAACTATCGAACCAGCGTCAATCAAACTCGATCATGGACCACGGAATGGAGAGCCTTTAATACGCACGAAACGGTAAATGTGACGGGTGCCTTGCCGACATACGATTGATAGATTTGACTGTTCGCATTTGCTGTCTTAAGGCGCGCAAACGAAGCATCGGCAATAGAGTTAAAGTCGAGATCCTTGCCTACGAACAGCTCATCGTCCGCGAATATCCGGTGACTGATGCTTTGCGTTCGAAGCCACACGCGCAACGACCACAGGGAGCCTACAGGTAAGCTTGATTTACCAGGGAACACACTATGAAAAGAGGGAGCCTCGAGGTTAGAATGTGCAGCAACCCAATGCAACGTGTATGCCGCAACTCACAAGACGACGAAATCCAGAGTTCTCGGGTCAATAGACAGCCTAAGCTTCGTTGGTTCGCAAATCTGGCGCTCGATCTGATTGATTTTGAGGGAGAGATGGAAGTTGTAGTCGCCCGCTTCAGGTCTTCCATTGACTGGCTCGACACTTTCACACAATGACGCTTCAGAATCACAGAACTCACTCTTAATTGACATAGAACTTACGAGATTATAAATTGTATGGGCGTCGAACCGGCCACTAGGTTGTAAGTGTATACATACTGTTCGAGACGTGTTGGTAGCCGTCTGACGCTGATGTGCAGTTCCGGCGGCCGCAGTTAGCTATCACTCGGGCTTTGTCATTTTATGATGAATGCCCACCTGAGTGGCTGAGGTGGATCGTCGAAGGGGGACTGCCATCGAAGGCTTGCAGATCTGCTGTTGCTAGTGCTAATGACCGCAAAATCAATTGCCCACGCCAATATACGTGACACAGTGCATCAACGTACCTGCGACTCACTGCTACATCATAATCGGGACAAGCGTCGTCCTCAACGTAGGGATTCATGTCTTCAACTAAGGTCATTAGTTCGGGTTCGTAAGGCCGCATGAAAGAAAGAAGAGAGAGCTAGAAAAACAGAGAGCTAAACGTATACACAAACATGGGAGAGCGCTCGAAACGAGCACAAGGCCGTGTACCAAGGGACTGAGATCACTGACACACTCCAAACGGTAATACAGGCGCCACGCCGCATGTACAAGGATCGCGGACCGTGTCCCAAATCCTTAGAATGGGAATGTTCACTTCCAGAAAACATGTGTACCTGGCTTTGACGCTGTTACAGAGAGATTATCTCGGACAAAGGGTCTCGTCGGCTACTAGCAAGGCAAGACAATGGAATAGAGGGAGCTGACCCTCTCCATTGAACAACTGTTGGTTGCTGAATGTGACACCATTGTATCCCAGATTAGCAAGCGAGAGAAGTAGTTGAAACAGATAGACCAATATCCGGGGACCCCTGTGAGGCAAGTCGGAAACAGGAGAACGGTGTCACTCTATTTTTGTCCCGAATGATCAACCAAATCAGCGAAGACGGAAGTATTGTGTGGATAATATAGTTACACCGACAAATACCAGAGACAATGATAAACCAACCGTTGACTGCCTAATTTCCATCAAGCATTGCTTGTAGCACAGCTTTGACAGCGAGAGCATTTGCTCTCCCTCTCGTAGTTTTCATGACATGACCCACAATTTTGTTGAGGACATTGACATTCCCCGCCTGATAAGCGACAACTTCAGCGGGCATCTGAGAGATGGAGGCCCGACAGATAGCGGTAAGGTCCATGTCTCCCGCAGGGGGTGCTGTACCTGCGCTCGAAACCTGATCGTCAGTCCGAAGAGCGATGAGATCGAGCTTATGAGCAAGCTGTTTGGGTGATTCCTCCGATGGGTTGTGTAGGGTGTGTCGAAGCAGGCTCTTGCCGGAAGTACCTAAAATAAGCCAGGGGATAGGTAAGATAGAGCACGGGTAAAATGTATAAGGACTACGCACGAGTGATGATGTTGCCTTGCACCATATCTATCAATTCAGCGAGCCACGACGAAGGCACACGCTGCGCTGTAAACGTTTCATGACGGGCGGATAGTTGTCCAACTAACTCGTGAATTATCCTTTGCATTTTCAGACACTTGTCGCCCACGAGGGAGGATAAATCAGCGCACCAATTCAAAACCACTTTCGGATCGCGTGGTTTCCCCTTCGCTCCTTGGCCATGGTCTTGACAGATGTTCTCGAAGTATCTCACTGCGCCAGCCGAGGAAGGGCCCGCAGTCTCACCATCAAATGGGATGTCCTTCTCTGCATCGAGGGCGAGAAGAATCTCGACGTCCCGTGGATGTAGGGAATACTGCTTCTGAAGACGAGAACGAGTAATACCAGGTAATTCCGGCATCGTCTCACGTATATTTTGGATTTGCGTCTGAGGGACAAACCATCAGACCCGACAAATGAACGTGTGGGTATAACACTTACTTCAGTGATATGAAGCGTACCCAGGTTCATATCAGGCATGTAGCGATAATCTGGCGCATCCTCTTTGCTTCGTAATTTGAACGTCTCGAACGTCTGTTCGGAAAATCCACGCGTTTCTTGTGGGACGGACGAAGACGAGTCCAAAATGTCTATATGACGGCGTATCTCGCTAGCTTGAAAAGGCAAGAATACATTAGATAGGCAATGGGGTTTACGAAAAGGGCATACAAAGTGCGGACATCATGAATTTGACACTATTGAGGTTCTTGATCTCACACCGAGTACCTGGGGGCAAACCAGGGCGGTTGACGGACACGTTCACATCGCACCTCAGAGAGCCCTTGGAATGAAGGTCGTTGAGTGTTGCCAAAGAACAAGTTCGCTGCACTTACCTGCTCCATATTACCATCGCTTGCCCCGACTGCCCGCAACAAACTTTGTAAAGAACGAACATACAATGCAGCCTCCTCCGGGGACCTCATATCTGGCTCAGAGACGATCTCCATAAGCCCCATGCCGGCTCTGTTGAGGTCTATGAGTGTTTCACGCCTGCGAGGATCGAATATGGACTTGGCAGTGTCCTAATATCGTAATCATGAGCTATGCAGATATAATGGAGACATAGCAGGTTACAGTACTTGCTCTAGCTGGATTTGTTTGATCCTCACAGGAACAGCTGCTTCGGTAGGGAGAACAAGGCGACCTCCTATGGCGAAGGGGGCTTCATCGCCGTCAATAACATGCTAATGTGACGACGGGCAAGCTCACAATAATGCTGTGTGATCTGGTAACCGGCTGGTAGATCGGGGTAGAAATAGTGCTTTCTATCAAAGGTTGAACGCGATTGGATGTTGGAGTTCAGAGCCAAAGCAACGCGAGTAGCAAGTGCAACACATTGTACGTTCAATCTCTATTACTTAGATTAGGGCTTGTACCGGACAACGATGGTTGAGCTACATACTGGCAGTGTGCCAGGGAACGCGGCGTCGAACGGAGAGACGCAGGTGTTCGGAAGGTTCCTGGTGAGGGGAACTGTTGTTTCTGAGGAGCATATTTAATGAGGAACCCCGGGATACTTGCCGTGAAGTTGCACACACCAGAGAAAAGCTTGCGACGCGACTTGATTTGGGCGTGAACCTCAATGCCTATTATGATTTGCCATCCTGGCCATCGTTTGTCTTCTTGATGGGAACGAACCGAGCTAAAACACCGTCGAGATGTAGAGAATAGGCCGTGACTGCATGAGCGCAGGCAAAGCACCATGAAAGTTCGCTTCTAATAGAGTTGCTTCCCGGACGGACGAAGTTGCCTTTGGCGCCCGTGGAACCGATGGGTTGACCTAGGGGTTAGGAGAGGATTGTTCCTTGTCTGTAACGTCGACGTCTCGGGGTTGATGATAGCTTGAAGACGGTATGCTGGCATACGTACTACCCTGAGATAGCATCAATATGTCCAATCTTATTCAATATATTGTAACAGCTTCTAATTTCTTTTCGGGACCATTTGAACTGTACACAACAAATACAAGTACGCATCTTGTTGTTTTACAACGATGTTTCTGACTTCTGTTTATTGTTATTTCTACACTTGGACTTTGGACGAGAGAAATTCAGACCACTCCTTCTCACCCCATGAGCTGGAAACTTCGTTCGCGACGAGGCCATCCCAAAGCACGGTAGGCGATACATGGATACCATTCTGCCTAGAAAATTTGACTACGAGATGGCTGTGAGCATCCATAGAATGACTCGGAATGACGATTCTACCTACTTGTATATTTCAAGTCGTCAGTGACGGCCACGCCGCCATTTGGGGAGGATTTGAGCTTCAGGAGTTCCTTGAATTCTTCAACTTTATTGGCGGGGATAACTTCCGCCGCGAGGTTCGCAAGGCTTTCTCGGATTTGTAGAGGAGTGAGGGTCGACGTAGGAATATCGAAGTATTCCCCTTGGCGTTTGAAGAGCTTATGATAATATCGGTCATATGCCTGGGGGTATATATTGCGCATACTCACAGCGAGACTGAAGGCCCAAAAGTGTTCTGGAGAAACCCGCAGAACCTTCACGAATTGATGAGCAACTAATCGCTGAGGAATGTAAGGTCAAATGTGGAGTATTTACAGCCAGCCCAGCCTCATGAGTAAATGTAGACGAGCCGTGCCATGGCTGAACTTGTGGTCGAAAGATAGCCTTCACTTTCCCCTCGTACTTTCCCCCTGGTTGGAAAAGGGGCCTGAGCACGGTCTCAATCGCGCCTGACATTTTCGCGCTGAATGGGCAGACATAATCAACTACATAGCCGCGATAAGTGCGCATATAATCAATCCAAATCATGGTACTCAACGGAAAATCTCAAGGGTATGGGGCGCTTCGTAGCTGCCGGCAATGACCAGAGGTCGAAGAGTGGGTTGGAGAGCCATCGGGTGCGGCAAGGTTGGGGGCAAAGATGATACAGATGATTGTTGCAAGATAGTAGATGATGATGCGAGCTAAAGGGCATGTCGCAATGCTGAGCAAGCTCACTATCAGTAACGGCGTTCGCCGTTACTGGACGCGTCAACATCAACAAATAGCTCGGTCACCGAGATATGAACCAGGAGGTAACTTCGATCGCTGCTATCATCTCTATCAGTCAGCTTTCGGCGTTTCGCTTTTCTGACGGCAGTCATGGCCGCCCTCGCTCTTGAGTCGGTCGTGAAACTTTCCTCAGGTGCGTGACCCAAGCGTGACCAACTGGTACCAGCTTTGAGGGCCCACAAAAATCGTGTTTTGATAATAGATTACACGATGCCCCTTCTTGGTTTCGGGGTGTACCAGAATTATGAAACCAAGGCTTCCGTATTGGAAGCATTTAAAGCAGGATATAGGTACTCATCATCTTGCGTCCGGGGCCTACAATCTGATTGTCATCGCGACTTAGACATATCGATTCTGCTCAAGTATATCGTAATGAAGCTCACGTTGGGGCCGCAGTACATGAATCCGGCCTACCCAGAGAAGATTTATTTATCAGTAAGTCATAGCACGCCTCCGAATTAGTAAACTGACGCTTGAAGCTTAGCGACCAAGGTTGTAAGCAAAAATCATGGCTATGAAAAGACCCTGTCTGGAGTCGATGAGTCATTGAAGAAGTTCGGCTTCGGTAAGTTAAACGTTCACAACCTTTTTGTCCGTTCACAGATCTTTCTGGTAAAATTCACAGACTACATCGACCTGTTCCTCATTCACGACCCCTTTTCCGGGAAGGACCTCCGGTTGGCGACCTGGAAGGCTCTAATTGAAGCCAGAAATGCTGGGAAGATACGAAGCATAGGCGTGTCCAATTTGTACGTGACATTTCGTATCTAAGTCAGGCATCCTCTTGCTATGTCACACCGTTGCTCCAGCTCCGACAAACATCTAGAAGAGATACGTGACCATGGTCTCGAAATGCCGTCAGTCAACCAGATAGAAGTTCGTCTTTTAAACGCAATTTCATGGCGGGACTCCCATTTACGTGACTTATGTGCAGCTACATCCGTTCTGTCAACAGAAACCCATTGTGGAATATTGTCGGAAGCATGCGATTGTCGTACAAGCATATTGCCCGATCCTTCGCGGTAGGATGGACCACGAAGTAATCCAGGAAATCGCAAAGAAGGTAACTGAATCGCTATCCTCAGACGTTCATGTGGCTAATGTTGTATCTAGCACGCTAGGGATCCGGCTCAAATTCTGATCCGTTGGTCTCTACAACGCGGGTGGGCACCAAAGCATGCACGGACCTCTCCGTCAATACTTACAAACCATCTACCGCATAGATTTGTACCCCTCCCAAAGAGCGCGACTCCCGAGCGCATCCATTCCAATGCACAAGTGTATGATTTTTTGTTAGATGAAGATGACATGAAGAAGCTCGACTCATTGGATCGGGGTGCTGATGGAGCGATTAGCTGGAACCCCGTTGGTGCTCCATGAATCAGGTATAATCAAGCTTTGTTCAGTCATTCTGAGTATCACTTCTCCTCGTCTAAAGTATGTCGTCAGTGGTCTCTCCCTGCGTTGCTCAGGGTCGCCGTATACTAATAAGATCATTTCACAGACATTCTCAGCCACTAAATATATTGTGAATACATTTGTCAAAAATTTGAATGACACGTTATGGCGAGTCTCTCATTTTTGAAGCCATTTGGCGAAGAAACAGTAAGGCTACTGCAAATACTGACATCTCCACGGACTTGCCGGAGCCGGAGTTAGCTGACAAGGCTACGCCTGCGCACTCACAAAAACATCAACTTTGGATGTCTGAACCGTTGGAATGGTCTCGAATTATCTCAGCATTATCCTTGGATATACTATCACTCTGGAGACATAACTGTGCAATTTTGACATAGCTACTTCAACGCGGGAGATTGCAGCACTTGACATCACTACATCACTGAATCAATTCCATAGGTATTGTGACCAGGCTCTCACACTCTGTGCCGTATGCTTCTGCGGCCTCTCCAAAGTTTCCACATGCTTAGTTAGCCAATGGAATTCTGTTCAGCCTTCATGATGACACACCGGCGAAAATTTCGCACCTAAAATGCGGTTCTTCACGACATAGGCGGACATGTGCTCTTAAATCACGGCCACAATCCCTTACGTGCTTGAACGGACTAGAATCCAAGTAACAGTATTCAGTAGGAACGGCCAAGGTCCATTCATATCAATCCTTACTTTATCCTTTTGAAGTGTTGTCATGTAGTTTTCCACAACTTACTAAAGCCCGCATTCTCAGCGTTCGCCGCTGTCTGGAAAGACGCCACTTCTCCCGCTCTGAACATAGATTACACAATCTGGAACACTTTCCATTCGATCAACCCGGGGAGCTCAGGATAGCCCCTGGCAAACACCGCTCGAGATAGTGTGTATACAAGATTGAATCTCGCATCGTTCTTCAATGATATCTTTGCTGAGCTTCTCTTTTGCGGCCCCTTGAAACATGAACGACAGTTTTCGAGTGTTTGAATGTATCCACAGCTCCCACCTCTTGCCTACAATGTCCATATTCGATGGACTTCAGATCTATTGATTCGCCACTATTCTCGCCGGTCCGTCACAGGCTCGACGAGCAGGTGTAGCAGTGCTGCCTTCGGTAGCCGAGGGACAGTTAATGAGTAGGATTCTCATGCGTGAACTTCTTCCGGATTGTGAGAACGAAGCCATATCGGCTCTTAACGAGTCGCGTGGGACCTACTACATGCAGTGTACGTAGGCAGTAACGGCGCAAAGAGTGTTGCGCCGCCGAGAGTATACCCTGTGATGAATCGAAGCAGTGCATGACTTCAACTCCTCTCGCGGTCGCGGTTATCTCTGTCTCTCTCGTCGTATCTGTCACGCCGTCTGGCGGGGGAAGCAGACCGGGGTGGAGTCCTGCGCAATGAGGAGTGTCGACCATGCGGGGAGTTACTTCGAGACCTGGGTCTTTTCCTCGACGGCGGGCTCCGAGATCTATCCCGTCCTTCACGAGGCCGTCCAAGGGAACTCAGTAGCGCTTCCACGCCCCTCATTCCATCCGAGGTCTGCTTCCGTGCTTTCTTCTCTTTTTTACGTGCCTTCCTAGCACGCCGTTCCTCCGGTGTCTCGTCTTTGCGTTTGTCTTTGGATTTCTTCTTCTTCGGCTTCTTCGATGCCTTCTCTTCCCTCCACTTCGCAAGGAGGAAGTCACGCATGGGGTCTTCTGGATCTATATCAGGACCGGATTCAGACGAATCGGACGCTGCGGCATCGTCTACGGTGATAAACATACATCAGCCATGAGTTGTAGTTAGAGCATATGCAAGACTTGCCGAGAATGAGCTGTGGCTTCGCATTCAAACTTTGTTCCTCAGCTTCCACCCATTCACCATCGTCTCCCTTGGCTTTCGGTTGTTTGTAGTTCTTCACATGGTCAACACGCAATGTCTTCTCCAGCACTTGGGCCCCATTTAGATTGTCAACCGCGAGGACCGTAGAACGCTGGTCTTCGTACATGAGGAATGCAAAGCCTCTCGGTTTACCGGTCTCTTTGTCTCGCGGCATATTCACATCCATGACTTCCCCATACCTTATACATATAAGGTATCAGCGATAGTGGATAGTGGTATAATATGAAGAGGCCTTACTGCGAGAATATTGTTATAACATCCCCTTCCGTGAGTTCAAAGTTGAGACCGCCAATGAAGATGTACGCAGAATCTAGACAAAGTTCAATGAGCTTCAGCGTTCGCGCAGAGTGGGGAACTCCCACTTTTATATTCGTCGTGCCATGATGCACTACTCCCGAGCTTCAGCTCAAGTTCATTTATTCGGCTGATCTCTCTGACTACACTTCAGGGATACAACGTTCAGAAATTTGAGTAGAATGCGTGAATGATGTCTCACCTACTTCATGACTGCTGTGGCCGCTCTCCACAACTTACTGGTCTGCGCGTTAGAATGACTAGATGAACTTTCTCACGATACTGCAGGTCTCAAAATTTTTAGTCTACACAACACCTTCATCCTACGATGCCATCCTTCTCATTGCCACCAATTAACGACAACCCGGATGGAAGCTGGGGACCTTCATCGTCAAATCTGCCCGAGCAGTTCAAATTTAAGGATATTCCCTATGCGCCATATTCAAAAGCAGACAAACTAGGCCGATTTGCTGATTGGAATGACCCCTCAGCGGACAATCGTCCAGCAGCCGTTGGACTTCCCTCTACTCAAAATACTCGTGGTGGAGGACCTGGTGGCCGACGGAGAGATGGCGCCACAGTCTTTGGAAGCGGCACTGCAAGCGCCTTCGCATACTTCCATGTTGAGGATGAATCCTCCTTCTCACTTGTAGACAATAAAACTGCTGCGCCGCGCAGAGGTGGTGGCTTCGCGAGAGGAAGGGGAGGGAACCGAGGGAACGCTACTTGGAGCGGACGTGGCAATCCCAGAGGTGGCCGTGGAGGTGCTGGTGGACGAGGAAACTTCAATCAGCGAGGAGGGAGACGGGGAGGCTGGAGGGACTGGGAGAAGGTAGTTTTGTTCTTCATATTGTGTCGTATAGATCATTCATACTTGATCCTCAGACTGGTCGCACTCGCGAGTCGTCCGTGGTCATTTCTCCTCAATGGTCGATGCTGGAAGAGATCGAATTCCATCGACTGGCCAAATTGCGTCTCGAAGTCGATGCACCAGAGGATATGTATGTTTCTCGTCCTATTCTCCATTGTTTCTGTCTGACATTTGCCGTTTCTAGTGATTCTTACGGCCGTCTGTTCCCCTACGAGAAGTCATACGATCGAATCACCACTAAGACAGAACGCCCCCTGCAGTTAATAGATCGCATCAAATACAACACCACTACTTCTGATGACCCCGTCATACAGCAGGTAAGACTCGGTGCCTTAAATCTTGCTCGTATTTGATGAGAGGCATCCTTCTTAGTTGGCGAGCAAGGGCACTGCGACGGTGTATGCCACGGATGTTATTTTGAGTGTTCTGATGTGCGCACCTCGATCTGTGTATCCCTGGGACATTGTTATCGTCCGTGAGGGAAACAATCTATTCTTCGACAAGCGAGACGGGGGCCCATTCGACACCGTTACTGTGAACGAAAATGCCTCTGATCCACCCCAGGACCCAACACCGCCCAACCCTAATAATCCCACAGAGAAAACAGCGGTCCCAGAGACGCCATCCATCAATTCAGCAACCTCACTGTCTCTGGAAGCAACGTACATTAATCAAAACTTCAGTTTCCAAGCTGTATCCGAGAACCCCCCGCCTCCCGCTGTTGATTTTGCGCACCCGAACCCTTTCTATGGGCCTGATGAGACCGATCCGTTGGCTTCGTGTGGATATCGGTACCGCGTATTCGACTTGGGTATCACAGAAGACGAAGACATCAAGATCTGTGTTCGAACCGAAGTCGACGCCTACTCGCCAGGCCAAGGCAATCCGCGTGATGGTCAAGGTCTCGTAACAATCCGTGCCCTCAATGAATTTGATCCCCGTGCACAGGGTGCCGGTGGGGCCCCCGACTGGCGGTCAAAGCTGGATTCCCAGCGAGGTGCCGTCGTTGCCACGGAGATGAAGAATAACAGTTGCAAGCTTGCGAAATGGGCTGTCCAGAGTGTTCTTGCGGGTGCGGACCTCATGAAGATAGGGTATGTTTGGCAGTTCTATTCATTTAGTGGTCTTCTGTTGGTCCTCACTGACAGACGTGCTTGACAGATACATATCGCGTGCGAATCCTCGCGATCCCTCTCGACATATCATCCTGAGTACAGCCTCTATGCGCCCCACTGATTTCGCTGGTCAATTGGGTGTCTCTCTCGCCAACGGCTGGGGTATCGTTCGCACGGTTACCGACCTGTGCATGAAGATGCCTGAAGGAAAATATGTCCTGGTGAAGGATCCTAACAAGGTAAGCGGGAACTCAATCACCATACCGTCATGATATTTCATATTCATATTTCTTCTCAAGCCTGTTATTCGGTTGTACGCTGTCCCACTTGGCACATTTACTGCGGAAGAAGAGGACGGCGAACCCTCTGAGGACGAAGGAGAGAGCAACTGACCGTGTCCAGACTTACGAGCCAAATGTCTCCCACTGATGAACTTCATGTAGAAATAAATACATGAAACACTGATACATTACTGACAGCCCCGAGAATCAGGAAGTCTGCGTCTGAGAACTCAGCAAAGTCTCAACGGCTGTTTCTATGTTGGAGCTACAAACCCAAAATCAGCAAGGAAAGTTGGCAACAAACGATCGGCTGCTAACGTACCTGCGCTGCAGAGCCGCAACAATCACATCCCGGTCAAGATCAGGAAACATGGTAGAGACTTGAACGACCTCTGCATCCGTAGGGACACGGATGCCTGCATTAGCACGATCCGTTCTGCCCGTTAATTCATTAACCCATTCTCGCATCACGGATGGGCCAGTAGTCGCAGCAGCCTCGCTACTAGGTGAGGCACTGTCGCCCGTCGTAGTACCACCTTGCTCCGAGCGTCTTGCTGTCGTCACAACTTCTTCTCGCAAAAGCGTCTCCGCAGAATTGCTAGCCCCAACTGCTGGGGTCGTCGCTACGCCATCAGGAAGGGCAAGGTTTGACCGTCGCTGGGGACGCGTTGTGCCAATTAGCGGTCGCAGATAGTTCCTGGCGAACAACACCACTTGCGGTGATACACGGTACGCCTTTAGGTTAGCAATGTCCGACCGATATAGTATCCCCGTTAAAACGCCAACGAGGGCTGAAGCTCCAGAGCCTGGGAGGTGGCTTAACGCTAGCTGCAATTTTGTTCAGCCCCGTTAGTTGCAATTAAGGTGGTAAGTACGGATGGGTACCTGTAATGCGAGGACATAGGTGAAACTTTTGTTGTTCAATGGTATGCCGAAGATGCGAAATTGATACACAAACGGCACGCTGCGCGAATATTGATAGAGTATGTTGAATACGAGCGCTGAGGGACCGGAGGGGATATAATTAAGGCCAACTCGATGGAACAGAATCAATGCAACGAATTCCAAGATTGTCGATACGAACAGCGACGCAAGGATAAAAGACTGAACGAATGGAGTAGTGTCAATGTCATAAAATTACAGCACAAAACATCAAGGAGTAACTCACTGCAAATTTGATGGAGCCAAAGCGCCGTTCAATGACCACTCCCGTTGAGTACAGTATCAAGACAGCCAGGAAGAGGTCACTGGAGTTTGAAAACGCGAAGTGATGTAAGCCCAATCGCCAATACTAGCATCATCGTGTCTGATTCAGGTTTGCGTTGGTCCAAATAGCAAGTACGAGCGACGTACTTGATGGTGACGAGAAAGGTGCGGCACGAGCTGAAGTTTTCAGTTCTGTGAGCAGCGATTGGTGGGCATGCAGGAGTTCTACCGACCTGGAGATGGAAGTAGTGCTTCACATCGAACAGTCCAACAGTGATTGACGACAGGGAACAGCCCACTATTAGACCTTTAAGTCCCAATGTCCGTCAGTACAGCCATCCTGCTCATACGGATCCTCTGCGCACCTTTGGAAACGGGAGCATGCTCAAATGACATGAGTCTAAGTGTAGTAACGAAGGGCCACAACAGTCGGCCAGCTAACTCAGGAAAGCTAATCCTGGTGGGAAATTACGTAATGGCTTCCGACAGAAAGATTCGATGCTAACTCATTGAAAGCTATGTCTTCTTCCTCATCGCCGTCGATGTCGCAGCAGCCATCCAAATGGGCTGTATGTCCGTTTCTAGCCTCTTTATCGACCGCACTGAATCCTGTATAGCTCCTTATCAGTGGGCCACACAGGAGGCGACACTGGCGCTGCACTGGTATGCACATCGTCTGACTGAGCTCCATGCCACTTACGGCACTAATATTCGGAAGTCGGGCGATCCTGGGACTCTGAACTCTGTCTGTCGTACCCGTATACGATGCAGGGGCACTACCATACAGATGATCTGTCCCCTGCGCGTTCACCAAATTGAGCATTGGGGCCCTACCCCGGCGTTAGCAAATGTGAAAAGCATCGTGCTTGTCGTTCCCTCTTGAGCCGACTCTGGTACTCTGGCTAGTACGCGTCCAGATCTTGCGCACTCGGGGCTTTCCCAAGCAAGTCGCCAATACAATTCCAGTATACTCCGACATACTGCCTTTGGTACGAACTCAAAGCGTACTAAAGGAATGGCAAGAGGGACCCACACAGTCGATTTCAGTAGGGGTGAGCCAATGGCTTGCTAGTTCTCCCCAGAAATTTGTAAACCTATCTATTTACCCATTAGCCTACCTCCGAGGATTGGACGAGGTGCACGCCCTGACCTTGGAGAGTCTAGAGATAGTAGTCAGCTGTCCCATGACGCGTGCCACCCCATGTGCCTACAATCCGTGTCGGCAGACCATATGGGTGCATTACCCCCTCTACAAGCTTCAAGGCGAATAGCGTTATCGTTGACTTTGGGTTTAGCGCGCGGCATGAAGACGCGAAGGGTGGTGGGTGGAGGCCTCTTTGTTCCCTCACCGCGCTCGGCAAGTCTTCTAACCCACATGGCTCTGCCCGCTCTACCTGCGCCCATTCTCTCATGCCCCGCCCTCTTTCTGGAAGAAACACGAACCAAGAAACCTAAAAATATGTCATTGCGCTTCCCAGAGCCTAGTATTTTCAACAGGTGCCTCCCCATACGCCAGTGTCATTGTCCGGGCCTTGGAGTATGCTTTGTACATACCGATCGATAGGAACTCACTTCCCGACGGTTACCTCCATATGTCATGCTGCCACTCAATAGCCTTCTCATGTACTTATCTTGGGCTTTCTCCTCGTCCGCGCGGTCTTGTTCGGCTGGTCTCATGGCAAATGCCTTCCTAATGAATGTACGTTCCTCCAGTCGAGTCGAGTCTTGTTTGTCTAGTTCCACTCCCTTCTGCGCAGCACCATTGGCGTAGCCTCGACGCTAAGTAAGGGCACCGTGCTTAGCTTCTAATTGAATGGCTATACACCCGTAGCTCCCACTCTAATTTTGTCACGTCATGGTTTCATGGTTGAACTTTAGGTCCACGAGCTCCTGTGAGGACGGACGAAGCGATATCGACAGAGTCCGCCGATACCCAATATCTATACACGTTTTCCGACGACCCCGGTTAACGCATTAGTTCGGAAGCTACCCCTCTTGTTCCTGACTCGAATCTCGTACAACCAACCCTCCCGCCAGTAC
This sequence comes from Sanguinoderma rugosum, assembly GCA_017499575.1. NCBI lineage: Eukaryota > Fungi > Basidiomycota > Agaricomycetes > Polyporales > Polyporaceae > Sanguinoderma > Sanguinoderma rugosum. The sequence continues at coordinate 1,210,865 of VTPW01000003.1, read as the reverse complement.
TCGGGAATAGGACGACTAGCCATCACCAGTTACTCTAATATCACTCGATTCGTTCCACCTCTCGGAGTGCCTTGGACCGAGTAGAGGCGCTCAGCGCGCCCAGAGTTGGGCCACCCTAACTGGGATTACACCGGCGTATACCCGTTACGCCTATGTTCATTCTCGTCAAGTGGATAACGCTGTTAGGTCACTAGCAACCTTCTCTGGGTCGACCCTTGGTCACACACATCCTGTATTTCCGCTTCGCTAGGGTACTGTGTCATCGTTGGATCTGGACCTGGCGTCCTCGAGCGCAGAAATAACTTCGTCATGAGCTTCTTCTTGGGAGAATGCCATAGAATACGTGATTATGGGCAAGGCTACCATGTCTGGCAATACAGGTGCTAGCAAAAGGGGCACGGGCCGCAGTCACGGGCCATGCCTCCCTTCACAAGTATATGTTCTGTGCCCAATGCTGTCCTATGACGTTCGCAGAAACGCATTGTGAGTGGTGAAAATTGCACAAGTCCCTCCAGGCCTCAGTAAAGTTTTTTACATACACAGACCTGTTACATTTCGCCTCCACCTCGCCGAAGCGCCAGGGGCTGCGCGAGGGAGAAGTCTCCATATCCCTTCCCGTTTCAGTTAATATGGGCTTTCCCCTACTATCAGACTAACAGGCTTCTGTGGCTTGCAGTAGAAGCTCAGTCATTTGGCGGCGGCGGTATTGAAACAAAATTGGTCATAGTGTGCCTCATGTAGTCCGACTCTGTAATGGGTATGGGCGTGGTCTATCGGAATATGAGCACGATCGGAGGAGACATTCTGCAGAGGTTGCCCAGATACGGATACCTCGTTGGTCAAGAGGCGGTAACAAACGACTGAGATAATTCAGAGGTTAGATAAGATCCAAATCTGGTTATTCAGGGTTGTGTACAGGAAACTTCCGTAACATGCTTTCGGGGTCCTGCTTCCCCGCATCGAGTACTAGATCTGAGCAAATGTTTACGCGTATTTATTTCAAGTGCGCTCACTCGGCCGGCAAATCCGTCAGGTTAGAGTCACTTAGCGTCACATTTGTGTGACACGTCTCCCACTGCAATATGAGTGTTTCGGTACAGAACATGGAGGAGGCGGCAGCAATCGCGACAGAATACATTTCAAGTGAGCAATTTTCTGTGCTTTTGCTCGGCGACAAGCCTTCGATCGAGAATGACTTGCTATCGTGACTACACCCTGCTGCACCCTGCTGCTCATTGTGGCGTCGGGCCCTTCCAAGTGCCTCCCCTTGCATTATTATATATGTTTCATCTCGAGCCGTCGACCTCATTTTCGACCTTTGTCAAATTATCTCTATCACAGGCATCGACAATCTACCAAATGAAGTCCACCACATCCTTCAAGAGATTCGCCACAAAGATATGCGCTACCAAGGTTAGTTTAGCCCTTTCTTTTTTAAAATGACCTGTCTACTTGGTTGCATGGCGACTGGCCTTCAGTACGCTGTCGCAGACCACATGTACTACCCAATATGGCCGCGAATTCAATATTGATTCACATTGTCCGTAGAGATTCAGCAGGAGCTGTCGCGGGATCAAGCTAGGTTCATTCGTCATTCCCTAAGGCATCCGTCGCCATCGGCGAACACGCCTGGCAGCGTGTCTGCTACGTCGCCGACGGTAGATTCACCTGTCGGGCAAACGCCTACCGGCACCAACGGGAGTTCGAGGCTTCTCATCCCATCTAAGGTAGAGAATGCATACGCGGAACTCAACCAACTCGCGGAGGAGAAGATCGCGCTTTCACAGCGAATTATTGAAGTCCTAGCTCGGTCGAGAGCTAGACTTGACTTCGATCTTGCCAAAGTGCGTGCTCTCCAAGGAGAGAGCGAGATCCCGAACACCAGGTCATACCAACCGTACAGCGGTGCAAGTACTCCTCTACCTATTGTCGACTCCATAACTCTCAGTGCTCCTCCCTCCCTTGGCCTTGGCGAGAATCTCAGAAATTCTTTGCTTGCTCCAGATGTGCTTCCCCTGAGTCCAGCTGCGACCGCTGCCGCGATGGGAAGCGTCCCGAAAAGTAAGCTTTCGCTCAAATACAATTTTTTAAATTCAATTCATCTTGCCTGGTCTGGACTTGGGCATATTTCTCTACCGAAGTGCCACCTGGTACTCATTACCAACTGCAGAGCGTCGGATAGCCGTGACCAACTCCATCAAGCTTCCTAGCCCCATCCCACAGGCATCTAGCGTTGGCGCATCATCTGCGTCCTCTAGGTCACGCCTGTCTCGGCAAGCCCATATACCGCGTCCTCCGGATGAGGATGTACTCGAGCTGGACATTGACCCTGACGCCGAGGGGGACGAGGACCTCGAGGCCGACGATGCAGAAGACACTACCATCTATTGTTTCTGTCAAAAGACGGGTGCCGGGGAGGTAAGTCGCCCTCCAGCGTTCCGAGTCTCTAGCCCTGCGTCGCTTCCCTGTCTCGTTTGCTATCTTGCTGTTGCAATGTTGGGATAAAGCAACAAGGCGTATTTGTACCCTTTTCTCAGCCCTTTGCGCGTTGGCCTTCTAGCTATGAGTCGCTTGCTTTGTGGCGTGGAAGGTTTTCCCGTTTATCCCCAGCCCTTGCTTTGTAGCGATCACGCGCGTCTTCTTTCGCCTATGCGGCTTCTCCACCTCGCATTCTTCTTCTCTTCTCTATTTTCCCTCGGCAATTTGGTACTGACGCTACCTGTTCCACTAAAACTCCACCCATTCTCTAGATGATGATAGGCTGCGACAATCCAAGCTGTTCATACCAATGGGTAAGTTTCATTCGTGGTCTACATTTCCAACTGTCAGTTAGCCTCGTCCCTCGTTCAATGTTCGTCATGGGCCTAGTTTTGCCCTCCTTATCATCGCACCGGAGGTTCAGGCCTAAATTCCCCGCACCAATAACGCCGAGATCCTTTCAGCTATATTGTGGCGGTATAATTCTCCCTCCCCAACGCAAATACTTCCATATAGCGGATGATGACATTGCAGTCCATCGGCTTTCCTCGTTTCCTTCTCATCGACTATCTTCATGCGAAAAAACCTTGTACTGATTGGTTTTACTTTTTCCCATCCTTCGCACGGTACGAAAGTTCCATATCTCGTGCGTTGGTGTAAAGCAACCCCTTCCGGACAAATGGTATTGTCCGGAGTGCAAGAGCAAGGGGGCAGGTGCTCCTGGTCGAAAGGGGAGGAAGAAGACGTCGTGAGGAGGAGCTCAGACGTTTACGCTGCCTTTGCCCCTTGCCTCTCCTGCAATTCATAACATACTAAAGCCTTGCGGAACGTTTGCTCCCTTCAGCGTCTAGGTTGTCTTTTTTCGTCGCTGATGTGTACCCCTGTGTCATGGTATCGGTCATCCTGTAACGCGAAGAAGTTCTTCTATGTGGTACACACTCTTCATGAATGCCTTATCTGTTGTCTAGCCCCCACAACGCGTACCTCTTATGTAAATGAGATTGGATTCCATTCATTGTCTTGTGCTGTTCCATGCCGAGGACGCATTTCGGCACTGTCATCGCCTCTGTGACCGGGCTTCTTCACTAGCGTTTAAATCCTTTACCAGGAGCCAACAGCGAGCTGCGGCGTATTGCATTCCGGTGTTAATACCGTTACGAAGAGCATTGTCGTGCACACACGTTCTTAGCTCTAGCATTTCAGCGACAACCCCGGAGATAGGGGCCTTTAGGACTACTTCCATCTTCTTTGGGCCCCCAAAGCACTTGCTTGCCCCAGCCTTCTCTGGCTTAGATGAAAGAACATCCTCCACGCATACTTCTCGCAGAAGCTCCGTCTGCGTACATAAGCGACACGCGGGCCCGGAGAAATTGAAAGCAAAATTGACCATCCTCACGGTACTTGGACATCGGAGCTTTCACGCTTTGGGAGGTCATGTATACTTCTTTGACCTCGGAATCGCAAGCACCTGAAAGGCTGATCACGGAAGAGACAGGATCTTGGCGAATTGCATTCCGTTAGCGGCGGTATTTGACAACGAAAGCTTCTAGAGACAAGTATCTGCATATGTGCGGTGTCTATGTATTAACGACACGATGGGCGGTTTCGCAGCACCGATGACAGTGCTGCTTCTCCACCGAACTCATAGGCTTTCCACGAGGAGGGTCCCAGGAGTCTGACAGACACCGCTCTATCATCTTCTGGCGGCGAAATGTTAGGTTTCCAGCGCTATTAGAGGCCCTCCGCGCCTCCTCACTCTGGGGAACGGAGAACCGATTTCAAGAAGATGGACGGTGAGAAGCTTTGCTCTGAAACCGTTCCACTTGGACGCCCGCAGTCCTGGGAGTACCTTATTGAGGCTTCTTCTGAGCGCCCACCCACTCTGACGAGGAATCCAGTTATTGGGCGCACTGCAGTGCCTTTCGATGGTCATCAGCTTGTTCTCGGCCAATGACGGCAATGTCACCCTCAGGGTCAGGCTACGCAGGAATATCCCTCCCGCGGAGAAGACACTTCGCATTTCGACCGTGCTACGATGCCGTGATAGAGATCAGCTACAGAATGTCCGTTTCACCCGTCTCGTCTCGTCTCAATTACACGATCGCATCAAGGTTGCCCGAGTAGTAGGCATAGTATATCCAACACTGTCGACATACTAGGTTGCTTCCTCTTAGAGGTCAGTCCAGCACAGCATTGATCACCTTCTATGATGAACTCAACGTATGAACTAACTCAACATCAGTTACATGGATATCAACTTACTCAGAAGCACGAAGCTCCCGTGTCAGTCCACAACACCAGACAACGCCACGCTACATTTACCTCCAGCGAACTTGTGCCAAATGCATCCGAGGAACCGTTCGATCATTCCTACTCGGCTAAATGCGCCACATTCCCACGGATAGCCCCGCACGCGCAGGCTCCGGCAAACGATAGAGATTCAAATACCGACGTCGGCATCCTCCCCTGAGTCGAAATGTTAGAAGCTCGGATACAGCATTGATTGTTGGTTAGGACCTGTTAGGGTTCAGGTTTTGGTTAGAGTCCGGGTTAGAGTTCGGGTTAGTGTTAAGGTTCAGGTTCGGTTAGGCTTCGGGTTTGGGTATATTCAGTTTTCTTTGAGCGAGTACTGGGAGGAGTACTTGTTTCTTTTCAAGCGGCGCTCAAGTAACTCCTTCCTGATTAGGCTTTATCTACATCTTATCGCCTGCGCCGTCCCGGTAAGGCAAGCGACGGAGTAATCAGCATTATTCAGCGGGTGCTTTCCTTTTTAGTCTCTGCCGAGTAGGAGTGATCGAAGTATGACTCAATGCATCCGAGTTGAGCTTTCGATATCGATAATCTCTAGCCGCCACATATGACACGTACTCCGCTACAACTCTGCCGTATCTCTAAAAAATTCCACGCTGGTTCCGATTGCAATTACTCGAATTTCCACTTTCGACCATAAGCACGCATTACTTGCCCACGTCAAACGAAACCTATTCCCAGAGCGTTCAACTCTAAATTATCCGACGGTTTTTGACGACCGTGTAGTAGTACCCACCGTTGTGGTGAGAAATAATAGGGAGCAGTGGGTGGCAACCCAAGTACGTTTGGCGTTTCAGATTGAACTACCCCCTTTCCCCCTATTCACTAGATACTCCACGATGGTGGTTGGTCAGTCTATCTTTGGTCGTTGTTCGTAACAGCAGCGGAGAAAACTGCCAGACGCCTTGGCTCCCATAGTACTCAACGTCGAGGCATTGGCAATTTGGCATTGACGTTCGTATTCAATTGGCAGAGACGGAAGCATTCCAAGGTGTCTCTTATGGAGTATCTGCGATTGTATGGGCCCTGTATGGCGAGGCCTCTGTGCCGGGTACGATAGCCCGCGATCTGGATGCCCGACGTCGGTAAACGTGTCTCGCGCGTCGCTAAAAGCAATCGTCGCCGCTCTCCACATGCTCTTTTTACTCCCCCTCCACATGTACCGAGCCATGAAAGGTGCCTGATTGTCTAACTATATCCCCTCTACTGCTCTCCCTCCAATCCCGTTGGGCTGTCGCATGCCGCGTCGCCTCTCGGAGACCCGAATTCCTCCAAAGGATTACCAAAGGCGTGGATTTTACCAATGTCAAGTAGCCTAACAACATCCGTGTCTGGCTGTGCATTGAAACGCGTGGGCTCTGCACTTGGATACTACTCAAGCTCAAGCTCAACTTGGAGAGGCGGAGGACTCCTGTGTTTGCCGCCGGTCCATCTGCGGGCAGATACGTCCATAGTACAAGTCACATACGGTAAGCGGCGACTCACCGAAGCTTCATTTAATTAATTCCGTGCCACACTTGCACAGCGTTTCAGCCTGTTGACACCCGACTCAATAAGCTTTCGGCTTCGATTCTCACTTTCCACCAGATTATTACAGGTTATTACAGGCTCGCTCTCCATTATCCTCCCCGATCGCGGCGTTCAATACTCGATGCATGCCAGTGGCAGCACCATGCGAGCGTAAACCACTCACTAGGGGTAATTGGCAGTTGCTTCGGTCAAATTCACACACAGGAGCCGTGGAAAATGCGGGAATATAAGAACGCACTTCTGCGGATGTAATATGCCATGAAACGCGAAGCTCTGCACATAACTTCAAATTCAATGATATGTCGATATCGAGACTCAGAGTCAAGAAAGATATCAGAACCTTTCGCTGCAGGCAGTGATTACCGCACGGTATACGGTGCATCTTATCAATTAATAATTCCCCGTTGGCACTACCTAGCGGAAGATTTGATCCTAGCTGTGATCCAGAGGCTTGATGATTACTTACAAGCATGCCCCAGGAGCCCGAACATGAAACGCCTAGCATACCAATCTCCCATATGCATCCGTAGTTGCCATTTAAGGCCTTGATAGCCCACTCCCCCTCATGAAGTTGCCGTACTACTTCTTCCAGTAAATCATACTAACGCAGCCTCCGCCGGAACGACTCGGATCTGCTGTACTCTTGCTCTCAAGCTTTGAAACGTCCACTCTCCGCCAAGGGGCAGCTCCCAAGGTTATTCGAACAAGGGTTCATGGGGGACTAGCACCTCAGTATCGTGGTACCCACGAATAAGCGAGATAGTACAGCTGCGCAGCGCATTTGTAGCCGTCCCAGGTTAATGGGACATACATATAGCGGCTCGGACCCACGGCGGTCGACTGGGAAGTAAATACAAGGCTGCCAACGTATAGCCAATTCGGTTGCCTGGATATCTTGAAAGCGACGGCTAGCTGGGCGGCTGCCACTGAGCGCCATAGCGCTGGCCCCCGACGGGGTGACTCCGCCCCTAGGCGGCCAGGTACTTCCGGGAGGAAGCAACACCGTCGCGCGATTGGTTTCGAAGTAGTAAGCTTGTGGCGCTCGGGGATTGTGGAATGGATCAGGACGCGGAGGTAAGTTCTCGTGGAGTACTGTGTGTGCGCTCCGTAACCACCAAGCATCATGAACGCTCAACCCCAATCGGACTATCACCACCCTCGATAATAATTCACACTCGACAACGGTCGGCGCGATGAAGGGCGGTACAGCGATCACGCCAAACACGATCGAGCGGAAGTAAAATCCGCTGGGGCCCACCACAGGGTCGTATAATTATCGGGCATAGCACACACGATTGCATTCATACCAATATATTTGATCAATACATTGATCACTTCCCCTAATTATAAGCCATGTCCTGAGCACGATCAGAAAAGTCCATGATCATGCCAGACATGCTACGCCGCCCATTATTCCATTAGTTGTGCATGCATTGTATTCTAGGATGGAGGCTTGTCCCCGTTTCTGGATCTTAGAGTTTATGATTGCTAAAGCCGTTCTGCCCTCGAGACATCCGTGTGTAGCCGTGTGTTCGTGGCTGCCACCTGGGTGCCACCACGTTCGATCGTTCATCGACATCAATCATCGACATCTGAGCCCTACGGCCTTGTGGCGCCCCGGACTCGACCAAGTAAATAGATTGAAGACAAACAAACACGGTTACTTCCTACACAGCGAGCCTGCTGCCATGGCTGCTATGTACTATTTACGGGACGTGGAAAGTTCAAGTTTTGACCGCCCAAAGTCAAAGGCAAGTCAAAGCCTCTTTCGAAGTGTCCCAGCCACAGGCCAGTGCTGCTGCCAGGCTCGCCGCGATCGAGATCAAGTGATGGAATGTCTGCAAGCAGAAATGGCATGGGAGTCTCAAGAGGGTCCCGCCACGCCTGTGGTCGTCTCCTTTTGCGTCTTTTGATGGCGAGCCCAAGGGCAGGATTATTAATGATGCAATGATGTGTGCTATCATGATGTGGTGGCGGCACACTGTAATATCTTATAATTAATCGTGCAGTAAGAAAGGAAGCCAGTACTCGTGATGATGGTGGCGCCAGAAGGCCCTTGACAAAGATTGCACAGGATCTCAACGGTAAAACTAACATAGTTACTGCCAACATCGCAAACGCCTTCACGGCTTCTCTCCTTCTCTCCTTCTCCCCTTCTCGCCAGTTCCCATTCCTGTTCCCGCCCTCATTATAGTTTCACAGTTTCAATACAGTTCCCAGAATGGTTTTTGCTCACGCCGCAGCGCCCCGCCCGCTTGTCTCCCATTCTACATAGAACCCAGTATTCGCTAGAGTCGTCCTAAGATAGCCCAAATTGGGCTGGGCGTCGTGCGTCCATGCGCATACACCGCTCAGTGCTCTCGCATGCTCGATGCTCGGACTGCCGTGTGGCGCGCAAATTACCTGCAGAGTTATATTTATATATAGCACATGAGTGGGGATGGACTGACATAGACTCTTCGTGATCGGACACGGGGAGTGGAATTGTGGGTCCTGGAACGGAGGAAGTTAGCGGCCAACTTGGAGGACAAGTAAGATGTATTCAACTGAGCGGACATCCGTGCCCTACGCCGAACTCGAAGAAGTAGAAGAGGGACTACTCTGGATTAGATGGTATAGGCTTCCGAATTACTGTATCCACCTGGCCGCAGTGCCCAGCACGACACAAACCCACCGATCGCAAGTTGCAATCAAAGTCGCTAGAAGAACACCACTTTCGGGCATTTATCAGAAATGTAGCCAAAACACAGGAGAGAGAGGACCTACACACGGTACTATACCTATGTTCTGGCGCACACACATTATGACACCATGATATGAGCGATATGGGCATGACTCCTGGAACAGCCCACGCTCCACGAGTCTCCCAGCGATAGCGATACGCAGTGCACATTCCCAACGCACTTCCATCTACACTTCCTACCTATTCGAACGACATCAAACACCAAGCCGCCTGAACACTTCAGTTACTCAAGCGAGGGACGGATATAGCTCGACTGAGGCGTGATCTCAGCGTATCATGTTGATGGCCAGGGGGCGAGAAGCAGGCAGCATCCGGGCGTCTCCCCTAGCGACTACCGACGAAGCAAGAGGGAACTTGCAGGTGGTGGGAGCAGACTGCCGCCTATGCATGCACCCTATCCCCTTCGGCGCCCCCACTCTTCTCTTCCAAGTTCTCTCCCCACTCCCCATCCTAAACCTCTTTTTGCTGCTCGCTCCACCCCAAAAGGGGACGGAGAAGCAGGCTCTAAGGAGGGGCAGTCAGGAGGAACAGAAGGAGGGGAAGAAGGAGGAGAAGGAGAGGGGATAAGAAGCACCGTCAAATCATCATCATATTCGCAGACCCAGACAGGTACGCACCACGCACTGATCAATCGCCATCTCTCGCCAAATATCTCGTATCTGCGTATCTTCGCATCTTATTAAGTAGAGGCACCGGTGCGAGCGACTGAATACTAAGGGGCTTCTTTGATGATGGCACTGTCGGTGTTGGGTGCTGATTTGTTTGGCCTGGGAAGAAGGAGCAGGATAAGTGCGCTTGGGATGAGTGGTCGGGTGGCATTCGCGACGCGGATTGGATGGAGGGTGGGAGTGGGTGGGATACTGGTGACTGAGGAGAAGCGCGGGCGGGCAGGCACGGTTTCGAGTTCGAGATCGCGCGGGAGATGGGCGGTAGGAGGACACCCAGATGGCACGTAGAGATGGGAAGTAAGTAGATGGGAATGACGCGAGCGAGGAAGAGGTTTCGTCTCGAGATAACGCGCCCGCGCGTATAACGGTATAACGGTAAACAGTATAGGTGCCTATACGTACAGTCCACTAACGAATGCGAACGTATACCCATCCATACCATCCTACCCTCATACCGTGCTCATCGTGGTCAGCTCGGCAAAACCGTTCACGCGGTGCATTCAATATCCAGTATTTGGCACTTGGCGTTTCGTGCTGTACGAAGTTTCGTGGTTCGCGGGGTATGTCGTAAGTAGGTGGGGAAGGAAGGGAAGTAAGTTTTCGTCTTTCTTTCCTCGGAAGGCTGGGAAGTGGAGGGTGGAGAGGGGAGAGGGAGGGCGCTGTGGTCGGTGTACCTGGATCGTGGAGATTTGCTGCCCCACGCCGCTCAGAGGTGTCCTATCTGCGTGCTGCGTGTCGTCGTGCTATCTGCGTATCTACAAGTCGTATCCGCCGTACGCCGTATACCGTATACCGTCTGCCGCAACTCGCAATGCACAATTCGCAATTCACAATTCGCAGCATCCCGCGTTGCCAAACTGAGTCTCCCGTCCCACAACAACAATAACAACATCAACATCCTCACTGTCATCCCACATTCCACAAATAATGATAGTCCACTCGACACTCGAGCATAGACCGTATTCCGTATTCCAGAATCCAGAATCCAGACCCCAGACCCCAGACCCAAAATCCATGCCATGTCATGCATCAAGCCCGGCCGGAAGATCGCGCGCGGCAATTACTGTAATGAATAGTGGTAGTGGGTGCTTCTCAGAGTCTCTTCTCCCGCAGGCCCACAGTCGCCGTCGGTTCTATTCCGCCCGTCCATCTACTTCCCGTTTCCCATCTACCTACCCACCCATCCATCTCCCCACCATTTCCCATCCATCTACCTGCCCACCTACTTCTCATCACACCCGTCTATGCTACCCACCGTCCATCTGGAGGTCCAAACATATATATACCTTGCACTATGTCTATCTGTGTATAGTATGGAGAGGTGTGGGAACCCCCGTGCCGGTCGTGGACACGAGAAGCGAGAAGCGAGAGCGAGAAGGCTTTGGGAGGGTTTCGAGGTGACGTGGTCGAGACGGAGACGGAGACGGAGAAGTGTATACATAGTCTTGAAGGAAGAAAACATAGTCTTGCATGAAGAAGGGGGGGCGCTCGAGTTCAGTGTTCAGAGCCCGAGCCCACACGCACACGCCCACACATACGCCCACGCATACGCACGTCCACACATACGCCCACGAATGGTCAGAATCAGGCTTCGCGAATGAGGAAGTAACTCGTAAATTGCGCATGAATGATCGGAGCAGGGCAGGAGCAGCTATCGTTTGTGATCACAGATTCAAAGTGGTAAAGTGGGCGTACGTCGAAGTACGTCGAGGTGGAGCCCCACACCAGCCCACACCAGGCGCGCCTATATTCGAAGTCGAAGTCGTATGTATATATTCGAATTCGAATGATGCTATTGGTATTGGTATTGGTATTGGTATTGGTATTCGTATTGGTATTCGAAGTGTTGGAGATGTTGGAGATGGAGATGTTGCGCCTAAACATAGACCTTGACCTTGGGATGCTGCTGACTAGGATCGCTGACCGGGAGTGTCACTTCATCACAGTTCACTACATCACTTCATCACTTCACTACATCACTTCACCGACATCTTCCATCGCCTCCCATCGCGTTCTGTCGACTTCCACCGCGTTTCGGCGTGACATGCGGGTTCGCAGCTGATACGACTACAAACCTGGTGACGCGCACGGATATGGTGACGCGCATGTATAAGGACACGGAGAGCTGGAGGGCGAACGTTCCACATATCTTCGTTCTACATTCACTCGTTCCACCAGCGCCATCCACACACAGATCTTCGTTCGTTCGTTCGTGTACCAACCGCCAACCACACCCGCTAATCTCTAATCTCTAAGCATGGATGAACGAATGAGGAAGTAAACGGCCTGATCGGGCGTTAAAACGTTAACCCTCCGAACGTCCGTATTCAAATTTGAAATTGAAATTGCAATTTCGAAATTGCGTACATACCGGACTGTTTGAAATTGAAATCCTTGAAATCCAACCCGCAACACACAAGTACAAGTGCGCAGGTGGGTAGAGTGGCCGGTAGAGTGGCCGGTAGAGTGGCCGGTAGAGTGGCAAGTAGAGTGGCAAGTAGAGTGGCAAGTAGAGTGGCGCTCTTTCCTGTTCAGACGCAAAGTTCAAGAAAACTAAGTTAGTTCTGAGAAAGTGAGAGCGAGAGTAAGAGGGTGAAATTTGAAAGGCCCCTGTGGAACAGTGGGACGTGGAAGGTGGAACAGGGGGTAGGGGACTCAAGTACTCACTACCCAATCACCTCTTAATCACCCATTCAAAGTCGCCAATCCTCAATCCGATTACAATCACCAACCAGCAGTTCAGAACCACCCATTCCCATTCTCCAATCAGCAGTCGCCCATCGCCCGTCGTTGGTGGTGAGCGCGACATAGCGTCTATTGACGCCACCCCTCCAATCCACAATCCACAATCCACAATCCACAATCCACAATCCACAATCCACAATCAGCGTACCAGCGTATCGGCATACCAGCTCCGCGCCGCGCCTCCAAAGCTTCATCGGTCCTCCGTTAATGATTGAGAGCGATGGAAGGGCATGGAAGGCGGTAGTGAGGCGGTAGTGGGGTAGTGAGGGAGTGGGGGAGTGAGGGAGTGGGGGAGGGGTGGCGGGGTGGCGGGGTAGTAAGGTACGATGACGAGGCTGTTGATGAAGAGGTTGATGTTGATGCTGATGATCAGAGCATCACGAGCATCACGAGCATCACGAATAATGAATAGCGATCACGAATAATGAATAGATTGAATACCTGCACAAAGCCTGAAAACCTGAAAGCCGGAAAACTTGGGGATTTGGGGATTTGGGGATGTCGAGTGCGGCTGAGAGCCTGAAACTGGTTTCATGTTCTCTGTAAGTCGCCCTATTGATATCGGGGGATTGATTGGTACTGGAAGAAGTGGAAGAGTGGATTGGTACTGGAAGGAGTGGATTGGTACTGGAAGAGTGGAAGGGTGGAAGGGTGGATTGGCCGGGGTGTAGTCGTCGATCTCGTCGATCTCGTCCTCCTCCCTCTGCGTCGGGTCCACACCTCCTCCTTCCTTCTGGCGCGCCGACCGTTAACGGTCGCCCATGATGCATGATGCGTCCAACCATCTTCTTCCCCCATCCTCCCATTCCCCATCCTCCACTCCGTTTCTCCGCCTGTAAGCGCTCCGAGCGTGATGGCTCGTTGCACTGTCGCGTTGTTAGATGGCGAATGGGCGTGCGCGGCTATTATTGGACGTTGATGGTATTGAGTATCTGAATGTCGACGCGGACCATCGAGCTATTGGGTATCGACCGGAAACATCGAATATTGAATGGTGGATAGTCGGCCGGCTGAAGCTCGTTCGAGCTCGTTGATTGGGGGAATGGGTATATACATGTACGACGGTGGAACGATGGATCATGGAACGAAGGAGGGTCCGAATCCATGTCCATGATCCAACCTACAACAATGATCCAACGATCGATCGGTCGTTGCGGTCGTTGCGGTCGGGCGTAAAACGTCGGGCCAGTGCAGTTCAGGGCGCCTGCGTCTGTGTCTGTGTCTGTGTCCGCGTCTGTGAGAGTGATGGTGATCGGGCTTCGGGCATCCACTCATCAGATCAGATCATGACGGGGCCGTGGCGGGGTCGTTCTTCGTACGATTTCCTACTATAGGCAAATAGTAAAGTAGAGTGCGACTCGGATGGGCGGGATGGGGCAATGGGGTAATTGATATAGGAGGGGATGGCGAAGGATGAAGATGTCGGAGAGGGATGGATGGAGAGGGATGGATGGGGGAATGGGGAATGGGGGAATGGGGAGTGGGGAATGGGGAGACGCGATGTATCCGAATGTATACTGCCAGTGCAATGGCATGGTGATCCCGGGCATAGCTGTCATTCTCGTGCTCCGTTGCTCCGTTGTCTTCCATTGATTGTCCTAAGCAGTATCATATACGATTTGGGGGCGGAATTGGGATAGGGAGGCTAGGGAGGCTAGGGAGGGGGAGTAGGGAGTACTAGTAGGGGCGCGTCCGAGTGTGATGTATGACGTATGACGTAGGATGTAGGATGTAGGGTGTGTGATATATGAAGAGGGAGGGAGGGTCGAAGAGGATGCGTGGAGGTAGCGACGCGTGTGTTTTGAGGAATTGGGTTTATGATATATGATATATTTTGAGGAATTGGGCACCGAGTCTGACGTACGCGACACGCGTCATCGATAGCGATGTACACAGACCCGAATATCCAAGTTCAGCTGAATGAGTGCTAGTGAGCCTTTCGGGCAAGCGCATACCCCAAGCAATGCGCGTACTCACCGATGCAGTACAGAGTCGCCCTCCCTTCTATCCCCTGATCGTCCTTACGTGACCTCCCTTCCTCTTACCCCTCCCTCCCCTCCCTTTCCGCCCTCTCACTGCATCGACATCTCCATCCATCTCCATCCCCTTCAGCATTGCAGCATCACCCAGAGGACTGCACGCACGCACGCGCCTTCTCCCTGGCAATGACTCGAGCCGCTCGGGATTTGGGGCTGTGAAGGAGCAATGAGCAAGGAAAGCAACTGTGTCGATTTCAACATCGAACATAGTGATCTATAGTAATAGCAGGTTGATAGCGAACACGCGTAGACGCGATATGTCACGATATGGCACCGCCACCTACACCACTAATTCATAGATCTCGAACCTCCCACCATTGACCACAATGCACATATGTATGGGTTTCTAGAATACGAAGACCCACGCGCACGTCCTAAGTTCCTCACTGTAACCTGTCCATATCCATATCCAACATCTCCATCCCGTATTCCATGGGCATATATCCGCACCCGACACATAAATCCCGACATTCAACATACGAAATTCAAATTCGCCAACGTAGCAATACATCCGTTGGACGCCGAAGGACCGCTCACTCGCAGATACAACCCACAACCCACAACCCATCTGCGCATAATGCATAAGTGCATAAGTGTTAAGCGAGGTGCCTGAGGCTGGCGCCGAAATCTGACAGTCAAAAAGAAAGAAAAGAAACGAATGAGAAAAGAAACCAAAAAGAAAAGAAACAGAAAAGAAGTTCCACGGCTCGTTCTAGTCCAAAAATTCTCGAAATAAGTACAAGTCCCGCCACCCACTCTCCCACCCACTCCTCTAATTCAAGTTGCTCCCGCCTCCAATCCTTCAATGAACGTCCCGCCTGGTATAATACACGGGAGCCGAGAACCGAGAACCGCGCGCAAGTGCATCTAGACGAGACATTTTCCTTTCGACAAGTTTTTCGACAAGTTTTTCGACAAGTTTCTCTGACAAGTATGCATGATGCATGATGCACGAGTAGGTGGGCCGCTGAGTCTCTGAGTGCGAAATCGAACGTTCGGACGTTGATATTGATAAGTATTGAACGTTCGGACGTTGGACGCTCGGACGCTCGGGCACGGCCGAGGTCGCGGTCGAAGTGGGCTTCTGCGTCGCTTAGGCGTACGTATGCGGTATGGCGCGTGGATCGTATGTTTTGTGTCGTATTGTATGTTTTTTAACATTAACATTAACATGGGCGTGGGCGTGGGCGTGGATATATGTGGAATGTGCGTATGGTGTATGTGGAATGTGATCATATGGGTGGGTGTAGTTTATACGGTGTGGTATATATTGTGCGGTGCGGTGCGGTGTGAAGTGGGTTGACGTTGATCGATATCGATATCTATGATGTATGATCTATGTGACTTGATATGGAGGGAGCTGGAGGGATCGACGGCCGAGCTTCGAGCTTCGGGACCCTTGCTGTGTCGAGTGTCGAGTGTCGCGAGTTCGAGTTGTCAATGTTGATTCTATCCATCATCTAGGGCGCGTCGCGTCGCGTCGCGTAAACCTATGCGCTCATACAGAGACGTTACGCGTCAAAGCGAACGTTCGTGATAGAAACATAAACGCACCATAAACGCAACATAAATATATACCCGTGGCTCAACAGTTCAGCAGTCTCAAAACCCCAACGAGTACTCTCAACGACTAATAAACATAAGCATCAAACATCAAACATTCTTACATACCGCCGCGTGCGCATGTCTTCTTATTTTCTAAATTCCAAATTTTAAACGTGTTCCAAATTCCAAACAAAAGTCAGAAGTACGGATTTCTGGAACGACGAATCCGATCGACTACATAACCGTGACCGTGACCTGCATGTTTTGAAACGGTTTAAGAACGTCGAATATTCTCTGTGGACGATCCCAAGCTTCGAAATAATCGAATATTAGAATAATCGAATATTCAGGCCCGCCGTCGCGTTCGCCCGTTCCCGCCTAATTCCACCTCCGCGAGCCCACTAACCCAACCAACCCTCCAGCCCTCCCTTACGTTCCTCCTCACCCTCCTCCCCTCACCCTCCCTTCACCCTCCTCACTGGCCTCCCTCATTAAGTAGCATTAGCATCTCGCGCTGACCTTCTCCACGACTCACGACTCCTTACGCGCGTCGCGCCGGCTTGACGCGTCTCTCCTCCCCTCCCCAGCCAGGGCCAGCCTCGCAAGTCGCAACTGCTTTCAAGATATGCGCAGTCCTGACCCTCCTTATTTGCTTTCTTCTTTCTTTCTTTCTTTCTTTCTTTCTTGCAATGCGCATTGCGCAGTCTCTCCCTCTCCCCACCATCCTCCAATCGCCCATTGGCCCTTCCTCCCACAACCCTCACCGCATTACTGCGCAGGCCTTCAGGTCCACAAGTCAGGAAGGAAGGAAGGAAGATCGCCACTATGTATGGAAGCCTCCGCGTACGTAACAACTCAAGGGGCGGGAAGGGGAGGGTCGGTGGTCGTCGGTCAGGGTCGGCGCCAGGTATAGCCCACCCTGCCCACTGTGGGTGAAAGGGGATTGCGGGATTGGATATTCGGCTATTTTGTATTTTGTGGGATTATGGGCCCTGGCGGCGGCGCGGCGCGTGCGCACCGTCATGCGCCACGTCGATAGCCACACATACGCGTACGCGTATAGTAGACCGTTTCCTCCGAGGAGACCGTAGACGTAGTACGCATCCTCCCTCTCCTCCTCCCCTCCCTCTCCTCCCTCCCCTCCCTCCCCTCCCTCCCCTCTCCTATTATTTCGTTGGTACTTCCTACTGGGGTGTACCGGTACCACTCACTGCCTGTTGGAGTGAGCGTAACAGTTCTGCAATCAGGATTTCAGTGGAGGAGGATGAATATTGAATGGCAGCCTCTACGCCAGTGCCAGCGCTGCAGGCCGCTGCGACGGGACGGAGACGGAGACGATTGGTTGTTCGAACCTTGCGTTATGCATAATGCGTGTTATGCGATATTAGTGGGAGGGCGCGTCCATTCTACGCGCGTACGTAGGTATGTATATTGGGTATGTATGTTGGGTATATGGAGAGGTACGGGTATACTCTCGGTCGGGTACACTTTCGGGAATGCCGAGCAATGGAGGTACTTCTTCGTTCTTCGTTATTGTTGTTCGTTATTCGTTCTTCGTTGTTCACCTGAATGTTCGAATGTCGTTTACTCCGTGCAACGTACGTGAGTCCGTCTCTTGCTTATTTCTTACACTTGGTACTTGTTACCGACGGCTTGCTTTACTCATCTCACTAGTGACTACTCAGTACTCGTGCGCGAAAAGCTGGTTATCCGGATTTCGGAGAGTTGGTTATCCGTTCTCCAGAAATTTGACTTACATACAGCGCGATATTGGTCTTCGTGGGCGTGTGACCTCCCACTCTCTCACTCCCACCCCAAATATTCACCACGAATATTCACCACGAATATAGCGACCCTGGCGGCAGCGCGGCGCGTCCATACTCCACTTACTGCTTATATACGCGCGTAGTCATAGCATACCGACGGGATTACGGGATTACTTACGGTTTACAATGGGTAATCGGAGCGAGGGTAATGGGTGTACGGTCCTACGGCGCGGCGGAAGAATATTGTTCAAATTACGAGAAATTCCAAGATTTCCGTGGACCACATACGCTCGCGCGTTCGCGGTATCATGTACAAAACACTGCTCAACAAAACACTGCACGACTCGGACAATATAATGCACACTCCTACTGCGCACATACTTCCCGACTGCTACTGCTGCATAGCTGGCATAGAACACCGAGATTGAGATTCAAATATTCACCATCTGCCACCAACGGAGCCTATCACCCAGCGCTCATCCACCAATTTCCATATCACCCAGCGCTCGCCAATCCATCTTACAGCGCCTTGGTAACTTACGCGCTCGATGCAGTCCCTAGTATGAGCGCTACGTCGTCTGTCGGCGTATCACTGTCGCATCGCATCGCATCGTCGTATCGCGCTTCCATCGTACAGCATGCGACAGCATAAGTATAAGTATATATGTCATTCGTGTCGTGGGAGTCATGGGAGAGGGAGAAGGGGGGAGGTGGGAGGGAGAGGGACGACACAAGCACAAGTACAGCGAACAGAGAAGGATAGACGAAGACATGATTGTTATTGTTATTGTTATTGTTATTGAGGGTAACGAGCTACACCGAGACCACATACTGTAACGTTAACGAACGACACCAAGCACCAAGCACCCGGTACCCAACGTTCAACCCAAGACCACAGATGCGAGTACTGTACCCCGCTCTTCATTCTTCATTCAATAGACTCGGACTCGAGTGTAGAACTGAAGAGAGATACGACGGAATACACACCGGAAGAGGAACGAGGAAGCGACGCAACCTATGCATGATGCATGGTATCCAATATCCAATATCCAATACCGACGGACACCATCCACATAACCAGATATCCAGACCCTATCCCAATATTGAATACGCACCCACGAGCACCAATACGACGGTGAACGTTGAATGAATGGAGAAACCTAAGTTGGATAGACTTGCGTATAGACAGATGAGTATAGATAGAGCGGGAAAGTCGGTCCCGTTGCGCACTGCTCCGTGATCTATGTCCACGCAACGATTTCCAGCGATTTTCAAATTCGCCTCGGTCGCAGGTCTTCATCCCAGTCCGTCGAGTTGTTCCCAGTTATTCTCGGTATTCCAGGCCGTCATTGAGTAGTGATCAAGCCAAAGAGGGAGAGTGGGTGTAGTGGTCGGGACTTGGTATTTGCAATACGGATATATGGGCAATCGAGGGGCGGGCGGGGTTCGGTGTTCGGGAGTTGCACAGATGCAAGATGCAAAGAGTCTGAGATGGCGTCGAAGGGATACGGGGTTCGGGAGGCGGGACCGCTGAGTGGTTGTGGATGGCAGGGTGAGAGGGTGAGGTGGGTCACGGATAGGGAGCAGACGGGGGAGATTAGACAAGTGGTGGTTAGATCTGAGATGGGGTGGAAGCCGCGGTTGTGCTGGCGTGTTTGGCGCGCGACCCGAGATAGCGGCACGGGCAGCGTATGTGTTTCAGGGGTAGCGTGCTCCCCGGGGTCCTCACCGATCTGAGCAATACTGGATTACCTGGGATCGAGATCCGTTGTGTGATAATAAATATATAATTATATATAATTTTGCGTTGAAGGCGATATATATAATCGATTGTGGAAGGAAGGAATCTTTGACCAAGGATGGATTGCACAAGCAGCACACCGCGCACCCCGTCGCCGACAGACCTGCACTTTCTCCATGGCACGGACCACAAGCAGGACAACATCGGCATCTTCCAGCCCTCGCTGCTCCAGGAGCTCTACAACGACGCCGACATAGACTCGCCCTACACAGACAACCAGCAGGCCCTCCCCCTCCACCACTCCCACCCCGCCCACCACCAGCAACAGCAGCAGGGCATGGTGTACCGGCGGGCGACGTTCCCGTACGTGCGCCACGACCGCGAGGACATCCACCTCTACCCCTCCGCCCAGCCCTTCCTCCACCACCAGCAGCCCGCCCAGCACAACTTCTACCCCGACTCCGCCTCCTACTACCCGCCCTCGTCGTGGCCCGTCGCAGACATCGCCGTCAAGCACGAGGACATGTCCGCCCAGCCCCAGCTCATCGTCCCCTCCCAGTCCCTCGCCCCCCACTCGCTCTACAACCAGCAGGGCTTCTTCCCCCAGCACGCCCTCCCCGCCCACCACCAACAGCAGCACTCCCAGCAACAGCAGCAACAACAACAGCAACAGCAGACGCTGCTGCACCACCACCAACAGCAACAGCCGCTGCCCCCGCCGCTCTCCTACCTCCCCCACTCCTCCATGCCCGTGCAGCACACGGACGACGCCGCCTCAAAAGAAACGCAGTACCTCCGCCGCCGCTGCTTCAACTGCCACACCACCGAGCCGCCCTCGTGGCGCCGCTCCACCCTCAACCCCGGCAAGATCGTCTGCAACAAGTGCGGCCTCTACGAGCGCACGCACCTGCGCCCCCGCCCGCTCAGGTTCGACGAGCTGCGCGCGGGGAACAAGGCGCGGAAGAACTCGAGTGCGGCGCAGCAGCAGCAGGCGGGGCAGGGAGGAGTGGGAGTGGGAGGAGGGAGGAAGGAGAGCGCGAGTCCGAAGGTGAAGGGCGCGTCCGTGAAGAAGGAGCCCAGGGAGTACGGCCTCCCCCGCCGCGCCTCCGTTTCCTCCTCCGCCTCCTCCGCCTCAGGCGCATCGGACTGGGACGACAATCGTGCGTTTTCTCTCTTATTTTTACGAAAAAAATCGTTATCTAACCACCTTGTTTTTCTTTCGGTTTGCAGTGTCGGTATACTCCTCCCCGTCCGCACCTCCAACATCCTTCAACTCGCCCTCCGTGCCCTCCTTCCCGCTCTCCCGGGACTCGCAGTCGCCCCCCATCCTCGACCCGTCGCTCTCCTCCCTCTCCCAATCCTCGCTCTCCGCGCTCTCCTCCCCGCTCCCGCCCCTCTCCGACTCCTCCGCCTCCTCGCCCTCCGCCTCCTCCACCTCCTCCTCCTCGCACTCGCCGAACCCCCAAGGCATGATCCGCCTCCCCAACGCGCCGCTCAGTGATATCGCGCTTGCGTCGTACTCGCCGCACCACGCGCAGCAGCAGCTGCAGCAGTACCACCAGGGGCAGGGGCAGAATGGGGGCTCGCCGCTGTCGTCCCCGCCGCTTTCGGGGAATGCGAGTCTGCCGAACCAGGGGATGCAGCAGGGGATGATTATGCAACAACAGCAGCAACAGCAGCAGCAATCCTATACGAATGGGTACAACGGCATGAATGGGTACAGCAACTCGAGCACGATGTCGTTCGCGGTGCAGTACGGATTCGATAACGGGATGCACTCGCAATCCTCTTCCTACACCACCACCAACGGAAATGGAAACGGCATGGGCACAGGCCTCATGGGCCCGCCCTCCCCTCTATCGAGCATACCATCGCTCCCTTCGACTCCGTCGACACCGTCGCTCGCGGTGAACAATATCACTCCTACTACGGCGGGGAGGAGACGGAGTTCCACTTCATCGAGTTTGGCGGTGTCGCCGCAGGCGCTTTCGTTGGGTTTGGGGATCGCGGAGGAGAGTGAACATGAGGAGGAGAATGGGCAGAGCCAGGAGCAAACACAAGAGAAGACACAGGAGGAGAGGGAGAAGGACGAGGAGTCGTCGTGATCTCCTCCCCCCCCATCTCTCCTCCGTTCCCTGTTCTCCATTCCCTTTGCTTTGGAATCCCGACGCGCTACCCTCCCCCACGCATTGAAATTGAAGAGGACGCCACACCCGCATCATAACAGCAGACAAAGACGCAGACAAAGCAGACGCACGCACGCACGCATAGATCTAATCCGCAAGTTAGCAAGTTAATGTAATTTCTGCAATTTCTGCATCATACACACACAACACAACACACTGCCGTCGCTGGCGCGCTGCGTCCCATTCCCCCTCCTCTCCTCCTCCCCATCTACTCCTCTACTACCCAGCTTCCTCGTTACCCAACTTCACCTCCCCCATAACATCTTCACTGTGATATACAATTGCCGGCGCGTGCGCTGTCCTGTCTTTACACTCTACATTTTCTTCAAGCCTTTTCATTCCGCTTGCACACTTTGCGACTTGTGACTCTTGGAATCGTCCGTCTTGTACATAACTCTTCGTTCCGTCCGTTTTTGCCTATGTTTATTCCCTTGCTCCCTTCCTCTCTTCCCACCCCATCTTCCCATCTTCCCATACTCATACTCATACATATGTTCATATGTCCATACTGATACTCACCGATACCGACGCCGCCCCATCCCGTACAGCGCACCGGGAGGGCTTGTAGTGCACTTGTAGTGATTCACTGACTCATTGACTCGTTGATTGTAGTACCTGATTTGTTGATTTGTTGATTTGTTGATTTATATATCGTATTTATTGAATGGCAAAAGACCAGAGGTCGTGATAAATTGATACTGCACACATTTATTGGAGTGAGTGTAAGGATGAGATACCGAAGACAAGAAAACAAGAAAAGAAAACAGAAAACAAGAGGGAAAGTAGATTGGATTGCCTTGTCAACACAACGAGACCAACGAATCGACCAGCCACTGCACCGGAGATTGTTCAGAATCGCCCTTCAACTTGGTGTTGCGTATGTTGCATAGTATGTCCGTTCCTCCGTCTCCGTCCTTCCCGTGTGCCCGTGTGTCGATCCCTCCACCCTTCAGCTTCTCCGCCCATCACTCAACATACGTCACAGCCACGCGCATACTATTACCCATACCCATACCTATACCCATGCGACCTCGAAAAGTGCGAGCGCGGTATACGTATCGGTAAATGAACTAGGGGCACGTAGCGGTAGGAGTAGGGAGTAGGGGAAGGGGTAAGTAGGAAGGTGAAACGCGAAACACGCAAAAGACGGAGAACGGGATTTTTAGGTTGCGTTTAACATCTAATAGTTAGGTTCGAGACGGGGGTGGAGATGATGACATAGAAAATTGAGGAAGTTTGGAAGTTTGGAAGAAGGGGGAGGGAGAGGGGAGAGCTTATGTCTGAAACGCTTGGAGAACGGGAGGGAGGACACGAGGCGAGGCGAAGAGGAAAGAGAAAACAGGAAACAGGAAAAGTCAAGACAAAACAGGGGACCCCTGACTCGAATGTTTTTGTCGTGCCGGGCGTATACCAGCGTATGTAGAGACACGGTAAGCTGAACTTCTTACTAGCTCTTACTCTTGCTCTCTCAGCTTGCTCTTGACTCTTACTCTCTCTCTCTTTCTCTTGTGAACCCTACACAATTCACGAGGATTGCTGGAAGCGAAGAAGGATCGAATGTACCTAGTAGAGACCTATAGAGACTCCGATTAGATTGGCAGCGGTTGGCAGCGGCGTATGTGGAAGACTCCAGAAAACGTGGAACTGGAAGTGAAAGAGGAAAGAGAAAAGGGAGCGAGGGAGCGGCTGAAACGCGAAACGCGAAAACAAAACAACCTAGCAGGCAAACATTGCGGTAACGGTAACAGGGGACCCCTGACTACGAATACAACTTCCGGCCTCACAAACATTAACGCGAACGATTCCTTGTCGTGGCGCTAGTGTTGTGGGTTGTGGATGCTCAAGTCAAGAGAGGAATTCGCGGGGTTCGTTTACAGGATGAGATTAGATAGGCAGCGGCGTATGTGTTGTGTGTATCAGTTTACGTCGATACTGATATCGATATACGGTGGCTGAGCAGCTTTTTGGCTACTAATCTTGCAGCAAGGAGTACTCGGCAGGAGAGGTTGGCTAACTTATCTACGGACGCTTGGGCTTGGATCGCCAGAGACGGTGAGAGATAGCGAGCGGCGCATGGTATGCGTATCAGCGTATTAGTGCAATGTCGATATGCGGTGGCTGAGCACTTGGAACACCAAAGAAACTGGGAGAAACTTGCCTTACCTTACGGCGTGTGACCGGTATTTTTACATGTTTTACTGGCTACGGTGAGCTTGGGGAAAGTGAGGTAGATTGGAAGCAGAGGCTCGGATTAGATCGTCACTGTTACATGCATTACAGGCAGCGGTGTATCAGCCAGTGTATGTGTAAATACACGGTGGGCGGTGGCTGAGCCGCTTAAGACTCACCTAGGACAAGAACAAGCACGAAAAAGAAGAGGTTAGGAGATGGAAGGACAGAATAAGAGCTGAAACGTTTCGAAGAGCTTCATCCCGGCCAGCCACACCACTGGCGCTCTAGGATAACGTACTCACTCACTATCGCCCCCACAGTTCCCAGTTCCCACCACACCACCCCGTACCACATACCCATACCGTATACTACCAGATACTACCATGATCATACACCACCACATTCAGCTAAATTAGACTCCGAGTCGGGGATGGCCTGATGAATTATATGATCGACGATTAACCATTGTGGATCAGCGGCAATCACTGGCGGCGCTCCTCCAGCTCTCCAGCTCTCCAACTCGAGGCGGTAAATGGGTATATCCTCGTATACTCGTACCCACTCTCCACAGGTAGCACATATAGCACAGGTAGGGATTAGGTGGGCATGTGGGCCCATGGGGTACTCGGCGGATACACGCCTACTTACTCGCCTAACGTAATGTTATCTCCTGAAACACCTACTAAGTACTCCTAATTCCTCCTAACCTCCTAAATCCCTGAGTCAAACCCGGAGATGCTTTCCAATCACCTTTGCTGGCGCCTTGCGCCTTTGGATCGCCTTTAGCTTCGAGCTTCGACGTTCTCGGATTGCGCAATAGCAATAGGCGCACTAGAGTCGAAGGTGATTTCCCCCATGGAACTGCCGGTGAAAATAGTACGGGCTATGCATTGTGCATTCTGACAACGTTACAGCGTTGCACTTACAAGTCTCGAACCTCGTCCTACGTATACGCTCGATAAGTTCTCCATGGGCTTGATCATACTACGGACTACGGAGGTTGCAACTTTGTTACAAAGCTCGAACGTCGAAAGTAATCGTCGGCATGTGGCATACCAGCTGGTCAGAACTCGACCCGTGCTACCGTCCTTCCGTCCTTCCGTTCCACCACACCGCTGTGTACGAGCGGGAGGGGATGGAAGGAGGGGGCGGGGTGGGGAGGCCGCTCGGCAGCCATACGTGTACCTCCCCACCTTCGCCGATACGCACAGTCGACATGCGGAATGAACTACGGTCTGTGCTGTAGGCTGCAGGAGGCTGCTGCTCGAGAACCTTAATTCCTTAATTATAACTCGCAGGACTTACTAACAGGTTATGGAGGTGGGTGCGAGGTGGGCTGCGACTCCAGAATAGACCGCCAGAGTATGAAGAGGACGAGGAGGAGGGTGGAGCGGCTCACGGACATAGCATGCTGCCATCGCACCATCGTGCTTCATTTGACCATTCCGGGATGTGGAGAAGGGGAAGGGAAGCCCGCGCCTCGCCTAGCAGGAATCCTGCGCACCGTAACGTCAACGGCTATGGATAGGATATGGGTATGGATGCTGTGCACAGCCAACCGCCAGAGAACCTTCCAAGTTCTCTCCCTTCCCTTGTTTCCTTCCTTTCGCCCTTCCTTGTATGTGTATGTTGTAATGGTATTTATAATGGGGTATATGGAGAGCACACGCGTACGGTACTACGCGTGTACATACCATGATACGCGGGGCGCTGGGCGTCCAATAGCAATGGAAGCACGACAGACGAAGCGGCGAGGCGAGGCGGTGAGGCGATGTATTCAATTATCCCTGTCCCTAGGACTTCCTATCTCTGTCTCTGTTTCTCGCGCTATGTTTAGGCTTGTGGTTATCTTTCCTAGGCAGGCCTTACAGATACGGATACGGGTGCATTCCTCAGGCGACTCTTCCGCTTGCTCGTCCGTTTAGCTTTTGTACTTGCCGAATATGACTATCATCAATCAATTGCAAATTCGAGTACGACTTGAAATGGACGCAAAGCTTTGCCGTACACAAGATCATCGACGTCATTGTACTTGGTACAATTATACTAAATGACCGAGGAGACGAGGAGAAGGGGGACAAAGAGGGAGACGACGACTCGGAAGAAGGGAGGGGGATAAGGCGCGCCTAACCACCTATTTGGTGCGCACATACAGTATTGAATGCTGAATGGTATTATGGGGGAATCGCGGATGGTATGGTGCATTGTCCTGTACGGCTGTATGTGCCCCCTTCATACAATTGTATCCTGTACTTATCCTGTACACCGCCTCTTGCCATAGAATAGTATGTTCATATGGTAGGTTCATTGGGAAGTATACGTGTGGGAAGAATAGACACGATGAGGAATTGTATGACACAGCGATACACAGCATAGATTAGCAGAGGCGCTTGCGACTCACTATCGTGTTCCGAATGAGTCCCGAGTCTTATTTGATACACGGATGCAGAGGGAACCGTGGGTGGGTGTATTAGGATAAGGTGAGATAGTACGCAGAGATTCGGAAAATGAGCGAGGAGGCAGAGCAAGTGATCGGCGTACTGCGTCACCTCGACCTCGTTGGAAATGCATTGATCATAGTAGATACAAAGTGAACCTGAACCTGAGGCCGAAGCTGTTGACAGTTAATGTTGTCCATTGCCCATTGACAAGCTGGGAACCCGAATGCGTGTAGGTATCTGTATCCATTCTGTGAAATGACCGTAAGTAGCACGCGTATGTATCTGACG
Source organism: Sanguinoderma rugosum (assembly GCA_017499575.1). Taxonomy (NCBI): domain Eukaryota; kingdom Fungi; phylum Basidiomycota; class Agaricomycetes; order Polyporales; family Polyporaceae; genus Sanguinoderma; species Sanguinoderma rugosum. The sequence continues at coordinate 1,184,213 of VTPW01000003.1, read as the reverse complement.
GTGGATGTGCAATCCTGTACCCAGAACGTGGTGACTTCGATTGCACTGTTAGTTTCGCGGTTCCGCCGTTCCCAGTTGCGCCGGGCAACCTACAAACTGTCTTCCATCGTTTAAACTTCGCGCATTGTCGCCGTTGGCCTCCTTCGCTCGGAGGGAAGGCGGAGACGCAGGGCTGTGACTCTGACACTCTTCTTCAGCACCCTCTAAGCTCTTCCGGGGCACTCTGGCGCTTAGGGACGCTGGCTGGGCCTCCATCTTAGTTAGTCGGTTAGTGAGTCTGTGTCTGTCATGTCAGTCGGTCGGCGTGAGCGAACTTGCGGCGTGTGAGGGACCCCAGATCTAGAGGCGTCCGAAGTTTAAACCTCTCTCCGGTCTCTGCATAGATTCTGAGATTAGTCCTGCTTCGTGCTTCAGCTGCGTGCTTCTGGGCGATTGATGTTTACCACCTGATGATGATTGACTTGACACAGAACATAGGACATAGGGGCGCCACGTCAAGGTCAGGAGAATCAGGAATGGAAGAACGGGCATAACGGTAAAACATCTGAGGGAGGCGAGCTCACCGGGATTATGTGAGGAGGAACGAACGGGAAGAACGTCAGAGCTTGAAAGTAGACTTGACCGCATTGGGAGGGAGAAGAGGGGAGGAGATTTCGCCGGGATTATGTGAGGAACGAACGGGCGAATGGATGTATGGCGGGTGAATAGTTGAACAGGTGGTTGGCGTGTACGAGAGGGGGCAGGGTCCAGAGTCGCCGGTTTCGTACATTAGAGAGCTGACGTTGAGCATCGAGAGCCGGAATTTGGCTCCCCGAAGTGGATAGTTAGAGCGCCAGCGGGGCGTTGGATCTTGGAGATAGTCGGCGAAAAGGTGTAGAATAATGGGCGATGGTTATTTCGAGGGAGAAAAGTGCTATACGTAGAACAAGGTCAAGCAGCTTCGAAGACAAGGATGGTAAGAAATAACGAGAAATGAGAACAACAAATTTACAATGGACTCGGAGCCAGATAATCGATATATGGGCGTTCGTAAGGTGACTCGCGCGCAATTGCTGTTGCTGTTGCCATTGACCTCGGACCTCGACCCTGGACAGAAACAAAAGAACACACATAAGTAGGAATGCACATTGCACAATTGCACAATGGTCCGAGAAGAATGAATGGATGAACGTGCACGTTGAAAACAACAAGAACGAATACGCCAAAAAGGCAAATGAACGTACTGTTGCACATGGGAACGGTTACGCTAAATGAACAACACCGCCCCAAAAATGCACGATGCTAGGGAGTCACTTGGTGGCATTCGTCATGCGGTATTGCAGTCAGCTCAGCAAACAAAGGTCGAGACAGATGGAAATACCGTAATGCCACAAAGCCAACTAGAACATACACACATCGCGATACCGATCGATCGCGGTTACGTAGCTGGAGGCGGGGAAAGCGCTCGGAGAAAAGAGGTGAAATGGAGAGCGGGAGCAAATGTAAATAGACTCATCGAAAAAGGAAATCGGAAAATGGACAATACACGCGTTCGGCTTGCAATTGTGCACCCACGCACAACTCGTGTTTTGGGGCGCTTGAATCTCGACAAGCTAAATGTTGGGATGATATAAACAGCGAAGTACCTAGTGCAGTGGGCTGCTTCGGCTTCCAACGGTGATATCGCGAAGAATGCAGAGAAGTTGACTCTTACAATCAGGCATGACATGAAAGTGAGCGCTTGCTAGATAGTATGGACACACAACACGCGTCGACCCACTAAAGCATCCCAAGGGGAGAGTTCAAGCCCAAGGTGGCAGCGCATTGAGTCCGGGGTCTCGGTGGCCCTAATAACGACATACTCAGAACTTGCCGAATATGGGTCGGTGAATTGGTTGTTATGTCTTGGAATGGTTGAACTTAACTTGTTGTATACTATACGTATGCTTCCAGAAAAGGGTATCGATGACTAGCTGAGGAAGGTCTTCTTACTGTGGGTGTTGCTAAGTACTAAGTGTGCCACGAATTCAGGCTCTATGGTGACCCAGCTAGGTGTTAAGTAAGACGCGACTAAGTGGAGACAACTAACTCACCTAATACCAAGTAGAAGTCAACATTTGGCGGGGAAGAGGCGGTAACAATAGAACGAAGCCAGAATAAGTGTGATTGTCTTGGTGAGTTTCTGGAGTCTATGTACATCGTGGGCTAGGGTGACTCAAGGCTCAAACTGCATGCCGGTTAATGCAGGACTAAAAGAAAAGGCGTAAAAATTTCGGCGTAAGGGTTGGTGAAGTAGCTTGGATTGGAGCGAAAAACGTGGTTATGAAGGAACCAAAAACCGCACCTTTCATGACCATGAGAAATAATTCCGGTTGGACGAGAATAATCGTGGTAGAATGGTGTAACCGTTCTAACCCTCGAACATGGCGACAAATCCAAGCACCTCGCCACCTGCACCTAAGCAAGTACCTACTCCGCTGGGACTGAACTATTATCCTTATCCTCATGGGGACCTACAACTAGCAAACGAAATTTCGAACGCAAACAACATCGAAAAGGACTTATCGAAGGGACCCACCACACTCATATATTGAAGAGAAAACACGCGTTTCCAGGCTCGTCGGGTATAAGCAACTCCCCCGTTGCTTACGTGACAAAGGAACAGGCCTGTGGAGGAAGAAGCGAACGGAAGGAAGGTTTTGTTTTGTTTGTTTTCCTTTTTTCTCTGTAGAGCTTCCGCGAGTCGGTAGAAAGTGACCGAGCCTCGTGGTGAGTGTCTTTTTAGGCTAGCCGAAAGAAAGTCTGTACCATTCGATGCATCGTGTTGGTCTTTGGGCCGCCAGTTCCCTTTCGTGCATAGGTGTTGACCATTTCGGTAGTAGCGCGTCAGACAACTCAAAGACGCGTGTCCTGAAGAGGAACGCTTTATTCGGGTGATGTAAGTGGCATAAAGGAGAGGTAAACTCAGCGAAGGACCCCGCAACTGTCGAAAGAAGGGGCGCTAAGAGGCACTGGCGCTAACCTCGAAAGAGTGGTGGCAGTCGCCGACTATCGTGCCTGTAACAGCCACCACAACTCCTTATCTATGTTTGTCACTTTGAGAACCAGCGAGGAGCCCGATTGCTGTAACTAGTCTATGTACGGCCGGAAAAAGGCTGGAGCTATAAGGAAAGGAATTTGTACGTCTCCTTCAAACACTTCGGAAGTGGTACTTGCCAGTCACGTTGCTGCTCCCGCTCCTGTGTAATTGTCATACTCCTAGCTGATAAAAAAGGTTTATCTTTGGGCGCTGCAATACTAAGAAGGATGCTAAGATCAGTCAAGACATCGCCATAACAAAGTCAAAAACTTTACTTAAGTAAACACATATCTGATTGATCATGTAAGTTCGGCCCATCAAGTCTACACGGAATTACAGGAAATGCTGAGAGTTGGGGATTTAGTCCCTTCACGAGGCGGAGTTGATCGTGATCAGCAGGTCCTTCCTTTCTTGAGTGGTCTCTATCACGATCGTACACAGAATGAGGTCCTACAGGGTGAGCGAGCCTTGGTAACGACGATCGGCGGGTACATGACTGTGGCCCCGTATAAAGTACCACCTCCACAGGTTCATAGACATGGTGGCGCAAATCGATATCCCGCTTTTGATTCTTGGCTGGGGTCTGGTGGTCAATCTCCAATTTGCTATGGTCATGAACTCCTATATGTGCGAATGAGAAGCCGTAGATACGCACTTGATCACGACAATGTACTTTGATCAATTGGTAGATCGCCGGAGCTTGGTGGTTCATGTAAACCCTCGTCAACTTGAGGGTGCTTGAATCTAGGCGTTCATATCCCGCACACTCGGGGGCGCGCATGTCGCTGGACCTACTACCTCCTAGATCTGCGGGTGATTGAAGCAAACGAGCTGCGCCCGGACATGCCCGGATGGAGCAGAGAATATGATTGTTGAATCAGCTAATATGCGCAATAGACAATGGCTTGATAATGTCAATGTATTATGTCTGTCAAGTGTCCACTTCATATATGACATCGACATGGACGTTTATTTGCCCGGCGCTTCTAGATATCGCTATGCATGCGTTATATATGAGCTCGATGGAATCATTGGATTTCAATTTAACATACGCAATATGAGCGCCTTCGCTTGGCTTATCTTAACCGTGGTCAGGAACAATTCCGCACCGAGACTAAGCGCGTTCAAAGCGTTTTTGTGGGGTAGCGCCGGTATTGATGCAGATGATGGATCAACGATCTACGGAGGCAAACTGTGACGTTGGCGGTGTTGGCATGAACGTGAGCCATCCCCACCTACCTTGAAAGTCAAATTCCACCACGACAAAGACGCGTGGTTTAAGCTAGGCTATCAAAGTCGAATTGAAATTCAAAGACGAAAATGCAGGACCCTACAGTCCCTCGCTCAACCACGTCCGATAACGTCGTTGGGTGCTATCTCGTATTTGTAGATATCGATCGCGAGGCCCCCGAAACTGATTTCCAGGGTTCGGACTAGGGTCCAGCACAACGGTTGCGGTGTGCGTTTTAAGCCTTGCAGACTTGACCAGTTGCTGAAATCATGGGTGCGCTGAAATCAAATGCTTCATTAATGGAGTGGGTACGGTGCCTTGTCTTTGTCAATATCGTCTCGAGTCAAGCGGCGTTTTCCCTAGCACGATGGAGACCTCGGGTTGGGGGGCGGCACAATTCAAATTCAGGCATGACATGCGTTAACGACATAGGTCAACGGTAAGTGATCGTGTGTATACGTACGAGCCTGAGCCTGTTAATCTGCAGAGGAATGAAGCTTAGCAAGATAGATAGATAACGCACTTGGTTATAGCTTTCAGATAGCATTGCATTGGCACTGGTATGACCTCGCTACATTTTTGCTGTCGCCTTCGGAGTTGCGCAATCGGCGATAGCGATCCACGCTGGATTGCTTCCCAGCAAGCTTCGCGGGTCCAAACCAACACGATACCTTTACCACACTAGGCCCTAGTGTTAATGCTCATTGAGCAGAGTGCCAGTACTAGAGATGGACGATCCGTCAATGAGCGACGACGTACATTTGTAGAATGGTTCGTAAGACGCAAAGCTTTCGGCTTCATGATCAGGCCTTCTTATTCCAATGTTTTCCCTGGTCCTGCGACAAGTCGTCAAACTAGAGTAGTTTTCCGCGCTAAATTGATTTTCCTCAGGGAAATCTCAGCGGCGTGTACGTAGTGGGAGCCCACGCACTACAGCAAATAGCATCGATCGCCTGTTCTACGAGTGACAAAACCATTGTTCGCTTATGCTTGTGATCTGGACCGAGACGTATGGAGCATAGAGGTTCGCGAGTAGCATTCGAAGTGGCGGCGAAGCTAGTTCCGATGGTGCATGGTTACGCTGCTAGCAGAGGAACGCCAGGCTATGTGCGGAGAATTCGAAGTGTTCTTCGTGATAGCGATCAGCGGTGGCGGTTGGCGACCGTTCTTCGAGCATCGCTTTAAGTCCTCAGGCCTCAGGAATCAGGGTGCCGTTAGTGAAGCATTGGTGACATGGTCGAGCCGCGAAGAGTCTCAAGCAAGCTCGGTCAACTGCACCCGAGGACCGCTTCTTTAATTTACGCCACTGGTTTGGCTATAAGCTCGTCCAAACCTAGTAGCAACAGGCTAGTAGCGCGAGATCAATTTGGTGGAACTGCACCGTCGGATTATGTTCGTTGAGTCTCATACCCTCTGGTGAACGAGTAATGTTCTCGGTTCGAGGGGCAGACCGACCGACAAGCGACAACCTCAGCGACAATGGGGAAGAAAAGTAACGAGACGCTGGAGCTATCCCCGTTCGCAGCTCGGGTGATAAATTGGAGGAATCGAGAAGACAGTGGACATTGGATAGTAACTTCGATTTCTAACGGCTAAATCACCTATCTATTCCTGTTGGAATCGGTTGCATGCAAACGGTAACGGAACCACTTACATACATTTTCCACGCAAGAAAAGGGAGGCCCGCGCTGCATCTCCAAGTTAGCGGCTGTGGGAATAGCAGAAGGAGATATATTACATGATGTTCGCCATTTCTCAGCATATCTCCCAGGCGCCGCCGTTCAGGCCTACGAGTAGTGGCAAGCGTGAGTTCTTCCGAGGAATACGAACGTATTCGACTCACTTACAGCCCTCCTTCTGACTTGCGGCTGCGGCAACGAACATCTACACACAAAGCGTCCAATCTCATTAATAATCGCCCTGAGAAGTCGCGCGCAGAACTCCTGTCAATGCGGCGTCGTCATAAGTGCATAAGTGCATATTTAGAAGTCGTACATAGAAAGGCAAGCAAGGCATGAGATCTGAGAAGCACGAATGATTAATGCGGCCGTGCAGTGTTCCGGAAGCATAAGTTACTTCAAGTATCCCACGACGAGGGAGGAGATCAGGTTGGAGCGGGAGGAACTGCAATCATGTGTCGGAGGGAACGAAGCTGCATCGGTTGCCGCGCCAGTCCGCATGGACCTGCAATGCAGAGTAAAGACAGGTACCCCATTGAATCGTCAGATAGAAGGCGTCGCTACTTTTTGGCCGACCAAGCTGTCCCCAGTCGTTCTCTGGCCATCGCTGTTTGGGGCCGACAAAATCGACATCGACTGGATATGCTGTACGATGCCTTGATGATCAAGATGTTGCTGTAGGCGCCTAATTGGGAAGCAGACCATCGTTCGCGTTCGGTATCTGCCTTGAATTTGAACCAATATATTGCCGCAGGGCGGTGCGTTCCTTCCCGGATATTATCGCTGGACCTAACGTTGCGGGTGCTAATGTTAGCGACCCCCTTGACTGTCACATTCGAAACACTTCCGTACGAGGTACGAGCAAGCCAGAGTATGGAAACAGGACCTTGCCTTATCCGACTTGAATTAGCCAACCAGATGGAGCCATGTGGTGCTTTCGACATCTCCCGAGTCATGCATGCGAATATACCGGAGTTAATGCTTCCTCCTCCAAATAGATTATGTGTGGGTGAATTGAATACACTGCGAAGAATCGACCAGCACAGCCCTGAGATGTCATATGCCTTCTAACCCAAGAGCGTTCTTGACGGTGGCACTGTACGAAGCAGCGGCTGTCAGCGTATGAGGCACGCTCTCGACGTCCTGCTCGGGTACACTGGGGCTCAGCACGTTAGACAGAGACTGGTAGGCAAAACTGAGCCCTCGAGCCATCACCCTCGAACCTAGCCACTGCACCACGGAGACGCCTGGAACCAACCCCATGACGTCTTTGACATCCCAAAAGTCTCGATGGTGAGTGATGCGACCCTGTTCATTGAATGCCAGTCGCGTAATTATGTGCATCTTGAAATGGAACGGCGACGGTATCTGCACAGATGTTCCGGGTATTGACACGCACGGCTCCACACCAGCCGGCGCTCGATGTGCTGACAGTGGGGAATGATTAGAACTCATCGAATCCGATCCTCGACGCGAATGCAGTTCGTCTTTGTGGATTCCCGGAAGGAGCAGAACGTGGAACGTATGCTCGACTATGCACTTTCGGTGACCATCTTCTTTTGGTTTCAGCCACGATACGCAAGCCACCACTGCGACTATGCACGTACCGAACGACTCGTTTTCGCAGACATCGTTGATCTCAGACCACGCTCGCAATGCGCGCCATAAATGATCAGCTTCCAGAGCTTGAAGCCGCAGGATAGTGCACAAGGTGGCAAAGGGGCGTGGGATGTTCAAAGTGCTTATTTGGCGCGATAAATGAAAGATGTCTGCTATGACGGATCTTGAAGTAGCTGTGATAACTGGATTTTCGTAACTTTGTCGACCAAATGTCAGATATTGAGTACATTCCTCGCCTCCCGAGCTTACACTGGCGCGAACGTGTTAGAAAGAATTGTATTAAGGGTTCGGCGGCTTACTGGCGTTAGATTCGTAGAAACGTTCTAGCGTTTCCTGAGAACTCGAGTGCGTGAATTCTCCGTACATTTGATGGCAGACTTCCAGCGCCGCAGGCTGCAATGAACTTATGGACAATGAATTGCGTGCATGGTCGGAGAGCGACGTGCCCGGTCGTGTGTCGCTTGCAGGGGCCATGATGATGGACGGAAGCAAAACCCGGCGAACTACTTCAATCTGCTGGAGACAAACATGTACATACAACTTTACGATTTCTTGATCTTTCTTACTTGTTTCTTACTGTGTTTAGCTTAATCCCCTCCAACTGGATTCCAGCTGATCGCACCGTCCGCGCCACGGTCAAGTTCATCAAGCGCTTCCATATCTTCATCGGCCAATGTGAAGTCGAATACTTGTGCGTTGGAGTGGATCCGCTTCGGGGCAGCGCTTTTCGGCAGGGGCACGAATCTATTCCAACGACGTTCTAGATGGATCACGTTGTTCAAGTAATGGTCACGTACCCGTGCTGGAGGGACCACCTTATCAGAATTTGGCCTGGGTCCCGAGAATACTATGTAATTCTTAGCGGCTGGGCACTTCGCGGCGGCGGCGTTTCTCTCACCTTCTTTGCGATGGACTGGATAACTTCGTGATCCATTTCGCCACGGATAACTGGGCAGTACGCTTCCACTACAATGTCATTTTTGCGGCAATACTCGACGATGGGCTTCTGCTGGCAGAACGGTTGAAGCTGGGCAGTTCACTTGTCATCGAAGATTACGGTCAAGTCAACAAAGGAACCCCACCTCAATTTGGTTTACCGCAGGCATCTCCATGCCAGCATCCCGAATCTCCTCTAGATGTTTGACAGAGCTAGCGCGATGCAAGACCGCTCAGCCAATGTACGAAAGGGAAGCTTCCCAGGACTCACAAGTTTGATACCCCAACCGTCCTGATCTTACCAGCATCTCTTGCTTCCAAGATCGCTTTCCAAGTTGCCAAACGCTTCTCCTTGCCCGACAATGGATCATGGATCAAGAATAGATCGATGTAGTCTTTTGGCCGCTGCGTCAGGACTGGGTGCATGCAGGCTTTGTTCATCACTACCTACCGAAGCCAAATGACTTGAGCGATCCATCTATCGAAGCAAGGGCTCTTTCGTACCCGTGGTCTTTGCTTGGAACCTTCGACGCTATGACCAAATCTCAGACGGGGAACGCGATATCCGCCTCCAAGACCCACTGATAAACACTTCGTCTCTGGACAGTCCCGATTGACGCAGGGCGTTACCAACTTGTTCCTCGTTGCGATACATCTGAGCGGAGTCAATATGCCTGGAGGACATGTCAGCTTACTTCTGAGATTGGTTGCAGGTGAATGCCACGAACCGATAACCGGCTTTGAAGGCTTCCAGAACGGAGGGCGTAGCATCGTCATTCCTATACACTCCAAAGCCGAGTAAAGGTAGCGTGTAGCCTTGGATATAACTAGTTATTTTAGTCGGTCTACAACGATGAATCTACAACATACCTGATGAGAGCTTTACCACAGAGTTCAAATTCAGGTCTGCCATCTTGCTGCCAGTGTACTGCAACCGAGTCTAAGGCAAGGAGTTGGTTACTAACCCTGGTGTCGAGCTTTCAGAGAGACGCTGACAACCTGCTTACTGTTCATACCGGTATTGAGAATACCCGGAGTGGTGCTTAGTAGGTATACTGAGCGAACAGAATAATGGGTCGTGAGTACTAACGGGGTGGTGAATGGACACGCTGGTGTGTACAAAGGCCACGAGTTCCACCGAGGCAGAGTCCGAGCATAGGGTGCCGGATACCCATTAGCCTTCTGCGTGCGAGAGCAGCGATTCTGAGCAGACATCTGGATGCTGGCAAAATCCCACAACTTGTTTCTGGCAGAGTTAGTGCGACCAGTAAATCAAAGTCGCGTCCTGACATTGTCGTTGAGAGACGAACTTGCATCCCGTTGAACGACTACATTTCGAAGCCATTGTCTTCTGGAGTCTTCTGGTCGGTTTCTGACTCGATGAACCTGTTTGGATATCCGACCCTGTGTGGCCGTGCCAGTGCATGGGCGCCTACTTGCCTTAGTATGCGACAGTGACATGGCCTCCTCCCCTACGAAGAAAGCGGGTGGCGAAGCCATCAATATGGCTACGAACAACGGTACAAGAGAGTATAAATACACCGCTGAAATATCGCAGATGGTCAGCGGTGCAGCCCTCAGCGTAACCACCGCATGCTGAACATGTTTATAGATGTTCGTCTTCGGGGAAGTTCAAGATCCTACTCCAGAGACCGTGAATCTCGTGGAAGATATCATTCGCAGTCAGCTTATTGAATTGGTGCGTGTGGTAGACTGTCGCTCTGGGCTTCATTGCAGCTCATTTCCCTTGATGTAGATCGTACAGGCTCGTGCCCTTGCGACTAGGCGTGGGGCACGCTGGCTCTCGGCTGAAGACCTAATATTCTTGATTCGGCATGACAGGGGAAAGGTCAACAGACTTAGAACCTACTTGTCTTGGAAGGACGTACGGAAGCACGCGAAGGATTCCGGTGGTGACGGAGGTGGTGCTGTCGAAGTTGAAACTTTAGAACAAGAAGATGGTGAGTTATTCTCGTATATCCGCCCTGAATAAGCTTCACAAATCCCATACAGATAAGCTTGCGGCGAAAGCTCAGAAGATCACTATCAAGCTGCCTTGGGAAATTACCACCATATATTCAGAAGTGCTGCGGCAGAGTGGACATCAATCTGATGACGAGGAGGATGAGGATGACATTGAGGCACACGAAGCCTCCATTCAACGTTTGAAGGTTAGTCCAAATGGCAACCCCCTGGTATCATTGGGCTCACGCATATCGAAATCCAGGAGGCAGATGAAGCAACAAGGCAAATGACGCGTGAAGAATACCAGCGCTATTCAGACTGCAGGCAGGCTTCCTTCACATACCGCAAAGGTGAGCCTTTCGAAACTGTACCTCCAAAATGCTGACTCTTAAATTCCACAGCTAAGCGATTCCGAGAATTTCTAAACCTGCCACCCCATCTTGACCTCAAGGCTGGCGATGACACTGTGGACATTGTGGGCTTCTTGGCTTTCGAGATGGTACGGTCGCTTACACTGGCCGGGCTTGCGGTCAAGAAATCCCTGGAGGAGGCATCTTTTCGGGAGGAATACTCCACGTCGACGCTACTAGGAAAACGCAAGGCTGCTTCCGCCGGAGGTCCAGCGGAGAAACGACGCCGTGAAGAATCTCCCGACAACGAGGCAGAGCCTGTACTGCCTGCTTGTTCGCTGTTCCTGCCACCGCTGGAAGCACGGACTGCCCTTCGCCCCGATCATATCCAAGATGCCTTTGCTCGAATGCAAGGTGATTGGTCTCACCACCGTTCATCAGGCATGCGCAATTGGCGAGGTGGGTTAGCGAGAACGCGCGTTAGCTTGATTTAGTCCAGTTTATCTATATACCTATATGTACATCATTGTACTTTTTGTAACATCAGTTCTGTAGCATAGTAATTCAATCGTACTTCGTAAAAGTTCTTTCTCTGAATCGCTAAAACAAGAGGGAGGCTGCAACGTCTATGTTTCCTCCAGCTGCCTTCAAGCTGCTGATCGCGACTTCTCTTGTTGCCCCAAGGTCCATTAACATCGTGATGTGTGCTTCAGGGTATTCCGAGGAAATATGACGCGAATGGCCAGCATTCGATCGGCCGAGGTTCTGAGCAGGTGGGCCGCCCAAGGTGTTGCCACCACCAGGGAACGAGGGGCCTGCCGACGACCCGCTCGGTTGATTTGATGCCTCCGAAGGCTCGCCGCTGCCAAAGTCGCGAGCCTTGTCCGGCAATTCGTGTTCCGAGAGGAACTTGACTTCACGACCTTGTATCCGCAGAACGTTCTTCTCCAGGTCTATACATGCCTGGTGTGCCTTCAACATATCGAGGCCAAGAAGTAAATCGACATCCCTTCCCTAACATTCGTCAACGCACTCGATACGCGCTATTTCATAGATACAACAACTTACCTCCATTATTGTAAATGCGCAAGGAAGGAATAAATCTGACACCTTGATTTGTGCACTATGGACTCTTCCAAGGATTTGGGCGGTGCCTACACCCTTGGCTATGCCCGAAAACCGTTTATCTACTAGTCTCATTATCCTGGGAGGTGCTGTGAGGCATCGTCAATTAGCCATATGAGTAAATTACTTGCCCGCAACTCTCTGCACAATCAGGGCTCACTATAATATCACTCTGTTAACTCGAGGAAGATATATATGCTAGGAGACTCACTGATCGTCTGTTGAGCTCCACTGTCAACGAATGCTGTCACAGGGTGTCCATTGACCTCGACTGGAATACTGATATGCGTTGTGAGCTCATACTTAAGCTGCGACGATATACGGGACTCACTAAAGCATATGAACTCGCCCAAAGCTCTCTGGAGAATATTCCAATGCATGTTGCATGTTCTCCATGACTGCCTGCTGCCGAATGGCCTCTTCGATCTTTCGTTGAGCCTCAACATCGAAGGGATCGGCATTCAGGGTTTCGATTTCGCGTAGGCGCTCCATTTCCAAGTTATCCTGCCGGTCGCGTGTCTGGCGAAGGAGCTCAGCGAAGCGAGCAGGGTCTGACTGGGCTGCTTGCGCGAGCTCGGGTTGTGCCTTTCGAATGTTTTTAGTACGAGATTACTTGCACTCCATGAAGTTGAAGGCAGGTTTACCTGCTGGAGTTGTCTCATGAGGTCAGGATCTCCGAGCAGTTGTAATCGCATCATTTCCGAGTCCTGCTCGATAGTTCTAGTATACCATATATGAGATCAGCAATACTTGAACAAAGGGGATAAAACGCGTACTGTCCAGCCGAGTTAACAACCCTCCGTCGGAGTAACAGAGTTGCAGACGGGCCTCGGACACCAAGCTGGTTGATGGTCGCCCCGGGGTTGTTTAGATCTCTGCCCTCGTAGGAGATGCTTTGTTCGCCTATAGGTATGCCAGACTATCCGTACGCGATTTTGTTGCAGACGATCAGAGCAAACGACATCGGTACCGTGGGGGAACTCACCTCCGCTTCTAACAAAGCCATCACATCCTGCATCTCCATGTTTGGGTCGATTTCAACTGTGAATGTGTTCCCCGTTTCAGTCAGGAATGTCAATTCCATGATGTTGAGAAGGATCCGAGTCGAGGAATGTCAAGTTGAGAAGAAGTCAAGAAGTAAGAAGTCGAGTGAAGGAGCGCAGATAGAGTGGTCACGAGGGTGAGACGATTTATAGCTTGATGTCAAGAATTTATCGCACGAAGCACTCAACACGAGGGATACTAAGTTCAAGAGGATGAGGCTGTAGAAGCGAGACAAAGGTCATTGATATAGTGGTGTATACGCGTATAGTTTAGCTAAGATGCTGACTACGGACGCGACTCGGACATGTGCACGCGCATACGCGTCAGGCCTAGTAAAACAAACCGCTTTGACCTCTAACTAAGGGTTAGGTTACGCCAAGCAATTGACACTAAATTGGTTTGTATTGTCCTAGTATCGTAACTAAGCAAGTTGCGAATGTGTTGTTTTCGATTTAGGAAGAGAAGAGGTTCTTAATGCGGTACACTATTTCCTCGACCTATTAGTCTGCTCCGGCTGAAGCCAGAACTACTTGAGAATTAGACGTGTTGCGTAGGAGGCGGAAGGAAGAAGCTCACAATCGTGATGATTGTCCACGAATATTGCTCAGTAAAGCACTCTCTAACGCTGAGGCGGAGAGGCTTGCATCTGAATGGAGCATAAGATTATTCTTAATGAGGGGTTGGTGGGCTCACCACTAATATCACTAAAACTGGATGCCTCTGAGCCTACGCTGCTACCTTGCTCACTCACAGCTCGGTCGATTAGGCCATAGTGTCGGTGTGACTGACCAATCGCACTTCGAGGGGAGACAGCCGGTGGGCTGGATGATTTGGGCGCCGACATGTGTCTGCTGAGGGGCGAATTTAGCTGAGAGTCAGGAGGAGGGGATGGAATGTCGGGAATAGATCCCTGGGGAGAATTTGTGCTAGACAAGCTTTGGCTTGTACTTCGACTGCTCAATGTGTCCCCTCGTAAACTACTGTTTACTGATGATGAAGGGGTTAAACCAAGCCGACCGCGGCCTGTCTCTTTTCCTTTGTTTTGTTTAGGCCGCGGGGAGCTAACGAGACCCAAGGCATCGTTGTTGATCATGGTCTGGAGGTCCTGGAGTTTGCGAGCCAGAGCTTCTTCCTCTTCTATACCCCGCAAAGTCTCGTCTTCCTTTTGAGCAGCTTCTTCATCTGAGTCGGTCTCCTCAGACGAATCCGAAGTTGAAGCTGGTCGTTGGCCCTTCCTCGGGGCTTGTAACGTCAGTGTAGATGAAGACGTAGCTTTCTTCGGCTGGGATGCGTGACCAAGGGAGTGTAGCCGTGCGCGGACGGCGAGGGGGGTCGTGAGTCGAGTAGATGTTCGCCTCCCACTACCTGACATCCTGCTGGTCATTCGTGTAGCTATGGATGGTCGCTCAGTCGAAGGGAACATTTCCCCATGGCCAGGTGGCTGAGTACTTGAAGGACTCAAAACTTCGCCGATGTCCTTTAGGCCACGTAGGTCCTCCTCGAAACGCGTGTGCACCCTATACAAAAGGTATGGCAATGGTACTTCGAGATGAGCAGCCAAGCCCTTCCCTGTCACGTCCGCATGGTGTTATACCCATGCACTTTACGAACCAGAGCGATTAACTTACAGTCAGTACCGCCATTATCACTGGATCGTGATAGCTCAATGACTTTCCAAAGTATGTCTGCCTTTTCTGGAGTCCATTCTATCTGCACTTGGAGGCGCGATGAAGTTGTAAGGCAGTTTGAATGCGAGCATAGATACATACTCGAGGAGGATCCGGGATTGGTTGGTCCGGTCGAGGAGTAGGTATTCTGACAACCACGCGCACAGATGGAGCCGGCATGACTTGGGTCTGTTGCAAGCGGTAGTTTGTACGGTACGTTGTGTCGAATTACCTCCAGACCATGATGGTGGTGGAAAATGAAGGTTGGGCGCTAAGCCACGGATCATGAATGCAAGTACTGTGCCTAACTTATTGGTCATGGTAAGATCGTAAGAGTACATACTTTGATTAGAGAAGTACGCCCAGCACATCAAGAGCAATATATATAAGTATAAGTGATCTACGCAGCAAGCACGTATCCCACAATCCCTTCACGATGATATCCAAGGTGAGCTACGGCTGCGTTGGCTTCGCCGTAATTGGTAGTGTAGAAGTGATCTCTGACGGCCCCGTTATACAACCTATACAAGGGGATGCTGCCACAAATTTGGTGGGGGTAGATGTATCCTGTAGTGCCCTCTTCGTGATATCCAAGGTGACGAACAGCATTGTCGTGCTCAAATGCCGACATAGTGTAGAAGTGATCCCCCGAGGGAAGGTAAGCGCGGTATAGGGGCGCAGTGCCGGGTGCTTTCCAACTGAAGACGCGGGCTGCGTTTCCTTCGCCGTGGTAACCGTGTTTATTGGCGTTCACCCACTCGGGTTGGTTAGTAGTGAAGAAGTGATCATGTGTCCCAGGATTGTACGACCTGTAGAGTGTCGTAGCCTTGGATGCATAGCACGAAATACCGGACGAGTGTGCAGCAACGACGGGTTTAGGATGAGGGTGGGCATGAGAGACAGGGGCTTTGGGGTGAGGAGGGGGAGGGGGACGAACAGGTGCTTTAGGGCGGGGATGAGCAGGCGCTTTAGGGTGAGGATAAGCGGGGACCTTAGGGTGTGGAGGGTGAGGAGGATACTTGGGGTGGGCGGGCTTAGCACCGTGCTGGTGATGGTGGTGATGGTGATGATGGCGATGGGGTACTTTGGGATGAGCTTTAGCGGGGATTTTGGGCGGTCCTTTTGCTTTAGGCGCGGCTTTTCCTGCTGCCTTCGCAAGGACACCAGCGCCGCCAGCCGCTGCCGCCGCAACTGCTGGCTTGGCAACAACATCAGTCGAACTTGTTGCGGCAGCTTCCGTTGAGCTTGTTGCGCCAACTTCAGTCGAGCTAGATGCTGTTGCAGCGCTTGCAACGATTGACGTGATCACAGGTTCGGGTGCAGCAGTCTCAGTGGCCGCAGCCCAAGGAGACGGGACACCTGGCCTGGCGCTGGGAGTGGGCGCCAGCGACGTCAAGATTGGCGGGGGCACTATAGGACAAAGCACCATCTGTGAATCGGGCGTATCGAACTACAAGGATGAGTGAGCGTTCGTTTCGGTAAAAGTAAGTATATGTGGCGATCATGCCTTTGCGAGGTTTTGGTCTTCATCGTCGTATTCGCTATCAGCGCGTACGGCAGAGTCAAGAATTGCGAGCGCGATGAAGGCAAGGGAGAACTTCATAGCGTCGATGGTTCACCTGATGGCCCTCTCAGGTATGAACGAGTCGAAGTTGGGTCGACACGTAGGAGGGCATTTTATTCTGGAGAAGGTTATATAGATAGTGGATAGTTGGCCGCTAGTTCGGGGACTACCACGGCGCCGACCTTAGTAGGAGACGTTCCTTGCAGTTAGCGTCCTCAAAACCCATTTTGCCTGTCGACGGGACTTTAGCTACTAGTTCGTTACAAAACTCACTCACACTGACTAGAAGCCGCTCGACATCGATAAGATTCCAAGCGTATCGTAAATTCGATGCTCTTGTCAGTTCGTTTGACTTGAGCAGTATTGCATCACATGGCGGTTCTACTTGACGGTTCTTGACGAGCCGAAATCGCGCCGTATGTTCCGAGTAGCTGGGATGTGGGTCGCGAGACCGCTTTACAAGCTCTGACTAGAACCAGCGCAGATAAATGGCAGCAGAACAAAGCATACCGATCTACACAAACCTGAACGAACTCTACCAGAACCTCGGGACGACTCTAAATCATGCTGAACGGTGGAACCATCTTGCGACGGAGTTTGCACAGAGGTTTGGACGAAAGCCAGCCTATATCGCTCGAGCTCCTGGGCGGGTCAAGTGAGTGGAACGGTGATAACAGTCATCAGGGTATTATCTTACATCCTCTACATAGCTTGATTGGTGCGCATGCTTTTCAATGCGATCGTCGGGATGTTTTGATTTAGTGCAACAGGTGAACATATCGACTACGCACTCTTCGGAGCATTTCCTGCTGCTGTGGAACGAGATATCCTAATTGCCTGCGCTCCGAGATCTGCAACCATCAGCGACGAAGGTGACCCATCCCCGGCGCTAGAACCATATCAGACATCCGGTAGCGTTATTATCGAGAACTTGCATAGTAAATATCCTCGCCAGGTATTCGCTCCTTCGCGCAGAACAACCCAGGGATCAGGACAAGGGTCGGATGCCGTCCATGCCGAAGGGTGGCATCTAGAAATCAACCCAAAGGAACTTCGTTGGGAGAGCTATGTAAAAGCTGGTTACTACGTTAGAAACTGTACACTGGTTTACTCGCAAACTTTGGGCTGACGACCACGGACAGGGAGTTTTGGAACATTATTTCCCCCCTTCTTCCGGCCAACATCCGGTACCTGTCGACCTTCTAGTGACGGGAACGGTCCCGGCAGGCTCTGGCTTGTCGTCGAGCGCAGCTATGGTGGTCGCTAGTACCTTGGCCTTTCTTGCAGTCAATGACAAGGTGGGAACACTCAATCTGTATTTCTGAATGTCACCTTAGACCAGTTTTGCAGCTAGATGACAGTCACGCGAGCAAGAAGCTCACGAAAGGAGAGCTAGTAATAATGGCAATGGAGAACGAGAAACGAGTTGGCAAGCACATCTTGTTCTTGCTTCATTCAATAGGTTGACCCAAACACGCAGGTGTCAACAGTGGGGGGTGATGCCGTCCGTCACCGCAACGATCACCTCACTAACTTCACTCCTTCCTAGCCTTGATCAAGCCGCATCTGTGATCTCGAACCCCGGAGCAGCCCTGTATATCACCTTCTTCCCATCGCTCGCTGCTTCCCCAACACCTTTACCCAAGGGAGCTGTGTTCGTATGCGCAAACTCTTTGGTAGTCTCTGACAAAGCCGTCACTGCGAAGACCAATTACAACCTCCGAGTTGTCGAAACCCTTGTGGGCGCTCGAATCCTCGCTAGGCATCTTGGTGTCCAGCTTCATGATACGGATACCAAGAAGGAAAAGGTTACGTATAGGGAAGTACTAGGTCGTTGTGCTGGGGAAGAGGTTGGTTCCGAATTGACAGTGGATCAGTTGACGAAGGCGTTGGAGGATATGTTGGAGAACCTGAATGGATTGAAGTCGACTAAGGCCTCAGAACATGGGGCAACAGGAGTCACGATTGATGAGATGATTGACTTGTCAGGGCTGACCGAGGCTGAGTTCACAGAAACGTACCTATCGTGGATCGAAGGTACTCATCATCTCTCTCCCACCTTAATAATATCTAACTGCTCTTGTGTGCTCAGTTGAAGCAACATATTTTCAACTCTACAAACGAGCAAAGCATGTTTTCTCAGAAGCCCTCCGTGTCTTACAATTCCGACAGACCTGTCTAGATGTATCGGGTGAGGTTGGCGAGGAGAAGCCTGTTGAAGTCCTTCAGAGGTTAGGCAAGTTGATGAACGAATCCCAGGCTAGCTGCGCCGAGCTCTATGAGTGTTCGTGTCCCGAAATTGACGACCTGACGAAGCTTGCTAGGCAAGCAGGAGCGCTTGGCAGCAGGGTAACAGGTGCGTCATTATTTTTGTCATTATGTCGCCGTTGTGCTCACTGGTGGTGTTCTTAGGAGCGGGGTGGGGTGGTTGCACAGTCTCGTTAGTCCCGGAGGCTATTGTTGATTCGTTCATCGCAAAGGTTAAGGAGACATACGGTCCATACAAAGATCTAGAAGGAGACCGACTCGGTGAAGTCATATTTGCTACGACACCGAGCAGCGGTGCATGTGGTACGTGTTTTTCTTGCGTTCGGAGTCACGGCTAATACCATCATGGAAGTATATAAATTCGAGAAATAGTTTACTACATGTAGGGTCATGTCAACGGAGGCCATGCTTCATCCAGACAGGCAAGGATACACTGTTAGTGAGCGAGACGCGCTGCCTGTCCTCGTGGTACTCAGAAATTGCCGCGCAAGTAGCAAATGATCTACCTGGATTATATTTGGACTTGTTGGTTGTATCAGGCTAATAGGAGAGGCTAGGAGAGGCTAGGAGAGGACACCAGTCACGAAGAGTTCATAGTTTCTGTCCGCCGAAACGGTTATCTTGCAGATGGATCGAGTTATGGCGCGCGCGTCGAATAACCATCTTGCGACACGATCCTCGCGTTCGATGTCGAAGCGCTGCCGAACGAGCACCCGTACGCCGCAAAGGGCCTTCGCCAAATGCATGGTACGCGTGGATATCCGGATCCTCGTGGCTACTCGGTCAGATGGGCGATTCTCGACGGCCGGTATCTACGAGTGACAGAGCTGCTACGAGAATGTCAGTGGTTATTGACGCGGATGAGGAGTCAATATATGATATATATACCATAATAATAATAGAGCAATCGTAGGGTGCTCACACTGTACACCATGAGATTGTTGCTCATATCTGCACAAACTAAAGCCAGTAACCTACTGTCATGATTGAAAAAGGGAGAAGAATTCAGACCCGCCGAGGAACCGATGCCCCTATATCACGTGTCGGTGAACACCGCCGTTTCACCCAAAACCAACCCCACAGGCTAGGCAACCTACTGCCAAAGGCTCTTCTGGTCTAATTATCTCCTGAGCGGATTGAGGCTGAAGCGACCGCGACCGCTTCAAAGATGCTCCCGGTCCTACAAGATGTTCTCATTTTGGCCTCTGCTTGGTTCCATGTAATCCTGGCACCGTACACGAAAGTCGAAGAGAGCTTCAACCTCCATGCTACTCATGATGTACTCATGTATGGCACAAACCCATTGACAGACTTTACCAGCGGAAACTTGTATAAGGTGAGTTACCCAGGACATCGAACCTGGTTGAAATCAACAATCCTGTAGTACGACCATTTCATATTCCCTGGCGCGGTGCCACGAACCTTTATCGGAAGCCTGGCGTTAGCATACCTAGCCGCGCCCTTCTTGCATATCGCCAGTGCATTCAATTTTGCCCAGTCCAAGGTTGACTTGCAAATTATTGGTTCGCACCTTCCTATATAAATTATTCCGTGCACTGACGGAATATAATCAGTTCGGCTGGTACTGGCGACCTCGAACGCTTTAGGGTTGATACTCATACGTCGAGCGGTTTCAGGACGCTTTGGTCGCTCTGTCGCGTCTTTCTACGCGTTGTTAACAATATCCCAATTCCATCTACCGTTCTGGATGGGCAGAACACTTCCGAATATGTTTGCCTTATTTCCCGGTTAGTCAGCTCCTAGCATTACTTTTGACGCGAGCTTGATGGCTTCCATAGTCAATGTATCAACATCTATCCTCATTTCCCCCTCCGCGAACCCATACGCGCAGCGGAGAGCTGGCCTCAAGGCCATCTGTATCATCATATTTACCGGGGTCGTCTTTCGCGCCGAACTCGCTCTGTTGCTGGTGCCCATAATAATTCAACATTTGTATCGATCCGTCTTCCGATCCTATACATTTCTCTCTACCATCAGGCAGTTGCTTGTGATTGGTGCAACAACGGGTGTCATTTCCATTTGTGGGTGTTCTGCTTAATTCGCCACCTGGTTGCTAAGATATCCCCTTGTCAGCTTTGACGACGGCTGTCGATTCATACTTTTGGGATCGATTCAACTCCCCACTATGGCCAGAATTTTCCAGCGTTTGGTTCAACATCGTTGAAGGCAAATCTGTGGAGTGGGGTGTTAGTGATTTCTATCTCTCGAGTGTGCTTGGCCGTTCTAATTACCGTAGGTGTCGCCATATCGAACCTACTTGGTTTCCTCTCTTCCCAAGCTTTTATTGACGGCATATCCACTCGCCATGATTACCTTGATGGCCCCCGTGAGGCGGAGCAAGATAAGGTATGCTTCATGATCTATCATTATGGGGGTGAAATTCACGGCGAGACTGGGTCGTAGATCGGCCGTTTTCCCGTATCTAACCTTCGTTCTCCTTATTTCATGTCTTGCTCACAAGGAGTGGCGGTTCATAATTTATGTCGTCCCGGTCTTCAACGTCGCTGCGGCCAGAGCGTTAGCATGGGCGAACAGCTTCGGGTAAGCCGCCTTTCTTCAGGGCTCACTGTGTCTAATACAAGAATAAGAACTAAACCACTCAGATCTGGAAAAGGGGAAAGTCAAGGGCGAGGATTCGTATCTAGACTACTTTCCCTTCCTCTTCGACTCCTTCCGTTTGCCTGCCTGGCAATGAACATCGCAATAACGGTCCTTCTGATGCTTTCGTCCAGAAGAAACTATCCTGGAGGCGAAGCCATGCATGTCTTCCATAGCCTGCTACCCAGTGGCTCCCAAGAATACGGTTGGTGTCCCCACAAATGAACAGACACGTAAATTTACAGCTTTATAGTACACGTTCACATTTGCAACCTCGCCGCTCAAACCGGAGCATCGTTGTTCACTCAAACGCACTCTCCTCCAAACCTCATTACACACCCCAATAACGACACATCAGTGGTGTATAGTAAGACTGAGTCGTTATCGCCCTCTCAGCTTACTTCGGGATCACCACCATATGATTTCACGCATCTCATAATCGAAAATCATCCAACGCTATTCCTCGGCGGCTTATCTCGCAGCGAGCGGGATAAATGGAAAGTCGTTGCCACTCTGTATGGCTTCGAACGCTGGATCATCGCCAATGGATCACTGAATGATGGGACACGCAGGGAGAAGACCAGGCGGATGTTTGCTGAAGGGGCCAAGAACCTATCTGCGAACCCCTGGAACGCGGAGACTTGGGTGTGGCTGGCGTCCTTAGTAATAAAGATGGAAGAAACCGAGAAATTGTGGATACTAAAACGGACAACTGGCATAGCGTAGGTACCTTGTACATGGCTTGCTTAATCATATTTAAAGGACATTGCAATATCCCCCATCCTTGGCCATCGAACATGACTTCCATACCAACGTAATCTACCGAACTAGAAAAGAGACGTCGTCCGCGGCACAAGTATGGAGTATTCACGCTCACTCAAGCTTCGACTCAACGTTAAACGGACGCCTAGCTTAGACGGGGGACAACGATGTTGAATATTCCTAGAAGCAAACCATCCATGAGGCTTACTGCTAGCTAGCCGGGTAAGCACTCTGACCGCGACATTACATTAACGTATATGCTGACATACCGCCACCGTAACACATATACTTCAACCTAATGCTCAGGCGCATGTCCTCATGGAAACACTGGCCTCTTAACGGCTCCACGTTTCAATCCTTGACACAAGGTGCGTAGCTGTGGCTCCACCAAGCTCAAACGGTGGACGTGCATCGTCTCGTCGAGCCTCACAGGTGAAAGGGGAGCTCACAGACATCACGTTTCTCGTTCAGTAGCTTGCCCAGGAGACGCTACTCACTGACTTTGGCCAACTTTCCGACGGGAAGGAAACGCAGTCTGCTCGTTGATTACGTTGGCTTGTACTAGGACTATCTAGGACCACCTTGAATGCATGGAAGCAGAGCAGATACTTGTCTCGACCCTCAGGCCTCAGAGGCGACAATCGCAGCGAGATAGTCGATAAATTTGAGAAAAACCACACCTTGCAAGTATTGTTAAATTTCTTAGATTACAGATCTTACTTTATATACTTATACATTTGACCGTCTAAACCATCACTAGTCACTGGCCAACTTCTCTGAACTTCACATCCGCGCGAACATATTGATGGTAAACCTCGCCGGTGGTAATAAGTGTGTCGTTGTCGCTATCTTTATTCTTAGGATCAAGGAAAGCCGTCAAAGGCTGAGAGACATCGTCGATTAGTCCTATTCATTGCACGATGACGGGTGACACTCACGTCATGGAATTCCAGGAAGGCTGCGGCTGCGCAATCACAAACGAATTTATGGTAAGCAACGTTTTCAGACGGGACGAGGAGGATGGACTCACTAACTGGACCATACCCATCTCCAGTACCCGCCTTACCAGACCCGCCGTGGATCTTCTTGCGTATACCCGTGACAGGATTCGCTAGGTTGTTGGAATAGAACATCACACCCGATTCTGAATCCACCCTCGTCATTTACCAAAGCACAGTGCGATTGAAGAGGACGTACGATTCGTGTCGAAAACGAGCTTCAAACCCGACTTATTTGAAGAGAGCTCGACGACGGGTTCACCCCTCAGCGGTGGTGACGAAGGCTTTGCTGGGTCGTGTGTTGGTCGTAAGACGTCTTTCATCAAGTCGAAGGTGGGGTCTTCCAAGGAAGATGCTGCGAAACGCCTCGGAAGTTTAGGGCTCTCCGTGAATAAGTAGTAATCGTCTATGCAAGTCTAGGTTGAGTTGCGTTAGGGTTTTCATGTATTATAATTACCGTATCCAGAGGAAGGCATGTTGTCGCCAACGCGCTTCTTCTCGTGCGTGTGACCAGGAGCGTTTGCAATGAACGATCCTGTAGAGAGACTGAGCTCGTCTAAGCCATTAATCTTGTCAGCCTAGATGTAGAGAGCTTCATTCACATGATCGCTGAAGAGATGATACAGATCACAACGCACTTTTATCGTCAAAATGTGATCCTTTATGGATAACGACTCTGAGCCTTCTTTCAAACTAGCATCCAGGTTGAACCCCCAGTGCTTACATGGACATCACATCAGTCAAGCATCGCCTCTTAATACGGTTACCACATACCTGTGTCAGATTGACTGGACTAACAACTGGTGCCTCACCGTCTAACTTTGCCCTGTACACAATCACGATGCTGCCAAGGTCGAACTCCTCTTGCTCTTGGATTGGTTGACCTGGAAGCCTATACTTCCTCTCCTGTTCCCCTGGGCTAACCAACGCAATAAGGACTTCAACTAAGAGCTTTCCGGGATATCCCTGATCATTGTCTGGAGAGATGAGTCGAAAGAAGGCAAATGATTCAGATGCAGCTACTGGGTCTTCCGTGCCAGAGATCGAGGTAAGGTGGGCAAGCTCAGTGGGCGTGAAAAGAGTTGGTTTCTCTGACATCACTTCCCATGGAAGAGAATCGAAGCCAGTCGGACCACCGTGAAGGGAAACTTTCGGGTTCTCTAATGACTACGTCTGGATCCATTGATTCAAACGCATGCGGGGAACGCACCGTTCGCTACCGCCGTGAACTCGCTCTTGATCCCATTGCGCTCCAGAATGTGTTTCCCAACCGGAATTCGATTAGCATATCTTCCCACTATCGTATTGTTGTACTTGCGCCCAACGTGGTCTTCAGGAGCCTCTGGGCCGATAACAAGATCGTGCGTCTGCAATTGGTGGTTATATAGGGGACAATTTGCCTCATCAATGCCACATACTCGTCCGTCAGGCTGAACAATCACTCGATGAATAGTGAGCCCATAGGGTAGAACCTGGAAGCAAAGCTGGTTTGTCACTGTCCTGGAACGATGCTGAACATATCTAAAGCACCTCAAGGGCCAGAGATGGCGCAAAGGATGGCAGAGTGAGCAGAACAGGCTTGAATTCAGCCATCCTGTGCAAGTCGTAAGTACGATGATGAGAGATGCAAGAGAGGTGGAAAGTACAGGGCCACCGGCCCGCGTGACTAGGACCGACAATAAGCCGCCAGGGCGATAGCGATTCCGAAGTAATCGTCACACCATCACACCTTTCAAGCGCTCACGTGTGTGTGACAGAGCGCGACTCCGAGTCCATGGCACTTACACTTGCACTTGCACTAGGTGACTTGAACCATGGCTTCCTCCAAAGACACGAGCGCCCAACATGAAGAATACCAATATTTGGACCTCATCCGACGTGTCATTGACACGGGTGATGTTCGACCAGATCGCACGGGAACAGGCACCCTCGCCCTCTTCGCGCCTCCGTCTCTTCGATTCTCCCTTGCAAACAACACTCTTCCATTACTTACCACAAAGCGTACATTCCTTCGAGGAATTGTCGAAGAGCTTATATGGTTCATCCATGGCTCAACTGACTCAACGTTGCTCGCAAAGAAAGACATCAAGATATGGGATGGGAATGGGTCGAAGGAGTTCTTAGAGAGTAGAGGCTTGGGCCATCGTCGCGAAGGGGACCTTGGTCCTGTATATGGATTTCAATGGAGACACTTTGGGGCGGATTATACTGACTGCGAAGCGGATTATGCGGGTCAAGGAGTTGATCAGTTGAAGGAGTGCATCGACAAGATCAAGCACAATCCCACTGATCGCAGGATCATTATGACTGCATGGAATCCAAAAGGTAGCTACACTACTTTCCGTGGACTCAAATCTCTGAAAGCAGTCGGTCAGATATTCCGCAAATGGCTCTGCCGCCTTGTCATCTGCTATGCCAATTCTACGTCTCCTTGCCATCAGCAACATCGCCAGGCCAGAAGCCCAAGCTTTCATGCTTGATGTATCAGCGCTCTGCTGATCTCGGACTTGGGATACCTTTCAACATCGCATCATACGCACTCTTGACGCATATGATTGCCCACATCACGAACACTGACGCTCATGAACTGATCATTCAGCTCGGGGACGCGCACGTATATCGGGATCATGTTGAGGCGCTTGAAGAGCAGCTCAAACGGGTTCCTCGAGCATTTCCAACATTACGATGGGCAAGAGAGGGGATCACCGAGATAGACCACTTTTTGTACGAAGATATTGTGGTAGAAGGCTATCAGCCTCACCCCTCGATCGCGATGAAAATGAGCGTATAGTACTTCAATGGACTACTCCTGCTCCACCCTTATGTATACGCTGGAACTCGTCTGTATCGTCTGTATCGTAACCAACGTATGATGCTCGCTCGCGTCGACACTGCTAGCCCCTGAATTTCGCTGTAAGTCACGTGCAGTAGATAAAATAATACCAGCCCGATCCGTTGGAAGAATCCATGGCGAAGGGATCTCAGCTATCCCAGCTGAAAGCTGCACTATCGCAAGCCGGCCTAACAGGAAACCATACGAATGGAAAGAAGAGGACACGAGCCATCAGTGACAAGGAGAAAGATCGAGCCAAAAAGGCAGCCAAGCTACAAGAAATTCAGCAGAAACTGAATCCTTTCGATGTCAAGGTCACCAAAGTGAAGCACGATGTCGGAGGCCGCAAAATCAGAGGAGTCTCTGGCCGTCCTGCCCAAAGTAAACAAGCAGGCCTTGAACAAGTGAGTGGGACTGATGCTCTTCTTCGTGTATGGTGCTAATACGGGCTGAATAGCGTAAACGGACTCTGCTGAAAGAGTACGAAGAAAAGGGCCATGCTGGCGGAATCATTGATCGACGATTTGGAGAAAATGACCCCACGATGTCCATCGAAGAGCGTATGCTGGAACGTTTCACCAAGGAACGGCAGAGAGCTTCTCGGGCAGGGACGTTCAACCTGGAGGACGAGGACGAACTCACCCACTATGGCCAGAGTCTCTCTAATTTGGATGATTTCGATAACGCGGGCCTGACTCTTGCAGACGATGATGAAGAAGATCCAGGTATGGGCTATACTTGCTTTTCGCACCGATCTCTCTAACGTGCTACAGGCCAAATCAGCAGGGAAGCAGTCGAGAAGGCCCATTTTGGTGGCTTTGAAGACGAGTCGGATCACGAAGATGAGGTTTGTTTTGCTCGCCTTCCTGGAAGAAAATGTAAAGCAACCATTCACAATGTAGCCCGAGCGGAAGAAATCCAAAGCTGAAGTCATGGCTGAGGTCATCGCTAAAAGTAAAGAACACAAGGTATAGTCGTTGTTCGAAGTCTATAACATTACTGAATATCCCCGCAGATGCTTCGCCAAATTGAAAAGGAACGCGACGAGAATATCCGCCATCAACTTGATGAAGACTTCGACTCAATCCGCGATTTGTTATATTCGCAGAAACCCTCCGTCGCTGACGTTATTCCTTCTACGACTGTAACCGCGGAACCTACAAAGGAAACTCCCGCGACGGTTGACGCAGACTACGATCAACGCGTTAGGGAGCTCGCATTCGACCAGCGAGCGAAACCAAAGGACAGGACGAAAACCGATGAAGAAATTGCATTGGAACAAAAGGAGCAACTCGAGAAGGCTGAGCGGCGAAGGCGGAAGCGGATGCTAGGGCTAGAGGATAGCGAGGACGAGGACGGACAACCGAAAGCTAAGCGTAGAAAAGGAGGGGATGACCTTGATGATGATTTCCATGAGGAGGTGGAGGAAGAGTGGGATGGTCTAGGAAATGGCCTGGGAGGTCAGCCCGAACATGGTGAAGAAGAGGATGATGGAGAGGCCGAGAGCTCAGAAGACGACGATGAAGACCAGGGGGGAGACGAAGATGATGATGATGACGATAGCCAGGATAGTGGGGACGAAGAGGGAGAGCTAGGGGAGCACGACACTCTCGTCCCTTCGCGCAATGAAGCCAATCGACCCAAATCTAAAACATCTGGTGAACTGCCGTTTACATTTGAATGCCCATCAAGTCATGATGAATTCCTGGAGATCGTCGATGGCCTGGACGACGGAGACGTGCCTACTGTCGTTCAGCGTATACGTGTGCTGCACCACCCTAGCCTTTCTCCCGACAATAAGCATAAACTTCAGGTAGTCCCCACTGCTCCCACCTACTACTTTCGCTGATCTTCGTTTTCTGACAGGTTCTCAATCATGTTCTAATAGACTACGTTTTGTACATCACCTCACCCCCATCCCCACGCTTTGGTCTCCTCACCTCCCTACTTCCCCACCTCCTCGCGCTTTCCCGAAGCTACCCAACACAATCGGCGGAATACTTTGTCGCAAAGCTTCGCTTGATGCATCAAAACCTTCGGCGAGGCGTCGCCAAAGGACCACTTGATCCCGAAGCCAAAACATGGCCCGGCATTCCCGAGCTCACACTACTCAGAGTCATTGGTGCTATTTGGCCAACTAGTGATTTAAACCACGTCGTTGTATCACCGACACGTCTGCTCATGGGTGCGTATCTCGGCCTTGGACGCGTGAGGTCGATATCCGACATCGCTAGTGGCCTGTTCCTCTCTACGCTCCTCCTGCAGTACGAACAAGTCTCTAAACGGCTCGTGCCGGAAGCACTGAGTTTCTCCGTTGCCGCTGTCTTACACCTCGCACACACTCCATATGTAGATGCAGCATCTGTCCCGGGAACTTTCGCCCTTCCTGATTTCCGGGCGGACGCTTGTCGCATTCTTGCCCTCGATGCAAAAAAAGCCAAAGACACTGTTATCCGAAAGACCAATATTCTCGCCCTCCTCAGTAACGCCTCCGATCAGCAAGTAAAGGTAGACCTTCTCAACACGGCGCTGGATTTGATTGGGCGGTTTGCAGATCTCTACAAGGGTCTAGATGGATTTATTGAGCTATTCGACCCGGTGAGAGAGATTTTAGAGGCTGTAGAAACAAAGAGATTGCCAACATGCCTCAAAGTAAGTGCGCGTTTAGCTACGATCTTAGGCCGCTAATCTAACTTCAACAATTATGTAGAGGAGCCTGAGTCCTCTGCAGGATAGACTGAAGAAAATGCTCTACTTCGCTCATCATTCTCGTCAACCTCTCCTCCTGCAGGTTCACAAGCCAATCCCCATTGCGACCTATATTCCCAAGTTTGAATCATCATCGTCGTCTTACATGCGTCGTCAAGATCCAGACAGAGAACGCAATGAAGCCGCGAAACTACGCAATCAATATAAGGAGGAACGTAAGGGTGCAATTCGTGAACTCAGGAAGGATGCTAGGTTCTTGGCGACGGTGGAGCAGGAGAAGCAAAAGGAGAAGGACCGTGCGTATCATGAACGAATGAGGCGCGTCTTTGGTTCTTTAGAAGGGGAAAGAGCGGAGCAAAAGGCTATGGAACGTGAGAAGGCGAAGGACAAACGGAGGTCAGGACGGAAGTAGGATACAGACCTTTATTATAACGCTCCTAATAACGCTCCTAATCCTCCTAACTCCCTAAGTTGGCACGATCACGGGATGTCATATAACGAAACTTCTTTGTATAACACCACCATGTTCTGAACTTACAGTATCGGCCATGGACCAGCCAAGAACCTCTCAAATCAGACCGCTGTCAGAGCTCTCCGTTAAGGATGCAGACTACAAGCGGTTACTCACCTTTATGCGCAACCTCGTCGAAGAACCCCTTGCAGGCGACGAAACAACACCCCGAATACCATTCACTAACGAATGGCTCACAGCAGTGGACAGCCTGAATACGTTCTTCGATATGGTCCCTTCTCACGGCGAGATTGTCTGGAGCGACCAGGCGGACCTACTGGCCATGGTGGAGATGTCTTTGCAGGTGGTGGGATTGATTGCACTTCGCGTGGAGCGCGTCTTTATCGGAAATGACGATATTGGTCGGAAAACCTTGACGAAGCTGCTGAACCTTGACTATGCGTTGGTCCACTGGATAGACGAAGACATTCCTCGCGAAGTTACAACGCTCAGACCTATGGTACTACAAACTATTCTAGCGATATGTCGTTCCCTTGATGCCCCCACTGCCAACCCGGGAACCAGTGCGAGCCTGCTTTCAGATATCATGGAAGAGCAACTTGACGCTTTAGAAGGTACGATGTGATGTTCCGTGTCCTGTGTCCTACTCACTCAATGATCGCAACTAGAATTAAGTCAACTGTTGGCGTTGTCTAAGTTTCCAATCACCTTCAGACCGTTCTCTGTCCCCAGGATTAACCATGTACGTGACTTCAAACGAGAATATGTGACCCTATCTCAAGGGATCATGTAGGAGAGTGATGCTTCGTTCGGGGCCACTCTCGACAGCATAGCGGATGTTCCACTCCTCGCCGTCACCATTGTCTCTGCGTTGGTACAGACGCTCAATATCCCACTTCGTAATTTTGTATTTCTGCAAAAAATACAACGCAGGGCCACGGAATTAGTGCTTCGCCTCTTTCACCACGTCCGTTCGCCTGCTTGCTCGACCACCGTCATCTTCCGCTCCGTGGCCTTAGCCGGTCTTTTTCTCGCCGCCAGCCAATTATGCAAACAAGACCCAGAAAATAGGGCCCACACCACGAGGTTATGCCACGATCTACCGTTCCATTTTGTGTGTTATCGAATTGGAGAAAGCTCGAAGGCGGTTACGTCGCCGTATGAGCATGATCTCCGCACAGCCTTCTCCATCCCTGGTTTTGTCAACAGCAGAGCAGCAGATGCAGATACTGTCCTGGAACTACTACGGTATCATCCTTGGGCAGACGAAAGCGACGAGCTTTTGGTACGTCGAATGTATTCTTTCGAGTGGTGTAAAGTTCATATATATTCAGGCCATAGTGGGAGTGTACCTCAGCCAGTGTATTTCGCACCTATCGCCACAATCTCTAGAGTCGATTGCCAACAAGGTCGCAACCCTCTCAGTGGGCCCTGTTCGTGAGATGCTACAAGGGATCCTTGTTGAGGCTCAAACGCACCAAACCCCGAAGGCCGACAATTTATCAGAGTCCCCCTCTTGGAAGGCTCAATTCAGAATCTTAGCCTCGGAGTTGATTCTTCCAGATGAACTCAGTTGGATGGATGAAGATAACGGAAACCTAGATGAAGCATCCATCGTTCAAGCAATGAACGACGTTCGAATCCGGTTTGAGAGGTCAGCTAGCTCAGAGACAGTATGTCCTCCAGAAACTTACTTGTCAACCTAAATCTAGGCCATTGAAGGACAGGTCGTCGAATGCACGCCTTGCGTTAGCAGATCGTTTGACGCGATTGCCGTGCGTTCTTGCGAAGTGTGATCCACAAGTACATCGCAGATTGTCCAACATCTCACTCCTCCCCTTCGTCCAAACGTTGTTAGCACGCCTTCTTGATGGTTCGTTGGAAGAGGCTGACGCCGATGTGCGGTCGAGGGTATATAATGCCTACAGTGTCATCATGGCCCATGATGCACCGATTTATAGTAAGCAGGAGCTCGAACAAATGTTAGGCGTTCTTATACGTGGACTGTGTGACAAGGGCCGCACGGTTAGGCTATCTGCAGGGTGAGTAGTTCCGCTTTGAGGAATTCGTTCTGTTCTGATACTTTGCAGACGCACTCTCCATCAAATGACACAATCGTATGGGACTGCAGAAGGTCTTCCTGTTCCTTTGATCTTCAATCATCTGTATCGAATAACAGAGATGCATTCAATGCGAGAAACGGAGACACTTCTCATCACCGTGGGCTTGATTGCAAGGTAAGTCACGCCAACACTTTTGTCGTACATAAGCCTAATGCGATAGTCAAGAACGTCGGAGCCTGACTTACTGGAGCACAGTGTCTGTTTTCTGATTTCTCACCTGTCGAGGCAAAACCCCTTGTTGAAGTCTCTCTCTTATACGCAGGTTTGACTTCCGGGCTTCTGTGTTCATTCCTTCAGCTCATTTTCTTAAGTTTCTGGCAGTGGCTAAGTACCTCAAAAGGTCGCCCTACAACCTTGTACAGCCCTCCATGAATATGGTCGCGCCCTTTCTTGTGATGCGCATGGTCACACAGCCAGGCTTGCTCGCTGAGACCTGTCGCCTAATTTCAGTAAACCCAACGGACTTCATCTCGACGACGTTGCCACGGACGCTCCCTCAGGTGTTCGCCAATTCGGAGGCTAGGGTGTTGGAAAAGATCTGCCAAGAGGTTCAAATGGACTCTACTCAGCTCTTCATGAAATACGCACACGATATTTTGGCACACATCTTTCTACTGCCGAGTCAACTCGCTACCCAACAAGGCCTTAACTTTGTGAAAGGAGTCATGAATTCTGGCCGGAATGCCAATAGTACGCCGATTCATAGGATCATCACAAGTTGCTTGGTTCCACTGCTGGCAGAACTAGTAGTCAGCTTGGGCGACGAAACCGGAGGGAACTTAGTACGTCGCTGATATAAGAACGTACCAAACCGCTCAACCTTAAATGCAGGCTGTAGACGCGCTTGACAAGGTTAACAAGGCTCTCTCAGAGCCCCAGGCAAGCACCAAATCTTCGGGTTCAGGCGAGCTCCTCAAAGAGCACATGTTGGGGATCATCACAAGCATCAGTCAAATGCTTCAAGAACTGCGGGGCAAGCAATCTGTGGCTTCGAAGCGTCGTATATTGCGCAGTTTCGGAATCTTATTCACGATCATTGGTTCCTCTATCAGTAACGTCGCCCCCCAGGTAGGAAGCCAAGCATCTGATGTAAATTACACACTCTGACTGTTGTCAGATAATGGCTACTTTTCAAACCATGGTCGTGATACCAGAGCTTGCGGAGGTGACACTTCACAGCTGGATGCAATTCGTCACGACTCTCGGAGATAGCGATGTTGGGCCCCACGTTGGCCCGATTAGCGCGACACTTGTATCCTGCTGGCCAGCCTTCTCTTCCATTGCCCGAGACTCCGCGAAGCAACTCATCCGCCACATCGTTTTTGTGCTTGGCCCACGATTGGCCAACAACCTTGACGACATTGTGGACCTGTCGTCCGTACCAGAACTCCGAGAAGAAGCTGACAGGCTGGGGGTACTCCGAGGGAGCAGCGAGCCACCACAACGCTTGAGCCGCATACTAGATCGGGCGCACAATGCAAATGTGTCTGTTGCCCTACAATCCTTGCGCGAACTAAAACGGTTCATGGCGGATGAACACCAAGACTTCATACGAGAGTTGGCTTCTGGCGACATGTTTGATCCCCTTGTGGGCCAAATCCTATCTACACTCTTTTCTGCCGCATGCCGTGACAATGAAGGGACCGAAGAGGTTCACCATTTAGCCTACGAATGCATTGGGATTTTAGGCGCAGTCGATCCTGATAGGTGTGATATCAGGCCCAGTGACTCCCGGATGATCATGATGAGAAACTTTGTTGACGAAGATGAATCCACGGCCTTCGTGTTGCATTTAATCAGTGACCTCCTGGTCGGTGCCTACCGGTCTACCAGCGACATCAACTATCAAGGACATCTAGGATTCTGCATCCAAGAGCTACTCAAATTCTGTCAATTTACACCGGGGCTAGTCGCTGCTACAATCACGCAATCAATCCCGTTGAAAGTACGGAACCGGTGGAAAGCACTTCCTAAGCACGTTCTGGAGACCGTCACTCCGCTGCTTGGCGGACGATTCACTTTAACCCTGAATCCTACCTCGACACCTGAACTTCCTATCTACCCAAAGCAATCTACTTATCGGGAATGGATTCAGCTATGGACGGTCTACCTCATAAGTAGAGCTTCGGGCGCGACTGCGCAGAAAATATTTGGAGTTTTCCGCTCCGCCGTACGAAACAAGGATGTTGGCGTTGCCCGTTTTCTTCTCCCCCACTTGATCTTGAACATTCTTATATCTGGTCGAGAAGACGACAGGGAAGCCATTCTATTCGAAATACTAGCCGTTTTGCGGGATCAAGATACCTCCGACAGTGCCTCTTCTCCCGACAAGAAGCTTCTTAGTGCTCAGGTATGTTGCTGCCTCCCAGTATCACCCAGCACTCATATATCAACAGGCTATCTTCATGTTGCTGGACCACTTGAGCACATGGGTTCGCGTCATGCGCCAAGAGGTGAATTCAAAGAAGCAGGACACAGCCAGGAGGGCTCGAATTACGTCTGTATCTGACGAGGAATTGTTGCAAGTCGATTCTATCCTCTCGAGCATCGACCAAGAGTTGATGGCGAAGGCGGCACTGCAATGCAAGGCGTATGCACGCTCATTGATGAACTTCGAACAGCTTGTTCGGACCACGAGGGAGCGGTCGCCCGCGAGTCCCACACTACATTCTTCTTATGAACGGCTTCACGAAATATATGCTTACTTGGACGAGCCCGATGGGATGGAAGGCGTGTCGGCGTTGATACTTAATCCGTCTCTCGAGCATCAAATTCGACAGCATGAAAGCTTGGGTCAATGGACGTCTGCACAAAGTTGCTGGGAGTTGTGCTTACAGAAGGAGCCTGACAACCTCGACCTTCACTTGGGTCTTTTGCGATGTTTGCGCAATCTGGGCCACTACGGTTTGTGCCTGGATTTTTAAAGGGTATCGTATCTAACTAAGTCTTAGATACATTGCGTACCCATGTCAAAGGCATCTTGACCCGCAATCCGGGCTGGCAAGGAGCCTTGGCTGGGTTCCAAGTTGAAAGCGCCTGGTTAGTCAACGCGTGGGATGAGGTCCAAGAATTGGTGAAAACCTCGGCGTCGCAGACTCCCTCCATGATTATGGCCCAGGTCTTGTTGGCGATGCGTACAGGAGAACCAAATACTTTGAAAGAGGCCTTGTCATCAGGTCGAACTATCCTTGGGGCGTCTATCACGGCCTCAGGTGTCAAGGGTTTCCGGCACGCTTACGATTCACTGCTTGACCTACATAGAACGTACGAACTTGAGCTGATCAGCAATGTCGTCAATCTGAAGAGCGGAATTCCTGGCTCGGCCGAACAGCGACGCCAGGCTCTCAAACAGTTGTCAAGAACGCTGGAAGGTCGGTTGGACACTGTTCTTCCAACATTCCGGGCGCGTGAATCTGTGTTGAGTACCCGGCGGACAGCATTTGCAATCCAGTTGAGCTATCTCTATGTATTATCGTGGCTCACTTGACTTACTGTACTCTATACTAGTCCTGAGTTAGCTAAGTTTGCTGCGGAGGTAGGAAAATCTTGGCTCTCTAGCAGCAAGATCGCCCGGAAAGCCGGCCAATGGCAAACGGCTTATAGCGCGACATTGCACGCACGGCAGGTTGATGACAGTTACGCCTTTATCGAGAGTGCGAAGCTCCTCAAAGCAACTGGCGAGCCACTCCGTGCTTTGCAGGAGTTAGAGAACACCATGCGCCAGCTTGGGTTATCGGAGGATTCGACGGTGGTGAATCTCACTCTCGACGAGGAAGAAATGAAGAAATTAAAGGCAAAGGTAACATCATAGCTGCTCTGAGTTTGGTCGCTTTCTCACCCAGAGCTTCGTCAGGCGGAAACTCTTCGTGCTCGATGGATGGCGGAATCAGATCGCTTTGAGGACGGACATGTCCTAAGGGTGTTTACATATGCCGCAAACATCTTTCCCAAGTGAGTTTTAACTATCCAGAAGGTCCCTTACTAACATTCGTGTGAAGATGGGAGGGCTGCAACTACCACTTGGGGCTTTATCACGACAATACTTACAAAGCTCTTGACGAAAGAGAAATACCAACCCGGTACGAGGAATGGCTTTGGGGTTCATTTCATCCTTACTCAACTACCTCCAGGGGTCCTAAATTATGCTACTATACGGTCAAGTATTTCATCAAATCTCTCAAATACGGCTCGAAGCACGTATATCAAACTGTGCCACGGCTTCTCACAGTTTGGCTGGACATGGCCGATAACGAGAAAATGGTCACGTCTGATCAATTCCCAAAGATCAACGAACTTATCATTCGAGCCTTTCAAGAAATTCCGCTGTACAAAGTGTGTCGCCTTGTCGAGAACGCTGACCCACATTGCTAACCCTTCGACAGTGGTACATAGCGTTCCCTCAGATCGTCTCGCGAGTCGGTCATCAGAATAAAGACGTTATCAAAATTCTCAATCCCCTCATGGTTTCAATCCTCCGGACATATATGCCTCAGGCCTCATGGCTGTTTGCTTCCATCATCCATTCAAACAACCAAACACGGGCGGAGCGGGGCCGACTGCTCTTAGACAAGATGCGGGTGCGTATCCTTCCAAAGCATTGATGGGACAGTGCTTAGCAATGAGTAGAGTGACCCAAAGAATCAGAGGGGCGTGAGCACCATGATACAAAATTGTCTCAAAATGATAAGGGAGCTACTGCGTATCTGCCAACATCCAGCTCGCTCAGAGACGAAGCTGAGCATTGCTCGGCATTTCCCAGCCTTACAAACCTTGACTGGATGTTCCCTGATCATTCCGCTCCAACAATCGTTGACGGCCAGCATGCCGCCGCCCTCTGCAGCAACCCACATACAGCATCATCCATTTCCTCAGAATTCACCAACGTTTGCAGGTAAAATAGTTGTTGTCCAATTGCGTATTCATGAACTCATCTGGCCGGTCCTGTAGAGTTCCAAGACGACGTCGAGGTCATGAGTTCCCTCGCGAAGCCACGCAAAGTCACCTTGAAGGGGAGCGATGGGCTGATCTATTCCTTCCTCGCCAAACCGAAAGATGACTTGCGTAAGGACGCAAGGATTATGGATCTTAACACGGTTGTCAATAAGTTGTTGAGTGGTAGTTCGGACTCCCGACGTAGACAACTGCGTAAGTCGCCTCCATCATCTCCACTCTTTTTTCCTTCACTGAGCTCGCAATATTCTCAGACATTCGCACTTACGCTGCCATTCCTTTGAATGATGAGTGTGGGTTGATACAATGGGTACCGAATACGGTTTGCATGCGTCCAATCCTAGTGAAGGCATACGAGGCTAAGAAGCTACCACCGTGGGTTCGTTGCGTACAAGATACACCTAAATAATCTGCTCATGAACTGATTACACAGGGCGGTGAGTTAAACGAGGATTGCGCGAAGATCAAAGAGGCCAAGCTCAAAGACGTGGGCAAAGTCTTCCAAGCTACAATTCTGGCGCGGCGAGTTTCTTCATCTAGGTGGCACTTCAAGTGCTGATTATATGATCCAGATATCGTCCCGTCTTTCATGAATGGCTTTTAGAAACCTTCCCTGAGCCTTCAGCTTGGTTGGCGGGTCGCTTGACCTACAGTAGAACTGTAGCCGTGATGTCCATCGTTGGATTCATGGTGGGGTGAGTCCTCTGTCAACTCTCCCAATGGTGGATAACGAAGCTTACTTTTCAATAGTCTGGGGGATCGACACTGTGAGAATATCCTGCTAGACACAAACACCGGAGATGTAGTACACTGTGACTTCAACTGCTTATTCGAGAAGGTAAAGCGCAACCTTCACTTCAAAGAACGCTTTGATGAACCTCTTTCAGGGCAAGCTTTTGGAGACTCCGGAGCGTGTACCATTCAGACTAACACAGAATGTGGTCGACGGTTTGGGGATCACTGGTACTGAAGGTGGGTGGTATGCCTTGTCTGTGACGGCTTTGGTTGATGTGCTTCATAGGCGTATTCCGCGTTGCGTGCGAGCTGACACTTCGCCTCTTACGTGAGCACAAGGACACGGTTATGTCCATCCTGGATGCGTTCATCCACGACCCCCTTGTCGAATGGGAGGATGAGAAGCGTAAAATGACTGCAAAGGTACACTTGATGACGTCTGCATCCACTCCAATGATTGACCCATTCCATCCTGACAGGAACGGGACCGGAAGAATCAAGTCAAAGACTCCGTTGATCTTAAGATGCTTGCCAAAAATGCGCTAGTGCCCATGGAAAAGAGGCTTAAAGGTTATTATTCGCCGAAGGATTTACATCGCGGCCCAACGAAAGAAGTGTCTGTCAGCAACCTCGTACAATTGCTCATCCAAGGGGCGACTGACCCAGACAATCTGGTAAGACTGTTCCGATATCACGGCTGTGGCACAACCTTACAATTTACTGGTTAGGCTCGAATGTATCCCGGGTGGGCGCCGTGGTACTGACGTGGCCGTCTTCATGCTCCTTCAGCGTTTCCGTCAACCCGAGGCTGTAATTTATCATTTCATACTAGACTTAACTCCCTGTATATGTAATCCTGGTTTGACGCATCAGTTCCTTCAATTCCTTCTAATTTTGGCAGTGAATTCGTGCATGAGTTGCTTGAATTGCCATAACTGTACAACCCGAACGAATACCGCCAGGGCAAACTCAACGCAAACCTACGCCATAGAGTTAAGTTGCCTCTGCAAGCTATCCAATTCCTTTTCCTTCTCGACTATCTGAAGCCGCATTGCCTCTTGCTGGGCCAAAACTTCCTTTTTAGCCGCGTCCAGCCTATCAGCCTCCTCTTTTGCCATTTGTGTAGTAAACTCTGGTGTCCCGCCCTTCGATGCTTCCAAGGACGCAGGGTTTGAAAGGTGAAATGGTACAGGTCGTTTGCTTCCCTTCGGTAGCGGCGTGGGCGGATGCGCTGTCAAGATGGAGAGGAAGTTCTGAAAGGGATCGTTGAAGACGATCTCATCGTATTGCCACGAGTGGACAGGCCCGTACTTGATAGCTACGTCGAGAGGTGGGATCTCTGCCTCGCCTGTCGCGTTCCAGGGATGAAGCTTGAGGTGATGATACAACAAAATGGCCTTTTCTCCCGATTCTGATATGAATGTGATGCGGATTTGGATTTCGAATTCACCCCATCTGCCTACCGCAGTCACTTGTAAGCCATAGTAGTTGAGTGAATCATCCCAACGCACCCAGTCTCGGAAACTTCAAACGGTGGCTTATCGACAGCTGCTTCCAATCAGCCTCGCGTTGCATAACTTCTCGTAATGTGAATACTCACTGCGCGATTGATTGGGATATGTCTCGTGTAACTTGAACACGACGCGCTTTATAAAGTAGCTGAGGTCGTCTGCCCCTCCGACAATATCAGAATTTGGGTTCGACGCTGCACTTCGCACAGCAACCGTCCATTTATGCGTGTGGTCGGGAGACGAGAGTGATTCGCGTTCCTTTGGCGTCAAGACTGTCGCGGTATTGCCATAGATAATTGGCCTGAATATACTCAAGCCCTAGGACGGATGAATTGCAGGTTAGTGAAATTGAGCACAGGGACATACTCTAACGCGAACTCGGTCATTCGACATGGAAGTAGGATGGAAAGGGGCTGGCCCGCCTCTAGACTTGTCGTTTGCGACGGATGTCGCCGGTCAAGCAAGTCCAAATAAACTCCGCAAACGTCCGTCTCATCCACCACATCCACCTTATTGACCAACCAAGATGCTGAGCGCACTCTACAACAGTGAGCAGCACAGTCCTTTTACTTGAATTCGACTCTTATAGCGGTGTCACAGAGCCCAACCACATTTTGGAGAAGCAGAAGCTTGTCCAGGTGCGCAACCATGACGGTTCAATCGGAGTGCATCTGACACTCGGGTTCATGACAGAACGACCACCGCAAAATCTTCTACAGACTCCCCAGGTCCAACCTCTACATGGGTTCGCGCTGTTTCTGCCAGTACGGCCTGACCTTGGCTCACCATGTACACAGGAGCGTACTACACCACCTTCACCCTCGGTATGCTAGGAACGACGTACGGTCTGTTCTCGTTGATCAAAGTGCGTATTCTACACTCGTCGCCTTGGGAGAGTGTTGAAATATTATGTACAGGGCAAAGACTCTTAGGCGTAGATGGGCTTGTAACCTCCAAGATAGAATTTGATCACGTTTGCCGCCATTCCTTTCATCGTGAAGTCACATATACTTTAAGTCACCAAGGCCCTCGGGCGGATGTCTGCCAAGGTTTATCCTCCGAGCTGCGTTACTTCGAGACGGCGGCTCATTTGGCCGAAACCTTCCCAGTATCTCATATGTGTAATAATATCCTATCTAGGCACGAGGCGAACGAATTGCAATGATGCATGGTTAGTAAACACACGGACTCGGCTCGCCGCCCATTGTGAGATCCTTTCTTCCACTCCCCCATGAGGTGAGATCC
Source organism: Sanguinoderma rugosum (assembly GCA_017499575.1). Lineage (NCBI taxonomy): Eukaryota > Fungi > Basidiomycota > Agaricomycetes > Polyporales > Polyporaceae > Sanguinoderma > Sanguinoderma rugosum. The sequence goes on along the minus strand of VTPW01000003.1, from coordinate 1,144,749 downwards.
CGTTCTAGAGTGAAGTTGCCCGTCTTACTGTTTGTCACAGTGAGAACGACGCGGAATGCGTGTCCCCCGACCCTGCAAGTACGGTAACCGACCGACTGAACAGCGCCCTCAATTCATCTGGGTCTGGGTTTATCTTGCGGCTATGCCCTAGCAGAGAGTACCTTCTGCTGACCCCACTGTTCTTCTTCGCCCAAGACCAGGAGATAAGCACGTTAGGATATCCACTTGGGAGCGATCGCGCTACTCTCGTTGTCAATGGCCCGGTTTCGAATGGGACAGGCCACACCACGGCTGTTGACGGTACTTGCCCTTCCTGCTCTGGAGTAAAGTTAAGGAATATACAGGTATATCACATACCCTCCGTATATGTCTATCTACTCAGTTCATATTTGATAATGTAGATCAATGGGACAAGAAGCGGCGCGCCGCCCATAGAAGGAGGTGCCAACATTGAGATGGGCGGCTCAACTTCTGGGCAACTGATAGAGCATGTCGCCTCCTACAACCCGAGAAGTTGGTCTTGCCTGCATATTGCCGAGGGTAGCCTTGACTGCAACAATGTCACTGTTCAGCATAATGACATCGGTCCATGCGGAACGGATGATTTTCAGCAGTGGGCTGATGGGATTAGTATGAGCTGTCGAAACAGCTTGGTGCGGAATAACACGATCGTCGACCCGACAGATGGCGGTATAGTGCTGTTCGGCGCGCCGGGAACAGTGGTAGAAAATAACACTATACTAGTGCAGAATGTAAGTCTTCATTTGCCGCACCACATTATCTATAGTCTTATAGTGACCTTTACTAGCAAACGCTGCTTGGCGGTATAAATATGGTTGATTATGAACCATACCGCGGGGACTACTCCGGCACTGTGGTTCGCAACAACAGGATAGCTGGAGCGTTTGCCAATGATCCCGCAGGGGTCGGTGAAACGAAAGGCGTCAATACCGAACACGCGATCATCAAGTAAGAATTCAGGTCGCTGATACCAACTACAGAATATTGACGTTCATCTTGCATCTTGGACAGAATTGGCATTGCAATTGGCCCTCGCACCTGGTTCGGTGATCGCTTTGGCACCAACGCGTCCGTGTCCGGCACCGTGACGGACAACGAATTTACGGGCGCGTTTAGTTACGCCATGGCAGTCAGCTCCTCACGCAACTTCACCGTTCAAAACAATGTTCTGGTCGGCAACACTTCATTCATCGGTGCTGCTGGCCCGAATTGCAGCGAAGACCAAACGCTCCCACAGCCTTACCCATTTGTGGTCGATGGGAATAACTCGGCAGGCTTGCAACTGCAGCCAGACTTTAGAGTCATCTCAGATGGTGATGCCTTGACCTGTGTGATACCCCCGGACAGTGGAGCCTTTTGGCCCATAGGCGGCCCACCCTGGACAGATGGAGGCTCTCCAGGTAGCTCGGACCATGACACTCACCGAGCTTCTTCTGGATTGACTGGCGGTGCCATTGCGGGAATTGTGATTGGGATAGTTCTCGGCTTGTCTGCCGTCGCCGCTTTGGGTTGGTTCGCTAGAAGGCGTGTACGTACTCGTTCAGCATATGGAAGTCGCATCATGCCTGCCCCGTCCAGCCCAAAGGCATAGCGCTGGGCTTGCTGTCGCTTTTGTAATGTTGGACCAATCATGTCCAGACCCACTGCTGTTAGATATATACTTGTTAGAATTGCGGTATGGTATTTAATTTGTATGTTCTGCTCGGCGTACCGCTGGTCGTGCATCTACGCAATATAAAGGACTATGACACTACATTGTTACAGATTCATCACACTTGACCGGCACTCCCTTTCGTAGTTTGTTTTACCCAAAAGCTGACTCAGCAAGGACCTTCCGTTAACGGCTTTCATAACCAAGACATCCTTCGCCTTCTCTCTCAACCACTTTCCCAGCACCTTTTCCCTCAACACAATTTCCCAGAATATGGCGACAGACAAGGGGCAAGTTGCAATTGCTGTAGGTTTCCATCGCATAGCTGACTTCTTGCGCCATGTAGATATCTGGGAGTTACTCCACCAATATCGCAGAGCGAATCCTCTGAGAGAGAGAAAGAAGTCACCGTTACTTTGATGGCTGAACTGAGACGCCAAAATACGTTCGAAAGCGAGGATGAGGCGAAAATGCGGTGAGTAGCGGCTTTCATTACGCTGGTGATTCTGTCTCCTTTTCCGCGCAAGCCCTAGTCATCTGTGATGCCTCTGGACAATTCACCCGCTTGTAGCTGTTCCATATGCCCATATGCCAACAACGATAGTCACTGTACTCCGAGTCTTGAACGTCGCCCGCCATCTCACATACTGACTTCGCGACTCCACATCCCACAGGGAGCTTGTCCTTGGCCGAGTCGCCGCACTTGTCAAAAAATTCGTATACGACCTTGGCATTGCCCGCGGCTTGTCAGACACCGCCGCACGAGCGGCGGGTGGCAAGATCTATACATTTGGTTCCTACCGATTAGGCGTTCACGGTCCCGGCTCCGATATTGATACACTATGCGTCGTGCCCAAGCACGTTACAAGGGAGGACTTCTTCGAAATCTTTGAACCAATGTTGCGAGATATGGACGGTGCGACGGAAGTTTCTGTGCGTTCAGTTGACCAATATGCCTGTATACATACGCCTCATTTGACTATAGGGCGTTCCCGAGGCCTACGTCCCCATCATAAAAACCAAAATCTCTGGCATCCCACTAGACTTCTTGATGGCACGACTGACTCTGTCATCAATACCGGACGATTTGTCACTGCAAGACGATAATTTATTACGAAATCTAGACGAGCGTTGTGTGCGAAGTTTGGGAGGTGAGTCTGCCAGCAGGGCCAACATGGCCCAGAATTCATCGCTATTGTGTAGGATGTCGAGTACAAGAAGAAATTCTCAGGCTAGTGCCGAATGTGCAAGTATTCCGCGACTCATTACGATGTATAAAGCTCTGGGCTCAGAGTAGGTCATCCTCGCCGCATATATCGGTGGCAATGCTCATCTATCACAGGACGAGCCATATATTCCAACGTGAACGGTTTCCTGGGTGGAGTTGCATGGGCGATTCTTGTTGCTCGAATATGTCAACTCTACCCTAATGCGACCGCTGGTGCCATTGTCAGCCGATTCTTTATAATCATGTATCAATGGTGCGCTACTTTCATAGTTCTCTCTTCCCCCCAAACATATCATTTATGGATTAGGTCATGGCCGCAACCAGTACTACTGAAACAAATTGAAGACGGACCGTTGCAAGTCAGAGTTTGGAATCCAAAGGTGAATGGAAAATAATTGGCGACTTCGCCTACTTACATCCTCTAGTTATATCCTGCAGACCGAACTCACCGAATGCCCATTATTACCCCCGCTTACCCTGCTATGTGCTCTACCCATAACGTGACCGAGTCAACTCAAATGATTATGACGGAAGAATTGAAGAAAGGTAGGGTCGTTTCTGCGGGCAGACAACATATTTTCTGAATTTAACCTCCAGCTTCCGAGATTGTCGACCGAGTCATGATCGGCAGTACGTCGTGGTCGGAGCTATTCGCGAAGCACGATTTCTTCCACAAATATCGGTATTACCTTCAAGTAATTGCTTCCACAGGCGACCCCGACTTGCAAATAAAATGGTAGGTGACGGCAATTCACATTGAAGCTAACTAATTTGGATATGTAGGTCGGGAACTGTCGAATCTCGAATAAGGCAGTTGGTTATGAAACTCGAATACGTCGACTCACTCATATTGGCTCATCCGTTTATTAAAGGCTTTGAACAGACGTCGTACTGTGCATCGCCAGACGAGATACGCGCCGTTGCTCAGGGCGAAATCTCTGAAGCTATCAAGAAGCGAAAACCAGAAGACATCGAAGGCAAGGAAGGTGGCGGACCGGTTTATTCGACCACGTTCTATATTGGCCTAGCCATCGAGCCAAAGCCAGGTACGTCATGTCTCAATCAGAAAATCCACTTAGGTCTTACAGTCTGCAGCGGGAACCACTGGTCCAAGACGATTGGATATATCATACCCTACGACTGAATTTGTGAAGCTCGTCAAGATGTGGGAGAAGTATGAAGAGCCACGCATGGGAATTGTTGTTCGACATATTAAGAGGTAGGTATTCTACCATGAAAGTGAATCTCAGACATTGAGCGATTTCTTCGGCAGTGCTGCATTACCGGACAATGTGTTTGGTCCTGGCGAACGGCAACCTAAGCATGCCCAGAAACGCGCTAAGGTGAAATATATCTCGTCTCGTTGGTGTATGCTGACTCCCGTGTATACGTCACACAGGGACCTAGCAAGTCTGGCAATACATCACCAGATATGCCTAACAAGAAACGACGGTTGGTGCATCCACGATATCTCACTCGTTTCCACTTTGTCTTCATCCAGCTATGTTTGCAGAGCGTCCCACACGGAGCAAGAACCACCGAAGACCGCAGAGATTGTCCCCTCAATATCTACAATACCGGGCCTGCCTCTGACTCCAGTGAGCGAAGTATACAACAACAAGGACCGACCGGACATCAAGTCACCTGAGCTACCCTTTGGCGAGAACGTATCAATAGCCACTGGCACTGTTGGCGCTCAATAAGTTTTGTAACTTGTTCCCATTCCTTTCTCTTGGGATCTTAGACACAGAACGCCTAGCACTTCCGCGGACGCCTTCTCTAACTTTTGGTCATTGGTGTTCATTCGATTCCGTTTACAGGGCTCTATATCGATGTCAACCTCGTGTGTGTCGGCACCTTCAAGGCCTCTGGTTCGGCTGTTCGCCTCGTTGGTTTCTGAAACAATCCCCAGCCAGAGAGACCTTCACCATTCTTATTTCCCTTTTCAGTGTCTTCTTGGTTTGTATATCCAATAGTATCGAGATAACTACAATGAACTGTATACTACGTTACAAGCCTATATATATGTGTTGACTCTTGTCAAATGCACCCATTGCGACTCAATCGCTTTGAGGACTCGTCCGCGTGGCAGCAAGGTAACGGTCACATGAGGCACGCGTCAATAGATTTGGAACATAACAACCGTAAATACAAGCCACAGTTCGAATCGGAAAGGTGTCTTGACCCGGCAGAATACAATTACAAGCCTGTAGACAGCCTCGACGTTCCCTCTTTCTGTATTTACCACCATCTGGATACGCCCTTCGATATATTCATGAGCCTAACAGCGTCCTCGTCAAATGACCTCCAAGACGTCCTAGATGAGGTGGGGCGCCTAAAACACTATGGCGGATTGATCTGACCGCATGCATCTAGCTATTGTCCCCTAGGTCCTCTGACAGGCGAATATACGCCGCGATCGCATCGCTGGAACGCCAAGTAGCAGCGGTCTGCCTCAGTGCCGACGAGGACCACGATTTCTGGGCGTTACAGTACACCTTCGAATGTAACGGTGCGTGGCAAGGAGCTGTGGAGTTGTCTGCTAGCGTTGGCTGAAGGGTTGGTACAGTGCCGTCGCGGTTGCTGCACTGGATTGCCGTCTCCACACCGAGACTCGATGCTTCGGGTAGTGAGTTCTTCGGAAGAACCTACATAGTCGGTTGCTGACTCTAATGATAGCAGTAGTGGACAAGGAGATTAACACCCTCTCGTATCATGTATCTCTCGCCCTCTCCGTTCTGCAAGGGATTGCCTTGAATCATCCCGCAAGTAAATCTTATCTTGGGCGGAAATATTCACTCGAGGTACGACGAGCCGCTCTCTGTCATTCCCAATCGTTGACTGAGAACATACATAAGATATTATTGGATCTACTTCTCGCCTCGCGTCACATTCCCAGTATCACCCCTCCCACGTCGGCTTCCACTCTCCCCGCACCAGCCCCTCTCTCGTCGACTGTAATTGATACCCTTCTGTGCGTAATGGTCGACTCTACGGCTGCACTGCGCGCTTTCGAGGAAGCAGGCGGACTGCAAGTCATTGTAAAAATTCTCAAGCGGGCAGGAACCCCTCGTGAAGTCAGGTAGGCTCAAATCCTTTCGTTTGTGACGCGGTTGATTGAACGCGGTTGCGCAGGATGAAATGCCTGGAGTTCTTATATTTCTATCTTTTGGATGAAACCTTGTCTGCTTCCTCAGTCGGCGAACAATTGTCCTCTGATGCGCTATTGGTCGATAATGCTTCACCTCCAACGGCGCCAGTGACACCGACGCGACAAGAGAAACCTTTAGTTTTCCCTACACCCTCCAACCCGATTTCCAATTACGGCTCCTCGACTTACGTATTCTCGACAACCACGTCTGCCGGCTCAGCGAGATCAGTTTCATCGAGTTCAACATCATCTTTTTCTTCTACTTCGTCCGTTGCAACGTCGTCCACGGCTGCTTCTTCAGCTGCGCCCTCGCGGTCAGCTTCTCCAGACAAGTCCTCCGCGTTCAAAGCGCCGATAGATTCAACACCCAGCGGCATTAAAGCTGCGAAGGCACGGCCCTTGATGATGTTGCGAAAGGACGTGGATTATGTGCCGATGAGCCCCAAGAAAGCGCAGGTGTCAAACTTGGGTGTCAGGCCGCCGTCCGGAAGTGCTACGAGGTCACGATACTTTCACAGTAACAATACGCCTCGGCCGCCTTCACGATTGGGCTCGGCCGCCAGCATCACAGAACCTGAGTCGAAGACAAGCCCAACGAAGACTCCGGAACCTGTTCAAGCCAGGAAAGCGGACGTCCGAACGAAGACCACCAAGGAGAAAAAGGAGTTGCTTGGGACGATGCTAGGCAATGTTGATGCCTTGGTTGAAGGCGTTCGAAAAGCAGGTGTGTGGGGATTGAGCTGAAGTACGAGCTCGGGACAACATTGGACTCGGAAGACGGTTCATTGTCAATCAATTATTTAAAAGTTTTGCTATCGAATTGCTATCCTGTGTTCATTACCGTATACCCTCATGAATCGTCTCCTCTGTTTGCAACCATTAGTGCATACGACGGATGTTATAATATCATTTTATTCTTACTGTCAAGACTTTTGAATTCGACCCGGCGCATCTACTGATGGCGCGCCCCAAACGACTGTCTTCTGCTTTGGATCAAGCACTGCCGGATACCTGGCTTCCAGGAACTTGGCCAGTATTCCCCTCGGCGGGGCGCCCGATCGCACATCAGGCAGGGGTACCTGCGGCGCAGTGATGATAGTGGGTACGCTCGGCGTAGGAAGACTTTTCTCAGCATCCGCGGTCGCTGCGGTCGCATTGCCTGTCGGCTTGACCATTTCGCGGGCTTCCTCGTCAATATCATCGAAGACATCCTGCTTGACCGCGCTTATAGAGTACGCCCATACTCCGACAACAAATCCGCCCAACACAAGTCCTGTGAACGCGTTTCGGTATTTAAACGGTTCGCGAGCCCGTTTGAGCCCGGGGGACATCAACTGCGGGTGTGGGCGGTCAGAGTGAGATATTTGCAGAAAGTAGCTTCGCGTACATTGCTCTTTGGTCTGTAGGACTGACTGGCCGCCTTCCGGTCGACATATCGTTTCGGTTCCATCGCGTCCGGAGTTGAATGAGGGTTGGGCGTCAAGTGACGGTGTGGACAGCACGTGCGGAAGATATTTAGCGCTCGCTTACATCGTGGTTTTACGTACAGTACGCCGACATGCGCGTCCTCGGACAGGGATCGGCGCGGACAGTCATCTCAAATGCCCCGCGCAAGCGATTTCCCGGGACCGCGGTAATCGATTCATAATGGACACGGAATATCGTGTCATTTATTGTTTTCTACTTGGTAGCGACTGCCCCAAGTCAAGCAAAAATGAGGAGACATGGAGGCAGGCAGGCTCGCAATTATGGATTTAAGCGTGGAAAAACAAGTGGCTCGACAATTTATTGTGTCAGAGTATTCCCGAAATGGGACGATGTGGCAACATGCCGAATGGTCCGCATTATTCCCATGTTTAGTCATCTTCATCTTCTTTCCTTCACCATGACACGCCCGTACCCTGCTAGGTAAGCCTCCTCCTGTTCTCGTACCACCACCACAGCGAGGCTCACATTCACGATTCTTATGATCTCGGATTCCACTGCGAACTCGCATTCTCGCCGTGCCATGCCTCGTGTAAAATACAGATCTGCCTCGTTGGCTATCACCCTCTTTGGGTCCTTGACCAACCTCATCCTCGCTCTTCAGCTTGCAGCTGCTTGGAGGGTTTTGAAATGGGAGCCAGAGTCAGAATGGGAGAGTTCGGGGTGGCGGTTCAATGGCGTTAAGATTGTCCTGGGCTTGTTGTCAAGCTACTTCGCCATATCCGCTGCTTTGTGTGCTGTAGGGTTCTGGGGATCACTCAAGGTGCGTATCGATATCGATTACAGCTTTATTCTCGACTAACAATCAAAATGCAGAACAAATCAGCACACGTGCGCATCTACCGCGACTACTCCATTGTCGACTTCTCTTTCTGCACATTCTTTACCCTTGTTGGAACATACACGGCCTTCCGACCGTTCGTCAGGACGGGTGTCTGCGAGGAACTGTCCCGCCAACCAGAGTTCATGCGTGATATGGCCGAGATGGGCTTAAATTTGGAGAACTGTGAACTCTGGTTCGAGCGGGCGGTGCTTGTGGCGGTCGCCGTGATGTTTATCACCATCATCATCCGGGTACGTGTTCTTTTGACGATTATGCTTACTATCAACTCACAACTTCCGGTGCTTTCATAATAGCTTCATTTCTTGATTGCGATATCCAATTTTTACTCGCACTTGTCGAGATATCATCAACGCTCGTGCAGCTTACCCACCCACTGTCATTCTCTATCTCTTTCTCATTCTCACTCGCATGGTCACTCGCGAACCCGGTCAACTTCGAGGTCCCAGGATTCTCAGCGAATCCTGCTGCTCTCCCGCCTCACAACGTTTACTTTCCCGCCAAGCGTTGTGTCGGGACCACCGCCGGCAGCTCCGCAGATGTCATTCTCAACACCTCCAACGCCCTCAAGTGGCGGCGTCGAGTCGCCTACCGATGACAACATCCTCGTCTACGCACCCATCCCTCTATCCATGTTATCACCTCAGCAGGCTCAGGAACTCCGTGCCAACGCTACGGAAGCCTGGGTATCCCGCTCAGAAAATGATCATGATCGAGCTAGGGGGCACAGACACAGATACCCGCACCAACATCCTCACCATTCTGTCGACCCAAACAGGGCCCAGAACGCTGGAAGAATAAGCCTACCAATCAGGGAGAATGAACCATTGCTCCCTGGTTACGATGATGTCAAAGCATAAACAAATCTTTTGTTTAGGGCGTCGGGCGTATTGTTTCTTTCTGGGCACCTGTTGTATCTTATAGTTTTTCTCCATTCAAACTTCTTATCCGCAACGACTCCTGTTTCTTATACAAGGCATATCTCAGTTCAATGAACTATTTATCCCCTTTCACGGAAGTTGTACTCCTACTTTGACGAAATGTCACCACCGTAATCGCCGCACTCTATCTCCATCTCCTCTTTTCTATTTTCAGCAGCTGCTTCGATTCATCTCGAAATAGCTTTCGGGCAACTCTCCTTCAGTCTTCACGTAGCACGCGAAGGACTCACAACTGTTCCGTCCTCATGTAGACTACACTTGTCATTTATTACATGCTATACACCGCATCGTCCTATGCTACTAAAAGATGACGAGATACAAGACATGCCTCTGTCGTGAGGTGAGGAGTCGCGCAAGCCCCAAACTTCACAGAAGCCATCACGCACGAGACTCGTTTTGGTTAATTGATCACTTCTGTGACCACGATGCGACATTGTTCATCAGCGCGAATGACAACAATCACTCACAATGTGACTTGCTATTGAATGTTTGAACCGGGTGTTGCTTCTGGAGACTAGACCCGAGGCATGCGTAGGAAGGGGGTTGTGGTCGTTAGAGACAATGAGACCTGCTGGATCGTAATTGTGTGGGTCTGGATCATGATCTCAGAAGTAGTGGTGGGACGCTGGCGAGATGCCTACCATGCATAATTACGGCACGATATATATATCGACCACAGAGACTCACACTAATGAGGCTTCTGGCTACTGAGAGCTCTGCCCCAAAAGAGAACTGTCCATAGATCAGACACCACTATTGTAGCGTTGTCTCAAGTGACAGCGCACACCGGACTCAAGTGGATAAGCCTTGTGGTGACACAGTACAGTAGTGACGATCTGACCACAGGTCCATTATACAGCAGTTTTGGCCTACGTAATTTTGCTCCGTTGGTCTGGATTTCTGTCGGCTTCGATGGAGAAGAGGGTGAGAAACAGTGGTATTGGGTCTAGCGTATACAAGTCAGCTTTGCATGCGGATGGCGTATACAGTGTTTGTACCAAGCATAAGGCGTTCCGATGTGGGCCCTGGGTCACATATATATTAGAAAATTGGCTTGGGAAGTTCTTGAGTAGGGTCCGCCGTATCACGCATTACACAGAAGCTGAGACAGCTAGCCAATGAAATGCATCGAGGGCATGTATCCTGGAAGTAAGATAGTAGAATAGAAGTCCGCTGCGTCGCCTGGGAAAGAATTCAAAATTTATGGGCGCTTGAATTTCTTAGATATCACTGACACTACGCTCATCGACATCATGTCAAGCTCCAGTGAATCGGATGCGGAATCGTCTTCGTCTTCATCTGTTGTATTGGTCAAGGCCAGAAAACGTGCCGCTGGGTCCATCCAATTTCAAGACGACGATTCTGCCTCTTCTTCGAGCTCCAGCAGGTCGCCGTCTCCTGAAGTACCAGTAGTCTCGCATGCTGAGAAGAGGAAGCAGAAAAAGAAGCAGCAGAAAGTGCAGGAGGCTTCACCAACGACGGAGACAGGAAACTCCAAGGGCACCGATGGCAGTGCCTCGACCACGCTTCCTAAAAGACAGAACTCTGTCTGGGTGGGCAACCTCTCGTTCAAGACCACACAGGAGGATCTTAGGACCTTCTTCTCTGGTGCTGGAGAGATAACACGGATAAATCTGCCGACGAAGAAGCCTAATGGACCAGGCGTACGGGGTGAAAATCGTGGGTCTGTACACGGGCAATCTACATGTTTACGTCCTTCTAATGCAATAATTTATGTTTGGCTCCACTTCTGATCGCGACGCTCTCTAAATCTCCTATCCCACCAACAAAGGTTTGCATATGTCGACTTCGCCACACCGGAAGCCAAAGTTGCCGCGATCGCATTGTCGGAGAAGCCTTTGACGGGCAGAAAACTTCTGATAAAAGACGGTCCGTGTTTACGAACTGTAATTCGCTTCCTTGTGGATGCTCATTCTTTCATATTCCAGGAAATGACTATACAGGTCGGCCAGCTGTACCTGGAGCCGAAAATGTGGTTCCAGATGCCTCTTCTTCGAAACCTAATACAGGTACTGGCTTATCAAAAACAGCACAGAAAATTCTTCGTGCCCAAAAACAACCACCGGCACCTACACTTTTCTTCGGCAATCTGGGGTTCGAGACCACTGATGTGAGCCTCCGAGCGTTTCTAGAGGCTCATAGGCCCGCTGCAAAGGGGGCGAAGGGTACTAAAACGCCTGCTGGCGGTGAAAATGGTGCTCTGGAACCCGAGCCTACGGAGCAGACAAGTCAGCCTGCGAGCGGCCAGGCCTCGTCGAACGACCCGTGGATACGAAAAGTCCGCATGGGGACGTTTGAAGATAGCGGTCTTTGCAAAGGGTGAGCCTCCTCCCTTACCCTGTCCCTTATCAGTACAAATCGTCTATTCGACAAACTTTACCCGACTTGTCCGTGGTTCTATCATTGTAATCATTGTACTCACGGCGTCCTCATCCTTAGATTTGCTTTCGTGGATTTCACCTCCATAGAAAATGCAACGGCAGCCTTAATAAACCACAGAAATCACCAAATGGACGGGCGTAAATTGGTTGTGGAGTACGCCTCCGCGGAAGCGGTGCGGCGTGGAGGCGGGCCCCATGCGAAGACGGCTGGGACGCAGCGTGGCCCTTCCAAGCCTATGCGACCTTCTAGACGAGACCAGCCTACCCACCACGAATCTGATCGGCCAACAGTCAGCAATGACAGGAAACACTCACTCGAGCACGAGCATGTGGTCGAGGAGCAGGCACCGAAGAAGCCTCGGACAGAGACCGGTGAGAAGGTCTACAGGACTTCAGGCAAGCGGGAGCGAGTGCGGCCTAAGCCGGGCGCTGCTTTGGCTCTCGCAAAGCGCGAATCAGCCGCCATCATTCCCAGTCAAGGGAAGAAGATCGTATTTTGAGCTGTGTTTTTGCATTCTGGTAATGTGTGCTACGTACTTTAATATAAAATGGTATCGCGCGTATGATATATGGTACTATTCTCTCAACTGTTCGTGTGAAAGAATAAATACACCGTCTTCTACACCGTTAGTCTGCCTATTGAAGAGTCACCTGTATTGTATACCCAAGACATGGCGCACGTTGTATACTACTCAAAACAGTACCGTAGGGTTGGCTGCAAGTAGGCTTGTATTGGCAATTATTCTTCGTCTTCTTCCTGGATCATGCCGACTTCGTATTCTCCGCAAACATCCCACCGTGAGCCTTCGGCTGCCGCGCTGACATATTTAACAAACCGCATAACCCGTTCATCGCGTAGAACCAGGAGGAGACGATTGAATCCTGGTTGAACGGTAAGCAAGGTGCTTTCTTCCTCTTCCTCGTCGCCTGACATAGGATCGTCTTGCTCGCCGACCGGTGGAGGGGATACAGAAGGTCGATGAGTCGCCACAGCGTGTCCATTGCTACCGTTGCTACCGTTGCTCCCGTTGCTTCCATTAGTTTTGGGGTGAGAGTTGTCGGCCCCGTTAGTTGACTTTTTGACGTCATCTCCCTTGGGAGGCTTGGAGGTCACGGTGGACGCCTCACCCTTATGGTCCTTCTTTTTATGTGTGCTAGCCCTGTATACGGCAGGATCGTCTTCTTCATCATGAGGGGCCATGTAACACTAAGGGTGAATTTGATTAACTTTCTGATGACGACGAACTGACACAGGGTGTTACAAACCTCCCAACCACCCCACTCAGCCGCCTGCCACCCTCTTACGCCATCTCTGGTTCCGATATGGTCGTCCTCGACGTCTTGCACGTCTGGGGTGAGACCAAGGGAGACATCGAGCCTGGCTTCGTTTTCTTCACTAGTAGCCAATCGATAATCTAATCCTGGGCGGAATCGCCGCGCTTCAACGGAGTATCTCAGTGGCAACAATCGTGAGACGATCGCAAGCCAGGCGCGGAAGGCTGGGGAAGAGAATAGTTCGTCCTGAAGACTGCGCATGATCTCGTCCGATGAAGTGAGCGCCGCTCGTGGTGAAACGACCTCCACAGGACCATCGCGCGGCCGAAGAGTGCAGTATCGCCATTTGTGCGGGGGACCGTTAAGTTGCCACGAGGATGTGGGCGCTGGACTGGGTGATGCCGATGTCGATGGAGGCGGAGGTTGCAAGTTTGTTCCCGCAGTGTGAGGAGGTATGCGACCTCCCCGGCTCGCACCTAGACCGTCCTTGTCATCAAGCTCACGCAGCTTGGGTTCCAGAGTAGTTGCCAGGTCATGGGCCAAGAAATGGTGTAATTCAAGAGATGATTCCTCGACAAACCGATTGGCGAGAGTGTTCATTGTCCGGGGTTGAAGGTATACGGGATTCAAAAACTCGGAAAGGAAGGAAACATACTCAACAGAAAGCGTTGACTCGGAGATAGGTGGGGGGACGGATTGGGGGTATGGTTTGAAAACAGTCGAGGTAGACGTCTACAGACTCAGAACGTCGAACGCTTGGATATATCGAGGTACTCACAAGCTGTTCTCTGGAGCTCTTCGTATCACTGGCCGGTTCGGGGACGTACCCTTCCTCTCCCTCCTGCGCTGCATGAAACCAACCACTGATGCTCAGTCGGACCCGGCCGTCTTCGGACTCCCCTCCGACAACGACTTCTTCTACAGAATGAAAACTTCGACCAGGTTGAACTTCGAAAAATATAAATTGATTCCAACTGGGTGGCACGCTTTTGGCGGGGATGGCTTCTGGCTCCATATTTCCCTCCGGGCCCACTTTTGCAGGGTAAAGTTCCAACGCCCCACCCCAGTCTTTCTGCCAGAATTGATAGTGTGGGAGAGGCATGTAGAGGATATAGGAAACACGACGCGTGCCAATAACATCATCATGGTTCAACAGGTGGCAACCCTTGGTATACGAATTTACAGACATGTCCTGTTTCGTTCCCGAGAGCGGCCCACACCCCGTGACGGTGCGGAGAAAAGCACGGAAGGTCGGGGAGTATAGAGCATCTCGGAGCTCAAGGAGATTGGGCAAGAGGGATATCTGTTCCGCCGACAGATAATTGAGGGACGCCAGATCTCCAGTTTGATTAACCTATAAACATTTCAAATGCGGGGGTAGGCGCGTGGTCAGTTAAAGCGGTGGAAATGTGTGGGATATCGCCCGACCTTGTATATATCCGTTTCCTTCTCCGTAAAGCTGAGTTCACTCAAACACTCATCCTTCACCTTCTTCAACAGGTCGTCCTGGAAAAGTTTTTCTACGAGAGCGTGCTTGAAAGGTTCGCTGGCAGAGTATTCCTTATGAAGCCGCTGGACATTGGTGTGGTCCAGGACGCCGTTTGCGAAGCATCCTGTGGGGTCGGAGTCCCTGGTCGCAATCTGCGAGACATGGGTGGTCTTGAGCCTTTTGATGAGTGCGTCGCCGTGCTCTGGGGAAGGAGATCGCTCGTGTGTCCTGGCCATTCCAGGGGATGCGATGCTACTGGCTAATTGAAGAAGTAATGCAAGGTAAATCCGCCGCAAGTGCGCCGCGAAGGGAGAAAATGCGACGGAAACTGAGCAGGGAGGATTTGGTGATGAGGGGAACAGAGAAAGAGTGTTTACTACAGAGATATAATGGAAAAGGAATTGCTGGCCTAGACTACTTTACCACCGTCCCTCCTCAATATGTACTCCCCTTCCAGGCTCACCGAGAATCAAATCCACAGGTCCCATGGACCACTTATCACCATTCCCACGCTCGTTGATTCGTCCACACAATTCCACTTGATTGCTATCCCAATGGAGTCGACCCGTCGTGTAACTAAATATGGGAGCGCTCAACATCTCCTTCAAGTTCCAGCACTTTCCACTTCGTTCCTAGGTTGTATTTGTCGACCAATAGCATGACATGAGGACGTGAGCCAGAAGTTAAGTCAGGGAGTACGCTCGAACTAGCTGTACTGTACATCGATCAACGACATCACTGATACCCGGAATTCCTGAGAGTACTCAGGCGAGCCGGGGGGTCTCAAATATTTTGACTCGTACGTATGTGCCTGCGGCCGATCTGGAGAGGGCGGTCTAGTTGAGGTACGACACCGGCGCCAGAAGAAACGACATACAAACGCTCTTATGAGTCAACAGTTATCCTGGAATGAAAAAATGAACCGCTCATAAATCTAGGCTTTCTAGGGAAACCCGTCTGGACCCACCAGAACTTGATTGCGCACGAGGTGATGGTACTAGCAGTCATGCTTGAGAAGGGGGTACCGTAAGACCCATTAGAGCTGTCTGCGCTGGCCAGCTTTGCCACAGTCGATGGGACAATTTTAGCACGCGGTCAGTCGCCGAAGGGAACTCCTTCTTTGTGCGTAGGTGGAGACGCCGCCATCGGACGAGATATGCTTTGGATATACTTGCTTCAGATGCAATGCTGAGACGTGATCAGATAGGGCGCTGCTGCCATACCGTCTAGATATCATCAGAATTCAGTGCACGATGGCGCACGGAAGCAATTGACAAACGCTGGCTCCGTGTTAAGGACCGTGTCAAGGGGCCTCCTGACTCGTCCGTAAGGGGCGCGGGAACGCGCGGGGAGCGCGGGAGCGCGGACGCGCGGACGAGCGGAGCACACGGGACTTGGCTTCAGCTTTGATGCTGCGCCCTCCTAGCCCTGCGGTGTCCCGATTTCGGAGAGAGAGCAAGGTGAGAGGCGGGCTCCGCGGAGGAGCCCGCAGCGAAGACTTAGAAGGCAAGATGGCGAAGAAGGAACTAAGATTCAGAGTGGAGAATACATGTGTAGTAATGCTACTATAAGTACTAGCTAACATGTGTAACAAGTGAGGCTAGTATGTAAGTACATGTGCTACTGAAACATGTAACAACTAAATCATAGTGCTGCGCACCATGCATAGGCCGCGAGGGCGGAGCCCGAGGGATTCCGAAGGTCCGAGTATCCGAAAGGGGCGTAGGGGGGACCCCTAAGGGGGTGTGAGGACTGGTATATGACAGTACCTCCCCCTTAAGGCCGATTCCCAAGAGGCCCACAAGGGTCAGGGTCATAGGAGCCACGGATGCATGGGTGCGCGCGGAGCGAAGGGCGAAAGGAGCGGATGTCGAAGGAGTATGGACAGGGAGCGAATGAACATGAGTTTGCACAAAAGAACGGAGTCCGAGGGGTGCGCGGAACCTAACAAGGAGTCCAAACGAAGGTGCAGCACTGATAAGTGCAAGGTATGTACAAGACACAGTTTTCCGCGAAGAAACGCGGAGTCCATAGGTCGAGAACTCCGAGGAGAGCGAGGTTGTGGGTAGACAGCGTAGTGTGTGCGGATTCCGCGCTTAGAGCGCGGGAAATTTCCGAGGAAACGCGCGGACGGAGCGAGACAAACGAAGTCGAGTGCTACCCAGAGTGACGCAAAACAAGGAGTCCGCGGAGGCGGAGTGGGAGGGGGCAAAGAATTCAAGTTGGCGAAAACAAAAGGAAGTGGGGAGCCCGCGCACAGCCGCGCTTACCCGCGGGAAACGCGAGGAAACGCGCGGAAGTGCTTGAACGAACAAAACCCCAATACCGCCTAAGTGGTACACGTATCTTGAAGTTTGCGAGGGGATGCGCGGAGGGACAAGGATATGGCTGGTGAGGGAGTCAAAGGGCAAGGGAGTGCGCGCATCTCCGCGCTAGAGCGCGGGAAAAACCCGCGGAGCGCGCGGAAACACTTGAACGAACATTAGTCCAATACAACCCAGCATAACACATATCTTGAAGTAGGAGGGAGGGGAGGGGGGAAGGTGACAAGGTCAAGAGCTGGACGATGGAAGGGAGAGGTGCGTGCGCGCGTATCCGCGCTTTGGCCGCGGAAAAATCCGCAGAAGCGCGCAGGAAACACTTGAACGGACAAACACCTATAACCTAGCATAAGACAAAATCTTGAAGCCCGTAGAAGGAAATGTAACGGCGGGAAAAATCCAAGACAGCGGAGGCGAGGGGAAGGGTAGTGCCCGCGCGTATCCGCGCTAGCAGCGCAGTGAAATTCCGCACAGGAGCGCGGAGGCACTTGAACGAACAAAACCCGAGTAGCCCAAGTAGTGCTGAAATGAAAAGAGAATGGGAGGTGCGCGGGGGGCGAGGGCTCCGAGGCAAGCGAGGCATGCTTCAGAGGGGAAGAGGGGCGCGAGTTTCCGCGCTGGAACCGCGGGAAAATCCGTGGAAACGCGCGGAGGGGCGAGGGACAAAGGAGGGGACGAAAACTGAGCATATGGCCCAGCAAAAGAGTGGACGAAGTTTCCGAGGGGGCCTCGGAACGTGGGAATGCGCAGGTGCGCCGGAGCGCCATGGTGGTATGCCATGTGACGGAATTGCGCGGGGTTCAGCGCTCATGGGTCAAACTGGAAGTCAAACTTGAGTTCAAATGCGAAGTATTGCTTAACCCACACAATCAACGGATTGTATCGGTGGGAAGTCAATGGTGCTCTCAAAATCATAGCATGGCCACAGTCAAGGGGGTCAAGAGGTCGAAGGTGGATTTCCGAGGGGGTGCGCGGAGGCGAGGGGAGAGTGGAAATCCGAGGGGGGTGAGACGAAAGGCGAAGTCAAAGTGAGGGGACGGAAAAGGGACATGGTGACGAATGAGTGACGGGCCGCGGGAGCGGAGTGGTGAGGCGTGGAGGTCATATCCTGACTAGGAGCAGGACCCGGTGGGCCCCGCGGAGCATGAGATCTGAGGTCATGACGAATTAGTGCAGGGTGTGGAGTGTTACTCTGAATCTACTGTTAAGGACCGTGTCAAGGGGCCTCCTGACTCGTCCGTAAGGGGCGCGGGAACGCGCGGGGAGCGCGGGAGCGCGGACGCGCGGACGAGCGGAGCACACGGGACTTGGCTTCAGCTTTGATGCTGCGCCCTCCTAGCCCTGCGGTGTCCCGATTTCGGAGAGAGAGCAAGGTGAGAGGCGGGCTCCGCGGAGGAGCCCGCAGCGAAGACTTAGAAGGCAAGATGGCGAAGAAGGAACTAAGATTCAGAGTGGAGAATACATGTGTAGTAATGCTACTATAAGTACTAGCTAACATGTGTAACAAGTGAGGCTAGTATGTAAGTACATGTGCTACTGAAACATGTAACAACTAAATCATAGTGCTGCGCACCATGCATAGGCCGCGAGGGCGGAGCCCGAGGGATTCCGAAGGTCCGAGTATCCGAAAGGGGCGTAGGGGGGACCCCTAAGGGGGTGTGAGGACTGGTATATGACACTCCGTCCTGTAGATCAGCATCTGTATCGCTTGCATACCTCAGGTCCGAAACTCAGACCGTGGAGTATTTGGATTTTAGAGTTGATGGCAAGGTGTTGGGAACACTCACCGACCGTTACAGTCGAAGCTCTTATAACCCATGGCTCTGATAACCCATAATCCCCTCAAACCCATACATTGTGGCGTCCACCAACTCCGTTACCAGGGAATTTAGCAAAATCTCCCATACTCAATACTCCATACCTTTTGGAGGTATCAAAACCCATAAACACTCTAATATCCCGTAGTCCATACCTCTTTTAGAAGGCCATAACCCATATTTGTACCGCTATCTTCAATACAATTTAGACTACGGGCTGAAAAGTTAAACCCAAAAACTTGCTGAGTGGCCTGGCCCCGACATTCCAAGTTGCATCCTTCACATCAACGCCCCCGTCGCAGCATCTTCTTTTGCTAAAAAAGGGCCTCGAAATCCTTGATAACCGCGCCAAACTGTGACTGTCCTCTAGACTTATGTCGGGAGCCGCAATAAGTCAGTCTTTCGTTCATTAGAACGTTCCCTCATGTTGATTGGCAGAGAGACTCACTACGAGGCCACCTGCGCGATGAAGCCAACAAAAATTTCGGACCACTTTTCCCGCATGAAGTAATTTGTTACAGCTGGTATATAATTTCTTGGTCCCATATAATTATACATGCATTTCGATACTAGTATATACTGTAGATACACCCTGGTATACCGTAGAATAGTGTATATATGCCCTTAATTCTTTTTTGGTGAAGGCGCCCAACAAGCGCTCTCAGTCAACCCATACACTCTAATAACCCATACTTTTAGGAGTCCACCAACTGGTATGGGTTATAAGAGCTTCGACTGTACAGCACCTGAGCTTATATGATGCGTAGGTTCTGGTACATTCCTCGCAGCCAGAAGGTCGAATATCACACTACCTTCTCTGCGAGAAGAATCCAAAGCGGTGACACCTAAAGCTGGCGAAGCCTCAGCCAATGAAACGCCGCCCTTGAGCGAGAGAAGATCATACTCCTACCGTAAGCCAAAGGGTGTGTCTCTGGCGATGTGGCTAACAAACGGCCGGTTAGAAGCTTCAAGCTTCAAGCTTTTCGTAGCATTTCTAACAAGACCTGACTCCATTGCAGGATCAAGCCTTCTTTGGGCTTCATATTCAAGTTCGTTAGGCTTTACGAAACTACTGTGATAAGCCAATAAGAGTTTACAGATCCATCAATTGTAAGTCAATTTAGATATACGGTTTTACTCACCTCTGGTTGGATATTATCTTTGGCGGTAAACCCATATTCCTTGCCGGTGTACTTACGCAGATGTGCGGCCATTGGTGATCTGAGCTTGATCGGGCGTCGTGCCGTGGAAAGTTGCGTCGGAGAAGCAACCCTTAAAGTTAGCAACAACGCCGACCAATAACGTTCGATCCACTGGCATGTCAAACTTTGACGATCGCAACTCTCCGTCCTTGGGAGCTTCAGCGCTTCTGCTTCGACTTTTTGTAAGTTTTGTCTACGCACCCGAGTACCTCCATCAACTGACGGAAATGATGCGGAGCGAACCCACGACCCACGGTACGCCTGCTTTTGCCGATATCCCTGTAGCAACCTATCGGAGGTCGCTACCATTCACGTATTTGCAACGAGTTGGGAAGTCCCAGGATGATCACTAGGATGATCACGGTGCTCGGGTATAGCAGTTGAAGAATAAAATATGAATAAACCCACGCAAAGACGCAATCCACCTGTTCAAGATACAGCACCTCTGCCATGTATATCTTCCGGTTTTGAACATACGCGACCCTGCTGGACCTTGGACCAAGTCTCTGTGATCCTCCTTCGTCAGGGAGCTTCACGCTACATACATTCTGTGATTGAGAACTGTGGTCGCATGGACTTGAGGTGCAAACCGAGTAATCGTGCATTACTACACCAAGTACTATGAAGACGTATACAGGCTTGGACTGAAACGTGGTCTTAACATCCGAGTCAGGATCATCAAATCATCGATGCATTCACAGCAATCATGGGCGCTATAGTGGACGTTGACAAAGTAGCACAAAGCTTGCTATTTCAGGATACTCAAACGTGCCGTTGGATTGTCCCCTTCTCCTGCCTTCCGCCATCGACACTTCATTACTTCGCGACCAATGATGAGGGGCCGTCCTCTCATCGCTTGGGTCCTCCTTGCCCTATCCCATGTCATAGGCACCCAGGCAGCCCGGGATGTCACTATCGATGATGATTCCCCACTCATCCGTTACGAAGGAGCATGGAACCGAAGTGATCGAAACGCATTCAGCTTTGGGGGCACGCATGCATCCAGCACCGACCCAACGACTGCCAAAGCGACGTTCAGATTTACTGGTGAGTCAGATATAGTGCTTAATTTGTCGTAGCATTGATTCAGAGGCGCTCCTGACATTGTAGGTACCGCAGTGCACTTCCTGGCCCCGCTGTGGTACATCCCGATTGCTGTCACCTTGACATTGGACCAGAGGCCCCCTGATGTTGTCGACCTGCAAACCCTGGACACTCCACAGGGTACTAGCTGGGAAGCAGAGACGAGTGCCAGACGATGGTCTATGACAGGCCTAGATAATGTCTTGCACACTCTAGTCGTCACTTATGGACGGCCACAGAACACTACGCAACCGCCTGCTCAATTCACTGTTGTTGATGGTTTCACGTAGGATTTACCAAGTTTTCAGGTGCTCTCTCTCGGTACTCATCACTGCTTGCAGTTATACTGTCGAAGATGAAACGGCGTCTACGGGCACCTCCCCCACATCGAGCACTTCCTCGGGCTCCCCATCCCAAACCTCTGACTCTGTCGGTTCGGTGGATAATCCATCTGATACACCAGGAGGAGGGGGTAGCGGTAATTCCAACTCATCCACGACCACTCTCATCGCTGGTCTGGTCGGTGCCCTCGTGTCGACGAGTCTGATTGCAGGGATCGCGCTATTCATCCTTTGGCGCCGCAAACAGAGGCGAAACGCACAGGCATCGCTTGGCGTCCCTCCCCCGATCGACCCTGGGTCACCAGACACGCCTCCTGCAGCCGTCCCTTATCCTTACCAACAATCAGCGCCACAACCAAATCAAGCCGTCTATAATCCTAGAAGCTCGATGTCTGAAGTCAGCGGGGCCGGCAATACCCCTGTGATCAGTGCATCTAGTGGCAAACGCATAGTGTTATCACCATCTACCCCTCCAGCTGGTTCATATCACGGTGCCATTGTATCCACTACGGGTTCGAGTGCAGCACTATTGTCGGCAAACCCTTTCGAGGACAACGGACAAGCTCCGCCAGCATACTCGGGATAACTTGAACGATCAAGGTATAAAACCTTCCTTGCTTGCCACATTATTGATAATTTGACGGAGAACCGACCAAAAGGTTTCTAGTTGTGCGCGCTATACATCAGCGATACGACGCTCGAGTCGCCAGCTTTACCTCTGCTATACTGTACTAGTACAATTTCGGATGAGCCAGTATGTTTCGTTTGGGAATATTTATGCCGGTTGGCGACTGATTCAGCAAGGAGTCCTCACAGAGGATGTGAATACGCTGAGTAGTATAAGGATGATACCTGCTTCCGTCAATATAGTTTATATGATTTAGCCCAAGACGATTTACAGCTTGGTTGGATAATTGTGTTAGGTAATCCATTACGTAACCGGATTTCCCCCCACACCGTACACGGGCCTGGTCGTCCTCCTAGAAGCACTACGCCGACAGCCTAATCTTCTTCCACGTATACCTGCTGTTGACGGAAGGCGGACGCGGCGACACAGACTATCCTCAAGCGCTCGAGATGATGTCCAACGACGTTCCCGCGACACCGAGACCTCGTCCACCAGGTAATGTACGGCGTTCCGTGTCGATGAAACTGCAGACACCGCCCCCTCCATACGCGTCTTCGTTCGCATCGCCACCCAGCAAGCAAGAGGAACACTCAGCTATCCACAGCAGCGCCGTTGGATCCACTCTTAGTCCAATACGCCAGGACGAAGGGGAAGAGGAATGGTTCAACGAGAGATCGCGTGAAGAACTTACCGAGCTTTTCCTCAAAGCGGACGGGCTGATCAAAGAGCGCGAGAACGGTGTGTTTTGGCGGTTGTATCACCTGTCATCCTTTGCTGATTCTACCCAGAGTTGAACTTGACTTCTGCCGTATACAAGACACTCTACGAGAGCAATGTATCGCTCAAATCCAAGCATCAGGCTTTCCTTGCGAGGATACCCAACTCCCCAACCGTCTCTTCTTCCGTGTTACCACCGGCACAGCTCTCTCATGAGTCTTCAGGATGTCATACACCAGTCTTCTATTCACCGCGGACCTCCCCTTCGCCGCCTACGACTAAACTGCGCCCTCGGCGAACGCGCAGGATATCCATGTCCCAGGACGACATCGCCCACCTCGCGGACCAGAACTCCGAGCTCCTCGTCAAACTCGAAAAGCTGGAACAAGAATCCGCGCAGGCAGATTTGTCCGGTCGACGCGCGCTGAAGCGGCTCGAACGCGAGATCCAGCTGCTGAGGGAGGAGCTGGAAGAGACGCAAGCACGGGGGGAAGCGTTAGAAGAGAAAGCGCGGTTGGGAGATAGTATCGAGGCTATTTGGAAGAAGCAGGAGAGAGAACGGGAGGCCAGGAAGCGTAGATCGACTCTGAATGCCGGTGACGATGAGAGAAGAGACTTTGCCCCACCTTCAGACTTCCCTCGGCCTGCCTTCAAGTTCCCAATGAGCAGGAAGAGCGAAACATCCCTGGAAAGAGCCGTACCCTCACGCTCAGAGGTTCTTGGCGAGTATCGCGATGCCTCTCCCCCTCCATTCGAAGAGATAGACTCTGCTAGTCGCTCTCACCTCGACGACTCTCCTTCGCGACCATCGCCCGCTCTCATCACGCAACTTATAGCCAAGATCGCGGAACTCGAAGAGACGAACACTCGTATCATGCATCGCCAGGCGGAGACTACCGAGAAGCTGCAGGCTGTCCAGCAGGAGACGGAGAACATGAGCAAGGTGTACGAGAGCTTGGGCAGCGAGGGTGCGTTTGTGTGGGTTGGCGACGATGGTGACGGTGCACTGTACGTTGACGAAGAAGCGGAGGAGGAGTTCGGCGACGGTTCTCAGCGTGGGGCGATGCGCTTCCGAAGCTGGAGACGATCTATTGAAGGGCGGGCACCGCATGACGCGTTCGATCAGTCAACGGTCCGCAGCTGTTCACAGAAGTCTTTTGGCAGCGTCAGCGAGCGTGGTACTCCTAGCCGTCGTGGATCGGTGCGGCAGCGACACTCGCGGGGATCGTTAAGCAACGCGTTTAAACGTGCTTCAACTATGGGCTTCCCGGCTTCGCATAAGTCTCGCAGGAGCGTTGTTGGACTTTTTGACACGTCTCCTACACCTTCCACGCTGAGTCTCGACCCTTCAAGCTCGAAGTCTGATTCGTTGGAGAGGGGTGTCTCCTTGAGTCCCTCGGGCGCGCAGACTCTTGGTGCGGAGCTTGATGGGCTTGGGCTTGCCTTTGACGGAGCCAGCCCAGTTGGCGCGCCCCGTAATGTGTCGAATCATCACCTCAGAACGACAAGCTTGTATGATCTGAGTTGTATTGGTTCCACCTCAACAACACCCATGCATTCTCCGTGCCCTTCCATTTCCGATACTCCATCGGCGGGATACACACACTCAGTCTCACCGAGCCCCATATTCTCATCATTGTCTTCGAGAATGCTCACATCTCCAGTTAAAGATCCAACACTCCCCGTGCCCGACCCAGAAACGCCCGTACCACCCGGCGGTGTTCATTTTATGGTAGAGGAGCCTACTCCTGTTGTTCCTCAGGGCAGCCCGATTTTGGGCGCAGCAGATGGCTTGCTTCCTGGCTCGGGGAGCAAACATTCACTGCGCTATCGACGGATGACCCAGACAGTACGTTCACGAGCGGAGAAGTGGGAAGACGGCCGATTCAAAGAAACGCTGAAAGGCCTTGGCTCGCCCCCAGGGCACCCCGCTGCGAAAACGGTCAAGAGGAAGAAATCGACGATCGCGAGTGCGTTTGATGTCTTTATGGACGCGTTTGCGGACAGGATAGACAAGCAGGACGACGGAGACCCGCCGCTGCCCTCCTTGGAAGATATATCCATAATCGATTTTCCTGAGTCGCCCGTGCGTGGAACAGAGGTCCCTCTGTCTGCTTGCGACTCTGTCGGGGCATCTCTAGAGCAGGAGGACGAGCATGAAGCCGCTGTTGTCCAGGCATCCGAGACGTCCGTACAGCAGCAACGAGGCGGTCTCGGTCGACTCATGCTGGAGATATGGCTGTGGCTGCAGTTCGCTGTTATCATCCTCGTCTTCCTGTGGGCGATGGCAAGGCGAGGGCCCAAGGCCGTTTTGTACGAAGCTGAAAGGCGGAAGAGCTCGGGCTCGTATTGATGACTACAATATTATACTTTACACTCGTTTTTGAAACCCACACCTATACGCCAGATTGTAATGTTACCACTATATTTCGCATACCGTATTATAGCATTCCTACATCCTACCCACAGCTCCCATGTACCAGCACTCCCTAACTCAAAAACTACCTGTACGTCCGCATACATGCGTGAACTGCATGACTCATCCTCGCAGGTCCTTGGTGGTTGAATAGCAGCAAAAGTCTATCTATCTATGTTCAAGCAGGCACCATATATACATTGACTCCAAGACAATTAGCAAGATTGTAGTGGGGGTGATTTGCTTGTGGGGAACAGACAAGGTCATTGCGCCCTCCAGCAGTAGTGTTGGAACACAATGACCATAGATCGGCTCGGAGGTTGGCTGCGAGCAGCGGAGGCCCTCCCGATGGATTGACCTACATCGTCGATGTCAAAATCCACATTCGCATGTTCCCAGACAAAACAAAGCCTCTTACCATCGAACAGAACCCGGAATACGCAGGCGGTGGAATCTGCGTAGAAACGAAGATGGGAGAGTAGCCCGGCACGAGGCTGAAAGACACCGGAGCCGGGAACGGGACGACGGTCTTTGGATATATGGCCCCGTTTTGAAGCGCATAGTAGAGCCATCCGCCGGTACCGGCGCTGGATAGAAGGCCATAGCTGACGTGGGGGACTGTGTTGACGTTGATCATGCCTATTGAGCGCGAGAGGGGGCCAGAAGGGGGAGGAGTTTTGAATACTGCGAGAGGATTAAAGCGGGCAACGTTAGTGGAGACGCATGTAGGTGTGGGAGGCTCTTCTGTAGGTGGCTCCTCTGCGTCGCCGGTAGAATAGAGGGTAAGTCGATCACGACCACCACAGAATTCGGCGGAGTTTCCGGTGCAGACCATTGTGCATTCACTATCGGATTTCTTCGTAGAGGATCCAAGGGAGTTGCCGCAGACTGCCATAGCATTGAGCATCGGCGAACAGACTAAGCATTGGAACGAATTCGGACTCACAGCACTCATCGCCGAACTCGAGACCCGCGAAGGAGAACTCATTTGCGCTGCAGAACGCGACACATGATTCGATTGTCATTCCACCGTCGACGTGGTGGGAGTGTGAGAGTGTGCGGTCGCTGACGCTGTCTGTGTAGCACCCTTGGTATTCCCAGTCTTCAGCAACAGTTTGAGGGGCGCTTGGAGCAGACGAGCCGCTTGCGAAGAGGTTGAGACGGCCAGCACCGCCGCAGGATTGAGAGCTATCGCCCGTACACGCGTAGTTGCACTCGCTCGACGCGGTGGGGGCTCCAGGACTTTGGACGGCGTATCCGCAAACTGAAATCAACCATAAGTATCTTGAAACCTGCAACGGCACGAGTGCGCGACGTGGGACGTACAGCATTCCCGACTGAACTCGACGCCAGCTAAGGGGAAGCTAGCGTCGGAACAGAAGGAGATGCAGGACTCGACTGTCATTGCATCCCCACTAGAATACGACGCGCCGGTCAGCGTGCGGGCTCCTGGTTCATCGCTGACGAGAAGTTAGAGGTAGGAAGAAGACTCTCGACACGATCGAGGTGCGTACGTGTAACAACCCTGTGATGTCCATCCTTCAGGCAGAACAGCAGGGACACTCTGGCGTCGACCCAGATATGAATGCGCCTAAACGATGAAATGAACGACATCCACAACCGAGGTAAATATATGTTCGATACCTGAGGAGAAGCGAGTGCCGCGCCAGCGATCGACAGCAGGAAGAGAAGACCCATGTTTGAAACGACCGAACAAGGGGGCAATTCCGAAATCTGAATAAACATAGAAACTTCCCATAGCTTTATACTCTGTCTTGTAGGTACAGGAACCGTCGATCATGCAGCCCTCGATGTCAACGCGTCAACCGCAGACCATTATATTATGTCCATCGTACGCGACAGACGCCTAAGAGGGCATGATTTATTCCTATTCGCATGGAGCCCCGGGGCCTCGCCAGCCATCGACACTAAGCAAAGCAATCGCTGTCCTCGAACCAATGGGGCTATGTATCCCCAATGTGAGTGTGATGTACTTCTAAATGAGGAATAAGACCTTTCAACTCGTCGATACTGCTAGGTGACAGATAACAATCATGCAGAACGCAGGTCTCGATCGCGGCGTTCACTGCCTTTCGGGCTTTCAGCAGCGCCTTGAACATGGGCGCCAGTTCCTTAGGACTGAGGCGGACAACCACCTTCTTTATGGATGGAAGTGACATAGGTCCGGGTTGCGGAGGGGTGTCGCGCAGGATGAGCAAGAGGTCGATCAGGAAATCAACGCGGACCTCTGTCACGTCAACTAGTCTTCGTAGAAGATTTCGCTGAGGGATAATCCAGGGGTCATTATCATGCTCTTCAACCTCTGAGGCGAAATGGAGAAGGGAAGGTCTCAAAGCATGGGGTAGAAGTGTTACGACAGCAAGTTCTGTCTCTAAGTCTTCTGTACCGGAAACAGTCAGCGCGAGATATGGCGGAAGTTCGAGCATTCCCTTCTTCCGTAATGCGATCCGTGCAGAAGGAGAGCCGCCAATTTCGAGCGTAAGCTCAGAAGAGAATTCGGCGGGGGTGAGGAGCTTAGAATAGATGGCGGACAGGATTGGGGCAGCAGTATTGGAATCTGTTGAACCGCCAGAAAAGAGCTCTATCTCTTCAATACGAGGCATGTCAATGTACGCTGCCATGCCGGGAATGGAGAGATCGCGGTCTGTGACGGCCAGCTTCGTCAAGTGGGGAAGACTTATCGAAAGCGACGGGGTTGCCTTGGGCGGGGACAAGGCACCATTTAAGGAGAGGGATGTTAAAAGGGGAAGGTTGTCCAACGAGGCAAAGAACGCGACAGCTTCGGGAAGTTCAGATTGAAGGCCAGGGATACGAGGAAACTGTAGGTGCAGGGAGTGAAGAGAGCGGAGACATGACGCATCAGTCTTCCAGATATACCCATCCAACGACAAACGTCGTAGGGAGGGGAATGGTCTAGCCGATGCCATGTTCGGGGGTAGTTCGAACGAAGCCGAGGACTCAGAATGAAACTGATTGTTTCTCAGCGAAAGTGTGTCAAGCTGCGGAGCTGGGGTGGAGGTGATACACTGCAGCCACTCGGCCTGGCAGGGGACCTTCAGGACGATTTCTTTGAGATGGTCGAGATGTTCGAGCACCGTCAGAACATTTACTGCCCTCAGCCGATCGTATAGCGCCCAAAAGTACAGTGGTGCAGAGTTGGCGCGCTCCAAAAACAATCTGACAAGGGGCAAGGGAACCGAGCCGTATATGAAACTCCAAATTCGGGGTGAATCGAGCGCGATCTGACGCCACGAGTGGCACGTCTGCGTGGCGGAAAGTATGTCGTTGTACGGCCTCCAGATGCCTCTCTTCGCAGGTGAAATGGTGTCCAGTACGAGGAACTCGAATGTAATCAATAAGAGTTCAGCGGGGATCTTGGATACACCAATCAACCGCGTGTTCTTATATTCTGCAAGGAGACGGAGTTCGTCCTGCAGACGGGCCACTTCGCGGCTGATTTCAATCGATCTTGAGTCAACATCTTCAAGAGATGGGGAGCTGCGCAAGAAAGATGACAACGGATCCATGTCGAGTCCAGGCAGCAACGTGACCTGGCTTAGGCAGTGAGCACAAGGCCGTATAAAATCAATAAGGCTCACCCTCGTTCTGCACCAGCGATTGAGAGCCTGGTCTTGCCGTTGCTTATGCGCGTAGAGTACTGACTGGCTCTGGGATCGACGTGTTGGCTTCACTGAAAGTTGAAATAGGGGATCGCGTGATCACGGGTACGCGGTGCCCCAACCATCAACCATCCTCAACATCTCAACCATCACATTGGAAAAACCCATGCTTAGTTACATGGCATGCTCACTGCTCAGCGCCAATCCTCTTCAACACTCGAATCGATGGATTCGACCTTGTACTACCTTACACAAAGGTGTACCTTCCGCGCAGATAGAACTCGGAGACTTGGGCTGCCAGCCTGCGACGCGAATCGCGTGGGACAGGCGCCTGTGGATTGGGAATCATGGGAATCAGGCTTGCTTCATCAGCACCCGACATCCACAGCAGCGACCGAACTTCTCTTACCGACTGTCGCGCGACCGTAGCGGGTGGGCGTCCTCGCCGCTCGCCGCTCGGACTCGGGCTCGGATTCTTCTTTCGCACCTTGATCACATGACGAAATCACGACAATATCGCAACACGAAATGGGTGCTTACATTGGATGGATATCAAGGCGAGGGGAGACTCATCCTAGTATCCTAGCCACTATCTCAAGATGGCGAATGCACCACATCCAGCTTTGTCTCTGCCAAAACCTTTGGGCCTGCCGCTCGCTCCTGATGCTCTCGATCTCATCAATTCCTACCTCAAGGACTTGACGCCCGAAGAGATCCTGAAGTGGGCAATTGGCTACGTTCCTGGGTTGTACCAAACAACGGCATTTGGCCTCACTGGCCTCGTTGCGATCGACATGCTTTCCAAGATAACAAGCACCCCTCCACCCCTGATATTCCTCGACACACTCTACCACTTTCCTGAAACATACGACCTAGTGGAAGAAGTTAAACAACGGTACACCGTCCCCGTGCATGTTTACAAGCCAGAGGGATGTGAAACAGTGCAAGATTTCGAGCGGAAATATGGCGAACGACTATGGGAGAATGATGAGGACACTTACGACTATGCTGTGAAGGTATGCTGTTCCGGACATCTACAGTCGCCGGATCTCGGTCTCAATACTTGCTGCATGTTCAGGTAGAACCTGCAAAACGAGCATACGAAGTTCTCGGAGTCAAAGCCGTAATTACTGGCCGGCGTTCATCTCAGGGTGGGGATCGAGCATCGTTGCAGCCGTTAGAAGTCGATAGTACTGGCTTGCTCAAGCTTAACCCACTCTTCTCATGGAACTTCCATTTCGTCGAATGGTACATCACGCAAAACGCCGTTCCTCGCAACAAGCTACTCGATCAGGGGTATAAGAGCATTGGTGATTGGCATAGTACGTCGAAAGTTGCGGATGGTCAAGACGAAAGAGCAGGACGATGGGCAGGCAAGGAGAAGTCAGAGTGTGGTTTACATAAGGATTACTTTGTGATGAAAGCCAAGGCGAAGCCTTGAGTGAGTTCCAATCAACGGTTCAACGGTTCCGAATAATACTGCGTGTTAACCTTGTGACCAGGAGAATGATCTGCCCTTCGGCATGGATTTTTCTAGAGCTAGCAGCTAAAGATGATGCGAGCTGGCCAATACTTCTTATCCGATTGGCCTTGCTGATAGAACTTATTCTCTATCCCCTTTG
The DNA here is from genome assembly GCA_017499575.1 of Sanguinoderma rugosum. Lineage (NCBI taxonomy): Eukaryota > Fungi > Basidiomycota > Agaricomycetes > Polyporales > Polyporaceae > Sanguinoderma > Sanguinoderma rugosum. The sequence continues at coordinate 1,114,477 of VTPW01000003.1, read as the reverse complement.
ACTAGCGACCCGGAAAGAGATCTATGGATTGACACTGTTCAGCAAGCCTGTCGTAGGTGTTCGTCAAGTTCTCCGCGCCATGCTACTTTACAGAGAGACTTTCACTCAACTGGGATGTATTTCCATAATCATGTGATGTGTCCCTGAGGAATGTTCACTCCATTTCGTCCGATGGTGCTCATGGAAGAACACCCGTTCAGCCACACACATGCTCGTCTCATGGATGGAAAACTGATGCATGATGTTCGGCCCCTGGGCCTTCGTATCGGATATGATGGCCTGTCAATTGTTCCATAAACGGAATCCATTGGAATAGCCACTGGTGATTTTCCTCTTTTTTTCCGCGCCGAGGCTACACAGTCCCAGATACCTGAACTGTAGTCCCTGTCGGCCTTAGATTTCAATTCCAACTCCCACCTGTATGTTCAACCTCCGCCGTTGGACTCTCAGTTGCGCCGTTTAAAGCCATGGCATTCCAGTAAGTCTTCCATCTAGTTTCCACTTATCCCCTCCCATACATCCGTTGGTAGGGAGCTCAGGAAATCGCTGACATCCTTGTCCATCCGTAAATTTCTACTCGATTTAATGCCTATGCCGCGTCCGTGTCCCTTCAGACCCGACTTTGGGCCAGAGGGCTTCCCGCCCATCCCGAAGATCAATTCCGACGCAATTCGTCAACAAGTATTTACGCATCGCAGCTACTATGCTCGCCCTACGCATATCTTTGAGGATCAGCCCAATGATCTCTCGCCAGACAACGAGAAGTAGGTACCATTGCTCCGGCCAACATTTCCCTCGAGCATCCGAGCAGCGATGCCAGCCGTAGAGTTCGCATCGATCTCCTGACATATTCTTATTATTATATTATTATTATAGGCTCGAGCACTTGGGCGACACCGTCCTCGCCCTCGTTGTCACTGACATGATGATTAAGGCGTTCCCCGGCCTACATGTGGGCCCTTCTACGGTAAGCACGACGCACATGCGTACCCGTACGAACTAGGCCGCTGACGTTTGTTGGGCCGCAGAAAATCAGAGCGCTTGTCGTCGGGAACGCAACGCTCGCAGATATGTCAGTATAGCTCCCGCTCTTCTGTTCGTCTCCTTCTACATCTTTCCCTCCCTGCCCCGCCACACGGCGTACCAGGCACATTGACAACGTCCCTGGCCTAAATTACGGCCAGAACTCCATTGGTTTACATCCCAATATGTGCATATGGTCGCTTAACCATTTTACATGACAGATCACTGAGATACAGGCTTCCATATCGGCTCCGTCTTCATGCTGCTCAAGCTATCACCTTGCGCGCATCTACAAATATCCAAGGTCTGTTTCATTCTGAGTGTGTAACCGTACCCACACGACATTCGCTGACTAAAATACCTTGCTTCTGATATCAGCCGACGTCTTCGAGGTGGGTCTCCGTGGGCTTATTCCTCGACGGTGACATTAACGGTTATATTCGATCACTAATCCGTCAACGGTTCTTAGTCTTATGTAGGTGGCCTATACAAGGACCAAGGACTTGCCGCTGCCGAGAAGTGGCTACACCCTCTCTTACTGCCATACGCCGAGGAAGCGTACAAGTTCGTCCGCAAACAATATGGTCTGCCTGAAACCAGGTCGTCCTCTGGCACACTCCCTACATTCCACTACCGTTTGCATAGGTCGCCGGTGCCGCAACTGCCTAGTAGGCAGATATATTCCGGTAGCTCGAGCGGGACAGCATCTCCCCCAGAGTCGGAGTCGGAGCCCGGGAGCTTGTCTCCTGCCACCCAGCATGGCGGCTTAGATATGGAAGAGGAATCAATTCCACAAGCGGCGTTGGCCATCGGCCATCTGGCCCTCTTCAACCAACAGTTGCAGAAGGCAAACCTGGACATCGAGTGGGTGTACACCGAGGACGGTGATATTGGACTGGACGGCTTGCTTGGAGCCTTCGATCCGTCTGGCACTCCGGGTGATGTTGTGCACATCGTCGGCACAGACGACCCTGCTCCAGGAGCCCGAGGTATTACTGCCGTGAATCCCGTCGTAAAGAAGGCGACGAGGACGACGCCTATGTGGACGGTGAAAGCGTTCGTCAATGGCGAGATGTATGGAAGCGGCAAGGGTACGTCCAAGAAGGCGGCTAGGCATGTTGCTGCAAAGGAGGGGTTGCAGCGCCTGGGGATCAATGTTTGGTGAGTGAATTTCCGGGCGGATTCTCGCCCACCTGCCGCGTCCATGGCGCAAGGGCCTGGGTACCGTTCATCGTTCACCCGTTACCGCTTCGCACTCGGCGCGTGGGCTGGCCTGCTGGTGTCCATGAGGCCACAGCCAACTGCGGCTCAGGGCTGCGCCCACTCCAAAGTTCGCGTTCGGGCAGTCGAGGGCTCCTCCGAGATCTTGTCCACTCACTTCATTTTTCATTTCCCTTTCCAGAATCCACCGTGGAGTGAAGCACTACTTCTCCAGACATGTGCTGGCTTCTTGGCGGTGTGGTTCAGCCTTGATCGCCGGGAGAGCCTGCACATGTGTGTAGCCGTCGTGCGCGCCGTTATCGTCGTTGCTAGAAGGGCGGTAGGAAGGGGGACAACCGGAGAAACTCTTGGTGCGGACCCTTGTATTTGTAGCGCGCTTTCATCTTTTCCTTGTCACTGTGATTAGGTTCAAGCCTCCCAGTTCCACATTCTAGGTTCATGATATCATCCTTTAACTCAGGTCCCTTCTTTTCTTTACCTTTCGTCGGTCTGTTCCGTCCTTTATGGTACTTTGTTCCGTTTGATATGGTCTGCCACGGTGTTCAACACGCTGTGCGAAAAGGCTAAATCATCATGTACTCACTTCTATGCCGTTATATCAATGTTCCTCGTCTATCGTATATTTATTTACGCGGTTGAATATTAATCGCGAATTTACACCGTGTCCGTTGCGTTGAAGTCCTTCTGTCCACTGATCCGTGTGGCCCGCTAAAGTGGTGGTGCCCACAACGTACATACGAGCGATCAATGGATGTTCGAATGGCACTAAGGCTTACCCACCATCACGGGCGCACTTATCGCAACTGCGAGAGTATACACAGTCACCTGAGATCATTACCAAGTCAGTAATAAATTAATAACGGTAGAGATAACGCATGACACAGGCTTGATGTTCCCAAGGACTCCACTACGCGTTCGACACAAGGGAGGGCGGCAACTCCAATGTATTGACGGCCGTTAGGTTCCTATCACGAGCTAGAGAGTGTTCTTGGATGGACGTGTGTACGTGAAGCAACTGCATTCTGATGTGCTGGTCATACCGTGTTCTCCTCGCGGGACTGTCCTACGAGTTCTGGCTCTCGAGCGACCCTGTAGACTCAAATCCGGTGTGGCCAGACCTTAGATATGCCCAAGGACTTACAAATGTAGAACTTCTTCGGTCCGTCTTATATAGCCTATCGAAGGTCGGGCACCCTCCGTTCAATATAGTCCAGGAGGAAAGATCTTGTATATTGCAAGGGAAGATAACGATAACGATGAACATAGAAACAGATCCACCCGACAGCCCCACCAACGCCACAAATACTCAGTAATCTATAGAGCACCAGTCGCGTAGTAGCGCCACGCGAAGTAGGCGCCTAGGAGGCCGAGGGGAACGAAATACATCATGCTGATTTGACAAAGGAATAGCCGAGACCGGAGCGGACATTGGGAGCAAGTCGGCGATGCGGGTGGAGGGACGATGAAGAGGGAGCCAGTTAGCAAAGGTAAATGGCAAGAAAAGGTTGCTTGAACGTACTTAGATCCTTGCTCAACCGCGCTGCTCATTCTTTGTGCCTGGGCAGCAGCAGCACCGGATTTGAGTTGGGCTTCCTGTAAAACATAGAAAACCGATCAGAATATGGTCAACAGTATCGTAAACATCTGAACAACGCCCAGGGACCTTGGCTAACACTATGCAAGCCAAGAAAAAGGTACGAGTACGGAAAAGAATAGGTGAGAGTCTCTGCTTGAGATCGGGTCGATGGGGGAAAGAGACAGCGGAAAACGCGTTCTACTTGGGAATGCTCCACCAAAACGAGCCAAACAAGGGGGCGAATCGACCAGAAGATATTGTATCACACGGCACTCTGAAGCACGCATGACAGAGAGGGGAAAGGTCTACTCACTGAGCCTTTCTCGAATTCGCCAACGAGCATGCCAGGGAGGAGAGCACGAGCCTCGTCCGAGTGGCCAACATCCTCAAAGGCTTCAGTTGCATCTTGGCCTATGAGAATGAGAATCGAACAAGTCAGCTAATGTGGCGCAAGGGGACAACGGCAATGAAGAGAAAAACATACCGGCTTCAGCTAAGATGACCTCGTCGCCTCCTGGATGCTCATCCAAGAACTTGGTGACATCGTAGACTATTCAGAAAAGAAACCGTTAGGACCGACAAAACCGCGCGACGTGATTGGTCGAGGCAGTCGGACACGCACCGTTGCCGTGGATCAAGACGTAGAGCGAATCTTTGGTCTTATGTTGCCTGAGCTCATCTACGGAAACGATTTTGGCGGCCATCTCGACAGTAAAGTGGAGGAGAGGAGGAGGAGGACAACAAAAATAGGCAAAGGCAACTAAGGTGGGAAGCTGAACACGTCGTTCGATTCTTTAATACACGGGAAAGCCGATCTTTCCCACAGTCCTAACGCTGGGTCGGTTACGAGAGCGCGATGGAGACGGGTTATTTTTCTCAGACGAGCAGCTCTAGAGCATGAGATCAATGGTGAAGCTTGGGCTGCAGATTGTCTAGATTCCTGTGCTAATAATTTACATGTATACAGTAGAAAAAAATACGAAATGTGAGCCAGGTTTAGTACTCGAATGACCATGGAAACTAACTACACATAAAGTAGTTGGACATTCAAGCGTGGACGCAGCAAAAAGTTACTCTTCCACGTCGCTAGTAAAGGTAACGAAGGCACTGTGAGCCGTGTTCCTAGGCATGAGCGAGTGGTGTTTCGAAAACAAGGCGCTGATTGTGCTGATTGTACTGGAGTGTTGATATCGGGGAGAAGATTCCTATCATTGGCGATTTCGGATACAGACTCTACCTGGAGAAAGCAATATTCGGGCATCTTGAAACTTGCAACGGCGCAGTACGAGGAGAGCAAGGTGAAAAATCAACGAAAAAATACTTGTTGGCGGAGTAGATGAGCTTGGGACTCCGATCTAAACGACTTCACCACGAGCCCCTATTTTGCCGGATTCATTTCTTTCACTGAGACCATGGTTGCCTCGCAAATACCCTCGAAAAATCGCGAGCGGCACCCACGAACGCGGAATACTGGAATCAGAATTTCAGTCGCAATCCATGAGCGAAGGAATTACACGCGCAGCAGGCCTCGCTCCAATATTCAAGTACAAGTGGCGAATGGTGGAGAATCGGGTGGCAGTAATTCTGTGCACTACCTGATGAACCTTCTACTTTTTTTGTCCTGCCACATCATGAAACTTGGTCGATACCAGTGTGGCCAACATGGTAAGAGCTCAAGAACAAAGCTATGTCTGAGCCTGATGCTGTCGCCAAATACGCGTCAACAATAAACAGTCGGACTTGACTTGACTCTCAGTGCGCTTCCGTCTTCTCCATCACAATCTCTCTCTTCTTCTTCAAGACTCCTCAGGAGCTGATTTAGCGCGAGCACCTTGCTCTGCGACGAACGTGGACAGGCAGCCGCAGCCTCCTCCTTCGCTCCTTCTTTCCACGTCGCTCTGTGAACTCGTCTTCCTTGGCTTTGTAAAGAATCTTTGGGCCGCCGACGACTGAAGTACTACAACGATGCCTACCGTGGACGAGACCTCAGATATCCTGGGCGGGAAAATCAACTCGCCTCCACCTCCCAAAACTGGCCTATGGAACACAATGTCCTTCGCCGCCAAGTCGACGCTCACGTTGGTCTTGGTTCTGATTGCATACGTTGCGTTTGCAAACGTTTGGAGACAGGTTATGAGGTGGCGAGAAAAGTCGTACCGACTGTACGTGCACGCTTGCTCACCAAATATCTCGCTGCTGACGCGAACACGTAAATCAAACAGATCGCTTAGGCGAAAACACGGCATACCAGACAACGACCACCGCCCGTTCAATGTCGCTTACGCGGCAGTCCTGCGTGCCAAACGGGAGGATTCTAACAAAAACGTCGCACCAGCAGGTCGAACGCCAGTCATAACTCAAGGCGGTCAGGCTGTGTCCGATCAGCGTCAAGGTGCACAACAGACATACGGAAACGTTTACACGCCGTTAGACACAACAGCCTCAGCTGCGGGATCTATTCGACGTGGGTTGTCATTTTGTTCGATTTCTCGACACGATTACTGACGGTGACTCATCATCGCTTGCTTGATCTAATCACTTGCTCCTTTGTTGTATATCTACATCATTCATCATTTATCAATAGGCGCGCCTTTGCGACACGCGGAGTCCTCGTGGTCTACCCCAGGTCTACCAGGGCGATACGTCTCAGAAGGCATCTCTTCGGCGCTTGGTAACGGGTCAAGGCTAAGGTACGCACACCTGCTCAGTGTCTCGATACTACTTATTCACAAGCAACATAGGACCGTATCGTCAAACTCCAACACTCTTTCGAATGCCCGCGGTGCTTCTGTCGGACAGGCTGACTTTGAGCGCAGTCCAAGCAAGCGGCGTTTTGATCCTGACGGCCCGAATGGATTGGCATTTGTTGATGAACGCGGTGAAGGCGAGGCGGCCGATGGGCAAGGAACGACTACACGCGGCTCTAAGCGTGGGTTGGATGATGCTGAGGGTTACGACGATGCATATTATTACTATGATGATGGCGATGAAGCTGCAGGCCCTTCCAAGAGAAAACGAGATAAGCGTGCTAGGAAGGTATCCATGGAGAAGAATCCAAACGGACAGCTCGTTGTGGTCAGTGGAAACGTGAGTGAGGACATGGAAGTTGACGATGAAGAAGGCGAGGGTGATGATATAGTGACTGATCTGAGGGACGTTGTGAGGGGGAAGAAGAGAGACCGCGCAGAAGCGGGATCGACATTTGGTGGTGACGACGACGACGAGAGCCAGCCCGAGGAAGATGTGGCCAACCTGTCGACGAAGGAACGGAGACACAGAAAACGCCGCACAGTTAGCAAGAGGAAATCGGACGCGGGCATACCCATTCGTGGCCGAAAGAGGGATCGAGGAGATTCCGATAGCGAACACTCTGAGGTGGAGTCTTCGGAGGAGAGCGATGGCAGCGTGGATCATGGCAAGGGAAAGAGGAAACATAAGAAGAGGGGCAAGAGAGGATCTCATGTGCATGAAGCCGGCACACCCAGGTACAATGGATATGAACATGGTAGCGGCAGTGGCAGCGATGTGAGCATGGATGGAAGTAGAGTATCAAGTCAACCGGGGTGCAAAGGTAGAAAGATTGGCGAGGAATGGGAGAGTAGCGGCGTTCGGTATAAGGTTGGGCCCAGCGGAGAGCGATTGCGCATGGTTTTGATGAAGCAAGCCCGGAATAAATTCGTCATGGTACGTCTTTTCTGAGATCTTCGCCGTGGAGATTGTTGATTGACTTTCCGTATCTTCAAGCCTGCTGATTCTCAGCATCCTGACCGTGATGCGAATATGGAAATCTGGGTCGGTGAATGGCTCACGGACGAGGAATACAAGGCGGCCAAGTTACAGCAGTTGACTGACTCGTTGTCAACCTCAACGACTTCGTCAACTGAGCCTGAGACACCGCAACCTGAGGAAACTGTGAGTTGATACACTTCTGATGGGTAAATCTTGATACTGACTAGTGATCTGTTAGACAATCTCGTCGCGCGCCTCAGTTCCTGCTCCTCCGGTGACTGGCAAGAATCTACTTTGGGAGGCACCTATGACACCAAGCCAGCGGCGCTACTCTTCGCAGTACTGGGACTTCAAAAACAATTCGCTGCCTAAGGACCCATTCAGACAGTCAGTAGCAACCAACATTGGTCTTCGAGTCAATCCATTCCAACAACAGGCACCCGTCTCTTCTTCCAGACGTTTATCCTCGCCCAACCCACGTAGTCTCCTTACCTCCACAGCACTTCAGTCGTCCACTCCTGGAAGCCCCCTTTCGGCGTCTTCTATGACGAGTAGCCTGGCTGACAGCACGAATATTCTGGGCAGTGGCGCTGGATTGAGTATGAGTATGTTAGGACATCGCGGAAGCCCACGAAGAGGGTTTTCGAAATGGGAAAAACAGGATAGGGAGGCTGAGGCTATGAGAAAGGTGAGAGAGGCTAAAAGGGCGAAGGAAAAGGAAAGAGAAGATAAAGAGAAGCGAGAGAAAGAGGCCTGTGCACCAGTGGCGGCGCCGTTGACGTTGCCTACTCCTGCACCAGCTCCTACTGCAACGGCGACTCCTGCACTCCCCACATTCGCTTTCAGTAAACCTGCCGAGGAAAAGGATAAAGCAACCTCAGCTGCAGCTCCTGCGCCCTCCGCACCCACTGCGGCTGCTGCAGGCAAACCCGCCTCGTTACTTGGTTTTGGCCCCCCGCCTGCAGTCTCAAATTCGAACGGTGCACCAAAGGCTGCCGCTGCTCCTGCCGCTGCTCCCGCTGCCTTACCATCCTTCGGTGGCCCTGCTGCTCCCAAACCTCAGGAAAAGCCTTCAAATCCTTTCGGTGGTCCCTCACCATCATCTTCATCGACACACAGTTTCTCTTTTGGTAAACCCGCCGAACCGACTTCGACCGCGCCACCGACTTCGACCAACCCTCCCGCTCAATCCGCAACCAGTTTCCCTGCTTTCAGCAATCCAGCACCCGCTGCATCTTCTGCCCCTTCAGATGCCACGTCTAACAAGCCCGCTGCTACGTCTGGGCCTTTGAAATTTGCTTTTGGCCCAACTTCTGGCGGTGCGTCTTCGACACCCCCGACGACCACGCCTGCCCCTGGAGGCTTCGCTTGGGGTGCGCCACCTGCCCAACCTAGTGGAGCTCAGCCCTCCAGTGCACCGGATGCCTCGTCACAACCCAAGCCTACCGCGCCTTCTTCAGAGCCGTTGAAGTTCTCCTTCCCTAAACCTGGACAGTCGAATAATATATTCGGTCAGAACGGAAGCAACCCCTCTATGCCTACGAATTCAAATTCGACGGCGCCAAAGACAAACGCCTTCAGTTTCGGGCCCAATGCAGCTACTTCCACCGCCGCCCCAACAACTTCCAACGATGCTTCGAAACCTGGCGCGCCTAGTCCGGCTGCATTTGGGTTCGGTGCACCAAAGGCTGCGTCGGCTGCTACACCGAGTGAGACCCCGAAATTCTCCTTCGGGTTTGGCAACAAGAGCGAGCCCGCGAAGTCAGACGCAAAACCTACGTCGACATTTGGCGGGTTTGGTACAGCTAACCCTTCTGCAACGTCAGCATCAAGCGCCACTGCAGCATCCTCACCGTTTGGCAGCAATGTGTTTGGGGGTTCGTCAGCACCTGCGGCTTCGTCAAACAACAACGTATTTGGAGCTGGTTCGGCACCCTCGAGCGGTTCACAACCCGCCGAGGCACCAAAATCTGCCTTCTCCGGGTTTGGCAATAATTCGAGCAAGCCAAGTGCATTCGGTTCCACGACTCCTGCGTCGTCGCCGTTTGGCACGTTTGGAGGGGTCAACGGAGCGAATGTATTTGGCTCGAGTAATGGTGGTCAACACAAGCAGGTGTCTTCTTTTGGAGCTCCTTCATCGACGCCCGCTGCACCATCCTCTACATTCGGCTTTGGGCAGACCACATCGACGCCAAGTAGCACACCCGCCGATGCGCCAAAAGCGGCGCCGACTTTCTCCTTTGGAACATCGTCTACTGCAACGCCTGCGTCCGCGCCTGCAGCAAGCGGCTCTGGGGGCTTCTCGTTCAATTTTGGTGGCAATAAGACGGCTGCGAGTCCGTCACCATTCGGCTCGGCTCCGTCAGCAGCACCCCCTTCGGTGTTCGGAAACACTGACAAACCAGCCGGTGTGTTTGGCTTCGGCGCTCCATCGACTACTCCCAGTGGGACACCAGCATCAGGCGGTTTCTCATTCGGCGTTCCATCCACACCTAACAAGTAATGTTTGAATTTACCTTTCAGCTTCGGGCTTTTTTTTCGTTGTATGATGCATTTTCTTTGCGCATTTGCTGTAGAGGATACAACATTCAAAAATTTGTTTATCTTATTATAATAGTTTCGATCACCACACTTTTGTATTACTTCCCTATCATTGTCACTGCGTATCTAACCAAGTCATGGACTCCGGCCCAAATGCGCAGTGATGAGTGTAAGTCCATGACCATCGTAATACAGTGGTCTGAGATCTAATCATGAAGTTATTCGCAACTAGGACTATGTTTGAGTTAATTACCTTGCTTGAAAAGCCAGGTCTACAGTGTGAGTCTCAACATCAACTCATTTGGCAGGTGGTGCCTAATTTCATACCTTTCCACACCATAATTTTGAAGCATGTTATATCCTCTCAAAAACTATCAGAAATGCATTGTATTGATACTAGATTGCTGCTGCTGGCGACATGAGAATACCTTGCTTGACCTAACTGTATTTGGTTTGATGCTTGTCTGAGTCACCTGAGCTCCCATTGGTCATGCTGCCAAGTGTAAGGGCAACCTCAAGATGGCCGACAGCACAGGCCTAGCAGAGGGAGAATCCAAAGAGAACAGGATAGGGATTCTCCATGCTAGGAAGCGAAGTATATACTGTAGTAGCGTGAGAGGAATGCAGGATAACTGTACAGTACACCAGCCGCAAGTCCGAACAAATATCACAAGGTACGAGGAAACATGTGATAATGAAGTGGAGGGTAAATGCACAGGAGTCGCAGTAATACCCCCTGCTTGAGTTGAGTACCTACTGGTTGTAGCTGGCTATACCTAATACAATATTACCAGCTACGACTTGATGGTATCCTCAGTGAACTATTGTCAGATCTAGCTGCCAATTATTTAGTCAACTGGGTGTCAGATAGTTGACAAAAAGGAATCAACTGGAAGTCAGTTATACCTGGGTAGTCTCAGTTGACTGGGTCACTTCCAGTTCACTATTTCCAGTTGTCTAAACTCCCACTTAGTTAACTGGACCCAGATATACCCCAGTGCACTGAGTTAACTGGGATTTCAAATCAATTACATTCAGCTGTATCTGTATACCACCAGTTAAATGTACCCAGGACTACCTGCATGCACCCAGTTAACTGCATTATCCAGTTAACTATTCACAGCAATACTATTTCATGCACAGTTAACTGGACCCAGTAGTATCTATGTGGTCCCAGTTAACTACACTCCTAAGTTCACTATTCATAGCAGTTCCTTGTGGGAGCCAGTTGACTGGATCCAGCAGTATCTGTATACATCCAGTTAACTACACTCCTCAGTTAACTATTCACAGCAGTCCCTGATGGTACCCAGTTAACTGGACTTATTTCCCAGTTGACTGGACCCAGTAGTATCTGTATACACTCAGTTAACTGCATGTCTCAGTTAACTATTCACAGCAATACCTGGTCACACTCAGTTAACTAGACTTATTTCCCAGTTGACAATACACAGCAAGATCTGTGTGTGCACAGTTAACTGACATTTTCAATGATAAAAAGCAATATTGAATCTGGGTTCTGACTGTGGGAAAGTGGAAATTGATCTCACTCAGTTGACTAGGCTCAGCAATGCCTGTGTGGTCCCAGTTGACTGCAGTACCCAGTTAACTATTTACAGCAATACCTTTTTGTGTCCAGTTAACTAGAATTATTTCCCAGTCAACTATACCCAGCAATAGCTGAGTGTCCCCAGTTAACTGTGCCTTCCAGTTAACTGTTCCCAGCAGTATCTGTTCAAGTACAGTTAACTAGAATGATTTTCCAGTTAACTATATCCAGGAATACCTGTGTATACCCAGTTAACTACATTATTTGGTTGACTATTTACAGCAATATCTGGATGTGTTCAGTTGACTATACTCAGTAATATCTGTGTGGTCTCAGTTCACTGGTACTTTCAATTCAAGTATCAAAAGTGCGGACATTAAACAGGCAATGCTACTAGTATGGGGGTAGTAGACTATGCTAATGGCCTAGAAATATTGCAATAGATATATATGTACAGTACACACTAGCATCTGGATACATGTCTGAGCATGGCTACTCAGATGTGGTGATATCAAGAACATCAAAAGAGATCAAGTAGGTATTTATCAATATTCAGTGATCTCAAGGTGACATACATGAGGAACCAAGTTAGAACTGGATGAATGAGTGATATATCATGTTCTTCTTCCTTTCTAGTATTGAATAGGATGGTATGACAAGTTATCATCAAGTAGGGGAGATTGAGACAACTTCTCTAACACTCTTCATGCTTCACATGTACTTATTATTCCAATATGCACCCATGGCTATTCATCTCTTTGGTGAAGACTGATGACGGCATTTCATTGAATACTAGCTTAAAATGATAATATCTTCAACTACTGAGCATTAGAAAGATGTCTCAGACTGTCAGCTAGTCCATACCTTCTTAATCTCTTTTGATGTTCTTGATATCACCACATCTGAGTAACCATGCTCAGACATGTATCCAGATGCTAGTGTGTACTGTACATATATATCTATTGCAATATTTCTAGGCCATTAGCATAGTCTACTACCCCCATACTAGTAGCATTGCCTGTTTAATGTCCGCACTTTTGATACTTGAATTGAAAGTACCAGTGAACTGAGACCACACAGATATTACTGAGTATAGTCAACTGAACACATCCAGATATTGCTGTAAATAGTCAACCAAATAATGTAGTTAACTGGGTATACACAGGTATTCCTGGATATAGTTAACTGGAAAATCATTCTAGTTAACTGTACTTGAACAGATACTGCTGGGAACAGTTAACTGGAAGGCACAGTTAACTGGGGACACTCAGCTATTGCTGGGTATAGTTGACTGGGAAATAATTCTAGTTAACTGGACACAAAAAGGTATTGCTGTAAATAGTTAACTGGGTACTGCAGTCAACTGGGACCACACAGGCATTGCTGAGCCTAGTCAACTGAGTGAGATCAATTTCCACTTTCCCACAGTCAGAACCCAGATTCAATATTGCTTTTTATCATTGAAAATGTCAGTTAACTGTGCACACACAGATCTTGCTGTGTATTGTCAACTGGGAAATAAGTCTAGTTAACTGAGTGTGACCAGGTATTGCTGTGAATAGTTAACTGAGACATGCAGTTAACTGAGTGTATACAGATACTACTGGGTCCAGTCAACTGGGAAATAAGTCCAGTTAACTGGGTACCATCAGGGACTGCTGTGAATAGTTAACTGAGGAGTGTAGTTAACTGGATGTATACAGATACTGCTGGATCCAGTCAACTGGCTCCCACAAGGAACTGCTATGAATAGTGAACTTAGGAGTGTAGTTAACTGGGACCACATAGATACTACTGGGTCCAGTTAACTGTGCATGAAATAGTATTGCTGTGAATAGTTAACTGGATAATGCAGTTAACTGGGTGCATGCAGGTAGTCCTGGGTACATTTAACTGGTGGTATACAGATACAGCTGAATGTAATTGATTTGAAATCCCAGTTAACTCAGTGCACTGGGGTATATCTGGGTCCAGTTAACTAAGTGGGAGTTTAGACAACTGGAAATAGTGAACTGGAAGTGACCCAGTCAACTGAGACTACCCAGGTATAACTGACTTCCAGTTGATTCCTTTTTGTCAACTATCTGACACCCAGTTGACTAAGTAATTGGCAGCTATATCTGACAATAGTTAACTGAGGATACCGTCAAGTCGTACCTGGTAATATTGTATTAGGTATAGCCAGCTACAACCAGTAGGTACTCAACTCAAGCAGGGGGTATTACTGGGAGTCGTGCCAGCGACTTGGGGAAGTAAGGGCGAAGAGAGATGAAGTGGGGAAAGAGGATAGAAGTAGCCCAGATGAGCCCCAAAGTGTATATACAAGTCCGAGCGAGTCCGAGCGAGTCCGAAGTGCGGGAAGACTCTGGAGTCACCGGACGTGGCTCGGATGCGAAAGGAGTGGGCGGAAAGGAAGTGGGAACGAAAGGGAACGAAAGGGAATGAAAGGGATATAAGTAAAAGTCCGTGAGATGAAGGAAAAGAGAAAGGAACGAGGAGGAAGGGAGAGGGACAGGGGGAATAGGAGAAAATAGGAGTGTCCCCTTACACTTTCCTTCCCCAGGTCGCTGGCACGGCTCTGGTACTTTCCCCTTCCACTTCATTATCACATGCCCCCTCGTACCTTGTGATATTCGTTCGGACTTGTGGCTGGTGTACTGTACAGTTGTCCTTTCATTCCTCCCACGCTACTACAGTATATACTTCACTTCCTAGCATGGAGAATCCTTATCCTGTTCTCTTTGGATTCTCCCTCTGCTAGGTGAGCAGCTCTCTCATGTATTGTAGTTAGCCTTATTCATTATCTTTGGATTCTCCCTCTGCTAGGCTTGTGCTGTCGGCCATCTTGAGGTTGCCCTTACAACTCCGCTCAATCCGCATTTCTTCGGATCAAGGAGCTGATCACTTCGGAACCCATTCTGGTCTTTCTGAAGGAGGATCGGCCGTACCGGGTTGAAGCGGACTCGTCGGACTACGCTACAGGTGCGGTCTTGTCGCAGCTGGACCCGGATGATGGTAAATGGCATCCTGTCGCATTCTACTCTAAAAGTCTACAGGCTGTGGAGCGGAACTACGAGATACACGACAAGGAGATGCTTTCGATCATCCGGGCGCTCGAAGAATGGCGGCACTACCTTGAAGGCGCGGAGACTCTGTTCGAGATCTGGACGGACCACAAGAACCTGGAGTACTTCATCAAGGCCCAGAAACTCAACCGTCGTCAGGCCCGCTGGTCCCTATACCTCTCCCGCTTCGACTTCACTCTCCAGCACCGTCCGGGTCGGACTATGGGTAAGCCGGATGCTCTCTCGCGACGCTCGGATCACTCGGATGGTAAGGACGACAACAAGGATGTGGTTTTACTTAAGCCGTCCTACTTTGCCGTCCGTGCCACGGGTGTCACTCTTGAAGGGGAGGAGAAGGATATCCTCACGGCTATCCGGACTGGAGTGCGGGATGCGAAGTTCGAAGATGCAGTGGCAAATGCGGCAGAGGAGTTGAAGAAGGCCCAGGGCAGTCGCAAGACAGTCCGGAGTGCGGAATGGTCTCAATCGGACGGACTCCTGATGTTCTGGGGTAAGATCTATGTTCCGGACTCACTGGACTTGTGTCGGACTATTGTAGCCCAGCACCACGACACCAAGGTCACAGGACATGCCGGCAGATGGAAGACCCTTGAGCTCGTTTCGCGCAGCTACTGGTGGCCTAACATGTCCCGGTATGTCGGATCCTACACCCGCCATTGCGACCTCTGCCTCCGGACGAAGGCCCAAAGGCACCCATGGGTGAACTCCATCCGCTTCCCATTCCGGAGGAACACTGGGATTGCCTGAGTGTTGACTTCATCGTCGAGCTTCCGGAGTCCGATGGATTTGACGCTGTCATGAATGTGGTCGACTCCATAAGCAAATGTGCCCACTTCATTCCGACTCACACCACAGTGTCCGCCCTCGGATCCGCCAACTTGTACCTGCAGAACGTCTGGAAGTTGCACGGACTCCCTCGGTCCATCGTGTCCGACCGGGGTCCGCAGTTTGTTGCAGAGTTCACCTGAGAAGTCTACCAGATGCTCAGAATCAAGCTGGCTGCCTCCACTGCGTACCACCCCCAGTCCGACGGACAGACAGAGCAGACTAACCAGGAACTCGAGTCCTATCTCCGGATCTTCGTCGGAGAGCGTCAGGATGACTGGGCTCGACTCCTACCTATGGTGGAGTTTGCTTACAACAACTGGGTCCATGCCTCCACTCAGCAGTTGCCCTTCCTCCTAGATACAGGCCGACATCCTCGTCTCGGGTTCGAACCTCATCAGCCACCGTCTCGGATGGAGTCCGCAAACGAGTTTGTAGACCGGATGAAGTCCGCAGTCGATGAAGCTCAGTCTGCATTGGTCAAGGCTCAGGACGACATGAAGTGTTACTACAATCAGTGTCGGACTCCTGCTCCGGAGTACCAACCAGGTGACAAGGTTTGGCTGGACTCGTCGGACATCAACCTTGCCCGACCTTCCCGGAAGCTCGGACATGCACGACTTGGTCCTTACAAGGTCGTCCAGAAGGTTGGCAAGGCAGCATATCGACTCCAGCTCCCTCCGGGCTTATCCCGTCTCCATCCCGTCTTCCCCGTGGTCAAACTCTCTCCCTTCGTTCCGGACCCCATTCCGGGTAGACGCCCTGTCACTCCGCCACCTCCACAGCTCGTTGACGGAGAAGAGGAACACGAGGTAGAAGAGATCCGGAACAGCAGACGGTTTGGTCTGGTCCTGAAGTATCTGGTCCGCTGGCGAGGCTATGGTATCGAGCACGACTCCTGGGAGCCTGCGAGCAACCTCCAGCACGCTGCCCAGAAGGTCAAGGACTTCCACAATCGTCATCCGGATGCAGTACGCGTACTCCAGACGACTCTGATGACTCCGACGACTCCTGCACCGCTCCGGATGACTCCTACAGCACTGGACCAGTCCTGGGAGCGTTGGCGCAGTTGGAAGGCTCTGGGCTCTGTGCAATTGTACTTCGACATCTTCTCGCGGCAATCCGGGGTTTTGGGTTTGGTGAATTCATGGCGTGGCAGGCAGGAATCTTCGCGTGGGGTCGCCGCGACCTTGAAGGGGGGTGATGTAAGGGGCACTCCTATTTTCTCCTATTCCCCTGTCCCTCTCCCTTCCTCCTCGTTCCTTTCTCCTTTCCTTCATCCCACGGACTCTTACTTATATCCCTTTTGTTCCCCTTTGTTCCCTTTCCTTTCCACTTCCTTTCTGCCCACTCCTTTCGCATCCGAGCCACGTCCGGTGACTCCGAAGTCTTCCCGCGCTTCGGACTCGCTCGGACTCGCTCGGACTCGTCTATACACCTCGGGGCTCGTCCGGGCTACCTCTATCCTCTTTACCCACTTCATTACTCTTCGCCCTTACTTCCCCAGGTTGCTGGTACGACCCCTGTGCATTTATCCTCCACTTCATTATCACATGTTTCCTTGTACCTTGTGATATTCGTTCAGACTTGTGGCTGGTGTACTGTACAGTTATCCTTCATTCCTCCCACGCTACTACAGTATATACTTCACTTCCTAGGCATGGAGAATCCTTATCCTGTTCTCTTTGGATTCTCCCTCTGCTAGGTGAGCAGCTCTCTCATGTATTGTAGTTAGCCTTATTCATTATCTTTGGATTCTCCCTCTGCTAGGCCTGCACTGTTGGCCATCTTGAGGTTGCCCTTACACCTCTGCCTGTCGTAGGGTTGGGGCACGATTGTCCTTGTGGTCGAGTACGACATTGTTTCCTTTAATGAAGTATCGAGCCAGGGTTTGTCTGTATGTTTGGCGGGGGTTTGCAGGCGTGACAGGGATGATGATGGTCTCGAAAAGCTGTGGGGTGCTCTTCAAGATTTGGCCGGCGAGTCTCTGATTTCGGCGGATAAGGGTAGGACCGGGGATAAGGAGGTACAGGAAGACCGTGTAGATGTGTGAGCAGGTGAGGTGCGAGCGGGTTGGGGGGGCACGTAAGGTTCCTGTCAATCACCGTTGAACTTCAAACTAGTACATTGTAATCCCCTGACCCTTGTCCCCTATCATTAGCGCATGTGACCAAGTCACATGCGATCCCATTTGGTTACCCCACGCCATTGGCGTGGAGTTTTTTCCTACTCTCATTTTCACAACACTCTTATATCACTCGCTCAGCACATACATACGCGAATATACGTTGGTCAAACGTACTGTGCACTGCGTGATCTAAGGAGTACTCGGTGAGTACTTACACTTTTTACGTTTCCTTAAAATTACGTTTCGCGCGTATGCGACGCGGAGGCAAGAGCCGAAAGAAGCCCAACGTGGGGGGCGCCTCGATGACCGAGGACACAGGAGAAGGTCCTGCTTCCATTCCCCATGTGGGAATGCCCCGGATGCCTGGACCCTCGCATAGAGAAGGGGATAATGAATTGAGATCGAACTCGCATCGATCTCATCACTCCTCCCACCGCGTGGGGAACCGGGAGCCCAGCGAACGCGCTTCCACCAGTTCCTTGCCTTTCCTAGCCTCCATGCCCCCCCCGCTCAGCCCACGATACCATCGTGGAAGTGACCAGCATGGGCAAGGCGCGGTGGACACTAGTGAACACGGGGAGACTGCCCCCCGATTCTCGATGCCACGACACCTGCGTGGTGTAACCGACGATACTTACCGGTTACACACCCCCTCGAATGGCGGAGGTAGATCCTCCGGACGTTCGAGAGACGACAATGTCCATCGTCGCCCCCACACCCAGAGCTCGTTTCGTAACGACAAAGGTAATCCCTTTCACCCGAAGCGTGAAGAGGACAGGCACCACAGTCTGGGTGACGCTGGGGCCAAGAGTTCCACGGTAAGCATCATGAGCGACAACGCTCGACGCAAGCGACGCGAGAAAAAGCGACCAGCCACGGGGGCTGGAGTGTCGGAGGAACAACGGGGCGCCCCTAGTGACTCCGTATCTCAATGGCTTCATAACAACCTGCCACCAATCACTGATGACATTGCAGTGATAGCCGCCTCTCGGGCGGCTCATCTGCAGTCCCTCCACCACCGACCGTTGGATGCGGACACCATCCAGGACATCATTACGCAAGTCAGAGCGGAGCATGCCGCCAAAAACTTGGTGCGCAACAAAGCGCTAGGGCACCCCGAAGGTCGCCCTGGCGCTGCCTCGGAGCTTTTGCCACCCCCACCTCCCATTCCAGGGAAGGCTATCGCGTTTCGCGATAGGGTCATTCTCCAAAAGTGGCACAACGCTGCCATGAACGCCCGTGAGGCCACCACCATCGTTGATCAAGGTATTGACTTTGATTCTGAGGGGAATCCCTGGGAACGCGCCCCGCCTGCTGGTGGGAAGTCGACAGCTCCCGGTCCACCCTCCAGACCGAAGAATCGTAGGGATTGATCGCCCTATCGCCACCCCGACCCGCTGCCACATCGCGATGCCCATCGTGAGACACAGAGACCTGTGGAGCAGGAAGGATACGATCGACAGCAATCGATACCCGACGACGAGACCAGGCGTCGTAAACGACACCGTACACCCCAGGACCGATTGAACTCCCGTCGACCCCATGGCTACGAGCGCACATATGCTCCTCCTCCCGCCACAGGGAGGCATATTGCCGAAGATGACGACTTCCCTTCGGAGGAATCGTCCTCAGAAGGGCGACCTGAGCCACTCGCGAACCCTCGTGACACCCGTTGTCCCCCTCACCCGGGTCGAAATGAGCCCGTTCACAATCAGGACCCCGTAATGGTCCCTCACCACGACGATAGACGCGTGGAGCTCGACCGCGAGCAGCTCCAAGATCGGGACCCGGCTCCCGGACCCCGCATATCTCATAGAGATATGGGAATGGCTAGTGCGTTGGATCAGCCCGACGTTTCGGGCTATTCCCGCACCATTCGCCAGCGATATGCTGACATGATCCACAAACGACTGGGGCAGCCGTTTGAGCTCCCCCCCGGCACTAAGCCACCATCCCACACCCAAAAGCCAGACAAGTGGTCTGGAGACGCGGACATGGACAAGTTCAACCGGTGGCTGCACTCCCTCATGAGATGGCTGAGGATCAACCAATACAGCGTGCCCGCCTGCGAAGAGGAGTGCATAACCATGATTGGGCTCCACCTCGACGGCGAAGCAGCGGTGTGGTTCGACGAAGAAGTTGAAGACGCTGACAATAGCCGACGATGGACGTTCCTACGCATGGTTATCGGTCTGTATGACCGATTCGTGCAACCAACTGCGATACAAGACGCGACAGAGGAATTCCTGGCCACTGAATACTCAGCCACGACTGGAGTGCGTGGATTCCTGGACGCTTTAGAGCGTACTGCCCGGCATATGATTCACCCCCCGGATGCATATATGTTCCGACGACAGTTCGTCGTCGGCCTCCCGGCATCTATATGGGACCGCTTGGTGGACCGCGGTTACAACGCCGAGCGTCATCCCATCTCCGACTTATACTCAGTCGCCCTCCAAGCGGAGGAGAGCAAGGTAATGGCGAAACATTACACGCAAGCTGCAGCCGCTAACCGTGCCCGGAACCATCCTGGGAATACCACGAGCGGCAGCAAGACCGACAAGACGAATATCGTCGTCTCCGCCCCACGGGAGGGAATAAGGGCGAACCACGGCCGCCCACACCCCTACGCGCCGCGTAGGACTGGCCCCTCCGAGCCAGTGAATGGCCCCGCGGTAACGCAGGGTAGGCCAGGTATCAGCGGCAATGGCATCGCCCCCAGATCGGGTGCCGCTGAGCCGCTCCGTCGTCCCCCCGCTGGCAATCACTTCAACGGGTCGAAGACAAAGTGCTTCACCTGTGGCAACTTTGGCCACATATCGACAGACCCAAAGTGCCCCAAATATGGGCAACCACGCCTGAACGCTGCCCGAGTTGAAGAAGAAGGGGAGCACGAAGTGGCTGATCACGTTCGGAGCCATGATGGGGCCACGGAAGACAGAGGAGATGGCGTGGACGGGGCCAGTCCCGAGGAGGATGGACTGGAAGGGTCGCAGTACTCATCAGCTGATGAGGAACCCAATGACTTCGACAGATACGCCGACACAGTCGACGACGGCGCCCGCATGGGCACGATGGACGCTGAATGGCCTGTGCAACTGCGCAGTATGAATCCCGCAAAGGAGTGGCCGATTGTAGGTGGGACCAGACCCAGGCACTTCACGGCAGCCCGCCCGAAGTACCAGCCGTCTGGACACCCAGTCGACCGACCCAAACGGGCCGGCGCTACCGCGAAGTCGATAGCGCAGTACGTTACCATTAATGGCATACGTGCATACACCCTGTTCGACTCAGGGTGCACGACTGACTGCATGAGCCCCAACTTCGCCAGGGTAGCGAAAGTCAGGTATGGGTACCTGAAGGACGTCATACCGCTCCAATTGGGAACAGTCGGGAGCAGTGCGAGCATACAGTTCGGTGCTTACACCCGCGCTTCCTTCGGGCCCATCGACTCCAAAGAGTATTTCGATGTGGCCAACATCGACCGCTACGACGTCATTCTGGGGACGCCGTGGATGCACAAACACGGCGTGCTGCTGGACTTCGCTAATCGCGTTATACGCATTGGAAGTGAGGCCTTTCCGTCACTCACGGAGGGGGAGGAATCTGTCGAGATGGCTCGACGACACTCTATCCGCAGGAAAGAGTGACTAGACTCCCAATCGACGCGGGCGCAACCCCCAGAGTCGAATAGTAATCACGTAACCGACATTGACGTGACGGATATAGCGATATCCCCAGATCAACTGGACGTGGTTGAACAATCTATCCAGGAGCGCGCCCTCCTGGATGCCCAGGTCTCACGAAGGAGGTCGGGCAAAACGCAACAATCTCGACTTGCTCGAGAAGACAGCCCAGGGGACACCCCTGACTACCTAGGGCACATGGATACGGACTTCGAGGCCGTATTGTCCGGGGTAGAAATTTATACCGACGATCATATACCTTACCTACGATCGAGATGGCTATTTCGGTGTAAGGACATTATGGGAGGGTCGCCTAACAAGCTGCCCCCCCTTCGTGTTATTAACCACACGATTCCGTTGTACGATGAGGACAAGAAATACAATTATTACTTGCCCCGTTGCCCGGATTCCTTGAAATCTCACCTCTCAGACAAGATTGCGAGGTACCTCCAGGCAGGATGGTGGGAGACGTGTCAGACGGACCAAGCGGCCCCCATGCTATGCGTCCTCAAGAAATCTGGGGGTCTACGTACCGTCGTAGACTGCAGAAAGAGGAACGAGAACACCCGTCCTGACGTCACTCCGTTCCCAGACCAAGATACTATACGCTTGGACGTCGTGCGGGCTAGATATCGATCCAAGATCGACTTCTCCGACGCTTACGAACAGGTCCGGGTGGAACCCCGGGATGTTTGGAAGACAGTGTTTGCTACTATCTACGGCACACTGCTGAGCCACGTAATGCAGCAGGGTGACTGTAACGCCCCGTCCACGTTTCAGCGGATAATGAACTTAGTGTTCCGGGAGTATATTGGCAGGTTCATACACGTCTACTTAGACGATGTCTTCGTATTTAGTAATACGATCGAAGAGCATGAAGAGCACCTTCGTCTAGCGTTCGCCAAAATTCGCGAGTTCGAGTTTTATCTCAAGCCCGAGAAGTGCGATCTCTACGCGGTGCGCGTGGACTGCCTTGGGCACATCATCGACGACGCGGGGCTACACCCAGACGAGGACAAAATCACTCGCATACGCGAGTGGAGGACGCCTCGGTCATACAACGATATCCAACGCTTCCTGGGACTGGTACAGTACCTGGCCCACTTCGTTCCTGACCTGTCAGCATACGCTGGCCCATTGCAGTCAATGGAAAAGAACGGCCAGACTTTCGTCTGGAGGCCCATTCACGACAAATGCTTCGTGATGATAAAGGAACTGTGTGCCCGGCACCCCATCCTCAAACCAATCGACCCCAGCAAGCCTGACCCGGTCTGGGTGATATGCGACGCATCCACCTCAGGGCTGGGAGCGATGTATGGCCAAGGTCCTGAATGGCTGACCTGCCGACCGGCGGGATTTATGTCAAAAAAGTTCACCCCGTTTACGAACACGAAGCGCTGGCCATCCTTGAGGCGTTGCTCAAGTGGGAGGACAAACTACTCGGATACAAGTTCACCGTGGTCACTGACCACCGCGCCCTGGAATTCTTCAGTCAATTGAAGAAGCTGTCACCACGACAATCGCGGTGGATGGAATACCTATCTCGCTTCCGTTTCGAGATCAAGTACGTAAAGGGCATACTGAACAAGGTGGCGGACTGCCTATCACGCTACTACTCGGAGGATACACCTCAGGATGTGCATCCTGAATCAGAGTACATGAACACTGATGTGCGAATAGACCCCACCCACGACCTGCTGTCGTGGGAGCGCATCCAAGAAATTCGCCCCAACGGGGCTAGCTTGTTCGCTCAACGCCCCGCCGATCGCACTGAGGACCGCGACATCGAGGCGAACCAACTCGGGCACGCCCAGAGAGACATGAATACCCGAAACGACGGGAACGATCCGACCGTACTAGAGTCACGCGCCAAGGGCCCTCCCCTGCGTGAATTGGTTCAGGAGCGAGAAGAGTTCGCTACCGCGGTAAAAAACGCGTATCCTCACGATCCGTTGCTCTCCAAGATACTGGACAAACCCGATGACTATAAGTCATTTTTCGTGAAGGACCAATTCATATGGACTCGTAACCTGGGTCAAGAAGTGGTACTGTGCGTGCCGAAGGGCTCGCTGGGTGACAACACCCTGGCAGGCATAATCATCGAGCGAGCACACTCGATCGTGGGGCACTTTAGCAGCCAGAAAACGTCAGAATACATCCGCCGTTGGTACTGGTGGCCAAGGATGACGAAGATGATATCTTCGTTCTGCGACTCGTGTGTGCCGTGCAAACGGGCCAAGGGGAACTATCAGCCCCCTCCGGGCAAGCTGCACTCCCTTCCTGTCCCTACAGCCCCATGGGACAGCATAGCAGTAATCCCTAGCCTTTAAGTAACTAAAACCACTGATATTGGGCCTAATTCCAGTGTAGTTGAAGCTGATTCAATCAGACGCATTTTTAGTGATTGGATACTGATTGAATCAGTCCTATGAGTATCTAGGTGAGTGGCATACCCATTCACCAATGACTGATATAATCAGTCGGAAGTTTAGTTACTTCGTACTGATAGGATGAGTAGGGATATGCTCACTGTAGACTGGTAGGATCAGTGTGATGTTTAGTGACGCTCCACTCATAGGATCAGTACAGTATTGGGTTACTCGGTACTGATAGAATTAGTAGGGATGTAGTCAATAATTGGTGATATGATCAGTTTGATGCAGACTCAATTTGCCCTCATAGGATCAGTCAGTTTTAGTGTTATTCTGTACTCATAGGATCAGTCTGCGTACACATCTTGTGTGGGTGGAATCAGTTTGCATACACTGATTCAATCAGTCCGATGTGCATTCAATTAGTACGGATACAATCAGTACAATGGCCATTCAATCAGTACGGGTTGGATCAGTACAATGCACTGTTATTTTGTACTCGTAGAACCAGTCGCTCGCGCACTCAATCAGTACGGGTTGAATCAGTCCTATTCATTGTTATTTTGTACTCGTAGAACCAGTCGCTCACGCACTCAATCAGTACGGGTTGAATCAGTCCGATGTTTACTCACTTTGTACGGGTTGAATCAGTAGCTCACTGTTGTCTTGTACTCATAGAACCAGTTGCTCGCGCACTCAATCAGTACGGGTTGAATCAGTCCTATTCATTGTTATTTTGTACTCGTAGAACCAGTCGCTCACGCACTCAATCAGTACGGGTTGAATCAGTCCGATGTTTACTCACTTTGTACGGGTTGAATCAGTAGCTCACTGTTGTCTTGTACTCATAGAACCAGTTGCTCGCGCACTCAATCAGTACGGGTTGAATCAGTAGCTCACTGTTGTCTTGTACTCATAGAACCAGTTGCTCGCGCACTCAATCAGTACGGGTTGAATCAGTCCGATGTTTACTCACTTTGTACGGGTTGAATCAGTAGCTCACTGCTGTCTTGTACTCATAGAATCAGTCGGAAGGAAGTACGAGCTCAGTCTCCGTTGACTGAGTTGTTTTTCACTCATAAAATCAGCCTGGAGTCATTGTACTACTGATCAGTCTGATGTGTAGTTGCTTACTCTGTATCAGGCAGACTTTACCGTCCCGCACCTTATGGTATGATCAATGGTCAAACACTGAGTATGTAATATGTTTGATGGTGACACAAGTTACAGATTGCTTATGAGGAAGTGTCGCATACAACATTCAAGTTACTACTACAAAAGCACAAAACTCAAGACGTAAATACAATATCCCATAATTCTCAAGCATGTACAGGGTGGGGGCAACGGTCAGCGTGATGGACATGATCAGCTCGGCAATGACATATTCGGCGTCAAAGCTCGAAAACAGGGGCAGTCAGCAAGGGCGCAATGGAAGAGGTGACCGATGAATCCATTGTAGAGGATGTCACCGCACCCGCACCTGGTGCTTGTTGTTGGGGCATGCAATGGTCGAGCCTTGAATCAGCAGAAAGCCAGGCAGGCTGCTCGCCGCTTGCAATGAGGTGCGGATGCCACCGGGTAGTGAACTGTCTTTGTAGGCGTCTTCGGATACTGGCTTGCTTGTTTGCGTAGGCATTGAGGCCTTCTGAGAGTATGTCCATTGCACTGCTATCATCCTTGCGCAGTGTGCGCCGCCCCTCCCACTGTTCTGCGTCCCATGTAAGATATTCTATGACCCGACGCATCTCTTCCTGAACGAGTTCGTATTCTTCTGCCCAACGAGCGGCGCGTGCTCTCGATCTAGCCCACTCCGCGCGCAAAGCTGGCAAGTTATCAGTAATAGACACACTGAGGAAAATGTACACTCACTATCATTAATGTCCTCTTCAGATATTGGGTGCGCGGTTTCTCTGCGTCCCGCGGCGCTCTCGCTTTCGGACAGCCATATCCATGAAAGCTCCCGCCGACTTTCACCAGGGCGGAGCTGTTCGTCTTCACGTTGAGGGCAACGCACATCACTTTGCTTGAGTTCTTGGAGACGCTGCAAGGAGGGGGAGTTGGGATTCAGGGCAGTGATGGCGCCTTGTGCCGCGCGATATCTTGCTGCCGTACGATTGACTTTGACGCGAAAGCGGTCAATAGTGGTTCTTGAGGGGGTTCGTTAGTCAGTGGAAAGCTACCGTAGGCGCATAACATATACCTGGCCCGTGTATTCCCGTGCTGGCTGAACCCGACGTCCGTGAATTTGAAATGCCACATTCCCATCGTGATGCGAAGGAGGCGCCGTAGTTCAACGAGAGCGTCATTGGCTTGGCCAATGCGGAGCTTCGCCTCCTTGTCACGTAGAGGCTGAAGTGCAAGTAAGGTCACCGGAACCTAGGAAAGACTCAGAGAGAACTCGCACAGCCGATAGTACATGATTGCACTCACCTGGGAAGGAAGGAATAGAGGGATGGTTTCGGGGTGTTCAAGGTCAATCTGAGCTTCGGCGAGTGCTGTAGACGTGACGATGGGCATGTAAGATTGTTGTAGTTCACGCCAAGTTTGAATTCGCCGCAAAAGGCTATTGCGTTGCTCCTGTAAATCGGCTTCTTGATGGGTCGTCTGGGTGTTCCGCGCCAATAAAGTGCGCCTAGAATAGTTGCTTGATGGGTACAAGTGAAACCAGGATCGAGTGAACTAGACTCACTGCTTCTCTTCGATGTCCAAGCCTGCGCAGATGAATGCGACTGGCCCTGTTCCGCCGGGCAAAACTTCGACGTCGGTGGCTTCCTCTTTTGCTAATTCGAGGCGGACGGCAGCCATGTTGTCGTCTGAGAGCCACTGTCAGTTGTGGTTTGTCAGCCAATTGCCAACTCACGCGGTGTCGTATCGTCGAAGGGGTTGTTTTGTTTTGGGTCTTCTTCCCATTTTGTTACCTCCTTCTCCCAAGCGCGAATAACATCCGGTGGGAAGCTATTGCTGAATTGTTTGTGAAGAGCGGCGTGGTGTGCGCGCATCTCCGTCGCTTCATTAAATGCATTCAGAAGAGTTGTTCCTGGTGGAAAATGTATATCAGATCGCAAAAACAAGAAATAAAGCATACCAAACTGGGTTATCTTGCGCCAATTCCACCCTCGTGCATGGTCATCGATGGTTTCACGGCGGGACCACGGGCTCATGAGTTTAGTCGACATGCTCACCGGATTGATGTGTGCCCACCAGCGCTCTGGGTCTTCAAGGTCGCTTTGAGCAGACCATTGTAGCAAGTTTCCGGAGTAACGGAGTTGGCACTGTATTCCATGATCATACAGGTGAAATTTAGGCATGACGAAAGATATCCGTTTGGTTAGCTTATCGGTAAGCTGTAGGGTTGACGGCAGTTGCTTCATGCGGTGAAGAAGGTTGCGAGAGTACTGGCAAACTATGTCGTACGACAGCAACAATCGGGAGAAGGTCGAGTTTGCTAAGCTCTGGAAAAGGATGAAGTCCATGTTTGCATAGCTATACACTAGTGGTCAGTCACCGAACCGATGCTGTAGGGGTTTGCGACCATACCGCTCGCCTTTCTGGAGATCGCCGAACCCATTCCTTCTCACTAGGCCGTGACGACCGCATATGACCCCCCCCACGCCCGTCGAAGTGTAACCCGACGATCATTTTAAATTTGCCTGATTAATCGCGCGCCAGTGGCTATCACATAGGTTTGTCTGATGTTGTAAAAGGGTGAGACAAAGATATCCGCGTGTAGAGAATACTCACATCCGCATCCTGGGAATGTGCTTCGATGTATTCCTGAAAAGGTTTGAATGGCACCCAGTGGCCCCACCCATCGGACAAGCTAATGTCGTTCACGATTACGCGTTCTCGATTCTTGAGACGAAAGTTTGCATCCATTGTCAATATCAACGAGTGCTTCCAGCTAGTAATACATTCAGCAAGTAAATATCTGAGGGTCGGCTGACTTACCCCAAACTAACAGGCAACTGATTCCAGTTCTCAGGGAGATTACGCCCTGGGTGAGGACATGCAGGGCATTCAACGGCACATTCTCCAACTGCGGTCGCAGTTACCCCATCGGGGGCGTGGCCTCTTCCTGCGCGCTTCAGCATCTTGACATTTCGAAACACGCGGACAGCATCTAGAAACCGCTCGTAGTAGTCCTATTTATACCAGTCAGCATATCATATTTAGCAGTTGGGGGGGGGACATACGGGGAGGGATTCTATGCCAGTATTGTCAGTTCTTTGCTCGATGGAACGGTAGAAATCGTATGCGGAAATCTTGGATTGCAAGGTAAGTCGATGGAAGGTCTCGAGCACTTCGAACGTAAACGCCGCTTGCGGAACTTTGAACGATGTGAGAAGCAAACGAGCCCGGAGTAGCTGTTCACGACGCGTAGTGAGGCCACCCTTGAAACAATGACAGAAGGCGATATTGACGAGGTGGATGCCTGACACATCTACGATGACGAAGTCAATGACCATGTCTGGCCGTGGGCATTGTTCGGTGTCATGACCAAAATTGAGCACCATGCCGAGTCGCTGCAAGCTCGTGGGCCAGAAGAACTCCGTCTCCCATTGCTTGAAGATCCTGATCAGTAAGAGCAAAATTGTGATAAGATAAGGACTGACAAGAATCCGATGAAACGGGAGGGAACTGTGTCCCTTGAGCATGCATTGACCACAAAGTAGACTGGGTTGGAAACAATCCTTGCAGCGATATATACCATCCTCGTCCAGGCACTCGTAGCATAGCCTAGAACCCATACGACCGTCCTGTAAAATGAATTCATCGACAATACTTTGGCGGTGGATGAGATACTCGGCAAGGTATGCGGAGGGAGGCGATCTCGAGGATTTTGCCTGGGTGGGTGGTGTCGTTGTCTCACAAGTATTTGACTGATGCACAGTATTGAGATCTGCGTCGATTTTTGTCGTATTCGTTTGAAGAGATGGCGGGGGCGTGGAGAAGAAAGACTCGTCCCAGGGGTCTGTTTCGCCGTCTACAGAGGGATCGGGAGCTTGTTCAGAGGCCTCTGGGGTGTAAACGACCTTGGTTTGGTGTCCTAGACGGCCAGTGGAGGTGCGATGTAATCGGATCGAGGTAGATAGGTTATTGTTGCTTGGAGTATCAGAATATACAACACGCAGGTTGGATTTACGCTTGCCCATCTAGAGGCGCGAGCGTAGCCATACAGGTAGATAATGAGTATAGAGAGAGAATAAAACATACCGTAATCACAATGGTTGCGGTTGTAATTTGTATGAACGACGCAATAACTGAAGTTGAAGTGATTGGTTATCAACTAGAGGTGACAGGTCAATGTTTGAAATTAACTGCGAGTGATGGTGAGACAGAATGAACCTCGTCACAGATACGGCATATGAAACTATCTTGAGGAACTGGGTAGGAATGTGACGAAGTTGCGTAGAGGAGCTCAGCAAGCTTGAGCTCAAGAAGAGTCAGCGACGTGACCAGAGCTTATTTGCAAGATGTTGTCTGGACCACTGACACAGTATTTGATATATTATTATTCTACGTAGTGTCGTACACTAGATCCCTGCAGATGTATGCCACATTAATCCTTTACTAACTTCACAAAGCACTAATCACACTATGTTGGAGAACAGCATGGCGAACATCAATTTGGCAAAACGGGTAACTATGAACGAACAGGCAATAGCTACTGTCCTAATCTGGCTGGTACGGGAGCGGGAAAGGGAACGGAATCCTGTACGAAGGGCCGCTGGCGAACTTATCCCTAGCTTCCTGGTAAGACCGGGAGTTACCGTCATATTTCGTTCCTTTCCACCCGCGAGGTTGGCCGCGGATGCAGACGAGGGGTTGGACACGATCCCTACCATTTCTGAGGATATTGAAATGAAGGGGAAAGGGATACACATACCACGTATCGAAAAAAATGCCGATTTCAAAACCAATACGAACAACGAACCATTTTGCACCACACAGGGGGTGTGGTCCAAGGCGGGTAGCGATCAAGATATTCTTCAGGGACATGGTAGTCCGAGACACGAAATACGGCAGGAGGTGCAGTGGTAGGCTGTGAAGTAGAGATGCCAGGTTGCAGGGTGGACACTACGTTGGCAGCCGAAGGAGAGACGATGCGGGCAGGCGAAGCAGGGATGATGTGGGCAGGCGATGCGAGCACATTGTTAGCCGGCGACGAAACGAACACATCATTGGCAGGTGGTGAAGTGGGAACATCGTTGTTAGGTACCGAAGCGGGCACATTATCAGTATGGAGCAGAACCGCCGGGGGGGCAAAAACCATAGGAGAAAGAGGAAAGGCCGATAGCGAATGAGAGCTGCTTAACGACGACACACTCGAAAGGGATGGGGAAGCAGAACGAGTATGGGTGCGAGGGACCAAAACGGGTGATGGAGAGACCGGTGAACGAATGCGTGATGGCGTGGTCACTGGAGTCGCAGGCGCTGCTCGAGTGTTGGCAGGGGTGCTCGGTACGTCGTCTTCATCGTCAGAGTCGGGGATAATGATAAGAACCTTTCTCCTGCTACAAAAGCGTCAACCGGTGAATAAATGCTGCGTGAAAGTGACATACTTTGAACCCAATGTCAATCTAGCCATAGCCCCATCCAAACCCTCAGAGTCCCGTTGAGGTGTCCGACACTCAATCGTCCGCTTTCGTCCTTGACGATGTATTACAACGTTGTTGAACCCTCCGGAGAGTTCAACTTGCAGTCCGCCTGGGACATCGTGATCTGTGGAATAGATTGTCAGTTTTAGTGAAAGGGGAGAGGGAGAGGCAACGGACCACAAGTAACAGTGCAGGCCATCGGTTGAACTATTACAGAAAGTGGGGGAGATTTCAGGCAAAGCGACTGAATCCCATCTGGTAGGCCTGATCTTATATCTATATCTGACTGGTGAGAACTGAGGCCTGAGCCTAAGTCCGTGTTGTAGCCGAGATCTGAAAGAGTCACCGAGATGCAACAGGGTTGACGCCACGAGGGATCAACATCAACATCCACAAACAAGGGGTTAGGAGTACCTGCAAAGCAACATATATACATCGCATGTGAACCGTGAATCTGCATCGGATATGTCAGAGCCTCCCCCACCATCTACCGAGACTGAAAGCACACCAATCCCAAAAGATACCGCAGGCGACGATGGTCCCACTGACGATCTGCCGCCCTTGTTGCTCAACTTCAACGAAGAGCAGAAGGCCTTCTTGGGTCTGCGAATTGCGGATTTCAAGGTCTCTCGTAAGAACAAGCGAACCCAGGACTTTTGGGCTCGTACGTTCACTGAGTGGTTCAGCAAGTATCCACTTCCTGACGGTAGTACTATGAAAGGTGTCGAGACTGTGAGTACGCGTCTAATTTCCTTTTTGGACGACTATCCTGAGACCCTGAGACAGAAGGTGAAGCAGTGGTTCAACAACCATGCACGCGTGACTGCAAACGCCCGTCAAGTGTTGAACCTGAACCAAGGGAAGCGCACGAAGCGACCAGCCACATTCCAAGCTTTCTCATCGCTCTACTACGACGGGCCAAACAAGAAGATAATCCTTCCGAAGGAAAATAAATGCTTCCGTGACATCGTCGAAGGGGCATGGCTCGGTCACTGCAAAGAAAAGGATTTATATGACGCGAAAGGTCGCCCTGCGAAGATGCCGGTCTCGTTCCTAAATGCCATCGTGAAGACTGTCTACGACAATCAGCCACCAGAACTTAAAGAAGAAATTGAAGAATATCGGAACCAACAAGTTGCAAGCAAGAGCGAGGAGGGTGAGGAGGAGAGCACAGAATTGATGACAGCACGTCGTTATGACAAGTACGTGCTACCACTCTCACTTATCCTGCCGTTGACTTACGCGCGATGTCTATGTAGGGCAATTGAGTCGCTTCCGATTTCACTCGATCAGGCCGGCCAACAAATTCTGGAGGCAACAGGATTTGTATCATTCACGATGGTTGCAGGGCCCAATCCCTCCGAGGGAGGCAACATCTTATCATATGTCATCAGCGAGGGCAAGACTCGTGAGGGGTGCAAGTTCGAACAGTTTTGTAACAATTTTGACAAGGCTGTCGTGCAACAGTTCCTGAAATTCGCAAACCTTGTCTTTCGTAAGTTTTTAGCCTTATATTTCTACTATCTAACCTTGCCTCTAGCTCCATCGGAACGGGTTCAACGCTCTTTGCCAGGAACAGAATGCCTTCGTGACTACGATGAGCCGGTGGATACAATACAGCCGTCTCACAGGTCTGCGCCATCCCCTTCCCTTGCCTCGTCATCTTCTGCCGGCCCTTCGAATCGAACTGATAAGACCACATTATGAGCGCTTGAACGTGAAGCGAGAGAAAGCGATTCAGAGGACGACCCGGGAGCTCAAGCATCTGCACTAGCTACCCCGGCTCCCTCCCGAACTGGCTACAAAAGTCAGTATGAGGTCGAGTGTGAGGAAAACATAGCAAAGAATAGGGCGCTGTTGGCTGACCTAGGGCTGGACAAGCCATTCTTTGAGAAGCCAAAGCCAAAGCCCAGGCAGTCTCGGAAGAAGAAGGAGAAAGGCGACACTCCTGTAAGGAAGTCGTCACGTTTTGTCTCAAGGTGAGTTCATGCGAACAAACCTATCAGCCTGGTCCTGATGTTTTTTAGTCCGTCTGAAGAACCAGAGGCTGCAGAGACCTCCAGGTCAACGAACGTACCCGCAGTGGCGTCGACTACGCCAGCGGACGCCCCCACTGCGCCAGCCCCCTCCGTCGAAGTCTCAGCGGCGTCGACTACGCCAGCAAGCGCGCCCACTGCGCCAGCCCCTTCTGTCGAAGTCCCAGCGGCGTCGACTACGCCAGCGGATGCCCCAACTATGCCAGCCCCTTCCGTCGAAGTCCCAGCAGCGTCGACTACGCCAGCAAGCGCGCCCACTGCGCCAGCCCCTTCCGTCGAAGTCCCAGCGGCGTCGACTACGCCAGCAAGCGCGCCCACTGCGCCAGCCCCTTCCGTCGAAGTCCCAGCAGCGTCGACTACGCCAGCGGATGCCCCAGCTATGCCAGCCCCATCCGTCGAAGTCCCAGCGGCGTCGACTACGCCAGCAAGCACGCCCATTGCGCCAGCCCCTTCCGTCGAAGTCCCTGAGGTGTCGGCTCCACCAGCAGAACAGGATCCTGACGCAATGCAGGTCGAATCTGGAAACATTGAGGAAGAAGAGGACGATACCAGCCCATTGCCCCTGAGTGGCTGAGGGACGGCGCAAAGGATCTATGGAAATATAGCGGGGACATGAAGTGGCGGCAAGTTATCCAAAAGTTCATTCTATTTGAGAAAAGCCTGGGATTCCTCGAAGGAAGGGTAAGTGGCTGATTCCATCTCTGTCCCCTCCGTACTGACTGTGCTTTGTAGATCGCAATTCACACTCTTGCAAGCAGCAAAAACCGCCCAAAAGAAATTGGACCATGGGTGCGGAGTGGACGGCCAGCGCCACCTCTAATCAAGAATCTTGATGTTTTCACGGAGCAGTGGTGGAAGTGGTATCTCGAGCTCCAGCCAGCAGCACGTCGATCGGAGGATGGATTGCTCCGGCGTGTGGAGTTGGAGGGGTCGAACTGGCGGGAGACTAGAAAGGGAACTATCAACGGGTTCTACAGCATATTAGCAAGTTTGGGATGGTGGGTAAAGGCTGTTAAGGATGTTAACCTGGATCATGCCCTAGTCGCTGTGATTGCCGACGTCGACTGGGTTCTTGAGAGTATGACTCGCATGGGAACCAGCAAGCGCACATCGCCTGAAACCAGTTCTGTGGATGAAAGAAACACTAAGCGTGCTCGTAGTCACTAGCTAGACATAGATTGCATTGAATTGATTGATATCGGACTGATTCTATGAGTACAAAACAACAGTGAGCTACTGATTCAACCCGTACAAAGTGAGTAAACATCGGACTGATTCAACCCGTACTGATTGAGTGCGCGAGCGACTGGTTCTACGAGTACAAAATAACAGTGCATTGTACTGATCCAACCCGTACTGATTGAATGGCCATTGTACTGATTGTATCCGTACTAATTGAATGCACATCGGACTGATTGAATCAGTGTATGCAAACTGATTCCACCCGCACAAGATGTGTACGCAGACTGATCCTATGAGTACAGAATAACACTAAAACTGACTGATCCTACGAGGGCAAATTGAGTCTGCATCAAACTGATCATATCACCAATTATTGACTACATCCCTACTAATTCTATCAGTACTGAGTAACCCAATACTGTACTGATCCTATGAGTGGAGCGTCACTAAACATCACACTGATCCTACCAGTCTACAGTGAGCATATCCCTACTCATCCTATCAGTACGAAGTAACTAAACTTCCGACTGATTATATCAGTCATTGGTGAATGGGTATGCCACTCACCTAGATACTCATAGGACTGATTCAATCAGTATCCAATCACTAAAAATGCGTCTGATTGAATCAGCTTCAACTACACTGGAATTAGGCCCAATATCAGTGGTTTTAGTTACTTAAAGGCTAGGGATTACTGGACGTCGATGGTCCATTTAGTCCCTCTCACAACGCGCACCACCGCCACGGAACTTTCATGGATATACCTGAAGGAGATATGCCGCCTCCATGGACTACCGTCCAGTATCGTCTCCGATCGAGACTCCAAATTCACCTCCAAGTGGTGGTCGGAATTACACCGTCTACTGGGGGCCAAACTGAAGATGTCCACGTCGTTCCATCCGCAGACGGATGGACAGACGGAGCGGGTCAACCGCTCCATCGCTCAGATACTTCGATCGGTAGTCGCTGCCGATCAGTCCGACTGGGTGGCTAAACTCCCCATGGTGGAGTTCGCTCTCAATTCGAGCGCCAGCTCTACTACGGGACTCGCCCCGTTCGAGGTGAATTACGGGTTCCTGCCGTCTATGATGAACGTACATCGACGGAGCATCGATTGCGCCCCAGGAGTAGCCGCTTTCGCTGAGAAAGCACGGCGAAACCTGGCAGACGTATACAATGCAATCATCGAACACCGTGTATTCCAGACGTTCCACGCGAACGCCAGGAGACGCGAGGAACCCAGCATTAATGCTGGGGACTTGGTGTACCTAGCTACCGCCAACCTGGCGCTCCCTAAAGGGAGGGCGAGCAAGCTCCTCCCTAAGTACATCGGACCGTATAAGGTCCTCCAGGCGTTCCCTGACACGTCCAACTATTTGCTGGACCTACCCGCGTCCTTGAAGACGCGGAACCTGCACCCTAGGTTCCATGTGTTGAAGCTGCGGCCTCATGTGCCGAACGACTCGGTATTATTCCCCAACCGCACACCTACCGACCCATACAATTGGGGCACTCCGGACGACGCGGAGTGGGTGGTTGACGAGATCATGTCCCACCATTGGAATGGCAAGCAGCTTCAGCTGCAAGTGAGGTGGAATTTGGGTGACACTACATGGGAACCTCGCTCTCATTGCGAGGAGCTCGAGGCTCTCGACCGTTACCTCGAGCTTATGAACGTTCAACGATGGGAGGACTTGCCGCGACGATCGGCAGATAAGATTGACGCCCCTCGGCGCCAATCACGGCGTGCCCGTGATAAGGCATAAACACGTGAGCAGTGGAACTGTAACGTAGTTAGCGGAGATTGAACTTAAAAAGTCAATCACCCATCCACACGGCTACTACTACTCCCCGTTCCCCATTCACCACGCCATCGCCGACAACACCACGCTAATAAATGACCTCCACGGGCGGTCAGCCGCCCCCAGACCACCCAATGGGTGGTCCCGAGCCACCCGATAACTCGGGTGGAGGGAAATCCCCAGCCCGGCTCACAGCCAGGCAGAAGGGGAAGCAACGAGCTGATCGCGCCTTTCGCGACAAACTCACGGACGACGAGGTTCGTCAGCTTTCTTCGTTCCCGCCGCCACCCCCAGTGGATGGACCGTCGGACGCGGCCGGCAGCTGGGTGGCTCACCCAGGATACCGCTGCGTGGTCTGCACGGACCCTGCATGCTCGACGTGCCTAGCGTACGGACAACATCGCATGCACGGGTATATGGACCCCGACATGGGGGTCATCGACCGCCGTATGGCGGCACTCCTACATCCGGAATTGCCCCGTTACGCAGAACGAATGTACAATTCGTGGCGCGTAATGGAGGAGATTTCGAGGGAGGGGAGGGGGAGGTTGGAAGATGACATTAGGTATTATCGGGACCAGCTCAATGAAGCTCACGATGAGATTCGTGACTTAAGGCGCCAACTCGATGAGATGGACGACCGATGAGACGTGCGTCAGAAGATTAGGAACCCCACCACAGGGGAAACATCCACGATAAAGATCGCGGAAGAGAAGAACGAGGAACCCCTTCCTCATTATTATGACTCCGAGCCAGACTACGGGGACACCTCCTCTGATGACGAAAGGTTCCCGCCGCTACCGGCCAGCTCCTCGGCGTCCAGGTCATTCGCAGCTGCGGCCGCGACGTCATCACATAGTCTCGTTAACCAACGAGAACCACGCCCTCAGTTCGATGAAACTGGGATCCCAATCACCCGGAGTGCTTGGGAGCAGACGAACCGGATGGCTCACATCCCTGGAAATCGTGACGCGTTGAACGCGTGCAAAGCATTGGCCACGGCGGCCAATCGCGCTCGCAATGAGCGCCGCCAAATGACCACCGCCCAGCAAATAGCGCTCAGTGAATGGCGCGTCCCGGCCTGGGCGAAAGAGGAACAGTGTGCCCGGTCATCCCGAACAGGGAGCGACCGAGCCCAACCCGTGGCGGGAGCACCACCGCATCCTGCGTTAGCGGCAGCGCGCGCCAATCCCCACGTCCCCATATCTATCAACCCGCCCCCACTGCCATCGGCAGTGGAAAGCACCGTCAATATCCGTAGGCCAGGCATGGGGCCCCCCCAGTCGGAGGACCCGCCCAATGGATGGGCGGCCTACTACCACTACGAACGACGGGTCCACAGGCTGCCCGCGGGGATACGGGATCCCCTGAACCTCCGCCAAGTGCGGGGATGGCGCGTAATGCGCATGCTGAGCCCCACTGATCAGTCGGCGGGCGCTTCGTTCGGGCGACAACGAACCCTGTTCAACCAGCGATTCTGTGAACTGCTGGCGGTCCCCGGACAATACAGGTCGATAGTGGCCCGTGACCACCTGTCCATCGCCAATGTGGGCAACTTCCACCCTTTGGGTGGATCCATTGACAATCTGACCATCGAAATGGTCGCAAGGCACCTTGCTGAATGCGGGTTCTCTTACGCGTGGGCCAACGACTGTTGGGACTTCGCCCAAGCGTGGGTCACCGACGACCGCAACGACGGTCGAGACCTGGCTGCATCCCGACAAGCCCTGAGTGCCTTGTCCCCCGACGCCTTTCCCCCGTCGCTTCCCCACGAACCTGATATGCTCGTGGATTTCATGTCGTTACGACCCCCCGGGTGCCCTCCGTCCCCCGCCGCAGGGCGGCCTTCCCGTCGCAAGATGGGGCTACGATCCAGCCATGGACGCAACGTCCGGGCTGGTGATCCGGTGTCACCACACCACGGCCCTGCCCCGGCGGGAAGCTCTTTGAGCCAACCCACTGGCGATTCACAACCCATTGTTGTGAACCCCACCTCGACGGGGGTCATCAATCCCGTGCCCCCGTTCACCGTGAACTTGCCCGCCAATGTTGCGGGTGGTTCCTCGGATGCCTCGTGCGCGGGACCCCTCATCACCCCCGGTGGTCCCACCATCTCCCTGGGCGGCCTCGTCACGGCCCCCGCATACTTCACTACCGGGTCCACTTCATCGTCCCATGGCAGCCACGCTGCTGGATCCAGGGCCGCGCCCTCGGAACTGTCTGTCTCTGGTACCCCCTCCGTCATCACTGATGACGTCGATGAGGACATGGACTGACCTCCTCGTTCTTCGCGCCTCACCACCCCACAGTGGTGATCACTACCTCACCACCCCACAGTGGTGAACCCGTATCCTTTACCCGCTGCCCCACAGCAGCGGATACTCGTTTCAATATTCAATCATGTAATCATCCGTACATCTCCTTGTACCTTACGTTCTTTCTTGTTTCCTTCTCTTGTGAGATCGCTTGACGCAATCTAAGGAGGGCGGGTGTAATCCCCTGACCCTTGTCCCCTATCATTAGCGCATGTGACCAAGTCACATGCGATCCCATTTGGTTACCCCACGCCATTGGCGTGGAGTTTTTTCCTACTCTCATTTTCACAACACTCTTATATCACTCGCTCAGCACATACGTACGCGAATATACGTTGGTCAAACGTACTGTGCACTGTGTGATCTAAGGAGTACTCGGTGAGTACTTACATACATGCCGGTACTTGAGCGGACAACGATGACAATGTAGGGTTCGTCGGCAACTCTAATACAAAGTGGCACACTGTCTTGCTGAACAAACAAGGTAAGGCCTTCTTTCTCTGCCTAGCACGTTGCGTGTTGACCCTTCCCCGAAGGTTGGTGATCAGTCAACACCTAAAAATCCACTCAGAGGGTTGTCTAAACATTACCCCGCTAGAGTATCGGACCAGTTGTTCGAATGGAGTGTGCGGCTATAGGGGTATGAAAGAAACAATCAAGCGCAAACAGCGCTATCGAAGGAAATTGAAAGAAGTGAAGATATTTAGAGAAAAGGTAGTGGGTGGAACGTAACCTGTGTCGAAGTTGGTTCTTGACGGTCTTCGCAGATGACACTGCAAGGGTGGGCGTACAGGTTGGAACTCGTTCTTCTGTTAGGGCGACACTAATACACTATAAAGTGTACATGGACCCTTCAAGCGAGACGAGATGAGAAAGGCTTTTGAATGAAGAGAGGGGAGACTGAAGACAATGACTTAGGCACTATATCAGTGGTAATCCCAAGAGAACGAGTTAACGTCTCTGGGTATGGTATTCGGTCTTATATACTATTATACATGCATAGGCCTCATGTCTACATACACACCGTAACCTGTCGGCTTTCCATGGACAGTAATACCCCCTGCTTGAGTTGAGTACCTACTGGTTGTAGCTGGCTATACCTAATACAATATTACCAGCTACGACTTGATGGTATCCTCAGTGAACTATTGTCAGATCTAGCTGCCAATTATTTAGTCAACTGGGTGTCAGATAGTTGACAAAAAGGAATCAACTGGAAGTCAGTTATACCTGGGTAGTCCCAGTTGACTGGGTCACTTCCAGTTCACTATTTACAGTTGTCTAAACTGCCATCTAGTTAACTGGACCCAGATATATCCCAGTGCATTGAGTTAACTGGGATTTCAAATCAACTACATTCAGCTGTATCTGTATACCACCAGTTAAATGTACCCAGGACTACCTGCATGCACCCAGTTAACTGCATTATCCAGTTAACTATTCACAGCAATACTATTTCATGCACAGTTAACTGGACCCAGTAGTATCTATGTGGTCCCAGTTAACTACACTCCTAAGTTCACTATTCATAGCAGTTCCTTGTGGGAGCCAGTTGACTGGATCCAGCAGTATCTGTATACATCCAGTTAACTACACTCCTCAGTTAACTATTCACAGCAGTCCCTGATGGTACCCAGTTAACTGGACTTATTTCCCAGTTGACTGGACCCAGTAGTATCTGTATACACTCAGTTAACTGCATGTCTCAGTTAACTATTCACAGCAATACCTGGTCACACTCAGTTAACTAGACTTATTTCCCAGTTGACAATACACAGCAAGATCTGTGTGTGCACAGTTAACTGACATTTTCAATGATAAAAAGCAATATTGAATCTGGGTTCTGACTGTGGGAAAGTGGAAATTGATCTCACTCAGTTGACTAGGCTCAGCAATGCCTGTGTGGTCCCAGTTGACTGCAGTACCCAGTTAACTATTTACAGCAATACCTTTTTGTGTCCAGTTAACTAGAATTATTTCCCAGTCAACTATACCCAGCAATAGCTGAGTGTCCCCAGTTAACTGTGCCTTCCAGTTAACTGTTCCCAGCAGTATCTGTTCAAGTACAGTTAACTAGAATGATTTTCCAGTTAACTATATCCAGGAATACCTGTGTATACCCAGTTAACTACATTATTTGGTTGACTATTTACAGCAATATCTGGATGTGTTCAGTTGACTATACTCAGTAATATCTGTGTGGTCTCAGTTCACTGGTACTTTCAATTCAAGTATCAAAAGTGCGGACATTAAACAGGCAATGCTACTAGTATGGGGGTAGTAGACTATGCTAATGGCCTAGAAATATTGCAATAGATATATATGTACAGTACACACTAGCATCTGGATACATGTCTGAGCATGGTTACTCAGATGTGGTGATATCAAGAACATCAAAAGAGATTAAGAAGGTATGGACTAGCTGACAGTCTGAGACATCTTTCTAATGCTCAGTAGTTGAAGATATTATCATTTTAAGCTAGTGTTCAATGAAATGCCGTCATCAGTCTTCACCAAAGAGATGAATAGCCATGGGTGCATATTGGAATAATAAGTACATGTGAAGCATGAAGAGTGTTAGAGAAGTTGTCTCAATCTCCCCTACTTGATGATAACTTGTCATACCATCCTATTCAATACTAGAAAGGAAGAAGAACATGATATATCACTCATTCATCCAGTTCTAACTTGGTTCCTCATGTATGTCACCTTGAGATCACTGAATATTGATAAATACCTACTTGATCTCTTTTGATGTTCTTGATATCACCACATCTGAGTAGCCATGCTCAGACATGTATCCAGATGCTAGTGTGTACTGTACATATATATCTATTGCAATATTTCTAGGCCATTAGCATAGTCTACTACCCCCATACTAGTAGCATTGCCTGTTTAATGTCCGCACTTTTGATACTTGAATTGAAAGTACCAGTGAACTGAGACCACACAGATATTACTGAGTATAGTCAACTGAACACATCCAGATATTGCTGTAAATAGTCAACCAAATAATGTAGTTAACTGGGTATACACAGGTATTCCTGGATATAGTTAACTGGAAAATCATTCTAGTTAACTGTACTTGAACAGATACTGCTGGGAACAGTTAACTGGAAGGCACAGTTAACTGGGGACACTCAGCTATTGCTGGGTATAGTTGACTGGGAAATAATTCTAGTTAACTGGACACAAAAAGGTATTGCTGTAAATAGTTAACTGGGTACTGCAGTCAACTGGGACCACACAGGCATTGCTGAGCCTAGTCAACTGAGTGAGATCAATTTCCACTTTCCCACAGTCAGAACCCAGATTCAATATTGCTTTTTATCATTGAAAATGTCAGTTAACTGTGCACACACAGATCTTGCTGTGTATTGTCAACTGGGAAATAAGTCTAGTTAACTGAGTGTGACCAGGTATTGCTGTGAATAGTTAACTGAGACATGCAGTTAACTGAGTGTATACAGATACTACTGGGTCCAGTCAACTGGGAAATAAGTCCAGTTAACTGGGTACCATCAG
The DNA here is from genome assembly GCA_017499575.1 of Sanguinoderma rugosum. Classification (NCBI taxonomy): domain Eukaryota; kingdom Fungi; phylum Basidiomycota; class Agaricomycetes; order Polyporales; family Polyporaceae; genus Sanguinoderma; species Sanguinoderma rugosum. Next base: position 1,073,282 of record VTPW01000003.1, on the reverse strand, counting down.
GGACTGCTGTGAATAGTTAACTGAGGAGTGTAGTTAACTGGATGTATACAGATACTGCTGGATCCAGTCAACTGGCTCCCACAAGGAACTGCTATGGATAGTGAACTGAGGAGTGTAGTTAACTGGGACCACATAGATACTACTGGGTCCAGTTAACTGTGCATGAAATGGCATTGCTGTAAATAGTTCACTGGATAATGCAGTTAACTGGGTGCATGCAGGTAGTCCTGGGTACATTTAACTGGTGGTATACAGATACAGCTGAATGTAGTTGATTTGAAATCCCAGTTAACTCAATGCACTGGGATATATCTGGGTCCAGTTAACTAGATGGCAGTTTAGACAACTGTAAATAGTGAACTGGAAGTGACCCAGTCAACTGGGACTACCCAGGTATAACTGACTTCCAGTTGATTCCTTTTTGTCAACTATCTGACACCCAGTTGACTAAATAATTGGCAGCTAGATCTGACAATAGTTCACTGAGGATACCATCAAGTCGTAGCTGGTAATATTGTATTAGGTATAGCCAGCTACAACCAGTAGGTACTCAACTCAAGCAGGGGGTATTACTGCCATGGAATGGTTAGCTCATCACCTTGAGGCGTGATGTCACGGACTGCGCCCATGCATCTACGGTGAGGTTCTGACTAATGTAAGGGCAACCTCAAGATGGCCGACAGCACGAGCCTAGCAGAGGGAGAATCCAAAGATATGAATAAGACTAACTACAATACATGAGAGAGCTGCTCACCTAGCAGAGGGAGAATCCAAAGAGAACAGGATAAGGATTCTCCATGCTAGGAAGCGAAGTATATACTGTAGTAGCGTGGGAGGAATGAAGGGATAACTGTACAGTACACCAGCCACAAGTCCGAACGAATATCACAAGGTACGAGGGGGCATGCGATAATGAAGTGGAAGGGGAATGTACAGGAGTTGTACCAGCGACCTGGGGAAGTAAGGGCGAAGAGTAATGAAGTGGGTAAAGAGGATAGAGGTAGCCCGGACGAGCCCCGAGGTGTATAGACGAGTCCGAGCGAGTCCGAGCGAGTCCGAAGCGCGGGAAGACTTCGGAGTCACCGGACGTGGCTCGGATGCGAAAGGAGTGGGCGGAAGGGAAGCGGAAAGGAAAGGGAACGAAAGGGAATGAAAGGGATATAACTAAGAGTCCGTGGGATGAAGGAAAGAGAAAGGAACGAGGAGGAAGGGAGAGGGACAGGGGGAATAGGAGAAAATAGGAGTGTCCCCTTACATCACCCCCCCTTCAAGGTTGCGGTGACCCGACGCGAAGATTCTTGCCTGCCACGCCACGAATTTACCAACCCCGAAACCCCGGATTGCTGCGAGAAGATGTCGAAGTACGATTGCGCAGAGCCCGGAGCCTTCCGACTACGCCAACGCTCCCAGGACTGGTCCAGTGCTGTAGGAGTCATCCGGAGCGGTGCAGGAGTCGTCCGGAGTACGCGTACTGCATCCGGATGACGATTATGGAAGTCCTTGACCTTCTGGGCAGCGTGCTGGAGGTTGCTCGCGGGCTCCCAGGAGTCGTGCTCGATACCATAGCCTCGCCAGCGCACCAGATACTTCAGGACCCGACCAAACCGTCTGCTGTTCCGGACCTCTTCTACCTCGTGTTCCTCTTCTCCGTCAACGAGCTGCGGAGGTGGCGGAGTGACAGGGCGTCTACCCGGAATGGGGTCCGGAACGAAGGGAGAGAGTTTGACCACGGGGAAGACGGGATGGAGACGGGATAAGCCCGGAGGGAGCTGGAGTCGATACGCTGCCTTGCCAACCTTCCGGACGACCTTGTAAGGACCGAGTCGTGCGTGTCCGAGCTTCCAGGAAGGTCGGGCGAGGTTGATGTCCGACGAGTCCAGCCAAACCTTGTCACCTGGCTGGTACTCCGGAGCAGGAGTCCGACGCTGATCGTAGTAACGCTTCATGTCGTCCTGAGCCTTGACCAATGCAGACTGAGCTTCATCGACTGCGGACTTCATCCGGTCTACAAACTCGTTTGCGGACTCCATCCGAGATGGTGGCTGGTGAGGTTCGAATCCGAGACGCGGATTTCGGCCGGTATCTAGGAGGAAGGGCGACTGCTGAGTGGAGGCATGGACCCGATTGTTGTAAGCGAACTCCACCATAGGTAGGAGTCGAGCCCAGTCGTCCTGACGCTCTCCGACGAAGATCCGGAGGTAGGACTCGAGTTCCTGGTTAGTCCGCTCCGTCTGTCCATCGGATTGAGGGTGGTACGCAGTGGATGCAGCCAGCTTGATTCCGAGCATCCGGTAGACTTCTCGGGTGAACTCTGCGACGAACTGCGGACCCCGGTCGGACACAACGGACCGAGGGAGTCCGTGCAGCTTCCAGGCATTCTGCAGGTACAAGTTCGCGGATCCGAGGGCGGACACTGTGGTGTGAGTCGGAATGAAGTGGGCGCGTTTGCTTACAGAGTCGACCACATTCATGACAGCGTCAAATCCATCAGACTCCGGAAGCTCGACAATGAAGTCGACGCTTAGGCGATCCCAGCGTTCATCCGGAATAGGAAGCGGATGGAGTTCACCCATGGGCGGATGCCTCTGGGCCTTCGTCCGGAGACAGAGGTCGCAATGGCGGGTGTAGGATCCGACGTACCGGGACATGTTGGGCCACCAGTAGCTGCGCGAAACGAGCTCAAGGGTCTTCCATCTGCCGGCATGTCCTGTGACCTTGGTGTCGTGGTGCTGGGCTACAATAGTCCGACACAAGTCCAGTGAGTCCGGAACATAGATCTTACCCCGGAACATCAGGAGTCCGTCCGATTGAGACCATTCCGCACTCCGGACTGTCTTGCGACTGCCCTGGGCCTTCTTCAACTCCTCTGCCGCATTTGCCACTGCATCTTCGAACTTCGCATCCCGCACTCCAGTCCGGATAGCCGTGAGGATATCCTTCTCCTCCCCTTCAAGAGTGACACCCGTGGCACGGACGGCAAAGTAGGACGGCTTAAGTAAAACCACATCCTTGTTGTCGTCCTTACCATCCGAGTGATCCGAGCGTCGCGAGAGAGCATCCGGCTTACCCATAGTCCGACCCGGACGGTGCTGGAGAGTGAAGTCGAAGCGGGAGAGGTATAGGGACCAGCGGGCCTGACGACGGTTGAGTTTCTGGGCCTTGATGAAGTACTCCAGGTTCTTGTGGTCCGTCCAGATCTCGAACAGAGTCTCCGCGCCTTCAAGGTAGTGCCGCCATTCTTCGAGCGCCCGGATGATCGAAAGCATCTCCTTGTCGTGTATCTCGTAGTTCCGCTCCACAGCCTGTAGACTTTTAGAGTAGAATGCGACAGGATGCCATTTACCATCATCCGGGTCCAGCTGCGACAAGACCGCACCCGTAGCATAGTCCGACGAGTCCGCTTCAACCCGGTACGGCCGATCCTCCTTCAGAAAGACCAGAATGGGTTCCGAAGTGATCAGCTCCTTGATCCGAAGAAATGCGGATTGAGCGGAGTCGTTCCACTGCCATTCCTTTGCGCAAGTGAGGTCGAAGAGAGGCCGAGCGATGTGCGAGTAGTCCTTGATGAAGCGGCGGTAGAAGTTGACGAACCCGAGGAAGGATTGGAGTTCAGTCCGAGTCCGAGGCGTCGGCCAGTCCGCGACTCCGGAAACCTTTACGGGGTCCATCTCGATCTTACCCTCGGAGATGACAACTCCGAGATACTCCACCTTGGTTTGCTCGAAATCGCACTTGTCTGCTCGGAGGAAGAGCTTGTTCCGCTGGAGGATCTCTAGGACTCGCTTGAGAACCCGGCGATGCTCTTCACGCGTCTTGGTGTAGATCAGAATGCCATCCAGATAGATAATGACCACACCTTCCGTAATGAGCTCCCGGAACAGGTCGTTCATCATGGTCTGGAAGGTAGACGGGCTGTTGGTCAGTCCGAAGAACATCACCAAGGGTTCGAAGAGTCCGCGCGTAGTCCGAAACGCGGCCTTCCACTCGTCACCCTCCTTGATCCGGACATTGTTGAAACCCCACCGGACGTCGAGCTTGGAGAAGTAGCGAGCGTTCCGGAGTTTGTCCACCAAGTCCGAGATGAGCGGGAGCGGGTACCGATTCTTGACCGTCATGTTGTTGAGCTTCCGATAGTCCTGAACCAAGCGGAGCAATCCGTCCTTCTTCTTGACAAAGAACACCGGGGCGGCCATGGGGGACTTGCTGGGGCGGATCCGACCAGTCCGGAGATTTTCTTCCAGAAATTCGTCCAGCTGTTTCTGCTCCGCCGGGGACAGCGGGTAGCACTTGGTAGAGGTTGGTTCCGCTCCGTCCAGTAGCTCAATGGCATGGTCCCACGGACGCGGCATGGGCAGTTCATCAAAGGACTCCTTTGCGAAGACGTCCTCGAATTCCTGAAGGAAGTCCGGGACTGCGCTGTTCCGAGGATCGTGGGGTTTGTTGTGCTGGAAAGCCAATGCGAGGCGCTGCGAGACTGTCTCCGAAGCCCGAATGTGTTCTTCCCGAAGAGTCCGAAGGTACTCCGCAGTGGGAGGAGGAATGGCCGCGAAGATACGGTCACCCTTCTCAAGTCCGGAGTCGTCCGGAGTTGTAGCCTCATCATCCTCATCATCATCCTCGCAGTCCTGAAGCTGCGGGAGATCATCCGAGTGCAGTTCCTCAACCCTTGGCATCGGACCTGTACGACACTCCCGGAGTCGCACGGACTCCTTGCGTCGGGTCAGCTTGTCATGGCGGAACTCCTTCCGACAGGTGTCGCATCCGGACGGACAACGGCTCATGGTCACCTCCTTCGTCTGCCAGTCGATCTCGGGGTTGTGCTTCCGAAGCCAGGTGTATCCGAGGATGATGTCCTGCCGTCCGATGTTAGTGACTGCGAAAAGCATCCGTTCCGTGTGGTCCTTGAACCGGAGTACAAGGTCCACGACTTCGGAGATGGATCCGTTTTCGTTTGGCGATCCGTCGACGTTGAAGACCGGAATTGGAGCGGACAGCTTGCGTCGGGTGAAACCATGGGCATAAGCGAAGCGCGGATGCATGAAGACTCCGGTGGCTCCGCAGTCCACCAGGGCCTGCAGGGTGCATCGGTGTTGTGTATCCGTGCTCTGCACTTCAACGGGTATATCTAGCGAAAGCTTGCCGGGCAGCGCGGAGATCTTATAGCTACTGGGTAGCCGCCGTTCCCACTGCGGGCGAAACCTTCGGAGTGTGCGGATTGTAACCGGAGTCATTTGCTTAACGTCGGACGAATCATCGGAGTGATTGGAATCGTCTATTTCGTCTACGCTAAGACAAGCAAATCGGTTATTTACCAACGAGGTCGCACTGATCACTTGTTGGTCCGGACAAAATCCGCCGTGTCCGATTCCTCAACCGGGGCCGTTCCCTCATCGTCTATTCCTTCCGAAGTCCCCGTACTTTCTACAACGTCGGCCGCGGTCAAGAGATCTTCGATGGCGGACATCCGCTCCTTGGTGGTCATGAACCGGACATTGTACCGGAGTGGGCACTCGCGGGACATGTGGCCGGGCTTGCCGCATCGGTAGCAGAGCTGCGAAGTGGCGGGTCGGGAGCGGGTGTGGTCGACGTCCATGGGGACACCGGGGGAGAGAGCCTTCAGAGGAGGCAGGGGTTGGAAACATGGTTGCAGAGGCGGGAGCTGAGTCCGAGGCGTGGGGAGTACGCCCGCAGGAGTCCGAGTGACTCCGGAGTTGGCTACAGGTCGGACGAGGGGTCCGGAGTGACTGGAGTGACCGGAGTGCACGCCAAAGTGGAAGGACTGGTTAGCGGCACGATTGTCAGCAACCCGCTGCGCTGCCCTGTACCATTCCTCAAAGTCGTCCTCGTCCGGACAGTCTGCGGACTCGGCAACGCAGCTCTGGATGATGGAGTCCAATCCGCGGCGGAACTTCATCGTGATGTTGGATCCCTCGGAGTATCCGGACTGGTCTACAAGGTCCCGGAACTCGTCGAGGTACTCCTGGAAAGTCTGACGGCCTTGGTGGTACCGGGAGGACTCCAGCTTGAGCATGGCGGCTTCACGTTCCCGATCCGGAAGGAAGCGAGTCCGGAATTCGGTTGCGAAGGCGGCCCAGGACTCGAAGTACGGATCCTTCGGACTCCGGAGCACCATGTCCGCGTACTCCTTAGCTCGATCCTTCTGGAAGAAGGAGAGACACCAGAGGATTTTGGCCTGCTCGGTCGGAAAGTGATCCGGACAGAGCTGGAAGTAGTGTTAAGAGCCACACTCGCGGGGGCTCGGACTACGCGGACCCGCGGGTGCGCGGTTCCTCGTAGAGACGCGGAGGGAAACGAGGGGAGCGAGTACGTACGGGCTTGGCTTCAGCTACTGGCTGCGCCTCCCACACTCTTGCGTGCCCTGGATTTCGGGGGGGGGTCCTACGCGGGTACCGAGGGTACGAGCGGAGGCGAGGAGAGAAGGGGAGAGGTTCCTCAAGGAGAGGCGAGGATGCGAGTGCGGAGAAGGAACTAATATTCGAACTAAGGTAACTGTAAGTACGGTACAGGAATATATACTGTGGAACACGCGGCGTCCGCGCGTTCGTGAAACAGCAATGAGTCCGGTAGTATTAGTACAGTGTGCTCGAGTATGTACATAGTCCATAATCCGAGAAGTCCGAGTAGCCGCGCATGCGCGCGGCCCGAGCCCTTAGCCGGAAATGCACGTGAACATGCCCCTAGTGGCCCCTAAGGGGCCCGCCGGATGCGCCTATAACAGTACCTCCCCTTTAAGGCCGAGACCCATAGAGGCCTAGACGCTCATGACGCGCGGATGAGGTTGTGATGATGCGGTCTGTGCGTCATGGGCGTCCGTGGTGAGTCAGCCTCTGCGCGCACGTGGGCGGGAGAAGCGCGGAGGCGAAGTGGGTCAGGAGTATAAAAGGGGCGGAGCCGCGGGGGAGCGAGGCAACAAACCATGGCGTCTCTCTTCAAACGCGCTCGCGACAACAACGACAGCCCCAGCGACGGGAACGACGAGCGACGGCGGCGGGAGGAGAAACGGCGACGAGAGGACGAGCGGGTCGCGGAGGCCGACGCGCGGCTCGAGAAGGAGCAACGGGCGAAACGGCGGGAACGACAACGCGCGCGAAAAGCCGCAGAGGACGCGCGGGTGCGGGCGGCGGTCGCCCATTATGTTGCGACCCGCGGGCGGGGAAATGACAACGAGGACGAAGCCGCCGAGGAAGCGGTCAGCGCGGTCGCGGGAAGTAGCACGGGCCCTGGTACGGCGGAGCGGGCAAAGGCTCGAGGCAAGGAGGTGACGGCGAGGGAGGCGACGGCGGCGAAGGAGGACACGAAAGGAGTCGAGCCCAGGGGGCCGTTGCGCGACATACCGTGCCTCGGATGCGTACAGCGCAACTCGGAGTGTCATATGCGAGTGTAAGTTTCTCGCTTTCCTTGTTTTCGCTCGTTGCTAACTTGTACGCTAGTGTCAAAGGTGCGCGGACGTGCTGGGAGTGTAAACAGCGCCATGGCCGCTGCGGGACCGCGGGTGTTGGTGTCGCGGCGCGCGCGATGCCCGCGGTGAGCGCGGAGCCCTCCGTGGCGCAGGCGCTGGGCGAGGTGGCTGCACAGGTGTACGACCTGTCGGTTACCTCGCTGAATTGCTCGGAGGCCCTCGCGCGGCTCGAGCGAAAAGTCGACGCGCTGACGGAGACCGTCAGGTGGATCGCGGAGGTGATGGGGGCGGAGGGCGTAGCCGCAGGGGAGCGTGACCTCAAGATGGCTTGGGCGAAGTCATTGGAGAGGATTGCGCCAGCAAGCGGGGGCGACGCGGAGGGCACGGGGAACGAAATGGAGATTGACGAAGCGAAGGCGCCGTCGACAAGTGACACAGGCGACGCGGAGGACGCGGAGACGACGGACGAGGAAGAAGAAGAGGAAGATGAGGAGGAAGGAAGGGGCTGGAAGGGAAAGGGAAAAGCGAGGGACGAGGAGGAGACGAGTGAGGAGGAGTGAGCACGGGGGCGCGTCGGGCCGCAGCGCACAAAAAAAATATATACTTGTATCTAGTTTTCTCTTTTTTTTCTTTTGTTCTTTTTTGGTTCTTGTTTTTTGTATCTAAGATGTCCGACGATATCTACGTGTGAGAAATCAGCAAGGAAGGAATAGTAACAAAGGAAATAACCGTAAGAGAACACAGAAGAAAGAAAGGAGACAAGTATAAGTGATGCGGGGATGATATGGAGGGAGCGGAGAGCGCGGGTGCGCGCGGCGAGCGTAGGGTGGAGCGCGGATGCGCGGAAGACACGGGTTTGTTGGTGAGGTTCGCGCGTGCGCGCGGAGCGAGAGAGTTGCTTGTGATGGAGCGCGGATGCGCGCGGCTTGTGGTATGTATAGTTGTTGGGGCTGCGCGGAGACGCGCGGAGACGGTAGTGAGAGATAATGATGGGATGCGCGGTACGCGCGGCGGAGGATATCTACAAAATATACAAGCGCGGATGCGCGGGGAAGAAGAAAATGATAAGTAGAAGCGCGGGTTACGCGGAAGAAAGAGAATAGAGAAAAGAGATGAAGGACCGCTACGCGGGTCCGGGCTTGTCAGGATAGCGCAAGTGAAACTCTGCGACGAGTTCTTGCGCGTTCCCGAGTTCATCCGCGGAGAGCCACGAGAATTCTTCATCGGTGTGCTCGTAACCGAGCCATCGAACGTAGTACTGAAGTTTTACTTTTCGTCGACGGTCGATTTTTGAGTCTACAATTTCAGCTATTTCAAATTCGTCGTTACCGTCGACTTCAATGGGAGGGGGAGGGGATTGAACGCGATCAGGGATTGTGTTAGGCGTCTCGGGTTCAAGCATGGAGACATGGAATACGGGGTGGACCCCGCGGAGATTTTCCGGGAGACGGATAGTGAAGGACGAGGGTCCGGCTTGGTGAATGATTTCGAACGGACCGAGGAATTTCTCCGCGAGTTTGTGCGAGGGGCGCGTGGTACGGAAGAATTTGGCCTTCACGAAGACTTTTTCGCCAACCTTGAAGTCCGGCGCGGGGGCGCGGCGACGATCAGCTGGTCCTTGATAACGGGCTTGCGCCTCGGTCATCGCGGTACGCAGCTCTTGGTGAAGCTCGTCGAGGTTGGTTACGAAGTCTCGCGCGCGGGCCGAGGCGAGGTCGAGGTCGGGATTAAGGGAGAGGTTGGGGTGGTAGCCTTTGTTCGCGAAGAACGGGGATACTCCAGTGGTAACACTAGGAGCGTTGTTGAATGCGAACTCGGCGAGGGGCAAGAGGTCAGCCCAGTTATCCTGTTGATAATTGCAATAAACACGTAAGTACTGCTCGAGGGTTTGGTTAGTACGCTCCGTCTGACCATCACCCTCAGGATGATAGCCTGACGTGAAGTGGAGCTTCATGTCTAACCCTTTTCCCAATGAGCGGAAAAAGCGGGAGACGAACTCGGAGCCGCGGTCAGACGTGACGTGCGCGGGGACTCCGTGTTTAGAGAAGACATGAATAACGAATAACTTAGCTAGACCTTCCGAAGTAATGGTATCGTGACATGGAATGAAAATCCCTTGTTTTGACAAACGGTCCATTACGACGAGGATGGAGTCGTATCCGAGGGATGGCGGGAGTTTCTCGATAAAATCCATAGAGATCGAATCCCAAGGTCGAATGGGGACGGGGAGTTGTTGTAGCTTGCCGTAGGGTTTGTGACGCTGGGGCTTGCTACGCATACAGGTCGTACAGGACTTGCAATAATGTTGAACGTATTCGCGAAGTTTTGGCCACGTATACTCGCGGCGAACGAGTTCAATAGTCTTGTTCTGGCCGTAATGTCCAGCGAGGATGTGATCGTGTTTGAAACGGAGTACGCGGAGGCGAAGATCTCCGTGGTCGGGGACGTAGACGCGGCCATCGAGGCGAAGTAGGTTGTCTTCGGAGCGCGACCACCGCGGTTCGAGTTTGTCGAGTCGAGCTTTAGTGACTGGATCTAAAAGGTAAGCGGCAATAATATCTTCATGTAACTTTTCAGTATCCATGATGACGGAGCCGCGGAGCGCGGGCTCCCAGAGATACGTTGCGCGGATAGACGCGGTCAGCTGTTCGTTCGAGAAAATTGGCCTACAATTCTGAGGATTGACTGTAGCATAGTCGTCACCTCCCTCTCTAAGGTAGACGTCCCAACGTCTGGTGAGGGCATCAGGCTTGGAGCCGAGCCTTCCGGGACGGAAACGGATGAGGAGGTTGAATTGCGAGAGATATTCGGACCAGCGCGCTTGCCGGCGGGTCAGAATCTTGGTGGTCGAGAAGTATTCTAAATTCTTATGGTCAGTAACCACGTCAATTGGCATACCAGAACCTTCGAGGTAATGTCGCCAGACGCGGAAGGCCTCGAAAATGGCTAGAAGTTCCTTGTCGTGAACGTCGTAGTTCAGCTCTACAGAACTGAAAGTGCGTGAGTGAAACGCGACTGGGTGGATTTCACCGTCAGGAGTGTAAATGGAGAGGATCGCGCCGAGCGCGTAGTCCGAGGCGTCCGTCTCCACGACGAGTGGTGCATCCGGTACCCAATGCGTAAGCACGGGGGCCGAGGTGAATGCTCGTTTCAGAGCTTCAAAGGAGTCGCGCGCTGCCTGATCCCAATTCCAGGGTAGTCCTTTGCGCGTGCGACGGGTCAGAGGTACCACAATATCCGAATAGTTACGGATGAAGCGGCGGTAAAAGTTGGCGAAGCCTAGGAAAGATTGAATGTCGCGGATCTTCCGCGGCTCCGGCCAGTCTTGGATCGTCTTGATTTTCGAGTTGTCCATGGTGAGACCTTGCGGGGAGAGAATGTAGCCGAGGTATTCTACGGTGTCCGCGTGGAACTCGCATTTGTCGGCGCGCGCGTAGAGCTTGTGCTTGCGGAGCCGGCGGAGTACCTCCTTGACGTGTTTCTTATGATCTGCCATGTTATCAGAGTAGATTAGTATATCATCCAGATAAATGATAACATAGACGTCGAGGAGGTCAGCAAAAATGTCGTTCATGAAACGCTGGAACGCGGAGGGCGCGTTAGTTAACCCAAAGGGTACAACCAACCATTCGAAGGACCCGTAGCGGGTCCGGAACGTAGTTTTCCATTCGTCTCCCTCGGCGATGCGAACTAGGTAGTACGCGTGCCGTAGGTCGATCTTCGTGTACACCGAGGCTTTGCGCGGAGAGTCGAGGAGATCCGAGATGAGGGGCAAGGGGTAGCGGTCTTTTTTCGAGACGCGATTGAGACCACGGTAATCGACACAAAGTCGAAGGGAGCCGTCTTTTTTCTTGACAAAAAGGACGGGTGCGCCGTGAGGCGACTTGCTGGATCGTATAAATCCAAGTCCGAGGTGTTCGTCGATGAACTCCTTTAAAGCCTGCTGCTCTGATTGCGAAAGAGAGTACATGGCGCCGACCGGAGGCGCGGCGCCGTCTTCGAGATCAATCTTGAGGTCATAGGGTCGGTGTTCTGCTAGTGTGTCGGCCTTTCCTTTGCTGAAAACGTCCGCGTACTCGTGGTATTCCTCGGGTACCGCGGAGAGATCAGGATCAGCTACACCAGCAGCTCTGGCGGAGGTAGTTTCGGGTCGTATCATAATCTGGAAGACCGTGGACCCCGCGAGTCGGGACGCGGTGCGGAACGCGGCCGCGTTGACAAGCGAGATGTCAGGTCGAGAGGACGAAGTCGGAGCCGAGGTCGGAGTCGAAGGTGTCGTAGAAGGCGAAGGTGCTTCAATGCAAGAGGTAGCGCGCGCCGCGGACGGCGCGCAAGCGCTTAGACTAGGAGTGTCGAGATTTGGGGAACGGAAAGTGATGCTGCTCTGAGCCCAGTCAATCAACGGATTGTAGCGGGAGAGCCAGTCGTATCCAAGAACCACAGAGCAAGACGGATCCAGAGGAGTCACAAGACAAGTGACAGTCATATTGTCGCCAGACGGGAACCGGAGATGGATGTCTATAGCTTCAGTAATGAAGTTGTTAGAAGTACCATCGAAGAGCAGTAGTTTAATGGGAGCTATAGGGTACGTAATGAGTCCATGTGAACGAGAGAACATAGTATCTACGAAGCAATGGGTAGAGCCAGAATCAACGAGAGCACGAAAGAGAGCGAGGGAGTCCGAAAGCGAATTAGAAGTAAGTAGTAAGTGAAGCGCGGAAGGCGAGGAAAGCGCGGAACCGTTTAATCTACAAACTGCCGGCCATAGAACAGGAGGGCAACCATCACGAGCCGGAGACTCGGAGGCGCCGATTAGTTTTTCGACTCAGCGTCAGAGATGTGCGCGGCGGATTCCGCGTCTTCCGCGGGCTCCGTGACAGCAGCGCGGCCCTTGGCCTTTTTCTGACTCTTGGGGCATTTGTTCGCCTTGTGCCCCGCGCCGCCGCAGAACAAGCAAAGCTCGTTGTCGAAACGTCGTTGACGTTCTTCAGGAGTCAGCTTGCCGTTGGCGCCGAGGTGAGTGGAGTCTTTGGAGGCCGCGGGTGCGCGGGGAGCCGAGGACGAAGATTTCGAAGAGGAGGGAGCGGAGGATTTAGAGGACGGGGTGGACGCGGAGGACGATTTCGCAGGCGCGGATTTCTCGGAAGCGCGGGTGCTACGCGTACGCTCGGCCTCCCGCTCCCAGTGGCGCTGGTCAATGGCCTGCGCGAGGGAGCGGAGCCGCGGGAGCGAGCCCGGCTTCGGGTGATTCAGGAGTGCGTCCTTGATTCTGTCCGGGAGACCCTGGTAGTAACGGTGCTGGAGAGCCGCGGGGCCCCAGGACACCAACGCAGAGTGCTGTTGGAACAACACGTTATACTTACTGATACGCTGCCTGTCCCCCATCTTGAGCTGGTCCAATGCCGCTTCGGCCTCCGCGGTAGCGTCAAACGCACCAAAGTTCTCTTGGAGAACTTGAACGAAGGTCGAGTAGCTATGGAGCCACTCGGGGTCCGCGGCGTCATCAATCAGCTCGGGCTGAAAGTAGGCGAACGCGTTCCCCTTGAGGTACGAGCAGGCAAATGTCACCTTGTCTTCGTCCGAGGCGAGCGAGGGGGTGGCGGCGAAGTAGAGTTTGAGTTGGACGAGGAACGTGTTGAGTTTCAACGGGTCGGAACCGTCATAAGGGTCGGGGGTGCGAGGTTTGGGACGGGAGACGGAAGGAGCGGCGGGGGTAGCGGATAACTCACGATGATGAATGTCCTTGATCTCTCTGCTGAGCGCGGACAACGCGTTGAGGAAAGCGTGGTCCGTGGGGCGGAAGTGGTCCTCGGAGCCATTGTCGGAATCCCAGGGGCGCCGCGGTCCTGAGCCATGAGACGAGGGTTGCCGTTCGTCGTCCCCCCGTTCTGACGCGCGGTTGCTCGGCGGAGGCGAGGGCGCGCGGTTACTCGGCTGAGGCGAGGGTGCGCGCTCCTCCTCGTTCGAGGGAACCGAGCGTGACTGGATTGGCGAGAGGGGGTTGAACGGGTTGAACGGTGCAGCAGGTTCAGACTTGGGTGTTCTGGGGACTAGAGCGGATTGCGCGGGGACGCCCGAGGCGACCGTGGGGGAGCGAAAAGAGGGTATGGCGGACGAGGACACCGCGCGCGAACGCGGAGCTACGGGATCCTTACCCTTGTTCGCGTGGCTGCGCGCGTGAGCGGAGGAGATCAGCGGAGAGACGAGGGTGGCGGCGGCCTGTTGGCTCACGCGAGTGGTACGCGAGGAGCCTGCTTGGTTGCTGCCGGCCATGACGTTTGCAAGGACTTGCGGGGACGAGAGCAAGAGCTGGGTTGTGAGTTCGAATATACTGTTAAGAGCCACACTCGCGGGGGCTCGGACTACGCGGACCCGCGGGTGCGCGGTTCCTCGTAGAGACGCGGAGGGAAACGAGGGGAGCGAGTACGTACGGGCTTGGCTTCAGCTACTGGCTGCGCCTCCCACACTCTTGCGTGCCCTGGATTTCGGGGGGGGGTCCTACGCGGGTACCGAGGGTACGAGCGGAGGCGAGGAGAGAAGGGGAGAGGTTCCTCAAGGAGAGGCGAGGATGCGAGTGCGGAGAAGGAACTAATATTCGAACTAAGGTAACTGTAAGTACGGTACAGGAATATATACTGTGGAACACGCGGCGTCCGCGCGTTCGTGAAACAGCAATGAGTCCGGTAGTATTAGTACAGTGTGCTCGAGTATGTACATAGTCCATAATCCGAGAAGTCCGAGTAGCCGCGCATGCGCGCGGCCCGAGCCCTTAGCCGGAAATGCACGTGAACATGCCCCTAGTGGCCCCTAAGGGGCCCGCCGGATGCGCCTATAACAAGTAGATGGAGCACGCGTTGTAGAATGCGCGACCATCCTTGCGATTTCCGCCGAAGATCGGGGGAGAGGCGGGCTTCAAACGGGAACGCAGAGTGTTTTTGGATCGACTCAGGGCGTGCTGGGAGGCTTCAGTGCCCCTCGGCTCGGAGTCCGGAGTCGTTTTCAGAGTGATCGGACGGGGTGTTAAGAGGAGTTCTTCGATTCGGGCGAGTGTATCGTGGATGGAACTGATTTGGGTTTGGTGTTCGTACGTCTGAGCCCACAAGGTCTGCAAAGTCTCGGAGTCCGGTCCTGAGTCGGCTGGTCCGGATGGCGGGATCTGGCTGGAAGCGCCCGTCATTTTGGAGTCGTCAGGGGAGCGAGGGATGGAGTTCCTTGGGTCCTCAGAGGTGGGTGGGAGTAGCAGGAGAGCGTCCGGAATGTCCGCAAAACCGGAGAGACGTCGGGAACGAGTCCGGAGTGGTGCAGGACGTTTTCCGTAGGGCTCTGGTGCCAGGATGGGAGATCCTGTTCTGCTGTAAGGGCAACCTCAAGATGGCCGACAGCGCGAGCCTAGCAGAGGGAGAATCCAAAGAGAACAGGATAAGGATTCTCCATGCTAGGAAGCGAAGTATATACTGTAGTAGCGTGGGAGGAATGAAGGATAACTGTACAGTACACCAGCCACAAGTCCGAACGAATATCACAAGGTACGAGGGAGGCATGTGATAATGAAGTGAAGGGGAATGTACAGGAGTTGTACCAGCGACCTGGGGAAGTAAGGGCGAAGAGTAATGAAGTGGGTAAAGAGGATAGAGGTAGCCCGGACGAGCCCCGAGGTGTATAGACGAGTCCGAGCGAGTCCGAGCGAGTCCGAAGCGCGGGAAGACTTCGGAGTCACCGGACGTGGCTCGGATGCGAAAGGAGTGGGCGGAAGGGAAGCGGAAAGGAAAGGGAACGAAAGGGAATGAAAGGGATATAACTAAGAGTCCGTGGGATGAAGGAAAGAGAAAGGAACGAGGAGGAAGGGAGAGGGACAGGGGGAATAGGAGAAAATAGGAGTGTCCCCTTACAGGCCTCCATCGAAGGCCCTGCGCCTCCCATGCTTCTTTCTTAGAGTATGGGTGAGTGTAAACCCTGTGGTTTACTCCTGTCTCCTAACCCCTAGATAACGGTCACATGACATTGGTATTCATATATATACACGTGTCACGTCGTACTTTACTTACTTCTCTTTCCTCCTTTGTACTCTCACTTACACCCCAAATCATATCGTTTGATCTCGTTACTTTCCTCGAGTGTTTGCGTCTCTGGACACCTTCCACAAATCCTGGCACTTTCTGATCCGATATTTGTAGGGATTACCAGGGGTCCTACAGGACCAATTTTTAGTTTTAGTATTATTTTTAGTTTATTATTTCATTATATTCCTCAATATTTTAAGGCTACATTTAATATTAGTTTATTATCTAAAGCCACCTCTGCTGCTATGCCTCCAACCCAAACCTTCCTCTCCTCTGGTGCTAAGCCTCGGCTTATAAAAAGGCTGCTGCTCCAGAGGCACTTTCCTCTAAAATAGTAGCTTCAAATAGGTTTTTACGGTTGTACCCTTCAAAGCCTAAACTTCCTTTACCTAAAGCGACTCACGTGGTTGGTGTTTTTTTTTGTTTTAAAATCTGCATTTATATACCGCAACAAGTATGCTAAAGCTACTAAGACGTGGTGTGGGTTGAGTACAACAAATTAACACTGCACATGGTTGGTACGGGTTTGGTTGGGCAGGTTGGGGTTGGGCCATGTTTGGAGTAGTTCCCGAGGCGGGCATGAATGGTGGGCATGATAATGGTCAGTCTGGTAGTGTTGGACATAGAGGCATAGCGAAAGAAGTTTAAAGTCGTTCCAGGACTCAGGCGTGGATACACCCACTTCAAGCTCCTTTACCAAGGGAGCACCGACAGTGGCAGACACTGGGAAGTTTTCAGTCCCTCCAGGACTCAGAGGGCGTGAACTTCATTTAAGCTCCTTAAACAAGGAGCACCCTCTGGCAGGCGACCGTGTTGCCTTCCCTCGTTGTCGTAGTGCAAGAATGGCTGTAAAAGCCTGTGCGTGGGCTGACGACAAGCCTCAAGAACTGGCAGTCAACCGTGGGAAACCACAAGATGGTGATGGTTCGAGTTCAGGAGCGGCCTATACACACGTGGTTGGCGTCTCACTCAGACTCACGCCCGGCCGTGTACGGTTTTCTATCCCAATGAACTGGGTGCCCTCCAGAGATGGTAAGAGCTGGAGGCCTAAGTTGCCACACGTCCTCCCTCTTTGAATAACAAGCCGGATCTTAGAGTACCACAGAACTAATCAGACTTTCAAGTAAGTACCAGGACAGCCGAAGGTTAGCCTAACCCATCTTTTCAACACATGGTCCCCGCTAGTCCTTGTAAATCACCTCTTGTTTCAACCTGAGCATTCGCTCAGCGTACTATCTCTTGGTTTTCGCTCGATCCGCGCTCGTTAACCAGTGGCCATGTTTCTAGCAGCTTCTGTCGGAGTATCGCTATCGCTTGTTGCGAGATTCGAGACGGTTTCGGCGTCGACATATCGACAACTTCGCGAATAAATCCATCAACAGCCACTGGCCCACTTCGATCCTTCGAAGTGGGTAGTGGCATCCAATCTTCTTGCCACACTGGATTAACACCCAGGCACAGAAGAAGGACCTCGGCATACTTGAGCCAAAGGCTCTCTTGGCAGCTGGTGTCGGAGTGTTGAGTGAGTAAAGGTGACTTGAGTATCGAACGCAGGTCCCCCTCCATTGATATATCTACAGGCTTGAAATAGAGGTCCATGGCTTCGATCCTTCGCGCTTGCTCAAGATCTGACCAAATATGGTCCATTTGCTCATCGCCAGGCTTAAGGGAGGTTTCAGATGTATCAACACCATGGCCATACAAGGCAGATACTCACTCTAAACGATATAACCAGGGAGATAATATCCCCCGGAGGAGAGATAAAGGGGTCAACTTTGGGTGTTGCATTCTCGACAGGTGTTTCGGATGTCTGAGTCGATGATTCGCCTCCAGAAGGCGACCCAGCGGTCGGCTTTTTGCTTTTCGGAGGTTTCCAGGTGATTGCACTGGAAATAGCCCCGTCCAAGCCAAAAGGAATGTTGAAGTTGGTGTGAACTGAAACAAGAGCAAGCTGAATCGCAAGTCTTGAATGGAAACGTAGATTCTTATATATTGCAACGTTTGTCCAGAAGCCTGGCAGTCCTCGTGTAAATTCGCTCAGCTTTGGTAGCATGATGCTTCGGTCGGCTCCGGCGAGGTGGTGATATGCACGGTTGAAGGCATAGCTGAAAAGCGTCCCGTCGCAGACTTTCTTTGCGTTGTGTGAATGTATGCTGCGATCGAGAACGTGCAGACACTGTAACGCAAGGTTGGCCTCTGCGTCACGAATAAACACTTTTCCACTCCGCTTCTTGTTTTGCATATACTCAACGAATGATTGGTGAAACCTCGGTTTGTCGTTTTCGTCGATTGTGAATATAGCTTGGAGCCTCCTGAGCATTGTCTTTATTTCGGCGACCGGTATATCGATCAGACGCGCCAGGTCATCCAGCAAGAGTTGCTCTTTCAAAGAGACAATAGCGCCCACTATGGCCGAATATTGCTCTTTTACTCCTTGGTGTTCAAGGTCAAGAGAGTTGGAAAGGACCGTTTCGTATGTGTGATCGATTGCTGCGAGGTAAGTGTTGATTGTGTCAGATTTCTCGACAAGTTCGAGGATGCGTTTTGATGGATTTGTGGTCAATTTACTGTGTCGGATGTATCTGACCGCCGTCGCGGCCACGAGAAACAGACCGGCAGACATGTTCTTGAGACGGTGAAGTTCTTCAGCGCTTGCCGTCCAGTCATTGAAATCTTCGTGGAATTCGGGGGGAACGTTGACCTTCAGTTGGTCCGTCAGAAACGCCATGATGTCAGGATCGGACCTCGTAATGTGGACTTCTTTAACATGCAGCAGCGCTTGTGCATTTTGTACCAATACTGATAATTGCCTGCTTGGCCGAGATGTAAGCAAGACCTTCACGAAGGGCAGATCCTTGACGAGTTGGCATAAATTCTGCCAGACCAGATCGTTGTCCTCGCATTCGTCGAGGCCATCAACAACTATCAAGACAAGAGGAGGGGCTGGATTTTTGGCGTTCGGCCGGGCAAATGGTGCGAGAGGACCCGAAATGAGATACCGATATTGGACAGAAGGATCCTTAGTCAATGCATTCTTCGTTCCAGGGGATTTCAGTGCTTCGCTTACTGCGTCGGCGAACATTGGTTCATGCATGCATAGCTGGTACGCGAGCGTGTTTACGAAGTTGGTAGAGCGTTGCAAATCGGCTTCGTTCCGGGAGAAAAAGAATGATGCACCAAGGTTCAGAGCGAGATCCGCACGTTCCGCGATTGTTCGAGCAACGGTGGACTTCCCAAACCCAGGATGCCCAACGAGGAGATAAATAGACTTCTCGCTCGATGAACGTGCCCAGTCGAGAATCTCATCGCACAGCGCGGTCCTTGTACCCTTAAGGCATACCGCTACCCTTCCCGTTATTTTGAAATCGTCATAAGCAGCAGCGACGTGGGTAATTTTGTCAATGCGGTTCGCCTCCAATTGCAATGTTAGACAAGGTTGACGCATGGTTACATAAATGTAAATCCATCTCAACTCACCTGACCTTCGTTTTGAGTGAAGAGCCAGCTATCAATGGTGACATTAGACTAAGAGCGAGAACATCAACGTTGAGTAATATCACAGGGCAAATGATAATTATAGCCTTACCACGAACTCTGTCATCAGCCGTCCAACTTCATCAAATTCTTCTGTAATGCGTTCTGCATCTTGGCCGCTTTTGATGAATCTAAGCCAAGCAGACCTCTCCTCCCCTAGGTCGGAATCGACTACCCTCAGGAGTTCCCTTCAGATGGCGAAATCAGAAACGAAATGGCGATGGTCAATCTCAATGACTACCTATTCAGATTTTCAAGTGCCCGGGTTACTTCTGGCGGTATCGGTATCCTAGCATTGCCGATCCGACTAATCACTTGACTTATACGGTTACAATGCGATAGCAGGGAGCGGAGAGCGGTCGAATTAGATTTCATCTCCTGTACGTCCATATCACGTTATCAGCCAGCGACAAACCCCACACATAACGGTAGGACGCACATTGAGTTTGTCAATGACTTGAATGATAACATTGCATGCAAACCCCCCAGGGAGGCTGAAATCACTGAGCACTCCTTGTAGTACTCCAAGACCAATTTTCAAGGCAGGAAGAACCATGTCAGCGCGGCTTTGGGGCGGGTCGGGCTCGGCGGTGGTGGTAGCAGCCTGGATACTAAAGTCATGACCACCGATCGGTTGCGGACTATCTGCTTCAACAGGGATATTAGAAGATGAAGGATGCACTATTTGCAACGGCTGGCTCGGGTCTTTATTAGATACTGCGACTATGCTGCTAGTAACAGGGCGAACACCGGTGGAAGGTTCGACAGGCGCTGCAGCAGGGGATTCGTTGGGTTGAACGGGTCCTTCAAGGGCGCCCTCGGCTTGGTCTGTGTGGGGCACAGTCGTCGGTACAGATGTCGGGGCACCGACGCCGTCTGCATGAACGGCCGGTTCAAGAGCAATGCCGACTTGGTTCGTATAGGATGCCTACACAGTGCGTAATGGGCTCAGTATGTCTTCGGATGACGCTCCAATTTCTTACCTTTTCCGCAGGGCTTTTACGACTACGCTTGAATTTGCGTACTAGGGCGACGGGAGAAAAGCAGGAAGGCATGATCAAAGACAGAGTCGTTCAAACAGAGAAGGGAGACGGGAGATGTCGTCCCAACAGACCTATGTATCAACGTTAACCCAACGTGTTAGACGCATGCATATCAATGAAATCCTTCAGGAAATAGTGAGGCATTGGCGTTCTTGATGGAAGGTGGGTACCATATCAAAGGTCACTTGACACGCATTGCCACAGTGAGTTTTCTCAGTTGCTACTAGTACATGATTCGCAACGTACGACAATCTTGGCCAATCATAGCATACTAAACACCACATCCATATAACACAAGAGTTCTCCCGCCGAGGCTGGAGTTTGTGGTAAAGATATCGTTCATTAATCATTACCCAGTACTAATGATAGAGAAGTCCCTTACCTCGAGCATACATAGAATTGCTCATGAATTCATGGACACCCCGATATGTTGTAGTAGAAAGAACAAGCAAACAATCACGATCAAACAGTTTTCTGTAGGGCGTCCACAAAAGGAGCTGGGGGATCTAGCTACTCAAGTAAGGTAATGTACACCGATATGCTGTCCGACTGTAATCATGAAGAAAGTCGGACAGGGTCGTCACTTACGGCTAGATTCATTGAGGGCCTTGCTCGAAATCAAAGCGATGCTGAATACGCTAACCAGCTAGAATCAATACTGAGATTAAGACATATCATGGTAGTTTAAGGCACTGAAACAGGCTACATATACACGAGACTACGCTTTTGGCAGTCCATTGAATACATATACGACAATTGTGTGTGCGCGGAATGGTGGTAATGCATGTACAAATCGAAAACCCACTGAGACTGGTATCGAGTAAGCAAGGAAATGGATACAGCAATTCGACGGAAAGAGTCACAGAGATTAGTCAGACAAAATTGAGCAAACAAAAAGATTAGAGTATGGATGTGACAACGGCCGTGGGCCGGGTTGCAATGAGGTTTGGGCGTGGAACATTGAACGTTGGACGCTGAGTGGCTGCCAGGTGTTCTGGGTTATGCTAGACTTCTCCACATGCCTTCCTCCGGTATGTTATTACGGGCTTTCAGAATTTCCAGTGCGAGTTTCCTAGCGCGACCTTCTTCTGCGCCGGCGGGGTTACGCTCGTCCGAATCATCGGTATCGTCACTTCGATCTGCCGCAAAGTCCAGAGCACCTGGATCCCGCTTAGCGTAGTTCATCCGGCGGAGCGCGGCGCCAGAGTTGGTATTGGCATTGCCCTCTGTAAGGTTGTGTATCGCGGCCGTAGGCTGGTATGAGGCCAGGCTCAAGGCTTGTTTCGCCGGCCTAACGTGTTTAATAGCAACGGGCATCGAGCCTATGAAGGGATCTACACGAGCATGAGTGAGGATAGTGGAGTGATGGGAAATTGAACGTACCACTACGACCATTCATCCCAGACTCTTCAACGGAGTCCTCGTCTTCTTCGGGAATATCGTCGACCTTGTCATCGGCGTGCATGCGGTTGACGAATGACTTCCAAGCTCTGCCATCGCGCCTCCAAGCGCCTCGATGACTTGGCATATCGGCGGCCAGTAATGATAATATCTCTGCTTCGCGCGGAGTGGGAGGCTCCTCTGGCGGAGGCGGCGCAGCCTTAGGTTTGCTAACCCGAGGGGGTGGCGAAAGCATGGCGGCCTGGGACGACGAAGAATCGACACCCTGATGGTAACTTCTTAATGGGGGGCGAACGCTTGATGGTGCAGGTAATGACGCGGGTCTGAGCCCAGCGAACGCCTCGGGTAGACCACCGAGACGAAGGTTGGCTTGACGTGCTGTACGATGTCGGTTGGATCGGGACGGTGCTGGCTGCTCGATCAGCGGCAGGACGGGTCTCGACTCCTCCGAATCCGAAGCCTGACTGCCTTCTTCCAATTCAAAGACCATATCTAGTGATGTCGGACAAAGTGTTGCAGCCCATGGATTGACGGTCAGATGACTGCAATCAATGCGCAGACGTTACTAACCTGAATCTTGGTCCTTTCGAGCACGGGCACGAGCCCGCTCTTCTTCACTCTCTGCCTTCACATCGGTTTTTATTGTCACCACGGCTGGCTGCACATCAAACGTAACTTTCCTCTCCTTGCGCTTTCCTTTATCCTGGCCATGTGTCTCATCAGTGACACCTTTCCCCGCTTCCCCTTCCTGATCGGCAGAAGGCTTGTCGCGTGTTGCGATGGCAGGTGCGAGCTGTGACGAGGACTTTGATTCATTCTTGACACGTTCCTGTTGCTGCTTCTTGCGGGCCATCTCTTCCTCCAGGTTTAAGAAAAAGCGGTAGCTAGCGGCCGTGTTGATGTCGTCATTAGTGTTCCGAGGAAATTGCAGAACGTTACTGCCGTTGAGGGCTTGCGGATTCGCAACGAAAATCGAAGCGGGAGGAGGGTTCGCTACGACGCTCTGTGATATTGACTCGTTCTTGTTTTCCTCAAGTGCGCGTGGATGGTGGAACGTAGAGGTGGCAAGAGACGCAGATAACGAGGATATTCGTCTAGTCGCTGTAGCGGACATGGGTCGCGTCGGAGGTATCGGCGATGGTACGAAATCGCGTATTGTTGTGCTCGCTTGTGGGTGCGTAGATGCTTCCTTGCCGCTATTGTGTCGGACCGGCGTATGGGGCGCGTCAGCTACGTGACGGAGTTCGCTGGAGCCTATCTGATACGTTTTCCACAGACATCCAACCTGCTCCTTCAGAACTGACTCTGCGTGATCCAGCTCCGCCACTTTATTCCGAATGAACTCGGCAATAGATTCCTCCGCCTGGGCGCGTAACTTGATGACCTGGGCGGACGCCACTGCCGACAGATGGGTAAATACGGGATGCGAAGGTGAGAATGGCGGTGGTGGGAACAGCGGGCTGCGTTCGGGTAAGTGCTCCTTTGGTAGCTGTGGAGATGGTGTCGTAACCGGCGTCAAACGCTCTGCGGCGGCCTGGGGTGATGGTGGGAGCGCCGTCGGGGACGGTAAGACGACAGAGAAAAGGGTCGAATAGTCGGGCGTGGATTCCGCTCGATGTATGGACTCGCCAGTCTAACACAAAGAATTGGGTAAGTCCACCGCTCAGAGTTGACCCCCCGTTAGGGGTCGACACGGAGTGCACTCGTCTGGTCTGAGCGTACGCAAAAGTGCCCTCGCCATGCCGACCTGCGCCTATGGGGATCCCCGCGAACGCAAAATGGTCCTCACCAGACACTCCTTTTGTACTTCGATCCAACCGCTCAGGCTTTTCATGACTTCTTGTTCTATCCATCCTTCGGGCGCCACGTTCGGCGCATCTTTGTCGGCTTCGCTCGGCCTATTCTGGTAGATACGGTAGACGTAGGCCTTGCATATGAGGCACATCAGCGAAATATATCGTGGCGATCTCGACGATTCATTTGAGACTGGCCCCCGCGACCTGACTCTCGATGTGAGCTGGGTGTGAGCCTGGCGTTTTCAGAGACCATCAGCACGTCGAATCAGGGCATACGCATAGCGAAAGCCCACAATAGTTATGCCCTTGTCTCCAACGTAGACTCTCTCCCAGTTGGAATCAACTGGCCATTCGGTTGGTGAAGGAGGGGCCGCGGGCTGTTCGCGGATGCGCATATTCAGACATTTGCATGCAAATTGGCGGCCATTGTCGTGCATGCTGGCGACCGAGGAGACAACAGCGTCGACTCGGTTCTGGCGTCAAAATGAAGTTGAAGGAGATGGTAAAGGAAGGAATGGATGCGGGCAAAACGGACAAACGGATCCGACCTCCCGCGCTTAACGCTCGACCCTGAACTTGTACAGATCCATAATCGCCGTCAGCACAAAGCAATTCAGGCCATCGATTCGAACAATTGCTATTAGTGCTACAAAAGGGCAACAATATCTTCAAATTAATTGTAAAGTGAAATGAGTCAAAGGCCGTGATTGCTGGAACGGAACTATCCGTCGCGCCAGAGGTACAGTACTCCCGTTCACTGATCTTGCTTTGACTCCTTACTTCCGCCAACGGCGACGGCGACGGCGACGATGCGTCTCCAGGTCAGGTGCAAGTGCAGAACGGAAACATTATTCCGTTCTGCAGGAGTTCCGAGTCACGGGATAGTTGACGAAGTTGCAGACTCTGCCACCTCTCCATCGACTACCTCTGTGTTTCGGTAGAACTCGAACCTTCGCATCTTTCTTGTAATGAACTGATGGTTTTCTGACTTACATACAAACCCATGTCGTGTCGCGAAAGTCATATTCCTTGAGAGAAGATCATGCTAAAATGCCAAAGTTCAAGTGAACGTGGCTAGACACGAGCATATGCTGGACGGCACGGCTTGGTAATACAATTTAAGTTGAGTAGATTGTTACCTACAAGCAAAGTCATTTGCTTAGTTATCGCGAATAGATTCGAATGATTGATATTGTGTCGTGTAACTTGAAATTGATGTAGAGCAGTACATTAAGCTTGTCTAATACACATCTACTCCAAGGAGGTGAGTCCAAACCCGCGATGGCTGGAGCACCGATCCACGAGACTAACCACAAGAGAGATCAGCGGTACAGCGAGGAGTTGTGTGCCAATCACCGATCTTTCTTTGTCTCCTTGCTTCCGTCTATGGCAGCGATGGCATCTTCAGGCAGCACCTGACCATACTCGTTGACTCGCTTCGGGTCTATCCGGTAGATCCAGCGCTAAGAGGGGGGCAATGTGAGTCACAAGCAGAGCACCAGGTCACTTTTTGCGACTCACCTGGTACAAGAAGACGAGGAAGACGACGTCATCTCGGAAACACGCTAGGCGGTGCAGGAACGGCATCTTGATGCAGAACCTAGGTATGTACGGCGGAAATCAGGTTAGTTGCGCCGGACGCCCGACTCGGGAACGATGGCACGCACGCAAATAGATCGTCTACGACGGTAGATAGCGATTTGTATATCATGGCCTTCATGGGCATGTGCGCTACGCTCTGTGGTCAAAGGAGGGGCCGTCAATTATCCACAATAATCGCTATTGAGCGAGGTGCTGACCTTGAGTTTATAATTGATGATGAGCTGCGGCACGAGTTGTGCCTGCAGACGACTAAGTCAGTCTTTGTGCCCAGTGCGGACAGTAGGGAGACTCACGAAGCCAAACATGTAGACATATGAGGTAAGGGTCGAGATCACGAAACTGTACCATCCTCGATGTGTCTCGTACATCAGAGAATAGCCCGTGTACGCCGCCAGGGTTGGTACAGCTGCGTACGACACATACTGGAAGGCCAGCTTATCGTATCTGCAATTCAGATAATTTAGGAGACCGGATTGGCCGGAAGGTAGAGGAAGACGCACTCTTGTGTCTTCTTCTCGTCTTCGGTCAAGACATGCTTATCTAGAGCCTCGTGTCAGTATATATCATGGATGAAAGGGGTAGGTGAGCAGACCTTGGATGTCTAGTTTATATGGCAACATAGAACCAGCAGGGGCTGGAATGACTGAAATATCGACAGCTTTGGTTATCTAACCGCATGCGGCCGCTTAGATTATTTTGAACTAGGACGGTGGAAGTGAGTCACCTTCCATGCTTCAATGAGCACTCCCATTCCGGAGCCCATTAGAATCATCCAGCTCGTATTCTCGTTGTTGTCGATCAAGTACAACAAAATGATCAGTTGAACGAAGACATTCGTTATGATCTACGGGAAGGATAGTCAGCCGTGCGCAGAGACAGAGCTTGCTCGGATGGGGAAATATCTCACTGTTCTGTAATTGGGTTAGGACGCTGAGAACATTACGTAGAAGTGACGCACCTAAGGGAGACCCCAACCATTTCCTTCTTTTGCCTCCAATGCGAAACATCGGACTTGAATGCTAACATCTCAAAGCTACGGAAGATTAGAGCGTAAACTCCTCGTGGGCTAGATCACTTACACAACATGTAGGATACTAACCGCCGCCGTCAGGCCCAAGAACCACGGATTCGTCTCGAGCAGCATCCGTTTGATTTCGTCCAACTCGGCACCGGCACTAGCTCCCTGCTGCTTGGCCGCCTCATTGAAGCCGTGCGTCATCGAGGCAAACATTTGGAACTTCATGTACGACATAGGCTGGAAGGTGATTTGCAGCGGTAGGTTCGGCGTGCTGGTGTTGACCTCTACCATGTGTGACCGGAGGTGCCAGAATTCGTTGGGGAATACAATGGGCTTGTAGAAGCCTTTGGTACCCGTCTCATCACGCAGGTCCGGGATGGTGTGGATATCTGGATATTATTTATTGTTCAGCGCGCAATAGAACGATGGAACGGACAGTTACGCACGTTCGCGGATTGGCGGAGGGAGTTGACCAATAGGCACTACGGGCGCATCGGATATGAGGGCCAGTGTCAGGTTCTACCGCCAACGCTGACTCAGTGGCCTTCGATGATGAAGTCGGGAGAAAGGACGTACCTTATGCCAGTGCGGAACAATTATGTCCTGTTCAACTTCTTCGAGCTCTTCATCCCCCTTGTCTCCAGAGATGAGGTTCTTCGTTTTGCGGACTTTGACGCGCGGGAGGTACGGAGTCAAGACTGGAGATGTTTAACGGTGCAGTCGATAATGGAAGAACGCGAACTCACGTTTTCTAACGTGATGTATGTTGTCCGCGTTGAACGAGGGGTGCCGGGGGTCAGGGTCAGTATGATCCTTCGTCAAGAATACGTCCGCCCATAGTGTACCGTTGTGCAACACCCGCTACAGTGCGTCGTCAGCTGCCTACGTCTGTCAAAAGCCATAATCGGCTCACCTCGGGGAACTTAATATCAAATTCCTCGACTCTAGCATCGTTCCAGTCGCCCCAAGTGATATTCTTCCATACGAAATTCGGAAGACCTTCGTCGTCATCCTTTCTATACCCTGAAGTCCACAGCCGCGAGAACACGTCGCCATAAGGCGCGGTCGACAGGTATACGTGCATATCGAGGGGGATTCCCAAAGGCCACGCAGATATTGCTTGGACGGCTGGAAGACTCCGTGGATCAACAGGTGCCGCATCTTTCGTCGGGCTGCCCCCAGGAGGACTGACGGGCTTTTTGCCGGAGAAGTAGTTCGTGGCTACAGGAATATGAGTTTATCCGCACTTAACGCTACAAGCCTAGAACGCACCAATCTGCGTGATCATCCACACTATGAACACTTGCTGTTTGCCTCCATGTCAGTTTGCTTCGAAGTTCGGGATAAGGAATTGCTCGTACCTGCGCGACATTGAAGAGTTTTCTGTACGTAGACTCTTCGGGGGCAGCGTTCTGCGGCTGAGCTGCAGCAGGCGCTGCATTACCAGCAGAGGACATTTTCCGGGATGGGCGGTCGAGGGTAGTCGCCGTGAAGAAATGAAGAATCTCAAATCGAAATGGCGTACAAGCGTGAGGATGAGCACGTGCTAGCGTCGGCGTATTACGCATGCGGCGGGGGCCAAAAGTGGAAATCGGGGCGCGGGCGCTCGATCACTCTACTCCGTCTCCGGATTTGAGGGCCGATCGGCAATATTGTCCCACAGCCGGTTGAACTTGTGATGCATTTCTCAAATCCTGTTAGGTTCTCAGCGATACGCCTGGGGCATATCACAAGGCACCAGTCCACCATCCTCTCGTCGCTCCGAAGAATGGCAAGCTCACAAGCTTCAGCAGTAAGCCATTCAACTTTACGAAGTACTCGTTCAATAACTTATCCTTGCTCTCATGCGCGTAGTTTGGTCTGAAAGACGCTTCGTTGATCAAGAATCAAGGGTTCATCAACGGGCAATGGATTGACGCCAAGAGCGGCGCCACGATCTCTGTCAATAGTGAGTACTGAACTCACCCGCGGGCAAGTACTCCACAAAGCTCACCGCCCATGCACGGTGGTCAGACCCCGCTACGAATGAGGAAATCGGCACCGTACCTGAGATGGGTCTAGAGGAGACGAAAGAGGCTATCGACGCTGCGTCGGTTGCCTTCCAGACATGGGGAAAGACGACCGCGAAGGTGAGCAACCGATTTGTACCGGCCAATGTAGCCAATGACTGATAGGAGAGCAGTACCGACACGATCTCATGATAAAATTATTTCATTTACTGCAAGAGCACCATGATGATCTGTCAAGGATGATTGTACGTTGCAGACACGCGCTGCCGAAGGCCATCCTAACATTGGTTGCTGTATAGACCATCGAGAACGGAAAGCCATTAGCTGAAGGAAAGGTAGCCCAACCACCGTTCCCTCATGACACCGCCCTCACGGCTTCCACAGGGCGAAATGACATATAGCGCGTCGTTCATTGAGGCAAGCTCTACTACACTCTCGGCGATCGGGTTATGCTTACCTCATACACTATAGTGGTTTGGTCGGTCCAAGAATCCATTTCATACAATGTTCCCTAACGCATCGTACAGCGGAGGAGGCCGTTAGGACCTATGGGGGTACATTCTCACCGTTGAACCCATGACTATCTGATAACAATACTTTTCCGACAGAACACCTACCGTGCGCTCTACCAGGCGTTCGCAATGTCGTCATCAAGCAGCCAATAGGTACGTATCTGCGCCTACCTTCCCCATACCCCATCACGCGGCCCAATCTGACCTTGCCTTCCTTGGACAGGTGTTGTGTGAGTATCCTCACTGCTATAATTAATTATCGACGGACACCGTCTCAAACCCATGCCGGTGCACACAGGTCTATTTTGACACCATGGAACTTCCCATCTGCTATGATTACCCGCAAACTGGGGGCTGCGCTCGCAGCTGGTTGCACGGCTGTCATAAAACCTCCTCCAGAAACCCCTTTCTCCGCTTTGGCCCTCGTCGAGGTGTGTGTACAATCACCAATGCATATTAATATCTGACGGTGTTTTAGCTCGCAAAACGTGCCGGTATCCCAGACGGTGTGATCAATGTCGTCACAACCCAGAAGAATGTCATCGAAGTTGGGAAAGAGATGTGTGAAAATAAGCTAGTCCGCAAGGTGACGTTCACTGGGTCCACACCCGTGGCTAAACTTCTCTACGGCATGGCGGCGTCCACCCTTAAGAAGTAAGTACACGATACTGGGTTCAGGGCCTTGTTCTCTGGCTTCGCGGCTGTTTGCTTTTCTTCAGCGGTGCACTGATGATGTTATATTGTTAGGGTGTCACTAGAAGCTGGTGGTAACGCTCCATTCATTGTATTCGACGATGCGAATATGGATGATGCCGTCGAGGGCGAGTCAGTTTTAGTAATCGCTATGTCTATCTATTTATCCCCCGTTTTCCTTAGGTGCTGCCATCTGCAAATTCCGTGGAAGTGGGCAGACTTGCGTCTGTGCTAACAGAATTTACGTGCAGGCATCAATTTATGACGAGTTCGCTGCAAGGCTCGCAGATAAAGTTGCGAAATTCAAAGTGGGGAATGGATTAGATTCCACAACGTAAGTGCTCAACCCCATTCATCATCTATCCTACAATCACAGTCTAACTCGAGGAATTTCTACGCCGATGTATAGGACTCACGGGCCCCTCATCCACTCTCGCGCAGTCGAAAAAGTCACCAGACACGTTGACGACGCCGTAGCATCGGGCGCCCAAGTCCTCGTCGGCGGGAAACCCATTCCAGACACTTCCTTCTTCCTCCCCACCCTCCTCTCCGATGTCCCCACCACCGCCCTCGTCAACCAAGAAGAAACCTTCGGGCCCGTAGCTGCGCTCATCAAGTTCACCACAGAGGACGAAGTCGTGAAACTTGCTAATTCTGTGGACGTAGGCCTTGCGGGGTACTTCTACTCGAGGGACGTCGGGAGGGTGTGGCGTGTCGCTGAGAAGTTGGAGGTTGGGATGGTGGGTTGCAATACGGGGCTGATTTCCCAGGCTATCATTCCGTTTGGAGGCGTCAAGGAGAGTGGGCTTGGGCGTGAGGGTGGCCACGGGATTACGGAGTATATGAACGACAAGCTCATCGTGTTTGGAGGACTTGGGGCGTAAGATAAAAAAGTGTCTCAACTGTAACAATATGTGTATACGGACAGCTGTTCCCAAACGCGCCATGCGACATCACTCCTCAGCCGAAGCATAGTGTAACCCACTTAAAGAGTTTCTCAATTGGACTTGGATAAAAACATGGGTTGTAATTCTATAAACTCCGGTATGAAACTACGAGGAAGTGTGGTATAGGTTCAATTGCAAAAGTCGTAATATACATGATCGTGAATGGAGCGACGATGTGGGTCGCACGAGGATACGAGGGAGGCTAGAGCTATGACAAGGATGTGGAATGCAATGGATAAGAAAGAACAGAGGATATATATATATATAACGATGGTCGATAATTGCAGGAATGTAGCGAATAAATAAGGAAAAGGATCAGTATGGGAGTGAATTATCAGTCACTGCGGATGGATGGGAGAAATACGGTGCTTTAAATGTAGGGATATAAGAGCAGTGAAGTGTCGTGCGAGGGGATGTATGTGTTTTGCGAAAGAAGCAGGAGGCTATAGATAAACAAATGAGCAAAACAACAGCAGTCCGACGAGCAATACACATGAGCCGGCTGAGACCTGATGCAATCAAGAAATAAACAGACGAAGTAGAACAGGAGATGGTGATAGAAGGACATGTAGTGTGCGCGATGTGATGCGGGAGACTTGTTACATATGTTATTGCGACGATCTGGGTTGCGATTGAGAGTTGAGAGATGAATGTTGTTGAATAGAAGATGGATGGAGAGAGGAGAATGCGGAGCCCATTTAGCATTACTGGCTTCATGGGGGACTGGAACCATGGTGTGAATATGATGGGTCAGGCTCAGGTACCCCGGAATCCGAGTCGAATGATGAAGGACTTGGTAAGCCGAAGGGAGAGAAGGAGGAAGCGTAGCCCTGGAGGTTGGGCTGGCTACCTCTAGAGAGGATATTAGGCACAGAGCTGGACGAGCCAAAATTTACTGTCGGAGGGACTGGTGACACGAAGCGGGGAGGCGGCGAGGTCATGTAGTTGCCTTGTGCAGGAGGTGGATTGGTGTCGCGGCGGAGGATTGTTGGTCTCACTTGGTCGTCAAACCTGTTAGAAAAAACGTCCGAACTGTATGGACTAGATTGCTGGATAGAAGCAGCTTGTAGTTGCTGCTGCTGCATAGTCGGTCCATTGCTACCGGCACTTGTGGGCGTACGAACTCCGAGCGGATTCTTGCTATAGGATAGTCGAATGCCGCCTTTGACTAAGCCGTTCAGGGTATGCCCATAAAGTTCCTGAAGAGCTTTGGTGGCGTATGAAACATCGTCGAACTAATGGGTAACGTTAAATCTGACCAACAGAGCTTTCAAGGGATGAGCATACCTCAACAAAGCACATAGGTCCATTACCCTTTTGGCGGAAGCACATTTTACGGTATCCAAGTTGAGCCTTGAAAAGCTCGCGCAACCTGTCTTCCAGGCAGTCTTGGGGCTGACCTGGAGGGGATAGAGAATTTGGCAGATTCCCGACGTAGAGGGTGTTAATGGGAGGATTCTGGTCTACACCATTGCGGCCGCTCCCGCCAGAACTGGTGCCGGAAGAGGGTGACGGCAATTGAGGCGACGTGTTTCCGTTATTGATATTGACGGCGAGGTCACCCACTGCTCTCGCCATGTCCGCATCAATGTTATCACCATTTCGAAGAGGGCCGCCGATGACACCATGCATGTGTGTTACACCATATTGAACGGGACCGATGACACTTGACGAGGAGCTCGAACTGGACTGGGAGTGCTGGCGCCCTTGATCCTGCCCGCTAACTGACGGAGAGAAGGAACGAGCGGGTTCAGAATTGGAGTTCGCTGAGCTTGAGGTGAGGTGGGGGGAGGATGAGCGCTGCGACGACGTAGATATCGGCAGAGGTGCAGTTTTGACAACTTGTTCCCAAGGCGGCATGCCATCATCGCTCAGAGCTGGGAAGGCTCGGTCTACGTATCCATTAGACGTGACAGCTCCGTTCAAGCCCTCACGCTCTGCGTTGAGAAGGGAATTGGTGCCATTGAGTTGGGACCCTTGCCTCGACATCGCCATAGCGGGGACGGAGTGGAAGGCATCGTAGGCAGCGCTATTCCCTACGCGAAGTTTGTTACGACGACGCTGACCCTCTTCTTCTTCAGCCCTCTCTCGTGCACCACGAGTGGAAGAAAGGCCCATGGCGTTGAGGATGCCAGCTTCACGCTCGCGCCTCCTGTCTTCTTCATCCCTCTCCCTCCGTCCTTGCACAGAATTAGGATCGGCGAGCTGATCACGCCATCGACCATTGTAGGAGATACCCATGGCACCAAGCATACCCATCTCGCGATCACGGTTACTGAGCTCCGCGCCATTCACGTATCCAAGAGTTTCGCCCAGCCCGGCGACGAGGCCTTGCTGAAGAGAACCCATGCTAGCAAGAGCTCCTCCAACCATGTCGGAGGCACCCGCGCCTGCAAGGCCGGTCACTGGGCCAACGCCCCTCTTCGTGTGTAGATTCTTCCTCGCCATTTCAGCTTTGAGGACGGCGCCTTTCTCCATGTCAACGCGTTTGCCTTGCAACACATCACGGGCTGCTAGTGCCTCCTCTCGAGTCCTGAACTTAGCAAATCCGATGATTTGCTTGCGAGGGATACCCAAGCCGTTTTGACCTAGGAATTGACCTGAGGGGCCTTCGTCGCCAGATGTATTTGGACCCCAAGACGAGAGCATGCCGTCGCGACCGTTGTCTACGACCACACCACCCTGATTGACGGTGACTAGGTTGTACGGATCGTTGGGTCCCATATACCCGTTACTGTAGGCCGCACCCGTTCGACCACTCAAGGCAGACGTGCCGTAAGCATGGAAATCCTTGTTGCCGTTGGGTATCTTCAGAGTTGCAGCTTCGAATCCTGGGGAGAAAGTGAACATATTCTGAAATTCGCGTTCCTGGGTACAACGTTAATACCTATGTTTGTGTTGATTACGTAACAAACTTACCTGCATGTCGTCGGGAAATCCTACAACAAAAATTGTGGATATCTCTTCATGGGATGCTTCGTTACGGGTAGCCCCCGCTCCCAGTAAACTGATGCCGTTACTAGTCAACATAGCATGGGGAGCGCTGGCACTAGAGCCGTTGATAGATCCAGTGGGCAGTGCCGTTGCTACATGAGGCCCGTAAGGCGTTTGCGAGGAAAGCTGGACGTTGTTGTATGTGGTGGGTTGTACAGCGTAGCCATTGGAATGCACAAGGGCTTTACCATTCGTTTGGTAAGGCCCGAGACCGGAGCTGACTGCACCATTTCCATAGGCATCAATTCCAAACGACTTATGACTCGAGCCCACCAGACCTGATTGAGATGCAGCGAAATCATGACTGGCTCGTGCATCGAAAGGTTGCATGTGGGGTTGGGTGGGCGACGTCATCTGGGGCGAGAAAACGTCAGACGCCGATGGTGAATAATACGAAGTCGGACCCTCCCGAGCTGATATGGAAGGTGGAAGGATGGACGAAGCTGTAAGTGTTCGAGAGCGACCGTTGGTGCCATACTGATAGGGAGGTGACCTAAACGGTCCGTTTGACATGGGAGGAAAGCCATTTATTTTGGCGGAGTGGTGTTGCCTCTGTTCGACATCGGAGGAGTAATCCGCGCCAGCGCTGTACAGTTGGTTTTGTTGAGAATGTAGATCGTATAGGGACGCTTGCTGGGATTGGATGGGATGGTGGAGATGCATGTGGCTATTAATGTTGTTGTCGGAGGGAGATTCCGGCCTGAGCAAAGATTGTTGTTGGGATTGCATGGCGATGTGGTAAGGTACAGAAGGGGAGTCGGAGGAGTTGGAATGGGCTGTCGAATGGGATTGGTGTTGCGCGTGTTCGGTATCAACGACAGAGTTCATTGGCTCAGCGTCAGCTGTAGCGTCGAGCGAATCTAAGAGGGATTTGTTTATGTAGTCCTCGTCCACAAGACGAGGGTCAGGGTGTGTTGAAGAGGCCAGGTTGGGCAAAGGTGAGTCGAGTGGAAGGATCTGGGGGTACTGGCAGGAGATGTTGAAATCAGACTACTGACATCAACAAATTGAGCGCAGCAGCGGCGCAACGAATGTGAAAATGAGCGAGAGAACGATGGACGAGAGCACTGGAGAGCCGGTGTCGGGGGCTGTGGTCAACGGCGAGCAGAACGTCGGGAAACGGACGGTGCTGGCTGCGCGACGCGTGGGACGGATGCGGTTCCTTCGGATTAAATTCACAGGAGAATGTATTTAACGGCGTAGAGGATAGGCAGCAATGGGTAGAGGGTGCGGGTGTGGTTGCTCGTTGTCGAGAACGGCGAGGAAAGGGGTGCGTGGAACGTTGTCGGTGTCGGGGAAAGGGGGAGTTGCGATCGAGAGGATATAAGTGTGATGGGGTGAAGAGAAGCGGGCGGGGCCGATAAACAAAAAGTCACAGATGTCTCAATCCATAAACATTCCCGCGCACAGACCACTCAACAACATCAAACCCTAACCTCAAACCTTATTTGCTTACGTTATCTGCCATTGTCACTGTCGCCGTCAATGCTCGCCTCGACGAAGGCCTGCAGCACAATGGACAAAGCGACGGACACACCTATTATGCCTTCCATTGTGCCCACGACTACTCTCTGTAGCACTAGCTTCCCTTTATCCTATTTGCTGTACTCCATTTTGCGGTGTGCAAACAAGCACTGCGTACTAGTAGTATTTGCATGCGGACGGCCGTGCTGTGAGAGCGGTGCTCGTCGAGCGAAATGAAGAAGGGATTCGGGTGAAGGGCAAGAACGAGGATATGGTCAAGCCGTAGCTCTTTTCACGTCAAAGGCTCGTGAGGGCGACCTTGTTCTCCCTTCACACACTTCACAATCCGCCTGTCCCCACAACAAGCCCAAGGTCGTTGTAGTTCCTTTTTCGTCGTCAAGTAGCTTTCACAATTGGAGGGCGCAATTGTCTGGGAGACATCAGTCGAATGGTCAGAACTGAAGAAGTGTAAACGGTACAGACCGGCTGCGCTTAAGGATTGCATGGAAGCCCACGAATTCTGCACCAAATTTTGCATCGTGCAATTAGTGCATGCGAGAACAGTGCTGCGACGCCAAATGGCTCTTATGATTTGTGACAGGACCCATGGACTTTTGGAGCTAATAAACTGCACGCTGCGGTCTTCGGCCGCTTCTGCCAGCCACGGCGCCGAGCAGGCTTGCTGTTGATATATTGATTGGCATGCCGAGCCTCGAGCTCGGTTGATATCATATGGTGAGTCGGTAGCTGGTATGTAGCTGAAAAGAGAGCTGCCTCGACATATTGCGTTTGATGCTGGTCTTAAATAATCGCACCATGCTGCTACACGTTGTCAATCGATAACGGTGCAGGGGAGTTCCAGTGACCTCCTCCCGGGCCTGTCGAGCTTGTCTATTACATAAACTGCGTGTACTGTTCAAATCATCGCAGGACGGTATCCGACCTGACTTAACATTTGGACCACTAGCCCATTGATACCAGAGGCTCCCAGAAGCGATGTCTGTGGAAGGTAAGATGGTCTAGAATCCGATACCAATCCTCGGTACCCCACACAAACTCCTTAATGTTCTCATGATTCCCCCCACGCATCGTCATAACTCATCGAAGTTATTGGCCTGCGGTAACCTAACCCCCAGAATCGACATTGATATCCCCGCGCGAAGGAATTCCCGGTAGCCGCATTCAAGTGGTGGTATTACTTCTTTGAAGTCCGAAGGCTAGATTCAAGAGGCGTTGGTTTTTTGTAACGGTGGGAGGTTGAGGTTTGATAGTCCCAAAAACTATGAGAAGCGCAAAGTGGAATATCGCTCCCTGCCGAGAAGATGGTCCAGTGTGAGGATCCCCCTCCACGGAACCCCGCGTTGACGACTTGCATGCCTAAAGAGCCACGAGGCATTCCGAGTCGGTACGTATTCGTACTGCGCGGCGCGACAAAAGCAGCTCGAGAAGTTGGTTATGACATTTGA
Organism: Sanguinoderma rugosum; assembly: GCA_017499575.1. Lineage (NCBI taxonomy): Eukaryota > Fungi > Basidiomycota > Agaricomycetes > Polyporales > Polyporaceae > Sanguinoderma > Sanguinoderma rugosum. The sequence goes on along the minus strand of VTPW01000003.1, from coordinate 1,037,323 downwards.
ATACACTCGAGGATTGAAGGTAATTGAGCGCATAACAAGGAAAGAGAATGTGTGCGTAGCTTACAAGATGCGATCTAATGTGACTGTCCCTATTATGATAAGATATAATGAGTTCAAAACAAAAAAATCCAAGTCTTAACCAGTCCGGCACCCAAGAGATAGAGGACTCCAAAGCTATAGCGTACCCTAAATGGAGAAGCGATCAGAATACAACAAGAACCGTAGATATATGCAATCAACTGACCCACAAAATGCATCAATCCTCCCAAAGCCTGGGCTACCACCGTCAACTAGCCTGCCAGTGTTGTTGTTGTGTGCTATTCCCTCCCCCTACAGGCCAATTCCTCTCCCAATCGAACCTGAATCCCTGGTCCCATGCCACGCATATTCCACTGAATATGACACACAGAACGACCGTCCATAACACCGCACCAATAAACCGCCACCGAGTTCTCGAATCGGCTCGTGAAAGGGAATACGGCGAATGGGGGTCATAGTACGGAATCAACAGGGGTTGCGATTGCTGCAACGGTGTTGGCCCGAAGAGTTGTACTTGTCTCTGCGAGGGCGAAATAGGCCGGCTTCCGTTAACGGGGGAAGGGGGTGTCACGACTATCGTGCTGGGGGGACCTCCCGGAGGCGCAGAGGAAGATGCTCCCTGGTTGCCCGACTCGTCCATTAGTGTGTATGGCGGCGGCGAATCATCAGGCTTGGGTGGGTTCTCTATATCGTGCATAACAACAATGTTTGGGTCACTAGACGGAAAACGTGGTGAACCGCTGCGATTGCTGCCCCATTGCGAGCATGCTGCGATAACAAACTCGGACATCTCCGGTACTTTCCCATGACCTTATCGCACTTACTTCCAAGTGCCACAGAAGAGGACAAGGGACAGAGGGCGATGGTAAATGAAACCTTCCTGGAGGGCATGAATAGGTATTATCTGACTCTATTTATCACGCAAAGTATATCGCGGTCTCATGATGCGGATAATTAGTTTCACCAGCGTTTATACTATCCCGAAGCTGTCTCATGACACACTGACGTTGATATCGATGGGCAAGAATGAAGATCATCAATGATTCTATCGGGGGCGAGAATTCAAAAGCCTCCCTTCAAGGAGATCCTACACCGTCGACGAATCTGATAGGGGCACGAGGAGTATCACAAACTCGCGCAATATGCCAATTGAACTTGTGACGCTGAAGAACCATCTATCCACGGGTGCATTGGAACGTGTAGCTGCAGTTGACTCGACTTAATGCATTCACTGGCCTCGTGGTCACGCGGGTATGGAAAACAAGAGGGAGTATTGACCCCATAGCTTCTTAGCTATGAAATGAACGAGTACTATATGTACCGCGACAATTGGCATAGTTAATGTCCCTTCTATTGCGCACATCCTACCAATAGGTAGGGCATCGCTTCCATGTAGGCGTGACCAGAGCCAAGACAATCCCCCAGCAAAGACCCTGAAGCTCCGCGAACCGACTAACTCCTCGGCTCCGAGTGACCTGGGATAATGTGGAGTCGCCGTATGACATTCTCCGTGCGGCGTTCACACGGAAGATTAGATTCGTGCTATGTGCCTCATAGTAACTCGCGGTCTGTCAACAAAAACAGAGTGGAGTCGGCCATCGACCGAGTCACTGGCCTGAGTTATGTATGACAGGCTTGTCCATATCTATGTCCGTTCTATTCCCCCTGAAGTTATCTGGAGCTCTAGGAGTTCCTTGAAACTCGGAATGGTCGACCGCCATATGAGCGATAGGAGTTTCACAAACCACGCAGTCCAGAATGGCAATACCGTTACAATCGACCGAGCAACCAATGAGCACGCAGAGCCTTCGTAGTGCTTCCGTCTCTAGTCGTCCCTTGATACCACATCCACAATTCATTTCATTGGGTGACATGTAATCTCTCGGCATGCCGTTATGTATTGTGTCGTTTATACATACGTGTCCTTAAAGTAGGACGTGAGTTGACATCGAAGAATGCCAGGATTCGTATAGCCATGAATTAATTGAACTTTCGACATGGCGTCACGATATCGACGCTCCGCCCTTCCGAGAGACTCATCAAAGTCTCTAGGATGATTCTTGAGCCTGTAGATGGCAGAGGACGAGGCCTATTCGGACCATTCCACCCCTGCCCGAGCTTGATGGTACCGAGGGAAGGTTCAATCCCCCCTACGCCAAAGGGAGCTACATACTCACCACAGCTTGACCAGCTGGTATCACGCAACATTGCGGCGCCTTTTCTCCATCTCAACATCAGAACCATCGAGAAAGATCTACACGAATACTCATGTTTTCCATGTGTATCACGATTTATACTTAAAAAGTTACTGATTGTCGAACGAGGGGATTGACGGACATAAGGATATATCATTTGCGCAGGTATAAGTGCCTTAGAGCATATGGGTATGCCACTGATTCTGCGGAGGTTGTAAAGTTGCAATAAGCCCCGTTCTTGTTGGACTTCGTGGCCCATCCATTAGCTCCTTTTATGGAAGGCTGCCTTCCTACTTAGGCTTAGCGTCTATGTCCCTAGATTTATTCGAGTGTCCACAACTTACCTTAATCGTCCAAATCTCGCAGAATCGAGGACACCAATTCCGCACAAGCCACCTGACATTGCGTAATAGTTTTATAGAACATAATCCAGCAAGGTCCCAAGGAGGTCATTGTACATCGTGTGTGTGTATGTGCATGATTCCGAATCAATATGTACAACCTGGAACTATGTGTCGAGGGGAATGGGGAGGCGTAGACGGCATAGCAGACAGAGAGAATCTAAGGGCGACGACCTGTACAACAGAAGAAACAAACTCCACAGCCAAATGAGGTCATTATAACCTCTGGTGATCAATGAAGTCCGATAGGTATAAAGAAGGGCAGGCGTAATGATCGATAAGAGGTAACGCGTAACGGGCGAGCAGCACCGTTTTGAGTTACGGGGGGAGAGGGGAAATGATAATGGTAAGCACAATGGCTTCCATAATCAACTTGTACAGTTGGCTGGAGAAAGCAGTTATGATCGACTAGTGAAACAAGGGACCCGGTCAGAAACCCACATGCAACAGTGCGCTTGAACCAGCCATTACCAACAATAAAAAATACAAGGACAACGAGATGCGGAGCGACAGAGCAGTACAATGCGAAACCATAGATAACAACCCGAGAAGAAAGCAGAGAAGAGAGAAACTGCCCGAGTGGAATTCATTTTCGAGCCTTTTCCGCAGGTATTGCCTTCTTCATCCAATTGCATACATCGTCCAGTTCCATGGGGTTCGTAGCATGGCCGAGGTTGTCGTAAGTTATAAACGACAGACCACGGCACTCATTGGGCACACCAACTGGCATGCCCAGTTCCGTGACCAGGAAATCGGCAGACTCCCGCCCGAATGTCGATTTTACCAACGAATCTTGGGCTCCCTGCCCCCAGAAGACTGGTGTTGATGCTGCGTGTGCAGAAGCGATCTGTGGGGTCACAGAAGAGTGGTGTTAGTGAGTGACGCCCAATCATGATGGGGATAAGGATAAAGTCTGAGATCGGATCACCGGAGGCGAATGGTGCAAATGAAAAACGTGCAACTCGCCTCCTTGAATTTTGACCGCAGCGTCAACCACCCACTCAACACAATGATGCCACCAAGCTTGAGCTCACTCATCATGCCTGTGAGTAACGACATAGTGGCGCCCTGACTGAAGCCGCCCAAGATGATGCGGCTGGGATCCATACCAGATTCGACTTCGTTCATGATAAGTTGGTTTATGGACCGCGCGGACTGAATCATTCCCACTTCGTCTTCGTCCGTGTTAAATCCAAATGAGTAGATATCGAACCTATCAATAACCGTGAGTGTGATCAAAGCAAGACTTGGGTTCTGTTGTCCACGCACCACGACGGCATTTCCATGCCCAAGTTTGCTTGGACCGCGCGCACAGGTCTATCGTATGTGTCGTCAATTATGTCAATTCCAGCCAATCGAATACGGGGAATCATGGGCGCCAGGCGCCAGATCGCGGGCCAGGAACCATGCACTGAAGATCACCTCGCCGCCAGACGATGACGAGCGTTGATGACTAGAGAAGTAGAATGACGAGGGGGACTCACGAATGGGGGAGAATCCACTTGACATGGCTAAGGGCAGGGTCGAGACGGAACATATCTGCTACGGGCTTCCAGCCATGACCTGTATCTCCAAGGCCCTGAGAGACATTGATGTGATGAGCGCGTGCAGAACGGTGTGGAATACGAGGGTCGAAGAATGGGGGTCAGAGGAGGGATGATGAAGAAGATCGTGAATTATAGAAGTTGGCGTCACCGTTGGAAGGCTTGTGAGAAAAATGAGAAAATGGGGGAGCAGCACGTACATGGATGAAGAAGACTGTGGCTGAGTGCCTCGACTTTGGCGGCAGGGAAATGAACTTGAGGGGCTCCTGCGACGGCGGCGACGATGAGGACGATGAGGCGGGCGGCATGGTGGTCGAGGAGAAACAGTGATAGTGGCTGGTCAGTTGCAGACCCAGTCCCAATCTGAACTCACTGTGTCCGCCTTCTCGGCATTTACCGGGAACTCTGTCCATCTCAATTCAGCCTCGTCCTATATCGTTCCTGCAGTGCCTGACGCCCGATGCCTGATAACACTGCTCCCCCCGCCCCCCTTTCGAAAAACGCCCTCAAGAAGCAGGCAAAGGCAGAGCGATTTGCAGCCAACAAGCTCGAGCGCCGGGCGCGCGAGAAAGAAGCGCGCAAGGAGAAGAAACGACTGCACGCGTTGAAGCGAGCAGCCGGCGAGCTCGACGACGAGGATGATAAGAGGGCCAGCAAGAAACCGCGCGTCGTGACCGACTTTAAGGGGAAAGTAGTCCTCGATCTTGGCTTCGATGACAAGATGAACGAGAAGGTGAGGCCCTCGGCCTTTGACACCCGCGATCTGCAACTGACTGAGCATCCACAGGAAATTGTATCGTTGACATCGCAGCTAGCGTATACCTATAGCGCAAACCGACATGCAATGTATCCATTCTCCCTCTTCTTCTCGTCATTAAACGGCCGCACCTTGGCCCGTCTGGAAAGTTTGAATGATGCTGGATATAAGCGATGGACCAACACGCAATGGTGGCAAGAGGGATACGAGAAACTGTGGGGTGACGGTGTAACGGAACAAAGCAACGTCGTCTATCTCACGGCGGATGCAGACTATGAACTCCTGGAACTCAAAGAAGACGAAACCTACATCATCGGCGGAATATGCGATCATAATCGGTACAAGGTTGGAACTCTTTATTAGAGATATTAATTAAGCTCTAAACGGCCACCGTTGTAGAACTTGTGCTTGGACAAAGCCAAAGAATCTGGTGTTCGTGCTGCGAGGCTGCCCATCGGGCGCTACCTTGCCCAAATGCCCACTCGCAAAGTGCTCACCGTGAACCAAGTAATGGAGATCCTCATCAAATGGGCGGAGACTAAAGACTGGGAACAGGCCTTGTATGCCGTCGTACCCAAGCGGAAGTTCCGGACAAACGAACCGGAAGCAGAGGAAGATGATGGCAAGGAAGGCCACGAAGGTGATGATGATGGGAAACACCCACTCGTTGCCGATACGAACGTCGAACCTCCCATTGAAAAGGTGGTCGACTAAGTGGAGCCTTGTCGGCCCGTCCAGCCTGGCTCCTCCGCCACCACATATCTCCTCTTCATTCGAGCGCCGCAAGCCCACTGTCTTGGAAACAAAGCTTCATCTCCTCGGCGCAAGGCCAGCCGTAGCGATATAGATGATGTACCTATTATTCATGGAATCCAAACGATCGGCGTCGTCAACATCCTTGGGTACGTCGCGATATCGATGCCACGGTTATTTTCCCTTGTCTCGCGTGCTGAACTAGTTCAGTCGATAGACTGTAGGGATGAGATTATGAAAAGGAGCTTTGAAATGGGATGTTGAATGATCACGCGCTTCATGGACACGAACCGGATGGATAACAGATCCGTGTGGTGTTCCATGACTATGTACTACAAATAGTACGCGAGGAAGCTGGCCATGAGTCGAATGGAGAAGAGTGTGTCTCCGCTAGACCTCAGGCCTCCGACCTTGCCTCGCGTTGAGACTTACACACGTGGGTGGAAAAGGTCAAGCAAACAAACCACAAAGTCACCGAGCTCCCTAACTCGAATTCCCAATGCATGAACCATGACGCATGGCCAGTGATCTTGTTCTTCATTGTCGTGTCGGCTTTCCATTTGGGACAATAACTTCATCATCATACTTGATCTGCCTCAGTATCTTTGTAATTGCAACGGATGCTCAACCGGATGACGCCAGCTGAGCCAAGAGGGCACGATTAATTTCCGATTTTAGTGGTAAATAGCTTACACATCCTTGCAGGGCCCAGCAATATATCTTCCGCACAGCGAGCAAATAGTTCCGCTTTGCAAAACCATGTCTACTCCAACGACTACCAAACAATACGTCCTTTCAAAGGTCCGTTTCTTCAGAGAGGGCGCTGTTTAACGATTTGACGATTGACTGCTTCGTAGATTGGGTCCTTGGATAACTTGACAATCAAGGAAAGCTCGATTCGATCTCTGAAGCCTACCGAGGTGCTAGTTCGGGTACGAGCAGTGTCGCTAAACGTAGGTTAATTTCAAGCGAGCTCGCAAAGAGGATTCCTCTTTATCTTCCCCCTATCTTCTAGTACCGTGATTTGGCCATAGCAAAGGGGCTTTATGGGGGTGATATGATGTGCATTCTTATTTTATCCTGATGGTTTATGCGATGCTGATGAACTGTTGTTAGAATCCAAGAGGACCTGGTGCCTTGCTCTGACTACAGTGGTGAAATTGCTGTGGTCGGCGAAGACGCGCGGGGCAAGTGGACACCCGGAGATCGAGTATGCTGCAATTTCGCTCAGATGCACGTCGATGGAAATGCCGCGCCGGAAGCTATGAGTGGTGGACCTGTTCACGGCGTATTATCGCAATACGTTATTTGTCCTGCTGAGGTGTGTTTCTCATCGGACTACAATGCTGTCGAGTTAAATGGGGCCTCTCCAGGGCCTTGGGCGTATTCCCGATCATCTCTCCTTTGAAGAGGCGTCGACTCTTCCGTGCGTACCTTGTTTATACGACATTTTTCATGGCCCCGCTGAATTGCGGTCTGGCCTACGCAGCTGCGCCGCATTGACAGCGTACAACGCTCTCCTTGGTCCCATTCCTGTGAAGGCCGGCGACTACGTCCTCATTCAAGGAACAGGGGGAGTATCCATGTACGCAACCAGTGTTGACCCTCTAATCTCATGGTTTAAATCAACATCCTCCTTATAATTAGCTTCGGACTTCAATTCGCCGTGGCTTCCGGTGCCACGGTCATCGCGACCTCCTCCTCAGATGAGAAGTTGAAGCTAGCTTCCAAACTCGGTGCGAAACACCTTATCAACTACAAGACGACTCTAGATTGGGGGGAGACCGTTAAGACAATTGTGAGCGGATATCTCATAACACCAAAACAACATGATTCTGATATGTCCCCGCAACCCTTTGTTAGACAAATGGTCGTGGTGTTGACCATGTGATTGAAGTAGGTGACATCGGTGCTGTCAGTTGGCATCAGTAACTCACGGATGCAACTCCATGGTATAAGGTGGGCGGGCCTGGTACGTTGCTCAAGTCACTCCAGTCCATCAAACATTCTGGCTGGATTCATATGATCGGTTTCCTGGCTCAGGTAAGTCTGTTATGAACAGTGAAACCACTTGATTGATCAGCGAACGACAACTGCGACTGTAGGGGGATGACACCAGCCTTGTTGGTCCCATCATCGGAAAAGCCGCCCATCTGCGCGGTGTCTTGATCGGTTCAGTAACGCAGTACGTTAGACGGTAATCCGCAGAGAATGCACTTGCTAATCACATTTTCCCTTCATAGATTCAACGACATGATTCGGCTGATCTCTGCCCACCGCCTACGACCAGTCATCGGCAAAGTGTTCTCGTTCGACCAGACGCCCGAAGGGTTCAGATACTTGGAGTCTCAGGCACACGTGGGGAAAGTTGTTATCAAAGTGGATTAAATCCTCCACGAACGGCCAGCTGCTGAAGTGCCTTGCTCAAACACCAGGTCGATATCAAGTGTTGTAACTATCAGGGACCATGGGCATGAATGGATGATGTCTAGTCTTGGTCCACTTACCAGAAACTTCACAAACAAACGCTGAATCTCATATTAGTAATTACTGATGGCTTCATGAAACTGAACAATTTTGCGTTCAGGAACATTTGACAGGCCTCGCGTTTGCAACGTTCATAGAAAGGCAGGCAGATTTGTGTCTGTCTCGTCTATTCCTCATTTCACGACAATGCCCACGGTTGCCTGTATTAATTTGGAAGATCTTAAGCCCAGCGATACTGTTATAGTGTACGTTGCCCTCTTGAAGTCTTTTTACTCTTAACTTACCACGCGCAGTCTTTTAGGCCTTACTGGTTCCGGGAAAAGCACAGTTCGTTGATTCTCCGCGAAGTTATCTGATTCTACTATTCACTGGCACGTACTATCTAACCATTAGTTCGTCAACACCGCCACACGGCATAACAACATACGTGTAGGACATGATTTGGATCCATGTACCAGGCGACTGGAGGCAGTTCGGTATCGTGATGACAAGGAGGATATTGTATTTATAGACACCCCAGGTTGCGACGTCCAGATGACGGTTGGTATTGATGGCCTGGGGTTTACTACAGCATGGTTAAAAAAAGTGTACGTTCCTGTTCAATCGTTTTACTGATAATAATGAAATGTTTCCTATCTTTCAGGACTCGGAGCATTGTCCTCACAGGCATTATCTACATCCATCGAATAACGGACAATCGCCCAGTAGGCGTCGCACGTAACCTCAAGTTATGCAAGGTCTTGCATACAAAAGGCACTGTCCGACATGTCACCTTCATCACGACGATGTGGACAGAGGTGGAAGAGGGCGAAGGTAAACGAAGGGAAGAGCATATCTTGGAGAATTTCTGGAAACCAATGCTTCAGATCAAGTCCGGCTTAATGCGTTTTGAGGGCACGGTCGAATCTGCCTGGCATATCATTCGTGTTGTCACAACAGAAGCTCGGGTGCGACTCCCGACTCGGAGGGAACGCGTTGATTACAGACTACTCAATTCGATCAGGTATATGTTCTGATGCTATTTCCCGTGGTACGACACTGAATGCTGCCTATTAGGCAGCCTCAATCGGGGCAAATTGTCTTGCAGGAGCATCTGCGACTTTGTAAGGAACTGAGCCGAATCACTCTAGAGCTGCGCAGGGAAATGTCAAGGGCAGAAGGGGATGCTACACTCAAGAAGGAGCTCGACCGCGTCGAGCACCTAATAAATACATCAATGATGCAAATACAAGGGATCAAGACCCCTCTCTCCCGCAGGCTCAAGCACTTTCTATTCTTGAAGATGCCAATGAATATGGGGTTGGCCCCCATTCTAACCCAGGTAGCTTTCTATTTCATAATGCTGTTCTCCAGAAGCCTTCTGACACTGCAGTGATTTCACGCGAAAGCCGGCCTTCACGCTGGAACAAGCCACATCAACTAGAAGTACTGTACAAATAAGCAGTTCGCCCATCACCATGACAGACGCGGCTTCCATTACACGATCAAGGGATGTATCCAGCAGCGATCGCGTCAGTTCTGCAAGCCTGTCTTCCGAGGCTGAGACCTTTGACTCTCTCTTTACATGGCCAGATTACTCGGAAGGCTCAGCGTCTGCACCTGAACGTGGTCATTCTCTCGTCGCTTCTGCTTCTCATGAGAGGCCCCGACGGAACTCCTTCGACTCCTCAGTCACCATCAGTATCAATCCCTCAGCTACCGGATCTGTCGTCACATTCGGGTCCTTCTCGTACTCCACACAAGCAAACACCTCGCGTTCCACAGATGAGTTAACGGCGGCGGGAAACAGCTCCCTCCAGGTTGGACAATTAGCAAACCAGCTTTCAGACTGCATTAGGAACCTGACCCAAGTGATCACCGAAGTCAGGCGCTTCAATCCCCCTCCGGTCAACGAAGGCGACAATTACTTCGCTCCGATCTACAATTACGGTGGCATCGTTGGCGGTAGGAACAATTCCAACAACATCAACAACGGTGGGTTTCATAGGCTCTGCTGCAACGGTAGTTGAATTGACTCCTTGCAAATCAGCGACGAATGGATTGATCGAACTTCAAAGTGCTATTGATCGTGTGACTCAGATCACCACTCATAGAGCCAGACAAACGCGATCTCAGCCTTAAGAAGGCCACTGGCACACATTCTTGCTTTCGGTGGCACGACGATATGGGTTGTGAGGTCTAAATATACTCCAACTATGCAACCTATATCACCATTGACCTGTTGTGATTCTAATATAATGCAGGCAGTTTGGGGGTTGCGATCCAAGAAACCTTCAAATTCATGCACATAACACTTGATAGACGAAGAGCAGACTCAAATTCACATCAAACGGCCAGAGCGTCGCTCCAGATTTCAATGTATGAAGACGTTGGTCCGTTCCGGATGTCGGCTCTATATGGGCGCTGTATCTACGTATAACTGCAGGTTACTGGGACGACTTTGGAGATATTGTCTGAGTTTGAGGACGCGTCTTGTCATGACTGCCGTACCCACAACTGTGGGCCGATGGATTCGGGAGGTCACAAAGTTTCGGGGAGTAGGTGAAAGAACTCTACATACACTACAACACTTCCTTCAAGTTAACCTTGCCTGACCCTCTCTCCAAGGGTTTAGGCTGCGTAGGTGATGGTTTCCATCCAATCTACACGCAGTACGGCATGTCTCAGTCTCAGTCTCATTCTCGTGAGTATCAGACACGTACCATGTATATGATCTGGAAAGTCGCTGGAATCGAACCGTCTTCATTTCCGTGGAGGGCTACAATACGAATAGTCCTGGTTCGGCGGTAGATATTTTACGAGCAAGCACACCGCGCGTACCTTTGTAGATAGCTGATGCAGCAGTCAGTGTATGCCGATGGATCAGCGGTCGGCTATCAACATATCCATTCCTCTTCATCGATTCTGCCTTCACGGAGAATGGAGAACAACGTACCGTCCAAAAATAGCATTACTTTCACCCATATCTTGCAGATCTTCCATGAGCTCCCAGATACTTGGGTACCCCACCTTCACTTCGTCCGTGTCCACGGTGAGAAGCGTGAACCCCGCGCGACCTAGGAGATTCGTCATGTCCCGTGTATCCGTCATCGGCGAGACGTGTGGAGAGATTCCGCCTTCGCGCTCAACTTCGGCTAGTTGCAAGGATGTTCTACATATATCATAATCATACACGCGTGATTAGTAGGGTAGTCCTGAAGAATGCGGATGAAGAAGACAAGACCTTAGTTCGAAAAGTGTGTCACCGCCTAACATGGCACCCAGGAACAGCCCATCGGGTTGGAGAGATTCTCGGATTTGGATCAATATACCTGGTAACTGTCAGCGCAGTAACGAGTGGATGGGGCAGGAGTACTCGTACCAGGCAAGTCGTTGACCCAGTGAAGGCTCAAACAAGAAGTGACGGCTTCCTGCGAGTTGCGGCCTACAACATCAAGCAGTTGTTCCTCATCGGCGCATATTCGTTCTACTTCGACTGGGAAGTGTTATGTGATTGCTACGGGTGAGCGTCGCCGCTGACATACCTTCGAAGGTCGACGCAGGGTCTCGGTGCAGGAGTTTCTCTACGCGAATTTGGAATTATTTCTACTTGTTGCCGGGGAAAATTACGGACCACTCGAATCTAGCATCACGACTTTCTGCGCGCGGTCCTTTCTAATTAGCTTTGTAAAGTGGCCGGGACCTGAGCCAAGGTCCAGTATAGTATTGAACTGTCGTTTAATGTCCTGCGCTCGTCTTGTGAGCATACCAAGAACAATCTTGTTTTGAAGCACTACATGCCAGCAACCTCTCCATCATGCGACTCGCGACCTCATCCCGAAGATAATCTACCGTCCTGCTCCGCTCCCCGCCATCGCGCGTTGCGGCGCGGTCTCTTTGTAGGGTTTTGGCGTGCCGATCAAAAACTTGATATGGGCCCACTGAGCCTGGGTTCACCGGCGGTGAGGAAGAGGAAATCGAGGCAAAAGAACGCGTCGCACAGCGACTCCAGCACCGGGAGAGAGAAACCATAGGTAGAAGGAAGGTACGATCGGACGCTCAGTGTCCGTTCCGTGCACTTCTATTCCAAGCAGGCACAAACAGAAGTTTCAGTGATGACATATCTCACGGTCACTTCCTTGCGCCCTTTCCTCCATCACCGTTAGCTAAGAGCTTTACCGCGGGTGGTTTCTCGACCTGCTAGTCATTAGAGGCCACTTTTGCGAAATTTCACTGGGCTGACTTGCTGCACCCTTAGCCTTTACCAAGACCGTATCTGTGGCCTTGTCACCCGAGGGTCGGGAGACAATACGCGACATGTCCAACGATAATCATGATCATAGGAACGTTAACCCTTACGCCGCGCTGTATGGATCAGGAAGCAATGTGTCCCTCCCGAATGGCTTGCCTCTGAATATGTCCAATAATGCTCTTGCTCTCCCTATGACAAACGCGTGGCCGGTCGTTGACCACGAAGCCAAGGCCTTATACGACCGACAGATCCAGGCAATGCAGGCTCAACTCGACGCGTTCAAGTCGACAGTAGACAATGGGTACTCGCACTATACGGCGCTCGAGAAAATGGTTGAATCTGGAGAGAGGGCAAAGTGAGTGGGCAAACCTGAATTATGTTTTGGCACTAAGATAATTTTCATAAAGACAGGAACTCGCGCGGCTGAGGTCTGGGCCTGCATATCCCCCTACTGTCCAGCCGCATGAGACACTGCTTGAGCCTCGTCCTTCTGCAAGAATCGAGGAGCTTCCCAGTCCAGTGAGTGCCTTGTTTGTGCTTGGGAACCATACATATTTATTTTTTGCTAGGGGACATCTTCAAGATTGGGACCATCTCATCGAACCCAGCAACAACATGTCCAATCACACAATTTTCATCCTCCTCCACAGCACACCCAACAAAACTCGATGCACAATCCATATTCCTCCCAGCAACACGCTCGCTCAGCTCAACCCACTACACAACCGTACATGCCCTTCAACCAGCGCCCCCAATCTGGTTTACCTCCTCAGCATCGTGCGCCCGGTCCCAGCAGTGTGAATACATCACACGTCAATCCTGCATCAGTATCCGGTCAACGGTGGCCTCCCCAGGGAATTCATCTCCAGGGTGCACCTATCGCGGCCCAACCTCAGACCAATATTTCAATTACAGGTAATCAACTCGAATCTCACTCGCTTGAACCTACGTGTAATTTCTTCTATCTATTTCAGAGCAATCATCTTTCTCATCTTTAAAGGGTGCCCTTGGACCGAAAGCCGCGTCTACCCCTTCATCTATGGTATGTACACTTCGTGTATACTTGTGCAATGATACCATTACTCCTAGGGCAAGCCGACGAAGATGTCTCAGGCCTCAAGTTCATCATCGACCTCTGCTCTGCCTAGTTGGAGCGGTCAAACCCAGAAACCCTCGACACGATCCACCGCGGCGTCACCGGAAGAAGAAGTCAAGCAATGGATACCTTCTTTGGTTACGTTCCTTGAGCAGGAATTGCCTAAATTTGCTGCGACCGGCAGGCCAAAGACCTACTACTGCGATATGCAAACCATCCGAGTCTACAAGGACGAACTGAGCCAGGTCTGGGTGACATTAACAGCGAATGGGGTGCCAGAAGAAAGATACAAAATGGAGGAACTCACCAAGGAGATTTTGCTTCGGTTTGTAACTCTCTGGAAGCGGCTGGTCCCGGGAGCGGTGACACCCACAGCCAAGTCAACGACGTCCTCAACGCCGCAGCTGCCTTCTACTTCCACCCCGTCTGACGTAGCTAAGCCATCCCAACCTACTGATGCGACCAAGCATGACACTATTCAACCTATGTCTTCAGCGAAGCCATCGAATTCATCCAATGCGACTGCCGTTGATCCCATTCAAACAACGCCCGCAAAGGGGAAGAAAGCCGGGCAACTAGCAAGAGACATTCTACGAGCCCTTGGGAAGACACCACCTATTAATGGCCCATCCACCAACAGCGTCACAGGCGAGAAACAACCGGAGAAGAGTGTTGAACCTGGAGCTACTGCTCCGAGTTCAGTCAATGGCGCACAGTCCTCTGCACCAGATATGAACGTCGATGACGGCGTAATACCTCCCATCGCGCATCTCTCACCGACACCCTCGTCTCCTGGCCCACACGAGGAGGCATCAGCAAAGGCATCAGCAAAGGTTCTAGCAACGGCCACGACAATAGCGCCTGAGCCACTTCCACCCCATATAAAGCCACTTCCACAACCATCATCGTCGAAGCCTGTTTTTAGCCCTAATTCTGCGTTTGCCTCTCTCCCCCTTCGCCCTATGGTGTCCAGGCTCCCCTCTTTCCCCAAACCGGCCCCACAGCTGCAGCCATACGGCGCGGAGGCTAATCAGTTCCTCACTTCGTCGGGCATCGCGCCCCTTCCCCCACAGCGGGCGGTTCCGAAGAAACGACCACGGTCGGCTGTATCCGTTGAGATCCCAATCAAGTCTCCCCCGAAGTCTCCCAGAAAGAAGCCTCTCGACGACGTTAAGACACCGTTGTTTCTTCGCTCTTCGAGTTCCCCTGTTGACCAATCTATTCCTGACACCGACATGAACTTCCACGGCCCTCCCGATACGCCGACAGACTTCGACGGTCAACAAGAACACGGGGTCACCGCTCAGTCAAGAAAGTCGGGAAAACTTCGGCAGGTTGAAGTCGTAATTCCCCCGCCTCCGCCCTATGTTGCGAGGTATCTTAAGAAAACGGGCAAGCGACAGGCCATTGACAGAAATTATTCTAAATCAGAGTCCACGGAAGATACGTCATCGAGACGAGAGTCGGCGGGTGCAGGTATGAAAGCACTCTTGGTCAAGTGGTTTGATTGAAATTTGATCATGTAAATATGTAGATTCGATTCCTGGTAGTGTAATTGAAGAGTATGGTTAGTCTTGTCGCTGCACTTGAAGATATCAGGGAGTGATCGACGTTCTTCTGTAGATTTGGAAGAATCCAAGATGGTCTGGGAAGCTGGCGAGAAAGCCCGAAGACGACCGTGTATGTGGAAGGAATGCGACACGGTTTTAAACTCGGCGAAAACTCTGCTGGCTCATTTGAGGAGATTCCATGGAGACAGTGTAGAGTTAGGAGGAGACGAGGTGCGTGGTTGTACTATTCTTTGGTTCACGGTCAGCTAACGATTGACATAGTCGGTGTACATATGTAGTTGGCATCACTGCGGCCAGATCTTCGCCGACCAGGAAAGTTTCTTCAAACATATAGATCGACATGCATGGTATCCTCTGTGCTGTATCTATGAAGGTGAGTGAGCTATCCCCTTCATCCTTACTTCTGGGTCTTATTACTTGAATTAACACTCGCCTATAGGCTGCGATGAGACTTCGCGTTCAACGCGCCAACTCCGTCACCATTATGAGACGAGCCATAAAGAAGGCGACGCCATGAAACCAACGCCGGATCCATATCCTCGGCCGTCGTTGGCGGAGCCGCCTGCACTTCCTCCCACTATCCCCCCTTACATCCTAGCTGCTAGAGTCATCCCCGCGACTATATCTCAGGCGCGGCATAGCACTCTTGGTCCATGGGTAATTGATCATTCAGGACGTATACGTATATACTGTCTAACGAAGAAACCTATAGGTACTGCGGCGACTCTTCCCACCAGTGAATGTTCGACCCAAACGTCACCATCGTGGTGCAATACGCCTGTCAACTGACAGCGACAACCCCTACGAATTTTTAAGTGGATTCTCCCGCCCTGCAAAGGTTCCCCAATTAGAAGACCTGAACTCCGCTGAGGTGTCGCTTGCCGCACACAATGGCATGTCGTTACAGCCTAGTTCCTCGTCGTCCGGCGTTTTAAAGGTAGTCATGCCTGTACTGGATAACGAAGATGCACCGAAAAGTGAACCCCCCGATTGACATCACGTATTTATATAAAGTCGTCATGTTGTGCATGTGATACCCTTGCTGTGAACAGAACTTTCAAATTGTCTTTGGGTTTCAGCGTGCGGAATGTTGCATGATGGCGGCACACTGGGCGTAAGACCGCTTACTTGGTTGGCATCAAGCAGGGAGTTTTGATAATTGCTTTTTGCCATTTATTTATCCACATTTGGGCATGGCTGTCACATCATGCATCAGGGTTCCAAGAAACGAGACTGCTCATCCCGACCACAACCTTCTCTTCCTCCCTCATCAGCATGTCGTTCGCAGCGGGCATAAACGGTGAGTTTCGATCCCGACTCGGTGGCCGAATCAATCGTGGCTCAAATTATGCTCTCAGGCCCGACGTACATATCATCTCATTCAGCCGATGTAATTCTATCCGATATTCGGCCCATAAAGCTCAAGATTGAGGCTCTGCGATGTATCAATGTACTTCTCGACGAATTCCTGTACAGCATTCTGGCTGCGGCGCGTTCGCTGTCTACCGACAAGCTGCGGGCGGGGCTCCTAAAAGTCTTGCCCACGAATCTGGGGAAGGAAGCCCTTTTGGAGGCTGAGGTGGAATTGAGGGCGTATTGGGAACGTACCAAGCTTCCAGGGGGCCCCTCGTCGCCAATGCTAGAAGAGGGTCAGGGCTTTAACCTTCAATGGTCATTTGAGGTTCGTCATCCCGTCCTTTTAGTGCCTGCAACAAGGGGGGTTGAAGGTTATACTGCAGCTTCTACGCCTGAAGTGTGAAGCATACTCAACGTTGAATGAACACGACGAAAACCTTGCGGCCGAGACAAGCTTGAATGAGCGCATGTCTCAGCATGGAGGGTTCACTCCTCCAAAGACGACGCTGGTGGCTCCGGCGGCCCTCTATCTCACAGCAATATTAGAGTGAGTGTCCAGTGCATATATGTGATTGTTTATCATGACGATTCTTACCGAAACTCAGGGCAATGTGCGAGTGAGTAGCGTAACCATCCTTTTATTAAATTTCCCTTAGTTCTTCTTCAGGCATGTCTTGGGCAACGTAGGACGCGTAGCTTCTAGAGATAGCAGCCGAGCCAACGCTTCGGTCCAAGATCTTTTCGTTGCTCTCTGTGAGGATGAGGCGATATATGGCTTATTTAAAGGCATGAAAGGTGAGCAATTGCTCTTCCATTCTGGACCTCTTTATGCATCTTAATGCTAATCTACGTACAGTTTATGATCAGATTGAGTTACTTTCCCAGAGCTCGAAACACCAGCGAAGTAAATCGTTCACACGCAACGACAAGTCTCTTTCACGTACATCGTCCCCGCAATTGGACTTGCCACCTACTCCCCCGGAGCCGTTTGCACCTTCTGTGCCCATTAAGTCGCGACAATCCTCAGAATCTGCCAACGCCGACCCTTTCTTTTCACCCCCAAGAACCTCCACGGATAAGCCTAGGGGAGTCAAGAAGTTCATACCAGGACGTTCGTCCCACGATGAATCGCAAAATGGTCACAAGAGATCCGACTCTGTATATAGCGCAGATTCGAGAGGTGATAATGAGAAATTTGATGTGGAGGTACCTTTCTACCCGAATCTTTTCTTTTTGATGAGAACTAAGCGCGACCACGTTGCAGGATTCTGCTCTCCTTCAGGAATTTGATGATCTTACAGTCGAGGACAATCAAACACATCAAATATGATCGAGGCAGATTTAGAAATTTTGGGACCAAACCAATTTGAGATTCAGGACCAGACAACCTGAAAGAGCTCAAAAAACCATGTCCGAAGTTTTTCCCACGAGTATTTGATGTGGCCAAAATTTTTTGGGGTTTTTTCGAAACATATACTACCCTTTTGAGACAATTTAATGATGAACTAAAGATTCTATCGCTAGCATCGCTAACCCTGAGACTGCGCGATGACCCTTCTGCTTCCTCACCGCCCATTCCGCCGCCCTTCCAGTGAGACCACGTCTATACGCAGACATAAAGCGCCAGGAACGATTGACAAACCGTCGGATGACTTCAACAGGACAGGCATTGAGGTAAAGTTCAGCGGCCTCCTTGGCTTGTTGAAAGGACTTCTTATCCGCTTGACGGTAGCGGTATTTACACCAGCCCCAATACTACATACCATATTTAGTAAAGCTATATATCATGAGTTGCTGCTTAACGACGCACCATTTCAATCGGATTCAACTCGCAATGGAATTTAGGTAGAAATATGACTTCGTGTCCTGCTGCATGGATTAAGGTCTCCAGCATTGAGGGTTGGTTCTTGAAGTCATCTTGTTGGCTAAGAAGACGTGCCATGCAGCAGTTCTCGCTGTCAATTGGACAGACAGGCGAACATTTGGCTCGGAGACCGTGAACATTGAATCCACGTTCCTCGAGAGTGCGTTTCAACCCCTTTTGCTCCCCATTTGGTAAAGTCATTGCCTGTTTCTGACCTCGATATTCAGGGGTTGGGTTTGACTCCGGAATAATAGTATCTCTCTGCACTCGCTGTTTGCCTCCATCGGATTTGTTCATTTCAAATGCCTTGAGAGCGTCATCTGGGAGTGATGCGTGAGCAGATGATTGATCAAAGATGAATAATGCTTGTTTCCCAGGGTGCGCCTTATTGAAGATATCAATTGCCTTCTGCATTTGCACAAGCAGCTGCTTCGTATCCCACCACTCGTCTTTACTGTTTGCACCAGGGTAAATGATTGTCCGGGCATCATGTGTGATATTTCCGTCCTTGTCTTTGAGGACAAGTCGCCCTGTCTCAGAATTAATGAAGTCCGAGACGTGGATAAGTCGTCCTCGACTTTTGCTACGCAAAGGCTGTTGTCCCAATGATAACCTTCAGAATTTGATTAGACATATACCGTGTACAATAACAATACTTACCAAGCCTTTCTATCGTTGTCATTTGCATGGAAGCACGATTCATCGTGAAACATGGCTATCATTTCGCGCGTCCCTGGCGGAAGAGTAGGTGGTTGGCGTGTCAACTCTGGCCCCTCATAGTGAGTCATACGCTCTTCATATTTCTTCATCAGCGGCAGGAACTCTTCGTCTCGATATTTGACAACGTCAGCACGCTCATGCCCATCCATGTACACACCCTTTCGTACAAGGGAATGCCTCCATCCCATTTTCAATAGCCAGCGTTGACCAGTCCGCTCACTCAGTGGCTTCCTGGGCGTAATGGATAGTTCTGGAAAGATCACATCATTGATATGCTTCACCAGTGCCCGCGGCGTAACCTTCCCAGCTGGTAGCGACTTGAGGAAGTCACGGACCCGTGGGCGAACGCCTTCGTGATGGATCCATGAACGCCCAATTCGAGAACCACCGCGCCGCTCTGTTGGCAGGTCTTCAAATATTTGATAATGTCGTGCAAGCTCTCTGATGCGACGAGCGAACCATTCTCCTTCTCCACCTTTACAAACCAAGGCAATGAGCCGACTAGCTTCGGTTCGGGAGTGCCCTTTCATTCGTAGGTTTGCGAAGTATCCAAGAACAGTGAATTGATTGACGCGTGAACGAGGCAGGGTGCGATCCTTTAACGACTTCGATATCTGCTTCTGCAGGACATCCCATGGCCTAATCTCCATCTGCGGATTACAGATATCTTCTTCCAGCTCGTCTTCCCATGCCTCCCCATCTTCCTCATTCACTTCATCAGCCCCTTCGATTTCGGCCTCGATTTCCCTGATATATGCCAGATCTGGCTCTACGTCTGAATTGTGATCATGCTCGATTTCGGATCCTTCATCATCGGACACCATTGTAGAATTGGGAACCGAGTGCTCAATGTCTGATACAAATGCTGAGGCGGGTGTCGATGAGTTGGCAGCTGACTCTAGGAGAGGGGAGTCGTAGCAAGAGGACATTATCGGACTCTCTGGTTGTGGCAATCGCGGACGTTTGGCGACGATCTGGTTATCCGGATCGCTTTCGCTCGATGCGGACTCACTGCTATTCAGAATGACGGTGTTCTCTGGGATCGGGATCGAGACATGTTTCGCAGTTTTGCAACTGATCTTATTTGCTAGTGCCGCAATTCCATTGCTAGTCCCTAAGTATGCATCGAGCTTCGTCTGGCCAACGTTAGCCTTCCTGTGGCGACGCTGGGTGCGCTTGGACTTGCTCATGACATCAGGACCTTTCATGTATTCAGTAGGACGTGCTAACAGCCCCAGCCATCAGATTAAATCATCATATCCACCTTTAATGTGCTCACCTGTCTTTCGTAGTAATGCCCATCTCAAATGTGATGGTAACCACTCCCCATCTTGCTCTTCCTTCATCTCAATCACCTCTACAATCCTCGGGGTGAGGTCTTCATGATCCCAGATGTCATCTGCATATTCAATATCATCATCATCATCGGAATAATATTCCTGCTCTTCATCCTCCCAAGCGACCCTCAGACTCTCGAAGCGAACCTGAAATACATCACCGTGAACGACGACTTGATCCCCGAGGTCACTTTCCGGCGCGCTGTTGGGTATGCTTGCAGGTGAAGCATTCCGGGACACAGACAGAGATGAATCAGAAGCAAGGGCACGGGGTTGATTGCGGAGGCCACTTATATTCTTCTTCGAGGCCTTTGGGGGCCTTCCTCGTCGCTTCATCGTTATCCAACGGTGGAGATGGAGCAAACGCAGCTATACCGATAACTTGATAGCGCTGATAGGAGACGCCCAGGGGTCCCTGTCTCACGTGAGCCACTTTGTTAATTATTTTCTGCCTCACTCGCTCGTTGGATCTGAAGTATTTATATTGTAAAATGTCTAGGTTGAGTAGTACGATAAAATGGCTTGTTCAAAATTTGACCATCTATTTTTTTGCGTGTGGCCAAAATTTTGAGGGTTCACAGCTGTTTCGGCGAAGGAACGGCTCGATAGAATTAACTCGGACCACGCGGGATATATTCTAACAGACATTTATTAACACTCTAAAACAGTTCCGAGGGTAAATTTAATGGTCGATAATTATTTGATGTGTTTGATTGTCCTCGACTGTATGCGTTCCAATGCCACCATGAAAGTTTCGCTGACGCCCGATAGGCTCAGGACTATGGAGGTATGGATTGTACCTTATGGGCTTCTGAAACAAATACCGATCCATTTTATAGGCACATAAAAGGGACCAAAAAGGGAACAATCGCCCTCCGCCAGTTTTCGCCCCCAAAGTTGAACCTGAACCTCCTGCTACCCACGCAACGCGCGCAAATGGGCGCAGGCCATCCCTTCGACACGTTGACTCAATCATAGAGGACGACGAAGAAGCGAAAATATCCCCCAACGATCACACATCACCGTCTCCACTTCCAGACGCCAATCGCACACGTTCCGCATCCGTAGCAGCGCCATCCTCAGTTGTGCCCAACAATAACAGTGAGCACTCTCTTCCAGGAAAGATGACAGCAGTCATGGGTACCAAAGCACCTCCGTCGAGTTTCGTGTCATATTCGAAAGGACCTGAGCGCCAGGCCATGTTGCCGGATTCAGATGGACGACCGCCACGCACACGGAAAATTCAACGAAATCGCGAATCCTTAGATCTTGATGATATAATGGGGGACTCTGACGACGAGAGGCCCGCTGTCGACACTCAAAGCAAACCAGCTGCATCTCGTAATGGACGGCCCATGAAAGTGTCGGCTAGTACGAGAGAGTTGATTGACTTCCTGGCAGAAGGTCCACCTGATCTTCCTCAACCTCCCTTCCCAACGAGTCCTCCATCCTTAGACGGGAGCAAGCAGAGAGGTTCCGGGCGTTTGCAGCGGATGATGTCCAAGTTATCCATGGGGAATTCGGATAAAAGCAAGACTTCTGAATCACCAAGTCGGCCGCGTCGTGTCACTTTACAGAGCAAACCTTCGATCACTAATATCTCACCTCTGGCCAACAGGCCTATCCCTCCTCGTCCACCTCCAGTTTCTCCCCCGGAGTCCCCTCCGGCTAGCTCCTTCGACGATGTCATGTCCTCTAGTTCACGATCCCGAGCGGCGGTATCCCGCAAGACGGCCCCTGAGTGGGAACCACAGGCCATGGAAACGCAACCCAACTTTTCCAGATCTGACAGCACCAGGAGTCCCGACCTCGGAGCTGCATCTAGAGTCGCCCCTTCGACCTCGACCTCACCATTGCCGCCGCCACCGCCTGTGTTACATTCTAGAATCGCTAACGGTTCAGCATCATCTCAAGCACCTGAAGTTGAGCCGGTCAAGGACGACCAAGTCAAGAAGACACGTCGAGCTTCGCTGTTGCAGAGAGTCCCGGTCCCGCCGGTGGACCCATCGTTAGATATTCCGCCGCGCTCTAGTGCGCGCCCATCTCCCGCCGTTACGCCGGCGCCTTCTACCCCTGAAACCACGAGTAGAGCTCCCTCCGCAGCTGCGATCGAAAGGAGAGTTACGAGAGAGGCATCAACCGGTACCAATGGATCTCCCCCTACCCCCGACACGCCTCACGTTTCCGCTCAATCTGCGCGGGACCTACAACGTCTCATGGCCATTGCAACAAACGCAGACGAGTGTCGCTTGGTGCTTCACGCTGTTCTCACTGCCTCTGGTATAGCAGTAGACCCCCCAGTCGATCCAGCAGTTGCCGCACGAAGTACTGTGCCTGTTAATACTGCCCTCGAGAGCACTTTGATCGAACTGTTTCTTGGCAACGGTCCCCTGGAACCCGATGCATCTCTGGGAGAGCCCAGAGAAACCCCAGTTGTTGTACATGAGGAAGAGAAGGAAAACATCCCCCTTCCATCACCACCCTCCAGTTACATTAAAGCACCAGCTCCACGCGGGGTTCGTGTGCATCCAACTGCGATTGCCGCATAGCTGGGCTATCATGGTCTCTCCTTATCTCATTTAATTTCTGGGTGACACTGACTAATAAATGTTGGCCTTATCATCTTCGCCTTATCTTGACCTTGTGAACGTTTTCACCAATGCTTATAATTCGTTGGCCTTTGTATATCCATTTTGTAATGCCTGGTGCGTGGAAGGTCGTTGTCTTGTAATGTAAAATACAATGCAAATAACTGGTTGGATTATATGGATGGACAAGATGTGTTACATTACGCGACTTCAAGAGAAACAGATATTCCCATTGCAGCTAGTTCGGCACAGAGGTACCGGAAGACGAATGGGATGGCGACAACATCCAGGTCGCCTTTTGGAGAGGCCCTCCCAAGATAGTTTTGGGACGAGATGGCAACACGGACATCAGCCTGGGGCGTTTGTTGGCTCCCACCGTTTTTGAATTGTCTTCGTTCTATTTCCTCCTGCTCTTCTGCAGCAGCGCGGCAAGTGCGGCAGTACTCGCCCCCGGGTCCAGAAGGATTGATGGAAGTGTTGCCCATCATCGCTTTCCCGAGGCTAACATCTTCGTAGCCAAGTGATATCAGACTCCCACATGTACGACATACCCAGGCGGTCGAGTAGTCTGAACAGTTCATCAAACGGTCTTGAAGCAAAAACGACGTTCCGTGAGCAATCAGGGCATCACGTTCCATCTCTCCGAAACGAATACCACCAGCGCGTTTCCTCCCCTACGATAACAAAAATTAGTAAGCTCATGCGGTTGCTGGAAACACGGACTCACTTTTACGGGCTGTCGGGTGAGGGGATCGACAGGGCCGGTCGTACGCACTTGGAACTTGTCAAGGACCATGTGTCGCAGACGTTGATAGTACACAACCCCAATGTAGATGTCCGCCGCGAACTCTTGGCCAGTGATCCCAGAATACATGGGCTCGTTTCCGTAATAGTTATAGCCAGAGGCCAAGAGTTGCTCGCCGAAATAGTCGACGGCAGTATCTTCTTCAGAGAATCTGAGGATCATCAATTAGTGCTGAGAGGAAAGGGATTATGGGCGTCACTGACTTGAAAGGGGTGGCATCTTGAGCAAGTCCGTGCATCGCTCCCGCCTTTCCTGCCATGCTTTCTACCAACATGCCAATCGTCATTCGACTGGGGAAAGCATGGGGGTTAATGATCACATCCGGTTGCATGCCGCTCTCTGTGAACGGCATATCGACCATGGGCCATTTCTGCGAACAAACACCCTTCTGCCCATGCCGGGACGAGAACTTGTCCCCAATAACGGGCGCTCGAGCTATGCGTAACGAAATATGAAGTTTCTGAAGCTCGCTATCGCCAGCATCACTGCCTAATGATTCGTTAGCCAAGGAAATACGAAGTCAGCAACTCCCGCTTACCTAGTAGTCGAACCTCATCGACAAACGCCATCTCATCACCTTTGTACTTCACAAATCGTGTGCGGCCAGTCGTGTCATCGATATACGCAGCAATGGGGTCGCCAGACCGCAGGTGAGCCCCAATGAATGGTAAACCATCGCAGTCGAGGAATTGGCAGCAAGTGTGTTGTCGATCGCCGTCCTGCCGTATGTCGCGACCCAATCCGAAATGCAGCGAGGGCACAGCAGCATTTTTCACTGCCCCTCGTTCATCCTTGAGGTCAATTATTTGGGACTTGTAGACGGTGCCGTATGCAAATCCACGTTCGTGTGCGGACTTGTTCAGGATCATGGCGTCTTCCATGTCATACCCTGTGTACGAAATAACGGCAACGATGGCGTTGGTGCCGTTTGGATAAGAATCCATGGCGTATGTGTTGTGGAGGGCGGGGCGGACGACAGGACTTTGTCCGGTCTGTAACCGGTACAGTTTGTTGTCGGTTCGATGCTTTATAGCCGTCGAAGGCGTCCCCATCGATTGTTTACCCATCTTTAACGCAAGGTCAGCAAGAGTACGGCCCTTTTGTTTCGAGTTTACTGACTTGACACTGGTAGATATTTCGTGGACTCTAGAAGATGTTGTCAGTATGCAGGCTGCTGAATACATTAGGAACACTCACTTGGTTGAAGTCGGAGAACGGGGTCAGATTGGCCAAGATAGACAAGAAATTTGTGGGTTCGTGTTCGACATGAGTAGATGTATTCGGCTCGATTTCTTCGGGCGTGCATGCAATGTTCATATACACCTGCTCGAAGGATCCGACCATATCATCTTTGCCGTTCGCCAGATACTTCACAGGTCGCATCATCCGCGATCGCGAAGAAAACAAGAACATCCCTGGGTACTGCCCACCTTTCGACTCGGGGACCAACCCGATCTCCAGATCGAGAGGAACACCGAACTTCCCCTCTGTTTTCCATATCCGAAGGTTTGTGGCCAACTGCTGGGCGATGACTGGGTGGGCCCATCCGATGACACGGCCGTCGAGTTGGATGCATAAGTTGCGCCTTCCGTCTATTGATGGTGTGAAAGCTTGAGTCATGCCGTGTGTCGCAAGAAGGGCAGGGATGTCCGCAACGGCGAGAGGAGCTGTGATGATGCGGCATGTTCGCGAAAGATGGTTTAGAAGCCCGCAGGGCGCACCATCAGGTGTATGGACGGGACACAAGAAACCTATTCCGTCTGTCAGCTTGCTTTCCTGACGGTTGGCGAAGAGGATGCATACCCCACGCTTCTGGCAACAATTTACGAACGGTTGTAGTTTTGAGCTCGGCAAAGAACGCGCCACGATGAATACATCTGAAATGGCTGATGTACCGCTGCCAGTTGAGTTTTTCTGCGACAATGGTAAAGCCGGACGCTTGCTGTAGATCGAGACCGGTGGGCGAGACGAGATTCCCCGTGGCAAGGAAATTGGATAGCTTGGATCCGATGTCGAAATTGACCCGAGAGAATACCTTGTTCATGTACCGCCCTGCTCACCGGTTCGATAGCGCTCACTGTTAGAAAGTTAAGAACGTACGATCGTTGAAGTCGACTACCACACCGTTCCTGACATCGGTGATGATATTGGTGCGGACGTTGTTTAAGATCTCTTCGATCCGCTCCTTGATGATCATACCGTAAAGTGTCCCGGGAAGTAGGACCTCTTGATGTTGAGGTGAATCGGGGTTGTCCGCACTACACGAGCCCGAAACTAAGGCGTACAGTTTTCGAAGCGAGAACCTGAAAAATATGTCAGTTTCAAATACTTAGTATGGCCGTGAAACTGACAGTAGCATCCTAAACTTGTCCCGTGGATTCTGGAGATGGACAAAGACCATCTTCTGCAACAGCCACGCTCCGAGTGATTTGTTCGTCATATCTTCCGGTAAACCAAGAACCACGCGGAATTTGTCACCAAGATATTCAAGACAGTGATCAGCAGTATGCAAGCTATATGTTTTGAAACTTCGAAGCAGCAATTCAACACGATCTGACAAGAAAGTATTTTCGTAGTCCTGCATCATGATGCCCTCGTAAATCTCCCTGTCGGAGGCCCCGACGAGTGCTTTGAGGATGAGCATGATAGGGATGACATACTCTTGCTTGCGCCAGCTGAACCGAAGCATGGCGCTTCCATTGGCAAGGTAATGCAGAGTGTTCGTCGCACTGGTCTGATCTGGACGCACGCAGCGGATTTGAATGGCATACTGCGTGTACGAGGGGCCGCGGTTTGTGAACGACGGTCTAATGAGAGAAATGGCGTGGTTTCGGCGCGGGAGGATGAGATATCGAATGAGACGTTCGTTCCCGTTGATCACGAAATAACCCCCAAATTCCTCTGGCTCCTCATGACGCTTCACGAGCTCGGCGGAGGACATCGAGCGGAGGTTACATCTAACGGACTGGAATTCGACGATTTATGAGGGTCCCCGAACGCGCGCAAGTAGAGTGTACTCACTCGAACCATGATCGGCACCAGCCCGCAATTCTTCGTCTCCTCCTGCCTTTGTCCATGGTTATCCGTCCAGCAGATCTTAATTTCCATCTTCCCTCTGTACGATGTAAGCCGTTCGCGAGCCTATATATGGCTTCAGTATGCAGCACACCGTCCGTCTTGCTCATTTGCTCACTTCTGACGGAAACACCTTTCTCTCGATCGCTAACTTGTCCTTGTCCGGGACCATTGGTCTCGCGATTGTGACCTTTTCGATTGTAACTTGTTGTTCAATGAGTAAAGCCTCCGCAAACATATATCATAGTGGTAACTTACTGCTCGAGCGATTGCCCCAGCCTCTCGGTCCGCTCTCGGAATCTGCTTGGCCGTTTCCATCGAACACGACGCGGGGTCCGATGTTGTCCAATGCGAGACTCAGCAGTCCTTTACCGTCCCCGTCGCCAGTAGGTAGTCCAGAGTCATCGAAAAGCGCGTTGAATGATTCGATGTGGGGCGTTACGAACTCGTTTAGGATATCGTACGCCGCGCCATCGGTTGGAGGGTGCTTGAACCTGTTCTCGCGTCGTAGTGTGTCAAATGTAGGCCCTCTTTTCTGCCTCGGAAATCCATCAGGCATTATTTTTTGAATTGAAGACCAACTTATAGGGGAAATTTTTGGGAAAGCTACACCTCACGTGACGAAGCACGCAAAATAGCCTGTTTTGGATGGCTTGCTAGGGGTTAGGGACGTTGGGAGCCTTAACTAGCGTGTAGTAAACCATCCCGCTCAGCTGCATCAGAAGAGCCATGCAGACGCTAAAGCCCTTCGCAAGTGATATTTTCTCGCTGAAGAAGTGCTTACTTCACGTCCGTCACGAAAACCAGGTAAAACGTGAGTGAGTGACCAATAATCTCTGAGTCTATGGACGTTATGAGGGGCCACGAGAAAGAGCAAGGTAGAGTTAGATACGCTCAAACGCTGTAATCGCCTGTGAGGACCTGTCTTCAAATACTATTGAACTTTCACACGTGCGAGAATAGTGATGAGAATAGACTTCCATGTGCATCCGCAGGCCAGGATGACTGAGTATTCGCGTAAGTACTCCGGGCTTCTTGTCAGAGGTGTAACATGCTTTGGAAAATATACAAGGTTCTGTAATCGCAATCTCGGGGTTCTGAAAGTCGACGACAGGGGAGTATCTTCAGGCTCACATGGCTTTGACGTGAGAAGTCATTTCGACTCAGATCAACTCAGACTTGACTCAGACGGCCTGCGCAATAGCTCCGATATAAACTCAGCCCTACACTCAATTTGTGGCCGTCCTCGTTGTACCGTATCGCGCAAACGACTCACTTCTGCCGGGCATGTTTGGCAACAACACCACATCCACGTGGGGGAATCCCCAACAAAACCAGCAACAGCAGCAGCCTGCAGGTGGATCTGCTTTTGGGCAACCGAACGCTTTTGGCAATACAGGTGGTGAGCTCCTTGTGTATTCTAAGATAGACTTTTGGTTCTGAAACGCGGCAACCCCAGGAGCGTTTGGATCAACTGGAGCTTTTGGTCAACCACAGCAGCAACCACAAGCTAACCCGATGTTTGGCAATCTGGGAGGCTCGACGAACACTGCCAGTCCATCGGGCTTTGGTGTGTATTCCGAGATCGCAATGGTCGAGAACTAATAGCTTTCTAGGCGCGTTTGGGGGTGCAACTAACAGTAACAACAATCAGACAACGAGTGCGTTCGGAGCACCCAGACCTGCGACTGGATTTGGCGCGTTTGGTGGTGGAACCGGTACGTTTGGTTCGACACCCGCGTTTGGATCTACAGCCGCTCCTGCGGGCACGTCTGGTACCAGCTTGTTCGGTCAGCCCAATAACACGACGACGGCTGGAGGAGCATTTGGTAGCAACACGGGCCTTTTCGGCGCCAGCAAACCAGCTACCACCGGTTTTGGAACAACTCAAGGTATGCACAGTTATTGCTTTGCGTTATACTCCTCTGTTGATCCATACCACTAGCACAAAACCAAAACGGGACAAATACAGTGGCTGCTGTTACCACAGGATCCTCTAATCCTCCATATAATGCCTTTTCTGACAAAGAAAATCCCGGCAGCGGGACCAGTGTAACATTGCACTATCAGTCCATCTCGTGTATGCCCGCTTACCAAGGGACCTCCTTTGAGGTGCGTTGTTCAGCAATTCGTGGACCCTCCTGAACGCGTATCGCCTTCGGAAAGGGCATGTTCACCCTATACCAATACGGAGCACCGACTAACTTATCTGGTATAGGAACTTCGATACCAAGATTATGCTCAGGGCCGGAAGACCGCTGGTGCTTTTGGTCAATCCGCCACATTTGGTGCTACTCCGGCTCAGCCAACCACAAGTATATTTGGGCAACCTCAACAAAGCACTCCTCAGCCAAATGCTTTCGGTGCTCCGACGACAACGCCCTCCACTGGTTTTGGAGCCTTTGGTCAACCGGCAGCTACCCAAACTCCCCAACAATCAACGGGCCTATTCGGTGGCGGCGCGTTTGGCCAACCTCAACAGCAGCAACAGCCCGGCCAGCAGACGAACGCGTTTGGAGCATTCGGACAACCCGCCCAGCAAAATCAACAGCCATCCGGTGGTCTATTTGGAGGAGGAACAACGGCGTTTGGTCAGCCAAAACCGGCGGGAACAGGGTTTGGAACATTCGGAGGTGGAACGTTTGGTTCCTCTACGACCACCACAAACGCGTTTGGCCAGCCGCAGCAACAGCAACAACAACAACCAGCTACCACTGGGCTATTTGGACAAACTCAGCCTGCTGCATCGAACGCTTTTGGCGCCTTTGGTGAGCCTGTCCTTCTACGTATAGACACATCGCTAACTTAGGTGACAAGGTAATACCGCTTCTAATAATAATGCCGCTAAGCCACTGTTTGGCCAACCTGCTGCACAACCCGCACAGCCCGCCTTTGGAACTGGCCTCTTTGGCCAGAATCAGCAACAGCAGCAGCAACAGCCAGCGCAGCAGCAGCAGCAACAACAACCATCCCTCTTTGGAGGAGGAGGAGGGCTGTTTGGAAGCACCAACACGCAGGCAAACCAACAGAACCCCCAACAACCTGCTACCAACAGTGAGTAGTTATTTCTGTCTGAGATGATTTCTGACGAATTTACCGCTAGTCTTCGGTGCTACGACGACGCAACAACCTAATGCTGGTGGTGGATTGTTTGGCGGCGGTGGCGGATTGTTCGGTAACAATCAACAACAGCAGCAACAACAGCAAAATCAGCAACCTACGGCAAACGCTTTCGGTGCTGGGGGACTCTTCGGGAAGCCGGCCCCCCCAGCGAACAATCTTTTCGGAGGTTTTGGTCAACAAAATACCGCAAATACTGCCCAGCCGCAGCAGAATAGCCTTTTTGGAAGTACGCTCGGTCAGTCTACGAACCAACAATCGACACTTGGTGCAGGCAGCCTTTTCGGCAAGCCCGCTGCGCCAGCGATGGGCGCCAGCACTTCTAACACGAATGCTCCTGCTGGTGGCCTATTTGGCTCGTTTGCTCCTGCTGGGTCTTTCTCTGCTACAACAACCCAAGGCGCTCAAGGAACCCTCACTGCATCCATTGCTGAGCCAATTGGCAACAATCTCGCTATCTTTTCCATGCTTCCACCAGGCCCGCGGTCAATTAATTTAGACCCTCAGCCTGCAAAGAAAAAGGCCGGATTCTTTGTCGATGTGCCCACGCGGGCCCCCCTTCCTCGCGTTCAGCTTGGATATACTCCAGCTGCTTCGAAATTGCGTGGGTTTGCGTCATCCACCTCGAACTCAACTAGCGGAAATCCCTTCTCCAGCGTGTCGTTCATCTCCGGTAAAGCTGGTGCATTGTCACTCAGCCGTGGAGACAGCAAGTCACCAATGTCCTCCGACTCTCTTCTCCGCAGTCAAAGCCCTTCATTGGGCAGCAGCCAAAGACAAAGCGTGAAAAAGTTGATTCTAGACAAGAAGGTTGAGCCCATCGACCTTTTCTCTAAGTCTGGCGGGTCGCCAGCTCGGTTGGGCGGATCAAAGGTGATGTTTAGTCCCGCGTTGAGTGTCGCGGCTCGAGAGAAGGAAGCGGCGGCTGCGGCGGCTGCGGCACCCTCCCCACAGAAAGCTGTCGTTCTACCTGCACCCCGAGATCAACGTACACCATCTCGCTTGGATACAAACAATTCACAAGCTCGGAACGCCAGCCCGGTCACAGAAGCTCAGAAGGATCCCACGGCACTGGAGGAGGGCGATTATTGGTGCAAACCCGATCTAGACACGTTGAAAGGCAAAGGCTTCCAGGAATTAAGCTCTTTCTCGGGTCTTGTGCTTGGTCGCAAGGGCTACGGAGAGATACATTTCCTGGAGCCTGTGGATCTGACAGGTCTACCGAAGCTTGGTTCGCTCTTGGGGGACGTCGTGCGGTTTGACGACAAGGAGTGCAGCGTCTATCCTGACGTGGACGATGTGGATAAGCCCCCTCCAGGATCCGGGTTGAATGTGAAGGCCCGGTTGATGTTGGATAGGTGTTGGGCTACGGACAAAGCATCTCGGGAACCCATCAAGGACGAAAAGCATCCTAGTGCCGTGAAACACTTAAAGCGTCTACGCAATATGAAGGACACGCAGTTCGAGGGTTTCGACATCAAGGATGGACGATGGACGTTCACGGTTGACCATTTTTAACACACCCGGTACTTCAATGATTGGTTAACCGTCTTTTCCGGGTTTGTAATGATATCATTTGTGTGTGCGTTCCTCCCTTCCTGCTGCATTGCCGTGAAGATGCGACTTCGTCCGTGCCCATCGTTCTTGAAGCTGTCCATTTCCGTTCTATCGCGCTGTTGTTGGCTTCTCCGGCTGTATTCAAGAATGTCTTAATATTCACCTAGTTCTAGTAGATAGATAGTATTACCTCCATGTCCGTACCCGTTAGTTAGTAGTATATACATATCAATTCAATGTATGCCTTTGGAATGAATGTTCCTTCGAATTTAAGTTTTGAACCGCGGAGAATTCGCGCATGTGGCAGCTGCCACCCGAAATCTGCCGATCAATGTATCACCAATTCATCACGTGAGGTCTAGACCCCCTATTCGTGCGGGTCGGCTTTGCGCCTTGCAACGAACTGCTCCGACGGCCATATATATACTCTCGACCTCCGCGAACGAAATTCCACAACAAATTTCTTTCATTTACCCCCACCACCACCACCTTCTCCTCCCCATCAGTTATGAAGGTCAGTCTCCTCATCGCATTCGATATCTCCACGTGCTGACAGCAAATTGTAGCTCGTGTCACCAGAACAGCTCAAAGCCCACGATAAGGCATCCCTGCGAGGCTCCATCGAAGGAGCTGTCGGTTCAGGCGCTGTAGCTGTCGGTGTATCATATTGGGCGCACAGGCGGTACCCCGCCTACCGAGCACTTCCTCTTTCGCTAAAATCCTTGGCGGTCCTGATTATTGTCGTACCCTGTCTCGCAATTCAAGGCGAGCGACGTGGTATTGAGTACGATAAATCTCAATGGTGCGCTGGGCGAGATCTACTTCCATAGCGATATACTGATATTTGGATGTAGGGAGGGTGAAACTGTTCGAGTTCTTGATGAGAAGGAGCAGCAGAAGGAGGCACGATGGAATTCCTTGGATACCTCGTCGAAGATCGGCGATTGGGCAGCCCGCCATCAGTACAGTTTAATTCTAGGCGGTTGGGCTTCAAGTCTGGGCGTCGCTGCGGCTATCATTTCGCGAGACAAGTGAGTTTCGCTTCTTTCATACACGGGCGGACGGGCGGCTGGGCGGTTTCCTAGTCCCAACGGTCGACTGTGGGTCAGTTTCGAATTCATCTGACTCGGTTATTCCACAGGTACCAGACTGTGCCCCAGAAGGTCGTGCAAGCACGTATGTGGGCGCAAGGACTGACAATTGGTATCGTCATCGCCGCTGGCGCGCTTATGCATTCGCGAAGAGCACAGGCTGCTGAACATGTATGTCCCCATTCCCACCGGAGCTATATCGTTTGCTCACCTAGTTATCTTTAGCACAACACGGATCATTCATGGCGAGACCTGTTGGAGCAGCAGGAGAGAGACAAGCAAGAGGCCGAGAAGGCACGACTCCTGGCTGGAAGACCATCACAACTGCACGCATAGAGCATCGATTCATATCAATTGCCATCCTGCACGCTACATCTTGAATAGAACATATCTATCATAATATCTTGTATTGCCCATTCGTCATGATGTATAATCAAAGGACTCCAGTTCCATCCTGAAAGCTTCCAATGACGTTGACAGTCGAGCAACCCCATGGGGGGTAATTTCTCTTTGCGGACAATGCACAGTTACAATAGTTTACGTTCCAACTCAACCTACGTGACTTTGATGACTACTTTCCCGAAATGGGCCTGAGACTCCAAGTGTTTGTACGCCTCGAGAGCTTGGTCGAACGGGAAAACGCTGTCAACCACTGGTCGCAAGCCATGAGCGCTGATCAAACGGTTCATGTTTTTGAATCTGTAAATTGGCATTGTGCTGTTAACAATCACATTCGAAGCGGATAGGATGAACTTCAGCTCACTGTGCGACTGAACCAATTAAGACACCCCGTACGTAGGCGGCTGTCCCAATGATAGGACCAACGAGGCTGGCATCAGCTCCCTAAATTCAACGGTCAGTAAAGAGCATTGTACGGCATTGTTTTCTTCGAGGCGTCTACCTGAGCGAGGAAGCCGATTGCATGAATCCAACCAGCATGTTTGATCGATTGGAGGGACTTAAGCAATGTGCCAGGCCCGCCCACCTAAATCAAAGGTTCAGTAAACCACCGCTAGCTGTTTGTAGCAGAATGGAAGCATACTTCGATTACGTGGTCTACTCCGCCACCGTTTGTCTGATAAAGAAGAGCAGGCATTTTAAAATCGAGTTCTTCACTGCCATGGGGTAGGCGCTCACGATTTCCTTGACGGTGTCTTGCCAATTGGGAGTCGTCTTGTAGTTGATCAAGTGCTTGGCGCCGAGTTTGGCCGCTAGTTTCAATTTCTCATCGGAGGAGGAAGTCGCGATGACCGTTGCCCCAGAAGCTACGGCGATTTGTAGGCCAAATCTAACAGAAAGGTCACAATATTAGGCATTGAGGTGACAGGACGAGGATGATGGGGCATGGACTGCGTACATAGATACTCCGCCTGTTCCTTGAACGAGGACGTAGTCACCTGCCTTGACAGGAATGGGACCGAGGAGAGCGCTGTACGCTGTTAATGCGGCGCATCTATTTTCGTACATTCGCGAGTTAGGCACAATACATGTCGGCTAGTTTGAATGAATGATTTTACGCACGGTAGCGTCGAGGCCTCTTCGTGCGTTAGATTGTCTGGAACATGTACGAGGGCCTGAATAGCACAAAGAAAGCCCCGTTTAGCCCACAACTCCGTGAACAGAAGAAACGACAATACAACACACCTCGGCAGGCGAAATAACATATTGCGATAATACGCCGTGGACGGGACCCCCAAGGGCAGCGCGCATGGTTTCTGGCGAAGGGTCCCCGTCAAGGTGGTTGGGCGAGAAGTTTGAGCATACTCGATCTCCGGGTTTCCACTTATCCTGTGGCACGTCTTCCCCAACTGCGATGATTTCGCCGCTGTAGTCAGAGCATGGGATCAGGTTCTCCTGGATTCTAGTGGTAATGAAACCAGGTCAGTGCCGCTGAGAGCAAAGCTCAGGAAGATAGCAGCCTACATCCCCTGGCCGTATAATCCCTTTGCTAAAATGAGATCGCGATACTAGGAGATAGGGGACTGAGAGTGTCAATCCAGTTATCGGACGCTGCTAGACCTACGTTAAGTGAGACTGCGTGTACCCTAACGAGCACCTCGGTGGGCTTCGGCTGTCGGATGGGGCTTTCCTTGAGTGCCAAGTTGTCCAAGGAGCCAATCTATATAATTGAACAAAGTCAGTCGCTGGATCGAGTGCTTTGCTCTGACCTCCGAAACACTGACCTTGGAAACGACCCAGTGCTTGGTGGTCGCTGGAAGAGACATGACCAATTGCGTGCTTTCTCCACTAATCAGCACATTAGAGCCTTATATACAACTGAGGGACAAGTATGAGTAAGCCGCCGAATCTACCACCGGAAGCAATGACGCTTCAACATGAGAATCAGAACAGATCAGAACAAATCTTTGGAAGGACCACGAGGTGCTCTGCTTAACAATCTTCTACATAGGCCAAGGTCGCAATGATAGCTACCACCAACCCCGATGAGTAGGGGTGCGATGAGGTGATGCTCTACAAGAGGTAGAGAAGTCGCTCTCAAGATGATCGGAAAAAGACCTCACGAACGCGTAAAGAGCGCTTTCTTCACATCGTCCACTGGTGCGTCGCCTAGTTCGACCAGAGTTGTTCTCAACGTAGAAGTTCATCATGAGTACGTACCCTAAAGTATCACAGCTCGCTGAGTCCGACGTCTCGTCGGAGCAGAGAGCACAATATCCCTGGCCCTTCGTCATATACATTGAACCTAGCTGCCGCTGAAGGAAATCCCGTTATTCCGCTTGATACTTCTGCGGTCAAGCACGATGATTGGGGACTCTGGCAAGTTCGGCACCCAACTAGAGCTTACCTCGTTTCCTCCGAAACGACAAGGCTGGTCCGCTTTAGCGCGTCTCGGAAGCCTTGGGAGATGTGTAAGGGTATTGGAAATACGCCGTCTGCATCTGTGTGGACACCTGATAACTTCTGTTGAATCTCTTCTGCAGGGCCGTTTGCGCTGGCTGATATTGTGTCGAACTACAAAGAATTTGAATGAAAGTATGAATTCAGAGTGCTGGGTCACGTGAAGCGAAGTTCAGTGTCCACTACGTGAGGCCACTCATATCCTTTTCCTTATTCATGCCAGACTCGAAACTAAGCCTCGCAGGGTGAGCATCAGAACTCATGCATCAAGGCACTCGCTACTCGTTTGTTTAGCCAACTAAATTCGGACATTTTGATAGTGTTCATAGACCTCCTTCGCGGCAGTGCGCGTAGGGTACAGACGTTTCCCTCCAGAATCGATTCTGGGATACTCACGCACGTGTAAAGAGGGGTAACTGATTAAATACTGTAGCATTGCTGGGCAGCTGTGACGGCGTGGACATTGTCTGAAAACAACGCTTTGGCCAATCGACCAGCGATAATATACTCGTCAAACTCAGAAATTGGAACCAATAGATCTAACGAGTAATCTCTACCTTCGGGATCCCGGAGTACTGCCTATGGACAGAGTGCGAAATGCTTCCCAAAACAAGCTGGGCTCTATGTCATCTGAACGGCCTTCCATAACGACAGGCCATAGAACGAAGAGCACCAGAAATCGTCAACATTCGCCGCCGCATAAGAACATATTCCCTCGTAAGGCGAGTCCTTTCCTTCACATTAGATCCTTGTTTAGAACACCAAAAAGGTACTTCATCGACATCACTGAGCGCTTGTGCCAGGGTATGAGCATTCAAATATTCACGATCTAGAGCTCGCTGAAAGTGGTTCTATGTAAGGTAGTGTCTTCCATGTCGTAGCTTCTAGTTCACCCTGCTGATGTTTTTTATAGAATTGGGATTTCCGTTGTGCTTCAGTATTGGTAACCAGTACGTGTGTTGTTCCCCAAGCTTACAAGGCACTAAGATGACTTACTTAGACTTTTGTTAATATGTTAATATCAGATGTACCTCTGGACCTGAGAATGATGTACTTCCTGTGTTCGCTCTGGAGCAGCAAGGGTCATCACACACCGTTTGTCGCTTCTTTCTGGGGTTGTCCAAAATTCCGGGGCTTCGCCTACTCCGTTGCCCGGAGTGTCCTAACTCTGCACCGCCTTAGTGGCAGCTTCCCTTCCGCGTTCCCATTCATATGGCATAGTGAGCACCGATGCAAAGGCCGATATTTTGGAAGCTTACAGCTGAATGTCAGTCCTCACTTCTATGAGACATGATTCCATTCTTTAGTGATTTATTACCTTATCGAGTAGCGCTCTACTTTCAGCGACAGCAAACGACCGGAACCTTGGAGCGATTTCATTCTGGTGGACGCGTGTTTGTGCCAGGATGAACATTTTCCGCGGTGGGACTCCTATAAATGATCGCCCGTTAATGAGTTTGTTAGAGCAAGTTGAGCCTGCAAGTCCTCCTACGAAGTCCTCATCTACGACACTGCGCGATGACATTTATCGGAAAGGGAATTTGTACGTGTACCCGACTCCCCAAGAAGTCAACCAATAGCTGTTAACTATCTTACTTGCAGACCACATCTTTCATGCTCATAGTACAGACGTCCAAAAAGTTACACTCAAACCCAATACATCACTTGTTCTATCGTACGTCGAATGACCCTCAGCAGTTTATTTTAACGATGTTGCCAGTCTTGATCTGTCTCTTCTATCCACCGAGTCGCAAATACATGTCTACCGGTTAGTTACTCGACAGACACCCGTGGGCTGACGCCTGCCAGATTTGTGCACCACAGCAATTCAGGCAATTACTAGATACTCAGGCAATCAGAAATCGTGATAAGTTAT
The DNA here is from genome assembly GCA_017499575.1 of Sanguinoderma rugosum. Lineage (NCBI taxonomy): Eukaryota > Fungi > Basidiomycota > Agaricomycetes > Polyporales > Polyporaceae > Sanguinoderma > Sanguinoderma rugosum. Next base: position 1,000,001 of record VTPW01000003.1, on the reverse strand, counting down.
AACATGGCCGAAATCGTCTTCGCTGAAGTACCAGGTTTCAATACTAGTTCGGCGAAGTGCGACACTAACGTTGTTATCGAAGTCTACGAGCTAAGATTCGAGAGATGAGGTTTGGGTCTCTCAGCTTAGATCTAACGAAGTATGTCGATGCAACCACCATATCATTCAGGTATAAGCGGTGCATACTTACTGGCTATGGGGGTCGGGAGCACTTTGGCTTCAGTGATAAGTCTTACATAGGACAATAATAGAATAGCAATAAGACGATATGTGATCAAGGTTGCAAGGGATCTGTCCTGGTATTTATGAAAGATGACCAGAATTGTGGGTCGAAGAGGAGTCCGGGATCCATCTCCTCAACCATACCCATGGTTCCGAAGAATGGATCGAACATTGAAGGCAAGGGATCGTCTGAGGAGAAGCCGTCGCCCGATGGCATCGTTGCTTGCTCAGACTGAGGCTCCGACGGATTGTTTGGCTTATCTTGAACCATGTCCTTGAAGCTGTTGTTCTTCGTGGGAGGACCTTCCTCCCTTACTTTATCCCAGGTGGCAATGGAGTGTCGTAGGGCGGCAGCGCACCGCGCGGGCATATGGTCGGGCGAAAGGGCAGCCTGTTGGAGCCTCTCCGTCGTATTGTCCAGTAAGACGTCTCCGTGATCGGCAACCGACGAGAAACCCATGTGATGGACAGCTATCTTCGTAGTGAGAAGGCTCAATCCAGCGTAGGCGACGAGGAGGAAGTAAGAGTCGGGAGCAGTAGAGAGGGAGGCAATGTCAGGTCGTGATAGGAGTGATACGAGGGTTGCTTCAGATAGAGAGAGTAGTTCTCGCCCCCATGCTATACCGACAGGGAGGCCGTTGAGTTCAAATCGTAGCCACTCTTTGTTTGAGAGGTTAAAGAGGGATTTGAGTTCGAATAGATTTCTGTATATTATTTTCATTTTGTACGCGTGATAGGACACTTCGAGCATGCTGAAGTAGAATGCGTCTAGCTGAAAGATAACTGTGTTCACACGTGAGAATATGATCTGTGCTTTGACGGGAATTACGAACCTGGTAGGGGGATGATGAGACGATATAGCCAGTTATAAGATGCAAGGAGGTCATTGACTTCCTTGCTGGCATGTTCTTGCTCGGTAATAGAGGGTCCCCAATGAAGGCTTGAACCGATATCGGTTAAGTCGAATAGGCGTCTCGACAATCCAAGCCGTACATCTCGCGGGTCCAAAGTGACATACGATGCTGTGTAGTCCGTACGACGCTCCTCAAGTGTACGCCGAGATTGAGGGTCGCGGCCCGTACCAAATAAGAGCCTGATCGGTGTTTGCGTTAGATCAGCAACATCGAACGGTGCTCTCAGAAGAAACTCACATATGTTCGATATTTGATGCCGCGCACCACTGAAAGGACTCAGCAATGATTTCACATGGTGTAGAAGAAGGGGCATAATCCCACTTACCAATCTTGTCTTTCTGACAACTTCAGGATCGGCATTGCCTTGTGCTTTATGCGGCGGCAGCACTTGGATGTTGTCGTATTGATTCAGCCCTAGGCTGATCGCGATTTGCATCGCAGACGATGCCAGCAAACGACTGTCTCGTTTGATAGCATATCCAGATCCGCATATGGGCATCCATAGTGCTAGAATGAGCAGCGCTTCGATAAACTCAGGAGTTTTTGTGTGAGGGTATCCCGGTTGGAGCAATGTGCTCTCTACCAGTGCCTGAAGCCTGGGGGCAACCTTGCGTCGTGTGGTAGAATCGAGGTGTCTTGAGGTGATCGTGCAACGGACAAGGTCTAACGCCGCATCATTGACATCGGCTGATGGTAGGTTCATCCATGGTCTGTATCGCGTCTCGAAACTGCACAAACATGACTCAATGGGCGGCAACACCACATATCGTAAGTACCCACATATCTATCAGGTAACGAATTCGGTTATGGGGAAGGATGGATGTAAGGGTATCATTTTGGTAATGTTGATTTATTGAACCGTTGATTTCGTGTGCAGGAACTGGCGGCAGAATTCCCTCGGTCGCTAGTATAGGCTCTTTCGTCCAGCGAGCGTCGTCTGCGATACCGATCAATCGCCAAGGGCCCAAGACGTAGCTCTCCTGGCCCTCAGGAGGGAGTTCGACTTCATGATTTGAAGTCGAGTCCTTCTGAACGCCAAACTGTTCCGTTGAGGGTGACGACCGTGTCGACTGTGCTGAGACTTGTTGGCTTGGAGGGCTTGGCCCAGCCTGACCAGGACTGCTAGCGGCGTCGTTGTGTCTCGCGACGATAATTATGTCCGAGTTATGGAACGAGCATTCGATATCCAGGACTTTACAACGGTGGCATTGTAGTCGTCCGTTGGATCCAGGGGCTACATCAAGCAGCTCGCAGCGACTTTTTGTTTTTCGGCATGTAGCACACGCTCTACTAGCTTTTTGACGTTTGGCGGGGTTGCTTTCTGGCGTACGAGACGACTCTGAGTCTTGAGCACGCTTTGGTGCCATCGCGGTAGTTTCCAAACCACCACGCGCAGTAACTTGATGCTATTTTTATCCCACATAGGGGTGAACAGGGTGTTCAGGATCCTATTCAACAGACTGCCCTTTTAGCAGTACTTCCTGCATAATTTGAATTGTACAGGAAAGTATCCAGAAAGGGCAGGAGACAAATAAACCAAAGCATTGCATGTAGAACGCGCGACGCGACCTGACGCGACTCTCTTGTTTTCTCCCCGTAGCGAACCTGAAAACATCCTTGCACCGTTACTTCAGACACATCGCGATGGCCGGAAAACGTAAGAGCGATGCGTCTTCTTCTGCTCCCACGAAGAAAGCGCGCAAACAAGTCTCGGTCGACGCGTCTGACCTCGTCGCGTCCATCCTGGATGAAGGCGAAAACTTTCAGCTCCCTGAGGATGATGAAACCATTCTTGAACACATGCTGCGCTTGGCGCGTTATGCTCGCAGTCTCGAAGACGCTGCGGAAGATTTGAAACCGAAGACGAAGTCTCCGCAGGAAATCCAAGCAGCAGCTGGGAAGTTAAGGGCCGTAGCTGTCAGCGGTATCCAGAAACAGATGAGCGTGGGTGTTACTCTTGTTCCCAGCTTTGTCGCTTCTTGCTTATCTTTGATGGCTGTGCACAGTGGAAGCCATCATGCAAGACGGGCTCGTCTAAGTGGGCATACGACGGCGTATGCGCCGATCCAGCAGTGTTCGCAGCTATGCTGGGGCTCCAGCTACCCATTAAGTTCAAGATGAAGAAGATACCTATCGCAGACTTTGAGAACACGATGGGTGATATCCAAGGGCACGCTCGGTAAGCCAGGAGTCGCGAGGATGGCAGGATGGCAGAGGGCTGATTGACCGTCTAGATACAACACCCTGTACCTCAAGGGTGATCACGTTAACGTGCATTGGAAGGCCGAAGAAGGTACTTTCAAATTTAGCGGCTCCTACGGCGCGTAGTGAGTAGATGGGAAGAGGGCTAGTTTTTGGCGCGTGGCTAGAGTACCTGTGGCATTTGTCTATTATCTTACTTCCCTATAGTGTACGTATAAATTGCTATAGTGGTAGGGAGTAATCCCGCAGTTAAAGCCCTTCTACTTCTACCCCTGTGTTCGGTTAAATCAGCCCCCAAATTACTGCGCGTTTGCGTTCCACAGGTTTGCAAGCTACCGCGATGGCGCCCAAGCGTGCTCAAGATGCAGAATCGCCCAATACGCCGGAGATGAACCCAGTGAAACGCCCCAAAGCAAGTAGAGCGTGTGCTACATGCCGAAAAACAAAAAGTCGCTGCGAGCTGCTTGATGTAGCCCCTGGATCCAACGGACGACTACAATGCCACCGTTGTAAAGTCCTGGATATCGAATGCTCGTTCCATAACTCGGACATAATTATCGTCGCGAGGCACAACGAGGCTAGCACTTCTAGTCACACCGCCGGGCTAAATACGCCAGGTCAACAGCAATCAACGCGCTCTTCACCCTCAACGGAACAATTTGGCGTGCAGAAAGATTTCACGTCAAATAATGAATTCGAACTACCAGAAGAGGGCGCCGATGTTCTGGATGCCGAGACCTACGTCTTGGGTCCTTGGCGAGTACTCGGTATTGCGGACGACGCTTACTGGACGAGAGAACCTATACTAGCGGTTCGAGGAATCCTGCCGCCACTCCCTACACGCGAACCCAACGGTCTAATAAATCACCAAGACGAAAGCCTGACATCTATCCTCTCTCATGGACGAATTCGCTACCTTATAGATATGTGGGTGCCTACGATTTATGATATTGCTGCGCAGTTCATCACACACTGTTGTGCACAGCTTCGAGACGCGATATAGACCGTGGATGAGCCTGCCACCGGCTAATGTGAACGACACAGCTTTAGACCTCGTTCGTTGCACGATTGCTGCGAGACACCTCGACTCTACGACGAGGTCCAAAGTCGCCCCCCGCCTCCAAGCGTTGGTTGAGAGCTCCCTGCTTCAACCAGGATATCCTCACACAAATACCATCGAGTTCATCGAAGCGTTACTTATTCTCGCTCTATGGACTCCTATATGCGGATCTGGCTATGCTATCGAACGAGACAGTCGTTTGTTGGCATCGTCTGCAATGCAAATCGCGATCAGCCTGGGGCTGAATCAATACGACAACATCCAGGTACTCCAGCAACGTAAACCGGATACACCAAACGATCCTGACCCCGAAGTTGTCAGGAAGACGAGGCTGGTAAGTGTTGCTCTACCTCTCCATCCGCACCAACTGGAATAACTGTTGGCAGTGGTGCGCAGCGTCAAATATTGAACATATGTAAGCTTCCTTTGCATATGACCATTCGATGACACTGACTTGATGCTAACGCTAATCAGGCTTCTAGTTGGTGCTGGTCGCGATCCCCAATCCCGACGTACACCTGAAGAACGTCGTGCTGACTTCACGGCGTCGTATCTCACTTTGGATCCGCGAGATATCCGCCTCGGACTTTCGAGACGGCTATTCGACTTAGCGGACATCGGTTCCAGTGTGTGTTGGGGACCCTCTCGTGCCGAGCAAGAACACGCCAGCAAGGAAATCAATGATCTCATTGCTTCTTTTAACTGGCTATACCGTCTCATCACACCTCTACCAGGTTCATGATTCCTTTTAAACTGCAACATCGTATCTAATATGTAAATGCAGTTGTCTTCCAGCTAGACGCATTCTACTTCAGCATGCTCGAGGTATCCTATCACGTTTACAAGATGAAGACCTTATACAGGAATCTTTACGGGCTCAAGTCCGTTTTCGATCGCCCCTACAAAGAGTGGTTACGACTCGAACTCAACGGACTACCTATCGCTGCAGTATGGGGGCGGGAAATGGTTGCTCTATCTGAAGCAGCCATCGTCTCCCTCTTATCACGCCTCGACGTCGCCTCCCTTTCTACTGCTCCCGACCCCTACTTCCTTCTCATTACCTACGCCGGGTTATCCCTCCTCACCACGAAGATAGCTGTGTATCACATTGGATTCCCGTCGCTTGTCGGTCACGGAGACGCGCTACTGAACATGACGATGGAGAGGCTACAACAAGCCGCTCTTTCGCCTGATCATATGGCTGCACGGTGTGTTACAACGCTTCGGGAGGCTGTGGCTACCTGGGACAGAAAAAGGGAGGAAGGGCTTGCCGCGAAGCAGTGCGTAAATGGCGCGTTTCAAGATAAGCCGATGGACTGTAGCGTGCCGGTGTCTGAGCAAGTAACGCAGGCATCAGGACACGGAACAAGCTCGGAGCCTTTCTCTGCAAGTGATCCCTTGGTTTCGATGTTTGATCCATTCTTTGGAGTCTCATTGGTCGACGAGATGGATCCTGGTCTCTTCTTGGACCCTCAATTTTGGAACTCTTTTATAAATACTAGGACAGACCCCCCCGCAGATCCCTGATTACTCTTCGAGTGTTGTGGCACGCATATCGTTGTTTGATCATTGCTCTACCGTTGGAAACCTTCTTCACCAGATGATCTTATCTTATCTACATGTGGCTTTAATTCTCGCACATTGTCGCTTCACACCTGCTTCTTCATGTCCGCCGGCGAAAGAAACCATGCCCAAGAGCTCGAGGAGCTCATTGAGCAGCTCTCTGCAACGCCTGACCGCGAGCAAGTTGCTGCAGAGCTCGGAGGTGCGGCGCTATGCAAAAATTCCCAACTCGGGGTCATCGAAAGTTTCTCGCAGCTCTCCAGTCGATCTACGGCGAGGGGGTCTTGAAGATCTGGCTACCCGATGGCAATGATACCAGCCCACGGAAAGGTAGCGTAGATGAATCCCTGCGCTTCGAAATCACGCTAGGGTCAGTTGTCGAAGTTGGTATGAGTGAAGTACTGAAGTTGAAGCACCCGTGCAGCCTCTTGCCGCCGCACGAAGAAATAACCGTTCATATCCTAATATCCCTGCCACCCACATACCCATCTACATCGCCTCCCCAGCTTCAGCTCCTTTCTCGGTACATCGGTGCTTTCGGTGCAGACTCCAACCTCTTCGGCGCCATCCTCCGTGTCTACATCTCCGTCAACGGTGTGGAATGGGCGGCTGACTCTATCTGCGTGTTTGATGGTTTACAGCGCTTATTGGAGCTGTGCACGGAATGGTACGATGAGAAACTGACCAACTATGCGATAGGCCAGGTCATCCGCGATGCTGCGGAGGAAACCAACAATTCGAAGGCCACAACCTCCACAGCATTCCTTAATTCCAACACGGACGAGAATCACCGCGCTCCTACTGCAACTACTGCGCCAACTTTCGGCATACCCGAAGGGATCCAGATATTCGAAGCCGAACCCATAACAGACCGCAAGAGCGCATTTGTAGGACGCGCCTGCCGAATATCCCACCCGTCCCAAGTGCCCCTCATCCTCTCCCACCTGATGTCAGATCGAAAAATCTCTCGTGCTGCGCATCCTTTCATCAACGCTTGGCGTTGTCATGTAGGCAACGTGCTCCATCAAGGTAAGACGTTGTTGGCATCCGCATTATTTTGCTGTCCTCGTTAAGGATACTCTGGTAGATAACGACGACGACGGGGAGACAGCTGCTGGCGGGCGGCTCGCCCACTTGCTACAGATTCTTGTAAGCGTTTGAGCCGCTTGTTTGTTCCCTTGCTGTCCATTCTTAGCTTCCCTTATTTCAGGATGTCGACAACATACTCATCGTTGTCACTCGCTACTTCGGAGGGATACATCTCGGGCCAGACAGGTTCAAGCATATCAATCAAGCTGCCCGTAATGCTTTAGACATAGGCGGATTCCTGGATGCCCCGGACACGAGAAAGGCCACAGGTAGTAGAGCAAAGAAGCGATGATAAAAAACACAACTACTATGTGGAGATACGAGGAAAACAGCTATACAAAAGGGAGATCTACCATCGTAATTATGGGATAATATGGTACTGATGTAGAATACAAGTACTCGTGTTGTATCCACGAGTGCTGAACTTGCGATGTTGGTCGACGTATATAAAGTCCGTAAGATCCACAAGCGTCCGTCCTACCAGAAAGAGAGGACAGCGCTAGCCAGTCTCCCATCCTGTAGGCCTGCCACATGGTGATCATAATTCATTGTTATGGATTGAGGTTACCGATGAACGAAGACCAGAATTGGGGGTCGAAGAACATATCAGGGTCGGAGAATGTTGCAAAGCCGGGTGGAATATTTGGTGGAATAGGAGGGACGGTTGTATGTGATTGCGAGTGAGGGTACGACGAAGAAGCGGGTATTCCGTTATGTCCTGGACCAGAACTATGATGATTCTCTCCCGATTGCGTTGTGGGACGAAGAGCGATTTCTTTGGAAGTGGATATGACCCTGGGGCCTCTGCGTTCCCATGCTCCCAGAAGCTCCTTGATCGCCTCAGCACACCTATTGGGCATGTGGTTGGGCGAAAGTGCGGCTTGTTGAAACCGTTCCGCAGTCTTCATCAGCAAGTTCTCAGTCTGCCCGTGCAAAGGTCCTTCTCGAATATGGTAGATAGCAAACCGCGCCACAATGAGGAATGTGCAAGCGAAAGTGAGAAGGGTGAAGTATTGATCTGGGACGGTAGAGAGGGAGACAAAGTCGGGGCGGGAAAGGAGGGCAATGAGCGCGGCTTCTGCTGTACAGAGGGCATCACCAGTCCAGCCGTGCGCGAGGTACACGTTATTATGTTGCACCTGAAACCACATTCGTTGTGACGAAGTGTCAAAAACTCTCCTCATATTGAGAAGAATGTTGTGGATGATTAGTAGTCGGCAGATATGATAGTTGATCTCCAGTATATGGAAATAAAATGAGTCGAATTGAGATACAACTAGCACGACTCCGTTCAATGACTGTTGTGGGGATACCAAGGAGAAGAACTTACCTGGGAGCGGCGCGATGAGACGATGGAGCCACGAAAACGAGTTGAGTACGTCCGTCGCTTCCTTATGAAACTGGTCCATGTCTGCCGAGGTTTCCATATGTATTGACATCCCTCGGTCCGTGAGATCGAATAACCGACTGAACAAGCCCAACCTCATGTCTCGCGAGTCCTCCGTCGTGAAAACTGACATAAAATCGCGATCTGTCATCCGTTTTCGCGTCGGACTGGCCTTTCCGGTACCAAGGAGGAGCCTGGAAACAAGAGCATTAGCTACGATAAGTAGAAGAAATTGATACGCACAGCTGTTCGATGTTATTCGCCGTTGTCCACAGACGAGTAAACCGAATTTCATCTGAGTTTGCGTCCATTAAATCCAGGGCACCCTGTCTCAAGGTTAACACCCCGTAACGGTCGTAGCCAAGTTTCTGAGCGACTTCTACGGCGGACGTCGCCAGCAATCGTCCTTCTCGTGGAAGATCGTAGCCGTCCCCACACAGAGGTTCCCACAGCGAGAACATCAGCAACACCTCCACAAATTCGGCGGACATCGACATGTATCCTGGTTGTAAAATAGTTTTCTCTACCAAAACCTGAAGGCGGGGGGCAACCCGGCTACGGGTCAGCGAGTCGAGATGTCGAGCTGCAATGAGGCATCGCGCTAAATCGAGAGCCGGGGTGTTTTCTTTCGACGGCGGTAGGTTCATCCATGGCCGGTAACGACTCTCGAAGCTAAGAAATACAGTTAGTAGCGTGCATTAGGAGAGCAAGTAAACTCACATTTCGAGGCAATTCGCGATTTGCGACGGCGTCAATATCGCGGAAAGGGCGGAATCGTGATGCGAGCTGTGTCTTTGAGGGGTAGACTGGGGCGTCGTGAACCCTTGAACCGCAGTTATAGGCGCTACTCCCCAGTCGAAACCATCTGGTAGATTAAGAGACCCCCAAGGTGTGCGGGGAGTCGGGATGAAATCGTCGACTTTGAGAAGCCTATTGCTATTCTCCGGGGGAGTAGGCGGACTCTCCGCTTGCACAGAGTTGTGCGCCGAGTCCGACGTTGGCTCAGATGCAATGTCGGGGCTGAACTCAACTCCAGGAGCTGCGCCAGGGGGACCAGAGGAGTTCTTCGGTAAGATGATGATATCCGAGTTCTCGAACGAGCACTCTATATTGAGCACTTTGCAACGGTGGCATTGGATGGGACCGGTCGTGCAATTCGTGTCTAGCAACTCGCACCGCGTTTTGTGTTTTCGACAAGTCGAGCAGGCCTGGCTGGCCTTGGATCTCTTCGCGGGACGATTTCTGGAGTTGTTTTGATCATCTTGGATTCGCTTTGAGGCCATGTAGCAGTTTAGTTGAGGAGGAGCATGGAGAATAGGGAGGAAGTTCAGTCAGGCGAGGGTTGAATTGCCGAGTACGCTGGCTTGCCGTCTCGCCAATCTTTCTTTGTCATATTGAAGTCCCGATTGGTGACTCCAGCAATACGTAAGCAGAATGACAACAACTTTACCGGGAAGTATCTTGATGTCAGAAAATGCGAGCAGAAAATTCTGCGATATGGTGCAAAAGTGCGAGAAGATGAGGGGAGAAAGGGAAGAAGGTCGATCACCTACAACACGTCTATATACTCTAGGTTTGTTTGCCTTTATAATAAACCGACGGTTAGACCTGTCCAGCTCATATCAATGTCGACTCCAGACCACAGACAGTGCCAAGGATGAGAAGTTGGCCCACTGTGCATCGTGTCTTGCTTTGCGTTGCCTTCTTCACACGGATTGTGCTAGGGTGAGAAGAGATGCGGTCAGATTATCGTAACGAAGCACTAACTACGATATGTCGTAAAGTTGAAAGAGAAGTCCGTATGAGGAAATATGAAAGCCTCAGATCCTACCCTCCTTCTCCTCAAAGCTCGTCAACACCGAATCAACCTTACTCTCGTCTTTTTGTGTCTCAGGCACGTCTCCTTCAGTTGGTGTCTCCGCTGCTTCGCTCTCTGCCATGCATTTCGAGCATTTGCAGGCGAATCGCCATCCCCGGGCGATTTCTTTCCTTCTGCGCGTCCGAGCATCGACAGCGGACTCGCCCTCGTGCTGCGTGACATCGACGTACGCGACGGAGATCTCATCCCCCTTTTTGATCGGCTTGTTCGCGATAAGGTGGAGCTCCGCAGTACCATTGGAAAACGAAGGCCGAGCATTAGGCGCACACGAGTGCACCAAGTACGCGGACACAACGTACAGTCCGCAGCCGATCTGTTTTGCGGTTCCATAAGGTGTGCGCGTCTTTTCGACGTCTTCGGGGCGCTTGTCCGTCTCCGGCTAGGGGACCAATCAATGGATGTCGTCGCTGTCAATGGGCGATACTAACCTTGTCGTTGCGTCCTCCGCCATAGCAGACACCGAATGCATTATACGCCATCTTTCCCAGGAGAACAGCATGTCGCTCGTCTGTCACGAATTGTTCCAGGCCAGGGAGGGCATGCTGAAGGACGTCTGTAAGGAGTCGCATTTCTTCCGCTGATGGTACAATTTCCAGGAATCTCAACCGTTCCAGATGGTCAGTGAGGCCATAATCGCCCCCTTCAGCAGTTGGATAGTCGATCTCGGTTGACGGAGCGCTGGCCATTAATTTTGACGTCTCATTTTGTACCTGCCGCGCAATGAACTTGGCAGCAAGGAGAGGAGCGGCGTTGCCGTTCTTTACGAGGTATTCGGCAAACAGTGACTGAGCGTTGCGGCGCTCTTCAAGCTCTTGGGGAGATACGGGAGGCGTAGGGACGTCGGGTGGTAAAGGTGGATCGAGAGTGAAAAGGAGGGAGTGATACTGCGTCCTGGATTTGAGCTGGCAATCCTTTGAGCACCAGACGGAAGGAAAGGGTTCAGAAGGGGACGAAGGGATGGCCATGCCCTTCTCGATGTGTCTCAGGCAGTGTGTGCAGTAGGTGCCTTGCCTTCGGAGGTCATTGTCGAGGACAGTCGCGACGGGTTGTTCCTGAAAGACTGTTGCAGGCCTCATACTACGCAGGGCACATAGTGGCAACGCACCTTGTAGATGAGGTCCCCAGGTTGGTAGTCCTTGGATGCTACCAGTACTTTTCGTGAGCCTTGTGAGCTGGTGCTGTCCTGAGTTACGATGGCAACGCCCATCGATTTGGGAGGGAAATAGTCGAAATAGGCTAATATCAAGTCCTTAGCATGGCTCAAGCATTCTGCTGAACGTGGTCAGCTCACCTGAAACACGATCTTTGACCTGTAACGCCATACAAGGGAGACATGCAATGATGTATTAGAAATCAAGACGATGTATAGGATCGAGGAAGAACAAAGCGGGAGTAAATGAATGTGCGTTGGGGGTACAGGTGACTACAGATCGCTCGGGCGTGTTCACATTCAAAACGTGCTAGGCGTCTGGGAGCCAGGATCTGTGACCTTATCCCATTCTTGTGAAGAGGCCTCAGAGGGTGCCCTTGAAGGACTCGTCTCAGCGGAGTGCCGGGAGGACGTAGACTCCACCTCTTGTTCGCCCCCTTCGACGATGGCACCATCTACTAGAATTGTACTCACATCGAGATTCGTAAGCTCCATAACGATCTACGAGGAGGTTTGTTAGAGACGAGTAAGTACCAAGGGTAGATGAATCAACCTTGAATATGGGAGGAGGAACCGTTTTGTCGTAAATAGCAATAAGCTCAAGGGGCGAAGGATAAACCCTCAGCGCGCGGTAGAACGCCAGAGCTGCTGGAAGGTGGAATTCGGGACCTTGTATAGCGAACTGAGTAGGCAGCACGGAAGATGTTATAAAAGAGACGGACCTCGCGTTGCCAACTGCTCGCCCATGGCCACCTGGGACATGAAATAGTTCTCCTTCTCCGCCGCCCCAGGCGGTGGCGGCTCGTTTTTCACTAGTTCCAAAGCCTCCCTCAGCTGCTCGGGACTCAGCTCATTGCTGGAGACAGAAGCAGCTAGAGACTCCTTCGACTCTGCCGCAGACTTTTCCGCACGCTTCTTGTCTTTTCCTATACGAGAAAAATTAGGCATTCCTAGGCCATCTGAGAAAAGGAAGAACACGGACTCAGCTTCTTGCGAAACTCGACATCATTTCGACGCTTGTAGTCGAAGTATATCGCGTACGCGAGGAGGCCTGCAGCCGTCACCGACGCGACGGTAAGGACAGTTGATGATTTGGTCATTGCGACGTTGAAAGACGGGGAGGAAAGTGTCCAACTCAGGTTGGATTACGGTCTAGGTCACGGGAGTTCGCAATAAAGGATTGCTTAGGTAATTAAGCGCCTAATGCAATTTAGGAAGCGGTCACGTCCCGCTCATCCTGGTTTTTCGCCAACAAAGATCATATCCAGGGGCGGCGTTCTTTCTGTATATATCCCTCAAGCCTCGGGCATGGACCGCAGTGAAGCCACTGCTGAGGCCAACGACCAGCAGCCACCGAACGTCGACCCTCAGGATCCCCCATCTTCTAGCTCCAAGATTCAGCCAGACGCCGCTTCTGCCACCTCCGCACAACCCACGGGCCCGGACGACAAGGATAGTGTCGAGAATGCGCAGCAGGAGCCTTCGGATGGGACGTTGAACGGCCTTCAGCAAGTAGAATTGGTCGAGCATACGCCCGGCGGGGCTGAAGCCGACGCTGGAGGCTCTCAGGACGATCCACACGACTGGTTCCCCGATAGCGACTACGAGCTCAAACGCGTCAAGGTTGCTTGCGTTGTCGGTTTACCGTCTCTTTTCTGACTGCTGCTTAGGTCTACGAATTGATAGGCTCGAGATGGGTTGACCAGGGAACAGCCTTTTGCTTCGGGCAATTCAACGACGAGACGAACGAGGCTCTGCTCATAGCTCGCTCTGAATCCAACTACGCGGAAGTCATCCTTTCCACGACGATTCGTTCCAACGATGTTTACCAGCGGCAGCAAGGTGCGAGGATAGCTGTTGCATTCCATAACGTGACCAATTGTTTCCCAGACACGCTCATCGTTTGGACGGAACCCGATGGAGTCGACTACGCGCTTAGCTTTCAAGATCCAGAAGGGTGTTCAGAGGTTTGGAATTTCATACTTGAGGTGCAGAGGCACCTAAACCGTGGTGAGTTGTCGTTTCGCGAGAGAACACGGGAGTCTGAACATGGAAAAGAAGAGCCGCCATCGCCTACGCCGGGGAACAGTGATTCCGTGGCTGCAGCGAATGTTATCCGCTCTGGCCATCTACCTCAGCCGCAACTCGGAATCATCGGGGAGATAGAGAAGGTCATCAAATCCCTCTCTCGAACCCAACCGGTCAAGGAACGAATGTGCGAGTATATCCAACACGAGGTGAGCCCCTTGCAACTAACTAATGCCAACCGTATGCCATACTCTCCGTCGTGTACCCTTGCCGATAATGCGAATAATATCAAGTTGTTACGTCCTCCATTTGGTTACTGAACTGTCCGTGGTTCGTATACTGATATGGAATCAATCCCTGTCTGTTCTATGCAGGAATACATCAAGCAACTTGTGGATGTTTTACACCAAGCGGAAGACTTGGAGAATTTGGAGAACTTGCATGCTTTGTGCTCACTCATGCAGACTATCTGTAAGTGTCGTTGCCAATCCAGACGCCAATCTCTGCTGACAATCGATCACGGGTTGTATGAGCACATACTCGAAGATAGCCTCTTCTTCGGTGTCGTCGGGATGTCATGTTCCCCGCTTCTGACTCCTGTTTCCCTTTGTATAGACGATCCCGAGTTCCGAATCGTTCAAGCAACTGACATGGGTTCGCAAATTCAAGAAAACAAAATTAAAGGGTTTCTGATAGGTACGAAGCGCCGTCGCATTCTCACTTAGCGCCGAGGCCCAGCGCGTACGGACATACGTCCGCACGCGCTGGCCTCGGCGTGTACTATCTACCGACTACGATACATGGTGGCTACAAGCGGGGCATAATGACGGGGGGAATACATGGGGGTGGTACTGAACACAGCTGCTTGACCGTCTTATATATGTCTACAGTGCCAAGTATTGCAGGGTGTCAGCGACTTCACATTACGCAAGTCGGCAGTAACGTACTCCGTGTTCGCTTCCCCTCTGTCTGAACAACAGCTCAGGGACAACATTGTGCCAACTGAAACACGGTGAACTCGTGATTATTGCTCTTGTCACAATAGTTGGCACTCCGACTGAAATCGATGAAATGAGCGCCTTGAGCTCCTCTAACTTTCAACCACGATATCTCTGTCAATTCACATTCGTTCGACCTGATTCCTAGCACAGATTCATCGCAATACCTGTCTACATTGAGCCCGCCTATTTTCTCAAATTTCCGCTGTTAAATTTTGTGACCTTGCAATGGCACGAGGACGCGAGTATTCGGACGATCTACGCCTCGCCATTCTCAACATGGCCCAATATCTATCACATGACACCATTGCCCAGTATACTACTACATCCACACGCACTGTTTCCCGTGTTCTCAGTGACTACCGAAAGCACGGAACCGTTACAAGACCACAAATGAGGTTGGAACTAAGGGGCGCAAAACGCCGCCTCAGTACGGATGATCTACAGGTACGTAGGCCACCGCCTGCAACTCAAACATCATACTCATCGCATCTAGTTCATAAAGGGGATGATCGCGTTCAACCAGTTTCTGAATAGGTTTAGGACACGGTCGTGGCTGGCTTGGTGCCGCATGCACATTCTCATCTGTTGCTGCAGCTTTTCCTTTCCTCTTCCCAGTAGTAGGGTGCCTTCGAGCCTCACCTTTCCGTTGAGAGAGCCTGAAAACCATGTGGGGACGGTAGGAGACCTAGCGTGTACTGGGTAGGGTACTTGGTAGGGAAAGGTCGGAGTTCAGGGTCCTACTTTTACGTTCAACACCATACAAGCTTGGTACTCCGAAATATTTACTGCTCTGGATCATCTGCAGGTATTCCCTATGGTGTCCTGCTATTTTACTTGCTATATTATGTACTCTACTTTGTTCTACTGCAGCAATAGCACGGGCTGAATGTGTACTAGCTCTGTCCATTCTTTTTGTATAAAACTTGATATTTCGTGCTGACAACAGTGGGGCTCCATTCAATGCCTTCAAACTAGCAACTTTTGTAAAGACATCATGCAATTTAGATGAGAAATGGGTGTGCTACGTGTGTTGTAAGTTTGGACCTTGGATGTGCACTCTTTTCACACAACTGGGCGGAGTGCCAACTATTGTGACAAGCGCTATAAAAAGCAGCCGAACAGTATAACGGGAGCTGAAAGGTTGTGGGTAAACATAGAGACACTATCTAAACAGTAAACACGGGAGCAGAAGCCCGACAGCATTGTAATAGAGTACAATAAAACAGGCAAGATATATTGGATTTCAGCTCGTACGGCTGCATAAACATGCTTGAAATCGGCAGATCGGGCATGCGAGACATTCGGCAAACGCGGAGGCCAGACAAAACGGCGCCCAGAAATCGTCAGGGGCCATCGAGAACAAGTGCTAGTCGTATTGAGGGCGAGTAGTCACTGCGACACCAGTAAAACGGCGTCGAAAAATCGAATTTTGCCCGCTGCGGGTTCTGGAGAGAAGCCGAGTGGGTGTCAGAGGGAAGGAGCAGGTCGCGGGAAGCTCAAATATCAAATTTGACAATTTTCGGTCCGTCTCGTAAGTATCCCACGTCGTTCTGGCTGTGCTAATGTCGCAGGAAGCTAAGGGAACGACGAAGGAAAGAGCCAGAGCAGAACAGCCTGTACGAGGCCATCCCGCTCTGTGGAGAACGCCGGGAGACGGATAGGCAAATTTCGAGTGTGAACGGCGGCAGGATGGGTAGTTGTCGCAGCTTCGTGAGATGGCGCTGCGAGACCGATAAAACGGCGACGAAATATACAATTTCGTTCTTCTCGAGGGCTGAACAGCGCGGAAAGACGTGGGGAGGCGGTGCGGAACAGTTCCAGGCATGTCGAAGCGTCGTAGATAAAGTCGACGTCGCGGGAAGCTCAAATATGAAATTTGAGCATATTTGGGGTTCTGGGTGAATCCCTGGCGTCGTTCTGGCTGCGCTGGTGCTCTGGGAAAGGAGGGGAGTAAAGGAGAGGGGGCAGAGCAGAACGGCCTCTTACGAGGCCAGCCCGCTCTGTGGAAAACACCAGTGGGAAAGTGAGGACGGCGCTTGAAAGGTGGGGCCGTGATGTCGTTAACGGCGCCGAAATATACACTTTCGATGTTTTGGAGGTTTGAACAGCGCAAGGAAAGTGGGAAGCGTCGTTGGGAAAGGGCTGGTCGCGGGGAGCTCAAATACCAAGTCTGAGTTTTCGGTCGACTTCGGGAGCGGATAAAGCAGGGTGCTGCGCTGCGAGACTGCAGGAACGTTCAGGACCGTAAGAGTGATTTAATGGCGTCGAAATATGGTGACATTGTCTTTTTGGTGCTGTGGAACGGTTGAAACGGCGTCGAGATTCGCTTGCCGTGGGGGGTTTGCTGACAAGAATATAGCCGACAAAATGGCGTCGTTCTGTCGTGTCTTCGCTATTCGGCGGCATCAAAATGGCGGCGTACAGGCGCTGGCAATTTGTTTCAAACAGGCGGTGGAACGTCGCGAAGGTGTCACGATATAGCTGACAAAACGGCGTCGTTCTGTCGTGTCGTCGCTATTCGAGCCATCAAAATGGCGGCGAAAGATATGGACATTGTGTGTATGAGACTTGGGGGCACTGCGAAACGGGAATGAGCGCAGACTTGGTGGCAAAATGGACCAGTCCTGCAATTGTGACACAGTGAGCAGCTGGATGAGCACAGGAAACGTTGCTCTGGTGTACCTGGTCGCAAACGGCGTCGAGATATCCTCCAGTGCGTCACATTTTGCAGGGAGCCTGTCGTGAGGCAGCGCTGTGAGTAGAAATGAGAGGATGGTTCAAATAGAAACAAGGGTTCACATACCTTGGAAAATCCTTGGGGCGCAGGTGAGAAAGACATGGAGATATCTGGGGAGACAAAAAGGGAAATGAACTCTGAGAATGTACGCAAGAACGGCAGCGTACGTACCACAGACGATGTGGTAAGAGTGATGATCGTCGGTGAGGAACAGAGTCGGAGTCCGAACTCGCGCCAATTACCCACATTTAGTATATCTGACAACGAGTCCGCCCACCTACTTCTACCTTGTGCAATTGCACCACTAGCAGAATGTATCAGTGTGAATAGTATACTTGGTCACTGGGGCTCTCTGACGACCCTCACTCTGCGGATGTCCAGGATAAAACAGAGTCGATCTATATAGCCTTCAAGGTTTCGTCAGCAGAGGATGAACAAATAATGAATTTGCGAACATACCTGCGGATTCAATTACGTGGTTGCTGACACGATGTTGACCTGAACCACCTCAGTCGACGTGAATATTGCCTGTAAGAATGACACCTACCTTTGTTAGCCATCGCCTAGAGTGGTAAGTGATCGGAGATCTTCGATGAAAGAAAAGAAAAGAGAGAACGGCGGAATACGCGCTGTGCGATGATGACGTGGGGGTAGTAACTTGAAGAGCGTACGTCATCAGAGTCCAAACTTGTGCGCAATCATTCCCGATTTGGCCATGTCCGACAACTCCGTCCACCTACTTCCTGCTGTCTCCTGCTCGTACTTGCAATGCCAACGACGCTATGAAAAGCAGAGGAATGAGTGCGAAATCATTCTTCTCTTTCCCTCCCTTTTACCCTCTTCCACTCCCCCCATTTCCGTTCCGAACACTCACCCCGCCCCGATGCCCCTGTACCCAAATCCCGCCTCTTCGTACCACCAGCCTCTGCTCCTCAAGAGCGTGCAGAGCCTCCTCCATGACTGACTATTACCCCCGCTACCACTTCGGATCGTCAAAACCGACGCGCTGGCTCATATCAATGCAATGTATTGCAACGGCCTGGACACCACTCACCGATGCATATATCGCAGGGAAGCAATGCATGGAAAATGCTTAGTGTTCCAGGGTGCGTTTATTACGGTATCATTCATGTTCGGCTCCAAGTTGCGCCGCATCGATCGCCTCCCCCGATGCAAACTTCGCAGTTCTGCAAACTACACAGTAAGCACTCTATCGCATTACCCACATCCCCCAACGCATTCTACACTCAATCGAATGACAGTAAGTCCAGGATATACATGTATACTCCCAACTCCGTCGTCCGTCCGCTGTCCAGACCTCAGGAACTTGTCCGACAACCCTCACTCTGCCCTTTCTCCCGGTCGTACTCATCTCCCTGAATGCCATACAAATATCCAGGTCCCCGTCCACTAGTGTGTGGGCGTCAGCGCTTAGGCGCTTCTATTACGTTTAATCATCGCTACCATCATTCAGCCGCTTTCTTCGCAGCTCTCCAAGTCTCTTGAGCTTGGAAACACCGAAAAACACTATCCCGACGTTTCCGCACCCGTTTACTATATAAGTCGGGTAGATTTGGCTGGGGTATCTCCATCCCAAGCTTGGGTATTCTCCTATTCTCTCCCCCTTCTCTTCTTCAGCTCGAACGAGCCGTATCCTTCATTCCTCCATCTTCTCCTATCAGCCCCTGTTCGTCTTCAAATTCTCGTTCCTCACGATACCGCTCGACGATTGACTACGACCATATGTGTGATCCTGGTAGGTAAGTGTTTTCAATGATTTCTATTGATTGTGGGATGCTAAACATGAAATAGATGACCTTCGAGGCGATCATGAAGGCCGAGATGAACCGGCGGTGACTATTGTAAGTAAACTCTGTTTTATTACCATTGAGTCTCGCACTCTAGATGATAGTGAAAATACATTCACAGGAATCAGGAAGGCAGGGAATGAGTGCTAGGTGAGTCACTGGCAATGAACCGACTACAGTGATGTAGGTTTATTGACATTTACGTTGTGAGTAGAAGGCTTCAATATTCCGACCGTTACTAACAATGTAAGTACACGATCATCACATTCACTCGAACGCTCGCATTAACAGTCCACAGTATAGTAATGAAGAAAAGGCAAGTCTACTCTTTACCTTGAACTCGTGCCAGCAATCACTAATACTTTCTCTGTCTAATATTCAGCGCGAGACGAACGAACCAACGATTGATCAGGTAAGATTTCTTATTCATTGGCTATCAATATGTACGCTGATGTTAACATTTAAACTAGAAAGTTGTTCACGCCACTCCACGGACACAAATACAACGAGTTTTGGTTAGTTCATCCATGTAACGAGCCGATAGAAGCTCCCTCGCGGCCTCTGGCCAGTGCGCTCGAACTGAAGACGACGGTGGAGTGCCACATCGAAGCGCGAATTCAGGAAGCTCTACAAGAGCATGGACGACGCGCCTTTGCTCGGCGTGCTCGTGCAATGGGTTCGGTTCGTTTGAATTGTCGGCTTCAGGGTGGAGGGCTGAACGTTGAACGTTGAGTGAATGGCCTACTTGCTTGGTAAGTGATTGAGTCGATTATACTGGCGCGGAGCACTCGCTTACTTCGATCACACAGAGCAATTGGCGAGCGGATAAAGCGAACACAATCCATGGACCTTCGCTGACCTGCGTGAGCGTCGAGACCGCCGGCGACCATGCTCGTGGTACGTGTCGCGCCATAGCGGAACGACCAAACGGCTCGCAGGAGTACTCACTCAGCTCGACTCGACCGTGCGCGCGAACGAACGAACGAACTATAGCAAAACGGCGTGGACGTGACTCCAAACGACTGATATGTAAGCTCGTTCGATTCAAGAATCAAGATACACCAATCGCGCGACACTGACGTTGTCTTGTAGAGCCAACACACCGCCGTAGATCCACGTATGTGAGTTCGCTGCTTGCTTCTTGATTCGTCGGGGAAACGAACTGATCCCCTTCGTGCCAGTTGCTATCGTAGTAGATGCCTTGAAAATAACCACACGTAAGTCGTCCTTCGTCGCTATTGCCATTCTCGTTGCTTACACGTCGTTCGCAGGTCTCCTACAAATGAATGGCATTGCTGACACTATACCTGACCTACATTGACACTAATGATACCGCCCTACTGATCTACTGACTACCTTGCTCGTCGTCGGGCTAGTCACCACATCGGTAGCCATCGCTGTTATACTAATCTTGCAGCGATCGTCTTGAGTCTTTGAGTGAGCCGTGCGTCAGACTGAGATCGCCGCTTCAGTTCGTCGTTGCCGTCCTGATTAACCTAAGAGTGAGCTGAATGACAATGAAGTGAGCGCAACTTCAGATACGATGGGCCGAGAGTATTTACCGTCCCGAACCGAACCACTAAGTACGCACGAAGGATAGATCGCCAAGTCGCAGTCTTGAATTGCGAACGTTGAAAGCGTCGTCGACGAAGATGCTTCGTTGCCGTTGTACCCCGTTGCTGACAAGTGTCAGCCGCTACCTACCATCGCTGTCGTCTGACCAGTACGCCCGGTAGCAGAGCTTGTTGGCGAGTCGCGATGCATGCGTAAGTTGCGTCTACCATGTTCGTTCAACCTCAATCGCTAACTTCCTTCTACGGTGTCCAGGATGTCGGCAACGATCTTGCAGGCGAGGGGGGCAAGCCCTTTCCCTGTCCCTCGCGCGCGCGCGAACCTGGTGTCTCCGCGGTGGCGTCTTCCTTTCCTTTTCTTTCCATCACATCCTCACTTCTCATCCCTCCCATTCTCATCTAGGTTCGTAACTGCGCCCACCGTCATCGACGGAAGCGAGCGTTGGCGTCGTCTCGTGTTCTGTGGGTCTATTTCTTGCCTTCGTCATTCTCTCCAGATTGCTGATTCTCTCCTGATCATCCTGTGCAGCGAATATCAGTCTCAAGTCGTCGGCGTCGTCGATGCCTCAAACGCAGCTCACCGTTCTGAGGTACGTATCGGTTCACTCGTTGCATTCCGTTCGCTTTCCACTCTCTATTTCTCTTTCAATCGTGTTCGGGGTCCGCTTGCTCTCGTTGCCGTTCGTCTGCTAACGACTAATACTTTTCCTAGTGATTCACAATCAACTACGCAACGAGAACTAAGTGCGTACCCATTCCATCTCTTCTATCTCCATTTTCGGCCGTTTGCGTCGCTGGGTCGAGTTGAGTAAACGAGCCTGGCTTGTTGCGACGTCCAACCGACCCCTTCTCTTGTTATATATTCTTTTATTTTTGATCTGGGGGCTGCGTGTCTATGAGCTCTTGTTCGCGCTCTCTGCCTAGCTGTCCCCGTGTTGACTCCCCAGTTCAGGTCGCGGACTTGATGCGCGTGAGCGGTACTTCCGCGGCCTGGCTGGACGAGGAGGCATGGTCGTCGTGGGCCCAGTCGTCGTCTCTGCTCTTCATCGCTTTCCCAGCGGCGTAGCAGGGCATTGTTTCTTTCGAACGAGCGTGGCGTCGACACGCCGTGCTGCCATGGTCCCTCCTCCGGTGGCATCGCCGTGGACTTGATGCGCGTCAGCGGTACTTCCATGGCTTTGCTGCTGGTGCGGACTTGGTTGCGTTGGTCTGTTACGTCGTTGCTCGACATTCTGGCTCAGTTTCTTGTGCCCCCATT
Source organism: Sanguinoderma rugosum (assembly GCA_017499575.1). NCBI lineage: Eukaryota > Fungi > Basidiomycota > Agaricomycetes > Polyporales > Polyporaceae > Sanguinoderma > Sanguinoderma rugosum. Next base: position 978,132 of record VTPW01000003.1, on the reverse strand, counting down.
TCTTCCGTTACGTCTCTTCTCTCTTGTTGCTTTCTTTCGACCTTTGCGTCGCTTCCATCACATCGCAAACGGTCGCATCGAGAGCGTGGGGATAGTCGCTACCCTCGCTTTTCATTTTCTCTTTATTTTCTGCGTCGTTTCAGCTTCAGATCAAAGGGAAATGAAAACGAAGATCGTACCATGCGCACGATCTCAAACGAGCTCGACAACAGATGCTCGCCGTGTGGCCTTGTTTCCTCTCAGCGTTGCCGTCGTCCTTGATGCGCTCTGCGGTACGAGCGTCGGCTTCGCTGGGTAGGCTGACTTGGTTCCGTTGGTCTGGCTTCTCGCGTCTTCTCGTTCTCGTTCCCCTTCGTTTTCTCTTCCGTTTCCCGAACTCGCAGTCGAGCTTGGTGGTTCGAAAGACGGCGTTCGTGGCTTTTGTGATTCCTGTCTGCTCTTTGCTCCTTCCCCTTTTCGTTTCGCGTTTGAGTGCGTGAATGCGAGCGTTTGCATACATCGCTTTCTGCCGCGCCCGTTCGTTCGTTCGTTCTGTTCCTTTTCTCGACCCTTGGGCAGAGTCGTGCAATGTCCTGTAGCGAGTTGGGCGTGGGCTTGCTAGATCGAGTGCAATCGTCTCTGCATGATCTAGCCCGCCTTCTAATTTCCGCCTCTCGTGTCTGCCTTGGTTCGAGACTTCGCGTCCGAGCGTAGACAACGACACACACGCTCTCCCGGGTTCTTGGCAATCTGCCTGGTTCCCTGCGCGTCGTTTTAATTAGAAAACACGGGGATAGACGCGAGGAGATTCGCACTCACGCGATCTCCATCTTTATTCACTTTTCTTCATTTTCTCTCGTCGTCCCGCCGGTCGCCGATTCCCCATTTCCTCGTTGCTTCGTGCAGGGAAAGGGTTCGGCGTGCATTTCCTTCGTTTGTGCGTTTCCCGATTCCCGGGTACGTTCCTGGGCTTCTTGTTTCTGCGTAGCAGCTACGGGGCCTTGGTTATTTCGTTGTCAATGCAGGGCCCTCGATCACGATCGTGCGGTGGGGTCGTGTGCGTCGTCTCGTTTACTATTTCCCCGTTTGCGTTCGCGTCTGCGTTCTATTTTTCTCGTTCTCGTTCGCGTTCGATTCGTCTCGCGCATCCTTTGTACCCGTGTGTCGATCATGATCGAAGGGGGCGGGGTGGCGTTCCTGGGGTTCGTCGCATCCTCGTCCCCGTATTCCTCCCTTGATTTCTCATCAACGGCGCCGCGTCATCGTTATCTCTTTTTCTCTTTCTCTTTCAGCGCACGCAACTGACGAACCAAAGATAGAGTAGAGTATTTTAGCTAAATAAATAATAGGCGTGTACAGGCGCGGTACGTACGTACGTTTCTCTTCTCCGTTTCCTCGTTTCTCATTCTGTTTCTCCTTTTGTCTCCTTCTCTCTCTCTCTCTTTTCCCGTTTTTCGTTTCTCGTTTCCCGTTCTCGTTCCCGATGACCTGGCGCGTGCTTGTGACAGCGTCATCGCGCTCGAGCGTCGCACACCCGAGATCCCGCGTCCCAAAACCCGGCTGGGTTGGGTTTGTCTTGGGTGTTCGAACGGTGAAATAGCCCCAGATAAAAGGGGAATCGGGGAACGGGGTGCAATCCTATCTCCTTCGCGTGTCATTTTTCTCGATGTTCGCTTTCGTTATGTGTCATTTTCGCTCCGCCGTCAGGGCTTCAGTCTGGCGTGGGCGTGCAGTGAACTTGGGGTGGCGTAGATCGTGGACGCCGGTGATCTAGATGTGCCTGCTTGCCATCGTCGTCGGTGTGTGGGTGATTGGTTGCTGCGTCGTCACTTTTAGCGATCGTGCGTCGGTCCACGTTGCTTTCTACTTATTTTGCTCCCTTTTTTCTATTTCATTCCCGTCGCGTTCTCCTTCGCATTCGTTCGACTCAACGTCAACGTTCACGAGCGCGAACGCCGCGCTATCTAAACGGACCTCACGAATCCTGACAGCGAAACCGTCAGCGCCCCTTCGTTCATTCGCTCGTTATTCCTTCATTCGGGGTCACTCACCCATTTTTTTCCATTTTCTCGTTTTCGTTCTTCGTTATTTCATCATCATCGCGCCGTTCCCCTTCGTTTCGTCTCGCGCGTCTGTCCCCTCTCTTGCCGCTGTGTTGCATTTCGGCGTGCGTCGTCGCCGTGTCTCGAGCGCACTTGGACGCCCTAGCGATCCTGCGCCAACGTCAGCGTCAGCCTCGTTCGAATCTCGCTTCGGGAATCAGGGCCTCGCGCACTCACCATCTGGCCCACGTTCCCGCATCGTGCGATGCCCCGTCCTCCGCCTTTCTCCATTTGCTTTGCGTGAGTGAGTGATCGAGTGAGCTGCGAATGAAACGGCGGCGAAGTTAGTAATAGTAATAGTGAAACGAACAAACGGGACAGTGGGAAACTGGGACTGCTCACCGAGTGCGCAATGCGCGATGCGCAAAGGGCGGAAGCGTTCGCGTTGCGTCGCTCGTGCTGCCCTGAACGGGGTGGACGGGGGACGTGATCGTTATCGTTATCGTTGAGATCGTCGAACGAAGGGTGCTGCAGCGCTGATGTCTGCGGTGCTCAGGGACCTGCGCCGTGTCAAAACGACGCGACCAGCGGTCGTTCTCGTTCTCGTCATCGTCACGAACGGGCTGCGGGAAGACCCTGAGTTCGCCGTCGCTGTGTCCAGATATGCAATATGCGATATGCGACGTTCTGGGAGTTGGCCGTTTGTGGCAGGTCGTTGCGTGGACGGGGATAGTTGGGGATGGCCGTATGTAGTTGGGCGGGAAAGGGGAGCGCTAGGGTCGGCGCATCTCTCGTTTGGGTGTTGTTCGCCGTTCGCTGTTCGCCGTTTCGTGTCGTTCCCATCCGTTCCCATCCATTCTCCATTCTCTGTCTTCTCTCGTTTTGTGCGTCGTCGCGTTCCCCCTCGTTTGCAGCCTCGTTTGCGTGTTTGGCCGTGTTCGGGTGCGAGCTATGAGGCTTGCATTGGGTACAGCGGTCGACGTCGGGGTTTCTGTTCACTCACCCATGCTTGTACGCAGCGCGCTCGTCGCCGTCGCCGTTTTCAGTGTTCCCCCCATTCGTTCGCTATCATTCCCTTCGTTGGGCATGATTTGGGATCAAGTTCCTTCGCTTTCCTTCGTTTTCTTAGTTTCTCATCGTCTCCCCACTCGTTCCCTTTGTTTCCGCTTCGTTTTAGTTCAATCTCGCCAGCCAATCGCTGACTTGGCGCAGACGCGAAGCCAGGATGGACGGCGCCGTGTTCGAGGCTATCTAAGCATTTGAATGCGTTCGAGACGTCATAGACGACGTTGGCGACGTGTTGGCACGTTCTGGTAGGTGTAATAGATAATCTGAGTGAGTGTGAGTGTGAGTAAGAAAGAAGATGGAACGAACAAATTGGGTACGCACCGCAATAAGACGGATTATCGACGCGTGAAGGGAGCGGATGGCTTCCCTGAGACGGAGTGACCGTCGTGGCCACCGTTTATGCGAGGGAGCAGGGGTGGAGGGATGTTGGGAAGTGCGCGGGGAGACTTGCTATGGGTCTTGAATAAGCGATACACAGTCAGGGTGGACGGAGAGTGGAGGGAGCAGCAAGGGGAGCGAAGGGAGTGAGTTAGACGCGACAGCGCAGTTGGCGGATTCAGGCAGATGCGAATGGTCGAGTGCAGTATCGCTATCTGGACGTAGAGGGCTTTGGCTTGCTTGCTGGGATGCTGAAATTGCGGGTAGAGCGTGGTTTGGCGCGAGAGAGCGCGCGCAAGAAATCGGGAGTTTGAAGGTGGTCGTAGATAGTCGACTTGTAGTTGATGCAAACGCAACACAGTGCAGTCGCAGCTTGCTTAGGTAAGTGAGCGCCTAATGCAATTCCGGAAGCGGTCACGTCCTGCTCGTCCTGGTTTTTCGCCAACAAAGATCATATCAGGGGCGGCGTTCTTTCTGTATATATCCCTCAAGCCTCGGGCATGGACCGCAGTGAAACCACTGCTGAGGCCAACGACCAGCAGCCACCGAATGTCGACCCTCAGGATCCCCCATCTTCTAGCTCCATGATTCAGCCAGACGCCGCTTCTGCCACCTCCGCACAACCAACGGGCCCGGACAGCGTCGAGAATGCGCAGCAGGAGCCTTCCGATGGGACGTTGAACGGCCTCCAGCAAGTAGAATTGGTCGAGCATACGCCCGGCGGGGCTGAAGCCGACGCTGGAGGCTCTCAGGACGATCCACACGACTGGTTCCCCGATAGCGACTACGAGCTCAAACGCGTCAAGGTTGCTTGCGTTGTCGGTTCACCGTCTCTTTTCTGACTGCTGCTTAGGTCTACGAATTGATAGGCTCGAGATGGGTTGACCAGGGAACAGCCTTTTGCTTCGGGCAATTCAACGACGAGACGAACGAGGCTCTGCTCATAGCTCGCTCTGAATCCAACTACGCGGAAGTCATCCTTTCCACGACGATTCGTTCCAACGATGTTTACCAGCGGCAGCAAGGTGCGAGGATAGCTGTTGCATTCCATAACGTGACCAATTGTTTCCCAGACACGCTCATCGTTTGGACGGAACCCGATGGAGTCGACTACGCGCTTAGCTTTCAAGATCCAGAAGGGTGTTCAGAGGTTTGGAATTTCATCCTTGAGGTGCAGAGGCACCTAAATCGTGGTGAGTTGTCGTTTCGCGAGAGAACACGGGAGTCTGAACATGGAAAAGAAGAGCCGCCATCGCCTACGCCGGGGAACAGTGATTCCGTGGCTGCAGCGAATGTTATCCGCTCTGGCCATCTACCTCAGCCGCAACTCGGAATCATCGGGGAGATAGAGAAGGTCATCAAATCCCTCTCTCGAACCCAACCGGTCAAGGAACGAATGTGCGAGTATATCCAACACGAGGTGAGCCCCTTGCAACTAACTAATGCCAACCGTATGCCATACTCTCCGTCGTGTACCCTTGCCGATAATGCGAATAATATCAAGTTGTTACGTCCTCCATTTGGTTACTGAACTGTCCGTGGTTCGTATACTGATATGGAATCAATCCCTGTCTGTTCTATGCAGGAATACATCAAGCAACTTGTGGATGTTTTACACCAAGCGGAAGACTTGGAGAATTTGGAGAACTTGCATGCTTTGTGCTCACTCATGCAGACTATCTGTAAGTGTCGTTGCCAATCCAGACGCCAATCTCTGCTGACAATCGATCACGGGTTGTATGAGCACATACTCGAAGATAGCCTCTTCTTCGGTGTCGTCGGGATGTCATGTTCCCCGCTTCTGACTCCTGTTTCCCTTTGTATAGACGATCCCGAGTTCCGAATCGTTCAAGCAACTGACATGGGTTCGCAAATTCAAGAAAACAAAATTAAAGGGTTTCTGATAGGTACGAAGCGCCGTCGCATTCTCACTTAGCGCCGAGGCCCAGCGCGTACGGACATACGTCCGCACGCGCTGGCCTCGGCGTGTACTATCTACCGACTACGATACATGGTGGCTACAAGCGGGGCATAATGACGGGGGGAATACATGGGGGTGGTACTGAACACAGCTGCTTGACCGTCTTATATATGTCTACAGTGCCAAGTATTGCAGGGTGTCAGCGACTTCACATTACGCAAGTCGGCAGTAACGTACTCCGTGTTCGCTTCCCCTCTGTCTGAACAACAGCTCAGGGACAACATTGTGCCAACTGAAACACGGTGAACTCGTGATTATTGCTCTTGTCACAATAGTTGGCACTCCGACTGAAATCGATGAAATGAGCGCCTTGAGCTCCTCTAACTTTCAACCACGATATCTCTGTCAATTCACATTCGTTCGACCTGATTCCTAGCACAGATTCATCGCAATACCTGTCTACATTGAGCCCGCCTATTTTCTCAAATTTCCGCTGTTAAATTTTGTGACCTTGCAATGGCACGAGGACGCGAGTATTCGGACGATCTACGCCTCGCCATTCTCAACATGGCCCAATATCTATCACATGACACCATTGCCCAGTATACTACTACATCCACACGCACTGTTTCCCGTGTTCTCAGTGACTACCGAAAGCACGGAACCGTTACAAGACCACAAATGAGGTTGGAACTAAGGGGCGCAAAACGCCGCCTCAGTACGGATGATCTACAGGTACGTAGGCCACCGCCTGCAACTCAAACATCATACTCATCGCATCTAGTTCATAAAGGGGATGATCGCGTTCAACCAGTTTCTGAATAGGTTTAGGACACGGTCGTGGCTGGCTTGGTGCCGCATGCACATTCTCATCTGTTGCTGCAGCTTTTCCTTTCCTCTTCCCAGTAGTAGGGTGCCTTCGAGCCTCACCTTTCCGTTGAGAGAGCCTGAAAACCATGTGGGGACGGTAGGAGACCTAGCGTGTACTGGGTAGGGTACTTGGTAGGGAAAGGTCGGAGTTCAGGGTCCTACTTTTACGTTCAACACCATACAAGCTTGGTACTCCGAAATATTTACTGCTCTGGATCATCTGCAGGTATTCCCTATGGTGTCCTGCTATTTTACTTGCTATATTATGTACTCTACTTTGTTCTACTGCAGCAATAGCACGGGCTGAATGTGTACTAGCTCTGTCCATTCTTTTTGTATAAAACTTGATATTTCGTGCTGACAACAGTGGGGCTCCATTCAATGCCTTCAAACTAGCAACTTTTGTAAAGACATCATGCAATTTAGATGAGAAATGGGTGTGCTACGTGTGTTGTAAGTTTGGACCTTGGATGTGCACTCTTTTCACACAACTGGGCGGAGTGCCAACTATTGTGACAAGCGCTATAAAAAGCAGCCGAACAGTATAACGGGAGCTGAAAGGTTGTGGGTAAACATAGAGACACTATCTAAACAGTAAACACGGGAGCAGAAGCCCGACAGCATTGTAATAGAGTACAATAAAACAGGCAAGATATATTGGATTTCAGCTCGTACGGCTGCATAAACATGCTTGAAATCGGCAGATCGGGCATGCGAGACATTCGGCAAACGCGGAGGCCAGACAAAACGGCGCCCAGAAATCGTCAGGGGCCATCGAGAACAAGTGCTAGTCGTATTGAGGGCGAGTAGTCACTGCGACACCAGTAAAACGGCGTCGAAAAATCGAATTTTGCCCGCTGCGGGTTCTGGAGAGAAGCCGAGTGGGTGTCAGAGGGAAGGAGCAGGTCGCGGGAAGCTCAAATATCAAATTTGACAATTTTCGGTCCGTCTCGTAAGTATCCCACGTCGTTCTGGCTGTGCTAATGTCGCAGGAAGCTAAGGGAACGACGAAGGAAAGAGCCAGAGCAGAACAGCCTGTACGAGGCCATCCCGCTCTGTGGAGAACGCCGGGAGACGGATAGGCAAATTTCGAGTGTGAACGGCGGCAGGATGGGTAGTTGTCGCAGCTTCGTGAGATGGCGCTGCGAGACCGATAAAACGGCGACGAAATATACAATTTCGTTCTTCTCGAGGGCTGAACAGCGCGGAAAGACGTGGGGAGGCGGTGCGGAACAGTTCCAGGCATGTCGAAGCGTCGTAGATAAAGTCGACGTCGCGGGAAGCTCAAATATGAAATTTGAGCATATTTGGGGTTCTGGGTGAATCCCTGGCGTCGTTCTGGCTGCGCTGGTGCTCTGGGAAAGGAGGGGAGTAAAGGAGAGGGGGCAGAGCAGAACGGCCTCTTACGAGGCCAGCCCGCTCTGTGGAAAACACCAGTGGGAAAGTGAGGACGGCGCTTGAAAGGTGGGGCCGTGATGTCGTTAACGGCGCCGAAATATACACTTTCGATGTTTTGGAGGTTTGAACAGCGCAAGGAAAGTGGGAAGCGTCGTTGGGAAAGGGCTGGTCGCGGGGAGCTCAAATACCAAGTCTGAGTTTTCGGTCGACTTCGGGAGCGGATAAAGCAGGGTGCTGCGCTGCGAGACTGCAGGAACGTTCAGGACCGTAAGAGTGATTTAATGGCGTCGAAATATGGTGACATTGTCTTTTTGGTGCTGTGGAACGGTTGAAACGGCGTCGAGATTCGCTTGCCGTGGGGGGTTTGCTGACAAGAATATAGCCGACAAAATGGCGTCGTTCTGTCGTGTCTTCGCTATTCGGCGGCATCAAAATGGCGGCGTACAGGCGCTGGCAATTTGTTTCAAACAGGCGGTGGAACGTCGCGAAGGTGTCACGATATAGCTGACAAAACGGCGTCGTTCTGTCGTGTCGTCGCTATTCGAGCCATCAAAATGGCGGCGAAAGATATGGACATTGTGTGTATGAGACTTGGGGGCACTGCGAAACGGGAATGAGCGCAGACTTGGTGGCAAAATGGACCAGTCCTGCAATTGTGACACAGTGAGCAGCTGGATGAGCACAGGAAACGTTGCTCTGGTGTACCTGGTCGCAAACGGCGTCGAGATATCCTCCAGTGCGTCACATTTTGCAGGGAGCCTGTCGTGAGGCAGCGCTGTGAGTAGAAATGAGAGGATGGTTCAAATAGAAACAAGGGTTCACATACCTTGGAAAATCCTTGGGGCGCAGGTGAGAAAGACATGGAGATATCTGGGGAGACAAAAAGGGAAATGAACTCTGAGAATGTACGCAAGAACGGCAGCGTACGTACCACAGACGATGTGGTAAGAGTGATGATCGTCGGTGAGGAACAGAGTCGGAGTCCGAACTCGCGCCAATTACCCACATTTAGTATATCTGACAACGAGTCCGCCCACCTACTTCTACCTTGTGCAATTGCACCACTAGCAGAATGTATCAGTGTGAATAGTATACTTGGTCACTGGGGCTCTCTGACGACCCTCACTCTGCGGATGTCCAGGATAAAACAGAGTCGATCTATATAGCCTTCAAGGTTTCGTCAGCAGAGGATGAACAAATAATGAATTTGCGAACATACCTGCGGATTCAATTACGTGGTTGCTGACACGATGTTGACCTGAACCACCTCAGTCGACGTGAATATTGCCTGTAAGAATGACACCTACCTTTGTTAGCCATCGCCTAGAGTGGTAAGTGATCGGAGATCTTCGATGAAAGAAAAGAAAAGAGAGAACGGCGGAATACGCGCTGTGCGATGATGACGTGGGGGTAGTAACTTGAAGAGCGTACGTCATCAGAGTCCAAACTTGTGCGCAATCATTCCCGATTTGGCCATGTCCGACAACTCCGTCCACCTACTTCCTGCTGTCTCCTGCTCGTACTTGCAATGCCAACGACGCTATGAAAAGCAGAGGAATGAGTGCGAAATCATTCTTCTCTTTCCCTCCCTTTTACCCTCTTCCACTCCCCCCATTTCCGTTCCGAACACTCACCCCGCCCCGATGCCCCTGTACCCAAATCCCGCCTCTTCGTACCACCAGCCTCTGCTCCTCAAGAGCGTGCAGAGCCTCCTCCATGACTGACTATTACCCCCGCTACCACTTCGGATCGTCAAAACCGACGCGCTGGCTCATATCAATGCAATGTATTGCAACGGCCTGGACACCACTCACCGATGCATATATCGCAGGGAAGCAATGCATGGAAAATGCTTAGTGTTCCAGGGTGCGTTTATTACGGTATCATTCATGTTCGGCTCCAAGTTGCGCCGCATCGATCGCCTCCCCCGATGCAAACTTCGCAGTTCTGCAAACTACACAGTAAGCACTCTATCGCATTACCCACATCCCCCAACGCATTCTACACTCAATCGAATGACAGTAAGTCCAGGATATACATGTATACTCCCAACTCCGTCGTCCGTCCGCTGTCCAGACCTCAGGAACTTGTCCGACAACCCTCACTCTGCCCTTTCTCCCGGTCGTACTCATCTCCCTGAATGCCATACAAATATCCAGGTCCCCGTCCACTAGTGTGTGGGCGTCAGCGCTTAGGCGCTTCTATTACGTTTAATCATCGCTACCATCATTCAGCCGCTTTCTTCGCAGCTCTCCAAGTCTCTTGAGCTTGGAAACACCGAAAAACACTATCCCGACGTTTCCGCACCCGTTTACTATATAAGTCGGGTAGATTTGGCTGGGGTATCTCCATCCCAAGCTTGGGTATTCTCCTATTCTCTCCCCCTTCTCTTCTTCAGCTCGAACGAGCCGTATCCTTCATTCCTCCATCTTCTCCTATCAGCCCCTGTTCGTCTTCAAATTCTCGTTCCTCACGATACCGCTCGACGATTGACTACGACCATATGTGTGATCCTGGTAGGTAAGTGTTTTCAATGATTTCTATTGATTGTGGGATGCTAAACATGAAATAGATGACCTTCGAGGCGATCATGAAGGCCGAGATGAACCGGCGGTGACTATTGTAAGTAAACTCTGTTTTATTACCATTGAGTCTCGCACTCTAGATGATAGTGAAAATACATTCACAGGAATCAGGAAGGCAGGGAATGAGTGCTAGGTGAGTCACTGGCAATGAACCGACTACAGTGATGTAGGTTTATTGACATTTACGTTGTGAGTAGAAGGCTTCAATATTCCGACCGTTACTAACAATGTAAGTACACGATCATCACATTCACTCGAACGCTCGCATTAACAGTCCACAGTATAGTAATGAAGAAAAGGCAAGTCTACTCTTTACCTTGAACTCGTGCCAGCAATCACTAATACTTTCTCTGTCTAATATTCAGCGCGAGACGAACGAACCAACGATTGATCAGGTAAGATTTCTTATTCATTGGCTATCAATATGTACGCTGATGTTAACATTTAAACTAGAAAGTTGTTCACGCCACTCCACGGACACAAATACAACGAGTTTTGGTTAGTTCATCCATGTAACGAGCCGATAGAAGCTCCCTCGCGGCCTCTGGCCAGTGCGCTCGAACTGAAGACGACGGTGGAGTGCCACATCGAAGCGCGAATTCAGGAAGCTCTACAAGAGCATGGACGACGCGCCTTTGCTCGGCGTGCTCGTGCAATGGGTTCGGTTCGTTTGAATTGTCGGCTTCAGGGTGGAGGGCTGAACGTTGAACGTTGAGTGAATGGCCTACTTGCTTGGTAAGTGATTGAGTCGATTATACTGGCGCGGAGCACTCGCTTACTTCGATCACACAGAGCAATTGGCGAGCGGATAAAGCGAACACAATCCATGGACCTTCGCTGACCTGCGTGAGCGTCGAGACCGCCGGCGACCATGCTCGTGGTACGTGTCGCGCCATAGCGGAACGACCAAACGGCTCGCAGGAGTACTCACTCAGCTCGACTCGACCGTGCGCGCGAACGAACGAACGAACTATAGCAAAACGGCGTGGACGTGACTCCAAACGACTGATATGTAAGCTCGTTCGATTCAAGAATCAAGATACACCAATCGCGCGACACTGACGTTGTCTTGTAGAGCCAACACACCGCCGTAGATCCACGTATGTGAGTTCGCTGCTTGCTTCTTGATTCGTCGGGGAAACGAACTGATCCCCTTCGTGCCAGTTGCTATCGTAGTAGATGCCTTGAAAATAACCACACGTAAGTCGTCCTTCGTCGCTATTGCCATTCTCGTTGCTTACACGTCGTTCGCAGGTCTCCTACAAATGAATGGCATTGCTGACACTATACCTGACCTACATTGACACTAATGATACCGCCCTACTGATCTACTGACTACCTTGCTCGTCGTCGGGCTAGTCACCACATCGGTAGCCATCGCTGTTATACTAATCTTGCAGCGATCGTCTTGAGTCTTTGAGTGAGCCGTGCGTCAGACTGAGATCGCCGCTTCAGTTCGTCGTTGCCGTCCTGATTAACCTAAGAGTGAGCTGAATGACAATGAAGTGAGCGCAACTTCAGATACGATGGGCCGAGAGTATTTACCGTCCCGAACCGAACCACTAAGTACGCACGAAGGATAGATCGCCAAGTCGCAGTCTTGAATTGCGAACGTTGAAAGCGTCGTCGACGAAGATGCTTCGTTGCCGTTGTACCCCGTTGCTGACAAGTGTCAGCCGCTACCTACCATCGCTGTCGTCTGACCAGTACGCCCGGTAGCAGAGCTTGTTGGCGAGTCGCGATGCATGCGTAAGTTGCGTCTACCATGTTCGTTCAACCTCAATCGCTAACTTCCTTCTACGGTGTCCAGGATGTCGGCAACGATCTTGCAGGCGAGGGGGGCAAGCCCTTTCCCTGTCCCTCGCGCGCGCGCGAACCTGGTGTCTCCGCGGTGGCGTCTTCCTTTCCTTTTCTTTCCATCACATCCTCACTTCTCATCCCTCCCATTCTCATCTAGGTTCGTAACTGCGCCCACCGTCATCGACGGAAGCGAGCGTTGGCGTCGTCTCGTGTTCTGTGGGTCTATTTCTTGCCTTCGTCATTCTCTCCAGATTGCTGATTCTCTCCTGATCATCCTGTGCAGCGAATATCAGTCTCAAGTCGTCGGCGTCGTCGATGCCTCAAACGCAGCTCACCGTTCTGAGGTACGTATCGGTTCACTCGTTGCATTCCGTTCGCTTTCCACTCTCTATTTCTCTTTCAATCGTGTTCGGGGTCCGCTTGCTCTCGTTGCCGTTCGTCTGCTAACGACTAATACTTTTCCTAGTGATTCACAATCAACTACGCAACGAGAACTAAGTGCGTACCCATTCCATCTCTTCTATCTCCATTTTCGGCCGTTTGCGTCGCTGGGTCGAGTTGAGTAAACGAGCCTGGCTTGTTGCGACGTCCAACCGACCCCTTCTCTTGTTATATATTCTTTTATTTTTGATCTGGGGGCTGCGTGTCTATGAGCTCTTGTTCGCGCTCTCTGCCTAGCTGTCCCCGTGTTGACTCCCCAGTTCAGGTCGCGGACTTGATGCGCGTGAGCGGTACTTCCGCGGCCTGGCTGGACGAGGAGGCATGGTCGTCGTGGGCCCAGTCGTCGTCTCTGCTCTTCATCGCTTTCCCAGCGGCGTAGCAGGGCATTGTTTCTTTCGAACGAGCGTGGCGTCGACACGCCGTGCTGCCATGGTCCCTCCTCCGGTGGCATCGCCGTGGACTTGATGCGCGTCAGCGGTACTTCCATGGCTTTGCTGCTGGTGCGGACTTGGTTGCGTTGGTCTGTTACGTCGTTGCTCGACATTCTGGCTCAGTTTCTTGTGCCCCCATTTCTTCCGTTACGTCTCTTCTCTCTTGTTGCTTTCTTTCGACCTTTGCGTCGCTTCCATCACATCGCAAACGGTCGCATCGAGAGCGTGGGGATAGTCGCTACCCTCGCTTTTCATTTTCTCTTTATTTTCTGCGTCGTTTCAGCTTCAGATCAAAGGGAAATGAAAACGAAGATCGTACCATGCGCACGATCTCAAACGAGCTCGACAACAGATGCTCGCCGTGTGGCCTTGTTTCCTCTCAGCGTTGCCGTCGTCCTTGATGCGCTCTGCGGTACGAGCGTCGGCTTCGCTGGGTAGGCTGACTTGGTTCCGTTGGTCTGGCTTCTCGCGTCTTCTCGTTCTCGTTCCCCTTCGTTTTCTCTTCCGTTTCCCGAACTCGCAGTCGAGCTTGGTGGTTCGAAAGACGGCGTTCGTGGCTTTTGTGATTCCTGTCTGCTCTTTGCTCCTTCCCCTTTTCGTTTCGCGTTTGAGTGCGTGAATGCGAGCGTTTGCATACATCGCTTTCTGCCGCGCCCGTTCGTTCGTTCGTTCTGTTCCTTTTCTCGACCCTTGGGCAGAGTCGTGCAATGTCCTGTAGCGAGTTGGGCGTGGGCTTGCTAGATCGAGTGCAATCGTCTCTGCATGATCTAGCCCGCCTTCTAATTTCCGCCTCTCGTGTCTGCCTTGGTTCGAGACTTCGCGTCCGAGCGTAGACAACGACACACACGCTCTCCCGGGTTCTTGGCAATCTGCCTGGTTCCCTGCGCGTCGTTTTAATTAGAAAACACGGGGATAGACGCGAGGAGATTCGCACTCACGCGATCTCCATCTTTATTCACTTTTCTTCATTTTCTCTCGTCGTCCCGCCGGTCGCCGATTCCCCATTTCCTCGTTGCTTCGTGCAGGGAAAGGGTTCGGCGTGCATTTCCTTCGTTTGTGCGTTTCCCGATTCCCGGGTACGTTCCTGGGCTTCTTGTTTCTGCGTAGCAGCTACGGGGCCTTGGTTATTTCGTTGTCAATGCAGGGCCCTCGATCACGATCGTGCGGTGGGGTCGTGTGCGTCGTCTCGTTTACTATTTCCCCGTTTGCGTTCGCGTCTGCGTTCTATTTTTCTCGTTCTCGTTCGCGTTCGATTCGTCTCGCGCATCCTTTGTACCCGTGTGTCGATCATGATCGAAGGGGGCGGGGTGGCGTTCCTGGGGTTCGTCGCATCCTCGTCCCCGTATTCCTCCCTTGATTTCTCATCAACGGCGCCGCGTCATCGTTATCTCTTTTTCTCTTTCTCTTTCAGCGCACGCAACTGACGAACCAAAGATAGAGTAGAGTATTTTAGCTAAATAAATAATAGGCGTGTACAGGCGCGGTACGTACGTACGTTTCTCTTCTCCGTTTCCTCGTTTCTCATTCTGTTTCTCCTTTTGTCTCCTTCTCTCTCTCTCTCTTTTCCCGTTTTTCGTTTCTCGTTTCCCGTTCTCGTTCCCGATGACCTGGCGCGTGCTTGTGACAGCGTCATCGCGCTCGAGCGTCGCACACCCGAGATCCCGCGTCCCAAAACCCGGCTGGGTTGGGTTTGTCTTGGGTGTTCGAACGGTGAAATAGCCCCAGATAAAAGGGGAATCGGGGAACGGGGTGCAATCCTATCTCCTTCGCGTGTCATTTTTCTCGATGTTCGCTTTCGTTATGTGTCATTTTCGCTCCGCCGTCAGGGCTTCAGTCTGGCGTGGGCGTGCAGTGAACTTGGGGTGGCGTAGATCGTGGACGCCGGTGATCTAGATGTGCCTGCTTGCCATCGTCGTCGGTGTGTGGGTGATTGGTTGCTGCGTCGTCACTTTTAGCGATCGTGCGTCGGTCCACGTTGCTTTCTACTTATTTTGCTCCCTTTTTTCTATTTCATTCCCGTCGCGTTCTCCTTCGCATTCGTTCGACTCAACGTCAACGTTCACGAGCGCGAACGCCGCGCTATCTAAACGGACCTCACGAATCCTGACAGCGAAACCGTCAGCGCCCCTTCGTTCATTCGCTCGTTATTCCTTCATTCGGGGTCACTCACCCATTTTTTTCCATTTTCTCGTTTTCGTTCTTCGTTATTTCATCATCATCGCGCCGTTCCCCTTCGTTTCGTTGCGCGTGTCTGTCCCCTCTCTTGCCGCTGTGTTGCATTTCGGCGTGCGTCGTCGCCGTGTCTCGAGCGCACTTGGACGCCCTAGCGATCCTGCGCCGACGTCAGCGTCAGCCTCGTTCGAATCTCGCTTCGGGAATCAGGGCCTCGCGCACTCACCATCTGGCCCACGTTCCCGCATCGTGCGATGCCCCGTCCTCCGCCTTTCTCCATTTGCTTTGCGTGAGTGAGTGATCGAGTGAGCTGCGAATGAAACGGCGGCGAAGTTAGTAATAGTAATAGTGAAACGAACAAACGGGACAGTGGGAAACTGGGACTGCTCACCGAGTGCGCAATGCGCGATGCACAAAGGGCGGAAGCGTTCACATTGCGTCGCTCGTACTGCCCTGAACGGGGTGGACGGGGGACGTGATCGTTATCGTTATCGTTGAGATCGTCGAACGAAGGGTGCTGCAGCGCTGAGGCCCGCGGTGCTCAGGGACCTGCGCCGTGTCAAAACGACGCGACCAGCGGTCGTTCTCGTTCTCGTCATCGTCACGAACGGGCTGCGGGAAGACCCTGAGTTCGCCGTCGCTGTGTCCAGATATGCAATATGCGATATGCGACGTTCTGGGAGTTGGCCGTTTATGGCAGGTCGTTGCGTGGATGGGGATAGTTGGGGATGGCCGTATGGTAGTTGGGCGGGAAAGGGGAGCGCTAGGGTCGGCGCATCTCTCGTTTGGGTGTTGTTCGCCGTTCGCCGTTTCGTGTCGTTCCCATCCGTTCCCATCCATTCTCCATTCTCTGTCTTCTCTCGTTTTGTGCGTCGTCGCGTTCCCCCTCGTTTGCAGCCTCGTTTGCGTGTTTGGCCGTGTTCGGGTGCGAGCTATGAGGCTTGCATTGGGTACAGCGGTCGACGTCGGGGTTTCTGTTCACTCACCCATGCTTGTACGCAGCGCGCTCGTCGCCGTCGCCGTTTTCAGTGTTCCCCCCATTCGTTCGCTATCATTCCCTTCGCTTTCCTTCGTTTTCTTAGTTTCTCATCGTCTCCCCACTCGTTCCCTTTGTTTCCGCTTCGTTTTAGTTCAATCTCGCCAGCCAATCGCTGACTTGGCGCAGACGCGAAGCCAGGATGGACGGCGCCGTGTTTGAGGCTGTCTAAGCATTTGAATGCGTTCGAGACGTCTTGGCGCGTTCTGGTAGGTGTAATAGATAATCTGAGTGAGCGAGTGTGAGTAAGAAAGAAGATGGAACGAACAAATTGGGTACGCACCGCAATAAGACGGATTATCGACGCGTGAAGGGAGCGGATGGCTTCCCTGAGACGGAGTGACCGTCGTGGCCACCGTTTATGCGAGGGAGCAGGGGTGGAGGGATGTTGGGAAGTGCGGGGGGAGACTTGCTATGGAAGGATGGACGGACGGACGGGGTCTTGAATAAGCGATACACAGTCAGGGTGGACGGAGAGTGGAGGGAGCAGCAAGGGGAGCGAAGGGAGTGAGTTAGACGCGACAGCGCAGTTGGCGGATTCAGGCAGATGCGAATGGTCGAGTGCAGTATCGCTATCTGGACGTAGAGGGCTTTGGCTTGCTTGCTGGGATGCTGAGATTGCGGGTAGAGCGTGCTTTGGCGGGAGTGAAAGAGAAATCGAAAGAGAAATCGGGAGTTGGAAGGCTGGCGAAGGTAGTCCGACTTGTAGTTGATGCAAACGCAACACAGTGCAGTCGCAGCTTGCTTAGGTAAGTGAGCGCCTAATGCAATTCCGGAAGCGGTCACGTCCTGCTCGTCCTGGTTTTTCGCCAACAAAGATCATATCAGGGGCGGCGTTCTTTCTGTATATATCCCTCAAGCCTCGGGCATGGACCGCAGTGAAACCACTGCTGAGGCCAACGACCAGCAGCCACCGAATGTCGACCCTCAGGATCCCCCATCTTCTAGCTCCATGATTCAGCCAGACGCCGCTTCTGCCACCTCCGCACAACCAACGGGCCCGGACAGCGTCGAGAATGCGCAGCAGGAGCCTTCCGATGGGACGTTGAACGGCCTCCAGCAAGTAGAATTGGTCGAGCATACGCCCGGCGGGGCTGAAGCCGACGCTGGAGGCTCTCAGGACGATCCACACGACTGGTTCCCCGATAGCGACTACGAGCTCAAACGCGTCAAGGTTGCTTGCGTTGTCGGTTCACCGTCTCTTTTCTGACTGCTGCTTAGGTCTACGAATTGATAGGCTCGAGATGGGTTGACCAGGGAACAGCCTTTTGCTTCGGGCAATTCAACGACGAGACGAACGAGGCTCTGCTCATAGCTCGCTCTGAATCCAACTACGCGGAAGTCATCCTTTCCACGACGATTCGTTCCAACGATGTTTACCAGCGGCAGCAAGGTGCGAGGATAGCTGTTGCATTCCATAACGTGACCAATTGTTTCCCAGACACGCTCATCGTTTGGACGGAACCCGATGGAGTCGACTACGCGCTTAGCTTTCAAGATCCAGAAGGGTGTTCAGAGGTTTGGAATTTCATCCTTGAGGTGCAGAGGCACCTAAATCGTGGTGAGTTGTCGTTTCGCGAGAGAACACGGGAGTCTGAACATGGAAAAGAAGAGCCGCCATCGCCTACGCCGGGGAACAGTGATTCCGTGGCTGCAGCGAATGTTATCCGCTCTGGCCATCTACCTCAGCCGCAACTCGGAATCATCGGGGAGATAGAGAAGGTCATCAAATCCCTCTCTCGAACCCAACCGGTCAAGGAACGAATGTGCGAGTATATCCAACACGAGGTGAGCCCCTTGCAACTAACTAATGCCAACCGTATGCCATACTCTCCGTCGTGTACCCTTGCCGATAATGCGAATAATATCAAGTCGTGTTCCATGTATCCTTTTATCGTTACGTCCTCCATTTGGTTACTGAACTGTCCGTGGTTCGTATACTGATATGGAATCAATCCCTGTCTGTTCTATGCAGGAATACATCAAGCAACTTGTGGATGTTTTACACCAAGCGGAAGACTTGGAGAATTTGGAGAACTTGCATGCTTTGTGCTCACTTATGCAAACTATCTGTAAGTGTCGTTGCCAATCCAGACGCCAATCTCTGCTGACAATCGATCACGGGTTGTATGAGCACATACTCGAAGATAGCCTCTTCTTCGGTGTCGTCGGGATGTCATGTTCCCCGCTTCTGACTCCTGTTTCCCTCTGTATAGACGATCCCGAGTTCCGAATCGTTCAAGCAACTGACATGGGTTCGCAAATTCAAGAAAACGAAATTGAAGGGTTTCTGATAGGTACGAAGCGCCGTCGCATTCTCACTTAGCGCCGAGGCCCAGCGCGTACGGACATACGTCCGCACGCGCTGGCCTCGGCGTGTACTATCTACCGACTACGATACATGGTGGCTACAAGCGGGGCATAATGACGGGGGGAATACATGGGGGTGGTACTGAACACAGCTGCTTGACCGTCTTATATATGTCTACAATGCCAAGTATTGCAGGGTGGCAGCGACTTCACATTACGCAAGTCGGCAGTAACGTACTCCGTGTTCGCTTCCCCTCTGTCTGAACAACAGCTCAGGGACAACATTGTGCCGACTGAAACACGGTGAACTCGTGATTAAAAAGCAGCCGAACAGTATAACGGGAGCCGAAAGGTTGTGGGTAAACATAGAGACACTATCTAAACAGTAAACACGGGAGCAGAAGCCCGACAGCATTGTAATAGAGTACAAGATATATTGGATTTCAGCTCGTACAGCTGCATAAACATGCTTGAAATCGGCAGATCGGGCATGCGAGACATTCGGCAAACGCGGCGCCCAGAAATCGTCAGGGGCCATCGAGAACAAGTGCTAGTCGTATTGAGGGCGAGTAGTCACTGCGACACCAGTAAAACGGCGTCGAAAAATCGAATTTTGCCCGCTGCGGGTTCTGGAGAGAAGCCGAGTGGGTGTCAGAGGGAAGGAGCAGGTCGCGGGAAGCTCAAATATCAAATTTGACAATTTTCGGTCCGTCTCGTAAGTATCTCACGTCGTTCTGGCTGTGCTAATGTCGCAGGAAGCTAAGGGAACGACGAAGGAAAGAGCCAGAGCAGAACAGCCTGTACGAGGCCATCCCGCTCTGTGGAGAACGCCGGGAGACGGATAGGCAAATTTCGAGTGTGAATGGCGGCAGAATGGGTAGTTGTTGCAGCTTCGTGAGATGGCACTGCGAGACCGATAAATCGGCGACGAAATATACAATTTCGACCTTTTCGAGGGCTGGACAGCGCGGAAAGACGTGGGGAGGTGGTGCGGAACAGTTCCAGGCATGTCGAAGCGTCGTAGATAAAGTCGACGTCGCGGGAAGCTCAAATATGAAATTTGAGCATATTTGGGGTTCTGGGTGAATCCCTGGCGTCGTTCTGGCTGCGCTGGTGCTATGGGAAAGGAGGGGAGTAAAGGAGAGGGGGCAGAGCAGAACGGCCTCTTACGAGGCCAGCCCGCTCTGTGGAAAACACCAGTGGGAAAGTGAGGACGGCGCTTGAAAGGTGGGGCCGTGATGTCGTTAACGGCGCCGAAATATACACTTTCGACGTTTTGGAGGTTTGAACAGCGCAAGGAAAGTGGGAAGCGTCGTTGGGAAAGGGCTGGTCGCGGGGAGCTCAAATACCAAGTCTGAGTTTTCGGTCGACTTCGGGAGCGGATAAAGCAGGGTGCTGCGCTGCGAGACTGCAGGAACGTTCAGGACCGTAAGAGTGATTTAATGGCGTCGAAATATGGTGACATTGTCTTTTTGGTGCTGTGGAACGGTTGAAACGGCGTCGAGATTCGCTTGCCGTGGGGGGTTTGCTGACAAGAATATAGCCGACAAAATGGCGTCGTTCTGTCGTGTCTTCGCTATTCGGCGGCATCAAAATGGCGGCGTACAGGCGCTGGCAATTTGTTTCAAACAGGCGGTGGAACGTCGCAAAGGTGCGAGGGCTGGCTCACGATATAGCCGACAAAACGGCGTCGTTCTGTCGTGTCGTCGCCATTCGGGCCATCAAAATGGCAGCGAAAGATGTGGACATTGTGCGTATGAGACGTGGGGGCGCTGCGAAACGGGGACTAGCGCAGGCTTTGTGGCAAAATGGACCAGTCCTGCAATTGTGACACAGTGAGCAGCTGGATGAGAACACGAAGGGTTGCTCTGGCGTACCTGGTCGCAAACGGCGTCGAGATATCCTCCAGTGCATCACATTTTGCAGGGAGCCTGTCGAGTAGTTGTGGGGCAGCGCTGTTAGTAGAAATGAGAGGATGGTTCAAATAGAAACAAGGGTTCACATACCTCGGAAAATCCTTGGGGCGTAGGTGAGAAAGACATGGAGATATCTGGGGAGACAAAAAGGGAAATAAACTCTGAGAATGTACGCAAAAACGGCAGCGTACGTACCACAGACGATGTGGTAAGAGTGATGATCGTCGGTGAGGAACAGAGTCGGAGTCCGAACTCGCGCCAATTACCCACATTTAGTATATCTGACAACGAGTCCGCCCACCTACTTCTACCTTGTGCAATTGCACCACTAGCAGAATGTATCAGTGTGAATAGTATACTTGGTCACTGGGGCTCGCTGACGACCCTCACTCTGCGGATGTCCAGGATAAAACAGAGTCGATCTATATAGCCTTCAAGGTTTCGTCAGCAGAGGATGAACAAATAATGAATTTGCGAACATACCTGCGGATTCAATTACGTGGTTGCTGACACGATGTTGACCTGAACCACCTCAGTCGACGTGAATATTGCCTGTAAGAATGACACCTACCTTTGTTAGCCATCGCCTAGAGTGGTAAGTGATCGGAGATCTTCGATGAAAGAAAAGAAAAGAGAGAACGGCGGAATACGCGCTGTGCGATGATGACGTGGGGGTAGTAACTTGAAGAGCGTACGTCATCAGAGTCCAAACTTGTGCGCAATCATTCCCGATTTGGCCATGTCCGACAACTCCGTCCACCTACTTCCTGCTGTCTCCTGCTCGTACTTGCAATGCCAACGACGCTATGAAAAGCAGAGGAATGAGTGCGATAAACATCCCAATCATTCTTCTCTTTCCCTCCCTTTTACCCTCTTCCACTCCCCCCATTTCCGTTCCGAACACTCACCCCGCCCCGATGCCCCTGTACCCAAATCCCGCCTCTTCGTACCACCAGCCTCTGCTCCTCAAGAGCGTGCAGAGCCTCCTCCATGACTGACTATTACCCCCGCTACCACTTCGGATCGTCAAAACCGACGCGCTGGCTCATATCAATGCAATGTATTGCAACGGCCTGGACACCACTCACCGATGCATATATCGCAGGGAAGCAATGCATGGAAAATGCTTAGTGTTCCAGGGTGCATTTATTACGGTATCATTCATGTTCGGCTCCAAGTTGCGCCGCATCGATCGCCTCCCCCGATGCAAACTTCGCAGTTCTGCAAACTACACAGTAAGCACTCTATCGCATTACCCACATCCCCCAACGCATTCTACACTCAATCGAATGACAGTAAGTCCAGGATATACATGTATACTCCCAACTCCGTCGTCCGTCCGCTGTCCAGACCTCAGGAACTTGTCCGACAACCCTCACTCTGCCCTTTCTCCCGGTCGTACTCATCTCCCTGAATGCCATACAAATATCCAGGTCCCCGTCCACTAGTGTGTGGGCGTCAGCGCTTAGGCGCTTCTATTACGTTTAATCATCGCTACCATCATTCAGCCGCTTTATTCGCAGCTCTCCAAGTCTCTTGAGCTTGGAAACACCGAAAAACACTATCCCGACGTTTCCGCACCTGTTTCCTATATAAGTCGGGTAGCTTTGGCTGGGGTATATCCATCCCAAGCTTGGGTATTCTCCTCTCCTCTCCCCCTTCTCTTCTTCAGCTCGAATGAGCTGTATCCTTCATTCCTCCCTCTTCTCCTATCAGCCCCTGTTCGTCTTCAAATTCTCGTTCCTCACGATACCGCTCAACGATTGACTACGACCATATGTGTGATCCTGGTAGGTAAGTGTTTTCAATGATTTCTATTGATTGTGGGATGCTAAACATGAAATAGATGACCTTCGAGGCGATCATGAAGGCCGAGATGAACCGGCGGTGACTATTGTAAGTAAACTCTGATTTATTACCATTGAGTCTCGCACTCTAGATGATAGTGAAAATACATTCACAGGAGTCAGGAAGGCAGGGAATGAGTGCTAGGTGAGTCACTGGCAATGAACCGACTACAGTGATGTAGGTTTATTGACATTTACGTTGTGAGTAGAAGGCTTCAATATTCTGACCGTTACTGACAATGTAAGTACACGATCATCACATTCACTCGAACGCTCGCATTAACAGTCCACAGTATAGTAATGAAGAAAAGGCAAGTCTACTCTTTACCTTGAACTCGTGCCAGCAATCACTAATACTTTCTCTGTCTAATATTCAGCGCGAGACGAACGAACCAACGATTGATCAGGTAAGATTTCTTATTCATTGGCTATCAATATGTACGCTGATGTTAACATTTAAACTAGAAACTCGGTCACACTCGAAACGGGCACAAACACAACAACATTGGTTTGTAACGAACTGATAGAAGCTCCCTCGCGGCCTCTGGCCAGTGCGCTCGAACTGAAGACGACGGTGGAATGCCAAATCGAAGCGCGAATTCAGGAAGCTCTCCAATAGCATGGGCGACGCGCCTTCGCTCGGCGTGCTCGTGCAATGGGTTCGGTTCGTTTGAATTGTCGGCTTCAGGGTGGAGGGCTGAACGTTGAACGTTGAGTGAATGGCCTACTTGCTTGGTAAGTGATTGAGTCGATTATACTGGCGCGGAGCACTCGCTTACTTCGATCACACAGAGCAATTGGCGAGCGGATACAACGAACACAAATCGCGATCCATGGACGTTCGCTGACCTGCGTCGAGACCGCCGGTGACTATGCTCGTGGTCTGTTTAGAACCCAGTCGGGAACGAACTAGAGCAAAACGGCGTGGACGTGACTCTAAACAACTGATATGTGAGCTCGTTCGATTCAAGATACACCAAT
This sequence comes from Sanguinoderma rugosum, assembly GCA_017499575.1. Classification (NCBI taxonomy): domain Eukaryota; kingdom Fungi; phylum Basidiomycota; class Agaricomycetes; order Polyporales; family Polyporaceae; genus Sanguinoderma; species Sanguinoderma rugosum. The sequence continues at coordinate 954,957 of VTPW01000003.1, read as the reverse complement.
CGCGACACTTACGTTGTCTTGTAGAGCCGTAAGTGTATACACATTGCCGTACGTGAGTTCGCTACTTGCTTCTTGATTTATCGGCGGAACGAACTGATGCTCCTTCGTAGCCAGTCGTTATCATACTAGATGCGTTGTCAATAACCACACGTAAGTCATCTTTAGTCGCTATTACCATTTTCGTTGCTTACACGCTGTTCGCAGGTCTGCTACAAATAAATGACATTGCCAACACTATACCCAACTTACAGTGACACTAACGATGCCGCCCTGCTGATCTACTGACTACCTTGCTCGTCGTCGGGCTAGTCACCACATCGGTAGCCATCGCCGTTATACTAATCTTGCAGCGATCGTCTTGAGTCTTTGAGTGAGCCGTGCGTCAGACTGAGATCACCGCTTCAGTTCGTCGTTGCCGTCCTGATTGACCTGAGAGTGAGCTGAGCTGAGAGAGAAGTGAGCGCGACGTCAGATACAATTGACCGAGAGTATTTACCGTCCCGTCCCGAACCACTAAGTACGCACGAAGGATAGATCGCCAAGTCGCAGTCTTGAATTGCGAACGTTGAAAGCGTCGTCGACGAAGATGCTTCGTTGCCGTTGTACCCCGTTGCTGGCAAGTGTCAGCCGCTACCTACCATCGCTGTCGTCTGACCAGTACGCCCGGTAGCAGAGCTTGTTGGCGAGTCGCGATGCATGCGTAAGTTGCGTCTACCATGTTCGTTCAACCTCGATTGCTAACTTCCTTCTACGGTGTCCAGGATATCGGCAATGATCTTGCAGGCGAGGGGGGCAAGCCCTTTCCCTGTCCCTCGCGCGCGCGCGCACGAACCTGGTGTTTCCCCGGTGGCGTCTTCCTTTCCTTTCCATCCCATCCTCACTTCTCATCCCTTCCACCCCCGTCTAGGTTCGTAACTGCGTCCACCGTCATCGACTCGTGTTCTGTGGGTCCCAATGATAACCTTCGTCATTCTCTACCGATTGCTGATGCTGATTCTGTGCAGCGAATATTAGTCTCAAATCGGTCGTCGGCGTCGTCGATACCATAAACGCAGCTCACCGTTCTGAGGTACGTATGAATCGGTTCACTCGTTGCATTCCATTCGTGTTCCACTCTCTATTTCTCTTTCGATTGTGTTCGGGGTTCGCTTGCTCTCGTTTTCATTCGTCTGCTAACGTCTGATGATTTATCTAGTGATTTACGATCAACGGAACTGAGTGCGTACCCATTCCATCTCTTCGTTCTCGGCCGTTTGGGTCGTTGAGTTGAGTAAACGAGCCTAGCTTGTTGCGACGTCGAACCGTCCCCTTCTCTTGTTATATATCCTTTTATTTTTCTCTTCGCCTGATCTGGGGGATGCGTGTCTATGAGCTCTTGTTCGCACTCTCTGCCTAGCTGTCTCCCGTGTTGACTCCCCAGTTCAGGCCGTAGACTTGATGCGCGTGAGCGGTACTTCCGCGGCCTGGCTGGACGAGGAGGCATGGTCGTCGTGGGCCCAGTCGTCGTCTCTGCTCTTCATCGCTTTCCCAGCGGCGTAGCAGGGCATTGTTTCTTTCGAACGAGCGTGTCGTCGACACGCCGTGCTGCCATGGTCCCTCCTCCGGTGGCATCGCCGTGGACTTGATGCGCGTCAGCGGTACTTCCTTTGCTGCTGGTGCGGACTTGGTTGCGTTGGTCTGTTACGTCGTTGCTCAACATTCTGGCTCAGTTTCTTGTGCCCCCATTTCTTCCGTTACGTCTCTTCTCTCTTGTTGCTTTCTTTCGACCTTTGCGTCGCTTCCATCACATCGCAAACGGGTCGCATCGAGAGCGTGGGGATAGTCGCTACCCTCGCTTTTCATTTTCTCTTTATTTTCTGCGTCGTTTCAGCTTCAGATCAAAGGGAAATGAAAACGAAGATCGTACCATGCGCACGATCTCAAACGAGCTCGACAACAGATGCTCGCCGTGTGGCCTTGTTTCCTCTCAGCGTTGCCGTCGTCCTTGATGCGCTCTGCGGTACGAGCGTCGGCTTCGCTGGGTAGGCTGACTTGGTTCCGTTGGTCTGGCTTCTCGCGTCTTCTCGTTCTCGTTCCCCTTCGTTTTCTCTTCCGTTTCCCGAACTCGCAGTCGAGCTTGGTGGTTCGAAAGACGGCGTTCGTGGCTTTTGTGATTCCTGTCTGCTCTTTGCTCCTTCCCCTTTTCGTTTCGCGTTTGAGTGCGTGAATGCGAGCGTTTGCATACATCGCTTTCTGCCGCGCCCGTTCGTTCGTTCGTTCTGTTCCTTTTCTCGACCCTTGGGCAGAGTCGTGCAATGTCCTGTAGCGAGTTGGGCGTGGGCTTGCTAGATCGAGTGCAATCGCCTCTGCATGATCTAGCCCGCCTTCTAATTTCCGCCTCTCGTGTCTGCCTTGGTTCGAGACTTCGCGTCCGAGCGTAGACAACGACACACACGCTCTCCCGGGTTCTTGGCAATCTGCCTGGTTCCCTGCGCGTCGTTTTAATTAGAAAACACGGGGATAGACGCGAGGAGATTCGCACTCACGCGATCTCCATCTTTATTCGCTTTTCTTCATTTTCTCTCGTCGTCTCGCCGGTCGCCGATTCCCCATTTCCTCGTTGCTTCGTGCAGGGAAAGGGTTCGGCGTGCGTTTCCCGATTCCCGGGTACGTTCCTGGGCTTCTTGTTTCTGCGTAGCAGCGACGGGGCCTTGGTTATTTTGTTGTCAATGCAGGGCCCTCGATCACGATCGTGCGGTGGGGTCGTGTGCGTCGTCTCGTTTACTATTTCCCCGTTTGCGTTCGCGTCTGCGTTCTATTTTTCTCGTTCTCGTTCGCGTTCGATTCGTCTCGCGCATCCTTTGTACCCGTGTGTCGATCATGATCGAAGGGGGCGGGGTGACATTCCTGGGGTTCGTCGCATTCTCTTCCCCATATTCGTCCCTTAGTTTCTCATCGACGACGCCGCGTCATCGTCATCTATCCCTTTCTCTCTCTCTTTCCGCGCACGCAACTAACGAACCAAAGATAGAGTAGTGTAATTTAGCTACATAAACAGTGGGCGTGTACAAGTGTGGTACGTACGTACGTTTCTCTTCTCCGTTTCCTCGTTTCCTCACTTCTCGTCTCTCGTTCGGTTTCTCCTTTTGTCTCCTCTCTCTCTCTCTTTTCCCGTTTTTCGTTTCTCGTTTCCCGTTCTCGTTCCCGATGACCTGGCGCGTGCTTGTGACAGCGTCATCGCGCTCGAGCGTCGCACACCCGAGATCCCGCGTCCCAAAACCCGGCTGGGTTGGGTTTGTCTTGGGTGTTCGAACGGTGAAATAGCCCCAGATAAAAGGGGAATCGGGGAACGGGGTGCAATCCTATCTCCTTCGCGTGTCATTTTTCTCGATGTTCGCTTTCGTTATGTGTCATTTTCGCTCCGCCGTCAGGGCTTCAGTCTGGCGTGGGCGTGCAGTGAACTTGGGGTGGCGTAGATCGTGGACGCCGGTGATCTAGATGTGCCTGCTTGCCATCGTCGTCGGTGTGTGGGTGATTGGTTGCTGCGTCGTCACTTTTAGCGATCGTGCGTCGGTCCACGTTGCTTTCTACTTATTTTGCTCCCTTTTTTCTATTTCATTCCCGTCGCGTTCTCCTTCGCATTCGTTCGACTCAACGTCAACGTTCACGAGCGCGAACGCCGCGCTATCTAAACGGACCTCACGAATCCTGACAGCGAAACCGTCAGCGCCCCTTCGTTCATTCGCTCGTTATTCCTTCATTCGGGGTCACTCACCCATTTTTTTCCATTTTCTCGTTTTCGTTCTTCGTTATTTCATCATCATCGCGCCGTTCCCCTTCGTTTCGTTGCGCGTGTCTGTCCCCTCTCTTGCCGCTGTGTTGCATTTCGGCGTGCGTCGTCGCCGTGTCTCGAGCGCACTTGGACGCCCTAGCGATCCTGCGCCGACGTCAGCGTCAGCCTCGTTCGAATCTCGCTTCGGGAATCAGGGCCTCGCGCACTCACCATCTGGCCCACGTTCCCGCATCGTGCGATGCCCCGTCCTCCGCCTTTCTCCATTTGCTTTGCGTGAGTGAGTGATCGAGTGAGCTGCGAATGAAACGGCGGCGAAGTTAGTAATAGTAATAGTGAAACGAACAAACGGGACAGTGGGAAACTGGGACTGCTCACCGAGTGCGCAATGCGCGATGCACAAAGGGCGGAAGCGTTCACATTGCGTCGCTCGTACTGCCCTGAACGGGGTGGACGGGGGACGTGATCGTTATCGTTATCGTTGAGATCGTCGAACGAAGGGTGCTGCAGCGCTGAGGCCCGCGGTGCTCAGGGACCTGCGCCGTGTCAAAACGACGCGACCAGCGGTCGTTCTCGTTCTCGTCATCGTCACGAACGGGCTGCGGGAAGACCCTGAGTTCGCCGTCGCTGTGTCCAGATATGCAATATGCGATATGCGACGTTCTGGGAGTTGGCCGTTTATGGCAGGTCGTTGCGTGGATGGGGATAGTTGGGGATGGCCGTATGGTAGTTGGGCGGGAAAGGGGAGCGCTAGGGTCGGCGCATCTCTCGTTTGGGTGTTGTTCGCCGTTCGCCGTTTCGTGTCGTTCCCATCCGTTCCCATCCATTCTCCATTCTCTGTCTTCTCTCGTTTTGTGCGTCGTCGCGTTCCCCCTCGTTTGCAGCCTCGTTTGCGTGTTTGGCCGTGTTCGGGTGCGAGCTATGAGGCTTGCATTGGGTACAGCGGTCGACGTCGGGGTTTCTGTTCACTCACCCATGCTTGTACGCAGCGCGCTCGTCGCCGTCGCCGTTTTCAGTGTTCCCCCCATTCGTTCGCTATCATTCCCTTCGCTTTCCTTCGTTTTCTTAGTTTCTCATCGTCTCCCCACTCGTTCCCTTTGTTTCCGCTTCGTTTTAGTTCAATCTCGCCAGCCAATCGCTGACTTGGCGCAGACGCGAAGCCAGGATGGACGGCGCCGTGTTTGAGGCTGTCTAAGCATTTGAATGCGTTCGAGACGTCTTGGCGCGTTCTGGTAGGTGTAATAGATAATCTGAGTGAGCGAGTGTGAGTAAGAAAGAAGATGGAACGAACAAATTGGGTACGCACCGCAATAAGACGGATTATCGACGCGTGAAGGGAGCGGATGGCTTCCCTGAGACGGAGTGACCGTCGTGGCCACCGTTTATGCGAGGGAGCAGGGGTGGAGGGATGTTGGGAAGTGCGGGGGGAGACTTGCTATGGAAGGATGGACGGACGGACGGGGTCTTGAATAAGCGATACACAGTCAGGGTGGACGGAGAGTGGAGGGAGCAGCAAGGGGAGCGAAGGGAGTGAGTTAGACGCGACAGCGCAGTTGGCGGATTCAGGCAGATGCGAATGGTCGAGTGCAGTATCGCTATCTGGACGTAGAGGGCTTTGGCTTGCTTGCTGGGATGCTGAGATTGCGGGTAGAGCGTGCTTTGGCGGGAGTGAAAGAGAAATCGAAAGAGAAATCGGGAGTTGGAAGGCTGGCGAAGGTAGTCCGACTTGTAGTTGATGCAAACGCAACACAGTGCAGTCGCAGCTTGCTTAGGTAAGTGAGCGCCTAATGCAATTCCGGAAGCGGTCACGTCCTGCTCGTCCTGGTTTTTCGCCAACAAAGATCATATCAGGGGCGGCGTTCTTTCTGTATATATCCCTCAAGCCTCGGGCATGGACCGCAGTGAAACCACTGCTGAGGCCAACGACCAGCAGCCACCGAATGTCGACCCTCAGGATCCCCCATCTTCTAGCTCCATGATTCAGCCAGACGCCGCTTCTGCCACCTCCGCACAACCAACGGGCCCGGACAGCGTCGAGAATGCGCAGCAGGAGCCTTCCGATGGGACGTTGAACGGCCTCCAGCAAGTAGAATTGGTCGAGCATACGCCCGGCGGGGCTGAAGCCGACGCTGGAGGCTCTCAGGACGATCCACACGACTGGTTCCCCGATAGCGACTACGAGCTCAAACGCGTCAAGGTTGCTTGCGTTGTCGGTTCACCGTCTCTTTTCTGACTGCTGCTTAGGTCTACGAATTGATAGGCTCGAGATGGGTTGACCAGGGAACAGCCTTTTGCTTCGGGCAATTCAACGACGAGACGAACGAGGCTCTGCTCATAGCTCGCTCTGAATCCAACTACGCGGAAGTCATCCTTTCCACGACGATTCGTTCCAACGATGTTTACCAGCGGCAGCAAGGTGCGAGGATAGCTGTTGCATTCCATAACGTGACCAATTGTTTCCCAGACACGCTCATCGTTTGGACGGAACCCGATGGAGTCGACTACGCGCTTAGCTTTCAAGATCCAGAAGGGTGTTCAGAGGTTTGGAATTTCATCCTTGAGGTGCAGAGGCACCTAAATCGTGGTGAGTTGTCGTTTCGCGAGAGAACACGGGAGTCTGAACATGGAAAAGAAGAGCCGCCATCGCCTACGCCGGGGAACAGTGATTCCGTGGCTGCAGCGAATGTTATCCGCTCTGGCCATCTACCTCAGCCGCAACTCGGAATCATCGGGGAGATAGAGAAGGTCATCAAATCCCTCTCTCGAACCCAACCGGTCAAGGAACGAATGTGCGAGTATATCCAACACGAGGTGAGCCCCTTGCAACTAACTAATGCCAACCGTATGCCATACTCTCCGTCGTGTACCCTTGCCGATAATGCGAATAATATCAAGTTGTTACGTCCTCCATTTGGTTACTGAACTGTCCGTGGTTCGTATACTGATATGGAATCAATCCCTGTCTGTTCTATGCAGGAATACATCAAGCAACTTGTGGATGTTTTACACCAAGCGGAAGACTTGGAGAATTTGGAGAACTTGCATGCTTTGTGCTCACTCATGCAGACTATCTGTAAGTGTCGTTGCCAATCCAGACGCCAATCTCTGCTGACAATCGATCACGGGTTGTATGAGCACATACTCGAAGATAGCCTCTTCTTCGGTGTCGTCGGGATGTCATGTTCCCCGCTTCTGACTCCTGTTTCCCTTTGTATAGACGATCCCGAGTTCCGAATCGTTCAAGCAACTGACATGGGTTCGCAAATTCAAGAAAACAAAATTAAAGGGTTTCTGATAGGTACGAAGCGCCGTCGCATTCTCACTTAGCGCCGAGGCCCAGCGCGTACGGACATACGTCCGCACGCGCTGGCCTCGGCGTGTACTATCTACCGACTACGATACATGGTGGCTACAAGCGGGGCATAATGACGGGGGGAATACATGGGGGTGGTACTGAACACAGCTGCTTGACCGTCTTATATATGTCTACAATGCCAAGTATTGCAGGGTGGCAGCGACTTCACATTACGCAAGTCGGCAGTAACGTACTCCGTGTTCGCTTCCCCTCTGTCTGAACAACAGCTCAGGGACAACATTGTGCCGACTGAAACACGGTGAACTCGTGATTAAAAAGCAGCCGAACAGTATAACGGGAGCCGAAAGGTTGTGGGTAAACATAGAGACACTATCTAAACAGTAAACACGGGAGCAGAAGCCCGACAGCATTGTAATAGAGTACAAGATATATTGGATTTCAGCTCGTACAGCTGCATAAACATGCTTGAAATCGGCAGATCGGGCATGCGAGACATTCGGCAAACGCGGCGCCCAGAAATCGTCAGGGGCCATCGAGAACAAGTGCTAGTCGTATTGAGGGCGAGTAGTCACTGCGACACCAGTAAAACGGCGTCGAAAAATCGAATTTTGCCCGCTGCGGGTTCTGGAGAGAAGCCGAGTGGGTGTCAGAGGGAAGGAGCAGGTCGCGGGAAGCTCAAATATCAAATTTGACAATTTTCGGTCCGTCTCGTAAGTATCTCACGTCGTTCTGGCTGTGCTAATGTCGCAGGAAGCTAAGGGAACGACGAAGGAAAGAGCCAGAGCAGAACAGCCTGTACGAGGCCATCCCGCTCTGTGGAGAACGCCGGGAGACGGATAGGCAAATTTCGAGTGTGAATGGCGGCAGAATGGGTAGTTGTTGCAGCTTCGTGAGATGGCACTGCGAGACCGATAAATCGGCGACGAAATATACAATTTCGACCTTTTCGAGGGCTGGACAGCGCGGAAAGACGTGGGGAGGTGGTGCGGAACAGTTCCAGGCATGTCGAAGCGTCGTAGATAAAGTCGACGTCGCGGGAAGCTCAAATATGAAATTTGAGCATATTTGGGGTTCTGGGTGAATCCCTGGCGTCGTTCTGGCTGCGCTGGTGCTATGGGAAAGGAGGGGAGTAAAGGAGAGGGGGCAGAGCAGAACGGCCTCTTACGAGGCCAGCCCGCTCTGTGGAAAACACCAGTGGGAAAGTGAGGACGGCGCTTGAAAGGTGGGGCCGTGATGTCGTTAACGGCGCCGAAATATACACTTTCGACGTTTTGGAGGTTTGAACAGCGCAAGGAAAGTGGGAAGCGTCGTTGGGAAAGGGCTGGTCGCGGGGAGCTCAAATACCAAGTCTGAGTTTTCGGTCGACTTCGGGAGCGGATAAAGCAGGGTGCTGCGCTGCGAGACTGCAGGAACGTTCAGGACCGTAAGAGTGATTTAATGGCGTCGAAATATGGTGACATTGTCTTTTTGGTGCTGTGGAACGGTTGAAACGGCGTCGAGATTCGCTTGCCGTGGGGGGTTTGCTGACAAGAATATAGCCGACAAAATGGCGTCGTTCTGTCGTGTCTTCGCTATTCGGCGGCATCAAAATGGCGGCGTACAGGCGCTGGCAATTTGTTTCAAACAGGCGGTGGAACGTCGCAAAGGTGCGAGGGCTGGCTCACGATATAGCCGACAAAACGGCGTCGTTCTGTCGTGTCGTCGCCATTCGGGCCATCAAAATGGCAGCGAAAGATGTGGACATTGTGCGTATGAGACGTGGGGGCGCTGCGAAACGGGGACTAGCGCAGGCTTTGTGGCAAAATGGACCAGTCCTGCAATTGTGACACAGTGAGCAGCTGGATGAGAACACGAAGGGTTGCTCTGGCGTACCTGGTCGCAAACGGCGTCGAGATATCCTCCAGTGCATCACATTTTGCAGGGAGCCTGTCGAGTAGTTGTGGGGCAGCGCTGTTAGTAGAAATGAGAGGATGGTTCAAATAGAAACAAGGGTTCACATACCTCGGAAAATCCTTGGGGCGTAGGTGAGAAAGACATGGAGATATCTGGGGAGACAAAAAGGGAAATAAACTCTGAGAATGTACGCAAAAACGGCAGCGTACGTACCACAGACGATGTGGTAAGAGTGATGATCGTCGGTGAGGAACAGAGTCGGAGTCCGAACTCGCGCCAATTACCCACATTTAGTATATCTGACAACGAGTCCGCCCACCTACTTCTACCTTGTGCAATTGCACCACTAGCAGAATGTATCAGTGTGAATAGTATACTTGGTCACTGGGGCTCGCTGACGACCCTCACTCTGCGGATGTCCAGGATAAAACAGAGTCGATCTATATAGCCTTCAAGGTTTCGTCAGCAGAGGATGAACAAATAATGAATTTGCGAACATACCTGCGGATTCAATTACGTGGTTGCTGACACGATGTTGACCTGAACCACCTCAGTCGACGTGAATATTGCCTGTAAGAATGACACCTACCTTTGTTAGCCATCGCCTAGAGTGGTAAGTGATCGGAGATCTTCGATGAAAGAAAAGAAAAGAGAGAACGGCGGAATACGCGCTGTGCGATGATGACGTGGGGGTAGTAACTTGAAGAGCGTACGTCATCAGAGTCCAAACTTGTGCGCAATCATTCCCGATTTGGCCATGTCCGACAACTCCGTCCACCTACTTCCTGCTGTCTCCTGCTCGTACTTGCAATGCCAACGACGCTATGAAAAGCAGAGGAATGAGTGCGATAAACATCCCAATCATTCTTCTCTTTCCCTCCCTTTTACCCTCTTCCACTCCCCCCATTTCCGTTCCGAACACTCACCCCGCCCCGATGCCCCTGTACCCAAATCCCGCCTCTTCGTACCACCAGCCTCTGCTCCTCAAGAGCGTGCAGAGCCTCCTCCATGACTGACTATTACCCCCGCTACCACTTCGGATCGTCAAAACCGACGCGCTGGCTCATATCAATGCAATGTATTGCAACGGCCTGGACACCACTCACCGATGCATATATCGCAGGGAAGCAATGCATGGAAAATGCTTAGTGTTCCAGGGTGCATTTATTACGGTATCATTCATGTTCGGCTCCAAGTTGCGCCGCATCGATCGCCTCCCCCGATGCAAACTTCGCAGTTCTGCAAACTACACAGTAAGCACTCTATCGCATTACCCACATCCCCCAACGCATTCTACACTCAATCGAATGACAGTAAGTCCAGGATATACATGTATACTCCCAACTCCGTCGTCCGTCCGCTGTCCAGACCTCAGGAACTTGTCCGACAACCCTCACTCTGCCCTTTCTCCCGGTCGTACTCATCTCCCTGAATGCCATACAAATATCCAGGTCCCCGTCCACTAGTGTGTGGGCGTCAGCGCTTAGGCGCTTCTATTACGTTTAATCATCGCTACCATCATTCAGCCGCTTTATTCGCAGCTCTCCAAGTCTCTTGAGCTTGGAAACACCGAAAAACACTATCCCGACGTTTCCGCACCTGTTTCCTATATAAGTCGGGTAGCTTTGGCTGGGGTATATCCATCCCAAGCTTGGGTATTCTCCTCTCCTCTCCCCCTTCTCTTCTTCAGCTCGAATGAGCTGTATCCTTCATTCCTCCCTCTTCTCCTATCAGCCCCTGTTCGTCTTCAAATTCTCGTTCCTCACGATACCGCTCAACGATTGACTACGACCATATGTGTGATCCTGGTAGGTAAGTGTTTTCAATGATTTCTATTGATTGTGGGATGCTAAACATGAAATAGATGACCTTCGAGGCGATCATGAAGGCCGAGATGAACCGGCGGTGACTATTGTAAGTAAACTCTGATTTATTACCATTGAGTCTCGCACTCTAGATGATAGTGAAAATACATTCACAGGAGTCAGGAAGGCAGGGAATGAGTGCTAGGTGAGTCACTGGCAATGAACCGACTACAGTGATGTAGGTTTATTGACATTTACGTTGTGAGTAGAAGGCTTCAATATTCTGACCGTTACTGACAATGTAAGTACACGATCATCACATTCACTCGAACGCTCGCATTAACAGTCCACAGTATAGTAATGAAGAAAAGGCAAGTCTACTCTTTACCTTGAACTCGTGCCAGCAATCACTAATACTTTCTCTGTCTAATATTCAGCGCGAGACGAACGAACCAACGATTGATCAGGTAAGATTTCTTATTCATTGGCTATCAATATGTACGCTGATGTTAACATTTAAACTAGAAACTCGGTCACACTCGAAACGGGCACAAACACAACAACATTGGTTTGTAACGAACTGATAGAAGCTCCCTCGCGGCCTCTGGCCAGTGCGCTCGAACTGAAGACGACGGTGGAATGCCAAATCGAAGCGCGAATTCAGGAAGCTCTCCAATAGCATGGGCGACGCGCCTTCGCTCGGCGTGCTCGTGCAATGGGTTCGGTTCGTTTGAATTGTCGGCTTCAGGGTGGAGGGCTGAACGTTGAACGTTGAGTGAATGGCCTACTTGCTTGGTAAGTGATTGAGTCGATTATACTGGCGCGGAGCACTCGCTTACTTCGATCACACAGAGCAATTGGCGAGCGGATACAACGAACACAAATCGCGATCCATGGACGTTCGCTGACCTGCGTCGAGACCGCCGGTGACTATGCTCGTGGTCTGTTTAGAACCCAGTCGGGAACGAACTAGAGCAAAACGGCGTGGACGTGACTCTAAACAACTGATATGTGAGCTCGTTCGATTCAAGATACACCAATCGCGACACTTACGTTGTCTTGTAGAGCCGTAAGTGTATACACATTGCCGTACGTGAGTTCGCTACTTGCTTCTTGATTTATCGGCGGAACGAACTGATGCTCCTTCGTAGCCAGTCGTTATCATACTAGATGCGTTGTCAATAACCACACGTAAGTCATCTTTAGTCGCTATTACCATTTTCGTTGCTTACACGCTGTTCGCAGGTCTGCTACAAATAAATGACATTGCCAACACTATACCCAACTTACAGTGACACTAACGATGCCGCCCTGCTGATCTACTGACTACCTTGCTCGTCGTCGGGCTAGTCACCACATCGGTAGCCATCGCCGTTATACTAATCTTGCAGCGATCGTCTTGAGTCTTTGAGTGAGCCGTGCGTCAGACTGAGATCACCGCTTCAGTTCGTCGTTGCCGTCCTGATTGACCTGAGAGTGAGCTGAGCTGAGAGAGAAGTGAGCGCGACGTCAGATACAATTGACCGAGAGTATTTACCGTCCCGTCCCGAACCACTAAGTACGCACGAAGGATAGATCGCCAAGTCGCAGTCTTGAATTGCGAACGTTGAAAGCGTCGTCGACGAAGATGCTTCGTTGCCGTTGTACCCCGTTGCTGGCAAGTGTCAGCCGCTACCTACCATCGCTGTCGTCTGACCAGTACGCCCGGTAGCAGAGCTTGTTGGCGAGTCGCGATGCATGCGTAAGTTGCGTCTACCATGTTCGTTCAACCTCGATTGCTAACTTCCTTCTACGGTGTCCAGGATATCGGCAATGATCTTGCAGGCGAGGGGGGCAAGCCCTTTCCCTGTCCCTCGCGCGCGCGCGCACGAACCTGGTGTTTCCCCGGTGGCGTCTTCCTTTCCTTTCCATCCCATCCTCACTTCTCATCCCTTCCACCCCCGTCTAGGTTCGTAACTGCGTCCACCGTCATCGACTCGTGTTCTGTGGGTCCCAATGATAACCTTCGTCATTCTCTACCGATTGCTGATGCTGATTCTGTGCAGCGAATATTAGTCTCAAATCGGTCGTCGGCGTCGTCGATACCATAAACGCAGCTCACCGTTCTGAGGTACGTATGAATCGGTTCACTCGTTGCATTCCATTCGTGTTCCACTCTCTATTTCTCTTTCGATTGTGTTCGGGGTTCGCTTGCTCTCGTTTTCATTCGTCTGCTAACGTCTGATGATTTATCTAGTGATTTACGATCAACGGAACTGAGTGCGTACCCATTCCATCTCTTCGTTCTCGGCCGTTTGGGTCGTTGAGTTGAGTAAACGAGCCTAGCTTGTTGCGACGTCGAACCGTCCCCTTCTCTTGTTATATATCCTTTTATTTTTCTCTTCGCCTGATCTGGGGGATGCGTGTCTATGAGCTCTTGTTCGCACTCTCTGCCTAGCTGTCTCCCGTGTTGACTCCCCAGTTCAGGCCGTAGACTTGATGCGCGTGAGCGGTACTTCCGCGGCCTGGCTGGACGAGGAGGCATGGTCGTCGTGGGCCCAGTCGTCGTCTCTGCTCTTCATCGCTTTCCCAGCGGCGTAGCAGGGCATTGTTTCTTTCGAACGAGCGTGTCGTCGACACGCCGTGCTGCCATGGTCCCTCCTCCGGTGGCATCGCCGTGGACTTGATGCGCGTCAGCGGTACTTCCTTTGCTGCTGGTGCGGACTTGGTTGCGTTGGTCTGTTACGTCGTTGCTCAACATTCTGGCTCAGTTTCTTGTGCCCCCATTTCTTCCGTTACGTCTCTTCTCTCTTGTTGCTTTCTTTCGACCTTTGCGTCGCTTCCATCACATCGCAAACGGGTCGCATCGAGAGCGTGGGGATAGTCGCTACCCTCGCTTTTCATTTTCTCTTTATTTTCTGCGTCGTTTCAGCTTCAGATCAAAGGGAAATGAAAACGAAGATCGTACCATGCGCACGATCTCAAACGAGCTCGACAACAGATGCTCGCCGTGTGGCCTTGTTTCCTCTCAGCGTTGCCGTCGTCCTTGATGCGCTCTGCGGTACGAGCGTCGGCTTCGCTGGGTAGGCTGACTTGGTTCCGTTGGTCTGGCTTCTCGCGTCTTCTCGTTCTCGTTCCCCTTCGTTTTCTCTTCCGTTTCCCGAACTCGCAGTCGAGCTTGGTGGTTCGAAAGACGGCGTTCGTGGCTTTTGTGATTCCTGTCTGCTCTTTGCTCCTTCCCCTTTTCGTTTCGCGTTTGAGTGCGTGAATGCGAGCGTTTGCATACATCGCTTTCTGCCGCGCCCGTTCGTTCGTTCGTTCTGTTCCTTTTCTCGACCCTTGGGCAGAGTCGTGCAATGTCCTGTAGCGAGTTGGGCGTGGGCTTGCTAGATCGAGTGCAATCGCCTCTGCATGATCTAGCCCGCCTTCTAATTTCCGCCTCTCGTGTCTGCCTTGGTTCGAGACTTCGCGTCCGAGCGTAGACAACGACACACACGCTCTCCCGGGTTCTTGGCAATCTGCCTGGTTCCCTGCGCGTCGTTTTAATTAGAAAACACGGGGATAGACGCGAGGAGATTCGCACTCACGCGATCTCCATCTTTATTCGCTTTTCTTCATTTTCTCTCGTCGTCTCGCCGGTCGCCGATTCCCCATTTCCTCGTTGCTTCGTGCAGGGAAAGGGTTCGGCGTGCGTTTCCCGATTCCCGGGTACGTTCCTGGGCTTCTTGTTTCTGCGTAGCAGCGACGGGGCCTTGGTTATTTTGTTGTCAATGCAGGGCCCTCGATCACGATCGTGCGGTGGGGTCGTGTGCGTCGTCTCGTTTACTATTTCCCCGTTTGCGTTCGCGTCTGCGTTCTATTTTTCTCGTTCTCGTTCGCGTTCGATTCGTCTCGCGCATCCTTTGTACCCGTGTGTCGATCATGATCGAAGGGGGCGGGGTGACATTCCTGGGGTTCGTCGCATTCTCTTCCCCATATTCGTCCCTTAGTTTCTCATCGACGACGCCGCGTCATCGTCATCTATCCCTTTCTCTCTCTCTTTCCGCGCACGCAACTAACGAACCAAAGATAGAGTAGTGTAATTTAGCTACATAAACAGTGGGCGTGTACAAGTGTGGTACGTACGTACGTTTCTCTTCTCCGTTTCCTCGTTTCCTCACTTCTCGTCTCTCGTTCGGTTTCTCCTTTTGTCTCCTCTCTCTCTCTCTTTTCCCGTTTTTCGTTTCTCGTTTCCCGTTCTCGTTCCCGATGACCTGGCGCGTGCTTGTGACAGCGTCATCGCGCTCGAGCGTCGCACACCCGAGATCCCGCGTCCCAAAACCCGGCTGGGTTGGGTTTGTCTTGGGTGTTCGAACGGTGAAATAGCCCCAGATAAAAGGGGAATCGGGGAACGGGGTGCAATCCTATCTCCTTCGCGTGTCATTTTTCTCGATGTTCGCTTTCGTTATGTGTCATTTTCGCTCCGCCGTCAGGGCTTCAGTCTGGCGTGGGCGTGCAGTGAACTTGGGGTGGCGTAGATCGTGGACGCCGGTGATCTAGATGTGCCTGCTTGCCATCGTCGTCGGTGTGTGGGTGATTGGTTGCTGCGTCGTCACTTTTAGCGATCGTGCGTCGGTCCACGTTGCTTTCTACTTATTTTGCTCCCTTTTTTCTATTTCATTCCCGTCGCGTTCTCCTTCGCATTCGTTCGACTCAACGTCAACGTTCACGAGCGCGAACGCCGCGCTATCTAAACGGACCTCACGAATCCTGACAGCGAAACCGTCAGCGCCCCTTCGTTCATTCGCTCGTTATTCCTTCATTCGGGGTCACTCACCCATTTTTTTCCATTTTCTCGTTTTCGTTCTTCGTTATTTCATCATCATCGCGCCGTTCCCCTTCGTTTCGTTGCGCGTGTCTGTCCCCTCTCTTGCCGCTGTGTTGCATTTCGGCGTGCGTCGTCGCCGTGTCTCGAGCGCACTTGGACGCCCTAGCGATCCTGCGCCGACGTCAGCGTCAGCCTCGTTCGAATCTCGCTTCGGGAATCAGGGCCTCGCGCACTCACCATCTGGCCCACGTTCCCGCATCGTGCGATGCCCCGTCCTCCGCCTTTCTCCATTTGCTTTGCGTGAGTGAGTGATCGAGTGAGCTGCGAATGAAACGGCGGCGAAGTTAGTAATAGTAATAGTGAAACGAACAAACGGGACAGTGGGAAACTGGGACTGCTCACCGAGTGCGCAATGCGCGATGCACAAAGGGCGGAAGCGTTCACATTGCGTCGCTCGTACTGCCCTGAACGGGGTGGACGGGGGACGTGATCGTTATCGTTATCGTTGAGATCGTCGAACGAAGGGTGCTGCAGCGCTGAGGCCCGCGGTGCTCAGGGACCTGCGCCGTGTCAAAACGACGCGACCAGCGGTCGTTCTCGTTCTCGTCATCGTCACGAACGGGCTGCGGGAAGACCCTGAGTTCGCCGTCGCTGTGTCCAGATATGCAATATGCGATATGCGACGTTCTGGGAGTTGGCCGTTTATGGCAGGTCGTTGCGTGGATGGGGATAGTTGGGGATGGCCGTATGGTAGTTGGGCGGGAAAGGGGAGCGCTAGGGTCGGCGCATCTCTCGTTTGGGTGTTGTTCGCCGTTCGCCGTTTCGTGTCGTTCCCATCCGTTCCCATCCATTCTCCATTCTCTGTCTTCTCTCGTTTTGTGCGTCGTCGCGTTCCCCCTCGTTTGCAGCCTCGTTTGCGTGTTTGGCCGTGTTCGGGTGCGAGCTATGAGGCTTGCATTGGGTACAGCGGTCGACGTCGGGGTTTCTGTTCACTCACCCATGCTTGTACGCAGCGCGCTCGTCGCCGTCGCCGTTTTCAGTGTTCCCCCCATTCGTTCGCTATCATTCCCTTCGCTTTCCTTCGTTTTCTTAGTTTCTCATCGTCTCCCCACTCGTTCCCTTTGTTTCCGCTTCGTTTTAGTTCAATCTCGCCAGCCAATCGCTGACTTGGCGCAGACGCGAAGCCAGGATGGACGGCGCCGTGTTTGAGGCTGTCTAAGCATTTGAATGCGTTCGAGACGTCTTGGCGCGTTCTGGTAGGTGTAATAGATAATCTGAGTGAGCGAGTGTGAGTAAGAAAGAAGATGGAACGAACAAATTGGGTACGCACCGCAATAAGACGGATTATCGACGCGTGAAGGGAGCGGATGGCTTCCCTGAGACGGAGTGACCGTCGTGGCCACCGTTTATGCGAGGGAGCAGGGGTGGAGGGATGTTGGGAAGTGCGGGGGGAGACTTGCTATGGAAGGATGGACGGACGGACGGGGTCTTGAATAAGCGATACACAGTCAGGGTGGACGGAGAGTGGAGGGAGCAGCAAGGGGAGCGAAGGGAGTGAGTTAGACGCGACAGCGCAGTTGGCGGATTCAGGCAGATGCGAATGGTCGAGTGCAGTATCGCTATCTGGACGTAGAGGGCTTTGGCTTGCTTGCTGGGATGCTGAGATTGCGGGTAGAGCGTGCTTTGGCGGGAGTGAAAGAGAAATCGAAAGAGAAATCGGGAGTTGGAAGGCTGGCGAAGGTAGTCCGACTTGTAGTTGATGCAAACGCAACACAGTGCAGTCGCAGCTTGCTTAGGTAAGTGAGCGCCTAATGCAATTCCGGAAGCGGTCACGTCCTGCTCGTCCTGGTTTTTCGCCAACAAAGATCATATCAGGGGCGGCGTTCTTTCTGTATATATCCCTCAAGCCTCGGGCATGGACCGCAGTGAAACCACTGCTGAGGCCAACGACCAGCAGCCACCGAATGTCGACCCTCAGGATCCCCCATCTTCTAGCTCCATGATTCAG
Source organism: Sanguinoderma rugosum (assembly GCA_017499575.1). Lineage (NCBI taxonomy): Eukaryota > Fungi > Basidiomycota > Agaricomycetes > Polyporales > Polyporaceae > Sanguinoderma > Sanguinoderma rugosum. The sequence continues at coordinate 937,380 of VTPW01000003.1, read as the reverse complement.
CCAGACGCCGCTTCTGCCACCTCCGCACAACCAACGGGCCCGGACAGCGTCGAGAATGCGCAGCAGGAGCCTTCCGATGGGACGTTGAACGGCCTCCAGCAAGTAGAATTGGTCGAGCATACGCCCGGCGGGGCTGAAGCCGACGCTGGAGGCTCTCAGGACGATCCACACGACTGGTTCCCCGATAGCGACTACGAGCTCAAACGCGTCAAGGTTGCTTGCGTTGTCGGTTCACCGTCTCTTTTCTGACTGCTGCTTAGGTCTACGAATTGATAGGCTCGAGATGGGTTGACCAGGGAACAGCCTTTTGCTTCGGGCAATTCAACGACGAGACGAACGAGGCTCTGCTCATAGCTCGCTCTGAATCCAACTACGCGGAAGTCATCCTTTCCACGACGATTCGTTCCAACGATGTTTACCAGCGGCAGCAAGGTGCGAGGATAGCTGTTGCATTCCATAACGTGACCAATTGTTTCCCAGACACGCTCATCGTTTGGACGGAACCCGATGGAGTCGACTACGCGCTTAGCTTTCAAGATCCAGAAGGGTGTTCAGAGGTTTGGAATTTCATCCTTGAGGTGCAGAGGCACCTAAATCGTGGTGAGTTGTCGTTTCGCGAGAGAACACGGGAGTCTGAACATGGAAAAGAAGAGCCGCCATCGCCTACGCCGGGGAACAGTGATTCCGTGGCTGCAGCGAATGTTATCCGCTCTGGCCATCTACCTCAGCCGCAACTCGGAATCATCGGGGAGATAGAGAAGGTCATCAAATCCCTCTCTCGAACCCAACCGGTCAAGGAACGAATGTGCGAGTATATCCAACACGAGGTGAGCCCCTTGCAACTAACTAATGCCAACCGTATGCCATACTCTCCGTCGTGTACCCTTGCCGATAATGCGAATAATATCAAGTCGTGTTCCATGTATCCTTTTATCGTTACGTCCTCCATTTGGTTACTGAACTGTCCGTGGTTCGTATACTGATATGGAATCAATCCCTGTCTGTTCTATGCAGGAATACATCAAGCAACTTGTGGATGTTTTACACCAAGCGGAAGACTTAGAGAATTTGGAGAACTTGCATGCTTTGTGCTCACTCATGCAGACTATCTGTAAGTGTCGTTGCCAATCCAGACGCCAATCTCTGCTGACAATCGTTTGTAGTACTCCTAAATGATCACGGGTTGTACGAGCACATACTCGAAGATAGCCTCTTCTTCGGTGTCGTCGGGATGCTCGAGTGTGCGTCATGTTCCCCTTCAACGTCTACCCTTTCTGTCACGTTATCCCCCGCGTAAATCCAGCCCCGCTTCTGACTCCTGTTTCCTATGTTTCCCCCTTCGTATAGACGATCCCGAGTTCCCCGACTACAAAGCGAATTACCGCGATTTCCTCGTCCAGACCACGCAGTTCCACCAACCGATCGCAATCGTTGACCAAGCCATTGTCCGCAAGATACACCACACGTATAGGTTGCAATTCCTGAAGGACGTGGTCCTCGCTCGTGTGCTCGACGACTCGACCTTCAATGTCCTCAGCTCTTGCATAATATTCAATCAAATCGATATAATCACGCACGTACAGCAAGACCCGAGGTTTCTGATGGAGGTGGTGAAGCTATATGTCGACGAAGATATGTTAAGCGGAGGCGGGAGAAGGGCAAGCTCTAGTCAAGGACCAGGTACGCAAAGTTTCCCATTAAGTGGAGGCATGGGGGGCGGGCTGGTTGTTGTCAAACTTGAGAATGCCGATGAAGACGCTAGCGTGAATGGCAAGACCAGTAAGGACTCGGTGTTCAGGAAGTCCACGGACACAGATTCCATGGATGTCGACCAGAAGTCCCCAGTCAATGGCCTCACCCATACCGTCGTTAATGGTCAGGTTTCGCGTTCATCACATTACTCCTTCGCCCCGCCGGAGGAACTTTCTGAAGCGGAAGTAACTCTGCGACGCGAGGTCATTTTTCTCATCCAACAACTCTGTGTCATGGCGAAGAACGTCCAGCTTCCCGCAAGGATGGCTCTCTTCCGTACTTTGGTCGACCGAGGTGTTCTGTTCGCTGTCCAGTGGGCTGTAGGACTTCCAGAGAAACTGCCCGTCAACCTGCCCATAATCGCCGCTGGGGGCGAGATACTGGCTGCTTTGCTTGATCACGACTTGACTGGCGTGCGCGGGCATGTGTTGAAACAGGTCACTGCCATCGAGAAGGAAAAGGATGCGGGGAAGAAAGGTGCGGACAAGGCTGAAACAATTTTGGCTATGGTCTGTCGGATTCTGATTCAGAGTCGGGATCTGGCTGTCCAGAGCCTGGTTGGTGACGCATTGAAAGTTTGGATGGATATTCCTCTAAACGACGGAACAGAAGCGGCCCACGTGAGTGATAGTGTTCTTGCATCTAACGCCCAATTTGACCGCATGTCTGTGAATAGCAGCAGCAACCCGGTGTAAAGATGTTACCTCGAGGAAAGGATGATCCTGGGACGGAGAAGTATATGGAATACTTCTACAACGGGAACTGCATCCATACGCTTCTTCGCCCGTTCAACGATATACCGCCGTGGCAGGATCTCAAAGGTACGTTCACATATCTCCCCCAACAATGTGCTGACCCGCCACCCAGAGCCACGTTTACCACTCACGAGAGAACAGACCAATCTATATGTCTACCTTTGCGATCTACTATGCAACTTCTCCCTCCAGCATTCCTTCCGCAGTCATTTCCTCGTCCTCACTTCGAACATCTCCATCCGCATTGCCACCCTTTTTAAGGCTAGGGACAAGCACCTTCAGCATGGTCAGCTGTCTTCTTGAATCTTTGAAGCTACTCACCCCGCTCATCTGGCGATTGCAGCTGCCTTTCGATTCTTTCGAATTTTGGTCAAACAAAACAATCGAAATATGCACCAACATCTCCTTAAACATGACATCTTCAAGCCAATTCTCGATCTCACGCTGCAAGAATCACGCAGGGACAACCTCCTTAGTTCATCCTGTCACGAGTTGTTTGAGATAATACGAAAGGTTCGTTCGATGTTTGACTTATGGACGGTATTGCTAACATGCCGCTAGGAGAACATGAAGGAACTGATTCACCATTGTATGACCAAGCACGAGGAGCAGGTTCGCAAGCTCGCCGGAACACCGCTAGGCGGCTCGAGGTTCCAGCAATTTATTCGTCGGTGGGAGATGAACATAGAGCCGCTACCTGTCGAAGACAAGAACACAGATGCTAAGTAAGTTCATGACGGTCATAGCTGTATAGATCTAACTGACTGTCTGTGCTTCAGACGTCCAGACGCACGCGGTTGGCCTGGTGGCCGGGCTGTTGATGCAGAGGAAGAGGACTACTTCAACGGTGACGACGAGTCAGACCTTGCCAGCGGCCCTCTACCGATAACGATGCAGCAATGGACACGTGGCGGCCCCGCTCCCCTCTCGCCTTTACCAAGCGAAATGACACTGAAGCGCAAGCGTCGACCAGCAATTGCGATTCCACCAAGGACATTGAAATTGACAAATGTTTCACCGCTTCGGTCGCCTTTACCCTTAGTGGACTATGGCGATGACGACGAACCATCACCGGGCGATGATGGTAAGACGGACGCCCAACGAAAACCCGACACCCCACAATCGTCTACGTACTCAGAACTCCCCCCAAGCCCTAAACTTTCCCATCGGCAAATACCCTCATCGGTAAACCCTACGCCAAAACGTCCGCCAGCAGAAGACGAAGACGAAGAAGATGGCCTTCTTGAAGCCTTGGTCACAGGGAAGATTTCGTCGACTTCATCGGCTTTAGCTCCGTCACTAGATACGATGAAACCGGGCGAAAAGCGTCGGCGGAACGATGATGATGACGACGGTCTCCTCGAGCGTCTGGCCAAGATCAAGAAGCAACAGCATCAGGGGCAGGACACCAATTCCGTTCCTTCGGTGCGCTCGAAATCTGGTGATGATCCACCTAAAAAGATCAAAGTGAAATTCGGTCTGGGCAGCCTCGCCGTTGCGCAGCCTCCTTCAACGACACCGTCCCCATCAGCAGCTTCAGAAGGCGGCGTCAAGGATGGGGACACAGGCTAACAGGCTAGCGTATGCATGCTTCATGCTTCAGTTATGTGTTGCATTGACTTCGTATTGCTTTCGTTTGTTATTGTGAGATACGTATTCATAGAGTGAGCTAACCCGCTGTTGTTTGTATGGACTAATCGATTAGTGCAATCCTCATTTTATCACATCTTCTATTTGTCTGGAATTCACCTCTCATCAAGAAAATTGGGCGACCTCTCCAATACTCAACATCCGCGAATTCATTGGGCTGAGATTCAAATTGCGAGATACTTGTATTGATTGATATCTGTCTGCTTGTCAGGTGCCGTTAACGCTTAAAATGGCTCAGGTCAGCACTATGCAGCATCTATCCCTTTGTTGTCACCTCATGAATATATGACACAGTCATAGGCCTGATCAAGGAGACGACCAAATCATATAGACAAAACCTTTGTTATTATTATCGATTAATGAAAGCAACAATCCAAAGATCGTTAACATCTTTCAAGGTAACTGTTTCAACGGCCCGATTGACGGGGGGGGGGGGGGGGGCCGTGGGGAGTCGAAACAATAACATTAGCAAGAGTATGGCCTACTTCCTTCCGTGGTGGTTGGTTTGACATTCAATACATCAGTGCCCAAAGGATTGGTGGAGTTTAAAGATCTCGTAGATGGAGAAGATAGGTACGCCTCTGAAACGGCTAGATAGACTCGATTCCCTCAGGCAACCACTCCTCGTCCCAAACAAGGCATGTGCTACGTACATAGACCTATGTTTGTGCTTTGACTTCGTGTCAGGGTGCAGACATTACCACCCGTAAGGTCGGTCCTTTTAGATATGCACGGCATGGACGCATAACAGTATAGCTACGCGCCCACGTGATGGCGACAGGCCAAACTAATGAAAAGGAGAAGATGAAGATTGACGGCGGGGATTTGTTTGTGTGTTCATCATCCGATGGACTCGCAGAAAGGGTGGACTGTCGAATTGATTCCTCCCGGATCCATATTCCGAGAAACGTAGCTCACCTTGTAGCGGAAATAAAAAATGATCGCCATGGCTGTCTTGCCGCGAACGCGTAGACAGGTGGTCCGTACGCGTCGAACGTCGGGGACGTGATTTTGAGCGCTCAGGCGCTCAGGTAGCGTCGGTGGGCGGACGCTCTGTCCCAACGGCGGTTCCAATGCGCCGAAACAATGTATGCCAGCCTCCGTCGATGTCAGATAGATTACTCATGACGTCTATACACCAAATCTGGATTATCCGGCGTCAGCCAACGACAAGGAGATAATGATATATAAACCTCACGTATGCCGAATATACCCCTCACGAATCTTGATCTGTTACCACAATTATCTCTGCTATATCCCAAAGATTCCACATGCCTTTCACCTACAACGCTTCTACCCTCGTCGCTGGTTCGACTTCCTCCAGTTCATCTCCATCGCCATCCTTTGGTTCCCTCAGCTCTGGCAAGACGGTCGCCTGGTGGAAGGAGAGTTCGTTGTCTCCCTCCCCCTCCTCGCACTCGGAGGCGCCGGTCCCCCCATCAAGATACGGCGGGCTGCAAAGGTCGATGGCGATTGGCCGCAAGCGTGGTGCTGAGATCGCTCGCCGATGGAGCGATTCGAAGGGCGTCGTTTATGTCTAGGCGTTTATTCAACATCAAGAAGTGTGCGCGGATGGCGGCACCGATTTGCGTCTAGGCGGTTTCGTGGTTTCAAGACGCGTGCAACCCCCATGGCCGGCCCAGCAAGTTGCAGCGATCCTACTGCTTAGCGTGTGTTACAATGACTTCCGTAACCTGTGGCTGACTACGTGCGAGTCAGGGCCTTTGTCAACTGTAGGTTCGGCGGCAAAGCAAGGTCGACTTCAAAATGGGACTGGTAGCTGGTAAGTATGAAGGTAGGTCTTTGTGTTGGGAGGTGTGTGCCTCTCCTGATGAGTCCAAAAGGACGAAACACTTTTCTCCTATACTCTGTTGCACGACTGACCGCTTGTAGAGGACGAGTGGCTGACTTACTATTGCTTCCATGTTCGATTTTGTATATTTGGCAATTCTGTGGGCTAGGAATATACTTCCGTCTTCATTTTTGACACCGTTCGATGTCTACGTCGATCCCAATGAGTTACGACGTAGGCTGTCTTCGACTTAAAGATCCTCTGACATGCACTACATGCAATGCCTTTCAATCGACGCTTCCACTCCAAGTCACACCGTAGAGGAGCGTACTAGGAGCACTTCACAATGTTGATAAAGAACCATCCGGTGAATACCGAACCAGTAAGTGGCTGCAGTCGGTGCAGTCGACTCGAAGCGAAAACCACCGGATTTCTTCGCCTGACTTAGTGAGGATAGGCGTGATGCAGGCTGAAACCTGTAGAAGTACTTGAGTAGTATTCCTAGCGGCGGCATGGATAGGTGTGAGTTCGCGACTTGAAGCAAGGAACTTACTAGTACTGCATGTGCTACGCGTCGAGGCCCCGTTGTGGTAAATTGCAGGCCTTCGCTGGCGCGGAGGACAGTGAGGCAGACTGTATACAGCTTCAGACATGGAACTCGGACCCAGCGGAACGGGGAGCGGTTAAACCAGGGTATCTAGCGATAACAAAGGCTGTCCGTATAAAGTATGGTCGGTTCCTAATCAAATGAGCATTATGAAATGGAGAGGCAAGAAGCTTGAAGCTTGATACCTCAAGGTTTTGGGGTCGCGTGATGCGCAGCATTCCCAAGCATAACAGATAGCGCGCCGGAAAGACGTGTAGAGGCTGGGAAATCTATGGATCGTTGCATATGTTTTGAACGACGGTTTATCCAGCAAACAAAACGCGACTGAGCTTACCTCCGCTAAAGTAGTCTTTGCCGTAAGAGCCGAGTTTGTGGTGTAACCAAGCATCACACGAGCACCAAACACGAATCCTGACCTGATCCGCTGAGTGTTTATTCAGGAATCCTCAGACGCATTCTGCACGTTTGCGTATGAAAAAGAAGGTGAAGAGGCAGCTGCCTATTAAATTGGGATCCTCAGCACATCAAACCTCGAAAAGAAAAATACGGAGGACGAACCGCATTCCGCGCTGTTCTCTGGTCTTCTATTCCTTAAGTCCATCGATTGTGAAAGTGTCCCTGACATAAGTCTTAATCTCCTGCATCGATTTGAGCTTCAATGCTCACCCCTATCCGTATGACTGATTACTATTGTTGGATCCATCAGGGTTCCTGGCGAGTTCCATGGCCACAAAGGCGCCTTGGTACTGCATAGCTGTAGCAGTTGAGAATACAGCCTACCCGTTTCGATGATTGATATAATGGAAACACGAAAAACGACAGATATCATGCTGGGCTTCGTTCATCACCATCAGATACCGCTTTTCTTAAGTGTATAGATAGATACCACTTCTTGCACCGACTTTTATCGTGAGTCGCCCCAAATTCGGGATTTGTGGTGCCTCAGCTGCGGCGCCCGCGCTGCCGCCTTTGTGGTTCCTTTGAGATGGTCGTTTGGGCAGCGCCGCTTTGTGGCAACAAAAGAATAGGAGGAGAAAGTTAGACGCCTTACCAAATGGGATGGGCCACGTGGCAAATCTGCCCAAATGCCCCAACCCTCTGCCCTATTATGATGACAACAAGCCCTTCGCCCAGGCTCTCTTTTAATTACGCCTGTGTATTTTGGAGTCCCTCCCATCATCCTTTCTTTCTCCCAAACCACATCGCTCAACGTGAGTCCTTACCCGTGCTCCACGTCGAGGACAACGAGCTCACCCTTCCTCCTGATAGCGCCCAATCAACCCTTCCCAACAACCCCATTATCATCGTACGTGCGCGCCGACGCGTTCTTTACGCGTCGTTTCATAGTGTTGACGTCGTCCGTTCATCCAGATGCCTGAATCCCGCGAAGACTCTGTCTACCTCGCCAAGCTCGCTGAGCAGGCTGAGCGTTACGAAGGTTAGTTCTTCTTATCGCCTGATCACCCACTTTTTTCTTACTGCTTTGGTTCTGTTAGAGATGGTTGAAAACATGAAGCGCGTCGCCTCATCAGATCAGGAGCTTACCGTCGAGGAGCGCAATCTTTTATCTGTCGCATACAAGAACGTTATTGGTGCCCGTCGTGCCTCTTGGAGAATCGTCTCGTCAATCGAGCAGAAGGAGGAGTCGAAGGGCAACGAGGCCCAGGTGTCGATGATCAAGAGCTATCGCGAGAAGATCGAAAGCGAACTCGCCAAGATCTGTGAAGACATTCTCGACGTTCTTGAGAAGCACCTTATTCCTTCTGCTGCCTCCGGCGAGTCGAAGGTCTTCTACCACAAGATGTGAGGAAAAGAACTCCGCTTGGCTGCTTCCTGTCTAACCGCGCATATATGTGCTTTATAGGATGGGTGACTACCACCGGTACCTTGCCGAGTTCGCTACTGGCGATAAGCGCAAGGACAGCGCTGATAAGTCACTAGAGGCTTACAAGGCCGCTTCCGATGTTGCTGTTACCGAACTCCCACCGACACACCCAATTCGTCTTGGTCTGGCCCTTAACTTCTCCGTCTTCTACTACGAAATCCTCAACAGCCCCGACCGCGCCTGCCATCTTGCTAAGCAAGCTTTCGATGATGCTATTGCTGAACTCGACACACTGTCAGAAGAGAGCTACAAGGATTCGACCCTCATCATGCAACTCCTTCGTGACAACCTGACTCTTTGGACTTCTGACATGCAGGATTCTGGTAAGTTGAAGCACCATGTTCGAGGGGCATGCATTGATCATTATTGTATAGCCGATAAGCCAGCTGACGCCAAGGAGGATGCCCCGGCCGACGAGTAGATTATTCGCTCTCCCCACGCATGGCCCTTGACCGGTGTGCTGCTGCCAGTTCGTTATGGCGACTCTGCTCTTGACTCCCGCTCCGTCCACTTACCCCATCCACCCTCGTCTCCTCCCCTTGCTCCTACCCTACCCTACCATTGCATTGTTGCCCTCATCCCTTACCCGTCATTGATACAGTTCTTGCATGCATTTTTCGTACTTATTATATTCCCTTGGTCATTCAACGATAAAACAAAGCTTGAAATCCTACATCCGGGTGTGAACATGAGTGACTTGATTCGCTGTTCCCTTGAATCAAGATGTCCTGCGTGAGAGTTAGATAATTAATTTTTGCACTTTGAGTTATGGCGTACATGCCCTCGACCACATGGCACTATTGTCTGCCCACTTTCTGCTTATAGGGTTCACGCTCCTTACAGCTTATTTCTCATATCTGGCTACATTGGACATATCTACTAGTCTCTCGCCGCAAGGATGTCAAATGTCGTATATGTCCCCTTCATACGTCCTGCAAACAGGGTTCGATGAATGGTGGTCAAACCTAGCAAAGCGGTATTCGCTATATTTGTATAGAGAAGTCGCCTGGGACGATGGCAAGGTGCGCGGCTCTACGGACCCACTAGCGGTGTGCGTGCGTTCATGACTTCGAGGCTGATCTCTTCCTCTTTCTTCGCTTCGGCCTTGTCGTACAAAAGCTGCCCAGCGGTATTCCTGTCCTCTTCATTCCAGGAAATGCTGGTGCCGCGGGACAAGTTCGTTCGATCGCATCGTCTGCAACTAGGCAGTACTTTCAACGACCAGGCGTCGTTGCTGACGAATTCGAGACGGGTTGGAAGAGAGGAGTGAAACCGTTGGACTTTTTTGCGTGTAAGTGTTCTTGGTTGCCTTTCTCGCCTAATGTATACGGGACACTCAATGCTCCATATGCGCAGTGGATTTCAATGAGGATCTCTCTGCTTTCCACGGGCCAACGCTAGAATCGCAGCTACGTTATGCATCGAATGCTATTTCGTACATTCTCTCGCTATACCCCGCGAAAACTCAAATTATTGTCATGGGACACTCCATGGGAGGCGTAGTCGCCGATTCCTTGCTGCCGTCTCCGAATATCTCGGCCATCATTACCATGTCGACACCTCACACCCTTCCTCCCGCGCGATTCGACGCGCGAATTGATAAAATATACGCCCGCAATCAACAGCTGTTGGCGACCGATACTACGCCTATCGTCTCGTTATGTGGAGGAGCGACAGACATGATGATACCATCCGAGGCTTGCATTCTGCCGCCCACTGATGATGACGTGAAGCCGTTCCGGCGCACGGTATTTACGTCGGCTTTGGAAGGTGCTTGGACGGGCGTGGGTCACCGTGAGATGGTTTGGTGTCACCAAGTGCGATGGCGGGTTGCGCGGGCAGCTCTAGAGCTTGGGGCAATGTTGGAGACGGCGGGAAGGAGCGAAATCTTGGACAACTGGTTGAGAGACGGCCACACGCTCCCTCCCACACCTCAACCTGTCCCGGGATCGTTGGAATTGGCCGACGGCGATGCTTACGAGGTTCTTCCTCAAGCCACGGACCTGATGCTCAAGGATCCCCATGGGGATGCCAGGACGTACTTGCTTCCCTATCCTCAACACGCCGAGAAGGTGGTGTTATATGTTTCTGGCGGCTCTGTCCATGGCATCGCACCGTACCATCGGTCACCACTTCGCGTGTCTCCTTATGCGTGCCACCGTCGTGTCGCTGGTTCTTCGTCGGTTATATGCAGTCCTCTGAAACCGACGATGTTGAAACTGGTGCCAAATCCCCTTCCGGGGAAGCCGTTTCCCGTCCCGCAGCGCGGGGCAGATGAATCTGAGGGCGTGGTGCTTTTCGAAGCGGATATCGCCGCCGATGAACGGCATGACGAGGATCAGTGGATAGGTATCACAATTGATGGCGCTGACGGCCATGGCTGGGTCGTTGCTGGCTTTGCCCAGGCGAAGATAGTTTGTGATATTTGGCTGGGCGGTAAGTGTCTTTTATCGTCATGCTTCATCAGAATGCGAGCTAAAGGCGATGTCGATGTAGCTGCTGCTCTCTGGCGTCACCGCGTCGAGCTCCCACGCGAAGTGCAACTACGCACTCAGATTGATTTTCCAAACCTCGTGTCTAATGTGTTGGCCGTCTACAAGCTGACGGCGAAATTCAAGCCACAGGACGAGAGTCCGTCATGTTCAGGTATTGTTCGACACTATAACGTCTATATTTGCGCTCCTGACGTTGTCTTCAGATACACTTTTGCCGCCTGTTGTCATGCATACTTCGCATTCCGCTGAGACGCATTATTTTCCGTTGGTACCGATAGCAGAGCCAGCGCAGCGCATTCTGCTTCATACTCATGCCACTGCTCCGTATGTCCCACAAACACCGGGTGGGACCGTTGGCACAAACATTGTGATTTATTCGTCCGGGAGTGCAGGCTGTTTGTCGGATCTAGAGGCTTTGTTTATCGAACTAGACTGGTCTGCCACCGTCGGGAGATGGGCATCTCGTTATCCGACGACATTGGTGTGCTGGGCAGTAGGCATCGTCGCTCTCATATTGTTCAGATCATGGGGTGTACATGATAAAGGAGGTACGCAAATCCATTGTGAATATGGCCGAAAAATACCAATTTCCCTTGTCTAGCACCAATGCCCAGCGTATCTCAATCGTTGTCCGACTTCGTTCGTCGGGCACTACCCCGATTGCTGTGGATGTCATTTGTCCTATCTTTTGTGCCCTTCCCCGAGAGCATATATCTTGGAAATAGGGGCCAGCTATGGTTTTCGTTCCTTGCCCCGTTGATGCTGTGCCTGGCGACGGGGGTCGTGTGCATTAGTTGGGTGATACTCGCGGTGTTGATCTGGCCGATTAGTAGATTAAAATCGTGGGCTCCGAGGTTCGTTCTCCATCGATCATGCGTCCTTACCCATATGATTAACGCAATACCGTAGAGACAGGGGGAACGTGCGTAGTGCGCACCGCAGCACGGCGATATCCTTAGCATTGATCTGTGGGCTCATCTTTTTGTTTGTGCCATGGCAAGTGGCGTACCTGGGGTGCTGGGTGTTCCATCTGTTTACCTGCGCTTCGGAGATACCTATACAACATACCCGGCCTACTACAGCCATTCCCCTCCTCGTTCGTGAGGGGTCCGATGGCGAGACGGGGCTCGAAGCGTCGAATGATCAGCTGAGTGATCGTCATGATGATACCTCCTCGAGCAGGCACGATTTGGATAATCACCATCACCAGCTGCATTTGCTACTCTTCATGACATGGTTACTTCCCCTAACAGCACCGACACTGGCGGTGTGGGTGCGAACTCTGATCACGGCTGGACCGACAACCCCCTTTGACGGAGATCACAATTTTTTGCGCGTCGTCCCCTTTCTGGTCTTGGCCGACTTTGTTTCGCGGTGTAGTGATCCTTTGTTTCAAAGACAGAGGTGGATGATTGTTTGAATCATTTCATTGTTGAGATTGCTGATTGTTCCCCTGGTATGTGTAGCTTCGAGCGTAGATGGTCGGTCCGATGGCTATGGGTTGGCGTGGCTTTAGTAGCAATGCTTCTGGGAGCCAGACGGGTATACTTGGTATTCGACGTGGCGACGATTTCAGCAGGCGTTGTTGTGATGGTTCGCATCGGCCGGCGCTACTGGGGAGGACCTTCTTGGACTCCCTAAATCGGCGAGTTACGTGGATAGTGGCTGTGGAATCTAGTACGCAGCTATACAATCTACCGTTTTCAGCACTCTAATTGTTTAGTACCCACTAGCTTGACCAAGGTTGCTGTGAAAATCAGTGATACTTGAACAAATGCAGTTCATCATCATCCCGTATCTGCCTGAGCATCGTCCAATTCCTGTCATCATTTGCATGAGGTTTCATTGAATTGATTCCGGTACTTGATCTTGCTAGCATTTTTACGGCATTATGGAGGCGCGGAGTACACGCTATATGATTGAAATGATGTACTCTACTTCCGGGCCGTCTGTCAATTGGAACTCTGGCTCACACTATACTTAGTCAATTCCCGGCCGTTAACTTTACTCATGAGTGGCCGCACACTGGTAGCGAATATCGGTTGCCTCTGTGTCCCTTCTGTTTTTTTCTGTTGGCAATGATTTAGCCGAGTGATAGGGTTCAGGCCCAGCCTTCTTCCTGACCTACGCTCACGTGGGTTCCACGTTCACGCCACAGAAAGGGAAGCTTAAATAAAACTTGGAGGGGAATGAGAAATTAGCGAGAAGTGAGACAAAGGAGCTGAGTCCACATAAAAAGAGAATATGAGACATCTATGGGCCGAGCTGATTATGGGGTCCGGGGCCAGTTTGAGGCGAGAAGCGGAGGCAGCCGTAAGTGACTGGGAAGCGTGCCGCTGAAGTTCTTGGAGGTATGCTGTGGCAAAGAAGGAACATCTGTCCCGAATAGGGAAGAGGCCGAAAGGAAGGCATCAGATTCAAACTCAGCAGGGCACAACCCATCTGAAGCACTGCGAAGGCTCTCAGTCTTTACCTCCAACAATCTCTCGGGCTCGGGTGCCTCAACTCTCTTGCTCCCGACTTCCTGCTGGCCTCTCGAGGACCATGCACGCAAACGCAAGCTCAGTTACTCCTCGTGGCACTCCTTCCAGGCGAGGACGGTCCCCAAGATTTTCCACTGACAGTCCCAGCCAGCCGGGTCCCAGTTCTGCTTTTGCAGACAATAATGGCCCAAATAAACTCCCGACATCATTTGTGTCGTCTCTCAGTATCCGTGTCGAGGGTGCGCAGCCCATAATTACTCCAGAGCAGAACGATACCACCAACCTCCCACAAGCGGCGTCGGGCCAGGAGTCCAAAAGAGCACCAAGAAAGTCGAAGACGGACGCCCTCGCAGCTCTCAATAGCCACGCTAGGGCCACTTCTCCAAGTCCTGACGACGAAGACCCATTACTAGACTATTATCTCACCGCTCGGCCTATTCCCGTTTCTCCGAAGCTGGACTTGAGTAGCGTCAAAACTTCGAGTCCAAGAAATATGCCACCTCGCACATCCCCTCGACCCTTCGATTTGGAGGATTGTCCGGAATTTTTTCCAACGACGGAGGAGTTTCGAGATCCTATGGCGTATATCAAGTCGATTTCAGACAAGGGGAAGAAATATGGGATCTGTAAGATTATTCCTCCGGAGGGATGGAAAATGCCATTTGTGACGGATACGGAGGTGCGTTTCTGAGCTTATCAAGTTCTCTGACTCATATCCTATATCCAGATTTTTCGATTCAAAACTCGGCTGCAACGCCTCAATTCAATCGAAGCATCATCTCGAGCCAAGCTCAATTTCCTTGAGCAGCTATATCGATTTCACAAGCAGCAGGGCAACCCGCGGGTAGTTGTCCCCACTATAAACCACAAACCACTTGATCTGTGGCTTCTGCGAAAGGAGGTGCATAAATTGGGTGGATATGATGCTGTGCGTATTCTTCTAGCTATATGCTCGAATTCTGCCCACTTCTATCCGTCCAGGTGACCAAAGGCAAAAAGTGGTCCGAACTGGGTGCGATTCTAGGATATCGAGGCGTCCCGGGTTTATCGACGCAAATCAAGAACTCATACACTCGTGTCATCTTGCCATACGAGCATTTCTGTGAGCGCGCTAAGAATCAGCCAATTTCTCCCATGGCACCTCACCGGCTTTTCAACGACGCCGCATCGTCTCGCATGAGCAATTCCGTAGAAAGTCCTCCATCTAGTCCTTTGACAGCTACCTCCAGTCCCTTATCGGAACCTCCCGATGAGAACGATCTTAGGGATTCGAAGTCTGCCAACGGGCGCCCCCGGCGTAGCACCAGGGTCGGGTCTCAAGAGTGTACAACTCGTGAGTAGATTGTCCATAATTCCCTCCCAGATCAACTAACCCATCACCATCTTTTGATCTAGCCGCATCCAAGAAACCGGTATCGTCAAGCTCGCTCTTACCTTCTGCTCTTCCTGTTTTCTATGAGAGTAATCGACCTAAGGAACCGTCCGAGGTAAGACCCTTGATCACCAAGACTTCTGCCACATCAAGATCAATAACCAAACGGGAACAACAGCAACATTGCGAAATATGTCATAAGAAGAATCGTGGCGAAGAGATGCTATTATGCGATGGCTGTGACTGTGGTGCGTCCCTGCGTTCTTCGTTAGTGGTAATATGGTCTCACGATTCCCAGGCTTCCATATGTTCTGCCTGGACCCGCCGTTGGACACTATCCCGAAAGATCAATGGTTCTGCTATACTTGCCTCTTCGGGACCGGGGGGGACTTCGGATTCGATGAAGGCGAAGAACATAGCTTATCGAGCTTCCAAGCCCGTGACCTCGCGTTCCGCCGTATGTGGTTTGAGCAACACCCGCCGGAGCGCGACGAAATGATTGATGCGAACGATCCCACTGTGAATCGCTTCGGAAATGTCATCGCTACCGAGAACGATGTGGAAAGGGAGTTCTGGCGTTTGGTTCAGTCTACCACCGAGACTGTCGAAATCGAGTATGGCGCAGACGTTCACTCCACCACACATGGAAGGTATGCGTGAGAGTCTTCTTCAATGCTTACTTCCACTCATTCCCTGGATAGTGCGATGCCAACAATGGAAACGCATCCATTGAATTCCTATTCGAAGGACCCTTGGAATCTAAACAATATACCCATCGTTTCTGATTCTCTTCTTCGTTTCATCAAATCCGACATATCTGGCATGACGGTGCCCTGGACTTATGTCGGAATGGCGTTCTCTACCTTTTGTTGGCATAACGAGGTTAGTCAAAAGGTTTTGATTCTACGATTGGTATTGACCGAATGTGTAGGATCACTACACGTATAGCATCAACTTCAGTAAGTTATTATATGCTGATTTCACCTTGCAGTGGCTTATAACCACTTAGTGCACTGGGGAGAGACGAAGACCTGGTATGGCATTCCAGGAGAAGACGCAGAGAAGTTCGAGGCTGCTATAAAGTCCGAAGCTCCAGACCTCTTCGAAGCTCAACCTGACCTACTCTTCCAACTCGTGACGCTCATGAATCCCAAGCGAGTGAAGGATGCCAACGTCCGCGTCTACGCATGCAACCAGCGTGCAGGCGAATTTGTAATCACCTTCCCGAAGGCATATCACGCCGGCTTCAACCATGGCGTAAGTGACACTTCGCTTACCCGCGAAGGTGTTTGTTGATGTTTGCATTGTCAGCTCAACTTCAATGAGGCGGTAAATTTCGCCCTTCCAGATTGGCTTCCCTTTGGTCGAGAATGTGTTCAACGTTACCGCGAGCACGCTAAGCTTCCGGTCTTTTCTCACGATGAACTCCTCATCACAATTACCCAGCAATCTGAGTCGATCAAGACCGCCATGTGGTATGTAGTCCGCGACACCACTGGTTATTTTAGTTTGATGAACGTCCGCCTAGGTTGATTGATAGCTTGAACGAAATGATAGATCGGGAGATGGCCGATCGCCGCAAAGCTAGGGCTCGAAACTTTGGTGAATCACTGGAGGAGGAAGATCGACCAGAGGATCAATATCAATGCGCCGTCTGCAAGATGTTTTGCTACCTCTCACAGGTCACTTGCCCCTGCACGACGAAGGTTGTCTGCGTGGAGCATGCTGACCTTTTATGCGAGCGTGGGACCCATCATGTCATTTTACGGAAGAGGTTCTCAGATCCCGACTTACTCGCTATCCAAACCAAAGTCGCTGAGCGAGCGAAGATCCCGGCAGCCTGGCGAGTCAAGTTGACGAAGCTCTTAACAGAAAATGCCTGCCCACCTTTACGATCCCTCAGAGCGCTTCTCTCCGAAGGCGACCGGATCAACATTTACCTCCCCGAAATAGCCTCTCTGAGAAAATGCGTCAATCGGGCTAATGAGTGGGTAGAGGCAGCGAGCGCCATGTTGGCGAAGAAGCCTAGAAAGCGTTCGCGCAAGTCTCGAACTGGCCGCCCAAGTGAAGCCGGGCCACCCAAGGATGATGACGCGACCATGGACAAGCTCGAGTACACAATCGCCGATTTTGACAGCTTACTTGACGAGGTTCTTAACCTCGGCTTCGATTGTCCCGAAATTGCGACTCTTCGGTCTATGCAAACACAGGCGGACAGACTTTCGAGGAAGGCCGCCTATCTCGTCAACATCAATAAGTCGGCTGATCGAGGCGGGCTCAGCCTGGAGGAGTTCCTCGCACAATGCAAGGATGTTCTATTGGAAGGGACTGCCTTCAATGTCGTCCTCCCCATGATGGTCGAGGTTGAGAGGATAGTCAATAGGGAGCAGCTCGCCCAAGAACTACAAGACAAAGTCGACGACCAACATGAATCGATGTCAATGGAAGAGGTCCGCCATCTCATCGCAAGGGCGGAGTCTTGCAGCTTGCCTACGGATAACTCTACGATGAGTTTACTCATCAGTCGGGAGCGAGCTGGGAACCTATGGGAAGATCGCGCGAAGGCCTTACTCGCACAACCCATCAAGACGGTTGAGGAACTCGAGCGTTTGGCGGCTCCCGATGACATGATTCCACTCAACCCTCCCATCCTTGACCGTTTAAAAGCAGCTCGAGCGAAGGCACTCGATTACGAGAAACAAGCCAACGCCTGGCTAAAACCCGAACCCGACGCACCCCGACCTCGAGTTCAAGATGTTATGAGGCTTGTTGACCGGGCCGAGAAGGACTTCAGCATCCCGGCGATCAACGATCTCAAGCGCACCGTCGAGATTGCGATGGACCTGGAAGCCCGCTGTGAGCAGGTACTGAAGGGCAAATATCTCCCCCGCGAGAAAGAAGAAAGCCGGCGCGGGGAACTCACGGTGGAAAAGGAGGATGTTTTCGAAGCTATCAGCCAATGGCAAACATACGCTCGGGAACATCTCTCCATGTTCATTCTTCCCTACTGTGACAAGCTTGAGGCGCAGCTGAAGTACCACCACAAATGGATACGTGATCTTCCGTGGTTCTGTGATGAACATGCTGAAGCACACGGACTCAAGATTCTCGACGATGTCATTTCTTCTACCCGACCAGAAGATGACCTCCCTCCTTCCGATGAATACTTCACATGCATCTGCACCGAGCCTGTTCGTCCTCCGCCGCCTGGTGTCGTTTCAGATGCCGTTCAGTGTGACCATTGTTTTGCAAGGTTCCATGGTGTGTGCGCCAAGAACGGCGGGTCTTGCCCGTTCTGCGATCATACGCATTGGAACGGCACCATTCACAAGGAACGTAGCTGGCACTTCTGTTATCTTCCCCCGGTCCTTATCAACGCCCCCGAAATCACCAAGAATTATTCTGAGGAGTGGAAACAACTTGAAATCATTGTCCATCGTATCGATCGCCTCTCAGCTGTCATAGGTCAGTTCCTTGCCTTCACCTCGCAGCTCAGCAACCAAAGGCCCGAGTACATACACCAAGTTCGTCACTACATGCGGAAGCTCTTCAGGATTCAGTTCGCCGTATCCCCAAATCCCGACGTTTCCTTCGGTTTGGATCTCGCTGGCTTGCATCGTATTCTGGCTGGTCGTCCAGCATTAGCCCGAGCAAAGAAACGTAGACGCCCCCGGTTTACTTTCGGGCAGGATATTGACAAAGATTGGGCCGATGGAACCCGCTGCATATGCAGAGGCCGGACCCCGTATCTACTAAACTATCCTACAGTCGAGTGCGAAAGCTGCAACAAGTTCTACCACGCGGGTTGTGTCTTTTTCCCATTCGACCCTACTTCGCCCAACAAGAAATTTGCTTGCCCATTGTGTTGCCTACGCAAGAATCGGACCTACGTCTACTCAGAAGTTAGAGTTAAACCGTCCTTAGGTCAGTCGGTTGTCCGTATTGATGAGCCTAACTAATACGGAATTAGACACCATGCCCCACAGCTCGGATACGTATGTCAACACGAAAGAGATGTTAGACTCGTTCAGCAAGGACGTCATATACAAGAAGATGCCCCCTCCTTATACCCAGACGCTTTTCGTAGAACTCGTCAGATTTGTCCCCGGCCAGCCGGAATTTTCTCCGCCAAGCGGGCCCGCCCCCCGCCCGTCTATACCATCCATCCCTCAAGGCAACCCGATGCCCCACATTCCATCCCCCCACGACAAGCATACGCCAATGCAGCTGCCTGCACCTTCGGCATCGTTTTCACCACCCTCGATGGCCAGCCAGCACGTTCCACCGCCACCTCCCTGGTCAAGATGGGGCACGGTCACAACGCCTTCTAGGCCTCCTTCAACTCAAAGACGGCATGCACCAGACACACCTCGCGATACTCCCCAGCCGAGTAGAAAGCGAAAGTTAACTGACGAACCTCGCCCGCCCGAAGAGCCTGTTAACGGCAGCTCTTCTAAGAGACGCGTGATGGACCATGGTCTACCCCAGCCACAGTTAGCACAACCACGTAACGTACAGACGCTCTCGCCTTCTCTAGCTCTTATCGTCTCTCCCATCGAGACACCACCTACGATGTACTCAAATTCACCACCTGATCTCACAGACGACGACATGCACCACCGCTCTGTGTCTAATATGCCAGGAAGGAGAAGAACCAGCGATGTATCCTCCCCCATTGCTAAACCCCCTTCCTCTGGTGGTAGCGCAAAGCCTTGGCGCCCCTTCTAATTGGGTCTGTCAACATGTTCCGATTTTCTCCTTCGTAATTATTCAATCTCGTATATTGTCATTGGTTATTCACACAATGGTTTGTAGTTTTAGTGTATTACGCCATGGGTCCTGAGCGGTTGGCTTCATATTATGATATATGAGTAGGCATTGATTAGGTTCTCTTACCTTTTTCAATTATGTGAATAGGAAATTATTCTTCCCGTCTGTATTTCGGGCGATTTTTCCCAACCCACCGTTGATTCCGGCCCCAGCAAGATCACGATGCCCGAGGCTTCTTGAAGATCCTCGTTTGCGACTGGTCGACGCATTTCCCGGCGTCTGCGGACCCATGGTCTCCAGGGCCCCAATCCCCAACGATTGTCTGACCATGTCTATCTGGAGTGCAGAATTCTCCTGGAATTGACATCACATGCCCGAGTTCCCCCTTTTCCGTGCATCCGTCGGTCATTCGTACATTGGCAAGAGTAATATGCTCACTCTACCATCTCTCGTCATTGGCTTGCGAGCCTCGTTGGTAAGTAGTCACGCCTCTGTGCTTTCAAAGACACTCAGTTGTTGGGGTTCTCTGCTCCGTAGCCCACGCAAGGTAGGGTCTCGGTGCGCATAGTTTAAATACAGGATGATCTACAGCTTGACCAGAACATAAACTACTCCCAACAAACTCAACTACCAACTTGCACAGACATAAAGGCGAGTTCAGACCACCGTGTATTTGATTTCCGGGACTCACCTTCGCCGTTAGTATGGACCAATCTTCAGCAACGATCCTCATCATTGGCGCTGGGTTTGCCGGCGTGTGGGCTGCGCTAGGTGCAGCCGCTAAGCTTGACAAAAGCCCCAGCAACATTCGTGCTGTTCAAGTTATCCTCGTCGCCCCCGAGCCCACCTTATATATTCGCCCGCAATTCTATCAGGCCGACGTATCGAACGCCAAAGCAGATTTGACAGACCTCTTCAAAACTGTAGGCGTTCAATTCATCGCCGGCTCTGTTCAGCGCATTGCAAAGGATGAAAATGCGGTGGAATACACGTCGCCGGACAACTCGACTCACACTCTGCACTACGACCGTCTTGTTCTCGCCACGGGCAGCAAGGTGCACCGACCCCCCATCCCCGGACTCGCCGAATTCGCGCACAGCAATGATCAATACGACGAGGTCAAGGCATTGGACAAGCATCTGCAGGGGCTGGTTAGTCTGCCGGATTCTCCTGCTCGCAACACGGTTGTTGTCTGCGGAGGAGGATTCACTGGGATCGAGACGGCGGCAGAAATGCCACAAAGGTTGCGCGATATTCTAGGCCAAGATGCAAGCATTCGAGTCGTCGTTGTCGAAAGGGCAGCGGACATAGGTCCTGAGCTAGGGCCTGGTCCACGGCCGGTGATCATCGAGGCCCTATCGACTCTGGGAGTGGAGCTAGTCACCAATGAAACTGTCTCCGGTGTTGATCCAGAAGGTGTCACCACTGCTTCGGGATTGCGGATCCCAAGCAAGACTGTCATCTGGACTGGTGGCATTCGAGCGAGCGAGCTTACCGAACAAATTCCTGGAGAGAAGGACACCCTCGGGAGAATTATCGTCGATGGGAGCCTCAGGGTCCCTGGGTTGAAGAATGTCTTTGCAACGGGCGATACGGCCTACGCAGCTGCAGATGATGAAGGCCACATCGCGCTGTTGTCCTGTCAGCATGCCCTCATGCTTGGGAGGTACGCTGGATACAATGCCGTTGCAGACTTGCTTGGGGAGCCTACGAAGACCTACCGTCAGCCTGTTTACGTGACCTGCCTGGACCTGGGCCCATGGGGTGCCGTTCTTACGACTGGGTATGATTTCTGTTCACCAGTAGTATGCAAGGGTGGTTTTACTCATTTACCCGTTCTCTAGCTGGGATAGGGTTGTCAGTGGCTTGACTGCAGCTGAGGCCAAGGTTAAGAAGATCTTAATCAATACCAAATTGATTTATCCACCTCCAGCAACTGATCGTGTCTTTGCTTTGGGCGAAGCACGCCCTGAAATCGCCTACGCAGCACAAGTCTTTGCGAAAGAGGCATAGTAGCCAATAGTGTTACACATTGAACTAGACAAGTAGACTTGCAAATGATGATCACCGCTTTTGAATCCAACATTCCATAAAGTCTTCTAGCAGGTTCTTGGTCGTCCCTTCGTCGCTCAGCTTCTTTTATCCAAGCGGTAAATGGGCGCCAAGTTAGGCGCTGTCAATTACATAATCGAGGGAGCATCTTGGCCAAGCTAAATTGTCCAGCACGCTCTCCTCGAACTGACCACCATCCCTCCTTGCTCAGGCCCCGGCGGGACAGCGACTAGTACCATGTCCTCGCCGCCCAGGGATAGCATTGCAATTCCTCAATCAGGGGGCTCTCCAGTACTTCGTCGTCGCGAGAGCCTGAACCCAGTGACAGGCTCACCTCATGAAACCCATGAATGGCTTCCTCGACACTCTCCGACTCTTGTGCGGTCGTTCGATCCGACTGACCCACAAGCTCTGGAGCGTCAGCGCACGATGGACGTCGACATGGCTATGCAACTTTCCAGGGCTCGGAGAGAAACAGTAACCATGCCAGTATCACCAGTCGTGTCATCGTCCCCGGAGCAGCTGTATGCGTCCATCTCTGCGCTTTCGGAGAACGAGCAGAGAGATCTTGATGTGGCGCGAGGGTCGGTGAAGGAGGGAGACGGCGTCCACGAGATGATGGATGGTGCACGCGACGACGACGAAACTCTACATCCAGGTCTACACAGGCAATCCTCGTTCCTGTCGCAACAACATCTACATCAGACACAAGACCCATCTCTGCTAGTTTCTCTAAACAATGACGCGCAACCCGGGGAGGACCCTGCGGCATCGACGTATGGTCTGCCGACCTACCAGGCGAACGTACTTCCGAGCGCTTTCGACTTTGGCTTAATGGAAGAATTTGCTACAAAGGAGAAGACGGACCTCGGTCTTTCATCCCCCACCGCAAGATTTAACCTTGATTCTCTTCGCACTGATCGTGGGGATGCCTCCGCGCCAGCCTTGGGCGAAGGGAGTAGCTCACCTCAATCTATATTGAAGTCAGCTCGACAACGCAGGCTGAGTCAAAGCACTCCAGCTCCTCGTACTCATCGAAAGGGAGTCGGGGGTAAAATGGCTCTGTTTGAAAATAACAACGACCATTCATTTCTCCCCGGAAGGCTAAGCGTCATGCTTGGTGGACAGGGGCCCTCTAGCTCGTCAGCATCTATAGAGCATGTAGCGGGTGCAGCTATTGCAGGCGCTATGTCTAGTGCTCCCGGTTTACCTTCAGGAATCCTTTCAACTGGGCACGATCGGCCTTACCGCTTTTCCTTTTATTCAAACGCCCATTCAGCCACCATTCATGCTCGCAGCCTGAGCGAACTTCCCGCCGAAAACCAATCCTTCGAAGACTTGTTCGCCGGAGTAGGATCCCGCCAGCCTTCAGCACCTCAACCTCAATCCCAGCCTCACCCTCCCGGTAACGGTACGAAGGAGCGCCCGATATCATCGACGTCGTCCTTCCCCGCAGATGCTAAGCGCGCCTTCGTGGCCAACTCTCAACGACTGGGAGGCGATCCGAGGCGACCTGGCATGTCGACAAACGACGATTACGATGGACATACGTGGTGGCTCGACATCAATAGCCCCACGGACGAGGAGATGAAGATGCTCAGCAAGGTGAGATCTTTCCCTGTCTGCATGGCTGTTTGCTTTCTCAACGTGCAATCATACAGGTCTTTGGGATTCATCCTCTCACGACAGAAGATATTCAAATGGAGGAAACTCGAGAGAAAATAGAATTGTTCCGCAATTATTACTTCGTCTGTTTCCGCAGTTTCGACCAGGATCAATATAGTCCAACCCACCTAGAACCACTGAATATGTATATAATAGTTTTCCGCGAAGGTATATTATCGGTATGTCCTCAGTCTACGTCATCTGAGTCCTCCTTAACTCGGTTCTCTAGTTCCACTTCCGCCCTACCCCTCACCCACAGAACGTTCGGCGGCGCATCAAACAGCTCAAGGACTATATTAACGTTACATCGGATTGGATATCTTATGCGCTTATTGACGACATCACGGACGCGTTTGGACCCTTAATTCAAAGCATAGAGTACGAGGTCGATAGTATAGATGAGCTAGTGCTCATTCTGAAGGAAGCGGAGCAGACCGATATGTTGAGGCGAATCGGTACTTGTAGGAAGAAGGTCATGGGTTTGTTGAGGTTGATGGGTAATAAGGCGGACGTAGTGAAGGGACTTGCGAAGAGGTGCAATGAGAACTGGAGAGTTGCTCCGACCTCGGATATCGTGAGTAACATTAATCCTACGCGCTTTCCGTTCGTTGACTTAAAGTCTTGTAGGGCCTTTACCTTTCAGATATCCAGGTAATTTACCCTACTTCTTAGTCAAAGCTGAACGCGGGATTGACCGTCGTCTGCTAGGACCATCTTATTACCATGACGCAAAGTTTGAATCACTACGAGAAAATCCTTTCTCGCTCGCATTCAAACTACTTGGCGCAGATATCTATCGAGATGACGGACGCGAACAACCAGATAAACGATGTGTTGTCCAAGCTTACGGCTCTCGGTACGGTTCTCATTCCTATGAATTTGGTCACTGGTCTGTGGGGGATGAACGTGCATGTACCTGGGGAAGGCGTGGAGGTAAGTTAAATGTACCTCTATCATCGACGTCGCGTACTGATAGGTTGGGCATCCGGCAGAATTACAGATGGTTTGGATCTATCATTGCGTGCCTTGCTGCTTTCGCTTTCATTGGAGGATACTCTACCTATCGTTTTATGGTTCGGAAGTGACTATCTAGCATTTATTCAGTAGTAATTCTATCACTTGGCATGCGCGCGAACACTTCGCTATTTGTTAACCTTGTCAGGAGCAAACAAACCATTTATGATCCCGCGGCATTTCCACCATGTGCTCCGTACCTGGCTTCGTCCGTCATGGTTGATAACGAGCCACCTCCAGTAATACTGACAATCGCAGGCTCAGACTCAAGCGGCGGGGCTGGAATCCAAGTGAGTCGTTGACAGTGTCTTTGTGTATCGAATGCTGATTCTATAGGCCGACCTGAGGACGTTTGCCGCTCTAGGGTGCTATGGATCAAGCGCGATTACCGCCCTTACTGCACAGAATACTACGGGTGTCCAAGGAGTCCATCCAATTCCGCCAGAGTTTGTCTCTCAGCAGGCAAGTCTTTATTCACCTGCACGCTAGACTTTTTTGTTGATTCATTGCTCCAGCTCAGTTCGGTACTGAGTGACATTGAGATACATGCAATCAAAACCGGCATGCTCCATGATACCGATGTCATCCTGGCCATCATGCAAACGCTGAAGGGCCACTACACGGGCACCAAGATGCCACCTATAGTGTGCGACCCTGTGTGTGTATCAACTTCAGGACATACGCTCCTCCAGCCTGGCGCCATCGGCGCTCTCATCAATGACGTCTTCCCTATATCGACTCTGATCACGCCCAACAAGGCTGAAGCCGAGCTGTTGGTTTCTAGCAAGTACCCGGGATTCACGATATCTTCCTTAGAGGGTATGATTACTGCTGCTACTCGTCTAGCGGAGTATGGGTCTGCTTGCCTAGTCAAGGGCGGACATATCACCGCATCGTTGCAGGACGTTGAGCGCGTCATCAAAACGAACCCCCAGGTTTCAGTCGTGAAAGACGAGCTCCTGGAAGAGAATATGGAAATATTGCAGGTCGGTGATGATGGATTGAGGTCGCCACGCCTTGTCGTCGATGTCCTGGACCTCGGCGGAGACCTGACTCTCTTTGTGCGACCTTTCATCGTGTCGGAAAATACGCATGGGACGGGATGTACCCTCAGCTCCGCAATCGCAAGTGGGCTAGGTCGCGGCCAGGATTGTCAGTCGTTTTCAGTGTTCGTCGTTGGTATAAAGTCTAACCTTTGATTGCAGTAAAGTCAGCCGTTCGGTCAGGCGTCATGTTCACACACCTCGGCATCACCACGGCCCCCAAAATAGGGCAAGGGCATGGCCCGTTGAACCACCTTCACTCTACCTCTCAAGTGACTATCCCAAAGTAGGTGATTCATCTTTAATCTCGTGTGTAAATGCTCACGAAGGGATAGACGAACGCCGAGCAATCCGTTCCCGTTCACTCGATTGTTGATACAGAAGAGCCAGCCGGTCTGGAAGCAGTATGTCGAACACGACTTTGTGAAGCTCTTGGGCCAAGGTATCTTGCCCAAGGAAGCATTTATTTATTTTATCAAGTAAGCACGGACAAAGGTTGGTTGCATCAATATCTTGACTATTCGGCATAGACAAGACTATCATTATCTTAAATATTATGCACGAGCACACGGGTACATTTGTGATTCCAGCTTGTCGTACGGTGACTAACAGTATCCAACTAGACTCCTGGCGTCCAAGTCGAACAAGTTCAGTGATATCCACTCGGCCGCCGATATCGTCCTCCATATCCTGCGAGAACTCGAAACGCATAAATCGTTCTGTGCGCGCTTTGGAGTTACCACAGACGAGTTAGAGTCAACACCGCAATCTATTTCGACCATTGCGTATGGTAGTTATTTAATCGACATCGGCATGCAAGGTACGCTGGCATCGCACCTTTGACAATGAGGGTGATCAACTCTGTACTCAGGCGACCCAGCTAAATTGACCATGGCTCTCTTTGCTTGTTTACTGGGATACGGCGAAGTTGGACTGTGGTTAAAGCGCGAAGCTAGTAAGCCTGGCAGCTGGGTTAAATTAGAAGGCAACCCGTACTTGAAGTGGATCGAAGATTATTCTGGGAGTGACTATCAAGCCGCTGTTAGAACGGGTCTTGGTCAGTACCACCTTTCGTGGTAGTGACGCACTACACACTGCTTGCTTACTGACGAATTACACTCTGAAGCCAAGGTCGAGGAACAAGCCGTCCGTGATCCACCTTCTCCTGCGAGGCTGCAAGAGTGGTGTGAAGTTTGGGAGAAATGTACATGGCTTGAGAAAAGTTTCTGGGATGCGGCGATGTCAGGAGACAACACAACAAAGATATCATAAATTGTGAACATGTTTCTAAGTACCACCGCCTGTACCGCGATTCACTCTAATCGATGAGGATTCGGTGGAAATTTCACCGAGACGGGGTTCTAGTGTAGGTCTGGTCCACCCACCTAGCAGCCCTTGGCGACATCGTATCGTCTATAGTACATGTAAGAACTTACGGAAATGACTTCCACACAATGATCTATGTAACGGAGTTGGCAACGAGTAGATACATACTGTGGAAGGCAAGGGTCCCCCCTTGCGATATGTGCACTGTTTGGAGCATTTCCACTAAGCCCGCGTTGTCTAATGGTTATGACGTCAGACTTCTATGCCCAAAGCTGATCTGGAGGTTGCGGGTTCGAATCCCGCCGTGGGTTTTTACAGTATCAGAGCATTCCTTTTCTTTGAGCGCCACTTTTTTTTTTTTTTTTTTTTTTTTGTGGAGGACTTGTAGGTGTAGGGCCATGTAGAAACCAAGTTAATACATGGTCCAGCCTGTGTGGAACAATGTATATTCCAGAAAATTTAACACCACCCCGAGGAAATGCATTTACGCACTTACAAGTGTGGGATTTTTCTTGGCTGTAATGTTTTCATATTTAAATAAAAGAAACATCTAAGGATGTACATGCATCGCCAACTTTTACGAAGTCAGGTTCTGAGTCACCTGGAGCACCTCGTGTAATTTATAACGGGCGCAGGATGCATGGAAGCCAACATATCCCTGAGCAAACCTTCCCCAAGCTGTGTGGGCGGCCCTGGAAGTGCGTAAAATATTGTTTGCTGCCTCATAACTTGAAGCAACTAGGTTGGCAAGTTGCTCTAGGGTTTCTATCTTCCGCACGCCGCGATGCTTCGACATAATAGATATGTAGTTGTTATCCTCGCCGTTGACCTCTTCCTTGTAAAAGGATAGCACGTCGCTGTGAACTTAGATTAGGAATGAAGCAGGCGAATGTCGATGAGCGGGACCAACTTCAAATGGTTGATAAAATCCATCATGGACGGCATAGCTTGGATGTAAGAATTGAGGTGGACTTCCGTGGGGAAGATGAACAGGCAATATGCACAAGCAATCCCAGATAGTCCCCGAAGAAACAGGGGAAACCTATCCGCATCGGCCGTTATCTGCGCCACGGAGTCAGTAACAACTAAACGTCCCAAATGTCGCTGACCGCACATCAAGTTTGTCGACCGCATGTTCGATGGCGATCGAAGTCATAAAGTTCAAGGTGCTTGACGTGATGAGGCTGGCTTGAACTGCATCGAAGTGTCTTGACGTTTCTCCTAGCAACTTGTCCAAAGCTTGCAATATCGCCGTTCGCTGCGGTTGGCGCGTGACGAAGTTGGCATTGAAGGTGTTCACGAGGTCGGGCTGATCGGTATAGACATCCTCGACATACACCGCGAGAGATGTGTACAGGGCGATGAATAGTTTTGCTGGAAGGCTCTCCAAGTGGCCGTACGAAATATACGCAATTGTGGCACCGCTGATATTCCACGGGCGAAAAGAAGGGATCCCAGGAGATGCCTCCATGGGACAGCCGCGAGTAGCTGCATCCTCGAGACATAGCTGGAGGAACCCATCGTCTATGGGCGTGCTCGAGAGAGCGAGGTCGCAACGAGATAGCATGTTGTTCACGACACGAGCAATTTCCTGTATCGACGAAGATAAGTAAATGAATGGTCGACCGAAGATCGCGACCTCACTTGAGACATGTTGTGAAGGCGGTTTTCTGACTTACACTGAGCACTCGCTGGCCTTTAATACTGATTTCAATATACGCTTCAACGAAAGGCACTAGAACTACATACTCATGATCCCCGTCGCTGGATAACTCTTCAGAGGTCGAGCCGATTTGCTGTACAGCCGGAGTTAATTTCAACTCGTGTGCATAGGTGAGCAATGAGGCCCATGGCAGTGGTTCATGGTACGCACAGTACACACGGTACGTCGGTACCGGGTTGTTTCCGGGCACGAAGAAGCTGAGAAAGAAGGCAAAGTCGTTTACGTCGCCGCCTGTGGGCACACAGCACCGACACTCACATCGAATGACGGATGCAATAAATGTGCTAAACAGCTAATATTCGGGGGGAAGGATAGGAGACACAGAGGCTCAATTCCTGGGATGTCCTTCTAAACCCGGAGTCACGGCCCAACTTTATACAAAGTCGAATCCTCAGAACCCTCAAGAACCTCATGTAATCTATACCGGGCTCCATAGGAGGCGTGAAAGCTAACGTAACCCCGTGCAAACCTCCCCTACGCTGCTTGAGTGGCACTGGAGGAGGTGCGCAAAATATTGTTTGCAGACACATAGCTCGCAAGAACTAGGTCGGCAAGTTGCTCTAGGATCACTGTTTTTGGCACGCCACGCTGGACCGAGAGGATGGAGATATAATTGTTATCCTCTTCTTTATAGAAAGAGAGTACGTCACTATAACTCAAAGTCAGTAGCAAGGTAGGTGACTAGAAGGGCGGTCCTACTTCATGTAGTTGATGAAGTCCATCATGGAAGGCATGGCTTGGATGTACGAATTAAGGTGGACGTCATTCGGGAAAATGAATATGCTAAATGAACAAGAATCGCCAGATAGTCCTCGAAGGAACTGGGGGAAATTGTCCGCCTTTATCTACGCCAAGAAGTCAGCAACAGTGGACACCCCTTGAAGGCAGGTCTCTGAATTTACCTCGAGTTGCCTAATGCCATGCTCGAGAGCAACGGAACTCATGAAATTCATAGTACTTGCGATGACGAGATTAGTTTGAGCTCCTTTGACGTCTCTCCCAGCAACTGGTCGAACGCCCATAGCACTGACGTCTCTTGTCGCAGACGCATGACAAAGTTATGACCGAAAGCGTTTACGAGGTTGGGTTGATCGTTGTAGACATCCTCAATATACGTGGCGAGGGAGGTATACAGAGCGATGTACATTCTTTTGGAAAGGTTTTCCAGGTGACCGTACGCAACACACGCAGTTACGACGCCGCTCATAACGAAGGGGCGGAAAGAAGGGGTCCCAGGCGAGGGTTCCATGGGACAGCCGCGAGCGGTGGCATCCTCTAGGCACATTAGAAAAAATTCTTCGTCAATAGGCGTGCTTGCGAGCGGGAGATCGCAGCGGTCCAATAGGTTATTCACGATACGACGGAGCCCCTGTAAGGATGTTGTTAGTCGTTTCAATAGGGAGCCGAATATCATAACTTGACTTGATACATGCTGGCTTCTGATCGCCAGTACGTGATTGTTGGCCTTAATATACCAGTCTGCTGGACGATCCAGAGGGTTGGGCGTACCTATAATCCCACCAGAGCCCATACTGGATATTTGCAGCCAGCGACTCCCAGCGATAGAACTGATTGTGGCACGGTTCAAACTTTGAAGCGCGAATGGAAGGTCAACGACGCGAAGATTTTCTACAGCATAGACATCGATGAGAACGAGGAGCCGAGTCAAGATACTGATTGGGCTCTTGTTCTTCGGCTCCAGGCAGGCCTCCACGGTGCATGGGAGATACACACAGGCATGGAAAAAACTGAGAAATTTAAGGGAAGGCGTGGATGTTTCGTTGTTACTCGTGCAAACGATACGGTGGCCATGATGAGAGTTGGTGGAAATAAATAGTGGGACAGATAATAAAGTCCGAAATCTAAGGTTCTGAACTATGTGTCATCATAAGGTTGTCGCCGTCGTATGTGCGAAGGATGCAAAGTGGGTGAGAGAGGTATGTAATCGTCGCGAGTCCGAAAATATCTGTCCATATCATCTGCGTCGAATTCTGAAGGAGGTGTGGGAGATGCTGAGGCACGCCTGGAGAGCATCTGCCCTTCTAAGTCCGGCGAGACCGTATCTTCAGCAGGTTTCTTCTTACTACCTACGCGATACATGCGCTTTCGCCGTGCCTTCACTGGCTGGCGATCGCCCGACGACGACGGCCCAGCTAGTCCCGCGTCTCGAGGAGGAACACTCCTCACGGTAAAGTGCTCCAGCGAACGCACATACGGAGACAGTGTGTGATTGGAATGGCTCAATGTCGATAACTGATGGATTGTGTTATTGGCAGTAGGTTTCAGTATAATTTTGGGGTCCGGATGTTCGGGAGGGGATGATGAAGATAAGAATGGAGAAGGGGATCCGTCTGGAATGGCAGACGCGGAAGATACCGACGGTCTACGGGTCGAAGGTGCACGGCGAATAAATATCGGATTCGTGGAAGCTTCACCACTCGAGAATTGCGGGTCGAAAGGATCCGACGAAGGAGGTGTCTCTAAGGAATGACCAAATCCACTGCTACTGGACCTGGATTGTTGTGTCTCTGCACTATCAGGTGTCAACGGTCGCCGCGTACCGAAACCTGGAGGAAGAACGGTCGATTTGAATGCAGTGTCTTCGTCCGAACCCGGTCCACGTTGAAGGCGCAAAGCGGCAAATTCTGGGGAGAAATAGGAGAAGGATGCATTTCGCGTTGGATATAGACCAGGGGTAGTGAGGCCAGATCTAGATATACCGGCAGCCCGAGGAGACATGAGGCGTTCATAGGAAAAAGACCGTCCTGTCGGAGGCATGGTGGCCCCAGAGGAGAAATCGGTAGAAGCCCTGGACTGAGCATGCACAACGCGAGGACGTGTAACGGTCCCACCCCCAATTGCCGGTATGGTCTCGTATTCGGTTCGATTGTCGTCCGCATATGTCACACTTGGTGATGGTGAGGCTCGCGGGATCATAGTGTCCCAATCCACGACGTCGAAAGGTTCCATCTCCTCGTCCCCGTCTTCGATATCACTGGGTTCTTCTGCAAGGTCCGCTAGCCCTTTGTTCTGCGTGAATAAGCTGCTAAAGCCATGAAAGAGACT
This sequence comes from Sanguinoderma rugosum, assembly GCA_017499575.1. Lineage (NCBI taxonomy): Eukaryota > Fungi > Basidiomycota > Agaricomycetes > Polyporales > Polyporaceae > Sanguinoderma > Sanguinoderma rugosum. The sequence continues at coordinate 905,930 of VTPW01000003.1, read as the reverse complement.
TTTGTTGGGTAATCCTTCTGGACGGAGCCCGTACGTTGGGTCAAAGTTCTCAAGGTCGGGGAAAGTGCTCTCAACAGTGGGTGGCGGCGATTTTACCGTATGGGTAGGACGACGGCTAGTGCTCGTCATGGAAACGCCGGAAACAGATCGAGGAGGTCGAGGTCGAGTAGTCGCGGGATACGGGCGCGATGAAAAGGCCTGACTTGTGCTAGGCGAATTAGGCGGCATAGATAGGTCTGGGGCTGAAGCCGCGTAGAATGATGGTGTGTTTGGCGGGGGCGGGGGTCTTTTCAATAGGTAGGGAGCCTCGACCTTAGCTTTGACCCACTGCTGGCTGAGCCGATGTATTATTCCCGGCAAATCCTCCCTAAACATCTGCCTTAGTTGGCCTTCAATTTCCCGTTGGATGAACTTTTGTATAACTGCAATAGAGTCAAAAGTACTATTGATATCCACATTTTGCAGTGGATCGGTTTTGAAGACAAGCGTGATGCCCTTCTGCTTGGAGACCACCAGAACAACATAGGAATTAAGCTTGAAGTTCGAGAGGCGAAGGAGCATAGGAACCACGAGTGGTTGTTTCGCTGCTAGCATACCTCGTGATCCTGTCATTAAGTGGATGTCAGGCTGCTTGTGGTTCAATGGGTTGGCCTATCCACCAAGTTAGAAAACCCGTAAAGTCAGATCTGGACTAGATCATACCTGAACTTTCGTCTTTAGCACCAAGTGTGCGTCCCCCGCGTACGTCAAACGAAAAATTCCGCGAAACTGGTCCATAGTCAATTCGCCAATGTCACGAATCTCCAATTCTGGTGGCTGCACACGACACCTTAACTTCATCGCCGACATTTCAAGGAAGTAACAGTACCAACCTGGGTTCCCATTTCCAACTCTATGACCTCAATCTTGTCTGCTATAACAGGAGGCTTGTTGCCCTTGTTGAGGGCGTTGTTAAGCATTTGTATCGCATCGTAGTGGAACTGATCCGAGAATCTGGGCCAGTTGAAGGTGAATGACATGGAAGTTGGAGATAAAGAGGTTCATGCAGAGTGCTGATGGTCGCTGCGTTACAATACCCAGCCCCGTTGCATGTTCGCGGTCGAAGTTCTAGATTGGAGCTGGCTCAAAGCGGGCGTAAGCTGGACGGCAAGGACGCCGCACCTTTTCTAACTGTGAGAAGAATTTTATGATTGTGAGAAGATCAATAAGTCACATTCCTGTGGCTGCGCAGAATTGCTTCCGTTTGAAAATAACAACACTTTGCACAGTTACACTCATCTCCCCCGCTCACCGACGAGGATGAATGGCGTCCGCAGATTCCTTGGAGGGACTGCAGTTCAGCTGCCTCAGCAACCTCCAGAGCAAGAAGTCCCTACTGCTCCACTAATAATCCCGCTAAAGGGTCCCTCGTGGCCTCCGCAAGCTGGCCCACAATCACCCCCTGCCACGAGTTTGTCGGGAAGCCCCAAAACGTCCTCGGCAGCCCTTTTTCTGAGGAAGGAACGGAACAGATCGCAGGCTAGCATACCGAGCGAAGATCTTCCTCGAACACCTCCCTTGGCAGGCTCCAGCATCCCGACTTCTTCATCGCCATCACGTGTTCCCCCGCAGCGACGATCTACGGCCTCTGAGATCAAGCAGTCACCGCCAGTACTCAATACGCGCGATGAACTTCTTATTAGTCTGCTGGCTAGTGAGGCCGTTGTGGACAGCAGGGGATTCAACATCTTGGGCGGAGAGGAAGTCGAGGAACTGAAGAAGGTTAGTGTGCTCTGGGTTCAATAGAGGTTACTTCTTACCGCAAATGTAGGAACACCAAGTGTTGAGCTCTCGTCTGGTAGCCATAGACAAGAAACTGGCGCTTGAGACAAAAATGCGCGATGCCGCCATCTCACTTTCGAAGGTCAACTCCACGCAGAAGAAGACGTCGAAACAGACAGATGATCAACTAGATGCAGCGAATACTCGTCTCGAGGCTGCACAAAAGGAGCAACGGCGAATATCTGAGCGCGCAAACGAGATTCATAAGAAACTCATGGAGCACCGCGCCGCTGTTCTGAGTCTATCTATCCGTAGCATGGAAAAGAAGGCAGCGCCTCAGCAGTTCAACGGTTCCTCCGATTCGGGCTACGATACTCCTGCACCGATGAGCCCCACCACTTCTTCAATGACTGGTGTCTCTTCATCCTCGAAATCCCGCGGAAGGTTCGACGGCGCACACTACTTCGCCGGGCACGCAGATGCTGTTGTGCCGAGACGTCGGCTATCCCTTACGACTGCTGCCACCGAGATATCCACATTGGAGGACAAGCTCAAAGCGGCAACCGCTTCATTGAATGCCGCGAGCAAGAAGCAGGCCGAGATGGCTCGTGACTTGTCACTGCTACGGTTGGAAAAGCAAGAAGTGGAAATGAATATGGGGCTCGAATTGCAAGGTGCGGAGGAGACGATAGCATCTTTACAACAGGAACTTCCGACTAAGGAACAGCAGTTGAAAGAGTTGCTTTCGGAACGGGAGGCTTGGGCGCAGGAGAGAACAGCACTTCAAAGTAACTCGAAGGAGGCGGATGTCCTTCGTGCGAGACTGGCAGAGCTTGAGCTAAGGAGTGGCCAAGCCAATTCGGCGGAGGCAGAATCGAGGGAGGACAGCCGACGCCGGTTAGAAGAGAAAGAGGCTGAAATCCAGCGGTTGAAAGCTCAATGGGAGGAGGAGCGAGCAATGTGGGAGCGAGATAAAGCTGCCATGGAGGACGAGAAGATGGAGGATCTAGCTAGGCTGCAGGACGAGATGGAGCGCATGCGAGAGGAGGATCGGACGTTGCTTCAGAATGCAAACGAGGAACTCGATGCCGGCCATGCCGCTATACGAGAGTTGATGCAGAAACATGGTGTTGTCCTGTACTCCCGTGACTCCTCAATATTGGGTCTTCTTCACAGCGTCAGCGTCCATCTTGACGGTATCCAGGCCAAACTTGAGGGGCACGACACGGCAAAGGAAGAGTGGGAGGCTTTGCGGCGCAAGCTTGAGGAGGATGTACGGATAGGACTCGACAAACGAGAGTCTTTGGCGAGGGAGATAGAAGAGGCAAGGAAAGAACGAGAGGAGGCCCGAAAGGAGAGCCGACATTTAGAGGCTAAGTTGAAGGTTGGTAAACCGTTGTTTCACTAAGCGCTTTTGCTGACCTTATTGATTAGGATACACCACCTAGTCCACAAGCTTCCCGTGGAATAATATCTCCTGCTACCTCGACATCGTCTCTTCCTGATGTTCAGGGTGAGGCAGCCCGGATGCTGTCGATCCTAACACCCCTTTGGTCCATCCTTCCTTCTGCTGAAGCCCGTGCCGCTCGCTTCTCCAACAGCCGGAATTTCCGTACTGGTTCACCGACGCCTGGCAGCCCGGTTGGCGGAACTGTTGCTTCCCTTTCTGACCTCGACGTTCGTTCGCTGAAGACGCTCTACGATCCCAACACAGCCAACCCCAATACCTCTCGATCTGCATTCTTCCCAGGTGGAACAAGCACATTCACCATTGAGGCCTTCGCGGCTCGTGTTCAGTCCCTCGTCGCGGATGACCGTGCCTTGATTGAACGGCTCCTTCGCTTTGCGCAAGCTCACGATTTGCTCAAGAAGAATGCCGAACGCGCCCAGAAACTTGCACAAGAGAGCAATGTTGCCCTAGAAACTTATCAAAAGCAAGTCAAGATGCTTGAAGATAGGACCATTTTGCTTTCTACGCAGTATGCTCAGATGTACGTACTTCTCGTCGCCATAGAGATAGCTTACTCACGAGTAATCAGGCAAGAGGAAGCACAGAAGCTGCAACAGGCTGTTGAACGTATCACTGCTGAGAAACTCGACATTGAGACTCAAGCTGCAGAGCAAGCGGAGACTTGTCGACAACTTACCGACGCCAACAATACCCTCAGTGCTAGGGCCTTGCACCTTGCAGAGGAAGCTGCAAATGCCCCCGAGATGGTTAAGCGACAATTGGAAGCTCAACTAGCTGAATGTAAGGCGACGCTGAAAGCTGCTGAGGAGGAAATCGAGGCCATGCGAACCTCGGAACAATCTCAGCGTATTGCACTCATGGATGAGCTGAACTCCATGCAGACCGAGAACAGCAATCTTCGCGCGCAACTGCGAGCGGTCAAGAAATAATTTCATAGCGGTTTCAATTCTTGGTTATTCTTTCGATGTCCAGATTTGCATTTGTCTAATTTATTCACCCGTCCATTCTTTCTTCTAGTCGTATTTATCACTCGTCGCAATTGTTTGTTAACGAATAATGAAGTAATGATAACTCACATTCAGCAAAGCATCATATCAGCATTCTGACATCTCCGAATCCGTGCCTGGCCGATTTCTTAATCGATGGAAGGTAAATTTTTGATTTGGAATTCAACCGTTCAGACCGCGCCCAAGGACAACCTGTCCGCCATGTCTTCACTCACTACGACCCATCTCCCTGATTTGAGTCTTGTGTCGAAAGGCAAAGTCCGCGATATTTATTCCACCTCATCACCAAACCATCTACTCTTCGTGGCCACGGACAGAATCTCTGCATATGATGTCATTTTGAAGAATGTCAGCAGCCGTCCTTTCTCTTTCCCTACGGAAAGCAACGCAGACATCTGAGTCGTCTATCTACAGGGAATCCCGGACAAGGGGAAATTGTTAACCAAGATCTCATGTTTCTGGTTCGACAAACTCAAAGACATCATCCCAAACCATTTTGTAACCGCAAACGTTGACGAGATGCCGGAAGAGATACGAAAGTACAAGGATCAGCTAGACGGACGAGCTATGCTTGTGCGTAAAGTGAAGGTAGTGCCGCTCGAGGCCATAGTCAGGGGCTACATCACAGGCGAGTCTCTGCTGGTACTTTGACAAGCTGTGGGTCTCAAATTATAGCAGGTTCTGCGTGGAGCGAATACAAGAAACATGGCACCATCCATGGAATTCCATTGCCCGAAGGACTGGTTGAATCTTCACGGTTACCCGAGCCCCTGTTCACCCCTTCTACAAAGGCTGAACAGGGAGCTCACGACGAAAACATATCCCCGGATACAGGTTTGTGCTCCCCCGTATGTCTAGATATACACTGAATGGCATGAATGGCCTAACGCATAGCTGCTGCCCTCATCGGCACCGAGCTTTATAACCACATTTCCCGGATATCCATTTCGCTGTACACTCGAGCTGCCGAACGCTCCTACAGTCGGGGAGTAATTTTGGCAGACACGAAGTTTGAATTTGGTTTGATAAGCCCTGCTGAAGTGGATCAAACGGCACAGCCATCTATCCTGGTTAACGGCGAACAGTTGATCCTCGTGGATGAAGTACTGACCCCCGATTCTTCCCGATATTGGCCATTGGCCTCGTACACGCCCGGTCAACCACAGCCGAGTTTCGACAAGCAATTTGTCAGAGATTGGCTTGTGAAGGCCGGGTTCAAGAAAGGTTTCGAGAGTGGTCCACCAGGGAAAGAGGGTGAGGGCTGGGAGATCGACGAAGAAGTTGTACTTGGGACGAAAGAACGATATGAAGAAGCAGTCAAGTTATTGATGAGCTAGATATACAGGACTATATTCTGTGAGTACGCGTAATGTTTAATGCAGATGTATGTATATAGAGAGACTCAAGACGAGACGAAGAGAAAAGAAAAGAAAAGATTAGTGTGCTCGACCGCTCACGACCGTCTTCCGGCGTTTGAGAGGCGTACGGTGGGCCAGCGATTCGTCATCGCCTTCGGAACCTTCATCATCCTGAGACGACTTCTGGTCCGCATATCGGGAAACCTGTTTGCGAGTCCTTTTCGGGTAGCGCCCAGGCGTTGGAGTCTCCAAACACCCTTTCATCATGGGAGTTATCGGCGGCTTCAATGTGCAACAGGACATATGAGAGCTGCTCGCAATAGCATAGCGTTCACCAACAACTCACCTCGTTTCCCGGAGAACCCAGAACTCGGTCCCCAAGCCGACGACTCTCGAGGGTATCCGATTCATCATCGCTGGACACCACTACTTGCTTAACTGCGCGCCTCTTCGGAGTTCGAGGTATAGTATCCATCTCTTCCTCGCTGCTGATAGCGTTCTGTCCATCGTCCTCATGCTTCAAGGCAAAGAGGCACGAAGGGCTCGGAAGCTATGAGAGTGTTGTCATACATATCCAGGGGTGAAAGCCGCCCTTAAAACTTACCGCCCCATCGCTATCTTCGCTGTCCACCACCATTCTCTTCGCCCTTATACGCTTCCTTGGAGTACTGACTTCCACGTTCTCTTCTCTTCCTGATGCAGCTTCCACGTCGCTATGGATGATATCGTTCGAAGATGCAACTGACCAGGCTAAATCTTGATCAGACTGACTTTCCTCAGACCCGCTACTAGTGGCTTCGTTGCGACCATCCGTGAAACTTGCCTCCTCCTCCTCCTCCTCCTCCTCCTCCTTGTCGTCTCGTTGGCCCCCCCCTACTACCCCTTCCTCTTCGGTTTCACTCTCATAAGAGTCGGACTCTTCGTCCTCTCCAGCGATAGCATCTCCTATCCATTCAACATCCGACTCTTCCTTGTAGCCTTGCGATTCCAACTCCTCGTAATCCTCCCATCCCTCAGGTTCCCAATCAGGATCCGGTTCAACGAATCCATCCGTGGTATCATATTCATCGCCTTTCAGCCGATGATCATCGTCCCAGGGCCCACATTTGTCTCCAGTATCCCGAATAAGCTCGGTCCTGGCGCGAGGTCTATACGGACGTTTCTCTCTCTTTTCCAAGTAGTTGTTCAAAATTCTCATAAACTCTGGGTACTGTGCCCGGATTGAGTCGTAGTCAAAGTACGAAATATGCTTACTCACCCAAGTACTTGATGCACGCTTTGGATCCGCACACCAAAGTATGTATTTCCTATTCAAGTTGTAAACTTCATTGAGGGCCTTGCCTCGGTACTCCGGTACACCAAACCAGAGCAGTTCAGTACCAGGTTTGACCTCTTCCAGTGTCTTTCTGTGAGCATTAAATAGTCGTTTGAAGCCGAGATGCTGCCAAAGAAAAGGCATCAGGGCAATTCCATTTCAGATGAGGAAGATAGTAACGAACCCATCGAAACTCAGCTTGTGCAGGATGCGTGGCATAGTCTATGTACCAGCGAGGTACATCCTTAATTGGTGTTCCTTTGAACCTGCCAAACCAGACCCTGACTTCGCCAGGGTACTCGAGTGAACTATGCGCCTCCACTAGTCTTCTAAATCTGTCGAACTGTAGATAAAGCAGCATAACTTGAAGTCTAACACTTGTGTAGCGAAAATCACGAACCCATTGGAAAGCTTCCTGGTCGGGATGTATACACCAGTCTATATAGCCGCGGGGCACTTCCTTGACAGGAACTCCACGATGCATGCCAAACCAGACCCGGAAGTCGCCGGGGGACTCCCCAAATTCGTCTGAGGACATGGTGAAGATGGGGTGAAAGTGAATCACCCAATATTCAAGACAATAAGTCTGCGGAGATTAAAATAACCTTCATGGATGCATCAGATCATGACACAGCGGCGTAGCGATGCTACGATATTGACTAATTGCCTGTAGTTCCTATAGCGTGCCACTAATAAATGTAAAATTCTGATCCATCACGGTTAGCCATGCATCTCGGTCACCGTGTGCGGGCGGGGTGGTGGGGGACGGGGAGGGAATAACCGTTCGAGCCCGTTTCGCCCATGGGAGGCTTGAGCCAATGCAAGACATAACCTCCTGCCGAAGGTCGAAATATTGCGCGCCCAACGGCTTGTGCCCCTCGAGACTCGTAGGATGTGTAGTACGATAATCGCACGGTTCGGACGGTAGGAGTCGCTATCATTAGAATGGCCAGACGCACTGCGCAGATCTACAGCTTGAGCAATATGGCGCAAGGGGTAGTACACAATTGGGGAAGACGGCTGGAGTGGGTAGAATCTTGGCGTGCTATGTCGCGATCGGATCGTGCAACGCTTGTAGGGCGTGACGGCGCTCTCATGAGACTCGGCGGTGATCAATGTGTGTTGGGGGCTTGGAAAGGGAGTAAAGGGATTCAGTACGAGTACCCTGGAAGTCCTTTTCGGAGTACCCACCGCCGCAGCATTGAAGATTGACACGGGTCTCCTTCCCTATGCTGTCCTATTTGACTGGGTATTCTCAAGGTATCTTGCAACTAGAATGCTGGTGAGTGAATCCCGCCCCTCTGCCGAAATTGTGCGTGTACTCACCATTGTTACGAACGGCACAGCGCTCCCGCTCTCATCATCAATCTCCCCCACCGTCAAGTCGAAGGTAGGCGGTTGTGGTCATGGTGTAGTCAATGACGTACTCGTTCTGCGAACTTCAGTTCCTGCTGAGTCGTCCGTCACCGAGTCTTCACGCTTTCGCATTGCTGACTAGAAGCGCGCGGACTTAGTGCCCCTCTTGCTGTCGTCGTATCCCCTTGCCGCCATCGTTTCTTGTCCGCTTTGTCTGAATTTCAACCTTTTTCTTGCTTCCACCTCTTCGTCGTCGTACACTCATTGCTTTTCCCTTCTTCACACTCGTTCGACTTCGTTTATTTTCGTGTCATTTTCGTTTGGTACTCCTCGTCCTTGCGCTCGTTCGTCTCCATCCGTTTCGCGTCGACCCCCATTCTCGCTCCCTTTCGCCTAGTCAGTTCAGTTCGGCTCTATTACATCTTTTTCTCTTCGTCCGTACTTTCATTTACGCATTTCGCTTTGTTTGTCACTATCTTTTTGTTCCCAGGCCCCCATATCTGGTGCCGACGAGCAGGAAAAGAGAACGCGTGGCAAAGGAGGTAGCGGAGCTCCGAGGGCCTTGATGGGGATTCAACGGTCGGCGTAACTAAAGTGATACAGAGCGAGTGTGCATGCAACCTAATCAACGAATAAATTACTCACCATACATAACTCATAGCTCGCAATTGCATTAGAGGAGCACGAAGACTCAGGTGTTGGCGTCCTTGGTACATTTGTTCTGCCCGTTTTCATCTTTTGTTGAGTTTGCTTTCGACGAGTACTCCAGACTCAGTGAGAGACATGCAAGAATACTCACTGGTGTGATGTATGGTGAGCCCTGGCTATAAGACAAGATGCAGGAAATCACCCTCTCTAGAGGTTCCTCTGTGGCGGTGACGGACTTGACGGCGTTAACTGCTAAATCCTTCCGTCATCTCCCAACTGCGGAGGACGTTCACTATGCCACGGAGCCTGACCACCAAAGAAAGGAAAGAGCGACATCTGAGGAACAAACAGAAACCAAACCCCCTGAGGCATTGCACACAGGGGAGTTGAGCTCAGCGTTCAGCGTCCGAAGTACTAACCCGATCACTGAAAGGCTTGAGAATTGTGCAACGAAGGGGTGAATGTACAATACCTAAGCGCACAGTTACGTTGGAATCGGGAGACCACCAAAAACATGTTCTAGTGCACCCTACAAGCACCAAATAGCACCACTGTCGTTAGAATGCTTGTAAGTGCGGCATGCGGCATGCATCACGTACTGGAATATCATAGTGCGCATAACAAATGCAACATTGTCTCTGCCGGACGAGTGAGAACGGGAAGCCCTATCCGGCGGAAGGATATATGAGTTTCCCGATTCCACAGTAGTAAAGAAGACGAACCCGGGGTTGGTCTAGCAACCGCTATCCCAATTGCGTCCACAATTTTTGTCGGACCTCAGAATTCCGAAGGCCAGCTAGCCTGCAGACGACGGAGTGAGCATCGAGTCAGTGACCAGATCTGGCAAGGAAGTGGTAATTGAATTCCGATACTCCGATCCCCTGGTTCAAAACCCGCGTTCTCCACAATCCCTGTGCCTGACGTGGTGGACCCTGCAAACTGCATTAATTTATCAATGATGCATAGGAGTGCTCACGACTCATATGAAGAAAAGCATGGGTACTGCAGCCCGTATATTTATGGAAAATGGTATGCATGGGGCTAAATTATTGGTTGAGCTGTTCGCCTTCATTCGAAAGCGCTCAAATTCAAGTTCGGTAATCCCCCAGCTATCGCAGTTGGCATCATCAGTGGTGATGTTTCGAACTCCTATATCGATAAGCCAAAGCGGCACCAGGTGGTGCGCGAGGCAGGGCGTCAACAAGGTCAATCGACCGTGCGGAGTATACCCACGTCGACGTGCATGCTTGGTAGTCTGCTCGTGTTCTGTCTTGCGGTTGGTGTAACACGAAGTTGTCGAAAGTCATTGTTGGAATAGGTTTTGGTTAGCCCAGTGGCCGCGGGGGAACGTAGAAGAGCCGCTGGGGGTGAAACTATGGAACCGAGAACATCTGGTGTACGCCGAGTAGGAGTCTGTGGAGTCTCGAGCCGCATAGGCTGCAAGGCCTCCTGGATGTCGTTGATGGAAAGCACTGGAGACGAAAGCAATTGCTTTGGCTCGCTAAGCACACCGTTCGATGGTTCTTCGACGTAGAACCGCGAGCGAACATCGTGTAGAGTGTCTGCTCTACTGTAGGGTAGCAGTTGGTACATTCGGTCACAAAGCCTGATATATTGAGTATTCGTCACGCCGGTGAGCGCGAGCAGCTTCGGCTCATTCTGCTCGATCATCCACTCCAGTAATGATAATATGGACTCAGAGGTTTCGAGGGAAATGTGTTCCAGAGTTGCCTCTGGGAAAGCATACGCCATGAGGGTGTGGCCCATTTCTCGCCGCAAAATATCCAAATGCAATGTCGAGTTCCACTCTTGAAGAATGGACAGTAACGGCCGACTGTCTAGAGATGCAGACGGCTTACTCTGGATGTCGCGGAGGCGCATGCATAAGTGGAGGCCTTTGGTGTTTAGGCCGCCTAGATTCTTGATGTGGCCTTGTAGCCATTCTGAGAATAGTAGGCACGGAGGTGAGAAGGCATGTCCCTCTATAAGTAGGTCGAGGAACTGCTTCAGGGTTTGTGTGACTTCCGATGACTCGGACAGCCACTGTTGCAGCCACGAAGGCGAGGTTGTAGTAGCCAGGGAATGGAGATACTGCACAGTCTGATCAGCACGCTGAAGGCAGAGAGCTTCATGCGCCTTGCCCTGGGACTTCGCCGGATCGTCGCGGAGTTTGCAAGTTTGCAGCAAGGACGTCGTGAATCGCAGATCTTCCATCACCAACCAAGGCCCGATACCAATAGCGTCGTTATCGACCGCGACTAATCTCCTGGTCAATTGCATTCGGTTATCAACATCTAGCAATCTAAAGAACGCCTGAAAGTCCGGAAGGGTTTGGGTAAGAACTGTTTGACTCCATCGATGCCCCTTCTGTTCCTGTCTAGCCGGCGACTCGGCTCTGGTGCCATTCTCTTCCTTCATGTCAATTTCGTCGGATTGCGCTCGGGGGTCTGGGGACGGTATGACCTCGTCAACGAGACGACACACCTGTGCCAGACTAGTTACTGGATCCCGCCTCCTCCAGCCCCGTGCATACATCTCCCCCGCCCGCAGCAACGATTTCATCACTATCACCGATCCTTCCTGACCGGAAGCAGTAACGGCGTCGCACAGCATATGCAGGACTTCCGTGCATATCGACACCAAGTGCGATGCCACATCGTATATACTGGCGCCAGCGGTAGCCCCATCGCCCGCCTTGTCGGAGGAGATCGCCCACCAGGAGCCTTCTAGTCCGCTGTTCCCTGCGCTGGTCTGGTAATTGGTCAGCGCAAAGTCGCAAGATACGTAGGTGTCTATGACAGGATCGGCAATCGCGCGGATGATTCTTATCGTCAACGAAGGTGGCAGCCCCAAGCGCATGAAAGTTAAGATGAGTACCAATGCGTCGCGGCTTCCAGACAAGAGTTGCTCGAGGATAGCTGGGGACGAAAGTGGAGGCGAAACACTACTGAAGGTATTGGCAGCGGCGATTTGGAGCTGATCAGCCAGGTCCTCGGCAATGGTGTCAACTAGATCTACAAGGATCGAGAAAAGACCGAAACCATCTTCTTGCCACAACCCTTCGAACATTTGCTGTTCCTCTAAGCCATCAGACGGCCGACTGATCCGTCCCTTCTGAACGACCGCCATCTCTTGCATAACGACAGATAGAGCAACCCGTAGCGTCCGAAGCCGTCGAAGTGAAAGTGGTCGACGAGAAGAAGAGTCGGTGGTTTCGTCTTTCTTCTCTTCACCGCTTCCTTCCTCCTCGCGGGATGGCAGACCGCCCGTCGCGTTCGTCTCCCATTCCCGCCGTTCCTCCGCAAAGTATCTCAGCTCATCTAAAGCCCCGGGTATCCCATCATGCGCAACCCACGCCATTTTGCGCATCTCCAGCAGGGTGTTGGATGGGATATAAGTGAGTAGCTGGCCCTGCGTGGAACCTTCCCTGCTCCCGACGTCGTCGCCATCCCCAAGTTTCAGCACGTTCCTCGGGACAGCGCTATAGGACGAGAGGATGCTGGGCTCCGAGACCGTCGATACGAGGATCTTTTCGGCGAGCGTGCCGGCCGAACGAGGTACCTCGTGGCGGGAAACATTGTACTCCAATCTCGTAACGATCTGCGGAAGTAGCAGGAAATGCTTGACGATCTAAAGGCCACAATAATGGTAAATGGCATAAGGAGGAATAGCTACTGACTGACCTCGCGGTAGCCTTCGACATTTTGCCAGAGGCGAATGATTCCGAGGGCGCGTTCCCGACAGGCAGATTCTGGGCAGCTATCTGCCCAGGCAAATACACCCACAACGCACCCCACGCCAATATATGCTCGCACGAATGCAATGAATTCAGCATGACCTATCCTTCCTTCAGTATATTCTTCATCTACCTCTCTCGCTTCACCACTACAGTCCCACTGGAGAAGCATTTCTTCCAACCGACTTCGAGCGTCGCTCTTGAAAAGTCGCAAGGCCTTTGCCCAAGATTCGCTATGAACCCCAGGAACGACAGGGCTTCCCTTGAGCTTTTCCGCCGCAGAAGAGTGCTCCTGTTCTCCCAGTGTGGCGCGTCCTCCTATCATACTCTCTATCCACGCGCCAACGACCGCCTCTCTGCTTCCCAACGACCGCCACATACTCTCCGCGCACATGTTAAAGCGCGCCCTCGTGTTATACAGCGCATCGTTTACTAAAGACTGCATGTAGAGCAATTGGAGAAGCTCCGAAGCGACCTTTCGCTGCTTCTCACTGGCCGTCACCGGAGGTATCGTAGGCACGTTGATTTCTAGGTCTTCGTTATGCGTAGTCGTGGGGTATGTGGCCGAAGAGGTAGCTGTATGAGATGTCGATATCGGAGATATTGGAGAGAGTGGTGAGGTTGAACGGGATTCTCGTTTCACTGTGTCATCGTTATCGATCCTGCCGTCTTCTACATGCATATCTCTGGCGTTGTCAGTGGTGCTGTGGCGATCGGTGAGACTCGGTAGGCCGAGTATGTTGCGCAATAGGTTGATGAAACCAGGCGTACTCAACGCGTGGGCAATATCCGGGTTTGCTGCTGCATCGCGTAAGCAAGATAGGACGCCATCCGTCAACAGTTCAATGGTAGAGAAGAATACAGGCAGCGAAATGTGTTCCTTGATGACATACGAAATCAGTGACTCGCCTCTTCGTCGATGTGATTAACTTACGATCAAAGTGCGCGCCATATCGGCATGTTGTGATGCACTATTGGCCAAGATCTGCGTAAATTGGATAGCTACCTCCTAGAGGATTTGTTAGTTAATGGAAGAGGGAGGTCAAGCTCAAATCTCACTTGCGGGTGATTCTGTCTATCATTCTCAATTGCAGTCATAATGCGTGCTGCTAGCTGGGAGAACTTGTCGTACGGTGTATCGTCGGACGCAGGCCGAGTTGTTGCCAGTGCGACCTGTCGCAGCAACTCCACGCCCACCTGTACATCGACCTGGTCATCTTCATCGTCATCGGACAACAAAACGGGATCCTCCTCGTCTTCTTCTCGCTTTACTGCCTGTTGCCGCTGGGGTCGAATCAAACTCTCCAAGTCAGTAAAGACAAACGGGAATCCTGGCGTCTCCCAGTCCTCGTCTGGCGCTTTCAGGCAAAACATAAGGCGCAGTACCATGGGAATTGTCGGTCGCGGGAATGGACCCCCATCGGGTATGAGCGCGAGCAACGACTGCGCTAGCAGGGTGGGATCAGAGTTGGCGGAGGGGTCCAAGGAAGGGTGTAGTGGACGTTTCACTATTTCTGGCAGGGGTGTGGGCTTGTACTCTTCCAACACTCCAGATGTAGCTAGCGTTGCGCCGTAAATGGCAATTCCAAGCGTTGTAAACGAGCCCTTCAAAATCACCAAGCGCGTCATGCACTACGCTCAAGGTTTAGTACACTACGACTTCATCGGTGAGTGAGTACTCACGGAGGTGCTCCAAGCTATAGGAAAATCAAGCATCCCTCCTGTGTACGCAATCCTAGTGAGACCCAGGATATTTGGGGACCATTTCTCCCCGGACTGCGGGTCTGGCACGGCGTTGAGGTAAACGTCGACAAAGAAGGCATCAGGCTCGGTCTCACTGGGTAGGTGATTGAGATGAGTCGTCAACGACCGTCTTAAAGGACATACGCGAGGACTTCAGGGCATTTATGGAACGGTGTCGCGTTCTTTGGATAAATTCTGAGAGATTGGACGACAATGGGTTGGTTGAACCTGATGACAGCGAGATTGTCGGGCCCTTGGGGCTGAAGATTTGACCAGTGCAGCAGCTGCATCGCACCCAGTACTCCGACTTCAACGCCGACGGTGGCGACGCCGAGGAGAGAGAGTTCAAGGCGAGAGGAGAGCTCAGAGAATCTACACCAACAGTACTAGTCGATTGTGCGCGTGCACGTGCCGCTCCTATTTAATCCCTATCCCTATCTCTGCCTATGTTTCGCTGAACCCTCCCAGTCAAACAAGGCATTATAATATATACATATATTTCTACCAACACTCCGAAGGTATCACTTTCGCGGCGCCTCTCCCTCGATGCAGGTGCCATCTCAGTCTGCCAACCTTACCTGGTAAACTTGAAGCTCCTATTCCCCCTGTTGTCTTGGCACGCGGCCTACTCAGGGGCTGCGTCCCGTTGCAGCAACCTTGCCAACGACTCCACGGATCCGATTACAACCACTTGGTCCTCGTCTCTGATCACCCAATCGTATAATCGTATAATACTAGACAATGTCAAATGACATTACCCAAAGCCCGGATCGTACTCATCCTCCTCCGTTGCCTCGCTCAGCCTCAAATCCAAAGCCCAAGGGGATCCTGAAGAATGCCCCTCCAGTCCCCGGAAGCGTTGGCCAGTGAGTAAATTTCACATTCGATGTGCCTGTTATCTTATTCCCCTCCAGTAGTTTGCAGTGGGACGAGGAGAATCTGGCCTTGACGGAAATACAGAAAGATAGCTTAATGAAGATTACGGAGCCCAAGACGCCCTACGTACGATACAATGCAGAGCTAGACACTGTTGAAGGAGGTAAGCACAAGCTTCTCGGAGTATATAGCATGAGCGCAGACTGACGCAGACCATCAGATATCCCAGGGTTCGAACTGAATAGCACGCCAGCCGCGGAACCTACACCGTCTTCACCTACGAATACATTCGGCTCTTCAGCGCTATTTGGGGACACCGCTTCTGGAGGTAATTCGGGACCATCGTCTCGTCGTACATCTATATCCAGTGCCGGTGGCCGACAATCAGGGCGATCTAGCAGTGCTACTTCCAGTCGAAGCACAAGCTTCAACCTCCCCAGCGAGGCTAGGTCGCAGATAAGGGCTATTCATGGAGACGGTGAGACGGGTGAGGAAGTCGGAGAGGACGAGGAAATGGATGAAGAAAGTAAGTTATGAATCGTCTATCTACATTGATTACGACGATAACACGAATTCCAGCCGCTGCGAAACATGCAGCATTCGTCCGAGCAAGAGGTAGACATTACTCGAATGAAGCTGAAGCGATGAAGGTTAGTCGTTACTTGTCTGTTCTATCCGTTCGCTTATCGTTATCGTTGGGATTAGCGTGCAGCGGAGCTCATGGAGGACGAAGATAACGATTCTGAAGAGCCGGCTCCAGACGCCGGTGGTGATGGCGACGACGCGTCGATGAATGAACCTGTAATACCACCCGTGCCAAAAATCAACGGGGATCATAATGTCGAACGGGGTCGGCGTCGCACTTAAATAGGCCTTTACTCCCCTTCTTTCCATTTATTCGTCCCCTTCTGTAATTTTAACGCGAACAATATGAATGTAGTTATCTGCGTCGTAGATATGATCTTGAAGCTTTGAAGGCTGAAACCAGTGACTCCCTGTGTACAGACTGAGCAAGGCTGCGTGCTCGAGATGCGAAGCCCCTATCGATATCATTTGATGAGTCTCTCCATCAGCCCCTAGGCCTCTAGACTTGAGCGAAACGACTCAATGGCATCTGAGCACCAGCCGCGCAAAGGCCTTCTCATAAAGGGCGATCCAATAGCAGCCACGTTTCAAGCAGAAGTACAAGCCTCGCTAGAAAAACTAGGCCGCAAACCGAAACTCGTCGGCATCCTAGCCACCTCTTCAGCTCCGAGTAAATTTTATGCCGAGTTCACGAGGAAGCAATGCGAACGACTGGGCGTGGAATTCATTCTGAAGAAGACCGGAGCTGCTGAAGATGAAGATCGGGAAGAAGGTATGAAGAAGGGAGAAGGCGAGGGCGTGGAAGAGGCGATCATCGAAGCGAACGAAGACGACAGTATTGATGGAATCATGGTACATTCGCGTCCCCTGGCAGGAATGTCATCGCGATCTCATGTCCCTTGTTTACTTACAGGTTTACTATCCTATCTTTGGGGTCCAGCAGGTCTGTGGCACCCCTTGATCTCGTTTACAGCGTCGTTGAGAACTATGAATCGTAGGACCACTATCTACAGCAGGTGGGCCGGGAGATTAGTACTCTGTACCACTGCCAAAGCTAATACTCTCAAAAGATCGTATCTCCCTTTAAGGATGTTGAAGGTCTCAACTTCAAATTTCATTACAACCTCTACCATAAGTCAGTGCCGTTACGACAAAGGCTCTTCCTTTGCTGAAGTCGCGTAGCATCAGATTTATCCAGCCCCAATCACTGAACCAAGCATCCTCAACACTACCAGTAGGCGTCGAAGCGAATACCGAAATACCCCCTCCGGGGACCGTCAAGTCAATATTGCCATGTACACCCCTCGCCATCGTGAAATGCCTTGAGCACGTCGGGGTATACAACAAAATTCTCCCATACGGAGACCGCGCATACGGAAAGACCGTCACCGTAATCAATAGGTTTTATCTATAGTTTGCTTCATGCTACTATGTTTTCTTGACAGTGAACTATAGATCAGAAGTTGTCGGACGTCCCCTCGCAGCCCTCCTGGCTAATGACGGTGCCCGAGTCTTCTCTGTCGACATTGATTCCATTCAAGTAAGCGGAACGAGAAAACATCCTTACCTCTCGTCATAATCATCGTTTCTTTGCAGGAATACACCAAGCGCCCTACCATTTCTGAATCTGCTGCTGCCCGACGTTATCACCCCCACCATGTTGCACATCCCACGACACTGACTTTGGAACAATGTCTATCACAATCCGACGTAGTGATATCTGCCGTGCCAAGCGAGGGTTACAAGGTCCCCACTTCATCACTTAAAGACGGATGTATCTGCGTGAACGTTAGTGCAGAGAAGAACTTCCAAGAAGGGGTCCGAGACAAAGTACGAATTATATTCCTGGGTTCGAATCACTGCTAACCAAGGAGCGATTCCAGGCGTCGATGTACGTTCCAGCCGTAGGAAAGGTGACGATTATGATGCTACTGCGGAACCTGTGAGTTGCTCTAGTCCGTATATGGGAGAGAAGCAGACTCATCTTCTCTCCGTCAGCCTGCGGTTGATTGAGTATAAGGCGGTTGCACCGGGTCCTTAGATTGGCTCTCGAAGGGGGGCACGGGCAGGCTCTGATTGTATTGACAATATGATATCGTTGATAGATTTATCGCGTACACAGTATGTATCCTCTAGACGAGAAATTAACAGGGGGTCAAGGAAGGGTGGCATATGCACTGGATGCGTATTCAGTACGCCAGTGACCAAATGGGTTTACGAGTCTTGGCCTTGGGCGCCTGGGCGCTTGAATAATGCACAGTTGCACAGTAGTTCTACCTTCCTCTACGACTCAACACGACACGACACGACCACAACACGAAGATCGAATACGCGAAACATCACAGTCCTTATAAACGTTGATTCTCGCAACATCGTCCATCGACCATGAGCTTCTTCGGCCGTTCCAACAATCCTCCTCCCCCGCCACAGCAGTACAACCGAATTCCTGATCGTGGACTCGACAACTCTCTACCTTCCGGCCCACGTTCAGGTATGAGACAATCACCATCGCAATCTACGCAAGGAAGTGCCGCGATGAGTGGGTATAATGACCCGTCTGGGGCCTTGTTCGAGAGACGGGGAATTGATCGTCGACCACCTCCAGGACCGCCGGTATCAAGACAAGGAGGAAAGTAAGTGATAGCTTTAGCCTTACTTCAATTAAATAACACAACGGGCGTTGCAGTTCCCAGTTCGAAGTGAAGAATTGCACCAGTGATGTACTAGCACTGACCAACTGCTTGGTGGTGCATCCTTCCGACTTTTCGCAAGGGCAGCATGTCCTTGTTAAAGGACAATTCCCGGTTACAATCAGGTAAGATTCCATGATTCTGACCGTCTAAATTTGCTCACTCTCCGTCCTAGACACGATGATACTGGAATACTGAAGCCAGGCTTCATTGGCGCGTCTGCCCTCCAACGACAATGGATGGGTCTCTCTGTGGGCGACGTCGTCACCGTTGAACCCCTACCTCCCCCACCACACCCACTCGCACCCTCTTACTTGCAATCCATCGACCTTGAAATGGGCTTTATGCGTCGAGGGCACGAAATCGCCGAAACGTTCTCCGCGGACGAAATGGCCAAGACCTTTCTTCGCGCGTTCAACGGCATCGTATTTGCCACAGATGAGATATTTGTGTTCGAGTACCACGGCCAAAACCTGAAGTGTGTCGTCAAAGCGATCTCAACGCTAGAGCTGGCAGACGAACAGCGGAGAGGGATGCTTTCGTCGGACCAACGGAGAAACCCAGATGCAGGGATACTTATGGACAAGACCGACGTTACGGTCACGAAGGCTGGGGATAGCGCTATCAAAATCAAGTCTAGCGCCAAGAAGTAACGATTATCCCCTTGTTTAAGGTGTAGACATCTCACATAGTTTTGCATTATTACAGAGCTCCCCCGAACGCCATCCTGGCTCCCAATTTTAAATTCGAAGACATGGGGATTGGAGGCTTGGACACTGAATTCGCCGAGATCTTCCGTCGCGCTTTTGCGTCGAGAGTTTTCCCTCCGGCCCTTGTTGAGAAGTTGGGAATCACTCATGTTAAAGGTATATCCATCCTTTGCTACTCATACACTATCCTCACGGAGCTTTAGGTCTTCTGCTCCACGGCCCTCCTGGTACGGGCAAGACCTTGATAGCAAGGCAAATTGGCAAAATGCTCAATGCACGCGAGCCCAAGATCGTCAATGGGCCCGAAATCCTCAGCAAGTACGTCGGTGCGTCAGAAGAGAACATCCGGAAGCTGTTTGCCGACGCAGAGAAGGAGGTACGGATACATGGTTCTCGTCTTCCTGTGTGGTGACATTTTTCTATCCCATCATTAGTCGAAAGAGAAGGGCGACGAAAGCGGACTCCATATAATCATATTCGATGAACTGGACGCTATATTCAAGCAGCGTGGTTCAACGAACAACGGCACTGGCGTTGGAGACACGGTGGTCAACCAGCTGCTTTCGAAGGTACATTAGTCGCTTACAGGCACCGGTTCAATTTGACTAACATGGCGCGCTAGATGGACGGGGTGGATCAGCTCAACAACATCCTCATCATCGGTATGACGAACCGAAAGGACATGATCGACGAGGCCCTCCTTCGCCCTGGTCGTCTAGAAGTACACATGGAAATCTCGCTCCCTGACGAGCACGGTCGCCGACAGATCCTCATGATCCACACCAATCAGATGCGTCGCAATGGCGTAATGGACACAGACGTGAACCTGGACGAGCTGGCTGCGATGACGAAGAATTTCTCTGGTGCTGAAATCAGCGGTCTGATCAAGAGCGCGACGAGTTTCGCATTCCAGCGCCACGTTAAGGTAACATCAACCGTAAATCCTCGATGACAAGCTATTGACCCTTGTTCAACGCAGGTTGGTACGATGGCAGGGATTTCGGATGACGTCGAGAACCTCCGTGTGAAACGACAGGATTTCCTTGCTGCTCTTGAGGAGGTTCACCCGGCATTCGGTGTCTCAGAAGAGGAACTGGAGCAGGTCATCCAGAACGGAATTATCCATTTCGATCCGACCATCGACGTCAGTGATCCCACCTTCCTATAAATAATACTACTGACAGTATGTATACGCACTATAGGAAATTCTCCATTCTGGGCATCTGTTTGTGGAGCAGGTCCGAAGCTCGACTAGCACGTTCGCGAGCATTCTCCTGCACGGCCCTACTGGGTCCGGGAAAACCGCGTTGGCTGCATGCATCGCGCAAAGGTCCGAATTCCCCTTCATCAAGCTTATATCGCCCGACGCAATGGTTGGCTTCGGAGAGAGCCAAAAGGTTGCGGCGATAACAAAGGTGTTCGGCGACAGTTACAAGAGTCCTCTGAGCGTCATCGTTGTGGATAACATTGAACGGCTGCTTGGTGAGTATCCTGTTCTTCTCGCGTTGATGTTGCTAAACATGTAGCGTAGATTACGCCCCAATCGGTCCACGTTACTCCAACGCCGCGCTCCAAACGCTCTCGGTGTTATGTGCCAAACGACCACCTAAGGTAGGTTGAAGTAACTTAACTCTTAGCTGCGGAACTAATACGTGGCCTAGGGCCGTCGTCTGCTTGTTATCGCGACGACATCGAAACGAGCTCTCCTCAACGAACTCGACCTTTTCGACATATTTACCGCAAACTTATACGTACCGCCGATATCGCGACTGTCGGCACTGGCTTACGTGCTCGAGGAACTTCAACTGTTCCGGTCGAGCAATGAACAACATCAGGCCCTAGGCAAGTTGCGCCAAGCTGGATTTGCGGATGAGGATACGTCGTCGGAGATGCATGTTGGAATCAAGAAGCTTCTCAGTACGATCGAAATGGCAAGACAAGAACCGGAGAACGTTGTTGATAGATTGACGGGGGCATTATTGGGGATTGGGATGTAATGCGTCGCATACTATAGTTGGGATCATTCGTTGCTCTTCAAAATCATAGACTCATATCTCAACTACCCACGGCAGCTAGTGCTGATCTTCTTCTCTCCTCTAATTCCAGTCAAACGAACAAGTCGCGTGGTCTGTATTTCACGTCCTTTGTCCCCGAAATACCGCCCGCCCTTCAGGGAGTTAGAAAATGTATAGATGAACAGGCAACGGTTCACACCTCAAAGCTCCACGAGTCGTTACCACGAACCCATTCCGCGAGTATGAAACAGTACACTCTGATATCGGTGTCCACAGGCCCGTCGAATACAGGTATGTGATCCCACTTCTCCAGGAATTCATCAACGAGGCGAGCGTTTAGATCCCCGATGTAATCCATTGCACCCTGGATAGTCAACCGGAATCGTTGGATAACCACTGTGACTAGGTTATGGCTGTCTTCTCCGCGTTCCCACCTGTTTTTATGGTGAGATGTCATCATCACGTTCTAAAGTCGCGGGGCTTACTCTACTTTGTAGGAGTATATGTCATTGGCAATGGTGATCAGATCAACGGCTATCGCCTTCAACCTCGAAATAATTGGGTGATCGATGACTTCTTGCGGTATATTCAAGTACAACTCTCCGATGGCAAAGGATGGCTCAACACCGACGGTGTCTCGCCGTATTTCAAAATAGTCGTCCAGACTCCTGATGCGTCCCTTTGCTCTGTCGTCGGCTTCCTGGATCACGGCGTCAAGAAATGTCTGGCAGCTATCAATGAAACGAGTCTGAGCCGTTGGAGTAGCCACGAGGATAGCACTGGCCCAACACCTGCAGAAACTATGTTGAGTGGTATACGGTAAATGGCAAGGCGGAACACTTTACTGGCGGGCCATCTCTCCTATGACCCACTCGCCGGCAGGTCTAGGTTTATGGGGGTTTCGAATTGCGTCCATTATAATATTAACCTGCGACCTTGCGACATCTGCGGTTGAGGGATCCGTGTGTTCATCGATACAAAAGAAGAAGTTCATCACATCGCAACCAACTCGATACCCGGCTGCAATACGGGTGAGCTTGTTGGCGTAACGCGTTGCTATTGTCCCTTGACTAACCTCTGTCCAACGCAGGGTATACCAAGGCTGCAAGGAGATCTAGAGGGTTGCTATATGTTAGTACGTCGCGAGCAAGAGTTTGAACCTGGAGCATACTGAAGTTGCACTTATCAAAGGCCTCCTGTGCTTTGGGACTGAAAGCCTGAAACGATTCACACCACGAGGAGGCTTCCTGCGTGACACTGGCGTGGTGAGGACTTTCGCGACGTGGCCATGGCCAACGGTCAAGGGTCCTAGGCAAGTAAACGTCGATGCAAGAAACACCTTCGTCAGTAACGCCTTCGTCAACTGCTGTGATCGAGTGGGACTGGAGGGGAGTGGCTTCCATGGTCTTGCAGGATGCATAACACTCACAGAATCAGCCTTTATGTAGGCAGAGTACCAACAGCACAAAACGGACTCATGGGACAAGAAGCTCGTATGGTTCAGTCTCTTCCAGTCTCTGCACCACATTGGTTGCGCGCGATCTATCTCGGAGCTGCACATATAGGTGGTTTGACCCACACTCAACCCACGGCGTTTCTTCTGTTTAGGTCATCGAAGACAGTGACCAATCCGAGAAGTAAACCAGCCATGCTATTAATTGGTGCTTAATTCATGTATGCCCCCAAGGGTCATTCTTGAAGGTTCGAATTTGCCGCCGGTGCACAATGAAACCCCATCTCCTTGGGGAACGGGATTCCCGAAGAACTATAGCTTCTTGGCACGATCAAAGCGGGGACTTGTATTCTATTGACCACGGCTTTCGAGCGTGGTTCGCGAGACAGCAGGGGGGCATGTCGAACAGCCGAAGTTGAGGCTGCTGTGATCCCTCGAGCGGGTACATATTATCTATCCACTGGCAAGTAAGGCCGAGGTTGAGAGGAAGCCGAAATAACCACCAATGTGATTGTTCTGCTATCCGAATTGAGTCGAGCTCAGAGTGGGAGATATACCAGTACTCAAGGTAGAAGGTAGTGTATAAGTAAACTTGATGATGCACCACCGATGTAGGCAGTAGGTCATGTAATCTTAATTTAGCGTAGGTCAAGGAGGCATCGAACCCAGCGGTCCGGTTTCCAGATCGGTTCGGTAGTTTCAACTATGCACAGCAATAGCCCGACACCATGTGAGATAAATCTTCGGGAACCATATTGTCTTGCGGACGATTATATTGGGTGCACTACCGGCTGTTAAAGCTTCGAAATTTTGAAGTCCACTGCGATCTCCACCTGACGTAACAACGGCCCGAACTCGCCAAAAACTGGTGCCATCGTTGGATAAAGCAGTTTGAGCCTGATGTGATGGACGTGTGAGGTGAGCAGACACGGAAAACTAAGATGGAAGGTCGTGTGCTAACATAGATATATACCATACCGTGAACAATTCATGAGATGGAAGCTCAAGGCAAATTAAACCCCAACAGAGGCAATAGGAGAGCAGTCGACGGTCCGCCCTCAGAGCAATAGATATGTTGGCTTTGAAATCCATCCTTTGCACAAAGCCGGTCCGTCCATGATCAAAGTATCTATTTATCACGCCGAGACTCTACAGCATTGTCACTCACTAGACGTGCCTCACGCTTGCTCCCAGATAAATAGACCAGTCGGGTGGTCTGTACTTCGGGACCTCTTATACCAAAATAACGTTCGCTCTTTTTGGAGGTATTAGGAACTATGTTAATGGAGAGGGAATGGAACACACCTCAAAACTCCAGCTGTCATTTGCGCGAACCCAATTTCCCAACATGTTGCAGTATGTTCGTATCTCTGAGTCTACTGGGCCGCCAAATAAAGGAATACGGCGCCAGTGCTCGAGAAATCGATTGAATAGACGGTCGTGTAAACCCGCTATATGATGCATCGCGTGTTGAACATCCGTCCGGAATTGCTGCATAATGACTGTGACAAGGTTATGACCTTCATCCCCACGCTCCCATCTGGCATATGCGCCGGTTAGACGTTGGTTAAGCCGCTCACGATCGGAGCTTACTCTACTTTGTAGGAACAGATGTCGTTGCCTATGATGATCATGTCAATGCATATTTCCGTCAGCTTCGAGATAACGGGGTGGTCGAAGGCTTCTTGCGGTATGTTCAAATACAATGCGCCGATGGTAATTGAAGGTGCAGCTCCTATGGAGCCCCGTCGTACTGTGAAATAGTCCTCCACAAGTCTGATGTGTCCCTTCTCCCTGTCTTCGGCTTGTTGAACTAGTGCGTCGAGATAGGTCTGACAACTGTCAACGAAACGAGCTTGGGCTGTTGGGCTAGCAATGAGTACAGCGTTCGCCCAAAACCTGAGAATCTGTGGTGAGCGTCCCACAGAATACGCTACTGCGGGAAGGAATTCTTTACTGGCGTGCCATTTCCCCGATGACCCATTCGCCAGAAGGTCTCGGTCTATGTGGGTGCCGAATTGCATCCATGACGATGTCGACTTGCGATCTTGCCGCGTCTGCGGTTGATAAATCCGTTATCTCGTCAATGCAAAAGAAAAGATTCATCATGTCGCAGCAGACGCGATATCCGGCTGCAACGTCTGTGAGCTTGTGTCGCCATGCCTAGCTATCACTGTCGACTAGCCTCTATCCAAGTCAGGATACGCCAAGGCTGCGAGAAGACCTGAGGCAAGATGTCAGGGAATCACGGTCAAATTTTGAAACTGGAGCTGACCAAAGTTGCACTTGTTGAACGCATTCTGTGCTTTGGGACTGAAAGGCTGGAAGGATTCACACCACAACGAAGCTTGCTGCTTGACGCTAGCATAGTGCGGGTTGACGCGACGCGGCCAGGAGTCCAGGGTTTTGGGTAAGTAGACGACAATGCGACTAGGATCGTCGCTAATCAAAGTGGTTGAGATGGACTGGTCATGCAGGAGAGTGGCTTTCATCTTCCTGCTCTGAGCAACATAAAATCGACGAATCAGTCCTGATATACGGTTGAGGACAGCCAAAGGCAGAATAAATCTCTCACTCATTTTATTAAGCCCGGAAACGCGCGCGATAGATAGCGGCAGTAGCGTGCATTGGGGGCTCTCGAACGAGTAAGCGATAAGAAAAGTGAGGATACGATACTACCCAAGGTTGGCCCTGGAACACAGCACAGAGCCTGGCCCTGTCCCCAGTCACACTTTGAGCGAGTACTTCATAGACAGGTCGGTCACCGGCCTAACCACACATGCAACGTTCGGAGAATGCAAATTAGAAGTGCCGATGTGCTGTTGTGAGTACTAGTAGTATACTGGCCTAGTCGTTGGACAACTACACAGATTTCAAGGAACCATCATCACATTAAGGTAGAGGTGGGTCCCCTCAGAATTCTACTCGCCGGAAGCACCAGTCCGTTGCCAGTCCGCTGTGTCTCGTTGTTGGATTAAAGTTTGAGTTCTTCGCTGTTTCTCTGACTTCCGCCCACTCGGCGATAGGCCCGGGCCTCTTTTGCCAGCCTGAGGCCTGATACAGGACGTGGAAGCGGCAAAGGCATGGAAGCAGCTCAAGAAGCAGGCCGTGCAAGTCTTCTACCACAGCTTAGGACAATCAAGGTTGAAATCCGCCCCTAATTGCACACTTCAAGAGGCCACGCCGGTGCAGACGACACGGTCCATCCAAATTAAAGGGTGCGTTTTCGTCTATTGTGCATGAAAATACTCCTTGCTCATTGAAGATAGTAATTCAAATCCCAACTTCCTGCAGTAGCCAATACTTAGCCGACGCGCCTCTCCCTTCCACTCCCAGTCAAACGAATTAGTCGGGTTGTCTGTATTTCGGGACCTCTGTCACCAAAATAGCGTTGACTCTTTTTGGGTGTGCGCGTGAGAATCCATACCAACGAAGAAGGAATGGACCGTACCTCGAAACTCCACGAGTCATTCCCCTGAACCCAATTTCCCAACTTGTTGCAGTATGCTCTTATTTCTTCGTCCACGGGGCCGCCGAACACTGGCATGCAGCTCCATTGATCAAAGAATTGATCAACGAGGCGGTCGTGTAAATTCCCTATATGATCCATTGCGTCCTGAACATTTACCACAAATTGTTGCATGACCACCGTGACAAGGTTATGGCCTTCATCGCCACGCGCCCATCTGGAACGGTCAGAAGTTTATTGAGCTGTTCGGATTTTTCTGACTCACTCTACTTGGTAGGAGCAAATGTCGTTGCCTATGATCAACATGTCGATGCATATCTCCGTTAACTTTGAAATAACGGGATGGTCAATAACTTCTTGTGGTATGTTCATATATAGCTCCCCGACGGCGAATGATGGTTTAGCACCGATGGTTTCTCGTCGGACCTGAAAGTAGTCCTCCGTGCTTCTGACCCGTGCTTCTGCTCTGTCTTCAGCTTGCAGGACTACGGCGTCAAGATATGTCTGAAAACTGTCGACGAAGCGAGTCTGGGCTGTGGGTGTAGCAATGAGGGTAGCATTGGCCCAAAACCTGTTGTACGTATCACCTCAGCGGGATATATGAAGGTATGGTATGATACTTTACTGGCGGGCCATTTCTCCTATGATCCATTCACCCGAGGGTCTGGGTTTCCACGGGTTTCGGACAGCATCCATAACGATGCTGGCCTGGGACCTTGCTACGTCCGCGGTCGCCAAATCCGTGTACTCGTCAATACAAAAGAACAAATTCATCAGGTCGCAACCGACGCGACATCCGGCTACGATGTTTGTGAGCTTGTGCCACCACATGCCATGAATGCCTATCGACTGACCACTGTCTAATTCAGGGTACGCCAAAGATGCGAGGAGATCTACAGAAGGGATGCATGTCAGAATGTCACGGCCTTGAAAAAGCTGGGACTTAGAGCTTACTGAAATCGCATTTATTAAAGGCATTCTGCGCTTCGGGGCTGAAAGCCTGGAACGACTCACACCATGCTGATGATTGCTCCTTGACTCTCGCGTAGTGAGGGTTGATGCGACGTGGCCATCGCCAGGAGTCGAGGGTTCTTGGCAAGTATACGTCTATGCAAGCCGCATCCTCGTCAACCAGTGCGGTTATGTCAGGTCTAAGGGGGATTGTTTCCATTCTCTCGAGTTTAGATACTCAACACTCACAAAAAGATTATATATGAAAGGGCACCACCATACATCACCGGTAGGATATGGAAGCCATATGGTACAATCTTATTCATGTTCTGCGCCACAGTGGTCGAGCGCGATGCACCCCGGAGATGCGTGCACCGATAATACAGCTGGTCACCTTGCTCTCTCTAGCTCAACGGCCATCTCTGACCTTAGAGGTAAGTCAGTCACATAGCTCCACAATATTCCACGACAATCGGTCCCAAGATCTAAATCGGTTTGATTGCTTGCAGCAATGTTAGATATGCCGTGGTGGCCCATAGATTCGACCTGCTTTCGGATGGACATATATACACCGCCCCCCAGCGTATGATGCAACCAATCCCTCGCAATTATCGACCTACTATCGACCTATCACACTGCAGCACGACAATAGCCTTGATACTCCACGGCAACTGAGATCGCTGGCTCCCTAACCCCATCTGGCCAAGGTTCTGTGTGTTCCTCTTCCTTGACACTATCTGGTTACTAGGTTCGATCAAAGGAGCTTCGCAGAATGGGTTATCTAGACGTAGCGCTCAAGCTCGCGCAGACAACTGTACGGAGTACTGGGGATATACCGAACATGGATTGTGGGTGGAATGTGATGGTGAAGAATCGAGTATGTACGTACGGCATAAAAGATGAATAAGCCATATGTGTTGGGAATGCAATTTCGATGTGGTGCCGTCTGTCTAGACCATGCTGTCACAAATACCTTGTATTCATGCTATCTATGCAGTAATGAGAGCCAGCGTTGTGGATAAGTCAAGTGCCAGCTACAGCAACGCCACTCGTACAGCATCATGTTCGCAGAGAGCGAGAGAAGCCCCTCGAGGAATGTCACTCATATGATCAAGGTGGGTTCGCAGGCCTTTGCGCCGGTCTATACATTCGGATGAGCCGTATCCACAGCACAGGAGAACATCTGGCGTTGCCCTTCTCCTTAACAGCAAGACCCCTGCATAAGTCTTCGGCTTCACATCTATGCGTTTTGGTGGTCCCACGGTGGGGCGGGGGTACGTACCCTACAAGATCAGAAATTCTATCTCAACCGTTCTGTACGCCTCAAACGCAAGAGCGGCTCGAGGGCCGTGAGTACGTACCGAGCTCGTACCGCGAACAAGAACTTGAAAGAATTAGGGGGTCTCCTGACCATACTATTACGTAATTAACGCTGGCAACTGACATTTCCGGCCGCAGTCAAATGTCTTTCACCGTGGACTTCTTCTGTGGCATGCAAGATGTCTTCTACGATGATTCGCGGACGAGCTCGAAGTACTAGCATAGTCAAGGTCGAGTCTATCACTGATCGCACGCTCGAGGAGGTCACCGACCGTAGTGCCTATGTCAACATCAACGCAGACTGGGTGAACGCGAAGGGTGCGTTTTCTTGAATCATTTGTAGTGCAATTGTCTGACTTTGCGGCCATTTAGGTGCGTGGATGATCCATGTAGTCCTGATATGTGCTGGAAAGATTGTCATCGACACTATCCCGGGCATGTCACAGCAAATTAGCTGGACTCTGGTGAATCTATGTTACCTAACGGTATGTCGTTTATTCTTCGATGAGATTCGCGCTAAATGTATTGAAATAGCTCTCGTATCTTATGTTCCACTGGGTCACCGGCATACCGTTTCAAAATGACCTTCACGGCGGCGCCTACGACGAGCTCACTATGTGGGAGCAGATTGACGATGGCGCGCAGTACACTCCGGCCAAGAAATGGCTCCTGAGCGTTCCGATAGTATTGTGCGTCACTTCTCTTACGCGCATTCAGTTGCTGACAATGCTAGTAGATTTCTCATCTCCACGCACTACACTAATTACAACCCTTGGTTGTTTGCGATCAATATCACCGCACTTATCTTTGCCCTGATACCTAAGCTACCCCAGGTGCGCAGTACGAAAATGATGCCACGAGCGTGTATTTTGACCCCCTTTAGCTGCATCGTCAACGAATCCATTTCCTGGACGATGACATGTCAGGCTTGGCCACGCCGACGACCCCGTCGAGACCACAGACACCCACCACTCCCGATGCCTCGTTCTTTCCTTTGAATGGCAACATCAACCCCAGCTTCGTTCCTCGAAAGTAATTTAGACGATGCAATCAGTGGTCGACCACTCATAGACACTCAATGGATTTCCGTAGTCGCGGCGTCGCTATATTTCGCATTGCATTTATTATACTTATGCATCTTCGTACCATACTCGGAAACACACATAATTACACAAATGTCCGGAATACTCGTGGTCATGCGCTATGCAGATCTGGTGTTACTCTGATTAATACCATCAATTTTGGACTCGGTGCATGGGCATGCGGAGCCAAGTCTTCAAGAAGATCAGTCAATATATTCCCACGGTCAATATCGACTAGTCTCTGATGTTACATCGTTAACCTCATCCTCCGCTGAAGTGCCAGCGACGTGACTCCAATGGCCGTGGCCCGCAATGTCCTTCTGCGTACGGCGGAGAGTGCCCTAGAACGATACCCAGACATTGACAAGAAATCATGCGCCCTGCTTGGGCCTACTGCTCTCGTAAGTTCGCTAGTTCATATTTATCGAATGCGGGACTGAACGTTGCGTAGATTGTGCAGGGCCTGATGGGAGTGCTGGTCATCCTTTCTTTGGTGTATAAGAGGCAACGCGAGGCTGCGAAGCGTCCATGGCGAATATGGCACGTATTCCTGCCGTCACGGAACTATATCGCAATAGTGCTGACGAAGGTTCACAGGTTATTCGACGTCTCGAAACAAGTGGTGGGCCAAATGTTTGTGCATGGGGTCAATGTGCTAGTATCACACCTTATATCGCATCATTCGAGCGCGAATGCTTGCGTGTCGTATTTCCTGAACATACTGATTGATACGACGCTGGGTATGTTCTGGCGGGAGCTGTGCGGCGTCTGCTAATCCCATTACCCTAGGAATTGCCTTGATATATATCTTTCTACATGCCTTCACATATCTGCTCACCGAGAAGTTCCACCTCAAAGGATTCGAGTCGGGGAAGTACGGTCGCCCACCGTCGTTTATATATTGGCTGAAGCAAGCCGCGGCATATGTCCTCGCCCTCACGACCATGAAGTTCGTCGTGTTGACAATCTTCGCCGTATTCCCCGGGATATTCAAATTTGGAGAGTGGCTGTTAGGCTGGACTTGGACTGGAGAAGGGGACGCGTTGCAAGTTACCTTGTGCGCTGAGATCATTCCATCTCGCCGCTTATACTTATCATCCACACTTTAGCGTAATGGGTATCTTCCCGATCGCAATGAACATTCTCCAATTCTGGTTGATTGATTCGATTGTCAAGGCATCCTCCACGACGTCTTCCCTCACGCCAGAAACCGACGCTGATGGCGCCGACCGTGAGCCACTATTTCGTGGGTCGATGGATGATGAAGACGATGAGGGTCCTGGACGGGACATCGAGAATCCGCGTCAGCGAGTACGATCACCTTCACAGTCTCCCGCTCGTGCGCGTGACCGCCAAAAGTCTTCATCCTCCACTTCTTCGACACCTTTTGAAAACAAGTCATCTGGATCGAGCACGACTTCACAACCCATGGAACTACGCGACCTAGCCACTAGTTCGTCACACTCATCAAGTGATAGTATCTCCTCGCTATCCGGCCGTAGAGCAACCAAACGCCGTTCGCCGCCTGCTCCGCTTCACATTCCATTGACCAACCAACCAGCTATCAACTCGCCTCAAAGGTCGGCTCACGGTTCGTTGCCGAAACCCAGCATCACTACCTGGGCTGATTCTTGGCAGGATAGTGACGATTGGGCCACCCGGGTAGGCGAGGAAGATTGGACTGGGAAGCGACTCGAGCTGAAGAAACATTCTTTGCTCGGTGGATGGGAATTTACTGCACCTAGTATACAGGTTGGATCATAACGGGCGTTCGTAATTTACACATATTGGGATTCTTGTCATCGTTTGTACTATACCATGTCCTAATTCTCCGCTACTCTTTGCCAACTATGGCCGCCCCGTCGTACTGCAGAAAAATGCTGCATGCACGTGTGGAGAATGACAAACGCCAATCAGAGGCCACGCCTCATCACTTCTTTCCCTCTTCCTCCACATAGCCACGATTCGTCCTTTCATTAATCGCATCCTAGATTCCCTAGACTATAGAAGCCACTCTTCCATGTCAATAGAGGGGCCCAGCACCAGCGACAATTCAAAATTCTCATTAGAAAACATCCTTGGAGAAAACCATGAAACCATAGAACATCCTAGTGCGAACGGAAGTCCGTCGGGCGGCTGGGATGAAGAAGCTACCGAAAAGCCGGTCGCAGAGGGATACTGCGTTGAGTGCGAAGGTGCGCTAGCCACATTGTAGACTCTTTTGGACAGTCAAACCAACACCTTGGCTACTACTAGATCAGCCAGCACAAGTTCTCTGCGAGACCTGCCTGGACAAGTTCTGCGAGGTTTGCTTCGCTGCTCAGCATCGCAAAGGGTCTAGGAAGAGGCACGCTACCAAACCGTTGTCAAGTGGTCAGGAAAAGAAAGCCAAAACAGAGAACGGTGTTGTCGCTAAGTCTGAAGCGCCCAATGAGGACGCGGTGAGTGCTGGTATCATTTCAATCACTTGACGTTCTCATTATGCAATCAGATGGACGAAGATGATGGCGACGACGAAGAGGAGTGGTTAGGTATCTCTTCAGAGCCTCCTGCACCAAAACTGGAGATTCTCGGGGCTCAACCAGCGCTCGGGGCGGACGTAGGCGAATGGTTCGTTGAACGGTCAAAATACATCCCGCTCCGGTTGACACTGGGGGAACGAAAGTACCTTCGCCTCCTGGAAGCCGCTCTTAACGTTTCGGAGTACACAGACAAAATTGACACTCTTGGTTTCGGTCTATCGAAGGCCAAACGAATTGTGCATCAAATCAGGGAACTCTGCGCCATTATGTCTGGTCTCGTGCTAGCCGCGGACTACAAACAAGGACAAGAACTCTTCACCGATCGTGACTTCGAGGCGAATGCGGATTTCTATCAGCAGATCTTCGAGTTGGGACGTAGACACAAAATTATGAATCCCGACAAGATGCGGACTACATATGGAAAGCTAATCTATCTTCTTCAGGTCAGTTTCTATCACGACTCGCATCTCGTACCTCAGCAATGCCAATATGAAGAATTTAGGACAGTCAAACACCCGAAGTAAAGGATCTGCTTAGCTTCTCATGCGTGAAACCTATCAAAACCGTGCATATTGTCCTCGAGGAGCACGGCGCGACGGATCTTTTGCGCGACAAACTCGTGACGGTTGCGACCCAAGAAATATATTCCGAGGGTCGTTCACGGAGGGACATACAAAAAGACATCAAAGCTAAGGAGCGCGCTATAGAGACACTTTCTTCGAAATACGAACGCAAGGGTTTACCCCAAGAAACGATCCGGCAGTGTCTTTATAGCATCGGCGATAACCATGCATTCCTGAGGGTGAATCGGGATCCGTGCGAACGAATGATAGCGTACTTAAAGCAATACTTCCATCCCACCCAAGCCAAGGACCCGAAGACCAGCTTAGCTATCCGTAGTGGGAAAGGCGGAGCACGCCTGTCGCACGACCACAGTAAGCAATATGCTTATGTCTTGCAAAGCTTGACACTTTGGCGGGAAATCCTGCACGGTAAGGATACCCATCTTTCCGCTATTATTTACTGAAGCTCTCTCTCTTCAGACATGTTCCGGCTGTGGTTTCTCGCAGAACAGGATTTACTTTCGGAGAATGTTTCTTACCGTTTGCGCGACACTGGGCAAGGCTTGAACCGTGTCCAGGCCGCCCCAAAGACGTCCCATATGATGCACACAATCCTTCATAAGGCTCAACAACGAGTAGGCACTTGGATCGGCTCTAGTGTCATTCACATGGGCGACCACAACGTACCCAATGCCCTCCTCTTCATTGATAAATACACTCAGATCTACCGCATCCTCCTCCCCATTTGCAACACTCTATCGCTGATCC
This sequence comes from Sanguinoderma rugosum, assembly GCA_017499575.1. Lineage (NCBI taxonomy): Eukaryota > Fungi > Basidiomycota > Agaricomycetes > Polyporales > Polyporaceae > Sanguinoderma > Sanguinoderma rugosum. Next base: position 872,531 of record VTPW01000003.1, on the reverse strand, counting down.
CATCGCTAGCGCAGAAACCTGCGATCAGATCGTATATCGACGACGAGTTCGGCTCAACGGAGAACCTCGTTTGTGAAATATTGGGTGATTTCTTCCGTCACGGATTTGATGGCTCTGGGGCCGATAATTTCTTCGATGCTGGCAGCTGCATTGATGGAAGACTGACGAGTGCGTGGAACTGGTGTGGGTCTCTGGAGAAGAAGAGATATTTCCACATCTTCCTCCTTACAGGTGAGTTGCCGTACTTGGCTGATACTCACCAGGGACTAACTATGATCAGGATTCCTTGGGTTTGATGGCGAGTGGTAAGCCATGGTTAGCAGCATGGCAACCTAGCGCCATGATAGGCGTATGATACATGCTTTGCAAATGTGTCTTATCTGTATGCCGATCTACCTGAAAGCTTCGTATTTTGATGATTGACGCGGGGAGATATGTTTCTTACTGTGAGTACTACTAGGCATGCATCGGGCTTCGTGTGTACGCACTTGCCTGATGACTCGTATCAGTTACTTGATAAGCTGCTACTATCATCCTGCCTTACGCGTCATTGCCATGACCGGAGGTGGCTTCATATCGACAGGTTGTCGATGCATTTCCCTATGGGTTTGACTTGGGAAAAATGATCCTCCATTCCATATTCAATTGTCACTTGATGGATTGTTCCCAGAAGCTGGCCACTGACCCATCATTACATTTCATCATACTTATGTTGCTACATAACGTGCGGACAGGCTGTAGGGATTGGCCCCTTCAAATGCCCTTGGTCTCTTCCCCGCTGATAGTCGCCTAAGATGCTTTGCTGGTGGAGGTCAGTTTCAGTTTTTGTGTCTACGAATACGACTACTGACGGACCCATCGAGTAGCATCTTAGCGACGCTCTGCCTTAATCTTCTTGTCTCGGCTCTGAATTTTCACGGTGTGGGCGATGTAGCCGTCGGTGACAATGTTTCCATCGGATTCGAGATGGGGAAGGATGACAACTTCGATCCTTTCGACTTAATTCTTCGGAGCACAGAATCGGACCGTGCTCAAACCATGCTTCAACATATAGCCAACGTTTCTTCCACGTTCACTGTGTTAATCTCTATACCGCAAGTGCCTGACGGGTAATTGCTCGCATCACATTCGTAAGGTCAACTTAGAAAGCTAATGGGCAGCCAGTTTCTATATCTATTTCGCAGCGGAGCCAGAGTAGGCAAGTTTCTTTGCTCGTACATGCGTCGTCTAACATGTCATGAAACACGCAGCTCCGACGATTTGTTCTCTCGAAGCGACAGGTTCCTCATTACCACCAATGCCACGAATAAGAAGTGCGTATGTATTACTTAACTGCGTGAGTCAAGTTAATGTGTTCCATCTGTCAGTTCCACCCCGCCACAACTAAGCGTACCTCCCTTTACCTCGACTATACCCAGTCCAACCTCATCGACCTCGGTCTCGGTTGTCACCCCTCCTCGTACATCGAGCAGCTCTTCCCCACCTCCAAGCGCCCCACGGATGGACATCCAGAAAGAGATAGAAACCATCAAAGCCGAGAATACCCGCCTTTTCATCATCATCAGTGCCATCTCCGCCCTCCTGGGCCTCGGGCTCGTAGCCGGCTTGATCATCTACCTACGGCACCGCGAGCGCAGATGGCTGCAGATGGTATCGCCTATTCAGTTTGAGCCACCACGCGAATCGGTGGTGCGGCTGGGGGTACCGCGTATCCCAGAGCCCAAATTCTCTTCAGCGCTCAGCGATAGCTTGGACCAGGTGCAGTCAGGGCATTCCGATACCTTCCCCCGGAGTGACCATGTTCGAATGGCCAGCTCTCAAGTAACTATTGGCAGGGGAACACGGTTGGAAGACCCTCCGCCTGTTTATGTATAGACTTTCTAGCTACTTAATCTTGTCTGCACCACATAGAGTGCAGCCTTACAGACATTTACGGGACAATGGCGTATACCTCACGCGGGGCGTTGTATGTTTGGATGTATATAATACGTAGTCGAGGACCATATTCTAGCAACCTTCGTAGTAATTCTGACGTTGTCCTTGTACACCCCGTCGGGATCACCAAAGGGACTCTGGCACCCCTTTTGCTCATCCCAAGTAGTTGAAGAGTCACATTCGTTTGTCTGTTTTCGCAACTTCTCAGTATCAATATACTACGACTATATACGAGCGATCTAATGGACTAGCAGTTCCTTGGAATCACACGCACGGTTGGATTATGTGGCACTAACATGTCACCGCTTTCGAATTGGCAGCAGCGATGCTTAGTGGAACAGTGCATATTTCCTGCCATGCCATTCATTGTTTACATCCACCGAGTTTGAGTTCCTATTCGGACAATTATCACAAAACATTCGCCTTTACGCGTCCTTTCGTGGTGGACCAGAGCACCGCGTCGATTCGACTCAAATGGCGCACCTGGAACACTGACGAATTTCTCAAGAAAAACTGCCAGCGTTCAGAGAATGGGACTAGCCTGATGTGCCTAATGCTTCTCCCTTGCGACGAGCGTTTGAGAGACTTGTGAAACGTGGTCGACGCCGAGTCTGATGTGGGCTATAAATGTTCGTTCGTTACCACCACTAGCGGTTACCTCTCCCGGCCGTCAACCTTGCCCTTCCGCGATGAGGATACCCATATTTACTGCTGCCAGTCTGGCACTGGCCGTCTTGCCATGTCTGGCGGTACCATCATATTACGCTTCCAGGGATAATGGCTGCGAACACCAGGTGAAGGAGAGCATTGCGCCCCCTCACGGTTGGACGAAGTACGCCGCCGCGCCACCCTACCACACGATCACTCTTCGAATCGCTCTTTCACAACCCCATTTCTCGACTTTGGAACAACACCTGGCTGAAATCAGTGACCCAGACCACCCGCGGTATGGCGCGCACCTTTCGGCGGAGGAGGTTGACGAGCTAGCGGCACCGCACTCTGATAGCATCAGGTTGGTGGACGAATGGCTCGCTGGTCACGGTTTAAAGGATTCGGACATCGCTCGCTCGTCGTCGAAGGACTCGCTGAGCTTCACAGTGCCTGTAAAGCTGGCAGAACAGATGTTAGACACGGTGAATATTGCATTAAGCGCCCGGGAATAACTCATTAACGTAAAGTGCTACCAGGAATACAACGTCTGGCGGCACGACGACGACGAGTACATCCTTCGCACAACACGCTACAGTCTACCGGCAAAACTCCATGCACACATTGAGCTTGTGCAGCCGACCACTATTTTTGCCCGCTGGAAAGGACTCAAATCACACCTCTTTTACGAGGACGTCGAAGTCCAAACGAAGACTCTTGCCTCGCCACTCATGAACGTAAACAACTTCAACGTTGTGGGCGGTGGTATTCTTCCTGCCGGTCGCGTTGACCCGAACTGCAACTACACGATCACGCTCAATTGCTTGCGGCAGATGTACAACATCGAATACACACCCCAGGCCATTGACAAGCAACGAATTGGCATCACAGGGTATCTCGAGCAGTTCGCAAATATTGAGGACCTCCAGTCGTTCTACAAGATGCAGCGTCCTGATGCCTTGGGTTCCGACTTTGAATATTTTTCCGTGGCTGGTAGGTTCCTTGGTGTATTGGCAATGCTTGAACTTATGTATCTACATCTTCAAGGCGGGATCAACAACCAGAGCATAGAAGCTGCCGGTACTGAAGCCAATCTCGATGTACAATATGCTTTTGGACTCGCCCATCCAATACCTGGCGTCTACTGGTCAACCGCTGGTCGGCCTCCCTTCCAAGCTGATATCGCAACTGTGAGGAATACCAACGAGCCCTACCAAGAGGTACGTATATACTTCCGTTTCTTCTTCTAAGTCTAGTAAATAACCATGAGTCACTGCTATAGTGGCTTGACTACATGTCATTGTTCCCCGACCCGCCCGCCGTCATATCAACTAGCTATGGTGATGCAGAACAGACCGTGCCTCGATCGTATGCGGTAAACGTGTGCAGAGGCTTCGCCAAGCTGAGTCAGTCATACTCATTTCTGTCTCCATTCAAACATGTCTCTAAATATATGTTTGTGACACAGCGGCTCGAGGTGTTTCGCTGATATTCGCTTCGGGTGATGGTGGCGTTGGAGACGGAAACCCTGATCCTGAAACCCAGAAATGCATCAGCAACGATGGTCGAAATGCCACTAGGTTCTCACCGCTGTTTCCCGCGACGTGTCCATAGTGCGTGCTACCTGCGCGTATATTTAGTGAAAACAGCTAAGCTGAACATCCTCCCAAATAGTGTCACAGCAGTTGGAGGCACGAACAGCTATCCTGAAGTTGCCGTGTACTTCTCTGGAGGCGGTTTCAGCAACTACGTGAGTTTGTCTCCGAATGTTTGGATCTTCGATTGTTGACGCTGCCGTCCAGTTCCATCGCCCAGCCTATCAGTCGCAGGCAGTGGATCAGTTCCTCGGAAAACTAGGCAACACATACCAAGGCCTTTATAACCGGTATGCCCACCCTTTCTTTACATTCGCGTAGCACACGCGTTCAATGATATTTTACCAATAGGATTGGTCGAGCTATTCCAGATGTCGCCGCTCAAGGCCGCCATTATGCAATCCACTCCAGGGGCAAATGGGCGTCGATTGGAGGGACATCTGCTGCCGCACCCGTCTTCGCTGCCGTGATTTCGCTGATCAATGATGCTCGCCTCGCCCAAGGGAAGTCTGTCCTCGGTTTCTTGAACCCAGCGCTGTACAAAAGCGCGATCCCCGGACTCAATGATATCACGGAGGGAAATAACCCTGGGTGTGGGACGAATGGCTTCTCCGTACGTGTCGCGCTGTGTTGTCCACGATTGTCGATCACTGATTGAAATGATGATTGTTTGTTTAACGTATGACAGGCGACGGATGGGTGGGATCCCGGTGAGCACTTTACATGATGTGATCCTGATAGATCGTCGATACTAACGATAATGGTGTCTCTAGTCACTGGCCTTGGCACGCCTGATTTCTTGAAACTCAAGGACATTTACACGAACATGCCGTAGATTCTCAGCACATATACCCCCTAGTTCTTACGTCGATATATCCTATCTGATACTTCGCTTTGTCGAGAGTAGATGTTAATCAGGAACACAGTAGCATACTACATAGCAATGTCATTTCTTACACTCACACCTTGGTCCTGGGGCTCCAGACAAATCCTCGCGTCTTGTGGGTTTATTCATAGTTTGCTATGTCAAAGTGAAGATGACAGATTCTCTTGAGATAACTAATGACTTAGTTACATTGCTACTGATGAGGAAGCTGATATTCGCACGGGCTATATATATTTCTCACAGTCACTCCATCAAAGTCATGTGCTCCCTGCTAAGTCAGTAACCACAATCATCTTTGATTAAGGGTCCAAAAATTTACAGGTTCTCTTGATCAAATGTCTCTCACAGACTCAATATCCGTATTTTCCGAGGGGACATTCGAGGAGCAGGTGAGGGAATCCATGTTACGCGCCCTTCAAATTATAAATGTCTCGAAGATCCAAGAATTGGTAAACTACATCGTTCGGGGACGATCAGAAGAAGAACGCGGTGAGGCCATCCGTCCTTTCCAAGTCGCCTTGAAGACACAGGATGGCGCCGAGTTGGATCTCGTACGGCGCCAGAAGGTGCTTTCGATGGTCCTGGCCGATTTGAAAGGCCTGGGCGACGGTACAGACAAAGGTGCGTCTTGAATGCCGTATGCAATAACCGTGTTGAACTGATAATTGTTTAGAAATCGAGGGATTCTTCAACTTGATATATTCCCATCTCTTCTCTCTGTATGCTAGCGATTCGCCTGAGGCTACGCAGCACGTGTCTACATTGATAGAAACGATAGTTGGTGCTTCAACCGATGCATCTTCCATCAAATACCGAATGTATGTGGTGGTTTTGTTGCTGCGCGGATGCTGACCTGGTCTTAGCATCACAAACCTCTTCAATATCGTCGATCGTCGATCCCCCCTCCGTCTAACCGCTTACAACGCCCTCTTGGATCTGGCCATTCAGCGGGACGAGCTGAGCATCGTCCAACCAAACAAAGAAAACATCGACAGATGGCTTTCGGAGTGGGATGTTTCGTCGGAGCAGAAGAGCCAACTGCTGAAGAAGATCTCGGACGCGTACCAGCAAGCAGGTGATCCGTATGTTCTGCGCGTTCTACCCCTTGTTGCTCTTATTGACCGCGATGTCTAGGACAACATCGTATGAATACCTTCTATCATACGTTCGCTCGATCCCCCCTTCATCCCCCGAATCTCAGCCCGCTGCTGTTGAAGCGATCGCGACCGCTCTACGCCTTCCATCTACTTTCGACTTTGATTCCCTATCCAAACTCGAGGGAGTAGTCGCCGCGAAAGACCACGAAATATACAGCCTTCTCCAAATATTCCTCGGTGGCGGCTTGTCAGATTATTTATCCTGGGAGGCCAGCCACGCAGACGTTTTCGAGAAATACAGTCGGTGTTTATTCTGATCCCCTGAAATACACTCTAACTCACAGATAATCAGACCTCGACAAAAGCCAACTCACACGCAAAATCCGCCTCCTCTCCCTCGCGTCCATGGCGTTCCAGCACGTCGGCCGCGATCTTCCTTATGCTAAAATTTCAGAGACGATCCAAGTAGAACCGACAGAAGTAGAAAAATGGGCAATCGACGGTTGGTTTATTTACCTCACTATCTATGTTCCTCATAGAACATTGCTAATTATATTTTGCCTTCTAGTCATCCGCGTCGGATTGATCTCCGGAAAGCTCTCCCAAACTACGCAAACGATGCACATCATCCGCTCAACTCCTCGGACATTCGAAAATGAGCAATGGCAGCTATTGGAGAAACGGTTGGTTGCATGGAAATCTGGCCTGGCGTCAGTGTTGGAGGTCATCTCGAATGCAAGGGGCGGGGCACCAATTCAAGCCACCGCTTGAGCATTCCAATACCTTCTTGGAATCCAGCCTCGTGTACTTATCGTTTGTACCAATGACGCATCGTTCGTAAGTCCTTCGGAACGTACGCGGACGAAGTCACAGCAGCTTCCTCTCCTATCTCATAACAACAGTACCTCATGATCAGACATCTATTTTCTCGCGATCAGTTGAGCCAAAGGTCCCGATTACCATTCCTTACAGGTACCTCGTATTACTGCTACTACAACCATTACGGGTGGAAGCACCATGCAGCATCAACCTTCAACGCTTTGACTACTCATACGCGATCATGAGGCCTTGCAGGGCTCTACGACAACCTCTACACATAATTCGACCCAGGGTCGGTCCGAACCGTCGAATATTCTTGATTTCTGAGTCATCGCTTATAACCCCCAATGATACGATGAACTTCGAATTCTTTCGCCCAGAATTCGACGCAGTCCCCCAGCACCATGACCTACTACGAGAGCGACGAAGAGACCCCCTTGTTGATCAAACAAGACCCCCCGCCACGGCCCATCGAAACCCCTCTGCAATGGGGTCAGCTACTTATTCTTCTCGTTACGCTGATCTGCGAACCGTTGGCTAGTCAATCGATCTATCCGTTCATCACCCAGGTACTTTCTATATCGCGTTCCTCGCAGTTAAATGGCGTTTCTGACAGTTTTCTAGCTTATCAGCGAGTTGGATATCACTGGGGGCGATGAAAAGAAGGTTGGATACTACGCAGGGATCATTGTGGGTTGCGATCTGTACTTTGCATGGGATTATGGGCTCACAACTTGCTACTGCGACAGGAATCGCTGTTCTTCGCCACACAGGCCTGTACAGTACTCCAATGGAGCCGCTTATCCGATCGCATTGGTCGCAAGCCAGTACTTCTGACGGGTTTGTTCGGCCTTTGTCTGTCTGTCGTCTGTTTCGGACTGTCTCGGTCGTTCTGGTCGCTTGTCATCAGGTACACATACCTCTTGGAGATCTCACAGCTGGTTGACTGATTTTTGCAGCCGCTGTATCTGCGGCATGCTGAACGGAAATATCGGTATGTCCGTATGGCTCTCTGGGAACCCCTCTTCTGATCGGGTTGCGTACGGACAGGGGTCATGAAAAGCGCCATCGGAGAACTCACCGACTCCACCAATCGCGCTCGCGGCTTCTCCTTGATTCCCATTGTCTGGTCCGCGGGATCAACGATCGCGTATGTTGTCAACTTCATTATTCACGTACAACTCATTCAGTTAGTTGTCTTGTAGCCCAATTATTGGGGGAAGCCTAGCAAAACCGTATGAACGTTTTCCAGAGACGTTCCAATCACCATTCTGGCGAGAATTTCCTTATTTCCTACCATGCGCCGTGGCCGCTGGTATCATGCTAGTTTGCTTCTTCTTTTGCTTAGTCTTCCTAAAAGAGGCGAGCTTTGCGTTTACTGGCAGTGAGGGGCGGATATTGACCAATTGCAGACTCTCGGCCACTATCCATCTCCCGTCGATGGGCAGGAAAGCCTCGACAAAGATGCCCCTGTGCCTATGAAGGCACTTCTCCATTCTCGGGTTCTTCTGCCCGTATTCAATTACGTGGTTCTAGCATTTCTAGAAATTGGTCTCCTTGCCCTCCAGCCTCTCTTCTATTCTATGCCGTTCGAGCTGGGAGGCCTTGCTCTCCGTCCGCAAACAATTGGTTACATCCTTGGAGCTTTTGGAGCTACGAACGGGATATTCCAGTTCTTCTTCTTCCCTCCCATTGTGGGGAGATTTACGCCCAAACCCGTATTCATCGCAGGAATTGTTCTCTTCATCCCGATATTCTGCTTATTTCCTGTGATGAATACCCTCGCAAGGAGTGGCGCGCCCGCTATTTATGTCTGGATCGTCCTGGTCATACAATTAGGGATGTGTGTGGTCATGGATATGTCTTATTGTAAGAGGAACATTGCCTCCGCTCTCCAAACCAGACCTCCTGACCCCTTGTGCTTTCAGCTTGCATCTTCATGTTTATTACTGCCGCGGCGCCAAATAGACGATCGCTTGGCGCCACCAACGGATTATCGCAGACAACCGTCTCGGTGGCACGCGCAATTGGTCCCGCCATGACCACCTCCCTCTATTCGTTCTCTGTCCAATACCACTTTCTCGGAGGGAAGTTGGTGTACGTCGTTTTGATGGTCCTTACGTTGTTCGCGTTAGCTCTGGCCAAGAAGCTGCCGGAAGACGGATGGAAGGATAGGTGCGAGACGCTTGAGCCACTTTCGGATTGACTTGATATCTAGATTTCGTACTACTAAGCTTGTGGTTGGCCGCTCTTCCCCCATTGACATGGACGCATGACTGTTCTACTTATAGTGTGCGAACTACGAAGGCTTTCATATGAGGAACACGTACGAGAAGCGACGATGGCGTGACCGCGTTTCCCCACCCATACATACCCCGCACGTTCTTTCACCATCGTGCTCGATGCCGGCGTCCCCCACGTTGGTCCTTTGAATGCAGTGTGAGGTTGCCAAGCTGTACGGTCCTAATGGTCTGGCAAAGACCCGATTGGTCTCAGACGGAACTTTCCTGCGTTATGCATGGCTGCTGTCTCATGAAATCAGACTTGAGCTCTCATACAACAAGCTAGACAGCACTTGTGGTACCCTATTTCCCCTACGGGACTGCTGCGTAACGTAACAGGAAATAAATGAGATCCGGTTCCTACCAGGTGAGCTATTCATTGACTTCAGAAGATGGAGTGAGGCCCCACTAACACATCACGTGTAGCTGTATACTTATATTGCGCGATTGCGCGAAAGCCACCCGAAGTTAAACATTGATCATCTAACAGCCGGACCCCACAACACTGTGAGTGTCCATTCAGCACACTTAACATGGTACCCACTGCCCCTCAGCGAAACCTTCAAACCCGGCCAGGAACCTACTTTGAACCACACACTAAATGACGCCCGAAGCGGTGACGAAGTCTTCTACCAGCCTTTCCCAGTTTCCTGTGGAGCTCATTGCGGAGATATTTGTCCTTGCTCAAGGTTCTGGCCACTGTTTCCCATTAAGGACGCCACGTCGATCCAATGACTGGAAACAGAGGACGTGGTTGAATGTAGCAGGCGTCTCTCGTCAATGGAGAGAGATCGCCCTCGATACCCCACAACTATGGGATACACTCGATCTCACGTCCGTCGCTTCTGCAACAGCGATGTTGGAAAGGTCCAAAGGCGCGCCATTGTGCGTTCGTTGTTGTCATCCTTTCGAGTATCCATTGCATGAGTCGATCGGAAAGGCGATCATCCACCAGTTCCCAAGGATTCAGGAGTTCAATATTTCGGGTGCTACGCAGGACATGACTCAACTCTTCCAAAATTACAGTTCCACGGAGTATACATCTTTTCCGGTTCTTCAGACTCTTCGCATGTCGAGCAAACTCGATTGCAGCGGCCTCCTCTCGCTACCTCACCCACTTGTCTCCAGTCATATACCAGCGCTACGCCTAATTGAACTCCATAACCTCAAGCTCGACTCACCACTACCTCCTCTTCCGCGATTGGTACGCCTTCACCTGTCTTCACAAAGCGACAGCAATGCAGTTTCGTGGGAGGTACTCCTGCGTTCTCTGTATAATACTCCGAATCTTGAGGATCTAGCATTATCTTACGTCGCATCGGGCTCACCAGACCCGGCCACCGCTATGAGCGTCGAGCTCAGCTCCCTTCGCATTTTAAGCATCAAGGCCAAGGACCTCGCATCTTCTGCCATCCTCGACCACCTCAAATGCCCCTCTTCTGCGAAAGTAACGTTCGGCGTCTCGGCGTGTGTCATTACTACCATTCCGAGTCTATCTGGTTTGCGGCATCTGTTCTTCCAGCTTTGTCAAGACGACGCGCCGGCTATACGCGAAGTTCGGGTTCATTCCGGGGGAGCCCCACCACGCTATCTTTCCATCGCTGCATATTCTGCGAACGCGGCCCCGGTTCGCGACATCATGTTTGATTGCTATGAGCCAACGACCCACCTCGCTGAAATATGCGAGCAGCTGTGCAGCACTTTGCCCCGCCAGCACTTGGAAACTCTGCGCCTCGACGGGCTGGAAGGATTGCCCCAGCCAACATGGTCGCGACTTCTGCAGAACATGGACACCATCACGAGAGTAGAGGCCTCAAACATCGCTTCCCCTTTCATCCGCGCGTTGTCCAAGCCTAAAAACGCTGTCGCAACAACACCTCTTCCGAAACTGAAGACGCTCGTGCTGAGGTATTGCGAGTTCGAGGACCCATGCTTTAATCCAGGGTGCGGGGAGATGATTCCGACTTTGATGGACGTGCTACAGGAGCGCAAGGAATTTGGGATGGTGATTCAGGATTTGAAACTTCAGCGATGCCAGATTGGGGCCAAGAAAGTGGCGGATCTTGGGGTCCATACAAAGGTTCATTGGGATCACGCCTAGCTTCTGCTTGTATTCATACACTCTATGTACCACCATCGTTATTATAATTCATCGATTGAGCTGTCGCACTCCTGTCAGTTGCGATCACCTGACACGCCAGATAAACTTCCTTTCTACTGTATTTTGGCGTTTCTCCCACACCTACTACCACTGCACTGATGAGATTCAGTGCTCTCCTACTACTTCTCACTATACACCATGTAGGTGCTCAGCCCCCATACATCCCCGCATCCCCTACAAACACCACACTGTCCATCATGTCGTACGACCTAATGCCCAAATTGCTACTGCAATTCTACCCTGAAAGGTTAGTTGCGTCTGTTTCCGCAATTTGGAAGGCTGGCTCAATAAAGAAGTAAGGATCTACGCCGATACGATCAATAGGGAGCTCGGGGCACAGGACATAAGCCAGGTGCGCCGCTTCTGCTCCTCCAAGGCATTCATTAAAGGTGCCTTACAGGGTGCTTTGGTGCATTTTTCAGCAGACATCGACTCGGACGTCCCGCCCAGTACGTCCCGTGCGCGCGTGCAGGAAGTCGAACTGACTCTGATCAGCCACCGCTCCCTGGATCGCCCTTATACCTTGCGATAGAAACGCTACCGGTCATTCTCAAGAGCTTGACATCTTCAGTCTTGCGCGTGACAAGGGAGCACGGGCAGCAGTATGTGGACATCTCTGCCCATTGGTTCACAGTGCTCAACCATCCTAGCTTCTGTATTCTACCACTTCCGAAACGTGTCATCTGAACCCAGTATATGCCCATTCTGTTTCTAATGGGGAGTTTGACATATTCAGCACACGGTCTTTGAGTTCCACTAGGCACGTCACTCGCTCCCACCCGTTCCATCGCATTCTCAGTCTTGTTTGATTAGGATACTAGAAAGCCAATTCCAGGCCCCAATGGGGGACCCGGCGTATGCAGCCTACGACGCGCAGCGACTCAGCGACTCGGTTGGGACTATCACCTCGGGGATTGAATCGCAGAAACCTATTGCGGCTGGGTTCGGGCTTGCTACGCTTTTCACCAATGCTACAACTTCTTCAGGAACAAGTGGAACTGCTACCACTGCCTCTGCCCCCACGAATCCCCCTAGCTCTGTCACTACAAATACGAACTCGGCAGCCAGAAGTCCGGTCATCTCCATGCTACCCGTGCTCTATACATGTTTGTGGGCTCTCTTTACACTCAGAATATAGGATGTGGCATATACCCAGTAGATCACCACTACCAAACATGCCGGCTTTGATCCATACCCCACAGCGACTACCATAATCCCCTTTGTGTGTGCTGAAGCTCCCATCCCGTGACGTGATCTTTGAACCGCACTCACAGAATCGAAAATTTCTCGCATTATCTGACTGACCAACAGTTGACTTTGCATGCGGGGAAGGCAGCAAAAGGGTATGCAGTATCTGTGGGACATCTTACAGACACTTTACGTTGAGATCTTTGTCAGTGCCATGCAAGAGTCAGGAGTCTCCTGACAGCCCCTGGATCCTGCGCGTGGGAGAAAGTGACTCAGCACAGGATCAAGGAGATGGACTCATTGTTTTGCGACAGCTTCAACTCTTGGACCGCAACCACGACGTTGTTTTCCACCACCCGGTTCACCCTCGTTGTGACATTGAATTAGAGCGCAGATTTCCATACGGAAGCGGTATGTGAACAGACTACCTTTAGCTCTATAGTCTGGAATGCTGCTTATCGTCTAAACCTCAGCTACCACACCATTCCCTTTCGAGAACCCTGCTACCGAACATTGAGTGAAGGCCCCTTTAGTGATGGCTTTCGCACAACCCTTTCCTCTTGCTGCTGCTCAAGCCGCCAAAGCCGCAGCTGCACCGACTTTTGGGCCAGACTTGGCTGTGCGCCTAATCTGTCCAGAATGCAGAGATCCAAACCCAAATATCGTGGAGGAGTTCGGTAGCGGCGACCTCGTTTGTGGAAACTGTGGGCTGGTTTTGGGAGACCGTATCGTTGATACTAGAAGCGAATGGCGTGTAAGTTCCTTTTCTTTTTGCCACCCGTCTTGTGAGATGTGTTCGAGATTGCTACATCTTCACTTTAACTCAGACCTTCGCCAACGACGAAGGAGACGACCCTTCTCGTGTTGGTGCTGCTTCCGACCCTCTACTGGAGGGGATAGAACAGCTGGATACTGTCATCAGTTTCAGAGATGGTGGCTCTGGTATTGCGCGCGAACTCCAGCGTGCGGCATCCCGTTCGCAAAACTCACGATCGGAACGCAATCTCTTAACTGCATTCCGAGACATTTCAAGCTGGTGCGATCAATTCTCCCTGCCGAAAACAATCAGCGACATAGCCAAGCAGCTGTACAAGCGCTCTGACGAAGAGAAGCTCCTTCGCGGCAAGCCTCTCGACGCAGTCATCGCTGCCTGCATCTTTATCGCCTGCAGACAGGCCCACGTCCCTCGAACATTCCGTGAAATTTGCAACTTGACGCATGTGTCGAAGAAGACGCTGGGTCAATGTTACAAAGCGCTGGAACAGGCGTTCAACTTGTCTCCTGGTGCCACAGCTTCTAGTAACGCATCGTCACCCTCGACGGGTCCCGAGAACCTCCTTTCTCGCTACTGCAATCACCTTGACCTTCCTCCGAATGTACAGTCGATATGCTCTGACATCATTATCGCCGCTCGGAAGCATGGTATCGCAGATGGAAGGAGTCCCGTCTCGATTGCTGGCGGAGCTATCTACTTCACTTGCCATTTACTTGGCAAGCCGAAGGCGCTCAAGGATATCAGCGCGGTGGCCGGTGTTAGCGAAGGGACGATCAAATTGGTGTATCGTCTCTACCACGATGCGAGTAGCAAGTTGGTAAAGAAGAAATGGATAGAAGAGGGCAGGGCTAAACCTGACCGCCTCCCTGTTGAGACGATTCGTTAATCTTTGGGACTGCTCGTATTGACATAGGCGTTTTCTTTGGGACTTGCCTCTGTACAATTATGTATACATGCTTCACTAGTCATTGTCATGTATATACTCACGACTAATAAGAAGTCATTTGTTGCATCACATATTACATAGACCGATGACGAGAAAGACAAGGAACTATCTACTTTTTCTTGAACCCTTCGCGTTTCTGCTTTTTGAACGCGAGTCTTTTGCGAGCGCGAGGGCACCCCGGCCTTTGCTGGCGAAGCGAACGGCTTTACGGACGTTGAGGACGTTGTCCTGCGCATCTGGTTCTCGTCGAGTCTTTTTAGCGTCGCTTTCCATTTTGTTCAGAAGTGCAAGAGAAGCATTTCGCTCAGCATCTGCGGGCGCTTCCGCCGGGTCAAACTGGAATATGTTGTTCAGAAACACGACTAGAGAAGGGATGAGACGTGTGCATACCTTCCGTTTGACGCCTTTCAATTTCTTCTCGCCTTCCAGCCGTTTATCAAACCGCCCCATGCTAGCAGTGCTGATCCGCGTGGTGGCCACCGTCCTCTCGATCTGCTTTTTGCGCTCTTCCAGCGTATTTGACGAGGTACCCTGCGCCCTTTTGACGTTTTGCAGTTGCTGTTTCTCGTTCTTTGCAACTCTTTCCTTCCGTGCATCACGAGCCACTTTGACAGGATCGAAGTTGACGTCTACAAGGAACGCGCGATTAAGAATGACTGAGAAGGGGTTCGAAGGGAGTGGTATATGACATACCAGCATTAAGAGGAACCTCCGTAATCCACTGCTCCTCCTTCTCCTTATTCTTTCCGTCTTTGCCCCATCTGTTGACCCACTCCTGTTTCTCCTCGTCCCATATCTTTTTATCGCGAACCTTCTTCTGAATCCCCTTCGCAGCAGCAAATCGTTCCCACTTAGTGGGTGGTTTGGGTTTAGGTAGAGGTTTCGACCGTGGTATTTGGGTTGTCGGAGGGGGGAGTTGGGCTACTGGGCCGTCAGGGGAAGGTGTTGTGGGTAATGAGAAAAGTTTGGAAATGAGAGCTTGGGTGCCATCGCGAGCAAGCTTCTGAAGATGCGACTCGAGGTCG
Organism: Sanguinoderma rugosum; assembly: GCA_017499575.1. Taxonomy (NCBI): domain Eukaryota; kingdom Fungi; phylum Basidiomycota; class Agaricomycetes; order Polyporales; family Polyporaceae; genus Sanguinoderma; species Sanguinoderma rugosum. Next base: position 857,174 of record VTPW01000003.1, on the reverse strand, counting down.
GCACTGTAAATATTCACGGAAATCAGATCATTTCAAAACAAGCCACAAGGCACGCACTCGTAGGATTCCTCGTCAATGGGGTTCAGGTCGGTCACTATCAGGAAACCAACATCGACTTCTGGAGGTGTATCCTTTTCGACAGTCACTGACTGGCTAGATTATCTGCATTAGGGCAATGAACCAGGCCAGCAGCATCTCGAAGGCGTGCACTCACAATTTCGCAGCATGCGAGGCAATGAGGCCTGATACATCCATGATGGAACCTGGAGAGAATTGGTTTCTACTCTTCAAAAATTGAAGATCATTCAATGTATTCCCACGCAGGGTTATCTAGATTACATCACGTGCGCTACTACTCCTAATCGTGTTGACAATGAGGGGCCGACTAAGAGCCAGGAGCTTCCCCAATCTTCAGTCGACACTTGGTCAACACACAGCTCGCCGTGCAGCATTACTCGTGTAAATAGAATCCCTGGGCGATTGATACCCACAATCGCAAGATACTTGCGGATGGTGAGCAGGGTACACGGTCGACATGCCATCCTATGAATGAGGAGCAATCATAGGAGCCAAGCCAAAGTAAAAGACGCCCATTTCAGCATCTCATATATTCGGGTACAGGAGCTGGGACGACGGGTAATGCTAGCATGTCAACCATCTATTATTCCAAAGAGCAAGCCATCCTCTTCCTGCTGGATGTAATCGGCGCTCAGCTGGAGCGACTCGGGCGCCAATGGACACATTTGACGACAGCGGGTATCCAACCAACAAGGGTCTCCAACTGCTCATTGGTGCATCGCTCATCCTAGCTCGACTACCATGGCATATGGTACAGGCCCATATCGTCGTAAGCTGATGCAACTAATTTAGGGTCCTCAACACGTCGGGCCTTCTTTACTGAAGCTATGCGGTAGGTGACGCGTTAGGTCGGCTTGGAGCCGTATGAAACACCATGCGGCAGACCATGCCATCATTTCCACGCACTGAACCGGTACGAGGAATCCACACATTGCCGTTTGGGAAAGGAAAGCCATAATTGAATAGTAGCACCCTGATTTAAGTCTCGATTTAGAGTCCGAGGTTGAAGGCAGTCTCTCCATACTACGATGAGTCTTTGCGCTGACTGTGTCAAAGGTATGTCGTGCCATTGAATGTCTAGCGATCCAGACGTCCTCAGTACTAACATAATCTCCAGGCGTTAGGCACGAAGGCACCCCCGAAGGTTAGGGCACTACAAATGCACGCGTTAATGATGATACACGATCAGAATCATCCAGGTCAACTGGAGAATATTGGGGGGATTGAGTGTTACACTGCTACCCCAGCGGGCGACTTCCCCAAGGACAAAGTGCTTTTATTCCTTCCCGATGCCTTCGGTATCAGCCTTATCAACTCCAAAGTGAGATAACTACTCAAAGTCGAGACCTGATATTAGGTGTAATATCCTTGTTTATGGTAGCTTTTAGTGGACGACTTTGCTCGCAATGGATTCAAGGTTCGTTCCATTATCTCTGTCCCCGTATGATTATAATATCACGACGGACAACAGACAGTAGCACCAGATATATTCAACGGGGATCCCTTTCCAGAAGACTATCTAGATAGCAAGGTAACCTCCTTGTTGCGTTACCACCCCGTTTTTTCATCAATGTCTGACACCGCCGGTTTGTTAGCGTCAGTTCTCCTTCGCAGACTGGTTCAAAACACATGGGCCGGAGCACACACGCCCGACTATTGACAAGGTCGTAAGGGCGCTGAAGGAACAAGGAGTAAAGCATTTTGCCGCTACTGGGTATTGCTTTGGAGGTATTTTGGCCGCTCTGAACCAGCTTTACGACATCTATATCAAATTATAGGACGATACTGCTTCGATCTGGCCTTTGATAACGTTGTAGATGCGGTAGTTGTCTCGCATCCTTCTCTTTTAAAGATTCCCGAAGACCTGGAGGTATATACACCTACACTTCCTTTCCCCTTCGAGCCAGGTTAACTTAGCTGTTCTTCTAGAAATATGCGAAGAACTCCAAGGCACCGCTCCTCATCAACAGTTGTACAATTGACTCTCAGTTTCCTCTTGAAGCGCAAGCTCAGGCAGACCAGATACTTGGAGGGGGTCAGTTCGCTCCTGGGTACAAAAGAGAGTACTGGGACGGTTGCACCCACGGCTTCGCCGTGAGGGGAGATCTCAGCGATCTTAAAGTCAAACAGGGGAAAGAAGGGTCCTTCAAGGCCGCTGTTCTATGGTTCAAACAATACCTTTAAAGGTGGCGCATCACTTCAACCTCGCGGTTCATTGTAATATGCTCACGTCTATCAACAGGTGTAGCTATTCCTGGGTGTGTAACCACCCCGGTCGGACCTGTAGTCATCCATATTACTCAGCTTGTGAACATGACAACGATTATTTCGCGCAATCGCAGGATACTTAAAGATGGGATCAGGACAAGTGTAGAATCAATTCTCATCACATTTCATCGTTTGTCTCAGCCATGAGTCACTGCGACGACTGTTTCAAAGGTGCGTGTCGACATGCGGCGAGGATCCTTTTTATGAATGAGGGGCAATGATAGGGGTCAAGCACGAAGGAACGCCAGAAGGTAGAACACGCATTTCAACGCGATGATTGCCTCACATTAGCGTTTAGGGGAATGGGTGAAGATTAATGGTGTCGACGCGTATGTTGGTACACCGAAAGGCGATTACTCCAAAGAGAAAGTTGTCCTCTTCCTCTCGGATGTATTTGGTGCTCAGCTGGTGAACAACCAAGTGAGCTAAGAGACGAGTCTCTGTAGCGGGGGCATTACTGATCAGGGTTTTAGCTGCTCGTTGATGCCTTTGCTCGCTATGGGTTTAAGGTGAGTTGGTCAGACTGCGAATCCATAGACTCCAGCTCGTACATGGGTTTGAGGGTCCTCGGAGGTGGTCGTACTGACGGAGAAGTGACTCGTTAGACCGTAATGCCGGACCTTTTCGAAGGCGATCCAGTTCCTGTGGAGGTAATGGATGGTAAAGGAGTACGTCCTTAGTTTAATGTATCAAAATCCGTATACTAATTACCCTCGCCACAGACCTGGAACCGTGATGAATGGATACCGAAGCACACCTTTGAAGTCACTCGCCCAATTGTCGACAAGATCCTTGCAGCATTCAAGGAGCAAGGCGTCGTGTCCATTGGCGCCACCGGATATTGCTACGGAGGTGAAGCAGCTCGATTACCTTTCACTCGCGGACCTATTTCTGAGATATGAGTATAACAGCGCGGCTTGCCTTTGACCTTGCCTTTGAGGACTTAATTAAGGTTGTTGCAGTCTCCCATCCATCCCGTCTGCAAGTCCCCGAAGACCTAGAAGTGTGTAAATTTTCCCTTGATCGTGGAGTTGGCTCACTGACATTGAATAGCGCTACGCAAGCACTGCCAAGGCACCCTTGCTGATTAACTCGTGCACTGTGGACCAGCAGTTCCCTCCGGAATTTTCAGCAAAGGCCGACGAAATATTGGGAGACGGGAAATTTGCGCCTGGTTACAAACGCACGTACTATGAAGGCTTACACCACGGCTTCGCCGTCAGAGGGGACATGAGCAATCCGCAAGCAAAGGCCGGATTAGAGGGAGCTTTCACAGAGAGCGCAGAATGGTTTGCGAAATATTTGTAGCAGAGATCCAAGGTTGATCTCCTTTTCCGCGTTCTTGTGAGTATTCAGAATGAACTCGTGCCGAAGTTTGAATATGCGTGCTTGATTGCAACATTCCCTACGAACATGAGTCTTGGGCATGGCAGACCCACGGCCTCGAGGATGCAGCAAGGTCGCTAATAAAGCCCACTACATATACCTTGCTGCGCCTTGGTGGAACCCACATTTCAACCACCATTTGAACAGCTTTCGTTTTGGTAAATCCATAATCTTGATTACAAGGTAAGGCTGCGTGTTGTCTCCTATCGCAAATAATACCGACTCTGCGCTAGAGTCATGTTCCCCTACGGCCACCCTTTACAGATGGCTCCTCGCCGAAATGGTTGGCATGAGCAACATTACGCTCCACGTCTTGAGCCGCGGCATGAAGAACGTTACATGTCCTATGAATATGAATATCGTCGCCCAAACGTCTACCAAAATCCTTACGCTCAGCCCCCCAACAGATATTCGGCGCCTGGCATGATGCCCCACGTTAGCAGCGGCAATCATGTCTCAGGACATCATCTCCCACAGCGAAGTTTGACGCCGTATCCGGAGAGAGGCCGTTCAGAACCCTCACATTACCCACCCCATCCAACTTCGAACTATTCAGACCACGCCCGCCACTATCCAGAGCCCTCCTACGGTAGAGGCTACTCAGAGGGGGGCGAACATCGCCGCCGGCACGAGAACGATCCATATTCGCAATACGGTGGACCACACGACCACAGATACCCCATCATGCCAACGCCACAACGAAGAGGAGGCTCGTGGGTTGGAGGCCAGCCTCCACTTGATGCGCGGTTACGTTCGACAATGATGCCCGACGAGCACCGCGCGTCCCGAAGCAGAGCTCATAACCCAGCGTACGAGGATGCGGAATGGGACATGCAGCAACACCAGAGACAGAAATTGGAGCATATTGGGGAAGTTGTCGACGTAGAGAACCATTATCCAGGGCCAGGACATGGAAGGGCGCCTTTGATGAAGGGCGAGTGGCCGGAAGAAAGATATAGAGGTGGCCATGAGGAGGATTCAGGGTACGGCTCGGACGAGGGTGAATCGCTGGTCGATGATGAATGGGAAGGACCCGATGAAGCGTTACACCATGCCACCCCACATCGAAGCCCATGGCCTCGCAAGGGAGATTACAGTCAGCCCTACGAGCCAGGAGCCCCACAGGAGTACTACCAGAGACCCTCACAGTGGTCACAACCCAATAGCATGAAGTTCAGAGATGGTTGGCAGAGATGATACCATATTTGCAACACGGACATTTGACTCACTCACCCAATGTACACCAACGTGATATCCATAGCTTAAATATACCCTCGAATCCCGCAAATGAGACGAGATGATACGACCAAACGTCGCGTTGCGAGTAAGCAGGTATACATATGTAGGTTGGTGACGCCCCAATGGAACGCCACTGTACGCATTGCCGCGTCGCGTAATAGAAGCTGAAGATTGTCTTCCAGGAGTTACCGTGGATCCATTGAGAACCGGTCTGTCAACCTTTCCGTGCGGCGATGAGAGCGTCGAAGTAGTTTTCCATAACGCGATTTTGTATGCGAGGTCGCGTCAACGTCTTGGGAAATGGTAGCAGTGGGAGGGAAAGTCTCCCGATAAGTCCCCGCTTATGAGGGGCAGCGCTTTCCTCATGCCGTGATGGAAGATCTCGTAACCTCCCATGTGCCCGACGACTTCTTTCCACCTGCATCATTTTCTTCGTGAGACCGATTCCCAGCCGCTGTTGCCTCGCATGCGAGTATAAATTAAGACCGAGGTTCTGCTCGACCCCATCCATTCCCGAATCCCCAGTTTCAAGATGAGACTCGGGCTCTTAAATCTGGTCATAGCGTTCGCCGGCGTCGCTGTATGGGCCACCCCGCCTGAATTCACGCACAAACTCAAAGAGAGCGTCGCCCCTCCACGAGGATGGGAGAGGCAAGGACCAGCTCCTCCTGACTACATCATCAAGCTGCGCATTGGATTACCGCAACCCAGTTTCCCTGAACTCGAGAGGCATCTATATGAAGTCAGCGACCCCAATCACGAGCGCTACGGACAACACCTTTCCAAAGAGGAGGTAGAGGCACTAGTAGCACCACACCCAGAGAGCATCGAACTTGTTAGCCAATGGTTGGCCGAGCATGGTTTCGACGAGTCTGACCTTGAACGATCGTCAGCGAAGGACTGGGTTACGATTAGGATACCTGTACGCGTTGCTGAAATGATGTTGGACACGGTCGGTAATCTCCCTTGGCAACCCGAACTGGACTAATGATAAATCAGACATACTCGGTATGGAAGCATAACGATGGGGATTACCTAGTCCGCACGACTAGCTACAGTGTCCCCGAGCACTTGCACGATCACATCGACGTCATCCAGCCCACGACGATGTTCGGACGTTTCAAAGGGCAGAAGTCCACCATTCACTCTGTGGAGTATATTCCCGAACAGAAGAACACTGTCGCTTTGGCATCCACACATGCCGCCACCGCACCTGTCGTTGATGCCTCGTGTAACACGACCATTACGGTCACATGTCTGAAGCAGCTCTACAACGCCGTCAATTATACAGTCAAAGCTGCAAAGAACAACTCCGTGGCACTCACAGGGTATCTTGAACAATTCGCGAACATACAAGATTTGCAGTCTTTCTACGCCGAACAAGTTCCCGCAGCGGTGGGGACCAACTTCACCGTCATTTCTGTGAATGGTACGTATGCTTCGTTAGCATCTGGTGAAGGTAGAATAACTGAAGGATAATAGGTGGAGTCAATAACCAGACGCTTGCTGAAGCAGGTGCCGAGGCCAATTTGGATGTCCAGTTCGCATTCGGCGTCTCTTTCCCGACACCTGGGACATATTATACCACTGCCGGTCGCCCGCCTTTCATCCCGGACATTGGAACGCCCACGGACACCAACGAACCTTACACTGACGTGAGATTTCGCCACCTATTATCCCGCATCTGCCACGAAACTGACCTCTATTTTAGTGGCTTGACTTCATCCTCTCACACCCCAACCCCCCTCTAAGTGTTTCCACCAGCTATGGAGATGACGAACAGACCGGTAAGCGTTCTTGCGTTCACGCGCTCCGTGCGATGATATTGAATCGGTTCCTCCATAGTTCCTGAATCATTTGCCAGGCGTGCCTGTGCAGGCTTCGCTCAGCTCGGTAATATATATTACACACGAGAGGAACCAAAACCACTCACGTCTATACGTTTAGGAGCTCGAGGAGTATCATTGATGTTTTCGTCGGGAGACGGAGGTGTTGGCGACGGAGAAGAAGACCCCGCGCTACAACAATGCTTCACTAACGATGGCAAAAACGCCACTAAATTCATACCCGGCTTCCCAGCGAGCTGTCCCTTGTGAGCACACGAGCCACCCGATATGTAGCGACTAGCTAACACCAGAGCAGTGTCACAGCGGTCGGGGGAACAACTTTCGTCCCCGAAACAGGTATTTTCTTCTCGGGAGGAGGCTTCAGCAACTTCGTGAGTCGAGATTTCGTGCAGGAAGCTTGGATGTCCTTACCCCTTCTTAGTTCAAACGCCCAAGCTACCAAGACACGGCGGTTAAAAAGTTCTTGGGTAAGCTTCCGAAGGGCATCTACAAAGGATTGTTTAACCCGTAGGTGACATGTCTATCGTTGCTTGATCAGTACTGATGCCAACTGCGAACAGGGCCGGACGAGTGAGCGTCATGTCCAATGCGACACTTTACCCGCTGATAATTATGTTGTACAGGCCATCCCAGATGTTGCCGCGCAGTCCAACCGCTTCCGAATCTTTCTTTCAGGTCGCCCAGTGTTGATTGGCGGAACATCCGCGTCTTCGCCGGCATTCGCAGGTTTCGTTGCCCTCCTGAATGACGCTCGTCTCGCTAAAGGGCTGCCACCACTCGGTTTCTTGAATCCTTTCCTGTACACGAAAGGCGTAAGTGGTTTCAACGACATCACTACCGGGAACAACCCAGGTTGTGGGACACCCGGATTCAATGTACGTTCCCCATGCTCGCCCTTAGCGAGGTTATTGTTGATGAAAAGACGTTTCATTAGGCTACAAAAGGTTGGGATGCAGGTCAGTGTTTCCCCACCAGCAAGACTGTGTATATGCTTACCGTATCTCTTTAGTTACTGGTCTTGGAACGCCCAACTTTGGGAAATTGGTTAAGCTTGTTACTTGATGGACACAACATTCGAATTGAAAGACGATGTGCTAAATGCATATAATGTATATGTGCTAGATATTATTTCCGCATACGTTTCTTGAAGCGTTCCATGACCTAGGAGCAGCGGTAAACTCGGCGATGACTAGAAATTGCAAGGAGCATTACATACCATCTCGTCAGTAGCCATTTGAGGACGGTCGTGCTGTGGTCGTCTGGGCTGGTCGTCCTGTGTGGGCAGACCCATGGCCTCGAGTTTAGCATCGCGCATGATATCTGCGTCAGACTTCTGCTTAAGATTTGGCCGGTAGACTACCAGTGGATTAGACAACTGAAAGCACAAAATAAAGTAAAGCTCACATCGAGAAGCCACCAGGTGCTCTTCGCCATTTGGTTGTTTCTTTCGTTCCTGTCGCTCTTCCGCGACTATCCGCTTCGCTTTCTCAGTCTCTTCGATGTTCTTCAGGCGTGCGCTATCCAACGACAAGTCAGTCTCATTCCCATTCTGTCATGATTGGGAAACACGAACTCCATGCCAAGATCAACTTCTGGAATGGCGGTCAACATTGTCAGGCTGTTGGTAACGCTGCCTTCGTCCGTGGTCGGTTTCTGTTTCTCCACCTTCCAACGATCCACAATTTCGTAGAGCTCGTCTTGTGGGTCTGCTGGCTTCCCTGGTTCGTCCTCCTGAGGCCTGCTGCGTATTTTGAGGTTCTGTTCAATGTACTGCATCCTGAGAGCGTATTAGCATGGTGCTCGAGGAACGGATAGATGGCACCCACATGTGCTTGTCAACATCTAGTACATTGGTTTGCTGGGTGAAATTGTTTGCTCGAACAACTCGTCGCGTCCGTGCCTCCTTGATGGCTTCCTCGCTAAACCAGACTCGTATGTGTTGGACGTTAAGTTAGAGGGCGGACGATAGGACTTACTCCTCGTCCTCTGCATCGACCGCGACCCCTTGCCTGAGACCACCGACCTCTTCTTCGGGGACCAACCGTTTCTTCTTCTTCTTGACGTCTCCTTTGTGGAGTTTGGCCACATCTATGCCCTCTCTGGCTTTCCGAAGCTTGCGCAACTCGAGGATTTCTGATACGCTGAAATGCATATGACATGAGTGGGCGGTGAGAAGGTTATGAGGGATAATGCTGACGGTAGAGTGGTTTCCCCTTCCTCATCGTTCTGCACCTCCTCTTCATGCGATATAGACCGTTCGCGTACGCGTTGCTGAGGTCGACTTCGTTTCTTGATCATGGTGGTTAGAACTTAGCTGGTCAATGTGGCTGTGCAGGCTGATATTCTGCATGAAGTCAATTCTCATTCCATTGTACTGTGGATTTCGTGAGTAACGGTGATATTCAGACGCCATGATAATAAACGAATACTTGCGCGCACGGCGAATGGAGATATAATACATCAAGGCATCACTATTTACGGAGTTCCTATCCTAGTTCTTACACTGAGGCTACACTTAGTCCTGCCATTGCTTCTGTTGTTTCGGCTATCGTGTCCAGGACTATAACAGCGCGCGTGGTTCCAAGACCTCTCCAGCCCGTCTTTGCGCCTTCATGTTGCGAAATCCGGGGGTTCATCTCCGTTAAAACCTTCCCGATGAACTGCGGGTCGGTCAACGGCGTCAAGTCATCCCGCCGAGGTAGTTTCTGCCCCAGTCAGATCAGCACAAACATACGAGGTATTAGGAAGCACTCACCCGTTTCACAGTATCGTACGGAGCTTCCCAACCGCTCACCTCTCGGATTAACTGTGGTGGCTTCGACGCAAACGAATGGTACATCCGCGTATCATGCATCCGAAACAGCACGTTGTCGACGTGGAGCGTGAAACGAGCCAGTAGGAAGATACAGGTCGGCATCACGCGCTACGTACCATCGTCGATAAGCTGCCGGTGCACTTGCGCAATAAATGACTTACGATCTTGATTGTGTAGCTTGCCGTACCATTGTCATGCAACTCGTCTTCAAACAGAGGGACTTCTGCAAAGAACAGAATCGGATCCGGTCGTGTGAGCTCTGCCATAGGGATCTGTAACGATTCGTCGATTTTCCAACCGTGACTGGGATGTCCTGAGTATGTTGTGGTATACGTCCAATCGTACGGTTTCGTGGTTACCGTCGTAGGCATCTGGCACGCAGAAGACGGCTCCGTCCTATCGTTGTGCATTCAGCGAAATGCAGTGAGTCCCTTGGGTATACCATACCGACTTTTCAACCAAGCGTCTGCGTAGCCGACTTTGACACCGCCGTCCCCGTCCTGAAGCTCGCCCTTGCGTACACCTTTGAGAGCGTTCTCTGTATCGAACCTGTATATCCAGCGACTTGGGTGATGCTCTAGCTCAAGGTAGTTGCTGCCGAAGGTCATCTCCGGTAGGGGTATCCCCAGAGAGCCTTGAAGCGCATCGAGTTCAGCGGAATTCGAGATTGGATTCGTGGAGACTTGGATGGACCAGTCGTATATCTCGATCGAGCGTGTATTGGGCGATTCAGACAGCTTGTGCTCTGGCACGGCGACTGCTTCAGTCATAAGGAACTCTGAGTAGGACGGTATGGTTGATACTGAAGTTGTAGATTAGATTAGATTAGATATATTTTTCGCCCATGTTTGGCGCCGTGCCAATCACGCTTCCTTCATGGACAACACTTCAAGACCCTCTACGCCAGAGGCACCACCGCAGGATCTATGGTCCTCCATCCTCGACTCGGTTTCATCCTCGCGCTCAATACCGTCAAAGCAAATCCTGCTGCTCGGTCAGCCGTCGTCCGGAAAATCCACCCTGGCTTCGGCATTGCTCCAGAAACCACTGTCAGATGAGGAGCAAGCTGCGCGCCGCACAGATTTTGCCTTTGGCTATGACTTCTCTGATGTTCGCGACGAGGCAGACGAAGGTCTGTGCTGCCCTTTACACGTGGTCCATATTTTCTCAACGACCGCGCATAGATACCTTGGCTCGTTTGTCCGTGTACACCGTCCCCTCGGCCAACCCAGCATACATGTCTTTGCTGCCGCACTTCATCCCCCCGAAATCCGCGCTACCCCATACCTTAGTGATGATTGTACTCGACTGGACTCGACCGTGGACGTTCATTGACGACCTTCAAGTCTGGCTTGAATGGGTGGAGACATGGGCAAAGGGGGATACTTCGCGTGAAGTAGAGATCGCGCGCGAGGAGAACCGCGAAAGATGTGGGTAAACCCTTCATTCACGGTGTGGTCACTCCAACTGGTGTTAGTGCAATCACATTTGCAGCATTACGCGGAACCCTCAACCGACCCACTACCTGCAAGTACGTCCGTGCCGGGAACCCTACTGCCTCTCGGCCAGGGCTCTTTCACACACAATCAAGCTGGGGTACCAATAATTGTGACGTGTACGAAGGCAGACCTAATCGACGGAGGCTCGGAACCCGGTCCTGGCGGAATGGTGAAAGGCAAAGGTGGCGAGTGGGAGGAGAGAACGGATGGAATAATGCAGATACTTCGCACAATCTGCTTGAAATGTGTGTTTCATCCTCTAGCTTCTTCCTGTCTTTATACTCACAACGGGTAGATGGCGCCAGCCTATTTTATACCACACCGCTGCCAGACACCCTACAGGTTCTCCGTCAATATGCCCTTCACCTCCTCTTCATGCCTCCCGCGCCATCGCCAGGTCTATCCTCTGGTACAGAGACAGTTGCTCCCACACGCAACCTCTTCCCTTTCCCGCATAAACCCAATACACTAGATCGTGATCATATTGTCATTCCAGCTGGTTGGGATAGCTGGGGGAAGATCGCAGTGATGCGAGATGGCTTCGAGCCTAAGCTCTGGGGCGAAGCGTGGGAGCACGATCTAGTCGGCGAGGACGTTCAAATGAATGCCAATGATCGCAGTGCGAAGAAGTTGTTCAGCGCTCTTGTACCAGATCAAGGGGTCAAAGTACGTGCATATTTATGTGATGTCTCATCATTCTCAACTCTTGTCGCCAGCCAACACCGCTACCCCCCTTCAACAATCCTATGCCAGAACAAACCTTCCTGGCGAAGCACTACGACGAGAACGCAAAGCGAGCTGATCGTGACCCTCGTGGTGCTTTCCGCAATCCCGCAGACATGGCGGGCGCTGCTACTGGTATCGTCGGGCCCATGGGCACTAGTAGCTTCGACCTGCCCGCCGTGGATCGCGCGTTGAGTGAAATGGAGCTATCAAGTGCCCCAGGACTTGGGCAGAGTATTAACGGTATCAACGGCACTGGAGCGGGCCGTGGTGGAAGGGCTGTTGCCCCAACTCGACCAGCAGGCCTTGCGACACTCAGCACTTCTTCAGCCGCCAACGGGCGGACGACAACTTCTCCATCTCCCTTGAGTTCTTCAACACCAACCAGCGCTCAGTTACCTCAGCACGACGTATTACAGAACTTCTTCCAAAGCCTGTTGAGGGACCGTCCCGGCGCAAGCCCTACGAAGCCAAAGCCGAATGACACTGCGGAGGATGGAACTCCTTAGTGGGCGAAGCGACGCTGGGGTTAGGGTTTCAGCCACTGATTTGCTTACGCCTGTTTGGATCAGAAGCCTTTTGTTCCTTTGTCCGCTACCATCACCATCCGTTTCCTCCCTTGCAAGCGTCTTGTTTGATTCCTCTTCTCCCTACTCCTGCTAGTCGGTTATAATCATATAGGAGGGAATTGTGTAGAATACGTCAGTCCAGAACATGGGTAAATGGTGCGACATGGTTGGGCGGCTAAATACGCGATGTTGACTGAATTCTCATTGACTCAGGAGCTCGGAATACCATGAAGTAGTGCTTGCTTCGAAGATGGGGGCGTTAGTGTATGATTCAATTGCTTGTCCTGCATAGTGCGCCCTTCTTGACCGACTTTGACAGGCAGGGCGCTATAAAACGTCTGAAGCTGGAGAAGCAGGAACCTATCATCAGCTATGAGAACTTCATCCAGGAGCTCGATGGAGGGGACTCTTTCACCGCCTCAATGGTAGAGATACTCGTTAGGGTAAGTCGAGAAGCGCGACTGTGTGGCTTCCTCAGTCAAAGGACTGATAATGGCGTGTTTAGGAACTGTCAGACAGGCGGAATAGAGGGACTGCCGCCGACTGCAGGCTTATAGCAGATAAGACAGCGAAGAATCTGCGCCTCCTGGCCACACCCCTTCGGATATACCGTGACACAACGGCGGGCGTCCGGCATCACGGTAGAAGGAACGTTCATTTGACAGACTACTTGTCGGCACCCCCAGAGGAGATGGAGATGGATGATGATGACGACGAATTCGAGAGTATGCTAAACGGCGTGATGGAAGGTTCTAGGATGAATCCAGAGCTGTACGAGGCTATCGGAGGTGCGCATTCATGGACACACCCAGAGCCTCGACGACTGCACCGCTCGTATTCGGCTGTTCTTGCGAGGACAGACGAACCCTCTCAATTGACACTTCCTTCTCTCCCTTCGCCGCCCGCAATGACCAGTCGGCCATCTGCGTCTACGTGGTCGATTCCCGTCGTCTCCCCGCGTCAGTCATCCTCCCGCCGACCACAACGCAGCAGAACCGGCGATTTCAGCGACTTCACTTCCCGCCGCCGTTCAATCACTCGCGAAGCAATAGGCTCTCGGTCTGACGATCCTGATGTCGTTGACATCCCGGCTCATGACACGGGTTACACTAGTAGAAGTTCACAATCCGCCGCACGTCGTTTCTTCCCCTTCAGTAGAGTGCGACGTAACGAGTCTTCAACGACGTCGAGCTCCAGCCATGCACAGTCATCTCCATGGAGTGAGCTTTTAGAGCATGAACTTACTGTGGAATATAGCGGCGCTGCCGAACCAAGTCCCTCAAGTGCCGCTTGGTTGTCCCTCCCTACACCGAGTGCTTCGACATCATCCCAGCAAGACGGCGCTGATACGGAAACCCGCGAAGATGACGCTGGGGCAACCCCAAGATTACGCCGTGGTGGTGTTCGTGCCCCCGAGTCTCTGTTGGCCCGACATTCATCCCCAATCACCATCCTCAATCCCGTCAATGTGCGGATCTCTGCTTCTCAAACCAGCGAAAATGAAGTTCGCGAGCATCTTGCAGAAGATACAGCAACATATCCAACGCCTGGATCAACGGACAATGAGACAGGACCCTCCGTTTCCGCCTAAACATGTCCGACAATTAAAAGTGCGGCATGTGTTGGCTCTTGTACTGCTGTGAATGTGGTATCTGTGTACTGTGTAGTAATTTAAGTCCTTGATTTGTCGTCCGTTACTTTAGTGATAATCTTGGATATCATTCTCTGATTGACTGCATAGATTCTCGCTTTGGTTCGGAAATTCCACGAGCAAGCCTTTCGACCATACACACATACATGAGTCACGTGAGGAACTCGCAGCCCGTGATCTGAATCTGAACGCGATTCTTGAACTGAACTCTCTCTCCAACCACCATCTTGTAACTTATATCAATGGCTCCTCTCACGCCATCCGAGGCATCAAACACTCGAAAGCGCAAATCAGATGCACACATAGAGACACCTAAGCCCACCAAGTCAACCAAGACATTAGATGCATTCTTCTCGCCGGTTGCAACTATTCATACCACGACGCCCACGAGCAAGGGGGAATTCACGAGGATAAATCTGAACATAGAACAGACTGCGGTGCTGAAGATGGCGGTGGAAGAGGGGCGAAGCGTCTTCTTCACGGGCTCTGCTGGTACTTTAAAGTGTTGCGGATGCTAAATGCTTGGACACTGATATCGGTTACAGGTACTGGTAAATCGCTACTATTGCGAGCGATAATTTCAAGCCTTAAGAAGAAGTATGCAAAGAACCCTGATGTCGTGTCGGTGACCGCTAGTACCGGGATGGCTGCTTCGAACATTGGTGGTGAGCTCTGTGTTCTGAATGGTGGCAGACCCTGGTCCTCATTGTGGTATATCTACGTAGGAATGACTATCCATGCATGGGGGGCAGTGGCACCCGGTGTACAGAGTGTCGACAGCTTGGTCAGCTACATCCATAAGTGCAAGCCGGCCTTGCGCCGTTGGAAGAGTACCAAGGTTCTCATTATCGACGAGGGTATGTCCGCTCCCGCGATGATTATACGTATTGTAGACTTATTCCTTATAGTATCGATGGTCGACGGTCACCTTTTCCAACGTCTGGCGGAGATCGCATCTAGATTGAGGCGGAAAACGGACAAGCCATTCGGCGGGCTTCAAGTAGGTGCAGGACGTATCTAGTCACCGTTAGACTCATCTCTCATAGTTAGTGATAACGGGGGACTTCTTCCAACTACCCCCTGTGACCAAGAAGGGAGATCCGTTCTTTGCTTTCGAGTGCGAGGCCTGGAAAGCATGCATAGGCGTTGAGAATACAATGGTCCTAGTCGATGTGTTCAGGCAAAAAGACTCAGGCAGGTGCCTCGAACTCGCGTCACGCTCAGAGTATTAATGATGTTCTTAAAATCTACAGCCTTCGTCAAAATGCTCAATCAACTTCGAGAAGGTGTTATAACGCCCGAAGCTATCAAGACATTCCAATCTCTATCCCGTTCACTACGACCACGCAGCGATCTACTTGCAGCTATCGCAGCTGGCGAGCCTTCTTCCTCTCCATCATTCACACAAACACCACCATCGTCCCAAGTAGCGGCCATCGAACCGACGGATCTCTTTCCCCTGCGTGCTGAAGTCGACCGCGCAAACTCGGCTCGCCTCCATGCCCTCCGAACCCCCCTCCACACGTTCGTTTCCAGAGACTCAGGGTCCGCCCCTCCGGACAAGCGCGCTAATCTCCTCACCAGTATGATTGCACCCGAGAAGCTGGAGCTGAAAGAGGGCGCTCAAGTTATGTTAGTGAAGAATATCGAGTCAGAGGTTGGGTTGGTGAATGGGAGTGTTGGTAAGGTTGTTGGCTTCTATAGGGTCGGGGATGTGAAGGGCTCGAGGAAGGGTGGAGATGCGAAAGTCGTAGTGAGGGCGGTGGCGATGGGCGATGACGGAAAGCCTCTACCCATCGAAACTGCCGAAGACGAGAAAGAGAACGCGACATCCAAAGACCAGAAACCGAAGAGCAAAGCCAAGGACGACGAAGCCCTCTACCCCTTAGTCACATTCCCCACAATGGACGGAGCATCTACCGAATCTCTCCTCCTTCTACCGGATGAATTCCGTGTCGAAGACAACGAAGGCAATCTCCTAGCCCGCCGCATGCAAGTTCCGCTGGTCCTCGCCTGGGCGATGTCCATACATAAAAGCCAGGGCCAGACGATACAGAAAGTCCGCGTAGATCTGGGGAGGGTATTCGAGAAGGGCCAGAGTTATGTAGCCTTATCGAGAGCGGCGAGCATGGATGGGCTTCAGGTACTAAGGTTTGATCCTAAGAAAGTGGGTATACATGATCGTTATTATGAGTTCGTGTTGTTCTGATTGTACGCTCAGGTCTTCGCACACCCAAAGGTCATTAATTGGAACCGCGAGCTGATGGGGGCTAGGAAGGCGACCCGGAAGCCGATCGAAGGATGAACATGACGGTGAACCCACCGCAGAATGTCGATGGCGCTACCTACCTCCCGCGTTGAGTCGTCTAAACTACATATCATAAAGCTCACCTCATGTATCCTACACATACATAATTGAATACTCTAGTCGACCAATACAACTTCTATCCTGACGAAGACAGCACCCTATAAAAATACTCACTCAACTGCTGTCTGATAGAGATGGGGGTGGCTATAGCATAACAACGCATCTACCAAGCTGAATAACATGTGGCAGTGATCTCACCGGGCAAACGCGTCTACAGGTTAGCCACCGTCGACCCAGTTCCCATACTCGAATATATGAGATAATTGTAGCCCTCATTTATAGAATAGCATGTCTACCCTGTTCACCATCCGTAAGTATCTTGCGACTGCGAAATTATCATTGGTATATCCACAAGCTGATTACTATGGGTCCAGCCGGCGGGACGATTACTTGGAAAGCTACAGGGCATTGATAGACACGAGCATTTCAGTAGTGTACCGCGAGGTTAAGGTGATCGCGCCACCGTTACAGGTGCTGTTTTATGGCTAGGCCATGGGTGCAACCTTCCCAGTACTCTCGCTTGTACCCAGGTACGAATTGACCCCCTCCAAGCATCTAGTCAGCTTGAGCTTGCGCTTCGAGGGGAAACACAGGGTCAATCGTGCAACTGCTGATGAGGAGCGGTGCCCTCGAGTTCTGCGCGTATTTCTAGAGGGCGTGTAAGTCAACCCGAAGCGAAGTAGAAATGCAAGTATAAACCTCCAGATCTTCAGGTGTCTTCAGAAGGGAAGGGTGCGAAACCGCTACCACATCCACAACATTCTCGAAGGCCAGATCAAAGCAGTATCTTCCTATGTTTTGTTTAAGAACGTCGGGCGTAAAGCTAGTTTACAGCAGCCAACATACCTCCAAAGCAGTACCCAGTAGCCGCGAAATGGGTTACGCCTTGTTCTTTCAGTGCCGTGATGACCTTGTCGATAGTGGGGCGCGTCGGCTCGGCTCCATGCAATTTGAGCCAGTCGGCGAAAGGGAACTGACGCTGCAAAGCCGAGTTCGTATCGAATGAAATAGTGACGCAACAAGGTTACCCCGCTGTCGAGAAAGTCTTCTGGAAGGGGATCATATCAGGCGCAACAGTCTGTTGATCACTGTATGAACACGACTGCGATAATACCGAGACGCTGTGGCTGACCCTGAACCCATTGCGCGCGATGTCATCCACTAATAGCTGCCGTGAACGAGATTGGATGTTAAGACGTCTAAGTCATGTCTGATAGTATTTGAATAATCTTACTTTGGAGTTGGTGAGGTTGATCCCAAAGCCGTTAGCCAGAAATAAGAGGACTTTATCCTTGGGGAAGTCCCCTGTTGGGGTAGCAGTATAGCACTCAATCTCCCCAACTTTTTCCACTTGGCCTAAAGGAATTTCATCAATCATTATCGACTTCGTTAACGCGTATATTTGTATAGAACTGACCTTCGGCGATGCCTTCGTACCTAACACCTGGGCAGTTGTATACCTCTGTCTCAGTAAACATTCAGAGTACTACATACCTTTGACACGGTCCTCGCAAAGAAGACAAGATGATATGCCTCCAGCCTTCGAGCGCGAATTAAGTACTTGTCGAAGAATAAGTACCGTTAGTAGGTAATCGGATGAAATGTGCCGTGCTGCCGAATCGAATGTAGGTATGCTCGGGAGCTAGCTGTGAGAGGATCATGAGCCGCCTAAATATACTTTGCCGGCAGTACGCATGCGTATTCCGTGGGCTCCAAATCGTCGAATCATAGGCCATGGTCATGGTTCATAGTCACTAGAGCTAGCACCGATGTGCTACCAACCCCATCCCAAACATATTTGGAGAAGCCAAGTCGAACTGAAGCGTGATAGTCTGACAGTAGATGTGAGAGGCATTCGGAGGGCACATTGTTTAAGCGCATCGTATTGAACTTATTGTACATGCGATTCCTTTGCTGTCTTGACATTGCACTCTACAATTTCGCAGGGAGCCTTTTGATACCAAGCCCATCCAACCACTTGCTCACCTTCTCCGTTACGACGTTCTCTGCCTCCACCATCATCCAATGACCCTTATCCTCTACAGAAAAGTCCTGGAGCCCTGGAACGAATTTGTGCGCCTTGGAAATCACTGCGTTCACGCAAGTTGGGTCTTTGGTTCCCCACATGAACAACACTGGTAGATCGGCGCGTAGGTGCGGGGCGAGGCTAGCTTCTGTAGAAAAGTGAATAAGTATGTCTGGTTGCCAGTCGATAATTGCGTTCGCACCTTGCTCCTCATCGTGCCTGTATTTTGCAGTCCGATAATAATTCAACGGTCCGTTCATGCCTTTTGAGAATTCATGGTGATAGTAGCGGAATTCTTCAGGCGTGAGGAAACATCCAGCATCGTCGACAACAATGTCACTACGCGCTAGGACATCCTTCAATTGCCCTACATGGGTGAATTTCGGTCCTTTCGCATTCCCCGGCCGGAACATCAAGGTAATAAATTTCCCAAGCTATGCCAACGGCACTGTCAGGAAGAAGCATGAATGTAGAAAGAAAGTAGGCGGACGTTTGATTCGATGTCCTTTGTAGATTCTTGTCGCGAAAAGTAAACCTGATAACCGAGGTTGGGTACGCGAGCGGCCACTTCTTCGACAGGAATATATGTACGGGAAGGAGGTGTGTAGGGAACCGATATACTGATGGCTGGTGGTCAGAACAAGTTAGTAATGTACACGCCTGAGTACGTACATCACCAGAGCTGTGAGTCTGACAGGGTACCACATGGCAAAGCGGGCGGCGGCGAAGGAGCCCCAGTCATGCCCAACAACGACCTTGAAAGAAGATATTAGTTTCTTCCTTTTGTTAGCATGAAATGGCACTGACTGCTCGTTCGACCTTCAGATGATCTAATAGGGCTGCCAAATCGGAGCACAGCTGCTTGGTGGAGTACTCCTTTGCATCGAAGGGTTTGTCCGAGTCGCCGTATCCTAACATGTCTGGAACTACGACGCGGTATCCCTTTCTTACCCATGGGCCAATTTGGTAGCGCCATCCATACCATAAATCAGGAAATCCATGGATGCAAAGTATCGTTGGTGACAGACCCGCGTCGAACTCTTTGGGAAGCTGGTCAACATAATGATATGAACGCCCTGTGCTCAAACGCGCAGTGTAATGCTGGAAACTGTCTGGCTTTTGAGGATCCATGTGGGGAGAACAGAGAAGGCGAAGGTGGGGAAAGCAAGTCAAATAGGGGCACCGGTCAACCGGCAAACGTTAGCCTTAGATTAGTCAAGTATTCCCACGGCAGGCCATTCAACACGACCATGATGACAAAGCTAGCTGACTTGGAAATTTGGAGTCAGTTTCTTTCTTCGCTGCCGCGCTCATCGTCCTCGCATATTCTCCCATTTTATTCCCTGAATTCCGCAAACGACTCCTTACCAGCAACATCTCTGATTTATCTCTCGAATTCACTACTCATATCCGCCTTTTTTACCCAGCTGAACGCTCAAATTTGAAGCTTGTGAGCTCCCAGTGCTACTATTCCCCTATAGCTTCTGCTGACAGACCTGAGACCAGGTTGCAACTTCCCTTTATCCGGTATCATCTATTTCCTATGCCAGTACCCGTAACCTCTACCACTGCGAAATCGAGCTCTTCAACGGCCACAAAGTCACGCGGTCAAATCCACGGCAAGAAGACAAGAAGCGGGCGAAGGAGAGGCAGGGCGACGGGTGGTTTTGAGAGCGATGAAGAGATAGTGAGGGAGATTGCCACCGATTCGGACACTGACGATGATTCCTCCTCACTGGACTCGGCGTCGGACTCGGATACAGAACCAGCATCAGAGGACGTCATTACGAACGAACGACACAGCTCGACCCCCGACACCTCACAGGACACATCGCTCACGAAGGATGTTTTGGCAGACGTTAGTGGGGCTCATGGGGCGTTCTTCACAACCCCTGGAAATTGGTCTGAGATGGTTGCTGACGAAACTGCACACGGTCCAGCAGATTTACCAGTGATTGACTTCGCCGATTTCGACGCTCATGCCGTACAGCCCAAGACAATTCGCCCGCGAAAGCCCAAAGCAGCGAAACAAGCTCCCCCGAAGCCAGAACCACAACCACCGCACAAAGCCGATGATGAAGAGCAACCATCTTCATCTCAACTACCTCCACGAACTGTTGGTCAAACTGCTAGACAAGCGTACCAGAAGCGCCTAGAAAACGATCCATCCTTTGTGCCCAAGGTAGGGGAGTTTTGGGGTCACGATGATCGTCTTTTGGATAAAGACCTTCGTAGTCTTAGTGGATGGTGGAGAGGCCGTTGGCAGGGACGTGGACGCGGCTTCGCACCACGAGGTAGAGGCGGGTTCCACACGACAAGACCGCAGCCAGGCGGTCAAACTGCGGACGATAATCCAGACGCCCCATTATCTGCACCTGTTGAGGTCGCGCCCATCGAGAAGTCATGGACCCACGATGGCTACGAGGAAATGAGGCGGCGGGAAGAACAACGACAGCACAAGACTACCCCTGTCCGGGGAGGCTTCGGAAATTCCCGAGGTAGCTTTGTCCCCTCCCGTGGACGCGGTCGGGGTGGATTTGCGGCTTCACCTTCAGCTCGACCTCGTAACATATCGACCTTCACACCACCTCCTGGTCGACCTTGGTTCGTCATGAAACCGGAACGCCCTTTTACTAAGCAACAGGAAGGATTCCTTTATCTTGATCCAGCTCTCAAGCCTCGACACAATCAAGGATTTGGCATTCGGGTCAAACTTCCTGGCAGCCACGGTCTCGTCATTAGGACACCTCTGAATTCAACCTCATCCACTGCTGCGAAACCCGCACGGGTTGCGCCACCTGTGTCTGCCAATGGCTCTGAGTACGACGCTAAACACCTGGTAGTTCGTTTACCCGCACGACCCGCTCAAGTGGCAACAGCGTCTCAACCTTCCGCTCTATCACTCGCCGAGCCTCACGACGACGACATAGCGTCCAACATTGCTTCTGCATCCGTCGCTCCCGCTGAAGCAAGCCAAGAGCCTGAGATCGCAGTCCAGCCTCCTGAAGCCACTGGCGGATCGAGTTCCGATTCTGCGGGTTGGATCCAACCTTCTGAGATCAACTTAGATGACAATGGCATTCCATCGCAACCCGACAGACTCGATCAGCGGCCACCTCTTCACCCGTTGCAAACGACATTTACGCCTCCTGTGGCTTCACCGCCGTATGGCTCGCCTTATGCCTACGCACATACATTACCACACGGTGTAGCTCTCAATCAACATGGTATGGCGTATGAGTTGGCAACTGGCCGCCCAGTTTACTTCCAAACGCCGATGCCGCCAATGTACGATCCCCGACCTGTTATGCACCCAACGATGCCTCCCTTCGTTCCCGGACATGTACACCATCACTCCATGGATTCTCCAGATCCCACGAACCCACAATCACTGTCTCATCCCCAGCATCCTCCGCCTATTAATAATTTTATCGATCCCGCCACTGGTGCCCCGATATTCTCGCTCCCTCGCCAAACTCGAATAGAGATCCGCGCTCCAACCGAGCAAGATGAAGGGAGAGCGAGCTCTAGTAAGCTGACTCGCCGAGTTTCTGGCCTTCGTGGGGCGGCGGCTACATTTGAGCCGTCTCGTCCCCTTCCCATGTCACCATCCTACGGCCAAGAAACAGGCTTTGCACCAAGTGTTAATGATTCGGCAAACGGTGATGTAGCCCCCCACCCGTCCATGGATCCCAATATGATGGGATATTCGACATACTCTCAACAATACTACTACCCCAACTATATGTATCCGCAATACATGGACATGACGCAAATACCACCTTACGAATATTACCCCTCTGATCCTCGGCTTCAGGGGACGGGGACCGTGTATTACTAGTGGCCCTCCGACTCTCCTCGTTGTTTTCTCTTCCTGATTACAGACTTTGCTCCGCGTGTCTTGATTTTGGTATTTCTCCCTGCGATCCATTGTTTTTCGTGTTCACATCATCATATGTCCATACACCATCCTCTCCTGCGCAACAAACCCTACATCTATCTGCTCTTCCATTGACCCTCGCTATCTCTAAATTTATAACAATGCTGTCTCCTCCCGTTTTCCTTGGTACTTACTTAGTTTACTACGTACATTCTGATTCATGCACGCATTTGTAGTACACATACAACGCCCCACCTCATGCCCTTTGATGACCCGTCAGCTTAGTCTATACTGTTGCTTCTTGATTCGTTAATTCATAGCACTTATGAAATGTTCACAATTTCCTGGCTCCTCTCACCAATTACAATCATAACTTGTTTCTCTCACGCGGTGGGCGTGGATCATTTTCTTATGCTCGACATGTCCATCACGTAGTGATCCAAGTCAAAACTTGTCCCGCCCAAGCCATTGAAGGATGCAATCAGCTGGAACGTCGAAGTTCGACAGGCGGTCTATAGGGTGCGGTTTTGAATAAAAGCACGTCTGTGGGTTTGGGCAAGCAGCTTGAGACTTGATACTACCCTTCCTCGTACCCTAAGGCACCTACAGCATTTGAACCTGCCAATGTCGCACCCAATAAGGAGCAGGACCCTAGTGCAAAGCCCTACAACTGCCCCGGTATGTAATCTCGAGACATTTTTT
Organism: Sanguinoderma rugosum; assembly: GCA_017499575.1. Taxonomy (NCBI): domain Eukaryota; kingdom Fungi; phylum Basidiomycota; class Agaricomycetes; order Polyporales; family Polyporaceae; genus Sanguinoderma; species Sanguinoderma rugosum. The sequence continues at coordinate 834,123 of VTPW01000003.1, read as the reverse complement.
ACGGCAACACACACAGCCCACTCATGTATAATCCCCAGGATGACTTGTACCCACCGCCGGGACCTCCCCCTCGAAGTCGCACTCTCACTATTCTCTCCGGGGTGAACACTGTCGTGGACCCCATGTTTTCGAATCCGTCACTGCAAACAGCGCTCAGTATCCTCGATCAGCTCGCGGATCTTGGGAGGACATTACCTTTCGTCGCGCCAGCTTTCATCCTCCTCAAAATCATCGTGGAAGTCGAGAACAATGCTCGAGATGTAGACCTGAAGTGCACGGATCTCTTGGATCGCATCAATTTCATGCTGGGGCATCTGCCTCAGCTCCAGACGGTTACCGTGACGGAGGCAACACGGCAAGTAATTGACCGCATGAACGGTGTGCTGAAACAGGCTGCAGCGCTGATCGAGACGTACCGAAGCCAAGGACGGGTCTCGAGAAGGTTGGCCCTTGGAAATAAAGAAAAGTTCTCAATATGCGCGCAGAACATCAATACGTGCATAAACGACCTTATGATCAGTCTTCAGATTCACCAGACGACCCAGCTTGATGCTATTGTCAACCGCGCGATCCCCTCCGACCCGGAGGACGACGCGGCACAGAAGTTCATTGCGAGTCACGGAGGAGTCAATGTTGTCAAGGAGTCCAGAGAGCTAGTGAAGCAATTCGCAGACACCCTGGAGCAAGGCGTAGACGACCAAACGATGGAACAGCTGAATATGAATCTCTCTGATACAATTCACGACAACCAGGTCGAACTAGAGAAGAAGATTAACGCTACCGTAAGCGAGGCCATTCTCGATGGTTTGAAGGATATAGCTGCCCAGATGAAAGAGACGGACAAGGAACAGAAGTTCGTCTGCGTGCAATGCAATGAAGAGTATAGGGACTCAGCAAATGGACCTGCATCGTGCTCTTTCCATCGAGCGGATCCGTGGAATAGAAACTATCCTTGCTGCGGTTCCCAACACCCCTGCACATTTAAATCTCATCGCGCCAATCATCATTGCGAGTACGCCTACAATAATTTTTTCAAACGCGCCTGGGGGATCATCAATTATACGGATACTTGCGACAACTTCGCTCAAGTGGAGGATACCAACCTAGAAACCAATAAGGAGCAGAAGGCGTACGTTGGACAACTCTTGCGATGGGCATCCCGCGGGGAGAGAGTCCAGGACCCCACCCTCCTCATTCGCATTGGAAGCATCAACTGGAAAGAAAAATATTACTTCCATACCTTCACCGCGAAGGAACTCCTCGCTCTGTCGGAGGTTATCAACATTACCCATCAATGCACGATCTTCCGGACCTCGTCTAGTGAGAAAGAATTTGCGATGGCAGAATGGCTTCTCTCTCGGGACGGTGTCATTAACGCGGTTCGTCTCACGGCGAAGGTTGAGACTTCGGACCTGCCATTTGTATCCGTTTGCCCCATCGATATCAATACTTGCACGAAGTCTGGTGAGATTGTCGTGTTATCGGAGGGCGGTCTACGTAGTTATACGCCGAGGGGTGAATATAGGATTCCACCGACCGTGCGTGTCAGCGCTACTTTGGCCGAGAAACCTCTCCGGGTTCCACGTACCTTCAAGACAGTGACCTCGCCATCGTTACCCGTTGTCCTCAAAGTCACCTCTGACCCTCCTCTCACAGCCAACGCCGACTATGCTCGTAACGACATCGACTATTTTGAAGGGATCGTTTCGATTGTCAATAAATCACCTGTCAACGGCGGGGAGCCAATCACTCTGGAGTCAATCTCGGCGGCTTTCCGACTTGTAGGGGACGAGGAATACGCACCCGTTACTAGCATCAAGATCACAAACGAGATGTTCCCTCTTACGGTGGATCCCAGACAGTCCCTTCCCGTTAGGTTCCTCGTAGAAGTACCGCGACCAGAAGAAGACGAGAAAATGGATATTCGATGGTGGAACCGGGCATATATAGCCAGGAGTAGACCACTGAGATTGAAGTTGACTGTTGCCGACCTTGAAGGAGAGGAAGCAAGCATCGTCTGCGAATATGTCTTTACCCCATATTCTCTCGACAAACCCAAGCCCGAGTCGGAGGAGATTGCCTTCTTCCACTTCGACGACGCCGACCGATGCAACCGCGCATATATCCGTGTCTCGCCTTCCACTAGAGAAGACACTCTCCTGGAGATCGATGGTAACGAGGTGACCACAACCAAGTTGCAGCAAATCGTCTGGAGTGCTCTGAAAAGTGGGGAAAGTGAAATCGAGCTTGGTATGGGGGGCGAGAGGGCGGGAGGGGACTGGGAATGGAAGGCATGGGCGTTGGTCGACATCAATTGCCGACGAGTCTATGCGCTTAAAGTCCTTCTCAACCAAGGCACTAACGTTAGCGAGAAGAAATATGCATGCCTGGGATATGTTCCTTGTCCCCCGTATGGAGGTGTTTTGCGAAATACGCGGCAGATACGACATGCTACGGAGAAGGTGTCGATTCCTTCATTGCCACTCATTCCGGACACGAACTACCCTACGGATGATAAATTGGACGACTATGTTCCACCTCCAGCAGTTGCCCCTGCGCAGATGTCAGGGGCTGGTACAGGGGCTTCAACAGTGCTCCCCGCGGATGTCTCTGCTCGACTCTCGTCGATCGACACCAACTTTTCACGAATTGCGGTCTCGCTAGAGAAACTCGTAGAAATACTGAGTGTGACCCGAGGTGTCAATGGGCAAGGAAAATGAACGACTCTTAAATGGAATGTGGAAGATGGGTTTCGTAGATAATGTTACCAAATACCAAAGACCAAGTAAATATCTAGCTTGGATCCCTACTGAAAGACTTATTTTAGTTTTCTTCCTACGCTTTCCAGGACCATTGGCCACGAGCACGAGCATGAAGCCACCGCACATATGTCACGCAAAGCCCAGCAGCTGCCAATAAGACCCCCGAGTAAATAATAAGATCGTTATACCTCTTCCTCAGCAAGTGTCCATCAAGCTGCGATGCAAGATCAGCAGCATTTGCTCCTCGCTTGTGGCTTCCCAAGATAACCCCAGCGATCGGAGCTCCTCCAATGGAACCAAGACCCCTGATGAAGTAGATGAAGCCATTGACACTAGCATAGTCCTGCACGCCATATATTTCCGTGATTGTAGTGGGGAGAAGGGCATTGTATCCCCCTGCGTATATCCCATAGAGGACGGTGAAGGCGACGAATTGAGCTCTGGGAGCATTATACCACACGGCTAAGACCGACAGAGAGGAGAGCATGACCTGTAGGAAGCGAGTCAGTGATTGCTTTCATACGTATAGTGGGCCCGCCGTACACCAGCTATGAGTGTGTTTTGTCGACCGATGCGGTCGGCTAGGATGCCCATGGATATTCGAGACACGCTGTTTACACCGCTGTTTATAGCCAAAAGCAAACTGCCCATTGAACGCGGGTATTTGAGGACCGCAACGCAGTACGATGATAGATAGTACACTGGGATGATGTTGCCTGCGGCCTGAAGGAAGGCGGCCAGAGCCTAAGATCCAGTCAACATCATTTCGTCAACGAAGGAATGGGTCTTACCTGGTAGACGAACGTACTACTCGTTACCAAACGTAGGTTCAATCTTGTGCGCCCACGAGTACCGAACCCGGGACGATGTTTGACGACGCACGAAACGGGTAGGCCTATCACAAAGTTCCATATCCCTAATATTCTGAGAGCCCATCGGACGCCATATTTATCGAGCAGGACTTGAAGCACTGGAGCAATGACTAGACCACCGACCCCACTTCCAGCCAGAATGACACCCATCGCAAATCCGCGGTGACGATCGAAGTACACTGGCGCGATAGACATGATCGGAAAGTAGTACATCGACGAGCCGACGCCGTATAAAATGGCCTGTGTCAGGTAGAGGTGCCATAGCTTACGAAGTATTCATCATCAGCGCTCGTGGCCGCAGGAAAGATATCAGTCCTACCCTTGTGCTGTAGCTAGCAGCAAATAAGCCGATGCTCATAATTATTGCACCAGCGAGGCTAATCATCCGAACATTGTCGATGCGAGCCATGAGAGGATTGACAAAGATACTCCCGCTCCATGTCAAGCCGCTACCGATCGTTCCGACGAGAGCGACGAGAGCATCTTGGCCATGAGCATCAACAACATTCGTCTCAGCAGAGGTATAAAATTCCTGACATAGAAAAATCATTTGGCAGTGAGTGTCTCAGTATCAGTCTCTTGTGAAATTATTTAGCAAGGATGTACCTGAAAGATGCCGTAGACCGAGTTGATTCCAATGACATGGAATGTCATGAAGAAGCCGGACAGTAGCAGTAGCATTTGATACTGTTTTGTGGGCCGTTCTACTGCTTGCACAGCGGTGCCACTGCTCTCCCGGTCAGCATGATTCGACGAGTGTCTGTCGACTTCGCTCAATAGGTTGGCTTCCGGTGGTCCTAATTGTCCCTTCCCAGAACTGATGCGCTCAAGCTCGATATCCCTTGAAACGGCGGTCATCGTCCGAGATTCAGTGTTCCATGAATTTCCGGAACGCTGAGTTTCTCACCGAAGTTGTATTTCGCCATATTGCTATAAGCGAGCTCAGGGGTCAGGAGACTGAAGTAACAGCCACACAGACAAACGCTTTACCTACGATTTCGTCGTTTAGAGCTTTACGCTTCAATGTCAAACTTCAATAATACTTAGTTGAAATGTTGTGATTCGGGGAAGAAAGTCGCTGTAGAGGTGTACATATGGTGCACACACATAGTAAGGGAGGCGTCTGGTCTGCTTCCAGTCTTCCCCATGATATTCTATCGAGGCTCATCGGTCCAGTAGCCAGTTCCGCCCAACATGCTCTCAGGGCTAACATCGGCCCCTGTATCCGCAACGATGGTTGGACCATCTCTAATGCGTATAGTGACACTCTTTATCCCCACTTCGACCTTAAACGGAATGTCCTCCCCATGTAGTTGTGATACGTCGTCGTAGGACAGGACAGCAGGATAATCAATTGTCGCCGCCAATTCACCGAATGAACCGATGAACTTGAAGCGAGTCTCGCCTATGACGAAGACAGCTTTGAACTTCTGGCCACCGTCGGTGTAGGTGAAAGAGCCATCTTGCGGAGGTGGTGACATCGTGGTATGAGTTGAATAAGAGACCTAGAGGCACGTTAACGATGAGATTAAGATATGTATTCCGCAGTTCAAGTGCTTTTGAAGGAGACGAACCTGATAGCACGGTTAGGGTATTTCTTGCTGCTATTCCAAGTTGAATGAGTGGTTTATATATCCATGCGGACCCACCAGGCTTCAAATGTGTGTGCACGAAGACATATTCTCTCGGGGCATCGGAGGGGAGAGTCCAATATACCTCCGAGCAGCAACACACCTGACGTGATGACATCGTTTCTGAGTTTTCGCCGACCCCACCACTCCACCATACAATAGGATGGCGTTTTGTCAGACGTATAATTTGACCAGAACGAGTTTAACCCTGCTCGCTAACATTTCGAATTTCGCGAAGGCTGTGGATCGCCGACATTCGTAGGACGGAGAAGCGGAATATCCGCTCCTCAATGTTGGGCACGGTCTGCACACCGCAAGAGCCTAATAAAGATGATAGCGATAGATGATTATGCACATTGCACAACGCCTATGTGTCAACACCAAACATGCTGATTACTCCTACAGGTGGAGGTCCCCCCTCTCGGGGTTTGATCTGCCCGCAATACGCGATCGTATATTTTGAAGGGTGCCACACCACAGTGGGCGATGAAGCCAGTGCCGGAACGCGGTGCAAAGGAATTCCTGTCTCCGTGGCGCACTATGCAACAGTGAACCTCAGCATCAGAACGAAAGCAACGTTTCCACGCACAATATCGATGTAATTGCCAGTATTGGCAATGGCGAGAAACTCTCCATCATGAGAGAAGCTGAGAGCGTTGATTGCGTGCCTACAGCGAAGTGGTGAGAACGAACATCGGACATACGATATAGATAGGCCTCACTCGCAGGACGTGATTGTACGAGCACATATCCACTCGGAAAGATCGAACATATTCACGATCGAGTCGATACCGCCAGATGCCAGATATCTTCCTCGTGGGTCTAACGCAACAGCGACACATCCGCCTACATGTGCTGCGGGTGTCTCTCGAACCGCCATGGATGGGTAATCTATTACTCGAATTGAGTGCTCTGAATGGTGGGTTATGATAACACCATCGCCCGTATGGTTGAACATGGCCGTTGACCCAGTCATTGGTTCCTTGTCAGACATCTGCCATTGTTCCTTGGTCGAACCATCGGCCCCGGGGTTGAGTGTCATGAACCAAAGCTGATGGCCTGCCGAAGTGTAGAGGAGTGTGCGGCCATCAGGCGCGTAACTGGTTTGCTGGGGAGACACCTTGAGTGAGACTGATTGCACGCTCCGACTTTCTAAGTATTTCCTGAGAATGATATGACGCGAAATCTTCCAAGTAACGTACGTCTCGCATCCCAGAATACGATCCGTCTATCTTTTTGACTGGAAGTGCAGAACAGCTCGGGATGAGCTGGGTTCCAAGAGATATAGTCCACATCGTCAGAGTGGGCACCCGAGTACAGCGTCGCGGCTCTGAGCTCCATCTGTAAAGCCCTTCAGCAATAATACTCATATTTGATCGCAAACATACACTCTTCTCGGGATTCCACACTCTGGTTGATTTGTCTAAGCCAACGGCGGCAAATTTCTTTCCATCACAGCTCCAGGCGACGTGTATTACAGGGTGCGATTGCTGCATCCTGTAATCCCTGGGTTTGAACGATGCAAAGTTTGGAGGCTAGAATGCGAGTATTTGTCGGCATCATTTCGTACTAGTTCAGGCCGCGTTCATACAATTAGACCACGAGCAGCAAAGGCCATGTGTGGAGGGGGCGAGGGCGGCCGTTGAGGAGGCGGTACTTCATCTTCATCTTTGCTGGTCGACATTCGTGACGAGGAGAGGGGAATGTGTGGCTGTGTCGCATGCCCCTCAGGCCTCACTCCTGACTTTGGCAATGCCTGAGCACTTTGTTTCGGACGATGACTACTGTTTCCAGGGATATTCAGCTCGAGCCCATCCCCTATGGGGTGGAACGAGCAGAGCCAGCGGACACACTCAACGAAGTTGACGGACCTTCATTGAACCATCGTGAATATCAAGAGAGCGCTGTTGTACAAGCAGCGGAGCGACCCACGAAACAGTACCAGATTCTGTTGTTGCTGTCTGGATTTTTCATGGCATTCCATGTCAACGGAATCAACTCAGTTTACGGTATATTCCAGGTATTTACTCACAAACACCCGATCGCCCCCAAGGGTGGGTCTGGGTCTACCTTATACTCATATTTTTTTCTGTTAGGAATTTTATACATCAGAGGAGACAAATGTAGTTGATGCTCGTGGTCAGGATACTCTCGTCGCCCTCGTCGGGACGATTGGTAGCGGTTTGACATGGAGCGGAAGTATCTTCGTCAATCCTCTCATGGCTCGCATCGACAATGTCAGGATGATAAGTCTCGTCGGTGCAATAATTATGAGCATCGGTTTGTTCGCCGCTAGCTTCAGCACGAGGGTGAGAAGCTGATGTGTCTCGTTCGGTAGCCAGCAGAGGCTAACGACGCTGCCTCTGATAGATGTGGCACCTCTATCTGACGCAGGCCGTTTTATACGGCGTTGGTTCGTCGATGTACTACTTTCCAATCATATCTATTGCACCGGTGTACTTTGATCGCCACCGCGGATTTGCAGTGGGTGTCATCGCAGCGGGAAGCGGTGTTGGCGGCCTGGTCATTGCTCCAGTGCTTCAACTCCTCCTCGATAGATATGGTCTTCGTTGGGCGCTCCGGGTGCTAGGAATATGGAATTTTGTGGCGGGCATACCTGTATCATGGGTCATCAAACATCGCCCTGGCCTTGGGACTCGTGGGCGTACACGATTGGACCTACGCTTAGTAACAAGCGGCACATTTATTTACCAGGTAAGGGTGAATAATTACTGGGTTGAGTGGGCGTTGAAGAGTTTCAGTCTCTAGCTGCCTTCCTCCAGGCCGCAGGGAACATCATCCCAGTGTACTATCTATCATCGTACTGCGTTGCGGTCCTCAATTACCCGCGTTCAATGGGCAGTTTGCTTCTGGCTATAAACAGCGGTGTGAACAGCGTGTCTCGAATATCCATGGGCATCCTAGCCGACCGCATCGGTCGACAAAACACACTCATAGCTGGTGTACGGCAGCCCCGCTATACCTATGAAAGCAATTACTGACTCGCTTCCTACAGGTCATGCTCTCCTCTCTGTCGGTCTTAGCCGTGTGGTATAATGCTCCCAGAGCTCAATTCGTCGCTTTCACCGTCCTCTACGGGATATACGCAGGGGGATACAATGCCCTTCTCCCCACTACAATCACGGAAATATATGGCGTGCAGGACTATGCCAGTGTCAATGGCTTCATCTACTTCATCAGGGGTCTTGGTTCCATTGGAGGAGCACCGATCGCCGGTCTTATCTTGGGAAGCCACAAGCGAGGAGCAAATGTTGCTGATCTTGCATCGCAGCTTGATGGGCACTTGCTGAGGAAGAGGTATAACGATCTTATTATTTACTCGGGGGTCTTATTGGCGGCTGCTGGGCTTTGTGTGACATATGTGCGGTGGCTCCATGCTCGTGCTCGTGGTCAATGGTCCTGGAAAGCGTAGGAAGGAATTAAAGTTCACAATTAAGAAGTAAGCAGTACGCGTAATTGATAGTTTCTTTGACAATATTATGATAGACAGGAGAAGCTACTTAGGAGGTAGAAAGGTGGCCTCCATTGGTTTCAGTCATACGAACTTTGTTGACGGGTGTTCATTCTCAAATACAACCAGTCAGGCAAGCTGAGGTCAAATGAATTCAGATGCAGGGGATATAATATAATGATGATAACGAGGAGATGGGCATACTTGTATATAGAACAGAGCATAGAGGTGTCATGCGAGGGCAACGGGCAGGTGATGCTACATGCTGATGATAGCTATTGAGTTTCTGAGGCGCAGTAGATGTACGTAGGAAGGGTCAGGAAAACAACATATGGGAAACAGAACAAGCAAAATTTCGAAAGCGATGATAGCAAGGGTCGACAATGAAAGCAAGGAGAGCGTCTAGCATTTAGAAGAGCATCAAGCGAACGAAAACGAAGCAAAAGCAAAACAATGCGAAGCATCATGAAAAACAAGTGGGTATCGTTAAGATCAAAATTGTTACGAACTGTATGCGTAGCCAATAAGCTGGTCAGCATTGGATGGCGGTCGTACAACCACGTCCGGAAGGACTTCGTGCTTGCGAAGAACACCTCGCATCTTTGCCGTCTCAGATCGAGCAAGTTTCAGCGGCTTCAACTTCTTCCCAGCGTCCTTGGTCATCGGTGGGACATTCTCTCCGTTCTCATCTACGACTGTCAAAGCCATGCGTGACTTTTGTTTCTTTCCCCCCAGTGTGAGTGGGCGGGTAGATCCCTGTGTGGCGTATCCATCGGCGACAGTGCTATTGACTTGTGCGTTGGTATCCCGGTCCTGCAAAAGCGAGAGCGGACGCAGCCCTCGCGGAGAGCTGGTTTGTCCTTTCGTACTTGACGAGCCTGCACCGTTGTTTTCGGAGACGATAGAAGTCATCTTGCGATGCAACTTGCTAGCCTTGGGTATAAGCGGTCTCACAGCTCGTGAGGACCACTGCGCGAATGCGCTTCTTGTCGAACCAGTCGAATCGGTAATGGCTTCAAGATCGTTATCAGCGTAAGTTTGAGGCGGCGTGTTGTGTTCGTTTTGATTCTCATCAGATTTGATATATACAATGCTTGATCGGCGGGAAGAGCGGCGTTCATTTGTGTCAACGTTATACATGTTGGAATGGGTGAGGGGAAGCGGGGGAGGTCTTGATCGTGTGGTCGTCCTTGGAGCGATGGTGTTGTGAGGAGTGCTCTCAGCTTGAGGTGGTGACTCCAATGCCATGCCAATCTCAGCCTCTAACTCGAAGAGCGTAGCGGTTGAGGCGGCGGAGGGAGGAAGACCGATTGACGCGTTGGAAAGGCGAAGGGAATTGTCGACGCTGTGGGGAACATCTGCGCGGAGGCCGAGGGAGCGAGTGGACAAGGCGCGGGAGAGAGCATCGCGTTTGGTACCACTTTCGGAGCGCTGTCGGACTTGAAGGTGCTCCAAGCTTTCACCACCATATACGGTAATGCGTCTTGGGCCAATATCAACGTTGCTGGGCGTGGAGACGTATTGATTGACATGGGTTTCCAAAGCATTCTTTATTTCACTGGCCAGGGAGTGGACACCATCTTTACCTAGACCAAGGCTGGGGAGACTGAAATGGTGCTTCTTCCTTGTCGAGGCATCCGCGACCTTGGGTTTGCGCCTAGCTGGAGTGGAGTGAGCTTGACCTGGCAAAGCACCGAACTCCTCAGGCTTCACAATCGCCTTTCTAGCTTTTGAAACACTAGGACCGGAAGGACCACGAGCAGCCCTGCTCCATGTTGTCGGGGGAGAGTAGTCGCCCTTCTTGATTTTCATGCCACTGCCAACCTTAAGACCGGGAACCAATACGGGGAGAACACCAGCAGTGAGGGCGTCGATCTGGTTGATATCATCAACAGCTCCGAAGTAGAAACCTTCGGGGCTAGATGAGAACTTCTCTCCGGATGAGAAAGACTTCTTGTGCTTCAACTTGGCGAGGCGGGCAGCACGAACATTAGGCGGAGTAGGTGGCAGAGGGAACGATGGTGGCGGGCTGGGACTTGTACCGAATACAGAGCCAGTGGGGGTGCCTGGGTAGCTTTGGTCATCAGCAGGTTGAATGGAGGACACCGAGCGAGAACGCAAGTGAGCAGAGTGACGCATGGAGGCACGCTTCACTGCAGTTGTCATCCCTGCGTCCTGGGGAGCGGATCCTTGCTTATCGGGGGATGCGTCTACAACGACAGTCTTAGCCATAGCCGAGTAGTGTCTCTCCGCGACCATGATGCGACTAGTGAAAGCAACTTCAAGTTTGTCTGAGAGGTTCGATGCTTCCTTCCTTAGTCGGCCCATCTCCGCCGTCATGTGGGACTGAGGTGTGCTGTTGTGGCTGAAATCGTGATGAGAGGAATCATCCATTTGAATAGGGAGAGGGGGGGTAAGATCGTCATCCTCTTTCTCTTCAAGTGGCAATACCGATAGTTTCGGTCGAGGCGCGAGCATCTCCAGTGCGCGTCCAACTCGGTTCTTTCCGTCGATAGCATCGCCTTTGGAAAGCCACACATCGCCACTACGGCGACCTTCCACAACGGTGACGCTAGCACTCGTGCTCCGTTTGTATTCATGGGAGAACTTGTTCATATAAGTCGTTGAGGTGCCAGCGGGGGAAGGGCCACGGATCACGTTCGCAGGGAGATCAGAGTGAGAGTCGAAGAGACCGTGGGGAATTGGAATCGGTGAGCGCAGCATAATGTTCAGCGCAAGCAAAGGTGAGGACAATGTCACAGACAGGACCAAAAGAATATTGACCACTGCCGAAGGTTCAGTTCTCCCAGTGAGGAGGCCTAGGTAAGGGAAAGAAAGAGCCTAGAAGGATACTGATCAGCGTTGGAACTTTGACAAGTTTTTTTGGCGTACCAAAGGGACCCAGATCATAAGCAGCCATCCGGCAGCTTTATACATGGAAACATCGAGAGAAGTACTTGATGAAGTGGCAAGAGCAGCTAACCCTTTCTCTGCCTCGTACGTTCCGGGGGCATAGCCATACCCTCCAAGGACTTGAGCATTGGAGAGGGCGGGCGTGTTAGGTCGAGAAACGGCAGTCGAAGGCAGTAACTCGGCATGTAAATCAGCGATACTGGCGTTGCTTGCATTCATGCGGATTGTACCCTCGTGCACTGAGGAAGCTGGGAAGGACCAAGCGGACAGGGTAGGTTGGGAACCATCTACCGAAGTCAACCAAGATGTTTGTGAGCCGAAGCGTTGTCGAGGGTGTTCAGGGAGTGGTGTGGGGATGCGACGGAATGGGTCTGGGTCACCAAGAGCTTCTGCAGTGGGGGAAAGGGGGCCGTAAGGGGAAGGCAAGGGCGGGACAGGGGGCACATTAAGAGCGACGGTCGATGATCCGAACCAATACGAGGACTTGGGGGGAATCGAAGTGTGCGACGCAGCTCCTGGGTGACGAACGTGTCCATGCTGAGAAGATGCAGCAGCGGTGTGGTGGGTGGAAAAGGACCAAGCCGAGATAGAATTATGTCGCGAGCTTGTGCTTGCATTAGACGTAATCCAAGAAGCACCATCACGAAGTGCGTCAACCTCCTCTGTAGCGAACGAAGGGCGTGGCTTCTCTTCTCCCTCGCGAGCAGGCGGCCACGGGTCATGAACATCCTGAATTGCAAGCAAGTTGCGCTTGATCATGACGAGGGTGACAATCAAGCAAGCGAAGGAAATCGTGCTTAAGACTGCGAGCGAGGACGAGTAGGCTAAGAGACCAAGGAAGAGGGAGTCCATCCCAGCTCCCGCAAGTACACCTGCAAGCGCGGTGGACGTAAGGATCAGGAGGACGGTGGGAGACCATAGAATCCAATGCTTGGCGCCAAAGGATACCGAACGCCCCATGCGAACGTGAAGGAGGGTCAGGCCTGCTACGACCAGTAGGCACGTTTGTCTGACGGTCAAGGCAAACCATAGCCTAACCGCGGAGAGCGGATCTTCAGCAACACCCATGCTAGTTGGTCCTCCGATGTGTTCATTGACGGCTTGCCATACAAAGATTCCGATGGCCAAAATATCGAAGGATGCGAGCCAAATGTGGCTTTTGTCGGCGGCTGAAAGAGAGCGAAAGTTAGGAAGGCCAAACTCGGCCTGAGATGGGGAATACCGTTAGTAGTTGATATTTCTGAGCGGGCGGGAGGCAGACTTACTGGAGCGACCCGTTTGCTCAAAGGATGAGGAGGTAAAATGGGAATTACAATGCGAAGAATAACAAATGCTGAGCAAGCAAATGAGACGAAAGCCAGTACGAGCGTTGGAATAAGGGGAATCATATTTCTTTGAGGAGATTCGTCGAGATGTCGAGGACTTGAGTTTCTATTATTCTTGAGGGAACGTTAATTGCGTAGGAGAGAGCGTAAGGGCGTAGGGCCTTCGTCGGCGAGAGCGCCGCTTGAGTGCGTTGAGAGCTGCGATGGGAAGAACTTGAACACAACTGGACTCGAAGGAAGGAAACCAAATTGATCCAAGTTGAACTTCAACCAAATAAATAAATTCGGGACCCACACGGGTAAACAACGCGCAAACTAACAAGTCACATCACATGAGCGCGTGGGCACTGAGATAAAGCGCCCGAACGAGACTGCGTTGTTCTCCAATCAGTCAGCCTTGTTCTCGGGTGCGCCGACTCGCCAGGCTGTTGGCTAACCCTTGAACTCTCTGCACTATCTACCCGAAGGCTTTCTATGGATAGCCGACAGAAACGATTCATTTGGCTGGATTGCGATCCCGTTGGTGCCATTTGATTCCGATATGGGAGACCATGATTTACGCAACTCACTTCATGAAAGGGCCACGACGATGCTACAGCTATCATGTTGGCATTACACTGTCCCAACATCACTCTCTTAGGAATATCCACGGTACTTCGAATAAACCTCTGTAATCACATCGATAACAAGCCCATCCCTCCAGACGCATGGCAACACTGACAGCCAGAGCACAGCTATCAACGCTGCCAGGTGCCTCCATGCCTTTGGAGCGCCGTCAGGATTACGAGTGTATCCCGGCGCATCCAAACCTCTACTTCTGCCTCCCCGCTATGATGCTGAGATCCATGGTGAAGACGGACTGGGCGGTGTCGAAGGACTCCCTGATACGAGCGATCCTGTGCTTCGTAATTGGTTCGTCAATGATGATAATGGGAAACCCACTAGGGCGCTGGAGGGTATGGTGCACCATATCAAAGCAACCTGGCAAGGTGGTGCGGGACACAAAGTCTGCATGATATCTAGTGGTCCGATGACGAATGTGGCGCTCTTCGTATCGATATACCCTGACCTCGTTAATTCTATTGAAGAGTTCGTTTTCATGGGTGGGGGCGTTGGAATGGGAAATCGATCTCCAGTCGCCGAATGGAATATTTTATGCGATCGTATGACTAGCCTCCTGTTTCTCGATAACCGCGCGCTCATCATATTTTACACAGCACATGCCGCCCAGATTGTTCTCAACACACCGGTGAAAAAGACCATGATACCACTCAACGTTACTCACACCGCAATCGTCACTAAGACAATTCGAGCCACCCTTCTGGACCCATCATACAACGGGGACCCAGAAACACCTCCCAAAGCTGTTTCCAATCTTAGACACACACTGTCTACGCTCCTCACATTCTTCGCCGACGCTTACAAAGCCACATTCGGCTTCAACGACGGTCCACCCCTTCACGACGCCGTTACAATCTTATACATCTCCCAACCCGAACTTTTCAAATGTACACGATTCCGCGTGGACGTTGAACTCACAGGCGAGCATACTGTTGGAGAAACGGTCGTTGACATTTGGCATTATAAGCCGTGCGACCTGACCTGGGGACCGAAAGGCAGAAACTGCTTGGTTGCTCAGTCGGTGAATGTAAATATCGTCTTTATTTCACATTTCTGCATACTGACTACTTTATCAGGCCAGTGGCTTATTCAAGTTACTGCTGGAAAGTGTTGTCAAGTGTGATCGAGTCTCTCCATTGAATACATCGCAATAGACATCAAAACATCGAATACTAATACATACAACTATTCGAGGTGATCTCTCCATTGCTCCACTTTCTCCGTCGAAGCAGTCCGTTCCGCCGCTTCAGCCCTTTCCTCAGCTTCCTTAAACGTGTGGAACATCTTCTCCGCACCCATATTAATGTATGGCAAGAACGTAATCATACCATAGGCGTCGAGCTGGTCTCTGTTCTTGCGCTTTTTGGTCCGTTCGTCTCGGGCGAGGTTCGTTTTCGTTTGTACCTCATCTTGTGCGCGTTTCTCAGTCGATGCCAGATATTCAGCCCGCGTTGAATTACCAACGCCTTGCGGGTACAATCGATCTTTGAAACCATTTGCTGAGAACTGATCCCGCAGACGTAGAGTGCCGAAGTGTACGAGAACAGCGCTAGCATAAACGAGGTCGAAAAGGGTTTGGGGAGGCCACTGAGTCAGATCATCGCAGATACGAACGGAGGTGCCCGACCGAAGATGAGGGTCGCCAAGACAGTACGGATCGTCGATGAATGCGTGTGCTACGCAATGTAGGTCGCTCCGGCCTTTGTCTGACGTCTCCATGGCAAAGTTCGGGGCCTTGATAAAAAAGTGAGTGCGACGGGTTGAGATAGCAAGGATACGGACTACGAGGAAGGCGACGTTTCTACCTAAGCCACGATGCATGAAAGGATGCAGTAACAACCCATTCCGTAGGTCGTCAACGTTGGCAATGTGCTCTGCTGCAGATCGAGCGCGGCGCTGAGTGTTGACTTGGATGTACTATAGGGAGACATTAGCATGCATCAAGCGTGCTCTACGATGAGAGTTCGCACCTTGTCCCCTTTAGCGTGTGCAGAAAGGTGAGCGGCATCACAGTACGATCCGGGAACTTGTGACACAACACAGAGTTTTCATCCCGTCTCACTACATCCTCTCGGAACCCAGCACGTCGTGCGGTGACCACACTGGAAGTGATGTGCTCGTGGAGAAAGTCAGGGTCAATTGAAAACATTCGCAGCTTCTCCTTGTCGTCAAGATGATAATACAGAGCCAGGATATCGAGAGGGATACTTGGAGCAAAGTAATGTTGGTCGCGGCGAGATGACCATGTGCGCCAACGATGGCTCCGATGGCGTAGTGGAGCCAGGTGTACGGGCGAGAAGAGAAATGAAGGTCATTCTCAGCAGATATCTGGATACAAGGGAACCATGTCCAGTTCGAAGGATCTAGGTTGACCGCTTTAGAGTGGATTTCGTTGGGGAACGAGGCGTAGACAACAATTTTGCTCATGGTCGGGCCCCAGAATATTCCTATAAGTAAAGAAAGAAACTCAGAACCGTCGGCGTTTCAAATTGGCGACGGACTCTAGAGAGCTCAACCAAGCTCCTAAAACCAGTCACTCGTACGAGATCCAGAGCTTATGAAGTTCTACCCCGGGCTGCGGTCTGCCTCAAGATCTTATTGTCGCGGTCATGCGGGGGGTCCATGCTATGTTACAGATCAATACAGTGAAATAGATCCCATCCCTAATTTTAGATATGGGCAAAGGTTAGTACAATCATGCCGCTAACTACGGTCGGGGAAAGTTAAAACATATACTATTCATAGCACTTTCAGGAAACGAAAATAAGAGCTCATGGACAGTCCAACCTTTTTCAGAGAAAGAGAAACACCCACTACTTAGGTCAATCTGACCGTTTGATCAGTCCTTATAACCAAATTATCATCCTATGCAGATGTGAAACAAGATTAAATGCCACGACAACATGATAACCAATAGGTAAGACTGTAGACTATCTCGTGTTCACCCTTGGTTGGGCAGGACTGATGCTCATGGCATTAAAACTCTCGCCTAGCCCACCAGCGTCGCTGTCAGCCACTGATTGTCCTCCCGCTCTATCGTCCAAGTCGGCTGCTGGAGAATCGTAGCCCCTCCCATCTTCGTCTTCGGCATCTTCGTCGTCGTCGTCGTCGTCATCTTCGTCGTCGTCGTCGTCGTCATCATCATCATCATCGTCGTCGTCCTCTATGGCGACAGACGACCACTCTCGATACACGCTCTCGATAAAAGGACTCGACCGCGGGAGCCGATACGGGTCAAAGGGGAAGAAGGTATTCAACTCGGTATTGACTGATCTATCTAGGATAAGCGGGTTCACGGGGGTGCGACTAGTAGCAGGTGTGTTGGTGTTGTTCACGCTGGTGCTGTATTCCGAGCGCTTGTTTGATTCCATGATCGAATAGCAGTAGACGAAGCCTGTTGCTTGTGCGACCCGAGCGAATTGCATCACGACGTTCGCAGAGCAGATCTAGCGGATCACCGAGTACGAGTTATTAACGGGTGGTCGAAGCAGCCGGTGATAATGGGCTAGGCGCACCTTTAGTGGATTAAGTGTCGAAGTGACCACTCGTTGCACAACATCGAGGGTCGATATCCATTTCTTTGTAGGTTTCGTCTCACTGAGTAGATCATCCTCTTCTCCCACATCCGCCAAGAAATCCCTCCATCTAAAGCAGAAAATCAAGAATATTGCTTGGACGACAGCGTAGAAGACGCTGTGATGCGCCATGCTAGGCATCTCAGCGTTGGCCTGCTCGAGCATGTCGTGCCTATCTAGGTGACTCTTTACATAATCACACAGGACATTAACCACCCGCCGCGCGCCATCCCGGTCGATGAATTTAGCCCGACTGATGTAACTCCCTATATAGCTTGCAGCTGCGGAGCGTGTAACGGCGGGAAGGTCTTCTTCCAGCAGCGCTTTTGAGACAAGAAGACCTTGGAATAGATCGGTGTATTCAGCGTCTAGTGAGGAATACCAAAAGAGAAGAAACTGGGTGTATCGGGACTTGAAGGTTTTAATTATTGTGCGGTCGAAGATGGAAAGGAGAGTGTGGAACTGGGTGCGCTGTCGGGTTCTATTTGGCTCTGAGGGGGTATCAAGGACAGCAGGCGCAGACGGATTTGAGGTCTGAAGCGGCTCGAGGGAGTCCAGTATTGGAGATGATGGAGCATCATAGAACGGCGATGACGGAAGGGGGGGCAAAGATGAGAGAGATGAGTCCAGTTGGGGAGGCGGCGATACAGTTTCTTCGAAATGTTTAAACAAAAGAGTTAGTATTGCGTCTAGCTTTTTGACCATGGCATGGATATGTCGGGCGTCTGTTGGAATTTCAACTATGTGTGGCAAGTCGTCCATGTCACCTCCATCCGACGATATGGCGCTCAACGCTTCATCGTCATCGTCTTCACTGTCGTCATCGCCATCAGAGTCTGGTTGGTCCTGGGTGACGGCGGTATCAAATGGATCTATTTCAAAGATGTCTGTGTCTTGCGGGATGTCGGCGTCTTCCAGTTCTTCCAGTTCGACTTGGATCTCGACCTGTGACAGAATGAGATGTGAACCATCTCCGTTCCAGCAGGTGGATACTTACATCGATTTGAATAGCTCGGTCAATGATCGTGGCCATGACTTTGTCGCCGATTTCGGGGCAATATGAAGCGACATGGAGGAGATTTCGAATGTATGTAGTCTGCGTGACTAGATTCTGGCGTTTGTGGGGGAAGTTGCGGACGAGTAATGGCTGGAGTGTCGAGGACAGCGTCGGAATTAACGAATGAAGATGGCGGAGGAGATAGTGGAGCCGATCGTAGACGGTGCGTCGTGTGAGGGGTTCAGCGGAGCTCTCTGCCTCGCCGAGGTCAAGGGTTTGGATCGCGGACTCTGCGGACATGTTCACTATCTGCCTCCGCGAGACGTAGTAGAGAACGTACGATGCGTGAATCCCTGAGCGATTTTCGCTAGCACCAATGATAGGTATTCCGGCCTCGCGCTGACCAACATGCCGATGAAGACAGTATACGATTTCACTGTAGCAGAATTGAAGGTCGTCCATGGCATGTTTACGATGGCCTCTACCAACACGGAATGTGAACGATCGAGTCTGGAGACAACGTGCGACAGCGCCGACAGCCACGATCGGAGGTGCGCCCGTTCAGAAGGCGCTCGTTTGGGATTGAACTGATCCACGAGCTCATTGAATCGCTCGTTCAATCCCTTCGCTCGTAGTCAGTCCGGGGAACAATGTGATCACACGAGATGATATGCGCACCCCTGCCTTCTGTTGCAGCGCATTGTTGACGAAAACCAGATACATGTCTTTCCTATACTTTTCGTCTTGCTTGATCCTCGAATTCGTAGCAATCGGCCGTCGGACCAAGGGAAATGGAGAATGCATGGTAACAGGTTTCTGGACGCCACTATTGGGTCGTTTTTCGGCCAGTAGCTTAGTCGGAGTTTCCGCGTAGCGTAACTTCGACGATAGTGGACCAACCTTAGGCGTTCTTTGGTTGAATTGAGACAGTGTCGAATGAGGATCCATGGCTAGGATGTCAAGGCACTGGAAGGAGGAGATTCAGAAATTTAATCACGAATTTAAGTAGTAGATCACGTGAACTATCTCCCTTCATGCACTGCTGAATTCCACTGCTCCGTGCCGATCTCCTTCTGCACTGCTAGCAACCACGATATCGTTCAGTATTCACACATCGACGCCAGCTAAGCCAACTCGATACTACTTGTAGGCGTGGCGGCGCATCACGAAGTTGAAACAAAGTCATGCCGGATGACACTCTCCTCGTTCCTACCGTATTGACCTCTGGAACGGTTCATTTTGCTACTGTCGCCGCAACAAGCACAGCAAAGGATGTGGTTGATGCGCTGGTGTCAAAGAGTGAAGTGAAAGAAGAGGCATCAGGTGGTCTTGAGGAGATTGGTTGGGCCCTGCAACGAGTACGCGTCGAACGTAGCGGACGGTCTTGGGAAGAAGATGACCTTGAGGAGTTAGGTGATGGTGAGCATCAGTAGACCCCCCCTTGAGCCCACGTAAACTGATTATTCCAGGTACTATTGAGCCTGGTGCACTTGTCGCACCATTGCTCCAGACAGCATTGCCGGATTCACCTTCGAAACGACATTTCTCTTCATTTCCGATGACCTCCCACCTTCACAACCCCGTATTACGTCTCGTCTCGCTGAATCCAGAGCTATCACTCACAGTCTCATTCCTTCGAGTGCCAGAAATTCATGATGGCTACGAATACAAGATATATCTTCATCCAAACATGGTAGTGAAACAGGTCATCGACCTAGTGATTGAGGAACTTGGGCTCACAAAGAGTCTGCCTGTGCCTGGAGGCGGCGCCCTGGAGTATGTGCTTGAGGAGACGTGGATCGATGGGCAGCAAGATCGTAATTATTCCTATACGTGTCTTGACTCGCAGCCTGCTAATCTACACGCAGGCGGGTCGCGTCTCCCTCCATCTGCTTCCATGTTTACCATAACACGCTCTGCCTTTTGCCCAAATCCTTTCTCCTCACAAGCTTCTCGTATATTTCGCTTCTGTGTTCCTGACGAGTGGTATCGCCGTTCCAAATCACGCGCCGTTTCTTCCGCTTCCGTTGAACCGTCAGATTCGACGTTGCGGCGATTGGCAGCATTGCAGGAGTCTGATGAAGAGGAGATGGACGAAGGAGATGGCACGGCAAAAGTCTCCGACAATGCCACCACGCAATCGCCATCCACACCGAGTCACCAAGGGACATTCTCGCAGAATCGTCTGTCCCATATTTTCGACGGCTGGCTTGCGCCCACTTCACCCACCTCTTCTCCAACTCCAACCGAGAAAAGACGCACGATTGTGAGCGAGCCAAAGCCTCTGGATAAGCGGGCGACTAAAGACGCCAGAGCTCAAGTCAGCGACACCAGTGAGAGTGAAGAGTCTGATGTCGATTCCGGTGATTTCGAACAGATGCTGGTACTTTCTTCTTCTCTCTTCGAGAGTTATACGTAGTCCTTGACGCTTCCATAATACACAGGACGATCTCAACCTCAAAGGCGAGAAGCGTGCTGCGATGTATTCCTTGCCTCCCAGCCGCAAACGATATTTGTTGAAGCAGAACAGTGCTCTACGCGCCTCCATTCCCAAACAACCACCTGGATCTCCCACTTCACCCTCTTATGCAGCTTCGTATGGCCCATCTAGTGCCAGCGCGCTGCTTCCGCGACTTGTCCCCCAGTTGACGGGCGACACTGGCCTCATGCGACGTCTCTCAATGGCGGGCTGGGGTGCTAGCGCACCTCCTGTCGTGACTGCCGAGTCCCCTCAGCGTACGAGCGGCGAGTTCGACGTGGCGTTAGACCTCAAATCCAGTCGCAAGGCTCAGTTAGAAAGAGCAGCGGAAGCACAGCCATTGCAGCCCCAAATGACAGGAAGTCTGTGGGGTTCATGGTGGACATCATCCAGCACCATGACCTCTGGTGATGGCTCGAAGACCGCGAAGTCGTATGTAGAAAGGTTGCAATCCCCAAAAGCAATGGATAAGAAATTGGCAAGTCATCTGATTTCGTTGAGAGTGCACTTGTCTACGGCCAAGGTAGCTTGGATCGAAGAGTTCATCACTGCGGAGAAAGGATTGATAGCTTTGGGAGGGTTGTTAACGACACTCGTTGGCAAGGGCGGAAAGAGGAGACTCCTGAATGAGGCGGAAAACACAGTTTTAGCGGAGGTGATTAAATGTTTCAGGGCATTGCTCAATACCGAGGTGAGCTAGACTTCATCGTCTTCAAAGAGTCATGTTTTCACACCATGTGTCCTAAGCTTGGGTTTAATGAAGTTCTGGCTTCGCCCACAATGATCACCCACATAACCTACTCACTAAACATCCCATCTCTTAAAATCCGAACTCTCGCCTGCGAGCTTCTTGCTGCCATATGTGTCGTCTCGCTCGTCGATGGCCACCGCGCAGTCCTGGCAGCTTTGTCTGACTATCGCGTCGCATTTGACGAACAATTTCGATTTGATACCCTTATTGGATCGCTGCGGCTACCAGACATCCATAACGACAGTGACGGGGAGGAGATTGTTGGATTTGGCAACGAGGAAGAAGGGATCTGGGAAGCCAGGACTGCGACGCTGGCATTGCTGAATGCTCTGACGACATGCCCAGAATCGCTGGAGGACCGTGTGCTTTTACGAGAGGAACTAAGTCGACGAGGACTCAATGAGATCATTGTGGTAAGCATAAGGATCCCAACGCCTTCGGGAATTCTCTGATGGCTGTTTAGACCCTGAGGTACATAAATCCTCCCGATTCCCTCAAGACGCAATTAGATGTGTACACAGAAGAGAAGTTCGAGGATGAAGAGGATATGCGCCAACGAGCCAAGGCACTCGTAGAGTCTCACAGCGACAGCCGCCATGGTCGATCACTCTCAGACTCTGACGTTGAGCTTGAAGATCTCGTTCGTTTAGCGAAGCAACACGGAGAGTTGTACCCCATGATGTTGGAGATACTCAGCTACTTCAGCCAAATCCTCTCCAAAGACACCGCAATGTATGTTATTCGCTGTGTCAGACCTGATCTTGTTGCTGATCGAGCGAATGCTTAGGCAGCTGAAGGCAGACTTATTTTCCATCCTAGACAATTTCGTTCAACAGGCGGCTTTGCTTGATGATTTGTAAGTTTGATGATTCTCTCGTAAATCTCAAGTTTTATATGTATATAGTGACAAAGGCTGGTATGTCTTCATGAAGAAATTTGCTGACTCGGTCCAGCACATTACTGGACAAGAACTCGAAGTCAAACCCCCCTCGGATTCAACATCCATCAACGTAGTCGAAGAGGAACTTGAAGCGCTAAGGTCTCAAGTAGAGGAACTGAGCGAAGAGGTACGCAGCTCATATCACATGGCAGGATTTCTTCTTTTGATGGTGCACATTACAAGAGAACGAAGCTGCGCGATGAACTCAACCAACAAGTCGCTGAGCTTCAAACACTCAAATCCCTTCCTTTGAATATTGCAGTGCCTCATGCCAAGGGAGGAAAGGGAGGCCCCGAGGTATGTAAATGATTTTGACACATATGGACATAGTTCAACTCTCTCGCGTTGTAGAACTTCCATGGGCTAGTCCAACGTCTAGTGCAGAAGGAGAAGCAGGTGCTGAAACTCCAAGCAGACTTAGATAGGTCGAAAGCTGAAAACCCTTCTGAAGGACGAGATGCTGTATGTACAATAGACTGATTCTTCATACAAACTCACGCCATCTGCAGGATGAGAAGGCTAAGAGAGAGCGTGATCGAGCGAAGTGGAATGCATTGATGGACGAGATCGCTAAACTAAAGATCAAAGTATGCCTTTTTAGTGCCCCTCATCACCTTTATTGACTATTTTACCCAGCTTGGAGAACTCGAAACTGCGGTGGACATCAGGGATAAAGAAATAACCTATCTTAAACGCGCTTTAGAGTCCGTTTACACAAGGTTCATGTCTCGGGATGAAATGAGGGAAGCTGCAAAAGAAGCCGAAATGGATGCTGAACTCATTGCCAACCGTACCATAGAACGACTGACACAACGAGACGAAGAGATTGCTGCTCTACGCAAAGAGATAATCGAACTGAAGGCAAAGTTAGAAGTTAGGCCGAAGACAGAGAAAGAGTTCAAGGTTAGGTCCCCGCCCCCGCCCCCACCTGCCCCTAAGCCCAAGCGGATGGCGACCCTTCCCCCAGTGTTTATATCATCAACCGATTCCACCGATACATCGAAGAGCCAACCCACCCAGATATCCTCGCCGCCACCGCCGCCGCCACCACCACCACCACTATCAACTTCTCTCCTAGAATCAACTACTTCTCTACCACATTCAGCATCGCCGCCCCCTCCTCCACCACCACCGCCCCCTCCTCCTCCTCCTCCTCCGACATCCTTCTCACCCACCCCATCCACCGCATTCCCTCCGCCACCACCACCACCACCACCACCACCATCAACACTGGGTATGAGTGGCATCTCTCCTCCCCCTCCTCCCCCTCCTCCGCCGGCACCGGGTGGCCCACCAGCCCCTCCTCCTCCCCCAGGGGTCGCTATCAGAGTGGCCGTTCGGCCCTCTCGTCCATCGAAGAAGCTGAAGCCCTTCTTTTGGAATAAACTTGCGAACCCTGCTGTCGCCTCATCCTTCTGGAGTGAAGCGTCACTTGGTACCGCGTTCAAGATTGACGATCTAGAGGAAACATTCACCTTGGATAACACACCCACCGCATCCTCCCTTGTGAAGAGCCCAACAACTAAGAAGAATGTCACAACGCTCCTTGACATCACACGAGCCAATAACGTTGGTGCGTTAATATTTCGCAAAACTTTCCTCTCTGTATTGATTAAATTGTGAAGCTATCATGTTGGCTCGAATCAAGGTCGGCCACAAGGATATTCGCAAGGCAATTTTGGATCTAGATGATAGTAAACTTGACGTCGACGAATTGAAGGCGATCAGCAAGCAGTTGCCCACTCATGACGAAGTGAGATTTACTGCTCTTGCAGGCTCTCCTTTTGTGTTGACAATTTCATGGCAAGATGAATCGCATTAGGGATTTCGACGACGTTTCTAAGCTGGCAAAAGCTGATCAGTACTTCAGTCAGGTATGTGCCGGCCGAAACTACAACGACTATCTTACCATTTGCTTTAGATCATGACTATCCCTCGCCTCACAGAGCGATTGGATTGCATGCTGTATCGCCATAAATTAGACTTGGATCTTAATGAAGTATGCTATGAGCTACAGGCGCTTCGGGTGGTCGCTAGCGACCTTCGATCTTCCTTGAAGTTTAAGAAGATATTGCAGGTGCACATCCTTTACCCTGCGCGTAGATAAACAGTTGTTTACACATCGCAGGCTGTACTTTCAGTAGGGAATGCTTTGAATGGCTCATCCTTTCGAGGCAACGCTCGTGGCTTCCAGCTTGAAGCGCTGACAAAGGTTAGTCTCTGTTTTCCTTTCCATTCTGCCCAAGATTGACGACGCCTCCTGCAGTTACAAGAGACCAAGACAGCACGAGGGGGCAGTAGTTGTCCTACCATGCTACATTACCTTGCGCGTGTCCTGCTGAGGACGGATCCCACCTTGATACCGACTGAAGAAGACCTACGGCCACTTGAGGCTGCCACTCGAAGTGAGTTCGGTTGTTGACTCCTTTCCCTGTTGCTGACTCTCGCTGCCAGCATCCATGCAGACCCTCATGCAAACAGTGAATTCCTTGGTCTCTGGCCTAGCGCAAGTCAAGAGTGAAGTAGCTCATACCAAAGCTCTTAGAGTTGCTCCCGAAGGGGACCGCTTCGTATACATAATGGAGGTCGGTCTACTACTTGGGTTTATGCCGCTAGATTGCTTCATTGTTTATGTTTCAGCCTTTCGTCAAGGAGGTCAGCCCGAAGATAGACAAACTGAAGCTGATGGGAGACTCGGTGGACCAGCAAATCAAGTCCTTGCTCTTGTATTATGGAGAAAGTCCCGATTCTCCTGACGCCCCTAAGGCTGAAGACTTCTTTGGAATGATTGCAACATTCTACTCCTCCCTTCAGGTAGATCCCACCCTGCCTGATTTTGAGATATGCTAACCCTTCAAAAGAAATGTGCTACTGATTTGATATCTTCCAACGCTACGATATTACCGCCTCTACCTCCACCAGAAATCCATGAGCCGGCAGAAGCGGCGCCTGAGAAGGTCAGCCTGGGCGTGTGTTCCCTTATACTCAAACTGATTTTCTCCCAAAGACTATCAAAGAGAACGTAGCCCCTTCTAGTTACCTGCAACCCACCGCTAGGCCCAATCAGCGTTCCATTGGCAGGGGAGATTTCGATAATGCCCTCAGCACCATGAGAACAGGGAGACGGAGGGAACGTCCGAATCGCGACCGCGATCGTCCGCTCAGCAAGATATTCCTTGATGGTGGTCGCCCATGATGTTGTTTGAGTGACTGATCGTACTCGTGTATCTTTGCTTCCATCAACATCCATTACTTACAATCTAGGATCCGCTTCTAGTATTTTTACAGTATCCATACAATATTGCATTCACGACTTCGCCTACCTTCAATTAGGTGTTGGAAACGCTACGCCCGTCGAAAAAGAAGCGTGTGATTACCGGTGCCGACTGGGAACACCATGTAGTAGAGGGCGCACTCTGCTGATTGCACACTTTATCAGAAACTACAATAGGGTACGTCGAGCGTACGTGTTCATCGACGTTACAAACAATTCTTATCGTCGATATCCAAATGGACTTGTGTCAGTAAGTACAGGTAGCACCGCTATGTAGAGCGTTCTCTTTCCTGGAAGTCCGTGATAGCGCGAGAGACGCTCACATCTTCCCCTCCAGAACATCAAACATCTGCACACTTGGATCCCCCTCCAAGAGCTCCTTCCCTGGCCCAAATAATGCGGCGGCGACTTTGCCGTCTAAATGTGCCTTTCTCCCTGCCTCGGACGGAAACGCATCGATAATCCCGAACTCCCGCGGGGAATCTGGGAACTCAATGGCGTACCACAACAGTGTGTCAGGCTCTGCTTCAACCAATGGAACTGCTCCCTATACACACTGGTGTGAGCAATTGCTTCAGGCGACATGAGAATCCGAAGCTCACCTTCAAGAACTGCCTCACATCTTCCTCCTTTCCCTCCTTCGCCTTGAACCGCACTTCTAATCCGCAGGTCAAATTATTCTCGCCTTGCTTCGCTGGGGTCAGTTTAGACGCCAAGAAGTCCATTGTCTGTAACTTCGGTGATCCTTGCGCATGCGTATAGGTAGGGCCCCCTTCCCACTTTTCAGAAGTAGACAAGAACACCTCCGATATGACGCTGGCTTTTACACCGTCGGTGAGGATCCCCCATTTTGATGGGGAGATGCGGAAGACAACTCCAGCGTTGGCCTTTTGGATAGCGACAGAGCCAAAGGCGGAGAGGAAGGCGGTGACAGAAGGCGAGGGGGACTCGTCGATGGGTAAAGCGACGTAGCTACCAGCTGGCGATAAATTGGCGTTTCATCGTTCGCGAGCGTACGAGGGTGACAATCATGACTTACTTGACATTTCGCGGTGTATCCTTTGTTAGTTAGTGGTCGGTATAGAGACACGTTGGAGGCCAAGGTAAGAATATGGGAGCTCGAACGCCCTGGGCTGTATATACGATCGTCTCACTGGTTTTCATATTATATATGCCAGCCTACCGGTATCCGGCATATTCTGCCACATTCCAAATCTCCCATGGGACATCCTATATTCCCGCGTCCGTGTGTCATTTGTGATCGCGATGCACAATACATTAGGAGTGCGTGCGATAGAACATGATGCTCAGCGTTCAGCGCGCATCTTACCCTTAAGAAAGTTGTAAGATGGTGAGCGTGGAACACCGCCGGGTCAAAGTCCTGCGAATGCAACGCTCCGGATTGTGACGCACCGGCAGCGCAAGAAAGTATGACAGAGGGTGATGGCGAGGGTCTGTGGTTGAGCGATAGCCGATTCATTTGTGTCTGATTTGTGCGTCACGGCACTGGCGCCTCGTCTAGCGGCAAGGTTTACCGCTGATACATGAGGCCTTGAGGGTTTAACCGATATTTATCTTCCAGCGTCTTGAGAAGTTGCGTGCAATGGACCATACCGCAACACAGATCTATGAATAGCACGAATTCAGCGGCCAGAAAGAATGCATGCATGATGAAAATAACGCCCAACGATCGTGTTTCTTCGACGACACATCTTAGGGACTTGGAGTTTGAACCCCGCATCCCGCTGGGAACAGCTGGGAACTCATCATAGTGGCTCAGTTTCCTTGGCTTCTCACATCAAAGGGGATATTGATCATCGTGCCCCAGCAGAATGAAGAGAAGTGAAGCAACGACAAAACTTGGACAAAACCAGGAGGGGTTTAGTACTTGGCCTTATTTGGAGAAGGAACGTTGAAGTTCAAACTCCGAAGGCTTTCGTTCAAGATTTACTTTCGACGCTGAACTTCGCAATGGCTGGTGAGACATCAATGCATCAAGCTCATTTTGAAGGTGCGCAAGGCCAGGCCACCCATACAATCTGAGTTTCGGGGATGCAGTGGATTGCCAGCGTTGCCCCAAGTAGGACTCCACGCAGCCGCCACAGCTGCTTGGATTTATCTTCGGCTGAGTTACGTGGGCGGTGATGGCGACCGTGTTGAGTAAGTACACTCCAGTTTGACTATGAGGGAAACTGCTGAGATTTATCAACGTTTTACAGAATGGCTGATCAGCACGGCTCCATGATTTCAGTATTTGATGTACAAAATGAATGGTTATTTAGCCTTTGGATCCCATGGTTTCTCAGACGTAGCTCACCGGGGGAGATGCCTCCGAAAACGTGAGACTCACACTCCATATCCTGCAACTATTGCTATCGGAGGAAACCACTTTGAGATTTAAAATCACCGGATAGATCATATCCATTCCCCCATGTCGCCAGACCGCAGACGCCAAATCATCTGTGTCTGCAAGAGCTTCCTGTAAGTTGCTGGTTTCCTGCATGCGGCGAGACCTCTACCTTACCACTCATTATTATCAATCCACTATCATAGCTATCTAGTGTATCCGAAATCTTGATCCCATCCTATACTGGCATGTCGTGCTAGGGGCAGTAGCCGCAGAGGTACATGCTGTCCTTTGCGTCTTGTGATGTTTAACTTACTACATGGGGACGTACGACAATTCAGTGCCACTCGATCCACAGCACATCACGGCCGCACGATGCGACGAGCTGCCCTATCCCGAAACTAAGAGCGTTGGTGGAAGGTTGCCGCAGAAAGGATCAATCAAACTTGTCATATTACGTCTCTGGCGAAGCGTAACTGTCAATGTTTCCATCAATCCTGCTCCGAGTCATACACTGCGATTCGAGAGATACGCCCGTTTGCCTTATCCTTCGCCACTCTGATCCCGATCTCTAGGTCGGCTTGCACTGAAACGTAACGACACATCCTTGGCTCCTCAATTTGCATGCTCCTACATCAGTGATTCACAATACTAGAGCCTGTGGGCGTGTATTCCCTTCGTTTCGAGGCGATCAGGCAGCATTGTTTCACTCAGGGGCAGTGACTAATTCTCACGCCCATATATCCATCGCAATAGAGGAGCTACCAACTCTGTCAATAAATACCTAGTCGACCAGGGTCAGTACCTCACTATATGCCTCGACGGCCATAATGAAGCCAAATCCTGAACTTTTGTGAGCGACTTCCCTCGACTTCATTAACACCTGGAATACTAATGCTTAATTTTCCCTCAACCCCTCATGCACCCCCTTGAACGCATTTGCTGAATTTTCAGCTTCGGGCCTATGTTGTTGGGTGTCTTCTTTAATACTATACTCTACGGGGTCAGTCTGCTTTGGCTCTCCTTCGGGTGTTGACTGACCTGCATGGGGTTGCACAGATTCTTGTAGTCCAGGTTGGGGTTCTTCGTGATTGTCTTTAGCACCGTCTAAATTACTTCGCCAGATATTTAATTACTTTCAAGTCTACAAACGGTACGCTCATCCCCCGTCAGTCGGTCTGAAGCTTTCTCATCGTGCTTCAGCTCCGATAAGCCTTTGATTCGCTACCTAGTGAGTAGGATTTCCAAACTGTTCTTTGCATATTTCGTACACTGACGTTTTATTCTATCAAAGGTTATTTACCTCCTCGTTCTGGAGACTTTTGGCACCGCGTGCGTAATTCACATGATGTACGAAGTATTCGTCATGCCTATGGGTGAGCTAGCCCGATTGTTCTATGGGAAACTCTGAATGACATTTTTCTAAGGGGCTCCAAAACCGCCCGGCCCACCCAAGCCCCCAACGAGTATGACTTTACCTCCGTCTTTTCCCCTATTTTCTGACCTATTATGACTAGTGCTTCCTGCTGGTATCTAACGTTCATTGTTACATGGTTGAAACAAAGCTAACACTCTTGCTCCCCATTAGACGCTATCACGACGGTAGGTCTACAAAATCCGTGTTTCGTGCATTCTATCTAACCATTCAGTGAAGGTACTCATATCAACACCAGTGCAACTGTTCCTTGCATGGCGCATCAGTGTTCTTACTTCCTCAAAATTTGTGGCCATCTTCATCTCACTGCTTGCCATCACGTCTCTTGGTGTGTTTGCATCTGCCATCATTTCGTTATGGCTTGCTTAACCATCGTTTCAGGCGGTGGCATTGCTATGTCTGTACTTGTTATCCTCAACCCCGACTTTTCGCGTTTCGAAACCTTTTACCCCGCCACTGGGACTTGGTTAGGCAGTTCGGCGCTTGCTGATGTTATTATATCGACTGCATTGGTTATGACTCTGGTATGCTTCCTTGTCTATGTGGGGCTATGCATGCTGATGATCAACGACAGCGCCGCAAGCGGACCGGAATGCAAGTGACTGATAACATTATCAACAAGATCATGCTTTGTACGTGGATTCCAAAACAATTAATGGCTGATGGACTGAAAATTCCTGTAGTTACAATCCAGACGGGCTTCGTTACGGCGGTGTTTGCCATCGCTGATGTCGTCCTCGCCTTGACACTGAGGGTACGTTCTTAGAGACTTTTATAGAAGTGCCGCATTGCTGACCCCTTCCATCCAGGACTCGGGGTTGTGCGTGCTACTTTTGTCCCTTTTGGTTATCTCGCTAACATCGCATTGTCAATAGCAACTTCATTCCTGACTTCATGCTCAGCAAACTATACTCTAATACGCTGATTGCATCGCTGAATGCTCGTGTCGATTTCGGCCAGGTACTGAACAACCCGAATAACGTCCTCTTCAAAGGTCCCCGCAAAGAGTCGCAGCCGTCAGTGCAGATTGTAAGTACCTGTGCCCTGCTTTGAACACCACGAATCCTGCATGCTAAGAATGTTATGGATCAGGGTACGCGTTCTGGATTCACCACGGTACGGTTGTCCACCTAAGCCCTGCAGCGGATTCGAGCTAACTATTTGACTAGACTCTTGCAGACTCTCGTCATTTCTCGGATAATTCAAGACAATATTTCGACTTTGATCATCCTATGCCTGATCCACCAAAATTACTAGATATAGAACTTGGACGCTCTCAACGGCTATGATACTGTCTATTGCACGAACTTATGCATGGACTTATTGCATCATAGACACGGACATTTTCCTAGTAAAACTGAACCGGAATCTACTATTGATATTTGCATCCTGCATTATCTGTGTATCAAGCGACATGTGTTCTTAAAAAACAACTGCGTAGTTAATACCTGCCTCTTTAATCTGGTTGCTTTGGAGTTCCTTAACTATTGTTATCGATAATGATTAGATGAGTTGACTGCGTGATTAGAATGGATCTATGCTCTGCGTTCTACATATGCGAATAGTGAATATAGCGTAAATCGACTTGCAAGTGTCCCAGCGTTGAAATTACAGATACGGAATGTCGTCCATCTCAGCGACTTTCATTACATCTTCATCAAGTGCCCGCTCGGCGGCAGCTTCTTGATCCTCTTGCGTCATACCCTCGCTGTCGTACTCTTCTGACCCCTCACCCTCGTCTTCTTCGTCCT
Organism: Sanguinoderma rugosum; assembly: GCA_017499575.1. Taxonomy (NCBI): domain Eukaryota; kingdom Fungi; phylum Basidiomycota; class Agaricomycetes; order Polyporales; family Polyporaceae; genus Sanguinoderma; species Sanguinoderma rugosum. Next base: position 802,978 of record VTPW01000003.1, on the reverse strand, counting down.
CCTCATCAAACCCGAATTGTTCGTCATCCAAGGATCCGGGCATACTGGTCATGCTGCGCCTCCTATCCCTTCTCCTTCTATGTGCTGGATCTTCTGCGTCTTCGTCGTACTCATCGTCCGAGTCGGCATATGTATTCGAGGAGGACGAGTGCGACATAGGACTCATGCTGCGTCGTTTATCACCGCCCGAAGATGCCTGCGTGAAGTTCGACAGTGTGTTGCTCAGCCTCTCGAATGAAGACATTTGTATGAGTCTGGAGCTTCGCCGCGACAGGTTCCCTTCCTCCTCGCCTCCTGCATTCTCTCGCGTTGGTACGAGGGTGGGTTGTCGAGAGCCAACAAGACTGAAGTTGCGAATGCGGGCGAGTGTGCTTTGGTTTGAGGTATCTGAACGTGCGCTCAAGGCCGGCGACGGCGGTGACAAATCGGGCAAAGAGAACTCTTGTATCGGGGCCTTCCAATAATTGAAATCCGTATACTCTGCCGCCCACTTTCGGTGGATGGGTGGGAACATCTGGTCCACTAGATCGGTCATGTGGATGTATCTAGAGCAAGATCTTCCTCAGATGTGCCCACACCAAAGAAGATGTCACTCACGATGATTTGTATCCAGCAAGTTCAAGAAGTTCCAATTTCACTTCTCCTGATGAGTCGATCGTGAATATCCTTGAGCTTGGAACGTTGACGCTTCGGTATGACAGCGCGTCGGTTATTCTATTCCCAAAGCCTGCGTAGAAAGAATTCTTGGCGTTGTCACCAAATAGTTGGCGAATGTCACGGAGACAGGCCATCTTGAATACCTCGGGCTTTCGCATGATGACCTCACTAGCAGGAAGTGGTCAATATTAGTTCTGGGCGGGTCGAAGAAGGACATACCGATGCAGTGAAGCCATCAAGCGGTCAGGGCTCATGATAACAGGACCTTCCGGTAACTGGTAGTCGTTCTGCTTGATACCCTTGAGATATCCTCTAGTGGCATCGGCTTGGCCTATTGCGCGAGACGTGAGGTACATGATCTTGTATCCGTTTCGACATATATCGGTATATAGTTTGGCCACGCCTAGGTGAGTCCAATCGCGCCCGATCATAGCAAAGACATGACCAAGCCCATCCGACCTGAAGAGGGAATTAGAATTAGGAACCGCTCAGAAGAAAGCAGGGCTTCTCGAAATGACTCACTTGGTTATCGTACCGTCAATGTCAGATACAACAATCAGATCAGTATAATCCCAGACGAATATCCTCGCGGTGCACGCAACAACGCCCGTAGAAGACAAAGAAAATGTGATCGAGTTCGGCCCAGGCTTCAGCTCTAAAGATTTCTGAACAAGGGTCAGGTTCGGAGCCCTTTGCAAGCACTAGGAGACTCACGAGCTGATCGGACGTCAACCGTAGCGTCTTCACGAACTTTCGTCTCTTGTTCACAGACTGACTGCTCGTAATGGCACTATCCGCCAAAGCTAGATTCTTGGGTGTTAGAGTCTTCAAGAACGGATCGGTCGGTGGCTCTTGAACAGGCGTCGAGGGGAGAGCCGGAGCTGACTCTGCAGGAAGGATCTTCTTGGATGACTTCTCGACTGAAACTGACGAAGGTTGTACTTCCTAGCAGTCATTTAATGATTCCAGATCAGTTGCCAGTCGTCAAAATTATTCACTGTGCTTACAGGTTCTGGCGGCGCCGAAGAAGACTCACGTATTTCAGGTCTACCACTCGAAGGACCAGTCGGTGTCGGATCATTTGTTACCGTCCTACTCAGACTCCACCACCGTACCCAAGAAGAGGATGTAGGCTTTCGGCTTATTGGAGGGGTTAAGCCCGTTTCTGGTGGCTCCGACTTCGCTCGATCATGGTGTTTTCGCTCTGGAGATGTGGTAAGAGGAGGCGTTTGCTCTGAGAAATCTGGTGGGGAATCTTCTTCGTCTTCTTCGTCTGAGACTGGCGATATGGGCCGTGGAGGGAAGCGGCTCGCTGACTCTTGTAAAGCTGCTTGCCGCCAGAGCGACAGAGCATCCTTCAATGGTGAACCATCATCCTGGGTGATATAACTTTATGACATATTTAGACCGTCATACATTAACCGGCGGCAATAGTAGACTCACTGATCCCCTGCCCAGCGAATGACCAGCTTAGGATCGTCCACCAGCAGCCCATCATCCAAGAATCTGGAGTATTCAATCCGTCCTTCTTCAAAGGTCCTAGCAGCTTCCAGTTCATCCGGTGTACGGAACACCCCAGCATCCGAGACGATGCTCAGATCGAATCGCATCTTCCGACCTTCAACGACCACCGCGAATCTTTTTGGGTCAGATTTGCTGGGTGCGAGGCGGCCGCCAGCACCGTAGCCAGCTGCAGCTTGATGGTCTCTGAGATCTTCATCATCTGAGCTATCCTCGTCTCCGCGCAACGTTGCAACGCCATCAATGACGGGAGGTACGCTTCGACTTCTGTGATGATCACCAGATTCTCTATTCGGTCTATCTTCTACCGCCAACATGGGGTCGGCAGTTGTCGCCTTTCGCTTCCCTTTGCCATGGGCTTCTAGTCGGCCACTCTTACTGAATGTGGCCTTCATTGGCGACGGCTGCGGAAATGCACCCCACTCCCAGGAGTATGCTTGGAGAGGTGGAGAGATGGACAATTGGTTCGGTTTCGACGACGTACTCACTGGAGGGGGAGTGACGTCTTCTTCGAAGTCTGGAGGAGGTTCGGAAGTTGCACGGGGGAAGGGAATAGCCTTGGAACTCGAAGCTATGAATTGGGACTGAGAGTGCGGAATGAGGAGGTCGGAGTCGTGATCCGTGATGGTCTGCTCAGATGCTTCTCTATTACGATGGTGTTCATGCGTATGATAACCCTCTGCATCAAGAGCAACACCTACCACGGCAAATTACGTTTAGTCCGTCACTCCAGCTTGGTCCCACTCACCATGTCTGTACTCAACATCGTGGAGATGTAAGTCCTTCTGCAGTGTCTTGAGCATGGCGTCCACTTTGGCGTCCGGGTCATCGTAGACCTGCGTAGGGTTTAACGGAGGGGATGGAGGTGGCGAGGGAAGACTTTGAGCAGCCGTATTACCTTCGGGGGGTGACTGGCCAGAGTCATTCAGGTCTAGAAAGTCCGGCTCTTGAATCTCTGCTTTCGTCTGTTCCTCCTGCTTCTGTTCCTCCTGCTCTTCGTCATCCGAGTCAGGTTTTGCGCCGAAACGATCTGTTGGTACATCTGGTACATCCGGGTCATCCTCTGGTCGAGTCGGCTGTAGAATCGGGCTTGTTATCAAGTCGGCCGGTACATCATCGTCCGTTTCGAATACGAAAAAGGCCTCTCCTGCCTCCCCAATTTTCATGTTAAACGGTATTGGCTTGCCATTAACCGTCACCGTAACCTGAGCCACGGTTAGATCATCCCATTTAGTATAGGCCGGAACTCACAGTTTTCTCGGACGGCCGTAATACCTGCCATTTCCCGAACCTCACATGAAACGGTGAGCATGCAAGTTCAGTCTCGCCACCCTTGCCCGCTCGCTGCACGACAATGACGTCGATGGCACCAGTCAAAGTTGAGGGGTTGATTGGCGGAAGTTCCTTGTAGTACTGGTACGGCGCGCTGATGGTGCTGATGGCACCGCGAATGTAGTTCATCGTTGGGAACGATGAGGAGTGGTGAACGCCTTGAGGAGGCGCGATCGGGCTTCAGTGGCATATGATTGTCGCGTTTCCTAAACGAGCCAGCTGTGACCGTGGGATCGTATGGTTCCACGGTCAGTACCTGAGTGAGTACTGATTATCGATCATTATCAAGTTCGTCAATGTATTCGACCATGTCTGAAATTGTTGTCTACGCCTCGTTTCCCAACGAGATCCATTCTCAAGTGGTCAACCTGGATCCTTCAAACTGGACATGGTTTCCTTGTATACAAATATCTGCTGAGAATGGAATCCGCCATTTCTCCTCTCGCCCCTACGCCTGGCTCCGCTACGCCATTGGTGCCGTTGTCGGCGCCCAGGGAGATCTCGCCGCGACCAACACCCAATTATATACTCCCGTTGATTATCTGGCTCCAAGCATTCCTCTCGATGTCCTCGCTCTTTATCATCATCTTGACGACAAGGACAAGCTGCGAATGTTTCCAATCGACCCTGACTTTCTCCACGAGCGCATCACTTCTAGTGTGGTCATCGCACGACGTGTTCCGAGAGGATGTAGTGAGACGGGATGTTACTGAATCCTTTCATACATCGTGGCTTAGGTAAAATTGTCGCCTTCCTCGTGGTCCGTATCCTTGCTATTCTCGCAACCCCTCGCACTCACGTTGTTTTATACCAGACCCCGAACTTTGCCATGGAGACGTCAGACAAAGGCCAGAGCGACCTACAATGCGTAGCACACGCATTCATCGACGATCAGTACAGTCTTGGCGGCCCTCATCTTCGGTCGGGCACCTCCGTTCGTATCTGCGATGATCGGACTCAGTGGCCTCCTCAAATCCTTTTCGACCTCGTTTATGCTAGCGCTGTTCTCGTACACTTCGGCACTCCACGTCTGCGGGAGCAGTTCTCAGCAAATGGTTTCAAAGACCAACTATATCCGCAAGGCGTTGGTAATGCAACGCATGCTGAATATCTGGCATCGATTGAGAAACGCGCACAAGATGATGCAAACACGAAATCACACAACCTTGCCCGAGATGAACGGGGAGCAAAGCGGGGGCATAGAGATGAGCTTGATGTTTACGATATGATAATGTTCTTGCCGTACATTAATGTAGGCGCAGAAAAGATGTTGCACACATTCAAAGAGGTTGAAGAAAGGGACGAAGCGGCGGAGCAAGCTGCTTCGGTGGAGAAAGTACAAAAATGGAGGGTTCAACTCGAGTAGCCGGAAGGCAAAATACTGATCCCCTATGTTGGCTTATTGCATCCATTCCGCCGCGATTTGGCGAAGCATACCTTCTTTATACAAATTACACTGCCGTGGAAGTACAAGCGATAACCATCGGCAGATGTCTGAAAACACAGCGAGTAGCGAATAAATAATGCGAATCCGGCACTATATGCCAGACGTCGAGAAGCCGTCTGTATCGACGGCGGGGTGGACCATATAATAGGTACGGACATTCTCACCGTCGACGGGAGCAGACGAATCCGCACTCGGCTCGTCGATGGACGGGAGTGACTCTTGCACGTCGCCGCGTACTTCGATGAGGTAGTTGTCCTATTGTCAAAGGTTAGACCCAGGCCGCGGCGGCCCGCTGAAAGAACTAACCTTTACTAGTTTCCTCAACATTTTAGTGATCAGTTCTCTTTCACGGTCCAGCTCCGCGACATCGTCGATTTCGGCTTCTTTTGACTCGAGGTACCAATCAATGAGTTCGTCTCTGTCTAGCCCATTGCCCGTCTCTTGTTCGACCTTGGAAAGGTGCATGACTATGAGACTTTGCAGCGTTATATACTGATCGTAGGTGATGATCATTCTGGGTTTGGGAGGAGCTGGCGCCGGTGTATCTGTCGAAGCACCTGCGGCTGATGACATCGCAGCTGCGCCGTCGGATGTGGGCTGAGCTGGGGCGGGGTCCCCGCCGAGAGAGTTTTCTATCTCCTGCATCGCCTCGATTTCTGCTGCGGACATCTCCACGTCGTTCTCTGCGTCGAACTCATCTGCGGGAGCCGTCGCCTTCGGTCTAGCATCGCCTCGTTCCCCTTCAAGTTCCTCCTCGTCAAAGTCGATGTCATCTTGCTCAACGTGGATAATGGACTGGCGGAGGAGAGTATAGGCTTCCCGTACAAACGCAGGGGTGATCTGTCGTCATTTAAGTTAGAGGTACTGCACATAGGTGATAGGGACAAAGCATGCTTACTACTGAAGTACAATTTGCTCGTGCAATCGCTTCGCTGAGACGGATCATACTTTCCAGTTGACGGACTGTGATGCGATAGGAATTTCGTCCAGCACCTGTGGCATCGTCTTGTCGGAGAATACGATACTTCTCAACCAGTATATCAGCGGCTTCTGGTGTGAGCTGAGGTATCCTCTAATGAGCGTTGGCACTATCACGAAGCACTCTTGGACTTACTTTGGGGCTGAACGTGCGAGCATAGCGGATATACCGCTGAAGCGCCTCTGTACTAAACTCAGGGTGGATAGCGTCATCTTGGAATCGGTGCACATTTACGATATGTCTGGCAATGTTCAGATCCGTCTTCTCGTCGCACTCATCCAAGACGACAAAGAAAAGGTCGAAACGACTCATAATCGGCGCGCTCATCTGCAAATTCGAACGCAGTGTCTTCTTGCGGTCGTACCGCCCGCCGATAGGATTGGCTGCTGCGAGGATAGAGGTGCGGGCGTTGAGGGTCGCGTGGATACCTGCCTTGGCGATCGAGATAGTCTGTTGTTCCATGGCTTCGTGAATGGCGACTTGATCTGATATGTCCATCTTGTCGAATTCATCTATGGCGCAAATCCCATTGTCGGCAAGCATGAGAGCTCCCGCTTCGATAGTGAAGTCGCCCGTCTCCTCGTCTTTCACGACAGCCGCTGTTAGACCAGCCGCCGAAGAGGCTTTTCCGGACGTGTAGACCGCTCGAGGGAGGAATGAACAGACATACCTACCAACCCCAATGAGTACCAAGCGATGTCAGAGAAGACACGGGAAACTCACTTGAGGAATTGGGACTTGGAAGTGGAAGGGTCGCCAACTATACAGATGTTGATATCGCCTCGAAGATGCATCCCTTCTGGCGTTTGCTTATGTACACCGCCCATGAGTTGCAGTAGAAGGCCCTTCTTGACGATCTCATGTCCGTAAACAGTAGGCGCGATGCTCTCCACCAGACGTGAGTAGATGTGGTCGGAGTCGATCATACTCTTGAGCTCTTCGAATTCTGGCTCGGTCAACGATTGTATGAACGCTTGTCCATTGTCCTCGATGGCATCTTCCTCGCCACGGATGTTCGTGCCAGCCTGAGGAAGGTGAATCAGGTTAAATGGACTAGATAGCTACGCAGAACGTACCCGTCCATCAGCATCATGAACCATGCACGCAAGGAATGCTGTTTTGTACTGAAGGTCTCTGACACCAAGACTTTTCAGACCAGTGACGCCACCAGTCCCGGCTGCACCAGCCGCTCCTCCCGCACCGCCACGGTTTGCTTCTCGCTGCAGCTCTGCCTTGTTCCCTCCAGGTATGCCGAGCTGGCTGACATCAGGAACCACAATGAACGTTCCAGTGAAAACGCATTTGTCCCCAGCCTTCGCTCTTTCGACAAGCTCCCCTCGCAGGATAACATCAAGCGACCGTGGCATGGAGCCGGTGGGGATTTCAGACGGGTTCTCCTGGATGCGCACTTTCTGCCAATCCGTAAATTTGGACGTGTCGATTTGCAGTTGCCACGCGACTCGGTTACCGCACGTTGGATTGGGGCATAACGAAGGCTACGGAGGTTCAGTAGCTGATATGGGGGGGATGCGGGTAGCGCACCTCGGTATATTTGAATTGCTGTTCAATGTCGTTGATGAGGCCGCTGCACACCTCGCAGATGAAGCTGCCGAAGAGGAGCTCTGGTCGCACTTCACTAGTCCGAGTAACAGTTCCGCTGATGCTCATCAACGTCCCGATCTTGTCTGTGCGAAGATCACGAATGCCAGATACCAGGGGGAGATGGTAAAAGGCTATATGGAACTCTCGAGACTGCAAATTGGCTGAATCGGTGGTGGCTGCAGTGGGGTTGATCTTGAGGTATTCTGGCTCGTATTCAGTGACCAGATTAAGCAGTGCGCGTCGCAAATAGGGCAAGAACCGATAATATTGCTTCTGTATCGCATCAGCGAGCACGTCGTCGCGTTGTAAGATGTGTCCGAAGTCGACGTAGAGTGTAGTCAGTTCATATTCGCGCATCGTATGTATTTGTTCAATATATACGAGCTCGCCGTCAGCAGCATCAGGGATGTCGCCATCAGATGCTGGAGTAGCTGCCAGATTGACATCTTCAGTAAACCTGCAAGCCTGACGTAAAACAAGGTTTGTCCATAGAACAAGGATATGGCGCACGTTTTCAGAAAGGTCTCAAAGCTGTCTGCCACGCTCTCTCCAACTGCATCCTTTACGATCGGCACATCTGCAGCATTGCCCTTCGGTCGACGCCGTCTTCGTCCTCCCGCGGTATCTTGAGTTTCTTCTTCAGCTTCATCGTCGCCTAAAGCCAATGCATCTTGCACTGGTCGACCTGGAGATGAGCCATTGGTAGGATGTGATGGGAAAGGGGCGCTGCTAGGTGGTAGTGATGAGCGCAGAGCTGGCGGCGATGAAGAGAGTCCAGCGAAATCCATGACAGGTTGCGAGCAATCGACTAGAGAACAAAAAGCACGACTAAGTACACGCGCCGGAAATTAGACACGAAACTACCTGCCCTGAACACATCACGTGCGTACTAATTAGGGAATGGCTAGCACGTGTCCTACCGCGCCTGAAGAAGACCGGGTCCGGAGGAACCACTTCCTAAAGTTTGTATCGACACGGCATTCACCATGGACGACCTGGAGGCCTTGGATCCTTCGTATGTTGCCTCTGTGCTCTCGAATCCCCCATTCATCATAATCCCCGGGGTCATCAATGTCCGCGATCTGGGCGCATACCTGTCAAACACTCATCCGGGCAAACTAACCAAGCCCAATCTGATGCTCAGGTCTGCGGAAATATCTGGAATAACCCCAGAAGGTGAAATCCGAACAAGCTTCACCAACTCAATCATCTAGCGTATTTACTGCGACGTGCTTTCTGACAGGGATTGATCGATTGCGAGAACTCGGCATCACGAAAGTCTTTGACTTGCGCTCAGATACCGAAATCGAGAAATACGATACCCCGGTGCCGGAAATTGAGGGTATCGAGATTATACGTGCACCCGTCTTCCAGAAAGAAGACTACAGCCCAGAAATGATGGCCAAGTAAGTGCGAGGCCTCCCTCAACAGCGTCGCCCTCCAATCACTCCCCTCTCTTGAAGCTTCGATGAAATTGATGCAAACTAAATTTAGGAGGTACAAACTCTACGCGAGTGGTAAAACAGAGGCTCGTCCGACTGTGTTTGATTCGAATAGCGCCACTAATAACTTGTCACGACAGGCCTTCATGGAGTTATACTCGCAGATCTTAGATCACGGAGGGGAAGCCTTCGGCGCTGTACTCAGACATATTCACGACAGACCAACGGAGGGCTGCCTTTTCCATTGCACGGCAGGAAAAGATAGAACGGGTCTTCTGGCTGCTCTCCTGTTGAAGGTTAGATTTATTGGCCAACACTTTGGCGTCATTTGCTCATGGTATCGCGACATAGCTTGCTGGCGTGGACAACGAAGCCATCGCAAAGGACTATGCACTGACCAGAGTCGGCCGTGAGCCCGCCCGCCCAATGATCATGGCGAGACTCGCCAAGGAGCCCCTGTTTGCCTCTAACAACGAGGCAGCATTGAACATGTTCACTTGCAGGTATGTCCGGAAGCCGATTATCAAGTGCACTTGGCACCTACTCGAATCACAGACATGAGACGATGACATCGTTCCTCGAATTGTTGGACAAGAACTATGGTGGCGTAGAGGAATACCTAAAGAAATACATCAACCTCTCCGACGACGAAATCAACAGAATCAGAGAGAATATCCTGGTCCCATCAGCTAATCTATAGCATCGACATTACTTAGGAATTAAAGTCCGTGTGTTCTTTATAATGTCGTTTCCGAGTACAATATCGTCATAATCGTGACTACTGGGGTGTTCACGGATGTGCAAAGCGTCACAAAGCGTCATCAAGTCATCGCTACTTCCTGCCCAAGTCCACCGATCGCCTCCCCTTACCCGGCGGGCCTGCCGGTGTAGGAGTTTGCTGCGCGTTCATTGACGTCGCGACCAGCGCAGGTACTCTCGCACGAGGGTTCAGTGGCGAAAGGGCGCCCGCTCGCCCAGTCGCAGTATTCGCACTCGCATTGATAATCTCTCCACCAGTGACCTTGCGCCGGATCTGTGGGCGATTGCTCGACACGGACATCCGACCTGACGGGGGTGGCGGATGACTTTGTGCCTCGGGCCGTTCGATATCGGCGAGGTTAGAGAACGAGGGAACGTCGGCGCCCAGGGCTTGCCTCCTCGCTTTCTCGTGCTTCGCTTGTACCGATCTGAAATGTGTGAGCAGCTCCTGCCACTTGATCTCATCCCGACCTATTTTCGATCTAGTAGATAACCCGCCCATGGATCTAAGTAAGGTCTGTCAGCTCGATATATCGCATTGGAGATGAGGAGGCACAGACGATTTGGGAGCGATATGTAGAAATCCGGCCGAGTTCACGGCCATGAGACGATTTCGTAGTGAAACAAAGGCGGAGCTTTGAGGTAGAAGCATCAAAAGGCCATATAGACACTTGAATAAATAAGGATGTCTCTCAGGCTCCAGAAGTTGTAGACGAAGGTCTAAATGAACTTTAATGTTAGCGGTGGAATTGATAGAACTAGAGACATGCTTGCATGTGAAGACCGGTGACTCGATGAGCTGCACTAGCTTGTCAACTTGAACAAGCATTTGAACGGTAATCTCCAATTCCGCCATGATGTATAACAAGTTGGATGCATGTTCGTAGGCTTGCGCCAGGAGGCATAACGAGAATAGTGCAACGGCGCTGTGGCACCAAGATTTATACAAGGTAGTGAACAGGGCTTGCCCATCTTGCTATCACGTCCATCTTTTAGCTGGATACAAAGCAACGCTGATGTGCGCAACTCACCCTCGTCTCCAGATTCTTCAGCCGCTTCCGGAAGTCAGCGAGCTCGGGCGACGTTATCAATATGATGTTGAGCTTCTGCACAATAACGCTAGCGAACTCCAAGTCCTAAGGAAAAACTAGCATCAGCGGCGAGTTTTCGTAGGAATGCAATATCAATCGCACGTCTTCCTTTTCCAGGATTTCAGCAAAGGTGCGGTATATTCGTTCTGTGTTGAGATTTAGGCACAGTTGGCGAATAATGAGGCTGCCCCGCGTCTCCAACAATCGCCTATCGGTACTGAACAGCTCCAAGAGATTGATCATAAACGCCTTGAAATATGTTTCTTCCGAGCTCGAAGATATTTGCGCCAACAGTTGCAGGTCATGTTTGATCACCTTTTCCAAGGTTAGAAGTTTGTTCAGCCGGATCGAAAGTGACATAGACGCTACCTCTTCCGAGTTGTCTGATAGCGTTTTCAACAGGGCAGGGAACGTGCCGTCATTCATACTTAGAATCTTCGAAAACGATCAAAATCTAGAATATGCAAAAAGCGGAACGAGGATCTACCTTCTTGGGTGCTTTCTGGTGCAGCATAATCAGCCATTTCAACGCAGCGACTCTCGTATCCTCGAATTCACTCATAAAGTGAAGTGTCAGTTCGTTGACCGTCTCCTGGTAATTGAGCTGCTCTCCCTCGCTTTCGGCATTCTGCAGCGCTGGCCCCTGGTTGGGGAAATACCCGCCTTGGCCGGCAAGTGGGATGGGGGAATTGGAGCGACTGGGCGGGTTTACAGCGGGAACTTCAACAGGAACAGCGGCTGCCCTAGCGGTGAGATCAACGACACTGCCGCGAGTTCTCTGTGAATAGATGCTCGCCGGCGCCTGGATGGCGGGATCCTGCGAGGAGTCGGGCGAAGACAGCTCGCGGCTGCTGCTCAGCGTCGTCTGGCGCGAGTTCGTCGCAGTAGTCGGCGTAGGGGATCCCGGCACGGGTGGGATGCGTGAGGAGGACTGTTTTTCGAGGACTGGGGGCCGGGGAAGCGTCTCTGGGGGCGGAGGGAGCGTCTGAATGACGTTGAGGAGCAGCTTGTTGGTCCGGATGGCCACCGACTGGATCATGTTAACGTGGTGCGCAAGGTTTGGCAAGATCACGGGGATGAGGCGCGGAGTGAAGGGTACTATCACTTCGGGCGCGAATCCCAGGAACTCGGCGAACCACTGTAACGCAGTTGACTGTTGTATTTCGTCATCTGTTGGTTTGAGGTGAAGGAGAGACCGAGTGGAGACGAGAGAGCTTACGGTCGTCGCTGAACTGGTTGAGGAGGATTTCAATAATGTTCTCGTAGTGAATAGCGACTCCTTGTCCAGGAAACCAAACTGGCGGGGCATCAAAGCGCCGTCATAGAATGATAAATGCTGGCATACCTCCGGTATCCCTATACACGTGATCCGAAGCTTCGTCGTCTTTGAGTGCGGATTCATCTTCGAAACTGCTATGACTCCCTTGTTCAGACAAGAACGCGGTGGTTTCGGCCCCGTCCATAGTAAGGTCGGGGAGATTCTCGTTCGCAGTATGTCTTGGCGCTACGGGGTCGGTGGGCTTGTACTTCTTCCGCGCTTCGGTGATGCGGCGTATTTCGTGAAGGAATTCGCCCAAGAGCGACTCCGTAGCCACGCGGACGTCTTCAGTCGGGTCGGAGAGGTACCCTCTGTGAAACGTCAGGTCCAACCAAGCGATCACGATAAATTGCTCACAGAAGGCCGTCCAGGAATTCAGGAAGGAACGTGAGCATCTCGAGTTCTGGGACCGACTCTAGCACGGTGATCCACGAGACGAGGTAGCTTCGCGTGAACGGACTGACGACGTAAATGCGCTCGCTCAGCAGCGGGATGAAATGCGCCAGAGAGAATGCCCGTTTGTTCATGTCTCCGTCGGTGCTGCCGTAGGGGTAGGGAACGAGTACGCCGTTCCTCTCCTCCCGAACCTTCACGGTCTCTGCATATTGGGGGATATACACCGAGGCAGACTCTGCAACGATATCCTTCAGCAGGCGATCCAGCAGCTCTGCACCATTCTTCACAGACAGCTCGGAGTCTGCAGACAGCTAGATATGGAGCGTGAAGGCTGTGTGGTTCAATACATAGTGTTCCTCGCGCACCTTGCTCAATGCATCAAAAACGTCATTGAAGTACACCAATATCTCGCCCTTGGACACCTTGGCTATGTTGTACAAGCATTCCGCGGAGAAGTAGCGAATCCTATTCTCCGTGTCCACGAAGCAGTCGAGCAACGGTCCCACAAACTTCTCCATGTACGGCGCGATGTCTACCCCCAGCGCGATTGCGGTCCCAGCGAGACCGATGAGGCCTCCATTGCGTACATGCAGCGGATTGGTGGTGTTGTTAAACATCTCGACAAGCTGGTCGACAATCTGGCTGATGCGGCGGTGCTCGCCCTGCTGGTGGCTCTCGCGTACCTGCCTGAGGCGTCGGTTTAGTGCGTGCAGCTATGGCGAAGAATCCGAGTGCACTAACTTCTCGAGGTCGAGAGCTGCAGCCTTGCGCTTCTCATATATCTTGTCGACGAGTTGCTTGGCAATTGATGATTCTGAGCTCTGGGTTATTATGATATCTGTGAGCCTGCGCGACGAACGTACCCATTTCTGTGCATAGAGTGAGGCTACTGCGCCGTTGGCACGACGAGGCACGCGTTCAGGAAAGCGTACTTTGAGTCACATGTATGGCTCAGTAGCCAACAGACTGTGGGAAGTTATATTCCCACAATCACTAGCATGCGTCGTACAAGAGATCAGACGGTTGGCCCCTGTTGGCCCCAGGCTGGCCTGCATAAGCAAAAGCAACAAAAGCATAGAAAAATCAAAGACAGCATTAGTGAGGCTAAGCGCTTCATGATCAAGAATTCATTAGAAATTCAAAGTTTTGAACGGGTTGCTAACTACGAGTGTTAATGCAGCCTGAGGACTCCAAGAAATTGAGTATCTGCATTATTTCAGCCCGGCATTTCGAGTGCCCGACGCGGTCGTACGCTATCAGCAATGTGGATCCTGGAAGCCATTCGGATGGCCGCCTGGCCCAGCGGCGGCGGTCCAAAACAGGCGCAAGAATGGCAAATGCTTACATAATGGAATCGTTGAAAAGGTTCAGGGTTATTTCGGAAATTGCTTCAGAAGTTCCACATTCAACGATGTCGACGTTCACTGCAGCGCACAGGTCGTATGTAATGTCCCTCTACAAGCGAACTCTCAAGAACTCGCTGGACTGGACAGTTCGAAGGGATCTATGGAGGGCGGAGGCCATGATGATACGGGCTGAGTTCGAGCGGAACAGGTGAGTTACCTTGCTCCTAGATGGCCCGAGTCCGAGTTCATTATCGTTGTGCACCGTAATCTCCGTCTGTTATGGTAGAGACGTCCATGACCCGAGGGCCCTTGCTGTTATACTAGAGAAGGCTGAGGCTGACCTTGCCAAAAAGAAGCACCCCGACCCAGTCATTTGTGAGTTATCTTTCATGGTCACGATACCGGACTTTCTCTTGACGCCGTCGCCGTCGCTCAGCTCCCCTATACCCCGGAGGTACCAAATGGTTAGTCCAACGTTTACTTCATACCATATCTTGCTCACTTTAGTCGTTCAGGGAGCGCAACACACCCGTTCGTGTTTTACATCCATTTCCTATGAGACTCAACTCATGTAACATCGCAATAGCCTGCAATGGGTCCGCTCTACGACCACCTTTCTGCCCCAGCGCACTGAGCGACCATATCTCCGATTCAAGAGAATATGTCTGGTTGAAAATAGAGATTGGTCGACAGGCCGTCATTTCCTCTTCTTTGCTACATGTATCATTACCAGCGCTGATAGTTCTACCGTTTACCATGGGATCAGGTCCGATTTTGGTAATTGATAGCTTCGGTCACGAAAGCCCTGACGCCGGAGCAGCGTCATATCAATCTCAGCTATTCAAGCCTAGGTTGGGTCCCGTTGAGATGATACTAGCCGTATACTAGAGAAAGACTGAGCATTGAGTATTGAATATTGAGTGCCCACAAATACGTTATGGTTGGCGAAGTTTGTCGCAGGTGAGTAGTCTACTGAGTCACGGAATAGCGACTATTGATTGTTACGTGTAGCATCCCTACATTTTGAAACTGTGTACCGTTTATAAGGAAGTATCGGCACGTTCTTCACCGAACTGCATCTGTCCATCGCGATGTTGTGCTGTGTCAACTGCAGTAATGCTTTGCGTGCATTGCAACGATGTGGCAAAGTGGTGTGTCCCATCATGTCGGCAATTCAGAGATGCAGCTAACGGGTAATCCCAAAACCAAGAACACCAGTGTTGATACTATCACGTGTACTGTAGTGCAAACACACATAGATGTGCAAAACCAATTTTAAGTTGTTGTAGATTCCGTGTCTTATGCTCGGACATGAAGTATGTTTGAGAAATAGACTTCATTGAGCTACTGTAAAATCCTCAAGGCATTTGAGAAGTTGCAAGTCCATTTCCGCAGGCAAAATGTGACGTGCAAATAGTCATTTCAAATTTGACTTGAATTCTGTGGAAGTGATAACAATCCTACAGACTTCTGATTTTTTTCTTAGCTAGTATAGTAGTGCTGGAGTCTGCATCTAGAGCCCCTTGCACTCGTACCTACTGGTTCATGCACAGGAAAATCAGCAACATTTTGCGTGACAAAGAAGCTCCTATTTGCCCCTTGTTTTGCAGATCCATGTGTTGCCGAGCGGCCGAATGCATACGGCGGCACACACGGCTGCGCTGCTGGGTCTGAATGACGCGTGACACACTGTGACAAAAAGTTTGCAATTCTATGTTTTTGGGTACCCGTCGTACCGGCATCATTATTGCTCTACTACTCGGAAAGGGATTCACTCAGAAAGTTGATAGGTATTTAGCCAAGATGCGCGACAACCCCTCGTAGCATGCCGGGAGTTGTAGGGACATCCAATCTGGAGCACCAGGTCGAATTGTCCAAAATTTTGCAAATCTGTCTAAGTGATAGTACATTAATGATGGGCTTCTCTGACTCAGAATCCTCCTACTTGCGCAGTGACCGGCACTTCTGCGACGGAGGAAAAAATAAAAGTCATGAAAGGACAGAATGCAATACTATGCAAGCGTCAAATCTACGTATGAAGGTATTCGAGAAGGGAAACAACCAGCAAGGTACAAAGTTACAGCTACAAAATGTATACTTTACGCCTGCGACTCGATAGGAATACCGCCACTGCTGTCGACGGGATGAGCGAGATATTTCTCGGCGACGGCTGGTATTGATGTCGTGCCGTCCACGAAGGGGTAGTCCAAATAGCCCTTCCCAGATGCATCTCCGGGAACATAAAACGTCGATCGGTCGTACCGGTTCAAGGGCAGGTCTTCCTTCCACCGCACCGGTAAGTCTGGGTTGGCGAGGAAGTGGCGGCCTATAGCGATAATGTCGCCCTTCTCCGCTGCCTTGATCGCTAGATCCCTCGTATACCCTCCAGCACTAACAAACGGACGCGGCGCCCAAATCTTCCTCAGGAAATCATTCTCCTCTTCTTCCGGCACGTCCTCCGCCTCTCGTTGCTCGTTAGCTACCCTCGGCTCTGTGACGTGGAGATACGCTAGGTCAGGCAACCGCTCCTTGATCTGCAACACTAGATGCGCGAAGGTCGGCTTGGGGTCGGCCATCCGCATATCCTGGAATGTGTTCCAAGGACTCAGCCGAATCGCCGTTCTATCTGCCCCCACCTCTTTCGCCACAGCCTCTAGGACCTCGAGGGCAAATCTCGCGCGGTTCTCAATGCTGCCGCCGTACTCATCGGTCCGATGGTTGGACATGTCTTGTATGAATTGGTCGACGAAGAACCCGTTGGCTCCTTGGATTTCTATGCCATCGAATCCAGCGAGATGCACCGCGTTCGATGCGGCCTTGGCGAAGAGCTGGACGTATTTTTTGACTTCTTCGGTGGTGAGTGCTCGAGGAGGTGTTGGCCGATAGCTAAGGGGGACTGCTGACGGCGCCACATACTCTAGACCCTTTGAGCTCAGGAAGTCGGGCATCGCGGAACGACCAAAAGCCGCAAGCTGGAGGTAAATGTATGAGCCACGTGCGTGGACAGACTCGGCGATCTACGAGTTCTCAGCATCAGCACACAACTGCTAGGCATTAATATGCTCGACGAAACTGACCTTCTTCCAGCTCGCGATCTGCTCGTCCGACCAGATGCCAGGGAAGTTATCGGCTCCGCTAGCCTCAGGTGCGATGATAGTGCCTTCTGCGATTAAGAATGTGCCTGGAGTGCTTGCACGTTGGGCGTAATAGTCAGCGACGATCGGGAGGATGGGGACGCCTTCTTTGTCGATACGGTTGCGTGTGAGGGGCGCGAGAGCTACACGGTGTTGCAGGGTCATACGACCGACTTCGGTTGGTTGAAAGAGTTTGGAAGAAGACATGATGATATGGTGTACCTGGAATGGTAATTGACTCAATGCTGGACAGTTTCGAATCGCCTGTAATGTCTTTTATAATATGCCTCCGTTGATGTGAGAGCCTTTGCTGACAATGTCTCTACAAGCACTTTGTCAGCGTAGGATGACACATTACAGCGATACCCCCGATTATTGGCGGGTAAAAGGAGAACTGATATGAATGCTTACCGATTTGCTTACCCTAAGGACGCCTTTTCATACGGAACCCGATTTCATCGACAACCTCGAAAGGCGTGCGGGCGGCGCGAACTGATGCAATACGTTATGCTTCATAATTTCAATGGTGATACACAAAAGGGTAGTCTGTGCTTTGTTTTAAGCATGCAAAGTAAGGCTCTATATCAAGTTGGAGGGATACTGGAAATCCTCCAACCCGACAAAGTTCTCCTTGATACTGCGCGCGCTGACGAAGCGATAGAAGATACTGATACTACCCGCCTTGTCGTTCGTACCACTTGCCCTGGCTCCGCCGAATGGCTGTTGCCCGACGACGGCGCCGGTGCACTTCTCGTTATAATACACGTTTCCTGCTGCGTTGCGAAGTCTATTTGTTGCGGTGAGGAGTGCATGGCGGTCGGAAGCGAAGCTTAAAAGGGGGCATAGGGGTAAGCGCCTATATGAAAGGGGCAAAACAGAAACATACATTGCGCCGGTCAAAGCATAGTCAGTTGTAGAGTCGATCAGGTCAAGGGTTGATTCAAAATCTTTGTCTTCAAATACGTATACCTGAAACGGAGTAACATCAGCCAACACGGAAAACCCCGGAATGATAATTTCGTACAGTAATCACTGGTCCGAAGATTTCTTCCACCATGGTGATCATCTTTGGATCTTTGGTCTCGATGACAGTAGGTTGGATGAAGTACCCCTTAGAATCGTCGCCTGGTAACAAGGTCAATACATCGCTGTCAACGATGCTCAGCGATACGCACCGGTGCCGCCAGCCAAAATCTCGCCACCAGCTTCTTTGGCCTTTTGGATGTATCCCATGATCTTATCATAAGCAGGCCGACCACTACGCATCTGGAGTGAGTATACATGGGATAATATATTTGGCATGAAACGAACATGACTGGCCCCATGAAGTTATCGAAGCTCTGCGGCGCCCCAACCTTGATCTTAGCCACCTGCGACAATAGGAGGTCCTTGAAACCGCCATTCCATACAGACGAAGAGACATATACACGGGATAGGGCAGAGCACTTCTGACCTACACCAAGAATGAGTACGTTCGACAGGCAAGGGATAATAGTCCAGGCGCAATTCACTGACCTTGATACTCATAAGCACCGCGGATGGTTTGCAGAACGGCGTTCCCAATTTCCGCCGACTGGTGGATAACGTGAAAGTTTTTACCACCCGTCTCGCCCACAATCCTTGGGTATCCCTTGTATATATCCAGGTTAGAGGCGATGTCCTTCCAGAGCTTCTTGAATACGAAGGTGCTTCCAGTGAAGTGGAGTGCCGCGAAGCTTGGATGAGAGATGGCTTGTGCTACTACCTCGGCCGGTGGGCCGGGCACAAACTGGATGACGCCAGCGGGAAGGCCAGCTTCCGTAAATATCTGGTGGATTATATAGTTCGAATACGTCGCCGCGGGAGATGGCTTCCACACGATAGTGTTTCCGACCAGTGCGGGGGCTGGGGTAAAGTTGGTAAAATGGCCACACGCTACGCGCAGGAACAAAGTTCACCTCCCGAAAGATTCCCTCCGATGGCAGTGAAGTTGAATGGAGAAACGGCGAGCACGAACCCCTCAAGAGCTCGATACTCGACGCGGCTGAGTCAAGTTGTCAGTGGCGTTGGAAGAGAGACTTTCTTTTACTCACTTCCATGCTCCGGCAGAGTTCTTGCTGGGCTGCTGTGAGTATAGCTCCTCGACAAACTTTACGCCGAAGCGCAGGAAATCGGTCAACTGTGGAATTTATGGTTAACTATAGAGCCCCTGAATCCACGGTGGGCCGCCATCACCTCTGCAGCAGCATCGATTTCAGCCTGCCATGCGTTCTTTCCTTGCCCGAGGATTGTCGCAGCCATAAGCTTGTACCTGTACTTCCCGCTGACCAGATCAGCAGCTTTGAGGAAGATCGCAGCACGATCGTTCCATGGCATGCTTTCCCATTGAGCCTTAGCTTCTAGAGCCCCCTCAATCGCGCTCGCCACTGTCGCCTCATCTGCTTCGTGGTAGGAACAGAGATGCCTGGCGTGATCCGACGGTATAGGTTGTTTAGCAAGATTGCCAGTTTTCACCTATTTCCCGATCCCAGTGGTGAATAGGAGCTCGACCTATGGATAATGGGAACGTACTGGTTTTCCGTTGACGATGCAGGGGACCTCGAACGGAAGCTCCTGTTCCATTTGAGCTATCGCCTGCTCCAGGGCTCTGCGTTCCACCGATCCTGGGGCATAGGTTTTCTACCAGTCGCCGTATCAGTGCAATGAAAGGCCCCGCAAGGTGTATTTACGCTCACCATAGGCTCATTTTCAATAGAAGGGACCTTGAAGGATGCGAGCTGGGGTGTAGACATGGTGGTTACAATTCAAGTTATCTTTGAAGGTTCCCAGTAGCCAAGCATGTGCATAACTTATAATATCCTGCACAACTCTTCGCCGGGCGGCTCTAATCCGAATATCTGATAAGATCGTTATTCTGGATAGAAATGATCACAGGTACCACAAGGCGGGCAGAGAGAGGTGCTACAATATCAGGGCAATCCATGCCGTACACTAAATATCCACATGAAAGATTACATATTTACATATAAGTTCATATAGTAGCAGGTAATGCATCAATGCTCTCTTTCAATTTGGTCAGGTACCTATGCGAGTTCAAAACACTTCCCGGGCAACGCACACATCCCCCAGCATTGGCAACCTCGCAGAGAAATTCCATGGTGAAGATCACGTTAGATGTGGGCCGTGCCCTGAGTTCCTCCTTCGCCCGCTTCTCAAACTCTGACCACCACTTCGGGGAACTATACACGCTGAATGAGTTCCCATTGCACTGCATGCACTTTATCTCGTCGCCGGCTTTAAGTAGATCTAGTGCAGCACGCCCTCGTTGCCGATGGAGGTCAAGTAATTGATGGTAGGAATAAGCAGAGATGTGCTTCAGGTCCTCAGAAAGTGGACAGTCAAGCACGTTGACATCCAGCGTGTATCGGGATGCTATCCTCGCTTCTTCCTGCAGGTCAAAGCGGCACGCAATCGCATAGACGCGGGTGGGCTCCTCGCGGAGGAAGGTAGGCGATATGAGCGTTCTTCGCAAGGAAGCAATGGGAGCGACGCAGTCGTATTTCGTGGCCGCAGCGAGTATGTCAACAAGCTCGCCTAAAGACGAAATCAAGGGGTCGGGGACGGGGTAAATGAGCTGAAGCAAGGTATCGACAACGGAGGGCGATTCAGGCAGCGGTATGACCTGTATTCCGCCAGCATCCTTCTGAGGAAGTGAGAACATTGTTTTGAAGAAAGGCGAGGCCGCCGAAAGGATACAGCGGTGGGCGTGTATCTCTACGGCGCCGTCGCCAGTAGGGAGAAGGATGATATCAGCGTCGGGGGAGGTCGTAGAGATGGACGACATGGCGGTTCAGAGTGCTGGGGTAGGCGCCCAAAGGAGGAATGAGGAAAGCAGTAACACAGCGAACTGGTATAATATATGGAAGGCAATGAAGTATGATCTAACCTTAAGTTACACTCACTTTGACACAATCAAGAACAAACACCGTGGAACTGATGGTCAATAGCGCCGTGCCCGCCCAGAATGACGATCTCTGCTTCTACTCCTACTCCGGCGTCCACCACGACTGCTTGCTTTGGGCGACCTTGATCTCCTTCTACGATCGTCTCGAACGCCATCCTTCTCTCGGCTTCTGCTGCGTTTTCGGCGATGTCCATTGCTACTACTGGGAACGTCAAAGACCATGCCGTATTTGTCATGGCTATCATCGCCAGCGCCATCAGCTCTGTATCTTCTTGTCTGTTCGAGATCTTCTCGACCGGCAAAGCCTCCGTTCCGGCGGGGACCTCTCTTGATATCATTTGACCAAGAGGTGTTGGTTTTTGCCACAGATTGGGAACTACGGCGCGATCAATACCGATAGATGATGAAAAAATGATGAGACGGATGCGCACAAATCAACCCAGATCCGCCGGTCGTCGACCAACACATTTTGCATTTTGAAGTACGCCGCTTCAGCTTCGTCCCGTTTATCGAACTCGATGAAAGCGTATTGGAGAGAATCGCCAGTTTTCTTGTCCCGAATAACCTGACAACTCATTATTGTCCCAAATCGCGAGAAGATAAGCTCAAGATCTTCGTCCCGCGTGACTGGGTTCAGTTTGCATACGAAGAGGACGTTCTCCGGGGGCCGTACATTCGCAAAAGGGAGATCGCCAACCATCTCGAGCGTAAGTGCTGACGCAGCCGCAGCCTTCTCCCGACGTATGCGTTCCTCATCCTCTTCGGGCAGCGTGGCAAGAGGGTCCTCATCTTCTGCGATTCGGGTCGAGTTATCCGGAGGGCGTATGGGGGAAGATGGTGGCTTGACAAGGCCGGGAGGGTCGGGGAATGGATCATCTGTATAACAGCATCCATTATGTGGCGTTGCTGTACGCCGTATGATAGTTGAACGTACCTAGTATCACCACGTGCCGGATCCTAACGTCTTTTAACGGTCGCCCCTCCTGATCAACGTACACTTCGTTCAATTTCTCCAGCGTATCGAGTCCTTCGACAACATGGCCGAACACAGCGTGCTTGCCATCTAGGTAGTCAATATTGTCGCCCAGTGTGATAAAGAACTGACTCCCGCATCCCGCCGCCTGCCCTTCGAGTGCA
Organism: Sanguinoderma rugosum; assembly: GCA_017499575.1. Lineage (NCBI taxonomy): Eukaryota > Fungi > Basidiomycota > Agaricomycetes > Polyporales > Polyporaceae > Sanguinoderma > Sanguinoderma rugosum. The sequence continues at coordinate 780,874 of VTPW01000003.1, read as the reverse complement.
GGAGCTATAGCCATCGAGACGGTGCCTTTGTGAGTGTGCTTCAGCTTTGGCAGCAGCTCTGGCGCAAAGTACCGCGGAACTGATTTGTCTGTGGCTATGACCGACCATACTGATTCTCCACCTGTTCCAGTCGCCGTTGGATCCCCTGCTTGGGCCAAAAAGTCTTTCGACACTGCAGCTCTGCATCAGTAAAACAATTCAATTTCGACTAGGGTCATGGAGCACAAGAACCGCGCACCGTTGAAGAAAGCGTTGAGATTATAGTAATAGATCTTGCATAGCTTGAGAAAGTTCTCGCAAGTTTTTGGACATGCGTCAACTTCAAGATCGATAACGAGGTCTCCTAGCGAAGTCTCGAGTAGGACTGACATGTACTGCGCCTATTAATGCGACCGACAACGCCTTCTTGAACTCCTGCCGAACAATGGTTTCACCGAGAGGAGGGAAGATGAAAGTGACTGGGTGTGACGATTGTGTGACACGATCACGCAGTAGGTAGTGATCGGAGTCCCAACCAGCTTTACTGTTCAACCGGGAGGTAAATTTGATGCAGTTCCTCCGAAGTGAAGGCAACCTGCGGAGGTAGGAGACACGGGCATCGCTCTGCCGAGCTCGTTCAAAGAGAGATTTGACTAGGAATAATTCTCTCATCAACCCGCGGCTCTTTCATGGTTCGAATGATGCAATTATCATGAACCCCGCAGATGGGCATCCGAGGTTACTGCAGATAACTCCAAATTGATGTTATTTGATACTTCTTGACCATGCGCTTTCTTTCGCTAACTTCAGGTGTGCCAAGGTCATTCCGATGAAAGCCCTCCAAAGTGGTGATCCGCCTCAACCTCGGTATGGTTCGACCATCGTGACCTCACTGCTCAGCCAAATGTTCATGATCCTACCGCTCGCGTATCAGGTGGGTTACACATATTCAACCACTTTCGCAAAAATAGCGCAACATACCTTTACCCACCCGGTATATATAAGGGTCCCTGACCGTGTCTCGACAATTAACTAAAAGCAATGAAGTTCACTCTTGCCCTCTTGGCCTCACTGGCGGCGGTCGCCAATGCTCACTGTAAGCTGTTGAGTATACTATATTCGAGAGACTCTAGCTGATTGTCTATAGTCACCCTCCAGTACATCTGGGTCAACGGGGTAAATATCATGGTTATCAACGAAACGGACCCCTTTGCTCATAGAGCTGCTTATCATAGGTTGATCAGGGCCTGAACACCGGCCTGCGCATACCCCCCAACAACAACCCTGTCACCGATGTTACCTCCAAGGACTTGACCTGCAACGTCAACGGCCTTTCTGGTGCAGGTGTCTCCACCGTCTCCATCCCCGCCGGTGCCAATATCACGTACGTACGGTAAAGCCCATACAATAGCATTCAATTGAACCCTTTACAGCTTTGAATGGCATCAACACGCCCAACGCACTGGGGAGGACGCTATTTCTGGTGGCCACAAGGCTCCCGTTCTCGTCTACATTGCCAAAGCACCTTCCACGGCTGCGGGCTTCGACGGACAAGGTGTCGTCTGGACGAAGCTGTACCAATCCGGCCTCTTGAACCCGTCCACCCAGCAGTGGGCCAGCGACGTCGTGAACGCCAACAACGGTGAGTTCGACCGTCTCATTTGCCGTTCCGTATTCAAGTTGATTTTCAAATTGCAGGCAAGCACAGTGTTGTTATACCATCTTCCCTCCCAGCCGGAGAATATCTCCTTCGCGCGGAGATGATTGCCCTCCACGTCGCACAGTCGTACCCTGGTGCCCAGTTCTACATCGGTTGCGCCCAGGTAAAGATTGCCAGTGGAGGAAGCGCCAGCCCACCAAAGATTGCTCTCCCTGGTGCCTACTCCCCATCAGACCCCGGCATTACCGTAAGTGTCCTCACCGCTTCGTTATGGGCCATTATACTCAGACAATATACGTAGGTCAACATCTACAACAACCTCCAGAGCTACACCTTCCCAGGTGGACCTGTTTGGTCTGGTTGAAAGGATTGCCGGGTTGCGCAAATGTAGTCTACTTACCCATGTACATCATGATCAATCAAACAAGGTTTACCTCTGGAATATCGCGAAAGAGAAGCCAGTTGACTACCAACGTCCAATACTGAGTCATATCCGCTCGCCCTTTGGCCATGCCGTTTACTAGACCACACATGACGGGGATATACGTCAATTTTGACCAGAGGCTCAGGCACGACGAAGGAGGGTTAATGAGCGAGGTAGAAACGTTGGCGTTAATCAAGCCAAGGCACTTCGGTAAACATTTGTTCATTGGGCGTTGTCCCTCGGAACCAGCCATTTGAGGCCCCTCGTTTAGAAATGGCACCATCAGAATCCCGTTGGGTGGATGTGAGCTCTTTAGGTAAAACCGGTTTCTGCTCGGCGAGCGCGTCCTTCATCACCGAGAGAAGTTGCGAGATGCGGCTTTTCATCCAGGAAAGAACCATTGGCCTTTCGAGAACGAGGCAAGGAAAGGGAAGTTGGTGACGAATTTGGGCCCCGAAAGAACTCGTCGCCGGGGATTATATCCGAGGTCCTTCTCATCATATCAATACACAGTGATACGCACTGTGGTGGAAGGCAGTAAGCGTCGCCGCAACCGAACTACACCGATCGGCGCAGCGAGTTCTAGAGGATGAAGTGGGAATTTCTTTCTATATATAATCAAAATTGGACGCTATATCAATCAATACAATACATCTGAAGTGTCGGTCACTCAGGACTCACCCAAGGCCGAAAGAAAACATGTGTTGGGGCGTTGGACGACGCCGCGAATGGTAATTCGCTACGAGAGGACTGGGGCGTATATCGGATACCCTCGATGGCGCCTACTTGTCTACGCATGAATCATACCATTTTGGATAGAAATAGTGAATCAAAAGCTGATTGCTGCTAGAGTCCTGTAAGATGCGGATATAAGACTTTGGTATCCAAAGGGCCAACGCCTTACACAGGTAATCGTCCACGATCAATACCAGTCCTATTTGTTGAACTCCAAAACTTCCCCTGGCGCTGGCGAATAGTAGGCTGAATACTATAATGCAAGCCTTCAATAGCCACCGAAGGTCTTCACGACATATCTTGATACCAGTGACCACCGATGTGAGTGCTGATCCTCGCGGTGAAGTCTGCGCGCCTTGCTACGCTCCGCAATGACACCAGCGTTTTCATGGTGGAAGGTTTGATTCATCTGTCCGCGAGGCCGCACGTGCTAGTTTGTTGCGTGAGAAATCTTGATCAACTTTGTCACCTATCTCCGTTTGCCCGAAATGTTATCGCATGTGTACTGAACGGCTATATCGAGGCGCGAGACAGAGTGTTCGCGTTCGCATATGCTCATAACGCAACATATCAAGCTGAGTGCCTTCGGTCAAACCTTTTGCGCCCTCTTTGTCTCAGCGGAAGTTGTCCTCTCAAGCGCCCTGTAGACCGCGCCCGTACTACGTGCTAAGCCATACTCTACGGCCATGAGAGGCCACCCGTACACTCAGCAAGGACAATTACCCCATCTGCTATGGGATGCCTTCAACCTTTGACTCGGAATTTGCGGCGTCTTCTGACTCAGAGGGCCCACAGAGTATAAGAGAGTGCCAAATCCGGCAGGCTCTGGCCCGCGTTGCGTACACTAGCCCCTACGCGCCTTGAACTTATGCGCATCAACAATACACATCCGTTTCCTGCCTTGTATGACCGTCGCATGATTGAACAATTACTCTCATGGTTGATATGCGGATGCGGGCTGAAGATCTTTTGTGGCTCGAGATTGATTGAAATGAACAACAAAGTGCTCACGTTGATGCGGATTGTAGTCGACTAGCAAGAAATTACTTTTTTAAGGACTTGTGGGTCCTTGTGGGTCCATTGCAATTGACTTGTCCGATCAATCGATCAACTCATTGTCACTAACAACTGCTTTATATAGCAATTATTCATTGTCCGGTCCCTGTGTCACACCAATCGGTCACGACCACCCATGTCACACCAATCCAATTACTTCCAACATGCAATGGGTTATATAAGGCCGACATGGTTTTGTCCCGATTCCCTCACTTTTCTTGTCACCGCCAGCAGCTGTCTCTTCCTCACCAACCAACTTCTCAATCACCATGGTTCTCCTTGATCGCTACATGAACAGGAACGTCTCCAACACTGAGAACCTACCACCCACCGTCAGGGCGTTCACCAAGCGCGGAACACCCACTCTTCGCTCCAATGTTCACTGCCGCAGAGTCAGCGCGTCTGCCTTTGCGCGAACGCAGTATCTCCAGGCTCAGAAGCTCACTCATGCCGCGAAAGTCAAAGTTCGTCGTGTTGCACGCTACAGCATCACCGTGCCAGTCGCAACGCCGGAGCCGAAGACTTCTACAGCATCTCCTACCACCGTCCCGGTCACTCTTCCGCGAGTACTTCCTCGCCAGCCCTTCCAAGAAATTCCACTGTCGGCGCTTGCTCAATTTGGTGCACACTCCAATGTGGAGTATTTGCGAGATAGTTTGCCAGAATTTTCCTCTTCGTGAGTTTCCTCCGTTGAAATTACTCCATCCCTTGTCTCATTTGCCGCTCAATAATAGCTTTGTGTCCGGTCTCCTTGCTGTGAAGACTTCTGCAATTACAACGCCAACGTGGCCTAAGGAGTTGGAGGTCTCAGTCAATGCCCCTGCCGGCGCCATTCTCCCAAGCCACCTCCTTGCTATTTACCGTCAACCTCCCACCAAAGAGGGCGAGAAACCCGCGCCTCCGAAGCAGGTCACCGTCCACCCCGTTCACAGCCTCATACTCGCAGCGAATTGCGCGCGAATCCCAGTCCTTGAGCCTGCAGAGCCTATCCATTCTTCTCCTTTCAAAACAACACTTCCTGTCAAGCCTCTCGGCCTCCCGGCGCCCGAGAGCTTCCCCCTTCTGCAGATGTACCTGTACACGAAGCGCCAGCAGAGTCTTCAAACAGCTCTTCTTCCTGTCGGCTGCGTCCTCCCACCATCCCTACATCCCGAAGCACAGACTTCTCCGGAGGAGCACACTCAGGCTGTCCTCGAGGCCGCGCGACACCTCGCTCAGACGTACACGGCGCATGCCCTCCTCCAATCCATTCACAAAGTTATGGCACTTTGGCAAAACGTTCGCGCTCTTGGCATTTTTGACGCCGGTGTATGGGGAGTGATGGATGGCGTTTGGGAGCTTCTATTGGAGGCGCTGTCTATGTCTACTCGCCAGACACCACTGAAATCGGCTTAGGCGTCTTTTCATCTCATTGCTATCATGTTCCTCTGCATTGCTTTCCTTCGCATTCTACGTATCATGAACTCTGCTTTCATCGTATCATTATTGTTTTCTTTTACAAGCACATATGTTGTATGACCAACCATTACCTACGCCACGATAAATATTAAACTCAAATAAAGACTTGATATCAATTTCAACCGTTGGAAAAATTAGGACCTCTTCTGGAAGGTTGTTTTGCCCTCAGGGCTTGGCACTGACAGCAAAATCGCGCTACCTCCATGGTGGTCACTGAACTCATTGTCCCGTGGGAATAGGTTTACCAGGGTGTTGTTAGGGGCTTGAACTTAGCAACTACGTCGGCATGATCCAGTGGAATTTCGTACCAATACAAATTCTCAGTGCACGCTCTGTATGTACAGTTACAACATTCAATTCAAGACCCCAGGAACTCCATCACATGAGATCAGAGTCACGAATTAACTTCTCCGCCTCAGGGGAGCGCGGTGTGATAGAACATCTAAATGGCTTGATATGCCTGCGAGTAGTCAAATAAGCTCGCGAAGTCGCTGCTTTGTAGCTCAGAGGGACGTGCCTTGTATATCCAGGAAGATACTGAATGTTAGGATCGATTTCTTCTCCGTCAGCATTCTTTGCCTTCTTAATGTCAAAGACAGCAAGCATCGACGTTAACAAGATCCAAAGAGAGTCCATGGCGAAGAAACGCCCGGGGCAGGTCCTGTGCAATGCGTCCCCAATGTTGATGGTGAATTATAGGAGCGAAAACGAAACATACCTCCGTCCATATCCAAAATTGACTATAAGATCTTTGTGTTTGGGATCAACTTTACCGTCCTTGAGGAATCGCCCCGGCTTGAAGCTGTCTGGGTCTGGGTAGTATTCCTCATCCCGCAAGATCGCCCTCAATAATGATCGCGGAAATCTGGTTACTGACGGCGTTGACTAGTAGATGTAGGCTTACCAGGTATTGACGAAAATAGTAGAGTGCTTGGGTAGATAGTAACCGTTGTATTCGTCGTCCATCGTGAGTCGATGGGCAACCGCTATGTATCGACGCGTCAGAGATACGTTTCGCAACGATACAATTGAGGACTACTCACACAACGGTAACACCGCTTGCCACCTATATAAGTGCCGTGATAAGTATACACCCACTAAAGAGACGAGGGTAACTAACCTCAGCACTTCCAACATGATGGCATGAACATATGGCATATGTGGTAGGTCATCAAAGTTGGGGAGTCGGGCACCAATATACGAATCTATCTCCCGTTGTCCTTTAGCTTGAACATCCGGGTAAAGAAGCATCGCTGCGATGAATGTCGAAAGCACCGCATGTGATGTCTCCGCACCACCTGCCGAATTTTGTCAGAGGAGCATAGTAGGGTTTAATATGTCCTAGCGCACCTGCATAAGCAGCCGACGCTACGTCTCTAACAATCTCTCTATCCGCACAGCGGTCTGAGTTGTAATTGCCGCTTTCTAGAATGCGTGATACCACGCTTGGATCAATATTTCCTGTTTGCTATTATTTTATTGGACGTCAATCTATATGCCAAAGTAAATACAGGCTCACGATACGGCTACAAGCTTCGTCATAAGGGGCATTAAACATGTCCAGCGTCTCAGGCCGGGCTTTCTTTGCATATGACTTGAAACCAGCACCGGGCATCCAGCTTGGGACGTATCTAAGAACCGGCAAGATGTCGACAAGGAAATTCCCGGAGATTGCAGATTCATTGAGCTGTTCGAGAGCCTTTTCTGCACGGGTGATATTTGGATCGTTCTCAGGCTTGACGTCGAATCCATAGACAACGGAGATTACGCCTGCAGCAAGCGTGCTAATCGCGGAGACAGTTAGGTTTGTCACAATGTAAGTGAGACTGACGTACTACTTAATATGATGCAGAAACTCTTCGGGTTCCTTCAGAAGTCGCCGCAAGAGGTCACGAGAGGTGTCCAGTTGTTTGGGCCGATGATTCAGCGTACGGTAGGCATTGAATTCTTGCCAGAAGGCCCGACGGCGAATGCGCCAAGCGTCGCCGTAGGACATGAAGCTGAACAAAGAGCCCCAACCTAGGCTAGAAATGTGTCGTCAATTGCGTGTAAGTGAGGGTTGTTGCTCGTCCTTACAGATCGTTGAGCATGGTGCTAGTTGGCCTAAGTACGAGACAAAATGTGAGTGGGATAATCGTGGCAATGAGTGCTGAATATACCGATCTGAGTAGAGCGAAGAACGTGCAAAAACAAGATCCTGTGCGGCCTTGAGAGAATTGAGCACAATGACCGAGGTTCCAAAAACACGAAAGTGAATGACGTCCGAATCTACAAGGTGCGTAAGTCAGGCTAGCTTGATTGTTATAACCATAGAGGCCTTACTGTATCTCTTCGACCATTCCAAGTACTTGACCCAATGATGTTGTGTAGGGGCATCGAACAGGTTCCCGATAATGGGATATCCTTTTGGACCTGGAGGTAGGGGAAAACATGAAGGCTTGCGCCGCCAGTATAAGCCAGCAATGATCAAGCAGCATACGACCGTAACAAAGGAAATAAACATCGGGTGTTATCCAGAGGCGCGTCCGGTACGGATACCTTAGTATGCGACGACATAGTTTATATACCCTCTGCGTGAGGAAGATAAGATCCTGAAGGCCTAACCCTCTATGACAGCTCCGTCGGGAGTCGATGTACTTGAGATAGAAGACTTGCATATGGTGGCTCGTGAATTTGAACTGCAACACCTCTGACCGGCTTCTGGGACGATAGATCGGTCGCAACATCCTGGAAAGGAACTTTGTTCACAAGGGCCCTTCACACGACAGGCGATATTGTACAGCGGCGGCGTATTGATGTCAAAGTGGACCTAGGATGAATACAAGATGACGGCAAAGGTGACGGGGATGCTCAATAGACGGTCACTGCCACAGAGAACAGCTAACCCCAATTCCATGTCGGCCTCGTGTCCAGGTTCGGAGTTGAATAGTATGCTCGCATCGACACCGATGCGTTGTGTAGGGATCAGGATCGCTTTTGTTTTTTTGTCGGTCAGCTCGGTTAACGGGCATCAGCTTGTATGCAGGCCAGGGGCACGAAAAAGCGGGGAACGGCCCAAACGGTGCGAAAATTCGCAGGGGAGGGTCGGAGGTCAACCATAAGATCTATGTCAGTTCATCGCCCCAGGAAAAAACAGCAAGCACTCAACCGTGGTTAACTATGAGTTATATTTGGGGGGTGGATCTAGGGAGCACTGCTTGTTATGGTATACTGATCTCTGGCTAACGTGCCATCGGAAACTTCACCAAATCCACCTCCAGGAGTTAGGACCTGTCCGGGAGAACTGGAAGCCGCACGGCATAAGCAGTTTGAACCGAGAAGTAGGTCGTTCCAGATGGAGTGTGATCAAAACCGGGCTTAAAGTTTCGCACGATTCCAGTCTCGTTCCATCTGGGGTACATACCTCGAGCTACACATTTAGCACATTGCATCCGGCCAACGGGTGCTGTTTTGCTTCGTTGGATTCCATGCGGCGCTCCCCACGCTGACAGCGTATATGTATATGCATGAGATAAATAGGTTTGCTATCTTGCTTCGCGGGTACATAGGTACAGATAAAATCAGTGAAATATAAGAAGTAATAATGAGTGTGGGTGCAGTGTAGGCACAAAGGAGGGTGTCAGGTACATTCACCTGGTAGCAAAACGGCATCTGGTCCTCAGGTACTATACAGCATATCTTCTCCATCAACGCTGCTTGCCACGACCTGCGACAGATGCTGGCTCAAAAGTGGGCTGCCCTTGTTGCCAACGGGACCTTTCAGAGGGTTGCCAATGCCATCGGATGTACAATTCCTAGGCTTTGCTCCAGACTTGGGTGCTTTCGATGGCGGAGGGGCAGCAGGTGAACGGGAGGAATAGCGCGAGACCGGGATTTCTACTACGACAGACATTCTCGAGCCACCACGATGAGGGAACCTCCCTGTTGATTGCTTAGGAGTACTGGGGGTAGACGCAGTAGACACAGGTGTACGCGCCCTGGCTGATACGTCGGTTTGCTCAGATGTAGCAGAGAATATACTGCTTCCTCTCCGATGCGCTGTGGTACTTGCTACCGGATTCATCGAAGCTATCTTCGATGGAGGCTTCGAGGCAGATTTAGAAGCGGGCTTCGTTGGTGTGGGAGAGATGGAGGTGTTTCTTTTCGACGAAGAGGGTGTGGGCGTTGAGGCCTTTGCTCTGTTGCTGATCATGGCCGCGGCAAAAGTGGCGAAGGAAGAAGTAGACTTCGGACGGACGCGAGAGCGTGACCGAGAACGCGTGCGGCCTGCAGGCCCCATATCAGAAGCATCGTCCCACGACGCTTCATTCTGGAGTGCAGTAGCCAGTATTTCCGTACTTTGACGCGGCAATCTGGGCCGCGAGTCGCTGCGTTCAGCGACAAGGGTCTCCGACGTGCGTGAAGGTGATGGAATGCTCTTCCGGGGACGTTTCTTTACAGGAGCGCGCGCTCGCCCACGATCTTCTTCGTCGGATTCATCAAGCCGCGAAGCTCTGTTCTTGCCCTTGTGACCGTTTGATATTATTGCCGGTAGATCAGCAGTTTCGTCATCTTCGAGGGAGCGTCGTCGCTTCCCAGTGACGTTGCTTCTTACAGGGCTTGCAGACGCCGTCGTAGTACGAGATAGCTTTGAAGGAGAAGTAGCTCGTGGTCTACGGCTCTTGGTAGATCGTGTTGATCGAGGGGACGAATTTGGAGGTTCATGACAGCGAAGAACAGAGCATGACACGAGCTTATCGTCGTAAAGGGTAGAGTCTGCGCGAAATCGTGCACGCTTGATATCCGTCTAGAAGAGATGCAGTGAGACATTGTTATACCTCAGGGTGTGTCAGACCCACCGTGTGCATCCCTTCATAGCACCATCCATCTGGAGGTCCCATATCCCCATCTCCTTCAACTGTCTTGCCGCAGCACTCCCACAGCGTCTCGTGTCGATCTACTTCAGCTGAATCGTCATCATGGGAAACACGACACGCCCGGTCGTCGTTCTCGACATCCATATAGAATTTATGACAGCGGACGCAATGAAGAGTGGGCGGTGGCGTAAGAGACGAGAAGAACGCCGTCAAGCCGGCCAGCGTCTGCGGGGGAAGAGATCCATCTGCAGTTGGAGCAGGCGACGAGGGTCGTAATCTCGATAGAGAGTAATCGTACAACGTTTTCGCGGGTACCGAACGAATGAGATTGTACAGCTCGCTTTGGTCTAGTACTGGGCCAGAATCTTCAACTAGGGGGAATGGGGAAGCATCCCTTTGAATAGTCGAAGGAGAAGGTGTACGAAGCTGCTGCTCTTCGACAGGTGGTTCAAGAATCTGGATTGGTTTGCGAGAGAAAAGGCCGAATACCATGGCGATTGAATATGTGATGTGGTGATAACGTACAAAGCCTTTATGACATTCCCGGGGACAGCAGTTCAGCAGAAGGTTGTGGTTCAGGACAACATGCAGCCTACACGCTGCAGAGGGTCGTTGTGGAGCCCCTGACCGCGGGCGCCAATTTGAAAGCGCCCGACGCGACGCGCTGTTCAAAGTTCAAACTTCAAAGTGTTTTAACTTTTCTGAAATCCAAGCTTTGTCCACAACCGTCGTCGCCTCAAATGTCGAAACGAGAACGGTCGCCGCCCTCAGAGGGCGTACTCATTAAAAGGGCAAGGTCCTCGACTCCCCCTACAAGTCAACTTGCTATTTCCTCATCTAATGATGAACGTCAAAAAGGGCTCATACGGACGGTGAAGCGGACGAGTAGTCTTGAGGCACCCATAATAAGTCTTGCTGGCGCGCACTCAGTACGTCTGATATCCGACCTTGTATTGCGCCGTCTGATTCTGGATTCAGGGCGAAATCTTGAGTTGTAGATTCGACCCCACGGGCCAGAATATCGCTGCTTGTTCGGCGGACCGAAGTGTCTGTGAGTGGCCTTACAGCTAGGGCGAATCCGTTAGAACTGACTACTCGGTCGTTTTGGAAGCCCTATGGAAGACTTATCCCCCCAATACGAACTACGGTTTGATTTCCAGCCTGACGAAGGCCCCCATTCTCGACCTTCAGTGGTCCTTGTTCTCGCCTACTATCTACACCGTTTCCGCCGACCACACTCTCTGCTCGATTGACGTCAACACAGGTCAAAGAACTCGCAAGGTTCGCGCCCACAGGGAGATCATTAATACGCTTGACCGAACCATGGCATCGGGTTCAGGCACTGAACTACTCGCTACTGGCTCTGACGACGGCACGGTAAAAATATGGGAATCTGATGATGATGGTGTCACAAAGCTCCCCATATCATCATTCGAGATCGGGTGTCCAGTAACGGCTGTGGCTTGGAGTGCAGACGGCGCGAATCTCTACATCGGAGCGCTTGACAACGAAATCCATGTCTATGATATACGAAAGGGACAGGAAGTGTATAGTCTCATGGGTCATACGGATACCCCGACTTCTCTGTCCGTTTCCCCTAACGGCTTCTATTTGCTATCTCCTTCACTGTCTTCGCAAACAATCATCCATGACATTCGACCATTCTCCCCATCTCCTTCGCGAATTCACCGAGTCCTCACGGGGGCCCCTGCCGGATTCGAGAATACGCTGCTCAAAGCAGCCTGGAGTAAAGATGATAGTGGGCAACGAGTAGCAGTTGGCGGAGCTGATCGAATGGTCACCATATGGGAGGTCGAGAGTGGCAAAATCCTCTACAAAGTAGGCAATTTCGTCTTCTTTTCACCGCACAATGCTCATTTGTTTCCCTAGCTTCCGGGGCACAAGGGTACCGTTACCGCTGTAGACTTCCATCCAAAGGAGCCAATCAGTTGCGTTGTTTCCATTCATCATCTCTCTTCTTATTCTAAATGTTGCCTTGTAGTCCTGACTGGCAGCAAGGATGGAACAATGCTTTTGGGCGAGATAGAACCCGGGGTTTCCGTGTAACGAATGTACTTTACTTCAGTCAACGAAAGCGTTAAATCATTTCCAAAATTGTCTGAGATCAGTAAGTGATGTACATTTGTTTTCTTTGATGCGGCGATTGTGTATGTAAGGCGAGGACCATTGTCAAGAAAGAACGGATTGTGACGAAGATAGTCGGACGGATCGCCGCTCGACATGTGTTCATTTCTCACCCCCCTTTGCCTTCAAACCCAATGGCGACCAGTAACTTGGGTAAACCCTCGTCAACTCCTCCATGTACCAGTAACGCCTCCAATCGTTTCCTTCTTCGGCATTAACCCTTTCATCCCAGTCCTCCATCTCGATGTCAGAATCCTCATCGTTGTCGTCTTCGAAGTCCTCCATCCTAGCGAGCTCAATGAAGTACCCGCCCAAACCCATGCCAACAGCCTTCTCGAACAACTCGATCGTCTCCGCCCCTTTAGAACCTTTCGCCTCGACGAGGATCGTGATGTCGTCCCCAAGCATATTGTGGACCTTCGTGATTCTGTGCCCACCGGACATTGGCAATCCCATTCCAGGGATTCGTTGGACATGCGGAGCGGGAATGCGCCGTTCGACGCGTCCGCGGGATGAGTCTCCTACTTCCTGCTTTACGTCGGTGTACAACCACGGCTCCAGAACGACACGCAAAAATCTGCGGCCCAGCTCTGCCTCCATCTCCTCGGGGTCCTTTGAATCGAACTTCACCTCACCTCCCAGGTACTTCTCGGCTACTCCTTCTCCCGGCCTCAACACCGCTTTGATTCGGCGCATTGACGATTCTACAACGCCCGGTGCATGGGTTTCGGGTAAGGTCGTGGGACCGCCGAGGACATCCGTCAGCTTTGGCGTGGACGTCGCCAGCCAATCAGCTGCGGATGTAGTCTGGTCCCAATCTTCTGTGCTGGTGGTCTGACCATTGCCATCCTGGCCCCAGACGCCCGTCGAGGACCCCCAGTCTCCTTCGTTCGCATCGCCCCAATTGCCCCACCCCTCGGGAACATCGTTTACAGCATCCACGATGGGTATCACTTCCTCAACCACTTCAATGTCGCCCTCGATCGGCTTCATCCAGGGAGGATTGACGACGGCGTCGACGTTCATACTACCCAGCTCTGCCTTCGAAGCAATCCGCTTCACACTTACTTCGATGTCGTCTTCTTCAACACTCTCATCGAGTTTGACCCGCTTGGATGTTGGCTCCGCACCGATATACTTCCCCTTCTTCTTCCTGCCTCCGTGATCGTCGTCCTCTTGAACAATTCCTGTTACCTCCACAACACGCCTCTCCACTTCCACCACGCCGTCTTCCGCTTCAGGATGTGCAGCTGGTTCATCCTTGCTAGTGTCCGGGTTAACAACTGGGGGCACGTAGGCTACTTGCTGATAACCGTTGGCCTTCGTGCCCCAGTGATCCTTAGCAGCGTCACTCAAGGCCCATGGATCCGTTGATTGAGCCAACACCGCGGTTAATGGGAGCTCAGCAAGCGCTTGCTTTGCGACCTCGAGTGAAGCGACCATTCCTTCCTGGATACGTTTCATATCTTGGTGAATCTCGTCGATTTCTGATTGGGGGTAACCGTCGGCTTGGAAGGGGTTGCGGCTCGTGTCAAATACTGCCGATCTCAAGACGTACTCGAAGAAAAACATGAGCAGCCGGGGCACGTACACCAAATTGCGCTCGGCCCTGTCTACGTCAATGTGACATCTCAAAGGACAACGGGGATAGCTCACCACATGATCCCTCGGACTCGCATATAAGACGAAAGAAAGACTTCGGTGGATCCAACGGGGTCCGCCAAGAAGGCAGCGAGTTTCTCCTCAGCAGATGGGCCTTTATTCAGAGGCGGTTTAAGAACATCGGCATCAGATCGCTCAGGACGAGCGCGCTCGGTGCCGTGCACATTGTCAATGGTAGGGCCTTCATCAAATTCCTCCTCATCGGATATAATATCATCATCTTCGTCTGCTTCACCAGACTTGTGCTTCGATTTGAGACCAGGTACCTGCTGATCTGGATTGTCAAGTATCCCAATGTAATACCTGAACTACAAGCAAGTTAGCGCTTTGGCAATCATCTTAAGGCAGATCGGAGAGGTCCACCTTATCCCAAGAATGAAAGACTCCAAGAGAATGTGGGGGCCACCTCCTATGCTTCCAGAAATCGTGTACAACTTCGGAAATACGATCTAATGGTGTAGATGAACTCGGGACGAGTCAGTATCGTGCCCAACAAGTAAGCATATGACATACAGAGCAACCGTAGAACGTCGTAGATTCTCGCCTGCTTCCCAATCTTGCCACCATTCTTTTATCAGAGGCTTCCCCAACGTCGCAGGGGTCTTAGGGCCACTGTTGTTGTTCGTTGCTCGTTGACGAGCCCTTTGTTCCTCCTCCTCTCGATCTTTCTGTCGCTGCCGACTTTTCTTTCGCTTACGAGCTTCGCTCTTGCTTTCATCTGTATCATGCTTTGTGCGAAGCTCTATGGTGGGAATCCCCCTTCCGTCAAGCTCGATATCTCCATCCCCGGCACCAAACTCGATCTGGATCCCACATTCGCGAAATTGCGCGAACGGAGTGATCACTGTCCCTGGGGGCACTGACGGAAAGGGGGGGAAGCGCAGCGCGTGAGTGGTCATGGTGGTTCTCTGAAAGAAAGGTTATCGAAGTAATCAGTGCATTGCATTGTACCATTTCAGTGGAAGGAAAGTGAAATGTGAAAGGATCGAGATGCCATCACGTGGCCAATATCGCTCGACGCGAGTCGACGCGTCGGATGGTCGGCTCCAGGTCAGCTCGCGTCGCTCAGAGTCAATGTTGCAACGGTTGAGCGCGACAGCAGAAACAGCGCAATTCATACAGATTACATCTAGGTACGTACAGAAGTTTGAAAGCCATCATCGATTAAGCCTTGAAATTGACTTTATCCTATTTCCAGGCCGGTACCGTTACCTAGATACAAGATCGACACGGAGGTCCTCGACAAAAGTAAGGGCGTAAATGCCAATGTCTTGGTGTGTCCAAAACAAAAGGAAAGGCAAAGTCGCTGTCTCATCCTCCACGCGAACCACGACTTTGTCTGGGAGTAAACCACTTTCGATTTTCTTGCTAGATGCTTGCCAAATGGGTCTGATATCGACTTGCGCTGGGATATTGGTGGAGTTAGGAAGTCTTCGATCTTCATCCATGCCTACAGAGCTGGTGTGAAGTCGCTGATACGACCTAAAACGGGGCTCAACAAGAATCACGCAGCAGGCGTACAGAACGCATCTACCAAATCTGAGCGACATTTCGAAGATTCTGCGGTCATTGTTACTGCCACAGGAGATGCCCGGGAAGGAAGTGTTCCTCTCAGTGCGCGCTCAAGAGGCTGCAAGGCGGAACTTGGAAGATCCTGAAGCGCCGGTCAGCAGCCTAACAAGTAAAAGAAAAGAGTACACCGCGCCTATAGGGAAACGTTTCGCAGAGAATGTCGGCGTCGTTAAAGAACTGGGAGCAAATTATCTGAATGAACCGTAAAGACCCTAGGTCCCTAACACCCCCAAAAGGTAACTATTGACTATCAGACTTCAGTCCAGTTTCGAAAACGTTTCACCAGTCGCGGCGACCAGGAAAACTCCAGGAATGTGGATACGATGGCTTTTTCTGACTATATATGGCCTCTACAGGTATCGAAAATTAGAGTTCGCTTGTGCAATCACCAACATAAAGCACTTTACATAAAGGCTCCTTTGTCTTCCGCCACGCCTTATAACGGTGGTAGCCTCCTCTTCAACAACTGCTTGCCATGTCCTCGCACCCCACTTATCTTCCAACGAAGGTATACTTCTATGCCACGGGCAACACGCCTGCTGTGGATCTCCTGGATTCCATTCCGCCACAAGATGATGGCCGCGTATTGATTCTAGGATGTGGTGATCCAAGGAACATCCTACATTCTGTTTATACCAGAGGGGATCCCGGTAAGGAAACGTCGTCGCTCCTTCTAAATAATTCTCTCATTAATAGATGGAAAGGTGATCGTCGGCTCGACGTTACCTGCTGCGACATAGAGCCTGCAGTCATAGGTACGCGCTTTGATTTGATTTTCACAGTATCACAGTCCGCTCACAGTTATCGCAGCACGGAATGTTCTGCTGTTGACTCTGATCACCGAGCTGGATCTCAGCTCAGAGAACACTTTGCCACAAATATGGGCTCTCTTTTACCATTTGTATCTGGACAAGATTACTCTTGACCTCGTCGTTTCCCAGTCCCAAAAGCTGGCCGAAGCCTCCAGTGACCTCGCCACTTGGTCATCTTCTCCTTACGCCAGCTTCATCAAGTTATGTTCTGCTCACACGTGTTCTGAGCTCAACCGCTGCTGGACCAAGTATGTGGAGATGGGCACACGGCCCGCGAGTGAGCAGCTGTCCGCACGCGCTCGTTTCGCGAAGGAGATGAAGCAAGAAAGACAGTACGACGAGGTCGACACATCCATCCGGACGTCGGGGCCTTGGTTCGTAGACATGATGCTGGCGGGAAACAAGCATTTCAGGAACTACTGGGACACCGGCGTCACGTCGATCAGCACGTCTTCCGAAAAGGCCACGTATGTGAACCCGACGTTCGGATTCACGTCGGTAGGCGGCGAGCGCTTTCTCGTTCACTACGGCTCAGACCCCATCCTCGATTTCCACCTCGCTCCCGTGTTGGCGCCGATAGAAGGGGGAAAGAGCGTTCTCAAAGACGATCTGAAAGTGAGCGACCTGGATACGTGTGCATTGGATGAACTCCGGGGCTGGTGTGCTTCATTCAAGCGCGCGGTCGCAACCCCAAGAGTCACTGTTCGGTACTTTGTAGGCGACGCCCTCGCGTTCTGCTACGCACTCCAAGCCAAGAACGAGGGTATCGATCGTCGCACTGCCCCATTCGTACACTCTTTGACAAACCAGACCATCGCACTGAATACAGATGATTACGGTGACGCTGGACCGGCACCAACACGGTTCAATGTCCTCGAATTATCCAACCTGGCCGATCACACAGGCCTTCTCAACCTTCTACCAGCCGCGATACCCCTCCTCGAGGAGGCTCCATCGTCAGTACTCATCACCGACACTCTTCTCCCTGCCGGCGAGAGTTCGCAGAGAGCTCTAGAGCATCATCTCTGCGGAAACGTTGCGGTCATGTCGCTTCTCCTCGGTGTGGCACCCACAGCCTACTCCTCTGGGTTCTCGTCGGTATCGAAGGTCAACGAAATCCTCTTGAGCAGCGCGTCGTCGGCTACGCACCAATCTCGCGAAACATTCATTTGGAGATTCACCTCTGTTCAGGATGGCACTGCGACGAAGCCGGTCTTCAACGCCTCTCAGCTCGCTGGGTTCCTGCACGGCGTCTACTTGAAGATGTTTTCGTCAGAAAATGTATCGCAGCTTCGAGGGATCCAGTCGAATCCGTCCGCACAAAAGTTCGCCGGATTGGCACTCAAACGCTACACTCGACGCAGCTTTGCCATCCTCCTGCGGTCTGTACGAGATCGCGTGTCGACGGAGTGGGACTTCATGTTGTCTTTGTTGACAGGCCTCATCGAGGAAGACACGAGCTTGATTATTGGCTCAAATTCATTCCAAGATCTGTATGGGTGGCTTCACTTAACGGGCCTCTACACCGCCGGTACTCTCGAACTTAACCAAACCGCCGTGCCAACCAAGGATAGTGGTGGAGGCCTGTTTCAGCGATGGAAGGACATCCCGGGGATGGTATGCGCGGTGATTGTCGTCCCTCGACAACGCCTTCGGATTCTAACAGATCTCGACCCTATGGAAGTCGGCACTCCTGTCCTCCATGCTGATGTGCGCCTGCCATACGCCCACAATATGTTCTCCTCCATACAGCTCTGCTTCGGGACGTGTCGCGCTGTGGAGAACAAGGGCGAGCCTGGAGTCGACATGGTGGAGATTGACGAAGACCCTGCTGGACTGCGCGGCGCCTCCCCCATGATCGTTTCTGTGTGGATGCCAGCATGGATTCTGCGTCAGGATCCCGCCAATACCAAGGTCGGGTTGTCCCTCTACCCTTCGCCGTTCTTGGTGCGGAAGCTGATGCCGCGGCTCGGCATGTATCTTGCTCTCTTTGAAACGAACTTGACGGACACGCAGCATGTACACATCGTGCGCGAACGTCCTGGGGTATTCGATTCCGAACGCACTCTGCTCTCGAAACTGCCGGCACCCGTGAAGAGCTTCGTGCACGATGAGGCGTCGAATGCGAATGACGTCGAGCTGGACTTTGGTTGCGATAGGATCGCGCTGCTCAAATCTAGGGTGGACATCGTGGATCCTCAGGCGAAACAGGCACTCGCTAGCGGTGCCGAGGTCGAGTCCGCACAACAGAGTAATTCTACGGTTGCCGTAATTGTCCAGGGCATCGAGCATATCATCAACTTTGATGTTCCTGTTGACGTCAGGTCTATCAAGCTCAGGATTGCCCGCAAGTCGAGTTATGTTGAGGTGCATGTGCCTGTTGCCCACGACGAGCGTCGCTTGCACAGATTCTTTGACCCTTCTCCTGTACTCGTGAAGGACGCCCCTCCCCTCTTGCGATACATCCATTACTTGGACTTGGACACTCTCCCCATTCTGGACACTGAGGATCCCGAGCGCCTCAGTCTTCTACGCGTGCATATGGCCGGCGCATTTTCCCAGCGTGAGCGAACGATGCGGGATACCGTCCCTCAGGAGCAGCGAGATACTATTTGCAACGTCAAAGACTCGATTGCGTCAATACTGCTCATCGCGGCGGGCGTCCAGCAAGTCAAATCAAAGGTGTTTGCTCTCGACATGCCCCCAGACATCGGCATCTACACCCTTGTCTTTGTCGAGGACCTCCGTGTCGATCTTGCGTCCAGTACTGTTGTCGTCGATGCCTACATCCTGCCGCTCACAAGAGCAGTGATGTCCAAGATTTTCGACGATCTGAATGCACTGTCTCCAGGCACAGTCAGCGTCGTCACGCACCGCGATGAGATGATCGCATGGAAGCGTCTCCTCCCCGCTTTCACTGAACGATGTCGCAAATGGAGCCACAGGCCAGATTGCGAGTACACCCAGACAGGCAAAATCCCACTGTCGACGGAGGCGGCGGAGGTACCTATCTGCTCGTGCGGGGTCGGGCAGGACGTCGGGACGTTTGCTACGCGCCACAAGTGGAAGAGCGTCGCGCCGTACGTGACGCGCGCCGCCATCAGTCCGCTGTTTGCGGTGGCTTTCTTGGAGGAACTGGGGACGCCCTTGGGAGGAGAGATGAATACAGGCGATGAGCCTCAATGTGCGGCCTGTGGAGGACCTGGAAAGCCGAAGTTGCTTCGTTGCGCACGATGCAAGAAGGTGAGCTACTGTAGCGCTGCTTGCCAAATGGCTGCCTGGAAAAAGCATAAAGTTAACTGCAAGGCTTGAGTGGTAATACATATGATATTCGATGCATACTTTGTATGAATGTTCTATCATGTCTAACTATGGCAATACTGTGTGAGCGCTTGAGCACTGAGGCCTGAGGCCAGAGGCTGCGCGACTTGTGTACGTCCAGGTATGCTTAGGTTTGCGAACATCTGTATCTCGTAGGTTACCTGGAACACAATCGTTTGGGCACATCAGCTGGTCTCCCAGCCGATGAACGGGCCCCTGATATCTCCTATCTTATGCGTGTACACGTGATCGCGCTTCAGGGGCTTCGGAAGCGCGTCCAGTGTTCGTCCTCCTCAGCCCTCCTCCCGCTTTGCGGAATCAAAGTACAACGATGGCCGCTGAATCTTCGAAACGCTCGGACCTGATAGATGTGTACGCTACACTGCTGTTTTATGATTCTTGCTAACCCCATTGCAGGTCCTATCAGCAACTTCACACCATTCTCTGTGGCCGCAATGAAGGAACCTCTCCAGATCAAATTAACGACTTTCTAACTCCACGAATATCGCAGCTCAAGTCAATATCAGAACCGTTTGGCAAGCCGTCCAGCATATCTCGCAAGAAAATCGAAAGTGGCTCGGTCGAACTTCCAGATAAAGTTGTGGTTCGCGTTGAGGATGCGGACAAAGACTTTGTCTTCGCCATCAGTTCAAAGTTCCAAATCGACGAAATACAAGCCCTGATTCTCTTCAGGTCGTTTCTGTTCAATGAGGGCCTTGGCGACGCGACCATGACAGAAGAGCTGCTGGAAGCAATCACACCATTCTACTTTGAGCAGCGGCTGCACATCCTCCGAGTCCTCATTCCTCTACTCCGAGGGGACGAGAATGAAATTCTGCAGAAAATCATCCAGGATCCCCGCCAATTTGTCAGCTCGTTGATTGCAGAGTACGTGCGCAAAACGAAGGAGGGGGCGAGCAGTGACGATCCGCGGACGGCGTCTAAATGGGCGAAACAGAATCTCAAGGAGCAGCTTATCTTGCTAGAGGTGCTTTTCGCGACGATGTGGGGGTATGTCGCATGTAGTGGACCGTTGGTGGTGGAGATTTATGAGGCGGCGTATTCGACCAACCTAGGTGCCGTCCAACAGAACTCGACGCTGCTGCTTGATGAAGAAGGATTACAGTTGCAGCAAGACTGCGCAGCCCTATGGATGCTGATTACCGTGGAGGTGCTGGAACTAGAGACACTGTCGGAGCCGGAGGCTGTGCAGATCTCAAACGAACCTACCAATAAAGACCTTTATATCGCCGACCCGGATTCGTTGAAGCGAATCCACGAGCTAGTGATATCGAATGCCCACAGTCAGTACGCGTGCGCCTACTTGGGCTGGGCATTCGTCCTCTCGCGACTACGGGTGGCGGCCTCAGGGTTGAAGGAGATGCCGCCTAACTTCCACAGCTTCTTCGAGTCGCTGGATGGCCAGCTTGGTCGCTCCTACTCCAAGGACAGGGAACCTATAGACCAGCTGATGGTACAAACGTGCTTAGACCCGGGCGCAGGGTTGTTCAGTCTCATCCACTCGTTGCTCACTTGCTCCCCCCTCTTCGTGACGGCCATCTCCTACAAGACCGGGTCAACCGTGACAGATCCAAATGGGCTAGCCTTCCGGTCAGTCTTAAAAGGTGTGTGTGCTCTCCTCTACGCTAACGAAGAAACTCAATACATCCAACAGGATTGCTCATGGCTCTTGTTGAGCTTGTTCCGGTGGAACTCATTCCCGATTTTGATGGATTGGTTCAGGTCTGGATAGCCTTGTTTGGTCGAAGCGAGAGTGAATCTATCTCCGGCATCTGCATGCAGTTCTGGCAAGCAGACTGGCCTCGCGGAATCGCACGACGAGCAGTCTTCGACGTAGCGCGCTCAAGATTTCCTATACAACTCAAACCATTGATCAGGCTGCTGCGATCCATGACTGGGTCTGGGTTCCTGGACACTGACGAGCTGTCTACGGCGGATCACTCCAATGAAGGGATGGGGCTCACCACAGATCGGGATACATGCGATAGACACGTCTTCTACTACATGGACAAGCTGCCGACATTTTCCCAGGTGATTCCGCTCAGCGCTTGCACGGGTGCCCACGCGCAATACGAAAGACAACAAGAGCGATACAGCTCATCTAGCACGGGCGGCCTGACGTACCTCAATTTACATCCCATACACCTCCCAGGAGGGTCGATCTTACCCGCCCGAACCCCCGGACGGCTCCTCAGTGGTGACAACGGGGACTTCATAGTTGTTAGTTGGCAACATGAGCATTCGGGCTGGAAATTGGTGCTGGAGGTACTGACAGATTATGTCAATCGTCGGCGGAAATATACTGGGTTTGGTGGAGGATATCACGACGTGTCCTATGCGAAGAAAAGCTCCAACCAAGTCACAACACTACTACTGGAGGACGTCGGTGTGGAAATTCCTCCAGAGGGCGACGATGAACTCATCACGGATTGCTTCGACCTCATACGTAGCCTGATACAAGACAACCCGGTACAAGCAGAGCAGTTGGTGCAAGCAATGGAAAGCGAAAACGGTGTTGTTTCCGCCGACTTGGACGAGACTGCACCGCCCAACGTTGTACAGCTAACGACAATGATCCTTGAAGAGGCCCTCTCTCGTACCCACTCTGCTGCCCGCGACGCCTCACACGCACGTCTTATTACATCCGCCATGAGTGTCTTGTCCGCTCTCCTGGTCCTCCCCGCACATTCCAAGCGCGTTTGGTTGTATATCCGTTCCACGACAGCCATGTTTGGCTCTGAGCGCTCCCACGGGTTCGCTTCGGTTGCCTTGGCTGCTGAGCGAGTGACGGGGCATTATACGATGACACTGGCGCTCCTGCACTTGGTACAGCAACTGTTCTCGGAAGCAGCTACCTCCATCGTTCCAGATAACCCTCGGCTAATGCAAGTGAAGGAGGAAGTCCTTTTGCGCGCGGTACGATTTGTGCACACTGAAGTTTGGGTCGAGCATCTGGGTTGGAAGTATGCCCAACTAGGAGATAGATTCGAAATCGGTCGGCGAATCAGTTCGCTATATAGCAACATCCTCATGAATGCCCCTCCTTCGCTCGAGAAGCGCCCATTCCCTACTCTCAGCCAAGCAATCGCCGATGTCTTGTTGCTCAAGGCCACGACAGCAGCAATCAACCCCCTCGTCTCTGCTGTATGCTCTGGCGGGCAAATCGTCTCCAAGCTTTACGACACCAGGCGTATCAGCGAAGCCAGACGCCTAATCTTTTTGTTAGCGTCGCACTTACATCTCATGAGTCAAATCCTATTGTGCAAGCAAAAGTCGACCATGGCTACCTCCTCTTGTCTGCTGGAACAAGCTCTGTGTTCTCGTATCAGCGGGATAGCGATTCCTATGGAAGGAAGTCGTTTCAAGCTGGATCCGATCGATGTTCTTGCATCGTATGTGAGGCATCGAGATCTTGGCGAGGAAGTCCCGCGGGAGGCTATGTGGGTTCTATACCACCTATGCACTACGCTATCCGTGTCTCAACCATCACCACCTACGATTATTGGTCACCTGTCGAATCCCGAAGCAACAGTCGCGTCACTTGTGAGAATCATTCAACATCCATACGACGATTTGACTCTGCGCAATGCTGTCTGGAGCTTTATTGCCCTCGCCGTAGACAAAGAGCCGGCGCTTGCGAGTCTCTTTGCCACAGGCCGATTCCGCACACCACCGGAGCTCAAGGGGAAAGGCAAGGCGAAACTCGTAGAGGATAGCGCGGAGAATTCGAAAACGACGAGTGCACTGGAGGTCGCACGGGATGTGCTTGTCAATTGGAAGGCGATGTGGGAGATGAATCCCCAGCTTCTTTCGTCTGTCGTGCGCTTCCTGTACGCCGTCTGGCAGCATGGGCTGGAGCACAAGGTGATCATCGAGGATATTCGCGAGAATAAAGCTTTTTGGGAGCAGGTTGTAGCCCTTGCTTGCGAAGAGTCAACGCCAGCACCCGACTATCAGGTGGAGTGCTTTATC
Organism: Sanguinoderma rugosum; assembly: GCA_017499575.1. NCBI lineage: Eukaryota > Fungi > Basidiomycota > Agaricomycetes > Polyporales > Polyporaceae > Sanguinoderma > Sanguinoderma rugosum. The sequence continues at coordinate 757,201 of VTPW01000003.1, read as the reverse complement.
TCTGTAGAAGGCACCAATCGTTCCAATTTAGACGATGCCGTAGCCTGTCATGCGTATCGCACCATGGCAAAGGCTTATGCGATTCACATCCTCACCCTCGACCTTAACATCCACTTCCAGTCGCACCCCCGCGACGCTGTCCCGTCCAAGCCTACTAGCTACACGCAATTAGAGGGTCACCTAAAACAGGAAGATCAGATGACGGACTTGCTCTCTGAAGCGGCTTCGAATTCCTACGAGCCCAGCTTGCACGACCACCTCACGGAGCTGTTGGATGCCCAGTTCCCTGGGACCTCCATCGAGCTGCTCGAGCGTCCTGAACCAATCCAAGCCCGGACGTTTGGGGATGATTTCACCTTCTCATTGTCCCTTCTTCAGACCCGATTGCACGCTTTCGCCCCGTTGCCCACAAACGAAGACTACATGGAGAACGTGGATTTGGCCCAAAGGCAGCTTTGTTCCATCAACCTGAATTTATCCCTAAGCCACTCTCAGTCGTTCCTCGCAGAGGCTTGGCAGTCCCTCCTTCGTCGAGCCAGCCCCTACCTAAGAGGAGATGTCTCTATCAGACCGACAATGTTAAGCATTGCCGCGAATGTTTCCTACAGTATCTCTCAAGAGCAGCGGTCCGGTGACATGATGGCCATCATACACGGTACCAGATTGTCGCTACTCCTCAGCATGCTCGAACTCGTTTGGTTTTCGTCTTCGGAGAAACCAAACGAAGTCAAGGCGTTCATAGATGTCGTTCGCAACGTCCACGGTATATCGCTCAATGAAGCACAATCGCCATCGAGATCGTTCATGGGTTCCTTGACTGTACCTTTCCACCAGTCGCTTTTACAGCTCGTTTATTTCTGCGCTCGACAAGCAAGAAGTATTCTACCACGGCCCAAAGCGACAACGGCAGAACAGCGCTTGGATATCTCTGCGATGATCGAATCGACATTGACAATGGTGGTCGATGCCTTGAGTATCGTATTTGACTTGGCTAGTTCAAGGAACGACATTGAATTAGACCGTGACATGGAGCTGCTAGTGGCCGTCTTTGAACAATGCACGCGACAGGACATCAATGCTTCGTCTACATCGTGGCTGGCTCGCTTTCAGGAACGGGACGTTCTACAAGCTAGTCTCAATCTTTTCACCCGTATTGATCTTGTGGGCCTTGCCGATTTGCCGCTGCTGTTATCTCGAAAGAACCCGCTCTATACACCACATATCCTCACTTTCCACATGGCGCTAGCAAGCATACCATCCGCTGCACAACGCCTAGCCAGCGGGGGCATTTTGGCAGCGTACAGCAATAATCCTATTGGTGCGGCTGCAAGCTCTGGGCTGATTGACACCACCATCCCCGAAGTACCTGGCGAGCGTAGCCCGGCGCATCGCATCTATTGCACGATGCTTTCCATTGTGGCGGGTATTCTGACAGCTCTTGGGCGCCAGAGTCACTACTTCGACGCGGAGGCAAGCGGCCTCCTTCAACTATACGATGGTCAAATATCGAGAACGTTGTCTTGGACGATTGGTGATTCGCTGAGTTTTGCGTTATTGGAAGAGATGGAACAAACAGTCCACGTCTTCTCCACTCTGGCCTCCAACGCTCCTTCGCCTTCCAATATCCACCCAGCTGTTGAGAAGGTGCTGCGAACATTCACTGAGCGCGCCCTTCTTCTTCTTCAGCAATTGAACTACGCTGTGACGCATCCGAACCACCTCGCCAGCCTCATCGAGCCAACTACGTCTGAGGAGCGCATCCAGCTAGATAAGGAGTCAGCTATATCGGATCCTTTGAAACGGCCACTCATCGCCCAACTTATACATCGCTTCTTCCGTCTATCCAGCAACCTTCTCTCCACATTGATTAGTATCAGCCGAGCTGACACAGTATTGCTGCAAGACCAAGAAGATTGGCCAGTCCAAGAGGCGTGGCTTGTTCCGGTGCTTCACTTCACTCCGATACTCCAAACTTTATACTAACATTGGTATTGTACTCTAGCACTCAAAAATCGTTCTCGGCGAACCTGCATCGTTAGGCACTCTTCTCGAATTGGGAAACTCTACGCTTGATATCCTTCGAGAGCTCACGGGTCGACCTGCTGGGGAAAGCTTGACGCAGAAACCATCCGGATCAGACTCATTGAATGTTCGCCAGGGAGTCGAAACGGCGCGATACAATCTGGAGGGGATCCTGACATATGCTATCACACAATTGGCAATGTGGCTATGCAAACCAGAGTTTGATGGTGGTGCCGGAGATACTGATGGGGAGGAGCAGATGATGGACGAGCGTCGGCCACCCAGGCCTTCTGCTAGCTTGGCTGGTCGGTTACGGAGAGGGATGACGGGTGAGATGGCTGCTGATTTGCAGTCGCTCCTCACAAAAACCCAACCCATGATTGCAAAAAGTGATACTGTCTTAGGGAAAGGGCGCGTAGACATGACAGGTATCCTGTCCAATTTCTTACGTGAACGTATCGTAGCACCTGTTTAGTTATTGTTTTGTTACCCTGTATCTTACTGAACATTGTCTCCGTAGTCTGAGGACCATCTCAGCTTAAGTTGGAGAACTCACCCACAGTCTCCGCCACTTCGACGCCAACCCTTCATGTTCGTACCTACCGCAAGTATACAGCATCGATATTTACTCGCGGTGACCATGATACGAAGACCCTTATAACGTATCAGAATGCAGGGCGAAGGCCAACAAGACCGTCCTGGGACCATGGCTCCGAGTTCCTAGACATCCTAATTTTGCTCATCTAGACTTGCGTGTGCTCAAGGAGCCCCATGATCCATTATCTATCCCCAACCTACCAGCCACGATGCGAAATGATCACACGAAGAAGTAAAGAAGCCCGTAGCCGCTGCGATACTTGGTGCCAGGCTCTCGAAAATGTTGATATCAGCTCCTTATCTCTGAACTTGGTCGTCGCCATTCTCGAGATATGTCTCGCAATATGGCCCCCGAGGTTCCTACAGTAGATGTGGTCCACCAGCCGAAGACACAGGAAGACAAGACATCTGCCGATCAAGTTGACGTCGCGTCTTCTGTCGAAGGGAAGGGAAGTCTTGAAGAAACAGCGGTGGTAGCAAGCCCGGGCATTAGACGACGCAAAGGGATAGCCTTTGTCTCGTCGATCAGCAAGAATGAGCCTGTAGTGACCAGGCGGGAACTTTGGAGCTATTATTGTACGTTGGCTGCATCTTTAATATATGGACTAGTACCGGTAGCTAACGCGCGAAACCAGTATATTACAATGGCGACAATGTATGACTCTTTTCAATTCACTTATGGGGTTGAGCTTTGGCTTGACCATGATATGTTGTTTGTAGGGAGTCGGCCCAAATGGATTCTCCATGACGCTTTTTCAGTCGTTAGCCTTCGCAGCGGGCTTCGATCCAGTCAGAGGACCTGGTTTTGCATGTGACGCCGAAGGTGCTTCAGGCCAGTGTGTACTCCCTTGGGCTGGTGGCACCAAGGCCGTTTCCAGCGTCGTCCTAGTTGCCAATGGCGTCTCATTCGCGGTGAGTCTACCCCTTTCCCCCGAGCAAAAATGCCAATATCTCATCCGATTTTCTAGGTCATGACTCTCATTTTCACGACCATCGGGTCCGCTGCTGACTACGGTACCTTTGGGCGGTGGTTGCTCCTGGTCATCACCTGCATCTGCTGGGCCGCCCAGTTCGCTAGTATGAGCCTGACTAGTAGGTCTCTCTCTAATCCCGGTCTTCGTACGACGTCACAAACTGTGGCAAGCTCCCAGCAGATGGCCTGTTGCTATGGCTTTATACATGATAGGTTTTATAACATACGGCGCGACATTGGTATTCTATGCAGCCGCGTTCCCTCGGCTCGCCCGCAATACACCCCATGCACGTATTCTCAGAGAAAAATGTGATGCAGGCGAGATCGATCGTGAGACTTATGAAGTTGAAGAAAGCATGGAGAAGAATCGTATCAGCAATATTAGCACGGTTAGTATTCTTTGCAGTGCCCGTTATTGTCTAGTCTTACCATGCAAGGTTTCAGACGCATAGTAACATTGGCTATATCGTCACTCTATGCCTCAATTTATCGGTGCTACTCCCCCTCAAGGGCAACCCCCTTGTCAACAACTACACCCTTGTATTGTGCGTAGCATTGATCTACGCCTGCTGCAATTCTTCGGCTCACGAGTTCCCAGAACGAATGGCTACTGGGTGCTAGTCGGTATATGGTGGTGTAAGTGTACTGGCGTCTGTTTGAGACGGCCCAGGCTGACAATTTACGGTTTCCAGTCATTTTCCAGCAGCCCCGGGCAGGACCACCCGTCCCGCGGGGAGAGCATTATCTCACCATTGGGTGGAAACAAGTACGACCATGATCAAATTATCTACTTACTCGTGACCCACCCTGAAACAACGAATTTATGACTAGATCTGGAGGGCCCTCCAAGAATACAAACGGCTACCATTCACGTTCGTTTACTTGTTTGCGTTCTTCCTGTTAGCCGACGTGAGCCCGAATCATCTGCCCATGTGTGAGCCACAAATTCACATCACTGGCGTATGCAGGGACTCAACACCACGGGGACATTGGTGTCGATATGCCAGAACGATAAATTCTCGTTCAGCTTCCTTGAAAATACCTATCTGGGTCTCGCTCAGGCGATCACGTCCACGATGAGTACACTTGGCTTCTGGTATATCCAGAGGTATTGGAAGATCAGTACGAAGAAAATGGTGAGCATGAACCCCCTAACTGCTTGTTCCGAGTGTTCTGACGAGCACCGTAGTTTGTTGTGACTAACGTCGTGACCATGCTCATTCCACTATGGGGAATGTTGGGAATATGGACTACGAAGATCGGGTAAGATGAGCATCAGTGGTTCGATCCAACTGGTTTACCGATTTAATTTCAGATTCCATAATGTTTGGGAGTTTTGGTACGTTTTCCTGACCCACGGACAATTTACTCACTCATGGTAACGACAGGGCGTATAACGTTGTATTTGGACTCTTCCAGGCGCCCTACTACGCTTTCTCCCAAACTATGATGGCAGAGCTCACTCCTCCTGGATTCGACAACATGGTAAGCACTCTTGTGCTCAAGATTGGACCGTACTTGTATCTCAATATCAAAACCATAGTTCTTTGGCCTCTTTGGATTATCCAACCGCGCCTCATCTATGATTGGTCCGAACGTCATCCAAGCTATTATAGACCGTAGTGGGAGCAACTGGATGGGCTTTCCGTTTCTCTTTGCGCTATGTGCATGCGCCTCGATTGTCATTTGGATCTTTGTTGATGTTCATAAGGGGCGCCGGGATGCATTAGCGTGGGCAGAGAGTATGAGGGCTGATGATGAGGGCTTGAAGGATACATAGAAACTATATATCCGGTCCCCTCCTTATTTCTGTACACTGTTTTGCGTTCATCATGAAGGGAATGAGATAGCCATACCACGCAGTCCTCCTGAAAGCTCCTTTCCTCGCACGTGGCTGATTGCCGAAATTGAACCACAGATCGTCTGCGCCACACGGACACGGACGAATGGCCACCTTCGCGCGACGACTCACGCCTCTACGCTTCCGATGGATTGACAAGGCGAACCACAGTGCCCTCAGTGCGATTGGGTGCAGAAGATACTCTCAGAAAGCTCCAGCGCTCGAAGCCTCCGATTTTGATTTCGGGGAATACAGCGTTATTTTGCCAGAGGAACCTTTCGTGTTTGGTATATCTCACATAACACCTCGGCTGGTCCCTGAGGCTATACCGCGACCACCCTATGCATCGAGCACGAAGTTGCCAGGCGACCCATATGCCTACCCGCCCAATGCTTGTATACCACTGGGCGGAAGTGAAGAACAGCGTGTAAGGAAGTCAGGCGCCTTAGCCAAAGCGGTGCGTGACTACGCGGGCACACTGGCCAAGGTGAGAGTGGACGCGTTGTATGGACATAGATGTTGAGGAATGAAACTTTGTTTTATTATCGAAGGTCGGCGCTACGACCAACTCGATTGATGCTGCTATCCATGAATTCATAATAGCCAAATCAGCATATCCGTCTCCACTATTGTATCGCGGGTTTCCTCGATCATGCTGTACAAGCATTAATAATATCATAACCCATGGTATTCCAGACGAGTTCGTGGCTCACCCACCTCTACGCTAGCTGTACTCATGAAAGTTTACGAATGACCAGCCGCCCACTGGAAGATGGTGATATAATAAATATAGATATTACAGTCTATCTGGATGGTTTCCACGGCGATACCTCTCAAACGTTCCTCGTTGGCGAAGTGGTAGGCAATACATCGTGCCCTCTCTGAATGTCGTGACTAAAAATCATATATAGGATGCCAAAGGCAGGGAATTGGTAGACTTGACCAATAAAGCTCTACATCATGGTATCGCTGCCTGTGGGCCAGGGAAGCGCTTCCGAGATATAGGGCTAGCCATTCGTGAGTCCATCAAAGGATTCGACGTATCCATCTCTCCGCAGTTTACTGGCCACGGCATTGGTTCTGTATTCCACCACCCGCCGTGGATCATCCATGATAGTATGACCGTTCAAGTTTCAGAGACTTCCGTCTAACACCTGCATTCCAGTAAATGATGAGCCGGGAGTAATGGCCCCAGGTCATTGTTTCACTATTGAGGTACGTTGCTTTACCCTAAGCTTAATATTGCTGAACATCAACCTGATATCTCGACAGCCTGCCTTGATACAAGGATCCAAACCAACAGCATGGATATTTCCGGACGGCTGGACTGCTTCCACGGAGGTACGTCACTCTTTGCAGGTTTTTCGACCGCCCACTTAGCGTATGATTTATCCTTTCTAGAATTGCGCTCGTAGTGCACAAGCTGAGCACATGGTCCTTATAACGCCCGATGGTGTTGGTGTGCTGACGGCATAGATGGTAATGGAACTACAACACAGCCGTTAGGAAAATGTTACGAAGAAGCTATTTCGAGTGACGATGAAGCTACGCTAACAACGCCGGTCTCTTGTTCGTGGGCTCACCGGCAGCTTCTTGCTCTACATCCGCGCCCCCAATGACGGTCGAGTATTTTTATCCGGGATTCCCCTGTGTGGATAGCTTAATATGTTATGCCGCCCGCACTATCATTTTGAAATTTATTAACATCACCAAGACGATTTGGCCAGCAGTATCTTTGTCCCCTGCTGCTTCGACCACTAATCAACGGTGGCATTACAAGGAATGTATATACTGCTGGGTGCTAGCGCATCATAGCTACTGCTTGCAGCTAGATCATGAAATAGGCGGTTTCCGTACAGGGTCGGATAAGCGACGCGTTTTGATGAATGTTACAACTGAACACATAACCCTTTGTCTCATACCTCAACTGTCTGGTGGGTGTCGCTCTCGCATACCGACTCGGCAACTTCGTCACCTTAGCCCGCTCCCCCTTTACATCAAGCCAATTTCACCCAAACGGAACGAAGGTGGTCGACGCTTACTGGCCGCACCATGTGCCACAGATCGTACCTTTGACCCTGTTCATTGTTCCTGACGCTGAATGGTTTGCAAAAGCCGAGCGGAAGCGCCAAGTTTCTGGTGATCGATTTGCGGCCATAGAAGGGTAGCTTCCATCGTCACCTGTGTTCTCAATTCTGATGCGGTGATGCATTCAGTTTGCAAGAGGTAAAATAGCTTTGCTGAAGAACGCTGGTGACTCCGCCGTGTGCGGGATGGTCTATTTGCTTTCCTGACTACCATCAATGGGACATTATACTTGGTAAACATTTTCAAACTTCTACTTGGTGAACCACTACTGAACCAGCCTGGCGACTTGGGCACAGTAAATCGAGCAAATGGCGAACTCTGATATATGATCGGCACTAACTAGGGGACAGCCGGGGGAGCCCTGGACAAGCCTAAGAACCCTGTTGAACGGGTGTAGCTTATCGGGTTCGGCGAATATGTCCTTGAAAACATACATAAGGCATCATTCCGATGAATCATGTGTAGACGGATCCCCCTTGAATCCAATCTTCCTGTCGCCGAAATTTGCCCCCGTCCCTCTCTCTCACCACTGTCACTTCCATTCCGTAGCGGCTCCAAACGCCTTCTGGCTGATAGAGTTCTCTGATATCCCCACACCGCCTTTGCGTGGAGGTATATCTTCCCGCCAGTTCTTTATGGACGACTCAGCTCGCACTATCACTACCTGAAGCACCCATTCATCATGCCTTTCGAGGTAATGCCCAGTGTCGCGGCCATGGAGATCGGCATTATTTTGTCGAGCTTTCTCTTTGGTATCGTGACGCTTCAAGCTTTCATGTACTTCTCCAATTACGCGCACGACAGGAAGCGTCTGAAGATCCTGGTGAGTTATTGCCTTGCCGTTGATCCTCAGGATAGAAACTGAAGGACCATGCATAGGCAATCGTGTTATGGTACGTGACACTTTGGACCTTCCTTACAGGTGATGTACTTAACCATTTTGTATTGTAGGGTGATAGAGCTGGGCCACATGATATGCATAGCCCACCTTCTGTACACCGGCACCATTACGACGTACAGAGAACGACCGCAGGATATGTTCGAAAATCCCCCAGCCGATATCGACATCGCTATTCTCTTATCCGGATGTTCTGGTTGCATCGTCCAGGTACGTCAAATTCTTGTTAATCGAATCGGACAATAATAAATTATACATCTCATCAATAGGCTTACTTCGCTGATCGAGTCCGACGATTTACCAAGTGGCTCTGGCTAGCCATCTTCCTGTGGTTCCTCATCTTCATCACAATGATTGGTACCATCGTCGTTTGCGTTGTATCGTTCACTGGAGGTCTGGAGAACTTCACGGATAACTGGGGCTGGGTATCAACGGCGAGTTGGATCCTATCAGCGGTGATAGACTCTACGATCGCTTGCTGTCTGTCATGGAGTCTTCTGCGCCACAGGCAATCAGCACTTCAACTGTATGTTCCCCACTTTCTTTGGCACATCCGCTTCGTTTATGATGGTCCTCCATATAGATCACACCGGTTGATTGATAAGATTATATTGATGACAATAAGTACGTTCTCACCCTGCCTTCTGTTCTCCACGCGCTCACGGAGACTTCCTGTCAATCGCAGGTACCGGAATGCTGACAAGGTATGAGAAACAACATGTCCTTTGGGAGATAACCTGACCTGAATTCTGCGTAGTATTCTGGACATTGTCACCGCCATATGTGTAAGTGTCGAACTGCCCCCGCGCTTTTGTGTATCTCTGACACAACTCCACAGTTCCTGGTAATGCCATACAAACGTACGTTCGGGTCTCAGCTGTCAGCGCACATGATAATAGCTCGGGCATCATAGTCATTTATCTCGGCCTCTACATCTGCATCGCGCGGGGTAAGTGGGAACCGTCTCGGCCTGGTCTACGTACTGACAGGCCCCTTAGTTTATGCCAACTCCTTCTACGTCTCGTACGTTCTTTCTCCATGTCCAGCCCATACCCAGCTGACCTTTGTGCCCTCAGCCTCAATGCCAGGAACAGTCTACGACATAATGAAACGAACGTCCATACAAACGTTCACACCTTTAAATTCGCTACCAGCAACACCACCGGTACCGCATCCTCTGCGTCAGGTCCGTTTCCTTCTACTTCTTGAATTGCTACGCGACGCTCATCCATGTGATTCTGTATCAAGGGCTGGCTTCCCGTGACGACCGAGGAGCGTATCCTCTCGAAGATTTCAAACAGGGAGAGAGCACCACAGTCGCCAACCCAGTCCCAGATACCATCGCTACAGCTGTCTAAACTCGGTCCATTTCATATACTCCTCGGACTCTGTTGTTGCCTATGCACCATCATTATTGCTGTTAGTCATGTCATATACCACGTTCGTTCTTTAACGATCTCTTGTAAGTATGTAGTTGTAGCATAAGTACAGTATAGATCCTATATAGTTGTCCATAACCAGTCTACCTGATAGAATTCATCGTCATTGCAGAGAAAGCAACATGGAACTGTAAAAGCAAAGAAACAAAGCATCATATGCACAACCTCGCAGCACCCCTCCCGCCTCCGTGACCTCGTTCCTTCTCGATCACGAATAGCGCATCCCGCATCGTAACGGTCGTCCGGACATCCTCCTCATTAGTAGGCGCGGAAGACGACGAAGGTGCCTTCTTGGTTGATACGTACGGCCGAGCCCACGAGCTAGCCGCAGAGGAACCTGTGGCTGGTGTGGTAGTTGTAGCAGGAGATGTTGCACCCGTTGCAGCGGGTGCTGGTTTGGGCTTCGCTGGGGTCGCAGCATTGGCAGCCGTCATCCAGGCGTATTTACCACCCAACCCAGCAGCTTGACTGGCTACAGCATTCGACATCTTCTTCCGTACATCTTCAGACATATTCCTCGCCGTAACGCCAGGTCCCTCTTTCTTTTTCTTCTTCTTTTGACCTCCCCCATCATCGTCAAACGAGTCAACGGCCATCGCATTAGCTCCCCCTGCTGCCTGCGCTGCAAGTTGTGCCGCTTGGGCAGCAGCCATATCCGCTCTTTCTTTCCGTTCTCGTCGTACCTTCAATTCTTCTTCCCTTTCTACCTTCTCCAGAGCAGCAAGTTGTTTCGCTACGTCGCTCCGCACAAGCAAACTCCACATCGGTGTACCATCTTCGTACAATGACGCAGGCCTGTCAAATTGCGTATCGTTCCTGTGATGGGACGCCGCAATCATCGCTGTAACCAAGTCCTGTAACCGTGTTCGAAGAGCTAATGCAAGGTAATTGACTGAGTCTTCAGGTATTTTGGTCACTTTGTGTGGGGTGGCAAATGTTCGCATCGTTTGACTAAGGAATTGGTTGTTGAAAGAAGGAATTGGGGGCTGTTTGCGCGTCCGATCTTCGTATGGACGGTAAGAATGGTGGTGGTCATTCTGCCGCTGCAGCGTCTCCTCTTCGGCCTGGGCGCGAAAGGCATAAGACTATGTTTCGCGTTTAAATCACTAAGCAACTTACCCTCAAATCTACACCAGCGCTCCCCAAGGCGTCATTCAGCGTGGCAACATCTGTTTCCATCGCGTTGCTCGCAGGCTGCTGCTGCGCTGTCGTCCGAGGTGCTTGGGCAGCCTGAATCGGTGCCACAGTCGTTGCGGTCGCCTGAGTTGCGGTCTGCGCAGCGTATTGCTGGTAGTAGGACGCTTGAGTGTAGTAATTTTGATAGTGGGCATACGGGGTCGTCCTAAATAGCACTTCAACACAAAGACCGTCTTTGTTAGACGAACGGGGCCTTTACGCTGCATGAGAAGACTGAGCTTGAAGTGCAGGATCGATGGGGATGTCTATCCGGTCATGATTTGAATTTATGGATACAAAGAGACTTCAAGTGAAGTCCATACGCGACGTAGGGGGCCATTGCGCAGGTGAGTATTGCAGAACTGGCTGGGCTGGCTGTGGAGTTGAAGCTTGCTGGGTAGGCTGAGCTGCCTGTACTGGCTGAGCCGCCGCTGGGGTTGCTGGTTGCCCTTCTTCTGTCTTGGCCATAGCGAACGATTGGGGAACTCTGTATCTGATTTATTGAACTTCAATGGCGGTCAATCGAGTATACAACTTACCTGAGATCTTTTACGGAGGCAGACTCAGAATTAGAGCCAGAAAGCAACAACGGAGAAGCGGACGAGGAGGACAGGCGGCTATGTAAACAGGGCGCGCTACATAAGCGCCCAAGCACTTATTTCCAAGTTCTACCCGACTTCGCGCCGGCCCACCACCTTCCCTTTCTCCATGTCACAGGCCATTGGAAATGTACGTTGAAGGAAAGAAATAATGCAGAACTGCAATCTCACAACCTGTAACAGACAGCCCTCGCGTATGCTCGCGTGTGGCACCATGTAGACGCGTCCGACCGGATTCTAGGAAAACTGGCGGAGCGCATCGCACTTGTCCTCATGGGCAAGCACAAGCCCATATATGACCCCAGTGGTACGCTACTACTTAAACTAAGCGAGAGACTTGTCTGACGGCTACCTATCTCACAGTGGACTGCGGGGACTACGTTGTCGTGACGAACTCAAGGAACATCAAAGTGACGGGACGGAAAGACCAGCAACTAGTCTTCCGCAAACATTCAATGTTCCCCGGTGGGCTCAAGGAGACGCCATACAAAGACATGATGGTGAAAAACCCGGACGAGGTGCGTAGCATGCCCCCTTCCATATAATTGGCTCCGTTAACATACATTCAATGCAGATTATTCGCCACGCCGTCTCTGGCATGTTGCCGAAAAACAAACTACGGGATAGACGACTGGAGCGGTTATATGTGTTTCCCTCGTACAGAATGGGCATATTGGGAGGGAATATCTTACGGAGCTGGGACGACGGAACACTACCGTCAGATTGGGATCCCAGAACACCGTTGCTCGGGAAGGTACCTCCAAACAACACCGAGAGTCAGTAGTACTTCGACTACATACCGCCGCGACCGATATACACTCTGTTTGACACTGACACTACCAAGGGCATTTTGAGGGATACATTACTTTATTTTAGTATCGCTAACGATGCAGGAGTATATCAGATTAAGTATACTAAAAATACAGCTAATCATCTCAATTCTATCGGTGGTATCCATTCTGGAACCTTCCCCCATTCAAACCTCTTCGCCCTGAACGCCTCCAATGCGGCCTTAGGAATCATCTCTATGTAATTGGGTGGTAAACGCGAATCATAGGGGTTCGCCCCAGGTTTATACGGTGACTGCAAATGTTCGAAATCAGGCGGTCCAGGAGGTGCAGGCTTTGCTGGCGTGGTCGGTGTATTTGCATTTGCACCCGCGTTACCAAAGGCGAGAGGCGTATTCGATGGAGCTCCAAACGCAGACGGTTGACCAAATGCAGATGCAGGTTTAGATGGCGCTCCAAACGCGCTGCCCGAGTTTCCGAAAGCGGACGTCGGTTGAGCAAACGCACTGAATGCTCCTCCCCCTCCCCCTCCCCCTCCTGGCACCGTTTGCGGTTGCGGTTGCGGTTGCGGTTGGCCCGTTTGCGCGAAAGCACTAAATGCTGACGGTGCGGCGGCCCCGCTTCCAGGGTTTCCGAACGCAGATGTAGTTTGTCCTTGGGCTGGAGTTGCTGACGAGAAAGCTGACTGTCCAAAAACTGACCCGGTGGGGTTGCTCGGGGTGCTCCCACTCGCCCCAGCACCAAATGCAGATGGCTTGCCCGAAAACGCGGAAAACCCACCACCGCCAAAAGCACTCGTCGTGTTATTATTGGCGAACGCGCCGAACGCACCAGTAGCGGGCTTAATCAGAGAGGACTGCCCAAAGGCAGATGTTGCAGCTGGTTGTGCAGGTTGTCCGAAGGCCGAGGTCGTGGAGGGTTGAGAGGGTTGACCGAACGCAGGCTGGCCAAAGGCTGATGTCGTTGGAGGTTGTGACGGTTGACCGAAAGCTGATGTCGACTGCGTTTGCGCAGGTTGCCCAAATACAGATGTGGCTGGCACTGCTGGCTGTCCAAACGCTGACGCAGGTTGTGTTGGCGCAGGTTGCCCAAATGCTGATGATGTGGTCTGAGGGGTGGAGGTTTGTCCAAATACGGATGTGGCTTGGGGTTGAGAAGGTTGGCCAAAGGCGGATGTCGGCTGGGAAGGCTGACCAAAGGCCGACGGTTGACCAAACGCTGACGGAGCGGCGGGTTGACTCCCAAACGCGCTCTGTCCAAATGATGATTGCCCGAACGCAGGTTTGCCGAACGCAGACCCGCCGAAAGCAGATGTCGTGGCACCACCAAACGCTGAAGGTTGACCGAATGCTGACGTTGTAGTCGTAGTCGTAGACGCAGGTGCGGGACCAGCGAGAACGGCACCATTGGCAGTTTTGCTGAGTTCTACGGCTTGGTTGTAGGCCGCCTGAATATTCCTACGAGCGTTCTAAGATATGACGTTAAGGATACGGTATCGGGAGGAATTGAGGTATGGCGTACGGCAAACACCTGCTCTGCAGCTGCTATTCTCTCCGTCTCATATTTGATCTTCCAAATATCAGCAAGTCTGAAGCAAATTTAACCAGTAGGGTTACTCACATATTCACCAGAATTGCTTGCCTTCAACGCCGTCACTGCACGAACTCGCAGCTCTTCTGGTGATTCTTCTTGGCTCGTGATGAGATTAGGTTCGTACTTCGCCGCGCCATAAGATGATAGCGGCCACAATGGTTTATCCTTCATGGACGTCAAGTCATTTAACATTGATGTTTCACTGAGAACTGGCGATTCAGCTGAGTGCAAGCCTAAGGATATGAACCAAGGCAATCACTTGAAAGGGTAGCTCGATTCTGCAGCCTTCGATGCTGTCCATGTCTGGTCTAACAGTGTATCAGCGTCGCGAAAGAAACTGCACGATAGAAACAACTCACTTCCAAATCCTGAAGGTTGCTGAGCACGATGCTCGTTCCGACATTGGTCACCAAATTTACATGTTCCTCTCAGAAAGAACTGGCAAACAACCTATTGTTTAAAGCGCGATATTAGCTTGAGATGGCGCGAAATTCGATTCAACTCACCATCGTAGCCCTGAGACGAGTTCTTGTGGGTGCCAGCTGCAGGCCACAAATGGTGGCGTTCCCACGCCCTGCGGTCATTAGGGGCTCTCAGGGGTACCTGTCAGACTTCAAGGATCCCCATCACAACCTCGCGTTTCAAAAGGTTTCACAGCGGGTTCGATAATTGAATTCGGCCACAAGAAGGTCATAAGGTGAGCGGGCTCAAGGTACGAGGAGAGGCCCCAAGCTCCAGCCAATGTTGCCGATCAACTAGTTCGGTGATGAGCGCGACCAAAACGGTTAGCTTCTGTGCACATCGATGCGGTATCCTGCACATAGATTTTATCAAAGAGCACATTCGCGCGACGCAGAAGTGCGGGACGTAGAGGAGATAACTAGTGCTATAAGTGAAAAAGAATAATGCTATTGGGCTACTAGTTGGTCTCACTAGCAAGAAGTGAATAAATTCGAGATATTCTACGCTCTCTAGGGCATTTGATGATTTATTCATATAAAGCAGCAGTCATGTCATCATTGGATGCAATAGTAACATTGGAGACCTTGCTTTTCAAGCACACCAGCGTGCAATCCTGAAGTCCTTCAGGGAGAAATGGGCAAACTCCGTGTTGAATCCACGACCGAGCGGAAGCATCTTTCCCTTTGGCTTTGATAGGCACCTGATTATCTTCTCGTTCTACCCTTCATTGCGATTGATGGACGGAATGTGAGAACGCGGACATACGAGAGATAGCTGCATAGTGCTGCACAGGTGAGTGCGTAAATCATCTCAGTTAATTGTCACGAAGTGCATGTCTTCAGGGCAACCGGGCTCCAGGTAGGAATGGACTACCATAGAGAGGTGACATTTCGCGCCAGAGGAGCTCACTTCAGGAGACAACTAGCGTAATGAATTCCATAAGCCTAGGAACAGTGGCACGCAATCAGTTTCAGGTGATACACCGCGAGAACATACGATTGCACCACAAGACAACCATGGTGGACATGGAGACTTGCAGACAGGAGCACATGAAGGTACATCTTCCACTATATTGCCCAGAGAATTTCCGCACTGAATGGTCTATTTCGTAGGTGAGCAGCTGAACTGCTGGCGGCGCATTTGGTGTCGTTTTCAGCGCGACATCTAGCAGTCGTCTTCAGTGAGCGGGACTCCATGACGCCTGGCCACAGCTGAGCCGCCCTTTGCTGATCGCAGAGATCTTGCCCGCCCTGCAGGATCATGTCTACCCTTATCGCCTTGACTCCGGCCCAATGGGACATGTCGCCATAAACACGTCCGGCATCAGCCGTCAAGAGTAGAGCACAACCACATGGACGACATAAAACCATCGTATACAGTGCCACATATGCTCTCGCTGCTACTCACCCCCGCTCTCCGCACGACTGCAACGCAGTTCACGCCAAACTCCACCCGCCGGAGGTTCACCGAGAGCAGTCACCTGGCAGCGTCAGACCGTCGAACGGTTGCATCGCCTACTGGCATACTGTCATCATGTCAGCATTGATCGACTTCTCCATCCTGTCAAGCATCGCCGCCATTGAGATAGGCATTCTCGTGTCGAGCGTGCTGTTTGGCATCGTCACGCTGCAGGCCTTCATCTACTTCAGGACTTATCCAGGCGACCCCAAGCCCCTGAAGATCTTGGTATGTTGTCTGATTGCGCGTCTGTCATTATGTGGTTTATATCTACCCCTCATAGGCGGGTGTGATATGGTAGCTACTCCGCCGTTCGACTCGAATCCACGTTCATCTTGAACTAATCTAGGGTACTGGAATTCGGGGGCATGATTTGTGTAGCAAACCTCCTCTACGAAGCCACGATCACCAAATACCGGAACGCGCCTCTGCTGATGTTCGTAAATCCGCCAACGCAGATAAACATATCCAATCTAATCTCAGCATGCACCGCCTGCCTCGTCGAGGTCAGACTTTCTGCCACATCAATCATTTCCTTACTCTATTCTGACCACCACCACCACCACCATCCCATGCTTAGGTGTGGTTCGCAGAGCGAGTACGCAGATTCACCGGCCTGCTCTGGCCCGCGCTGGTGTTCTGGCTCCTCATCTTCGTCACCTTCGCCGGCGCCATCCTCGTCTCCGCCGTCCTGTTCACGCGGGGCCTGCTCGAGTTCACCGCTCACTGGAGATGGGCGTCCACGACGTGTTGGATATTGTCCGCCGTCATTGACGTTTCCATGGCGTCCCTGCTCTGCTTCAATCTCCTCCAGCAACGGCAATCCCTATTCCAACGGTATGTAAATTCACGAATTCACCATACATCAGCAGGACATCGGCCCTAATGATCCCCATTTCCCCCAATAAGGTCGACCAGGCTGGTAGACAAGATAATCATGATCACCATGTGTAAGCACCCAACGGCTTAAAAGATTGGCAATGTCTCTGAAACACAATATATCTTCGTAGCAACTGGGTTGCTTACCAGGTGAAATTGGCTGATTTGTCTGTTGTACGCGGCCGGTATTCACCTTGGGTCTAGTGTCATGGCCATCACGACCACGATCTTGGTACGCTACGGTTTTCCACTAGCTCCATCCTGCGCATACTCATGTCTTCTGCAGTCGATGACGATGCCTTACAACCGTGAGTGACCCTCTTCGCTCTATAAGGGGCCCCAGGGGTTATTAACATCATCGTTCAAAGTCATCTACATGGGTGTATATATTTGCACAGCGCGAAGTACGTTCTGCCATACCAGAAGCCTGTTAAGCCTGTTTCACAAACTAACACATCATTGTAGTTTATGCAAATTCATTTTTCGCCTCGTATGCCCTCTGAATCATTTGTGGTGGCAGAAGGTTGCTGAACCGGTTGTTCATCTAGGTTGAACGCTCGGAATAATCTTAGATCCACGGACGACGTTGTACAGTCTTTCAAGCTTAGCGTCAGAGGAGCTCGTAGCGGCAGCGGCAGCGCCGGTAAGTGATCCTATACAGTTTTCTGCAAGCTTTGTACGGAACTCTCATTGCGGTAGAAGATCCTATAGCCACAAAGGATAGCGCACAGTACGCGCTACGATATCAGTACAGATTGGACAGCCAGGCTACTACCTCATGACCATACCCTCGACTACCTGTCGTTTTACCGTGACCATATTGTATCGACTCCTTGATCCTAACGTTATGTATTCACGATGATATTTATAATTATTGTATATAGCATATTGTATTTTGCAGACTTTTGTGGTAGTGCCACCACTGTCCCCGGGAACATCAACACACGTCGGAACATGAGCACAAGGCCTCCGGTAAATTTTCGTCGATTGATATTTCATCCCCTATGGAAGGTTGGTGAATTTTTCATCGTAGGCGGAGTAAAGTTTGGCCATTCAGCCAAGTCGCAGGCTAGGAGGCATTGGTTTTCGGTTTCGGATTACGGATACCTGCATACGGCTCAGGACACGAACGTTTGGTAGACGATCCGATATAACCGCCACTTGAGCCCCTGAAGGGAAATGGGACAAAGAGTCACTGAAATCCAAAGCTACACAGGCCGATATTGTTATTACTGAGAAAATACAGAGATAGAAATGCCACAGCTTCGACATAAAGTCCAGAGGCTGAACACCATAAGGACAAAAAACAAAAATGACTGGATGAGACCGTCTTCCTGAGAAAGCCCCTGAATGGCGACTTCCAAAAACGTACACCAGGCAATCACGGCGCGTGCAGTGGCCAGAAACACACACCATTTTCAAGTTCGAACTGTCATACTCGGGGGGCCTCTTGCATTTTCATAGGGATCTCTACACACGTTCAAGGTACAGGATGTATATTGCCTTTCGAATTTCAAGAGTCGTATGGCCGCCTGGCTGCCCACTACAGCTAGAATCAGTTGTGGCAGCGCGAGCGTGGGGGCTTTTTATGAAAGTCGATGATTTCCCCATTAAAGACGAACCCCCTTGGAATGGGTGATGTGGTAGTCGGCTAGTCGGGACAGTTACAAGATACTCAAATCAGCTTTGACCACGGTGGGAACTAGACCTCGGCGTCACTGTCGCAAAAGGGGTCTCTTGGAGCTCGCTCTGGGGTCACTGTGGTGAGTGTGTATGTTGCAATCGGCATCTTCCTCGATTGAACTCAAAGTTACACCGGAAATCAATTGAAAGTTCCGTTGTGTCAAGTTGAAGTTATCTTGGGAGGAATCAATAACATCGGGCGCTTTTCCTCCGTCGCAATACCATCTCTCTCTGTCGTTATACCACCATTATTGGAACTGAGTGAGTATCTATGGTTGCTGTAGGAATGATTTAGACTTGGATCTCTGACGATGCAATTTTCGTAGCGGTACTCGATCGCAATATCAGTGCCGAGTCTGGAGGCTCGGAGACTGCCAAGGACGAGCCCAAATCTCCAAGACGAAGAGCCCCTGCCAAGTGCGCCGGAAACCATATGCTCTGGGTGATTACAGGCATCCGTTTGCGGTGCTGCTGAAGGCGCACGTTCGTCGAGGATGCAAATATATAGACAATTTCGTGCAAAGTGTCCTGTAGCAAGCCCGCCTGTTCCAGTATGCCAGCTCTTCACCAGTGGGATTACCTCTTCGCTTTCGGTGTCCTCGCCGCAGCGCTTGATGCCTACAACATCGGTGAGAGATATCGATTTTTCTCTTCGAGATTTCCAACTGATAAGATATGTAGGTGCTAACGATGTGGCTAATGTGCGTCCAGTTACTGGCCCAATAGGGGTCGCCCTTTGACATGTTCTTGACAGTCCTTCGCTACATCCGTTGGATCGCGCTCACTAACCCTCCTGCAAGCATGCTTGGCTGCTGCTGTGATGGAGTTCCTTGGAGGTGTACTTGTCGGTGCACGCGTCTCTGGCACGATCAAAAACGGCATTATCGTACGTCACGGAGCACTCTCGGATTATTATACGATCGAGGCTTAAATGTTACTTCTTCAGTCGTTGGCCGCCTTCCAAGACAATGCTGGCGTTCAACTCCTTGGTTTCACCGTGGCCCTTTGCTGCTCCGCTACCTGGTTGATGGTAGCGACGAGAAATTCTTGGCCTGTCTCAACCACTTATTCAAGTATGTCCAGAAGCCATGTTGTGTCGCTATTGCCCTTAACGGTTTCTTTCTAGTTGTCTCTGCCCTTGCTGGTGTTGGTGTCGCCGTCGGCGGCGCGGATTCCGTCAACTGGGGATGGAATGATGGTAAGGGTCTCGCCACAATCTTCGCCGGCTTCCTTGTAGTAAGTAAAGACTCTCAACGGTATTCCATTCATTGCTCACCATCCATCAAGGCCCCTGGTATCTCTGCCGGCTTCGCCGCTGTTGTATACATGCTCACTAAGTACGGTGTCCTCCTCCGCAAAAAACCCCTTCGAGCTGGCTTCATCGGAGCTCCGATCTTCTTCTTCGGCGTCAGCGCTATCCTGACCATGGTCATTGGTGAGCATCACTAACTGACTCAGCACACTCCATTTGACTGATCATATTTCTCAGTCTACAAGGGCTCACCTACCCTTCACTTGGACGAAAAGCCACCTAACCAGATGGCCGCTATCATTATCGGCACATCCTCTGTTGTCATGATTTTGTCTCTGTTATTCTGGATGCCATACGTGTATTGCAAGACCGTGCGCAATGACTACAGTAGG
Source organism: Sanguinoderma rugosum (assembly GCA_017499575.1). Lineage (NCBI taxonomy): Eukaryota > Fungi > Basidiomycota > Agaricomycetes > Polyporales > Polyporaceae > Sanguinoderma > Sanguinoderma rugosum. Next base: position 737,062 of record VTPW01000003.1, on the reverse strand, counting down.
TCCATTCTAGGGCAATACCAAACATGAACTTACACCCTCGCTCATAGCCTTACGTTTCTACCATTTCTTCCTTGGCCCTGTGCTCTGGTACCGTCAACCACCCGCTGACGCTGCAGACGGAGTTATCTCTGCTGTTCCGGATTACCGCCATGTGAAAGAAGAAATTCCCCAGACCGATAGCAGTCAGCAATTCCATGGTAATTATCTCTTCCGGGACTTACACTAGCATCATAATTTACCCAACCCTTTCTCAGTAGACGAGGAGAAGGTCTCAGAAACGGGATCCCAAGATTTCAAGAGGATGCCTGCCCCCGATGCCCCCGCCGTCCCTCCTGCACCACAACCGGCTGCTTTGGCCGCTGTCGACGCTCACCCCATCGTCGGTGAATGGTACCTCCCCAAGAACCTCTGGACAATTCTGAGGTACAAGTCTGGATCCTACTTGTGGAAGGCCCTCACGCATGGCATGTTGGGTGAGTATATTCAGTTCCCCTTCGCAGCTTCGTGACTGACCCCCCCCGCCTCATAGTTGATGTCCATGCCCTACAGGCCGACGACAATCTGGACGACATGCACAAACGTGCTGTCCAATACGACAACAAAACCGAGCACTTATATTCGTTCATCCAAGTCATGACTGCTTGCACTGCTAGTTTTGCCCATGGTGCTAATGATCGTGAGTACTCCCCTTCCACACGAGAGTCTCTCGGTTGCTCAGCTACACGCCATTCTAGTTGGAAACGCCATTGGACCCTTCTCCGCTATCTTCGAGATATGGCATACTGGCGTACCCGCCGGGAGGAACAGCACGACACCCGTATGGATTCTCGTCGCTGGAGCCTCTTTCCTTGTTCTTGGTCTTGCTACATACGGGTACAAGATCATGGCTACCCTGGGCAATCGCCTGACTCTCCACTCCCCATCTCGTGGATACAGCATGGAGTTGGGCTCCGCTATCACAGTCCTCCTCGCCTCCCAATACGCCATCCCCGTCTCCACAACTATGTGCATAACCGGTGGTACCCTTGGTGTTGCCCTCTGCAATGGCGACATCAAGTCGTTCAACTGGAAGCACCTCGGGTGGATCGTCCTCGGATGGGTGCTGACCGTCCCGGTCGTCGGCATCGCTGCGGGATGTACTATGGGTATTATTCTCAATGCTCCTCATTTCGTCTAGACTTTCTTCTTGAGCCCTGGTTGTTAGCACAGGGTATTTTCGTTATGCTTTCCTACGGTTGGATGACATTACTACTGCGTCGTGTATAGCTAATTTTTATGACTCTTATAAAATGCCCTTTCGACGATCCGTTACTTTTGGCTCCTCGCTCATCCATTCAAAACGATCAATGCTGCCAACGTGTAACGTAGTAATGGTATAGAGTACAATCGTTAATTAAGTAGATCTACTTCATCTTCGTCCTCCGTTTCGTCAATCTGAGTTTCTGGTTCCGACTCCTCGTCTTCAGTGCTTTCGGCACCAAACTGCGATGCGTCTGTAGACGGCGGAACCTCGTTTTGGCCCACAAGGTCGCTTGAATCCGATTGCGCCAATACCTTGTCAGCAATTTCCTCGTCTTCGTCCTGAGCAAGTATCATGGCTTCTTCCCATCCCTCAGGTATTTTCGGCGTGAGCAGTTGTGCGACGTGTTCTTGAAGCAACATGCCTAGCATATGGTTTTAGCCGACAAATTGGTTGGCACAGCTGAGGAAGAGATAAACCTATGGCCATCAATGATGATCCATCCATAATCTTATACATATCCCTGAACATGTACTTTTCTCTGCTGTACCTGACCCGTTTTCGTGGTGGAGATGGGTCCTCCTCCTCTTCGTCGTCATCTTCATCATCCTCTACCTCTTCTACGTCACCTTTTTCTTCGAGCCTTTGAACCTCTCCTCTGGTCTTATCTTGAGTTTTACTGTGTAATTTCGCTAGTTGTCGGGCTTTGCGATTCCTGCGATAGTCCCTGGTAGAATTCAACAGTTGTCCTCTTTCATTGTAGTAGTTACTGGCAAAATGGTGAATGCATTTCAAGAGATCCTAAAGCTCAAATAAGATGTAATATTATATTTGACGCGATGGAAAACATACAGAACTTGGTAATGGGAGAGTCGACGGAGCGTCGACGTTATCCGGCGATACTTCAAGAAAGTCAAGATCTTGCACTATCTTACGACGCTTCCTGGCCGCGCCTCCATCCTTTGCTCTAGCCTTGCGGTTCCTTCTCTGAGACTGGCCGTCGTCGGTACTGTCGTCTTCATCCGCTTCCTCAGCTTCCGGTTCAAGGTTCGGATCTATAACTTCGGCCTCTTCACTATTCTCGTCCGCCTGGTTGGTACGCTTCGACTTGTACACGCTTTGGAATCCGGCGGCATCCCTCGCAATCCAGTTTCCTCGACTATCTTGAATAGTAGACCTGGAAGTTGGAAGATCGAGATTGGTGGTACTTTGCTTCACCCGAGCAAATCTTCCGCCAGATTTCTGAAGACGAAGACTTGTATAATCAAAGACAGTGTTGAGGCGAGGCGCTGCCATGCTGGCTAGTAGAAACAAGCAGAAGAGCAATTAATTGACGTGGGAATATGATCAATCGTATCCGTGAATCCAGGAGTCAATAGGAGTACTTTCGAATCGACTCCAATATATTCCTTTGAAATGAGCGTAATCTCCATCCTGAATTTAACTGATTCTGAGTTACTGATACCTTCACAAGCTAAAAACTAAAACATAACAAGCCTACGGCGCATTCCAGCCCGCACCTCACCTACACTTCTACCTTACTGAAGATGAAAGCTCCCATGCCAGGGCCCGGTTTGATCGTTTCCAACTTCCAGCCAGTCATCTTGCCCAATTCTTCGAAATCCCCAGCGGTGCGCTCGCGACCATCAACCATTGCTAGCATCTAAGCAATCGCTCGTCTTAGCATCCCTCAAACTGGAAACGTAGTACAACACCAACCTGCATGTCAGCTACAGTGATGAAACCTCCCACGGCAAGCCCAAGATTTGCTAATAGAGGGTATGGGATGGTACGGCCGCCAGTCAACTCATCCGGGCACGCATGAACTGCCATCAATTCAAGAAGGATCAGTTTTGAGGTAGGCTTGGCCGCAGCGTGTATATGCCCCAAGATTTTACGACAATCTGCTTCCGGCCAGTCATGGATGATGGCTCGAAGGAAGTAAACATCTGCTTTGACAGGCATGGGTTCAAAGAAGCTGTGGACTAGTCAAAGATGTCAATCAGCGAGCCTCATGTGTGGAAGGAGTATGAGACGAACCTTCCAATGTGACTGTCCCGTCATTGATTGCTTCCGGCCATTCATTAGCCCAGCGCTGGCAAGTAAAGTTGAGATCTACAAAGAGGATGACGACAACGTGGACCCACTCGCTTCGCTTCTACAATGGCGCCTTCTAGATCTTGCAGTACATATTTATGCTGCGGGGCGGCGCGTGCAAGTTCCATAGTGACCTCGCCAGTGCTCCCGCCTACGTCAACTATCGTACTGCCTGTGGGAAGAGAATGCCAATCCAACACTGAAAATTATATGGTGTCAGGCACTCATTCAGTCCTGGGTATAGTTTCTCCGCCTACCTGAAGCATAGGCTCCTTGACCCCACAATTTGGCGGGCGCCTTCATAGCGGTCGCAAATCGGTGCGCTCGCCATTTGTGGCCAGGTTTCTCATACCACTCGAATAAATTTGCGCGGTCTTGGTTTGACATGCTGAGCGGAGAGACATATCCCTTCGAGTCTTTCATAAACTCTATGATGCTTCGGCTACCAATAAAACCCTCATCCGTGCTGTGGGGAAGTGATTTCACTAGAAACGAAGGTAATTAGAGGGTTCGGTGCACTTACGTATGGCTTATGAGGGCAGAGATGGGTGCATCATCGTATTTAGTCATTGAACTGTTGAAGCTCAGTTCGTGTATACAAGGAAAACTTAGACATAATGCTCACTCTGCTTCAATATCTTCGAAGGGCTTGTTCTTAAGTAAGGCAGACGACAGCCTGTTATTCGCAAAGACGTTGGGTTTAACTTCCCGGAATATGTGTCGCGTGGCTAGATAGCGTAGGCATCGAGCTGATATTATGTTAACTGGTGTTTGGCATCGTCATTAAGTAAACATACCGACGTAGGCACCATTAACGCCAATCTGTTTGCCGATTTCTTTAGCATCAAGACCCTGCGTTCTCGTCAGATCTGAAACAGTCGAGTTCGATGGAGACATACATCGGGCCCAGCTTCCTCCAATAGATCAGCGACATTGTGGTCGTTCGCGAAGGAGAGCATGACCGTAGAATACATCCCAGTCGCTTGCTCCAGTAGGACTTCGAGAGGGGAACGGACAGATGCTGTGAGCTGTGCGGCTGCTGCGATAATCAATCGAGTAGCCTCTTGAACAGCAGCAGCTTCCGCCGACTTGGTTGGCGCGAACGGATCGTCGAGTGAAGGAAACTTGCGGCCATCTTGAGCGTATGCATCGCCTAAGATCTTTACATTGGAAGAGATGATTTCTGCAAGTGCATTCAAGTAATCAGCCATGTTTGACGGCAATGATGAGATATAATATGAGATGGCCTACGAGCGTAGATCATCCGACTTTATATAGCTTCGCGCCCGCGGGGCCTAAATCAATTGACTGTCGGCCTTCATGGGGAAGGTGAATCTGCAGGAGAATATGTCAGCGCTCAGCAGTTATCCAACAACGTTTCACTTGGAACATCAGTCAGCTTGCGAACATGACTATAAGAGTGGATGAAGCTTAGTAAGTGAGTATTACTCGTGGGATGCATCACTCAGTAGTGCGTTGAGCGATCCGTTCTCGCGTTCCATAGCCTAGGTGTCCGACGCTACAGGTTTTGAGACTCGCGGCCTGTTTTCTAGTACGGCTAATAGTATCGCCTGCATCGACAAAGCCTCCAGCTCGCGAAGCTGGTCATTCGAGCGTCACGCTTCATGTCGGCTTAACTGGATCCAGTGGAACTGCCCTGCAACGTCTGGCGGTCGGAGTCGGGCCGCGCCAAAGGATCAGTCCTTCTGAACACAACCGACAGAGAAGGGCTCCCACCATATGCAATATCCATGTGTAACTGAAAGATGTCATCGCGAGCTTCTAACCGAAGACGGCCCAGGGCTGAAGCTTTGGTCACACAGCGTTGTCCCCGACGCCTCGACCCAGCGCATTGTAACTGGCGATGGAATCTTGAGTTGAGCCCATGTGATGTCCAGCGCCCATTATCCAAGGACTTCAAACTTCTCACTTCAAATGTGGAGAAGATCATAAAGTTGAAATCGAAGACTATAATCGTAATCAGATAACATGGCGCAAAACTTTCACCTATTCCACTGCCTTGCTGAAGATGAAGGCCGGCACAAGACCTGGTTTCACTGTCTCAAGTTTCCAACCAGTCTGCCTACCCAATTCTTCGTACTCTCTCGCGGTCCGTTCTCGGCCATTGAGTAGCGATATCATCTGAGAAATACCCTTTAGCATCTGCGTGAGTCCGAAATGGCATAGCACTAACATGCATATCGATCATGGTGACAAAACCTGCCCCAGCAATTCCAAGGTTCGCAAGTAGAGGATATGGTACATTGTTGCTGCCAGCAAGCTCATCCGGGCATGCATGAAGAGCCATCATCTCGAAGAGGACGAGTTTCGAAGTAGACTTCGCCGCTGCGTTCAAATGCCCCAGGATTTTACGGCATTCTGCTTCTGGCCAATCGTGGATGATGGCTCGCATGAAATAGACATCCGCCTGAACGGGCATGGGGTCAAAGAAACTATGGACTAATCTCAAAAGGATATCAACTTTGCGTACCATACAAACGCAGGACATACCTTCTAGTGTCACAATTCCGCTATCAATGGCTTCTGGCCATTCCTTCGCCCAGTGCTGGTGGGCAACGTCAGTACTTAGACAACACATGTGAGGTTATGTACTAACCCGTTGCGCTGCCGCAATGCCCCCTTCCAAGTCATGTAAGACATACTTGTGCTGCGGTGCAGAGCGTGCTATTTCCATAGTGACTACACCCGTACTAGCTCCCACATCAACAATCGTACTCCCGCTTGGAAGGGCATTCCAGTCTAGTGCTGTATGTCTATGATGTCAGATACTCGCCCACGCCAACATAATATCTTTTTTACCTGAAGCATACACCCCCTGTCCCCGCAGTTTAGCCGGCGCCTTCATAGCTGTGGCAAACCGACGCGCTCGCCATGTCTGCGCCGGTTGTGCATACCATTCAAACATGCTTGTATGTTCTTGAAGGGACATGCTGAGTGGCGAAGAATAGCCCTTCGCATGTTTCATGAATTCGATGAAGCTCTGACTGCCAATGAGCCCTTCGTCCGTGCTATGAACACCAACGGCGCTCTAAGTGAATGTAACAACCTGGAAGGTGCTTGTACGTACACGTGGCCGACGAAGGCAGAGACAGGCGCGTCGTCATATTTCGTTATTATACTGTTGACACTGAGTCAACATACTTGGAAGAGTGGCTGGAGGCTCACTCAGATTCGATCTCTTTGAAGGGTTTCCTCTTGACGAGAGCGAACGACAGTCTATTGTTTGCGAAGACATTGGGCTTAACTTCGCGGAATATGTGCCGGGTGGCCAGATATCGGAGGCACTGAGCTGGAGAAACATTAGCTCGTGTTCATAGAATACGACTGTAGGCTAGCCCGTCCTACCGACGTAAACGCCATCAACGCCGATCTTCCTGCCGATTTCTTTGGCATCGACCCCCTATATAGGTCAGAACTCATTAGACCTTGAGAACACAGTCGAATTCACTACGTGTACCTGGGGACTGGCCTCTTTCAGCAAGTCGGCTACATTGTGATCGTTCACGAACGAGAGTGTGACTGTGTTGTACATGCCAGTCGCTTGCTCACCCAAGACATCGAACGGGGACCGAACAGATGCTACAAGTTGGGTTGCAGCCGCGACGATCAACCGAGTGTTTTCTTGGACATCCTTGTTGGAAGCTATTTCCGCTGCTTGAGTCGGATCTAGTGGCTCGTCTAGCGAAGGGTAACTGCTCCCGTTCTTTGCATACGCGCTCTGCAGAGTCTTCACATTGGAGGCGATAATCTCTACGAGTGCGGTAAGATAGTCGGTCATGCTGGCCAATTTATCACTTGCGAACCGACCTTGTCTTATATATAGGGTTCCCCTGGTCGTATTTCTGACGTTTGACCGCTCATGAAGGGGAGCAGCGCTGGCGTTGGCTTCTTTTCTCAGCAACCTCCAATTTTTCTGCCAACAGTGCCCAAGCTTTGACGCGTGAGATAATAATCTATTCAAAAGCGTCGCTTACCGCGTCGGAGGCCAATCCTGGTATCGCTTCTGATAAAAAACATGGTTTAGAACACAGCTGGTGCGTCTATTGGGGCACATAGATCACCCCATCAGCCTTTCGCCGGTTGCAATCAACTCTATCAAACTTCTTTTGATTTAGCTCTAGTTCTCTAATTTCTAATGATGTCAATGAGTCATCTGAATGAGACGAACAAATGATGGAGCTCACGATGTGTAGAGCGCGGATAAACTAAACGCACACCTAAAGGAACACACATACATATTTAAGACTGTTCGACCGACTTGCACCCGTGAATAAAGTGAATACATAACTAGAAAGTTCTCTACAAACATTAGAAATACAGATACGGGGTGTTCCATTATGTGCTTCCCGCTGTCGGATTGATAACACCCTTTATGACGGCCAGCTCCGCATTGATGATACTACTCGTCGCTGCGCCGATGGATACATTGTTGGCCAACAGCACAAACTTGATGTCCAGTACTTGGCATTGCCGCACGCGCCCAACATGAACGCCAGAGCCGTCTTGGTAATACCTGTCCAGCCGCGGCTGCGGCCGATCAGGCTCCTCGTGAACAACGATGGCGTGGCGAGGTGCTGACGGGCACCCGAGGGCTTGAGCGTCCGGCGTGAAGGCAACCAAGGCTTCACGGACTTGCTGGGGGCTTGGTGGCGGTCGTTTGGCGAACCGTATGGATACACACTCGGTGTGGCCATCGATTACTGGCACGCGATTGCACGAAGCAGAGACGCGCAACGGGTGGCGAGCGTGCATGTCAAAAGCTTTCAGACCACCATCGGAATCCGTGATGCCTCCAAGAATCTTAAGTGTCTCCCATTCCATCTTCTCCTCTTCGCCGCTGATATACGGCACCACGTTGTCTATGATGTCCATCGAGGGCAGCCCAGGATATCCAGCACCGGAGATGGCTTGCATTGTAGTGACCATACACGCTTCGATGGGCCCGAAAGCCTTTTCCAGAGCTGCAAGTGGCACCACATAACCAGTGGTAGAACAATTTGCGTTAGTGACGATGAAGCCTTTGCTGAGGGGTGGGGTATGGAGTGATCGTTGTTGGGGGATGATGGCAAGATGGGAGGGGTTTACGAGAGGTACGATGAGGGGGACATGAGGATCCCGTCGGTAATTTTTAGCGTTCGAAAATACTGCTATCTCGGCGGAACGGAAGTCGGCCTCTTTGGAGAAAATGCGTTAGCGTATCCTGGTTCAGAAATGAAGTCCTGAGACCTACCAATGTCCCCCGCCACGTCCGCATCCAAGCCGGAGAACACAATGTCACAATCGGAAAAGTTTGCCGGAAGGCACTCCTTGACGATCATGTCCCTCACCCCCGCAGGAATGGGGGTGGTCTGCTTCCACTTTACAACCTTGTAATACTTTTGATTCGCCGACCGCGACGACGCCCCAATGGCATCAATGGTGAACCATGGGTGCGATGATAACAGGGTAAGAAATCGCTGGCCCACCGTCCCCGTGGCTCCTAAGACACCGACTTTGATCTGGCTCCCTTCTTGCATGTGTTGTCTGGGATATTTAGAGAGAAAGCGGCTGGAAGAGACGTCAACGCCATCAGAATCTGTTCCAACGGGCGTCGAGCTCATATTGGATACCTTTTGGAAAAAGACAGATTATCAGGATTTCAGAAGTTGTTAATGCAAATCATTGACTGTGGGAATATCTGACACATTCATTGTCAGAAAATCTACTGACTGTGGGAAAGCGACAGGTAAGCGTCCGTCGCGTCCTCCGCCACTGTCGCCCGTCTTTCCGCTTCGACTCCGATGTCGACCCCCGACGCTCCGTCGTACTATCAGCCCAATGTCCAACACAATTCAGCGCTGAGTGTCGTCAAATTCTACTCGTCTTGCTTTGCCGGGGCCGTCGCTGGCATCCTCGGACTCCAGAATTGGTTTGGCTTTGCGCTTTTCATGATTTCGACGCTATTCACCTCGTCATGCATATACTTTATCAACTGTCGCGGAAAACCAGCCAAATACATCCCGGGTGGACTTACGGAACTCGTGAATCCCGGTCAAGATAATATGTTCACCTTCGTTCTGGTTTGGACGCTTTTCTATGGTGAGCAGTCTTCTTCATGCAGCGCATTGATCCACCATTCAAACACGTCGATAGGGATCGTCCACGGTAAGGAGTGGTAGATTGTCAAGGAATATGTGCTAATACGCCGATCTAGTGTATGATTAGAGGAAAACGTACATATATATGGTGAGCCTTCAGTCGGTTGATCTTCCGGCGGCCGCTTGAAGTTAATACTCTCGCTTGAATGTAGCCCTGATGCAACATGCCCGATGCATTGTCATTCTTCGCGATTCAATGACACCGGAATGAGAATAGCCGTTTCATAATTGCCAACGCTGAAACCATTCGATATGAATTTCCGCTGAGATTCCCTCTCAATTCCCCCAATCCAGTTAGTGCAGGTTAGTGCTCAATCAATGGCACGTATGTGATCCAACAATCCTGCATGATGTGATATTTCTGCTGAGCAATGGAGCGCTTGAAAATGGAGCGCTACTACCATACTACCTGCCAGTACTACAGCAATGTGATGTCATCCGCAAGACTAGACTTTGCTGCGCGCCGTGCTAGTGTTATATCGGTAGTCCAACTCCACAAGTTTCAGACAAATTCTATACACGACTCTGCACCATTTCAGTCCTGTGAGTGGCTTGTTTGCAACAGCATCGCTCAATGCTGTAAACATTCCTTTCCAGTGAGAGATATTTGATTGGTCCTCGCACATATTTAGAGTCATCGAAGGCCGTTGCCACGTTGCATCCGCGTGCAGAACCCTCGTGGCATCTGTCCACGTGGATCTCGCGATCAGGGCAACCAGGGTCCTTTGGGTGCCCATTTCGGCATTCCTTGTTTCTAAAGAGGAAAATAAGGATGGAACGGTGGACTTTTCAGAAATACATATCAAGGTAGGGCGCCCAGAGCTTCTTCTCTTCTCCCTCTTCCTCCTTGATCAACCTGAAATCTCACCAATGTCGGGGCCGTATGTACTATTGCAGTTTGGCGAGGATCCATGTAATTGCAGGTACGAAGACTTGGAAAGCCGGCACGCATTCACCGTGTACGTCCGTTACATCTAACTGCTGCCCTTCGCTGACCTGTCGGCAGACAAGAGGTATGTGTCTAGGTTGAAAGATGGCGTACCGTGGATCAGCTTTGATTAGGTCCCTCACAATCCAAATATCGTTGTCATGCTGCGGCGAGAGGCTGCTTGGTCGCAGCAACATCCTACCATAATGGGACCCGATAGGTCCTTCCTGTATTTTGGACCTGGACAATCGCAAGGACACCTTGCCTACGGCAACTCACCCCTCCAACCAATGGCCAACTCCATCAAGCAGAAGCGGGATTCAAGCAAGTATGTTCACTCCATTTCTTCCCATTTTTGGTCGTCACCAACGCCGCTATTCTCAGTTCTCGATACTTCAAATCCCAGAACGGCAGCAAAGAGTACAAGTGGAAAATAAGTCCCCAGCGAATAGAGGCGAGTGACGGTCGCTCACATCGTGTCAACATCTTTAACTGGTGGATATAGTGCAGCGACGGGCGTTCCACCATCGCTGTGTGGGAACTAAGTCAGCCAGAAGATGAATTTCACGCCCGATTGACCATTAGAAGTGTTGGCCTTCCCGTCGTCACTGAAATCCTCACAACCCTCACACTGAACCGCGTGTCATTCGCCCTTAATTGGTAGCTTCGCGCCGGAACTTCTACCTCCTCGGCCTTTGTTCATCAGCTATAGTTCACTTCGCTTTCTGTTGTCAGAATCAATCAATCACCTCATCATCCCATCGCAACAACAGCTTTCTCGGCTGGCCACAAATCATGATGCGACCTGTAATATCAGAATGTATATGTTTATAGCGCCCCAACTATTGAGTAGCTGATGGTGGAAGGAGGCCATTAATGTGTTCTCCACGCCAATTCGCTACAGTTCTACACCCAAGTATCGTAATCCCCGGATGCCGGGCAGTGGGGCCCTGAGGCGATGAATGGCACATTCACTCGTTCTTAAGTTCTTCTCGAAGTTCTTCTAGCCTAGCCCACTCTGGTTCATCTTCAAAGCTTTCTTTCGTCCGGCCAGCAAACGTCCGCACAATGCTATGCGCTTGCAACCGCCAATTCCCTGACACCCGAGGTCCGAAATTTCTCAAGACATCGACGATTTCTTCCACCTCCACCACCGCTTCACGCCACTTCGCTGGATCCGTTTCACCCCTTCTCATGGTCCCTGCCGTTCCAACTCGGTATGCATCTAGGGACGCCTTCAAGGCATCCTCCCACCGTGACTGCCATGTCAGTAGCCGAGCATATGCCCGAAATATACGGGGAGATGAGACCCGAGGCAATATCGTCTTCTCCAGCAAGATGGTAACGTTACGAAGTAAACCATGTCCTTCGTTGGGGTTATGCGTGGAGGCATCTCCATTCTCGTTGTCTCCAAGGCTCGCCGGGGCTCGCGTGACAGCATCCACCAACCTCTCAAGCACGTCCTCGTCCACAGCTTTATCGCCAACCTTGTCGCTTGTCTCCTCGACAATGCGACCCAAAGCACGACATGCTTCAGAGAGCTCCCCAACATCCATAGCAACGATCATATAATTCGACCACATACGCCAGTTGTTGTAGCTGTATTTGAGGCCCTGCTTCAGCGCGCGAAACGCCAGCATTTTGTTGGCGAACGGGATGGGTTTACTGCTCTCCCCATCATATGTTAGCGCCATCTCATCAGTCCCTGTCCCCTCCTTCGCGGACTATCAGAACTACGGAAATGTTACGCCACAAAAGATGAAACACATACCGTAGCTTGATCTTCCCTGGTATCAGTAACTCGTGGTTTGGGAGTTCCCATCCGAAGATATACAGATGCGAGATTGTTCCAACTTTCGCCATCTTCATCGTCGATTGCCACGCAGCGACTAAAAGCGTCCTTGGCGTCCTCCCACCTTTCCACTCGAACACATGCGCAACCGAGGATGAACCAAGATCGGGAGAGGAGTGGGTTGATTGTCACCGCTCGCTTCAGACAATCTATGGCCTTGTCATATTCCACCCGGGCGAAGTAGTACCCTCCAAGTGACCGCATGGCTCGCCCAGAGGTCTGCTTGGAAACTTCCCATGCACGACTGTAGTGTTCGACAGCACTCTCCGGCTCGAGATCCCCAAGCAGACTCCAGAGCTTCGCCTCCCGTGCTGCATCCAGGTACACCCTTCGATCCTTGGACAGATCCTTCCCGTGGATAGTGACATTCTCGGCTTCATCCTTCTTTCCCTCGAGCAGATCCCTGACGATGGCCTTCGCCTTTTCGGGTTTATCCAAGGAGCCCCAGCACTTTACCACTTCTTCCCACATCTCTAGTCGCTCAAATATCTCGAGGGCGGATTTGACGACTCCTAGCTTCAGGAACTGCAAAGCAAGCTCGCGTTCGAGCTCCCATTTGCTCGGGAGGGGTATGTCGTGGAAATAGCGCAGACGCTCTGGAACGGAAGAGTCTGCGGTTGGCATCTGATCAATCAATGCCTGTAGCTGGAGTGTTGCTCGTTCGACGGTCCTCGTGCGCGACGATTCGAGCCTCGATCGAAGGAGCAACGCCATGGTGTGTACGGACCAATTGCGTGGATGGGAGATAACTCGCGCTACATATGGTGTCATTTGTTCGGCGGTCAGACCATGAGCAGGGGAGGTGTTTTGGACATTCAAGCAGAGTGACAACAAGATACATTGGTCGAGGGGATGCAGAGGTGGTTGAGACGATGGATCGAGATGGCCAAGCCGACCTTTCTCAGCGTTGGGATCTGATGTCGTGAATTGAGTCTGTTCCAGTAGCGTATCGTCGTTAAGCGCAAGAGTTTCTGGCAAAGAAGAGGGGCGGCTGATCTCCGTGGCGCTCGTTTCGGAAGTACTTGCCACCGAAAGTTGACTTTCAGCGAGCAGCACGAGTTGACTAAGGTCATTTTGCTGAAACTTCGTCCTCTTGCCTAGAGCTCCAGTAAGCTCATACTGCAGGCCTGTCGCTTTGATGGCCCGCAGGAAATAGTCCGATGCGGCCCTGTCCTGAGAGAGTATGTGTTCCAACAGGCCGGCCTCTAGGTGAAGCCTTCCCGTCAGCTCAGGATCGGAGGCAATCGACTCCGTCTGGGTCTCTATCGAACCAAGCACGCTAGGAGGCGGAGCGACTGTTTCATCTAGAACGTGCTGATGGACCGTCGTGGCCCGTAGCCTCCACCAAGGTATTGATTTACAGTGACGATAGGGTGATTCTAAAAGTAGCTGAGCGAGGCGCAAAAGGAACGGATGCTTCGTAAGATGGTAAGCAGGCTCGCCACCGTACGCGAGCTCGGAAGTCGCCCTGATGTGAAGTATTTCGTCCGTTAGACCGACTGCTTCTCCCTGAATTATTTCTAGAGGTTTGACGTCTAGATCAGGACCAGTCCAGTTGACCTGGATGAAGGCATGCAGAAGTGCTATGGCCACGAGGAGGCGTACCAACTCTCCCATGTCATCGACGTCGTCGTCAGTTCTTTCTACAAATTTGAACCATGAAACAGAGGGATCGTTTGCGTTCACGGTGCGTAGTTGTAACAAATCCCGAGCCAAGGGGGAAAGCAGAGCATCTCGAAATCTTGCATCACCGACATCGCGGGCCAATTTCAGCAGAGGACCTGGCAGCGAAGTGGAACCCTCAGGTGGGCAAGAACCCGAGAGTAGTGCTTTTTCGACCGAGGAAATGTCCATGAAGGAAAGAAACTGGAATCATCGTGATATTGATCAGCGAAAGCATGACTGATCATGATCGATGTTGCATGAGGTTCACGTCATTATTCCCGGGTGCTCAGACTGGATAATACAGTGGTTTCTGGCCTGTTTCTCCGCGTATTTTTGTAATCCCCCTCTCTGCCCTCATAAGCCACATGTAAGTGCACCGAACCCTCTAATTGCCTTCGTTTCTAGTCCAATCACTTTCCCACTGCACAGATGAGGGTTTTATTGGTAGCCGAAGCATCAAAGAGTTTATGAAAGACTCGAGGGGATATGTCTCTCCACTTAGCATGTCAATCCAAGACCGCGCGCATATTTATTTGAGTGATATGAGAAACTGGCTACAAATGGCACTACAGGGGCGAAGGGGACGGTGTTACACTCAACGCTTCGAGTTGGGCGTATGTTTTACTTTCATTTTCATTTCTTGGTTGAATCCGAATTGAATAGCCCAACCCCGAGGAATGGCTGCGGCGCTACCAGGGACCCCTTGGTCACGGTGAGGGTGGTAGCTTCCACGATTGAGACCAAACAGTCGAAAACAAATCTGACGCGCTGAACGTGCAAGGCCGGTCGCGTCTCACCCAATTACATCTACCACATACTCGATTCCTCAGAAATTGTCCTCAATGCCTGGGAGAGTCATGTCTGCAACGCCAGAGCGCGCTCCAGCTGGTGTCCGCATTAAGGAAGAGCGAACGCGTCGATCGCGCGCAGAAGTGGAGGAGCCTGAAGCTGGAGACAATACTGGAGATCAAGACGCGGAAGGCGAAGAAGACGAGGAGAACCAGGTGGATGATGCAGACGATCAAGGGGAAGGGCCAGCTAGAGGTGTAAAACGTTCACGCGTGAACGAGAATGGCGACTCCGTGCCCTCTGATAGCCAGAGCCCTCCGCCGGAAAGAATCCGCGTAAAGACACAGCCCAGGGACGTCGACGGGTAAGTCTCAAGCAAATCGTCGGGCATGTTCCCTTATGGATGGCAATAGTTTCATTCCTGGATCAATTGTACGAATCCAACTAGAGAACTTCGTCACGTACGATTGGGTGGAATTCTTCCCTGGAGCGTACCTGAACATGATCCTGGGTCCAAACGGTACAGGAAAGAGTAGTATTGCTTGTGCGATATGTCTGGGACTTAATTTTCCTCCGAGCGTAAGGCATAGACACCTACCCCTGACACATGAGTATTGAATGCTGAATGATTATCTTAGGTTCTTGGTCGTGCTTCAGATCTCAACCTGTTTGTGAAACATGGACATTCAGAAGGACATATTGAGATCGAGTTGAAAGGGTCCTTGGGGAAGCCCAATGTCATCATCCGTCGAATGTTGAAATCTACATCGAAGTCATCTCAGTTCTTGTTGAACGGTAAATCAGCTAGCGGCAAGGATATCAATGCGAAGATGGCAGAACTCAATGTCCAAGTGGGAAATCTATGGTGCGATACCTCCTGCATACCATGCACCCATTTCTGATCTAGCGCGTGTAGTTCCTTCTTGCCTCAAGACAGAGTTTCCGAGTTCGCACAAATGACTCCCCAGCAGCTTTTGCGGGAGACCCAACGCGCCGCCGGGGACGAGAATCTCACCACTTGGCACGATACACTCATATCCGCAGGTAAAGAACTCAAGCAATTGCAAGAGGTGCGTCTGCTCGTCGCTTCTACGCGTCAATGTATTGACTACCGTCTTCTCAGCTCATGGGAGGCGAGCGTGATCAGTTGAAGATCATGCAAGAACGTAATGAAGGCCTTGAACGGGAGGTGCAGAGATATAACGAGCGCAAGCAAATCGAACACGATGTACGTGCCCGCTAAAATCTACCTATTGCATCGCTAAGCTAATCGAGTTTCTGAAAGATTGCCTTATTGGAAATCCTTTTGCCAGTCCAGCGCTACAGGGAGCATCGGGTGAAATGCCTCGAAGTTAAAGAACAGTCTCGCATCCTCCACGCAAAAGTCATCAAGCTCAAGGAAAAGAACGCTCCCGCCCATGATCTCTTGCAGTGAGTAATTCTTCTAGGCCTGCATGCGAATCTGGTTACTGAGTTCTTACCAGGAAATTGACAACTCAACACAAAGACCACGAGAAACGCAGGGAGGAATTGAAAAGGTCGACTCAGCAAAAATTCAAGAAAATGACCGAAAAGTGGGATGGCAATGGCAAACTCGAGACCGCAATGGGCGAAGAAGAAGACAAGCTGCATCGCTTGAAGGAGCAGGAAAAGGAGCGTCAGAAGAAGATGAAGAGATATGAATCCGACATTGCTGGGTACGAAGCCGAATTGGCTGTGAAGGTAGAAGTGGAGGATATTGGTGATGTGAAACGCGATGCAGTAAGTACTTTCCCCAGCCCTTCTGAATGTCACGTTGACACATAGATTAGGATCAAATTGCCGCCGAACGTATTCCCTTGCAGAAACGACATGCCGCCTTGCAAGCCAGTTACAGGGAAATTGTCAATGCGAAAGTCACGCAGCAAGGTCGTATTGAGGGCTGTAACGCCCGGTTCGTCCCAACGACATGATCATCTATCGTTTGGCGCTTATTAGGCTTAGTTTAAAGCAGCTGGATGACGCCAGCACACGGAAGCTCCAGCAGTTTGAGCGCTGGGACCGTGACCATGCAGACGCAGTTCGATGGCTTCGTGCAAATCAGAACAAATTTGAGAAGGAAATATTCGAGCCTCCTATCTTGTCCGTCAGCATCCCCGACAAGCGTTATGCTGACGCCGTTGAATCGTTCTTCAATCAGAATACCATGAAGGTAAGCGTCGCAGGGAAGAGTTGAACACTTCTGACATATATACGTGTAGACGTTTGTCATGCAGACTCAGCGCGACTATGATTTATTTAACAAATACATGCATACGGAGCACGTCCTTGGCCCAAACCGTAAGGTCAGGATTAATACGTGGTTTAGGCCTTACAATGAGGAATCCGTCTCTGAACCACCGATGTCTGCAACCGAGGTAAGAAGCGACCTTCAAGACGGGCTCCCCAAATGCTAATGATTGATGTTGCCTTGGTTATCTGCAGCTGAAGGAGATTGGCTTCGATGGTTATGCCCTCCAGTTCATCGAATATCCGAAAGGGATGGAGTGGTGGCTGAAGGATTCAGTTGGGCTTCATCGCTATGTTTGTCCCTCTCCTCCCTCTCGCCACGCTGACGCTGATGATGTACCCAGGCCATCGGAATATCGAGGCAAGTTGACGTGCAAAGGGCGATGCAAGCCGTCACTAGGATTGGCCCCAATGGAAGAGGTGGAAATGGAGCCTCCTTCATTGTCGGAAGCGCAGTACACCAAGTCAGCAGATCAAGGTATGGCAAGCGCGCTGTCCAGAATATGACCAGAGATGTCAGACCGGCACGCAACCTTGTGAATGCATCTGGTATGTGTTACTTCAAGTATCTTTCAGTTCCACAGACATTTACTTGTTTTTCATAGTCGATCAAGAAGTTAAGTCACGCATCGAATCCGAAATGAGGGAGTATCAGACAGAGCTTGATATGGCATTGGCGAGGCAGAAAGAGCTTGACGATGAGAAGCGTGCTATGGAAGCCGAAGATGAGGGCTTCAAGAAACGCATGGTGAGCTCGAACTTGGTACAACGGGTTTGGTACTCAAGCCGCATAGATCGAGGTCCAAGCTCGTCGAAAGGTTATTCAAGACGAACAAGCTCGCGTCGGAGCTCTGAAGTCGAAGCTCGGTAAGAATGTTGATCGTATCTTGGAGTTTCTCCCTCATTATATCTTCACAATACAGAACGAATCACCAGAGCTCTTGAAGACTTGAAAAAGGTTCCCCCAGCAGATCAGAAGCGAGCTCAAATTAAGAAAGAAATTAATCGACTTGCTCGAGAACGAACCAAGCTTGCACGGGACTATGTTGTACGTCTTGATGTGCAACAAACAATCACATCTATTGACGGCCGACTCCGATATAGGAACTCTCCAAGGCTGTCGTTGCAGAACAGAAAGAAGCTACGAAAGCTGGGCTTGAGTACCTACAGATTGGCGCCAATAAAGCAGCCCTTGCGGAACTCTGCAAGCGCAAGGATGAGAGGTACGAAATTGCGTTAGCTGCATGGCATGAAGGTAGTCTCTTGCCCCTTGTCTGCACTTTTCGTGCTCACTTGCACTACAGTGAACGAGGAGTATAAGCGCCTCAAAGCTACGACGCAAGAGATATTAGCAGAAAGCAAAGCCATTGTCGAGGCTGCCGATGCGGCGAATCCAGAGATATACGAGGAATTCAACGAGATAGGGAGAATCCGTATGGAGTGGGACCAGGAAGTCAAGGAAGCCAACGACGCGGGCAGGACTCCCCCTCCTGGCGATCATATTGAGCAGCGCTCCGCAGAGCAACTGGAGGCAGACCTTGAGGAGCAGCGCAATAGACTCGAACTGAACCTGAATACCAATCCTGGTGTCATCGAGCAGTATGAAAGGCGCAAGCAGGAAGTGAGCAATCTCGACTCCTTGAGCGGTGTTGATTCTCATCCTTGGAGGTAGATCGAGAACATGACTAGGACACTCGAGGAGAAGCAGAAGAAGGTCGACAGAATTGAGCGCAATATCAAGAATGCCAGGGTGTGTGTTTCGAGGAACTGAGAGCGGAATTAGGCTGATTTCTTTCAGGACAACTGGCAACCTGCCCTCGAGGATCTGGTTCAGAGCATTGGCAAGAAGTTTTCTGCTGCGTTTGATCGTGAGTAACAAACTCGTGACTGCAGTCCTTTTACCTACGTTGCTTCAAGGCATTGGATGTGCGGGCGAAATTCGTATCAGTGAGCACGAAGACTATGAGAAATGGGCTATCGACATCCTCGTGAAATTTCGCAGTACCGAAAAGCTGCAGCTTCTTACTGGGCAGCGTCAATCCGGTGGCGTAAGTGGTCTTTCCATGCTTACGAGACAAAAGCAGATTCGAATATATGTTCCAGGAACGATCACTCACAACTATCCTCTATCTCATGAGCTTGACCGAGGAGGCTCGAGCCCCATTTTCATTGGTAGACGAGATTAACCAGGTCAGACGCGAGCGCTAACTACCAAGAACGGGACTCACCATCGGACTTTAGGGTATGGATCAACGAGCCGAACGGAACGTCCACAACTCCATGGTCGACGTGACCTGCAAAGAGGACAGCGCGCAGTACTTCCTTATTACGCCTAAGCTTCTTCCCGACCTCAACTATCATGAACGCATGCGGATCCTCTGCGTCAACAACGGTGAATGGCTTCCGGAAGAACGCGGCCTCGGCGATATGATGGGCATGATCAACAACTATCACCAGCTCCGCAACCGCGCACAGAATTCCAATTAGCTTTCTCATCAGCCTAAGTACCCTACTACCTCGATTAACCGTTATTGTACATCAAGTCACTTACTGGTAGCATCCCTTCAATAGTATTCTATATGTTCTATATTCTCATCCTTGCCAGACTTTATCCGCCAAAGTTATAACACACCCGTATGAAGCCAGCACAAAGGCCCTCTGCGGTAGAGTTGTTCCAAGGGGGTCGATTTACGTGGAGGTCATGGAGATCCATCGGCGGCAAAAGGATAAATCGATAAAGGCCGGACTGACATTGTAAGGCTCATGCTTGCAGGTCTGTTGAATGTAGTCGTCGTTTCAAGCATCTGCGATGCGTAGTAGGTGAGTCTCAGCATTTGTGACTTATTCAAAAGGCTGACCAGGGCTTAGCTCGGTCACAAACAGACGAAGGCGAAACAGTAAGTACTTATGGCGGACTCCTCGATGATGTGTCAATTGGCTGACCTTATGACATTGACATCACAGACGTATGCATATCGTTCTGCTTATAACACTCCGAGTCGGTTTCAGAACTCAAGCACGCTTCTAATTGACGCTTGTCGTCCGTCCATCCAATCGGATCTCATTGATGTCACAAAGAAGCAGGAAGCGACGTTGATGATCCCATGAATAATGACCACTGAGTCACTGTTATTCATTTGATGTTTGTTCATAGAAGGGCTTACTGATCAAAAAAGCAAATCATTCGAGCTGAACACGAGAAATTCGTTGGGTAAGTGCTGATATCGCAAGTCCAGCTCGAAGTGGGCTCCATCGAGACTCGCGGTCAAACGCATTGGTACCCACAAAGAGAAACATATATAAAGATCGTCAGTCCTTGCTCTGAACCCATCTCATACCTGCCCAGCATGACTGACTACTTGAACGCTCTCGTCGAAATCATCTCCTCCAACGTGAAAATATTGAACAACGCGTACACCAAAGATGGCCTCAAGTTCCCTTCACTCGACGAGCCTTTCGAAGCCACTCCGTCCGCTGAAGCCAATGCCAAAGCCGTTCAAGAGGCAACTCGGCTGATCATAGCGGCTACGACACAGCTCGCGACATCCGTACGATCACCGCTGGAGGTCCTGTTGGAGCAAGCAACTGGCATGTATAACACGGTCACGCTCCGCTTTGTAAACGATCACAATGTAGCAGACTTACTCAAGGAGGCAGGCCCTAAGGTATGCAAATGATACACTCTACTACGTTGGGTCTAAAGAGAAATGTGCACGATGCAGGGGCTTGATGCTAAAGAAATCGGCGAACAAATTGGAGTCGATGGCGCTTATGTCGGTATGACCGCCTTAATACAGTTGCATTGACTACCAGGCTCGCTAACCTAATTGTGTCAGCACGGTGTCTGCGCTATCTTGCCACCCGACATATATTTCGGGAAGTCAGTCCGAACGTTTTTGCGAACAATCGATTGTCGTCCGTGCTAGTAAAGAGCAAGCCCTTCAAAGACATCGAAACAGAGTGAGTTAATGAAACAACTCCCTGGAATACCGACGTTCAACGTTGGATTTCAACAGTATGATGACCAAATACGACGATGCGCCTGGTTCTGCCCTCGTCAGTCATTCGTACGTCCATAGTGCCCCCCGTTGCATCCACTTTAGACTTAGTTGTCGTTCACAGCACGGACGAAGGGCTTTTGGGAAGTCAAAGCTTCGTAGAGTTCATGAAAGATTCCAAGGGATACGCCTCCCCCTTCAGCATGACAATTCAGCAGCACACGAATATGTTTGATTGGTATGAACAACCAGGTCAGAAATGGCGGGTACACCGGTTTGCCACTGCCATGAAGGCACCCGCTAGTCTGTGGGGACAAGGAGGGTTTGCTTCAGGTAAGCCCAAGAGTGCTGTCGTTGTGAGAAAGTGCTTGACAAATACGCAGTATTTGACTGGAATGCTCTTCCTGCCGGGAGTACAATTGTTGATGTAGGAGCGAGTCTCGGCGTGGTCACGATGGAAATTGCACGGGCTGCTCCACAGCATAAGTATATCATGCATGATCTGGAGGGAGCCGTGAAAGAGGCGAGGCGGGTAAGTACACAACAACACAGATGTCTTCATCGCTAACCGTACCCCTCAGCACTGGACAAATGAATGGCCCGAGGCCATCAATGACGGGACGGTCACACTGGAAGGTATATTCCATGCACCCAAGAAGCCCAGCGACTGGGATCTGACTTGCTCTCATTTAAATAGTCCACAGCTTCTTTGAACCTATGCCTGTGAAAGCGGATGTCTACTTCCTGAGGTGTATTATCCACGACTGGCCCGAAGCAGACTGTCGTAAGATCCTCGGACACATACACGCGGCCGCGAAGTCTACCTCCAAGCTCATTCTCTTCGAGATGATGGCTCTTCATGCATGCCCCGACGAGAAAAGTGGTAACGCAGGTGCTCCCTACCCTCTGCTCGCAAACCTTGGCGTGGCTGTGGGAGGTTTCATCACCATAGCCGATATGCAGGTTCGTAATACATACTCCGCAGCTCTGCGGGTGCTTAACGCAACCCATAGATGTTATCCTTACTTGATGGTCGGGAGCGCACAACTGGGGAGTATGGAGAGTTGGGCAGGCTGACAGGGTGGAAGCTTGAGTCAGTCAAGCCGGGCCCTATTGCGGCGTTCATCTTCAGCAAGATAGCGTAGGAGCTTGCAGCATCTGGTGCTCGTAGCTTGTATCATTCTTCTATATCTCAACTCCATACCAATTGTTGCAAATACACTTTGTTATCTCCGTTGTTCCCAAAGACTGGAATTCATAGAATACACTTGCCGACGGTCCGAGTCAGTATTGACCATATACTTTATTTATGGCTTTGTAGAATTTTTCAGACGGTGGCTAGGCCCTCTGTTTACCTATCAGATATCATTTTACGAGAGAAAATGTGTTTGTAAAGAAAGCGCATCATGCATCAAGTTAGATTTCTTGCTAGTAATAGGAGATGAATAGGAGATGTTGGGAGGTATCACGTGATTCCGATCAGTCAATCTCTAGATATGGACATTCGCCTGCAAGCCAATTTCCGAGATGGCTTCAACCACGGACGATCTTAAGGCTGCTATATTTCAACGGCTCCATCCTCGCGTCTACTTCGAACGATTTGTCGCGGAGAAAGTGAGACCAGATGGACGCGAATTCCATGAATGGCGCGACGTCTCAGTCAACGTCGGTATGTCTGCACGATATCTATGAAGGACTCATCTGAATCATCGGTTAGGTTCTATATCCACTGCAAATGGCTCGGCGCTGGTAAGGCTGGGGAATACCACGGTGGTATGTGGGGTGAAAGCTGAGATCGCTGAGCCAGAGCTCGACCAGCCAGAAGATGGTTATTTGGGTATGTGAGCTCTCACAACGAATTTATAGCTGTTGAACTCATATGATGTGCGCGACAAAGTGTCGAACCTGGATCTTCCAGCAATATGTTCTCCCAAATTCAAGCCAGGCCCACCAGGAGAGGAAGCCCAAGTGCTATCGGATCGGTTGAACGACGTGCTACTATCGTAAGTACGTTCAGGGATGTTGATGGGGAATCTCTTTTCTGATACGGAATAGCTAGTTCAGGCATGTTAGACTTAAAAAGTCTTTGCATTCAGCCTGGAAGTGCTGTGTGGGTGCTTTATGTTGATGCTGTTTGCATCAATTACGACGGAAACGCGTTCGACGCTACTTTGATGGCGATGGTCGCGGCTTTGAAAAACAGTGAGTTCCCCGGTCAACGTCTGGAATGTAGTTTGAAGCAATTTTCTTGCCAGCGACGCTACCGCAGGCTACGTTCGACGATATCTCTGGTCGTACTACCTGCTTGCGGAAAACGCAAATACCCTTGAAAATTCTACGGAGTCCATCATCTATGTCTTTTGGAATATTTGACGGGTGGGTTGACCGTCATCTGCTTTGCGTCCTACTGAAAACATATGTCAAATAGCTCGCTACTCATCACGGATCCCACATCATTTGAGGAACCTCTGCTGGATGCCACACTTACCATCGTGCTGGATGAGAATGACCAGATTCTACAAACGACACAGCTAGGCTCGGGTGTGGTTGAACACGAGGATCCACTCCTCGCTTGTATCACTGCTGCAAAGCAACGTCGTCGCGACTTAGCAAACGCTTCATAGCTAGGAACTACCAACACTCAAGCTACGAACTCTTTTCTGTATGCTTCCTTAGAGGTATCCCTTCGGCCTCATTACTGATAAATCAGGAAACACAAAGCAGACAACAAGCTGATCTCGCTTAGCACCTAACAAAATGCTGCATTATCGGCGTTCTCGGATCCTTGGGATACAGCATCCATGGATAGTGCAAATAAAATATTCTCGTTAAAATACTTGATCGGCGTATGAATGTTAATGTTTTCGAGTTCAAAGCTACATACCCTCGCAACTAGGTGAGCACGCAAGCTGACGGCCACTCGCAAGGGCATCACAGTCCGGCCCCTGAGTGGGGTTCATCGACGCCGTGAGAATACACGTGAGGTGCTGATCCAAGGAATTTCGATCATTCACTTACTACCAGCATCTACTACCCACCAAGTTCGAAGCTAAATTCGAGGCGACCATTTCAAACGTCCGAAGCGGCGAGCTACGACCCTTGCCGTTTCAAGAGGAGGCCAGGACACTTACAATGCCCGAGTACGTCTATGCGCTACATGATTTCCAACCAGAGCATGAGGACGAGGTTCCATTTCGAGCTGGGGAAAGAATTGAGGTTGTAGAGAAGGATGATCAGTATGGTGATGGATGGTGGCAGGTAAGCCCATCATTCTTCGCAACATTGGCGCTGGCTGGGCTGCTTACCTCCGCCGTGCTCCCAATTTCTTGATACTCATGTACTATGTATTTCACAGGGCCGGAATCTAGCAGGGAAAGTTGGTCTCTTCCCGGAGGCTTATACAACACCTGCGCCCCCGACGACGGGGTCTGTCCTTATCCCTGCCTCGACATCCGACGACGATGCTGAGGCCGAGGCCGACACTGAGCCCCCACCGACTGCAACCGCCTCGCAGCACGCACTTCACACACTTACTGAAGAGTCTGAAACGGATTCGGTAACCAGCGGTGACGCTGGTCGAGCTCACGTCCCGCTGAGCGCCGTGATGGGCTCCTCCGGCTCCGCCGACAGCGGGGTGATGAACGCAACAATGACTGATGTGCAAGAGGCGATCGAGCAACTCGGGCGAAGGCGGAAAGAAGGAGAGTTTGGTGATGGCGAAAGAAGTTTCAGCTTTGCGAGTACTGGCGACGGGGATAACAATAGCCTTCGGTACGATGGTGAGACAGACGAGTCGGATGGAGGGGAAGGATGGCATAAGGGCGCAAGGCAGAAGCTAGCTGAAAAGGCGAGGAAGGCAGTTGAAGAGGCAGAAAAGTTAGAGTCTATTGGTGGGTCAATTGGAAAGGGTAAAGGGCGAATTATCGCACCGCCGATTGACGTGGAGATGAGCGACGAAAGCGAGGATGAAGGTGGCGACCACACTATGTCCTTCATTCGTGGCCACGCCATACCAGAGGAATCTGAAGAAGAGAATGGTCCTGCAGACGAGTTTGGCGTAAGGACAACGAAGAGGAGAAGCATTAAGTCAGAAGGAGATACACATTCATCTACTCTAGCAGGCGGGGACAGCCAGACTGGGCTATCAACAACAACGGGCTCCACCGCCAAGGCTTCAGATTCGAATAGTCTCGACCTCCCGACCAAGGGCGGCGATGAGGATCTCCCAACTGTGACCCAAGCATCATTTCCAACTCCTGTGGTCACAACGGAACCTCCCGCTGACGACATACATCCGCCTGCGGAACTGCACGACGCAGAACCGATCGTTAGCACGGCAGCCACGTTATCTTTGCCCTCGCCCATCTCACCTACATACCAGATTGCACGTTCACAGTCCACACCTCCACCTCGTGCCATTTCTCCGTCCCAGCAGCAGTCGAATACGTTCATTGCCCCCTCACACTCCGAAGGCCCAGCAAGCCCAGTGACGAACAACATGAGGTCTATATTTGCAGAGAGGAGAACTAGCTCGCCCGGAATACCTTATCGCGAGTCGATGATTGCGCTGCCGTCGCCCACGTTATCATCAGTCGGCGGATTCGCTGGGTTTGGGCACTCAAAGCATAGTAGCATTGCATCTTCTGCGCCTGGAGGTCTCACTTTAGCTTCACCGGCACTGATCAACCCCGCCGCTTCGACGAATGGGAACGGTGTCGAAAAGAGGGAGCCAGAGAAGGAAAAGACCCATCCTAGTGATTGGAGTGTGGAAGAAGTTGTAGAATGGTTGAGAAGTAAAGGATTCGACCAAGATGTCTGCGACAAGTTCACCGGTGTGTTATGTGGTTTATTTCATTTGGGAATCAGTCCTTATATCCTGGGTATGGCGCAGAACAAGAAATCACTGGCGACGTCTTACTTGAACTCGATGTCAATTTGCTGAAGAGCGAGATCGGGATCATGGCCTTTGGCAAGCGCATGCGTATTGCAAATGCTATCACCGATCTTCGCCGTCCCCCTTCGATCGTGTATTCGGACCATCCATCATCTCTACGACAGGACTCTTTACCAGCATCGCCTATGCATGCTCAGTCTCCCCCCATGTCGCCGCCCATGACCCATTCACCTCAGATGCATTCACCATTGAGCATGCAAAACCTCAGCCAAGTCCAGCAAGCACATATGCAACATTACCCCACTCCACAATACTCGGTCGCCAGCAACAGCGTCCACTCGAGGAATGTCAGCCAAAGCCACTCGTTTGGCGGATACACATATAACAGCTCGGCGCATCAATCACTCAATAGCCCCGTCGGATATGGGGCAGTTGTTAACGGTAGTATGTCAAACAGCCAAGCGTCTGCTGCGGAGACGACCACCGCCGCAGACGGATCAAGTCTAGGTGGCGGCGGCGGCGGCGGCAGCAGTGCCGGACACTCTGGAGAGGGAGTCACCAATGGAGTCACCAACGGACTAGGTCTGAACGAGCTAGACAGCACGGGTGTGGCAAAGGTGTGTACGGTAACAATGTTAGATGAAACCCTGCGCTAATGTCGGCACTAGAAAGCACGACCTGCGCAGCTCAACCTATCGCCGAGCGAGAGTACACTCAACAATGTTCATAAGGATGAGCCATCCCCGGCGGAGGAAGAAAAAGCATTCAGTGAGGTACGTTTCTAAGCGACGATGACTTTGTTATGCGTCCTCATACTTGAGTTCAGAGCGAAGCTGCACCAGCAAGTAGCGTGCGCCGACGCTTTTTCGGCGGCTCGGCCCGCAACTCTTCGTCGTCTCACAAAGAGAGGGATGGCAAGCCCGACCGCACATCAAAGGATAGCTCATCGTCTCCTTTGCTACCTGGCACTTCTCCTACATTGAAGGACTCGGCGTCAGACAAAGAGCGAGATGTGCCTGCAACTGTTGGCAGCAGGCACAGGAGGAACAAGAACAGCGTTGACACGAAGCCCGCGGAGAGGTTGAGCATATTTGGTGGTTCATTCGCAAACACGTTGGGAAAGAGCAGGAAACCGCCACCGAGGTATTTTTCGCGAGTATGATATCCGCAACTAAATTTGCTCACGGTATACCCAACCACAGTACCACACAGGAAGAACCAGTCGAGAAGACATCATCATCGCTTAGCTTTTCCAGGCTATACGGTGGCAAGCGACCGGCGACTAGCCAAGGGATGGGTACCTCACCAAAGACAAGTCCACGACTTCATGATAGTCTCTCCTCGCGAGACCTGAAGGAGAAAGATAGCAGTGTCCATCCGTCCCTTCTTCGTAAGCGGACTGTGTCGGCAAGCTCGCCCAAGTTTGATACCGGGGCATCAGCCTCCACGCTTGTCCCGACCGGCAGAAGCGGCGGGTCTCTCAAGCAAGGGCAGAGTATCTTAGAACAGATAGGCGATCCGGACCATAACGGTTGGATGAGAAAGAAATCCGATCGTTACAAGACTTGGAAGACTAGATACTTCGTCTTGAAAGGGCCGCACCTATACTGCTTACGAAGTAATAGCCGGGCAGTGAGTTATTTCGCATGAATTATCAAACAGTCACATATCTGATCGCACGCTAGGAAACCAAAATCAAGGGATATATCAACATCGTCGGATACAAGGTCACTGTCGATGAGAACGTAGATCCTGGCCGTTACGGTTTCCGGATTGACCATGAAAACGACAAGACACATTACTTCAGTTCTGAGGAGAAGACCGTTATCCGCGGTTGGATGAAGGCCATGATGAAAGCTACGATAGCCAGAGATTATACCAGTAAGCTTACAACTGCTCCGTAGAAGCTACCCTTTCTGACGTTCATCTAGAACCTGTGGTATCATCGTGTAACATTCCAACCATTCCCCTCACAGTCGCCCAAGCTATGAACCCCGCCCCTAGACCGCCCTCGCCGACTGCTCGTGATGCTACTCAGAAGGCACTGCGTCGCGAAAATCCCCACCAGCTATCCAGTAGAGATGCTGAGGTATTGATGGGGTTGGCTGCTCCCAAAGAAGAACGAGCAAGGCTCAACTCTTTCTTCTCCGAGGATAACAACGATGTCAACGGGTCAGGCCTTGATACACCCACTGCACCAAAGTCCCCCGTGCCACCAAGACCGGCTCGAGAAGCAAGGCGTTTGAGTACACAGACATCACAGACATCCACCGTATGTTTCACGTTAGATCACGCTTTTATCCGAATTGACGATGTTGCTCATGTTAGGTGCCTGTTGTGGACGATAAACTGATTGATTGGGCGAATGGACATTTGCCATCGTCCCTGCAGATTGTCGACCCTTTGGGTCCGCTATGCAATGGCTTAGCCCTCCTTCGTCTGGCGGAATCTATCAAAGGCAGCCCTTCGTCACCTCCCGTCCCAGACTCAGCATTCCCTCGTGACCCAAACGACGATAAACTTGACGGTCTATTCAAGCTGTTTGACTTCTTGCTCGACAACGATGTTAAGATAGGCAGCGTGAGTATCAACGACATTCGACAGGGCAAACGAGAGAAGATCGTCCAACTTCTACGCGCGTTGAAGGCTTGGGAGGACAAACGCATAGCTATTGCGCAAAGCATTGGCAAGAGTTCCGTCCAAGCTGGTGGGTTCATGGCACCCGTTGGTCTGACTTGGTCAGGGTTATGAAATGGCTCACACTTCTTCACATCACCCTCCCCTCGATCGTCTTCTAGACTACAGTCCCACATTAGTCCTCGTGGGTGGTCTTTCGCGGTACTAAAGATTGCTATCCGCCTGTATCATTCCACACTCTTTTATAGTTTATCAAATGTACAGGTATTCATTCATTGCAACCCACTTTTTTCTTGGACATAGCTCATACTCGCGCTATCCAATTCCTTCCTTTTTAATCGTTCCTTGGTCATTTGTTTATTCTCTGTCATTAAGCTTTAAATTTATTTCACCTCTGGTTCAGGCTTGGAACACATTTGTATCTTCATAAACTGATTTCGCGGTCACCTTAAATTATTCATCGGTGTGGGCATGTTCCTTTCATGCCTTATTCCTTGCTTGATTCTTTGAGCTGGGTGAATAAGCCCCTCATGCTAGTTCAGGGGAGTGAGCGACAGGGGAACAGGGGAGAGGGGAGAATCAGCTTCTACTGCAGGTGTCGTTGTTCAGCAATCAAGCAAGATCAGTGTAAATTAAGAGATTCTATTGTAATGCATGGAAGAATCTGCGGGATGCATAGCAAAGCAATCGATAGCATCCTGGGTGGATAATCAAAGCTATTATCGTCCGCCGCGCAACGCGAGGACGAGATGCAGTACCGATCCTGCCACAATATTGAAGTCTTTTGCCGTCTTATCGTCCGGCCTACGGAATCATGTTAATCTTTCCTGCCTCACGGCATGTAGAATCAAACGTTTGTACTCACATTTGCCTCCCTCCAAAAATAAGCCGCTGCTGTGGTGGCGGGACACCCGATTGCTCTTCAACTTTCTCCTTGATTCTTGTGATCTGTTAATTTCGTTGATTCGTCGGCGTTGTAGTATCGATGAATTGAGGATTGCCCACCTTATCCTCAGGATCGATGTCAAGTTCAATCTAATATGAACGGAGGCACGATAATCAGAGATATTCCAATTGTCATGGAAAGGATGCTGACTTCTTTGCCTGTTAACGTCTGGATAAACGTCAGGAGTTGGTGCTTCGCGATTTCCTTGTGGCTCACCTTTACTTTAATCAACATAGTCGCGACTTGTAGTGGATGGATTAAAGAAAGGAGTGGCTATCAATAAGCGCCCATTCCACTTTCACTTATAATCGGTCCGATCCGATCGTGAATATCTCCGGTTGAGGAAGCATCCCCTAGGCCCCTATGTAGCAACAGGAGATGAGCGACGCAACACATCGTTGCAAGCCGGTGTACTGCTCAGACAATCTTCCCAGTTACGTCGCAGGGGTCACTCCAGCTCATATCGCCCCAGTGCTCTACTGTTACCAGAAACGCTTGAACATGAAGCACAAATCAGCGTCTGCTGAACAGGGTCGTGACCCCCTTCCAGCTTCCAGGAAGTAGGGTTGCGGTATATTCCATGCCATGTTTAGGAATGAGTTTACCAGTAAAACCCCCCATCTTGCCAAGTTCATCTCTTAGATCGGCTTCACGAGACTACTATGAGCCGTTTACCGCAAACATATAGCAAAAGCCGAGGATCAGATAGATATGTTTGCCAAGACGTCGACATACCGCAAGGTCACAGAAGCTCGTTGTAGCTATTCATCTACTGCGAGCTTTCCAAAAACGACCTAAGACGGTTTAGCGCAGTCAGCCTGAGTGATTCACGCGATAGAACCCTTGATTTGATTGACTTGCCTGTTAGTACTTACCAGATCCAATGACCCATTGAACAGAATTCCGTTAGGAGAAGCTGAAACAATCGTGTGTTATGTCGGGGAAACCTACCCTCCACGTTACGTTGTTGGGCAGCAAGAGATGTATCAATTGTCATTCACAGATCATGTATGTACTCTTGGACTCTGCTTCAACGTGCATGCCGCCTTGATGCCGCTGAATAGGATCTTTCGCATCGTAATACTTTGATCTGAATGCCCCTGACTTGGATATGGGTGTGACAGGTGCGTGACAAGACCACAGGTGGTGACCGGTGACCATTGCGACATCTTGCAAGTCAACCATTACTTACTTGTCACCTACTCGGCCCTTCCTGTTGAGATTTTGATGCGAGGAATTGTCCCAAGAGAATCTATATGGACTGGGGCTCACTCGAACAGGAGCCGGCAGCGACAACTAGGCAGCGAAGTCCTCAATTTAATTTTCGTGGTTGGTTTTGAAGGCTGATGAAAATATTATTACACAGCTGAGCTCAGAGGTTCCAAGCGGGGCGCCTTGCTTAATGATCTCAGTGGTACACATCTGATGATCGATAAGGCTTATAAGTTCAACCTGCGACCTCCCAACGCCCAAACCTCATGTGGGATCCATTTTGACATTGCCGGCAGTAACGCCGCATGATTGAATACTTGTAAATATGCAGCGGTACCATTTGTTCTGAGTTCCTGCAATGCTGGCGTCGCTTGTTCAGTCACACGGGGCCCAACGTCTTCCCCATCTGCTGAGGGTTAGTGCTTCTTTTACTGATTGTTACTTGCACCCCCCGACGATTCGCCGGACGTCCCACAGATTTCCGGCTTGCCTTACGAATTCTGTCAAATTGATATCGCCAAAACAGTAGGAAGGTCTGCACTCGAACCCATAAACTGATTTTTATTCTCAAATATCAGGTACACAAATCTCGGGTCCATGGGGATCTCTGTCAATTGGGAAGATTTGACTAAGAGGAAGACCGCACCTCGACGCTTGACATACAAATATAGTTACCGGCACCGGTCCAAAACTCTAGTGGCAGCACTTGCCAAGGCTGGACTTTGACGAGATGGGTGACCCCACAAGTCGGAGATACTTTGGAAACTTGTGGTCTCGAAATAAACGGAGTTCCATGCCGTCAATGCATGTCCTCTTAGTTTAAAGAGTACGCGCAACGCCGCGATTTGGTGAGGATTGCGATCCCCACCTTCACTCCCCGCTTTCAATCCCCCGCAGCGCTATGTCCAACGAGAAACAGTCCGACAGCGGGAATACCGTTACGGCTGCGGACCCTCTCGTCTCCCGGCTTGCTGAGCAGGATACCGTCCCATGGTACCAGAAGCCAAATCTTCGACGACTCTATTTTGTGTTAGTCCCGACATGCATTGGGGTCGAAATGACAAGCGGGTGAGCTTTAAATCCCCGGCTTCGTTATTGTTAATAACTTTCCCCTCAAGATTTGACTCGTCGATGATGAATGGGTTACAAGCGGTGGACTCCTGGGATACATGTACGCCGAGTGCCTAATCTATCAAAGCTATATTCTAACACTTTGCAATGTCATCCGTAGTTTACCACAGCCCGAGATCAACGTTATTGGGGCTTATGTCCGCGATGTACTCCCTCGGTGCGATTGTAGCACTCCCCCTCGTTCCATACGTCGCGGATTATTGGGGTCGTCGATGGGCTATCATTTTCGGTAGTGTCCTCATGATCATTGGTGCCGTCATCCAGACGGCCTCTCAGAATTGTTCGTCGCGTTTCGTCGTCTCTTGATGCATTACTGACGCTTTTGATAGTCGCTATGTTTGTGATCGCTAGGTTCATTTTAGGGCTCGGTATTCCCTTCGCTATCATTGCCGCATCTTCCTTGATTGGAGGTAAGAAGTCTGCATGAGGAATCGTCCCAGTTGACTGACATGTGCGGCAGAATTGTCACACCCAAAGGAACGTGCAATCCTGGGTTCATTGTTCAATGCCTTTTACTTTGTTGGTTCCATTGTCGCCGCCGGCGTCACGCTCGGGACCTTTGCCATGGCCAGCAACTGGGGCTGGCGCATTCCCTCTCTCCTCCAAGTAATTCCCAGCACGATGCAAATCGTGTTTATCTGGTTCCTCCCCGAATCCCCTCGTTGGCTCGTATCAAAGGGGCGGAACGATGAAGCCCTAGCTGTGCTCACTAAATACCACGCCGAAGGGGATGAGACATCCGAGTTCGTAAAGGCAGAGTTTGCCCAAATTCAACATACCCTTGAGATAGAAATGGAGTCGTCGAAGTTGAGCTGGAGGGAGCTTATCACTACCTCAGGCATGCGGAAACGTATACTCATCGGCTCCTTCCTGGGATTGGCTACGCAGTGGAGTGGAAACGGGCTGACTTCGTGCGTTCGATGTCAGTTAGCTTCTCTACGTGACTGATAGTCTAACTTCGCACTAGGTATTTCTTGGCTCGCATTTTGGATAACGTTGGCATCCACGATAACCGCACTAAGAATCTCATCAACCTTGCCAACACCTGTTGGGGTTTCCTGAATGCCACTTTCTTCGCGTTAACTGTATCCCGATTCAAACGTAGAACGGCATATCTTGTACGTTCGCTCGCGTTTCGGATAACTTCGTCTTTTTTCTTAACCGGCCCGGCTGTCTAGACCTGTGCGGTCTCAATTCTTCTCATCTTTATCGGCTGGACAATTGCCTCGGCCCAGTACCAGATGACAGAAAGCCAGGGATCTTCTCGCGCAGTGATCGCGTAGGTCTAGGCATTGTCATTGACAGTTCCCTTGGTTAACGCCTTTTCTAGTTTTATATTCCTATACAGCCCGGCTTACAACGTGGCGTATAACGCGCTGACATACAGTGGGTTCCATTGACATGGGTGTCTCGGATGTATTCTCATTATGCGCCAACAGCTTTCCTAGTTGAATTATTCCCATATCATGT
Organism: Sanguinoderma rugosum; assembly: GCA_017499575.1. Lineage (NCBI taxonomy): Eukaryota > Fungi > Basidiomycota > Agaricomycetes > Polyporales > Polyporaceae > Sanguinoderma > Sanguinoderma rugosum. Next base: position 703,777 of record VTPW01000003.1, on the reverse strand, counting down.
TCGCGCCAAGGGCATCACTGTGTTCCAGTGGTTCAGCCGCGCAGCTGGATTCTTCAACCAGTTTGTCAACCCAATCGGTATCGCTAATGCAGGTACGTGGCCTTGATATCAATCGTGCAACAACCAGCTAAATGACGCAACTTAAGGTTGGAAATACTACATCAGGTATATTCTTTCCACCACTGACGATATATGGCGCTAATCTCCGTATTTAGCTACTGCGTTTGGCTTGGGTTCGAGCTTGCCTTCATTTGGTTCCTCTTCCCCGAGACATCTAATAGGACACTCGAGGAACTTGCCTTCTGTGAGATTTCTTCATTACACATACGGATTAACTTCTCACACACTGTAATAGTGTACGAAGGAGATGTGCGTCAGGAGCAAGAGAAGAGAGTGGAGAATGAGATCCAAATGGATGAAGGATCCTCGGAGCCCGATAAGGCGGAGCCGAATCATGTTGAGACGGTGGCTCGGTAGGCGTACATTCGTGGTCAGGAACTGCCTCGTGCGGCAAACAGAATCAAGTGTAACTGGTGTCAATTGGACTTTCTTTCTTGGAAGTATCCCGGCCAAGGGGCTTAATCAGGGGAACTAAAACTCTTGCATCCACGTGTCTATTGTGGCGCCAAGCCGCCTCCCAGCTTCCTGACCCTGGACTATAAGTTTCAACGCTCCGTCGTTTATGAAAGGTTTTCCTCGTCCCAAACATGGCCTCCTCTATTCTCGTCCCAGTGTTACTCAACTTTCAAGGTTCCAGGGCCGTATTTTCTATGACTTGTTTTCGCTATATCCCAAGGGACATGTGGTTATCTTGTTGTGGGCTCGATTTTCATATGGTGGTATTGCGAACACCATGCTTAGCAGATGCTCGCTGATTACAGACAAAGGAGGGCATCTCTATATAAGCCAGCTGATCACAGTATCATCACCTAACAGCACCTTCACTCGGATGGCGTTGTCGGTATGAACTCGTGCAATAGGCCACCACGAAGCGGGGGTGAGTTGATTTTGAGCAGTAAACTTTGACGCGGCTTAACTCCCTGCCACAGATTGTAGACATCTATGCTGCTCCTTGAAGCTAATCAATTCAACAACGTGAACCCGACGCCAATGATACGTTGTATCTGGGAGGAAACTTGAAGCCACCTTGAAGATATCATGTCACTCGCCACCTCATCTCCTAGGCTTGTTTTGGGCTGGGCCACGCCTACATTGTCGGTCCATGACCGTACTGCTTTGGTGCTCGATCACCCGGAGGCTTCTTCACTCCCCTTCATGCAGTCCGTCTTGCGCTTCACCGATGCTCGTACCTCCCATCTCGCAACACAATCTCCTCATCTGTCTCCTACACCATCATTATCAACGTTAAACCTCCGCCTTCTCATAAACCCAGCGGCAACCTCTTCGAGTATTCCAGAAGCATTAGAGCCTTTTACTCGGAACTCAAAACCAATGATTGCGGCGGTTGTAGGGGGCGTGCTGGCTCTCATTATTCTCTTCTTCGTTACGCTATACATCCTTCGACGGCGATGTCGCTCAGGACCCCCTGGGACATCAACAAGTGTGCATTTTGCACATACGACCTAGATCAACAAACTTAGACATTTCCTATGCAATTATACGCCTATCCTACATGACGGACTGCGTTCAGGGAGTAAACTACGTGCTGAGGTTGCTCGTATGTCTATCCCCGTACAATTTACTTCCGTTGGCGACTGCAATCGGCCCTCAGGATCTAGATGTCAGAACAGTCGGTATCCCCAACTATTTCGGCACCGGGGAGCAACCACCTGAACGTGATACTCATGCGGGTGCCTCTGTGCAACGTTTCGGTTCCTACGACATCGTCGGCTCTTCGCGCGATGCCATGAGTCCATTTGTACCGTGAATCACCAGACAACACTATGACACTTCTCTCAGGAAGGTACAGATCGTACCTATCCTCCGTAGGATCGACATTACACGTCGTTGTGGCGCCAGCATGAGTGTGGTCTACACCAGGTTCGTCCTGCGACTCCACCTCGGTGTGCACACGGTCGAACTGCATCACACATCCACTGCCGAAGCTGACGCCAATTATGCCATCACCAAAGCGGCCCAGCAGATCCACATGTGACGAGATGCCTTCACCAGGGTGGTAGAGATTAATAATAGCCTGGCGAGCCCGACGCGGTGAAGTAGGAAATAGTAAATCGTAGGTTGCCGATGGGAGGTATTCTCGAAGGTCGTTTGAGAGTGATGCCAACAATTCGTTGAGTATCGGGGGGAAGGATGTACTCGCAGGTGTAGACTCAGGTGTTCCTGGCGTAGGTGCTCTGCCGAAAAGCATGATTTGGTTTACATCGGGCTTCTGGAAATATGTCTCCATGCATTGTGCTAGTACGCGGGCGCCTATATCGTAAGATATTTCGACAGCTGGATTGAAAAAGAACCCAGGAATGGGAGGCGCTGTGCGGGATGCGGACGCAATAGTTTCCTTGCAGGAGGAAGTATCTGCTCTCCCCGTTGATAACGCCGTTTCTTTGCCGAAGAGAGAGTCAGCCCGAGAACTAGTTTCGCCTGAGCTCGTCGGGGTGAACAGCGGGTCGTCATCTGTCGAGCAATGCGTCGAAGGGAAGTTGAGCGGTGGTATCTCGAGCCTTAGTTCGGCGTGCAGACGCTTCTGCTTCTTTGCAGAAGTTGATTCCGCCTCGAGTCTGCGTTTGTTCGACTGCAGTGGGTGCGATCGAAGTACAGGGTTCATGATTGCCTTTAAGTGACTGCCAGCAGGTACGTTGGGGTACAAATCAAAGGAATGGCCAGAGTGGAATATGATATTGTCTCCGTAGCGAACGTGCGTAGCGAAGCGGCCGGCTACCGTCTTATTAGAGGAGTGTGCACGATGCAGTGGTTGCGTGGCAAGTACGGCGCTTACCGTAAGTTAGGAGTGACGGAAGCAATTTACTTCCTCGTTCGCACGGGCACCTTTTCTTTGAAAGGTTACAAAAAATAAAACCGTTCCCCACTCACCGGATCGAGGAGATGCCTCCGGTTGGCCCAAAGACTGAAGCTAGGTGTACCGGGGAATACAAAACCTACCTGTGGTGTTATTCCCTGGGCTTGTGTCAACTGGGTCCGGCGCGCCCGTCCTACACCAACACCGCAATACGGACTAACTTCTCTAAGATACAAGTACATGCTGACTGGTAACTACCACCGCAAGGAAAACAAGGAAACGCAGAACAGCAGTCAAGCAGATCAAAGCGATAAGGAAAGTAGATCGTAGTTCTCATGAATGGATCGTCTCAGACGGAATGCTCGTGTAACTCGTGAATCATGGAAGTAAAGGGGGGGCTTCCGCAAACAAAGGAAGAATAGGCAAGAATATGTAGCGTAACGCCAAAGAAGAGACGCACGCCATCAACTAGACACCAAGTCCATCTGCTCTCAGCTTCGCGCGCACTCTGACAAGCGCGGACCCCAGTTCGTTGGCACCCTCACCATGTGGACCGTCGCCCCAATAGTCATCATTTGGATCCTCATAGATGATTGGGGCGAGCCCAGTGTGCATGAGATTATTTCGCAGATTAGGATGTTGCCGGAATTTCAGGTACAGCACCTCATCCATCTGCCCAGTGTCAGAGTTCGATTGATATCTGATGGATGGAGCGGCTTACGCAGGTATTGAACACCAATCCCCAGTCACTCCGAACCCATCCCTTTGACTGGAACTCGGCGCTCAAGGGATACACATCAGCAACGTTCGGACACGCTCTGATTCGTTCAGCGAGATCAGGTCTCGGTTGTTGGCCAGGACCACCTTCGAGGTACTTCATCGCCTCAAACAGATGTGTTGCGCTAGGGTAGATCTTCTGCTGGTGGAGAACACGATGGGGAGAGTGATTCAGAAATCCCGCAAGATCGCCGGTTTGGGTGAAACGAATGGGAGGTAAAGACTGGTCGATCATCGGGATGTGGGAACCTGGGGCGGAATTCGAGGGTGCATGCGCATGCGCAGACGAAGAGGCATCATGTGGGGCGTCCATGGTAGAGACTGAATGGCTATCACCAGTTCCTCTTCGAGCGTGCGAATCATTGGCTGGGGCAAATACGGGGACGAACCCTGCATTTGGTCTGTGCGTCGTAGGAGCTGGGGCTGCATTGGAAGGGGGAGGTATATCGTGTCTGGGCTTCGAACCGCCGCCCCCAGTGAGTGATCTAAAGAGCCCGAATCTCCCTTTCTTCTTTGCCTCCGTGTGCGATCGAGACAAATCTGCGCCTGATGGCACGACGGGCGCACGGTGGTGCGAAGACGAGGCAGTAGCAGCTGGCGCGGATGTCCCACTTCTAGCAGCGTCTTGTTGAGCTGCATAAGCTGCCTGGAGTAGAGTCGTAGTCTGTGGCAAATTCAGGAGATTTTTGTAGGGGGACGTTTCGTACAAGTCTTTCGGAGGGGGAGGCAGGGGGTTGGGGTTCGTATTCGAGGTTGTTGTATGGCGATGACCGCCAGGAGGGCCGAAAGCACCTGGTGGCGCTGGAGTATGTGAACCAAGAACCGCGGTGATGTTATCGCTGTGGCTTGCTTGACGCGAGTGTGACGCCGATCGTTGCAGATCTGCCTGAGGTGGTGGCGGGGTATCGTCGCTTTCGTCACTGTCTTCGGGGGGAGCCCGCCGATGGAATGGTGTTTGCGATCGACGTATGGGAGGTGGGGACGTGAGTTCTGCGCCCGGAAAGGACTGAAGAGCGGCACCATCACCCGGCGTAAACAGCGGTGGCGGTTGGTTTACTGTTCCGGGCATATTATGAGCAGGTGCAGTCGGCATGGTAGGTATCACTGGTTGATGAGAGGGCGCAGATCCTGTGGCACCTTGAGGGATAACGGGTGCGTTCGCAGGAGCAGCAGCAGAGGGTTGGGGCATTGGCATTGGCATCATTGGTGCGTATGTCATTCCCGGGATCACGGGGGGCGCTAGGACAGAATGAGAGCCTGCTAGCTCAGCCAATTGACGACTCACCGTACGGTGGCATTGGGTAGCCTTGGACAGCCGGGTACGGGAACGGCGCGTATCCCTGCGCCCAGCCCATCGCCGGATTCACCATTTGATTCTTTCCCTTCTTCTTCTTGCGATGTTGGGTAGGGTATCCCATCATCGAGAGGTACTTGTCATCGTACTGCCCTTGCCATGGAACTGACGCCCACGGTGGGTAGGCTGCGGGATTGTACTGGCTCGGATGGTGAGGAAATGGGAATGGATATGGCTTCGGCTCCTTGTTTTTTGAGCCAACGGCGCCCATTACGCCTTTGTGGTTATGATATTAATTATAGCTGTAAAGTTTGTGGTCTAATGCAAATCTTGGGTCAATCGCACTTGAAAAAGAATGATAAACGCTCACCAGTAATTTACACCGTTTGAATTAGATTGAACCGTACATGATAGTGGCCTGCTTGAGGTCGCGTTGCAAGAATCAATTGACCTCAACTGGGAGAAGTCTGAACACTATCTCACGTGACTTCACACCAGCCTCGCCAACGTTCCGACACACACATGTCATTTACTTTTTTTTGAGGATTCCAAATAACACAAGTATCTTTAGGATCCTCTCGTTGAGTATTTCTTTTTCTGAACTTATGTGTCGGGTGGTGACTGAAGCATCGCTATACTGATCCCATCAAGACCCACGAGCACCCTTGTATTTCATTGCAGAGAGGGCGTCCGATTTATATGATCAAGCCTTGCCTGGAACATAAAGGTGTAAATATTCATACTACGAGAGGTCTTAAACCATAGTACAACAGATAAATAAGGTATATCCTTCCAACTAATGAGACTAGATGTGAGCATCGTGATATGCATATCCTGCGGGCTTGGAACTAACCTGCATTAGTGGCGTTCAAGATCACAAAACTACAAGACTCACATGAGAAGGCGAAGCGACTGAGGTGTCTTGTGAGACATCAGCGGATTCTAGAATCGCACCAGTGGCATACCGGAATGCTCTGTCCAAGTATGTAACACTCGTATGATCCATCTATCTGGCTCTACTCACCATATACATCAGGCATAATCGACTCGTAACATACACGTCGGCGCGAAAACCTGAAACCAACCACCCTCCATTTCGCAATGCTGCCAGGATATTTCTGAACGAAGCGGGTGATCTGCCGTCGAGCCCTTCGTCTGAAAGCTGTGGTAATCCAAGGCACACTCGAAAGGCGTCCAATGTCGAGTCTGCTTATAGCGCTCTCCAAGAGATTCAAGATATCTTCTTCGTCATTCGGAACTTTCTTCCTTAAGTGCTTTGCACGTTTCCTCCATCCAATCAATTTGAGGAAGATTAGTGGGATGAGTGGCAAGAGGGGAATCTCGCGGAATCTCGGCGACTGCACGAAGTAGGCGATGTCTGGCGGCATGTCTGGTATACCCATCACTCCGAAACAGAGGAGGTCAACCTTGCACCTTCGCCCGCCCGGAAGCTGGTACCACAGAACAGTGTAGTCTGCTCCCGGCTCCCTAGAGTCGAGCCGGTAGAAATGTCTGTTGCGTTGGACAAATTCTCCCTTGAGCCACTCCAGATCCACATCCCGAGCAAGCACGAGAATATCAACGTCTTGCGCAACGCGAGAGTTCATGCCATAGTAGTTGCAAGCCGCGCTCCCAAACAAGCAGAAGTCGTAGCGAAGAACATTTAGGATGTTTATTGAAGCACGGGTCACTTTCAGTATTTCTGCGGGGGTCAAAGGATTGGGTGCCATGGTGGTTTGGGGTGAGGAAGCCTCGAGGACTGCTGGGGGAACCGGCGTGAGATTGAGGGAGTCATATGGTCGCGTGCGTTTTGGCGCGCCTCGGGGATGTCGACCTCCTCGTACTGAATAATCAATTCATCCCGGGCAAACTCATCAAGGGGGACTGAATGGCAGTGCTGACACCCACCCGCCAGCTGTGAAGGCTCCCGCTCCACAGATCCCGCTCGTCGTAGTATCCATACCGGACGGTTGATAGTCAAAAGCAGCAGGACATTTTCGGTACATTGCAAGAACCAGCTGAACTCGATCGCCAGTTGGACCACCGTCAATTACATTTACCCGAAGCAAACTGGGTCCACCCCAACCTTCTGCAAAAATCTTAGTGCGCTCACTGCAGGCCGGTGTTGGCACTTTGGAAACTTCGGCAGTCCGCCTGAGACTATCCGGAGGTCGAAGCTAGGAGCAGCCAGTGAGCCATAACCCATGACAAAGGACGGCTCCCGTCATACCGCCAACCACGTCAAAATCTTTCCAGGGGGATATGCAGAACTTCCAACCGATACGTCGTTATATATAAGACAGCAGTAGTATATGTACTTGCAATAAGATAATCTAGGAATGTCATAGGACAATCTAATGACGATATCTCAAGTCATAGCTTTGACTTTGGCAATGAGGGTTGCATGGTGATGTGAGTACCAGAAGCAACAAGCCTATGTTGACTTGCATTCCATATCTACGCGGTGTTAGTTTGAGTTGTTGAACCGTAAGGCAAAAGATTACCTCACAACGGGCGGACATAGCCCGTGCGCCGACCGACATAGTTGTATTGACAATCTTGAGTTTGTCTCCTCTGCACGTATGCGTTAGCGTCTCGTATTCGCTTCGCTTAGTGAGAAGCCTACAAGTCTGCAGGAGAGTGGTACACCATATTAATGGCTTGTGAGACAGAAGGCGTCGCCTCCCCGATGACGGCCATATTGTACGCGATAAGAGCGTACGAGGTACAGCTGAAAGTCCCAGCGCGTCAGCGGTTGCGATACACTAGGAGATTAAGCACCTACATATCCACCAAAGTCGCAGAGCATCCCCCGTGGATCTTCCCTCCCCCATTAAGCATATCTAAATGGACCGGCTAACTGTCAGCGTCGTACACTTGTAGCTCTCAACGTAATCATTCACCTTCTGTAACAGCCATCTCGCACACCACCCTCGCTTCCTTCTTCAGCGGCTCCTCGTTCTTCGGAAGGATGGAAACCTCGGTGACCACGATGTTTTTCGCGATTTTTATCGCAAAGCTGGTCTCCGAGTTCGCTATCCACAAGGGATTCGCTACAAATGCCTTGATGTCCGGGGAAGCGTTCCCTGCGATGTTGGAGACCTCTAGGCTTATGTCAAGCTCCTTTCCAGAGCCGGAGTCGAAGTCCTTGGTACCGGAGGCCATAATCTAGTTATACAAGTAGACAAACGTTGGAGGTGAAGAAGTGAATGGCACAGAGATATCAGAGTAACATAAAGTACTGACAATTCGGCTACTCGAAAGCGCAGATCCCGGACATGCACGTGATGCCGAGCCCCAAGCTGGAACGTTGATTACTAATACCTAAATCGGGCGAGGAGTAATGTCAAGTCAAGGTACTCCGAAGTCGAGTCACTGGTGGATAATCGGAAGCCTGATTCACTCGCAAGCCTTCTAGTTAGCACGGTTCCAAGCCACCCAGTCAAACTTTATCATGACCTCCAAGCTGAGTTCGTCTTGCCGCTTTTTTGCGTTCTCGAAGACACAATAATTCATAGAGAACAAAAAGCGTTTGTTACAGGAAATGCCAATAAACTCAAGGAAGTAAAGGCCATTCTGTCAAAGGGATCCCATCCCATCGAAATCGACTCTCAGGAACTAGACAGTATGTAGGCTAATGCAATTGCAGGATGAATTCGATCCTGATCCCTATCTATTATCCGTGTGTAGTTCCTGAACTCCAAGGTACAACACAAGAGGTAGCGATCGCGAAATGCAGACGCGCCGCCGAACTAGTACGATTCAACCTATCCTGAACTGGGTTTAGTTTACAAATTCGCGTAATGATAGCTTGGGGGCCCTTGTATAACGGAGGATACTGCATTGTGTTTCGTGGCGCTCAAAGGACTTCCTGGACCGTACATCAAACATTTCCTTGCCGCGCTCGGACACGACGGTCTGAACAAGATGCTTGATGGCTTCCCGACGAGAGAAGCCTGGGCTCTTTGTACGTTCGCGTATTCTGCCGGACCAGGTACGTCTTCCGGGGCTTCTCTTCTTCCACGCGAGCTCAGCGGGCCATAGGAACTGAGCCCATACTCTTCGAAGGCCGTACTGATGGGACGATCGTACCTGCCCGTGGTCCTGGCCATTTTGGGTGGGACTCATGCTTCGAACCGCTTGGAACTGGATTGACGTGAGTATTTAACTTCCTTTCCTAATGGCTACTTCTAAAATGGGCGATCGAAATCTCCAGATACGCTGAAATGCCAACCGACCAGAAGAATTCGATTTCGCACCGATACAAGGCCCTCGAAAAGCTTAGGGAGCATTTACAGTCTCTGGCGACATGACGAAGAGATTGAAGAATGCCGGAGTATTCCATCGGGAAACAAGGTGTCTATCTTTGAGTATACATAAATAATGATCAGAGTTTTGGCTTGGGTTGGGACGGTAACATTTTTGTCTGAACGGCAGATGAGATCAGGCGGTGATTGTCTACATCCCAAACCTACAGACGGCGTTGTTTGTGAGAAGATATCACAGAAGATCAGGAACTCACCTCAGATCTAGTACATAGCATAGGTTCCTCAATAATCATGGATGTATTAACGAGCCTAATTTTCGTGCCGCTACTCACACGTCATTCCAGGGAAGGTGTGTGAAAGGAAATACGGAACATACAGCGGTGCGGGTGCGTGGAAAGTTGTATTGATAGTTTGCGATACACCCCCGCTGGTTGGCCTCCCTAGCGAGTAGAGGAGCACGGACAGGGGTAACGTAGAACATCTAACACGTATCCAGCAAAGACGATTTCAGTTTCAACAGCACACCGGAAGCAATGGGGAGACCCACTCGTCAATGAGGAATATTGAACAACCGCCGTGTAAATTCCCTAGAGGGTTAAGCATGTCTATGAACTCAGAATGTATCAGCCATCTTTGCTCCGTTGATTGAATGGCCCCACGGCAATAACTCGTTAACGTGGGGATGGTAGACGTCGCTAACCAGCAAAGCGAAGTCGATTGAATATGCTGTACTGACCTTCTTCCACGTCTATTTCGCATACTACCCGACTTTCCAGTTTGTCTGGTTCCTCTGGGTTTTGAATGATGGACGCCTCTATAATCTTGACGCGGCTGGCCACATTCCCAGAAAAGCCTTCCCCTGCAGATAGGAACACGGCGAGCCATTTATACGCAATCTCCTTTGCTTCATAAGACGCGTTCCCGGAGACTTGCTTGACCTTATCCGGGTCAATAGGAAAGTGTGTGAGAACGGCGTCCATGTCTAGCTCTCCGTTAGACATCGTTCATAGAACCTTGTGATGAAGTGGTTGAGATGAAGTGTCAATAACGTGCAGACATTAATGCCACGGACGATCGAAGCGAAGCGGGATTCCGGAACGGGATCATCGGTGTTACCGGTCACATGATCTTGCCCTATCCCCTCCCCTGTCTCCAAAGTAGGCCTCAGATCCTGGATCCTGGCAGATCGTACTTACGGATCGCGATGATATGCCTCGGTATACTGTATATCACCGAGCGCTTCTTCAATGAACGGCAACTGGACTATAAAACAAACGGCCAAGGGTTCCGTTAGTCTCTTACCCGAACCCATGTCCCCTCACTCGGATCCTCTGCACTTCTTCCGCTCGCTTCCTCCAGCGCCAAACGCTGACGTGAAGAAGATCAAAGGCAATTTCTCAGATACACACAAGCAGCTCGCTGCAAACGCCTTAGCATACTTCGTCAACACGGGAAATACATGGGGCGCAGGCGTGGGCCAAAGGCTCAATTTGGTGGAAATCAATCTTTCAAGACGTGATGGAGGCACTCTAGAGGCACAAACCATTTTGGAGATTGAGGTTACTGAGGGTAAGTTGTATAATTAGCCCATTGACTCCCGTTGACAAGAAGAACGGCAGAAATGTGTAATGTCTTCGGGATCATGCACGGCGCGTGCGCTGCTTACCTATTTGACCCGTGAGCACCGTCTTCATCACAAATTCCGGGCCCAACGCAAATATGATTTTGTAGGGCAACATCATCCGCGCTTGTAGCTCTGGGACTGGAGCTAGGCATAGACGGTTCAGGGGTTTCGCAGTCGATGAACATTATATGGCACAAACCGGCCTCAAGGTACGTCGAGCACAATCAAATCGACTGGTCGTGTGCGCTTACGATCCGCCTCGTTGGGTGGTGCGCAGAGGCGCCAAGCTGAGACTAATCTCAAATAGCATAGCTATTCAAGGACGGATACGCTCCGCTAGATGTGAGGTACGCGCCAACCTCCGTCTGTTATTTATTGATATCCTGAAAAAGTCCGTAGATATGGGATGCCGAAAGTCTCTGTGTCAGTGCGACACATTCAACCATCAATCCAGGGAGGAAGTTCAAGTCAGGAGGTAAATTATAAATAATAAAGAATGGACCTATACGAGCCCCTAGTAATTTCCAACGTTTATATTTCCGGCTAATGAGGGCACCGGTTTGTAACGCCCGTCACCTGTAATGAACACTTCGTGACTAGCTTTTGTCTCATTCAATTAATGACACAACCACGTCCAAGGAACATTACCGACTGGATTTCGTCTCTCAGAATCCCTCAGTCTGCGATTGCCTCCGTGCCAGGAAGCGCACCAGACCGTTCAAAGGAGGTAACTCTGAAACTTTTGGAAATCTTTAAAGTTGGCGGTGTAGGCTTTGGTACCGGTATCGCCGATCGCCTCTTCGTAACCGATGTGTCCATAATTCGAAATTCGGCGGAGCCTCTGAGGACTGACGCGAGGGTGGTATGCGAGCTGGAGGTGACGGAAGGTGAGCTTCTCCAGGGGCTTGTTCGGGAGAAAAGTAGTAACCCTTGGCTTTGCTAGACATGGCGAACATCGCTGGGAATATGCACGGCGGTTGTTCGATCTATCTAGTGGACTCGTGAGGATTTTCTGCGGTGGCGCTTCAAGGTCCTTACCTGGTCCTGAGTTCTGCCAACTAGGTGCTCGACGCTGCCCCTGTCAGCATGGCTCGCAGCGCAGCCTGACCGCAAGAACGACAGCGGCGTATCGCAGTCAATCAATACGGTTTTTCATGCGCCGGCGCCCGTGTATGTGTGCCACTCATCTTTCCCCGCTTTTGATAATTACGGAACTTATTTTAGAGGAACCAAGCTGAGGATCATCAGCACATCAACCATGACCGAGGGCGCAATCTTCGCTTCACGGTGTCAGGTGCGCCTGGTCGTTTCTCCACACGGACATTGCCCAGCTCACTTCGTCCGTAGATATGGGATATCACCAACCATAGGTTAATTGCATCTGGGGTTCATCTCAAGATGATTGCGTCTCAGCCAAAACCAAAACTCTGAAATTCGAAGTAATTACCGGCTATTCGATATCCCGTCCCGGCCTTATATAAAGTAAAACTTATTTACTGCCAAACGATTCCCTCTCGCCATGCCTCAACCTCTATCAGTTTCTCAAAGAGTTGCGGCCATAGTCGTTCCGGAGGCGACGATTGCCCGCATATCCGGAAACGCGCCATATCGTTCAAAGGACATCTGCCTCCGGCTTTTAGGCATCATAACCGACCATAACGACTTAACAGCGTTTGCTGGTGCTATCGGCAGACGGATCCAGCTTACAGAGGTGTCCCTCGTCAAAAATCCCGAAGAGCCCATGACCACAGAATCCAGGGTAGTCTGTGAGTTGCAAGTCACAGAAGGTTAGCGTCCGAATACTGCACCCTTGGAGCATGGCGCCACAATAGTGATTTACCTACCTTTGAATGAATGAACTGTAATCGTAAATGGTTAGATATGGTGAATCTTGAGGGGAATCTTCACGGGGGTTGCTCAGTATACTTGGTCGACGTGTACGTGTCAACCGTATAGCTCCGGTGAATTTAATACGAACTTCTTCCAGATGCTCAGCGTTACCCCTCTCTGCCTGGCGCGCAGGCCATGAAGTAGCACGCAGTAACGCAGACGAAAGGCAAATGGGTAATCTCAGCGGCGTCTCACAGTCGATCAACACGACGTTCCACACGCCCGCCCCGCTGTGCGTACTTCGCATCTCGTTATCGCTAATCAATGTTGATGGATCAACGTCGCAGAGGGACAAATTTGCAAGTGATCAGCACTTCTATGATATGCGAGGGTGCACTTTTGTGCGCGAGGTGTCAGGTATAGCCATCGCCGTTGAGAAAGAGTCTGTATGAGCTCACTAACTGACGCGTAGATATGGGACAAGGATAACCACACATTGGTCGCGTCTGGCCTACACCTAAAGATGATGCCTTCTCAACCGAAACCACGAATGTAACACTAGATAGACATATACCAAGCACTATTGTACATACAAGCTACTTACTAGGTTGGCAAGCAGTCCATTAATATCAACGCGAGGCGCCTAGACAAAATATAGAACACACCTCGTTTTTAACATCAATCACAGCTCTGCCATAATTCTGTGCGGCGCGTAGGCCATTGTCTGTAACTTCTTCAGATCCGCCCCAAACACTTTCCGTCCGTCCATATCGTAGGCATGGACATCGGTATAGGTGAACGGAGAAGGTGGGTCGGGGATGCACGTCGTCCCTTGATCAACGCCATAGTTGTCATGCAAATACGGTTCCCCAGGCGCTGAGGGCGGCGTCAAGAGGACAGCATTGAGAGAATCCAAGGAAACATCCGAGTCAAAGTAGTTCAAAGGGGCAATGAAGAAACTGGAAAATAGAATCAAAATGATAGATCCGATATGAGGGGAGGTAAATACAATAACACGAACCTCGTTGTCGCGGTAGTCGTCCGCGTGTTCGGTGCATCCTCTGCTTGGGGCTACGTAGGAAGAGCGATAAGCGTGGTGATCCACGGCGAAGGGGCCCACTCAGAACGTACGAGGTGATGAGTACCAACGTTGACCCACGCGACGAGATCTTCCTGAGTGATATTTTCTCCGTCGAAGAAGTTGTGAAAATTGACAACGGGCTTCCCCGGAAGGTGCAAGTTCCAGATGCAACTTGAGGAAGGTTCGCTGTCTTTGCGTTTGGAGACGGCCATGTTGTACCTGGCCCAATTAGCATTTTCCTTGAGGCGCGGGGAGCCCACCACGGTCTGAACGTATGTAAGCGAGATTGAGATTTGGGGTTGATCAAAAGGCAAACCACGCACATTGTGAACGAAGTTGACCCCTGGATGGATTGTGTAGCCCCTAACCGTTCCCCATTTGTTTCTCTCATCTTGGTTCACGATTGCACAACTGCCTTGGATGTTGGGCGGATACTTGATCAGAGCGTCATCTTCATTTTCTATATATTCCCGGGTGATCTTTTGTTGAACGACAGTGGAACCCCAATCGTCGTCGAACCATGGCGCAGTAACTTCCTCTTGCGACGTCGTCGTGCGGAGTAAAGAGTTTTTGGTGCCGAGAATGTCGAGATCTACCTGTATTAGTGGCAATATAGAGGGAATGAGTCTATCCGTCTTCTTGAGAGATTAATTAACTGCCAAACCTTGAAATTGATGACATGATCGTGTAATGAACCCACTTAATTATGAATAGCAATTAGAGCCGTGTAGAACCGATGGACTTTGTCGACTTACTAGCATTGTGCCAGATCTTGGAGCCATAAGGGTCTTCCTCTGGCACGTAGTGCGCGCCTTGGAGATACCCAGACGCAGAAACTCGGACCTCGATGGTGCCGTCTAGATGGAAGGTGTAGTCCCACTAAACCGAAATCCGTCAGATATACTTCGAGAAAAGCCGAAACTTAGATCCTCACAACTGATATGCGACATCAAGCACCGCTCGTCAGAATGTCCGTATAGCAAAAGAACTTGAACTCGGACTCACGATAATCATAGCTTGTAAACAAAAGTAGTTATGTCAGCCAACACGCATCGTCAGGCTTACGCACACGAAGTAAAATGATGCTTACTTTCCGACTGTAGATATCGTGCGCACGACGAGAACGTACCCTTTCACCGCACCAAACTCCCCGTCACCATACCCGGTGTGTCTCGTAATCGGCCGTGTTGTGTCCATCTCGAAGACACACATAGCTCTATCGATGACAACTGTGTTTCCACCGTGTTCGCTGGGTACGAAGACGTTTGCAGAAAGGAATACCGAGTCGTGGGGGCAGTCATACGATGGCATGAGAGGTCTGACTGTCTGTCCCATGCCGAAGTACCGGTCAAGCCTACATCGTGCGGTGGGTCATCAATGAGTGTATGGTGTATGTAGGGAAGGAACTAACCAAGCGGTAGTTTGTTGAAACGGGTTGGTACCAGCTACGAGGAATCGATGTTAAACGTGCCTTTCAACCTTCACAGTTTGCCACGTACAATATTGTGCAAGAGCATCTTGCGGAGCCAGCTACAAGCGAAGGTTGTCAGTTTGCTATTCCTAAAGTCCAAAAGCTCGTCATATACCTCGTATATAATCCGCTCATTTCGGAATCGTATATCCCAAAGACTCAGCCCCATATCCCTATCAAAGCCCAGATACATCCCCCACCCCATCCAGCTCACATACTTAATCCTCTCGTCCACGCGAAAACGCAGGCCAGCGAAGGGGACTGAGCGGGGGCCAGGGAGGTGGTCGAAGTCGAGTTTGAAGGACGGTTCAGGACGGTATCGAGAGCTCCAGGGATGGGTGTCGTTGGATGAGGGATCGTCGACGGGCGGTAGGGGCTTCAGCGTCCCATTGTGGAACGCTTCCAGAAACGCTGCGGTCGACGAGAAGACTTGCTTGTCATACACGAGCTAAATGAGGACATCAACGAGTGACTTTTGTCTGAAATTGAACTACTACGTACCTTGAGCACTTTGTATTGGGAGCTGTCGGTCCCGCTCATGTCGACGTATAGGTAGAGGTTCAGCGGGTTGATCCACGAACCGGGAATGTTGCGCTTCCACGATATCCACGCGCGGCGGAAAGAGCCGTCAATACCCCAAGGCGCACTCGCACCTGCAACCAACGTATCATTGGGCAGGCCCCTCGCCACTCCCCCTAGCAATGCCTAACAGAAGAGACCGAATCAATATACAAACACACAATGTGATCTGCGATGCATGCAGAAAGTAACACTGCACCTGCATAGCCTCCGCTAGCGGAGGCATGATCTGCCCGAGAAGCCTCGCGAGCTCAGGCCCGAGATTGAACCCCCTCGCATTATACGGTATATCTTCCCGATGATATATACCCCTGCGCTCCTCCAGCGTCGTGCGCTCGCTCACCGGTAACGGACCAACCAGATAGTCCTTTATCACAGGCTGCTCCTGTCCCCCGAGATGCACGACCACGCGCGCATGCCTCTCCGGCGGGCTCTTCGTCGCCGGGTCGGAGAGGTATTCAAGGGCAAGCGCCTTCGGAGGGGGGTGCGTCTCGATGAGGAATACGGAGTTGTCGTTCGTCTGTGCGTTTGTAACGGTCAAGTTAAGGCCAAGTGACGAGCGGCGCAGGAAGGCGTGCACTTGGGAGATTTCGGCCACTGATAGGGGGGCCCACAGGTTGATCGGGGCGGGCGGACGCGCGATTGGAGGCGTCGCAGGTGGACATTGCTTCAAGTTGGGCTTCGGGGTTTGGGTGTGTAGTAAATCGAAATTGTCGTGCACGACGCCTTGGATCGGGCGATGCAAGGTGTAATAGGTCAACAGGCAAACCAGAGTCCCACAGAACACAAGAAACGCGGGCACCCCGCGATCTCGAAGGCGACGCGCTGCTGGAGATGCGCCCAGTGCGCCCGATGCAATGGCTGCTGTCTTCGGAGACATTGGTGGTTGAGTGGGGGTCTGTAGTGGAGGTCACATTGTCGCTTTATAAGGTATGACTCTGCTGTGAGAACCTTTTCTTATCTACAGCGCCCATGCACCTGCTTCTTGCTTCTGTAGCACTATCAGCATCGTCGGTCCTTCGGTGCGTGTTGGGATCATCCAAAAAAATGGACTTGGGACTTAAGAAGTAGAGGCAGAAGCTATCAGACAACCCAGATCGAACATCGAGCATAACACTAACTAACCACTAGCCACTAGCCACGCTTCCTACGCTTTCGTTGCCTGCCCTCCTCTTTATCATCTTTGTTCTCGGTCTTGTTATTCATCGACCCGATGGCCTTCGCCACCGCACCCCGCCGCACCTTCTCCGGCACCTTCTCCCAATACACCGCCTCCCGCTTCCCCCGCACCACCTCCACTTCAATACCCTTGCTATGGCCTTGTGATCCTGCTTCATCTAGGCCGTGTGATTGTACCGTAGGATGGTTAGAGAAATGCAAGGAGAGAAAGGCGGCGCTGGCTGGTGTGGAGAGGCGGAGGTAAAACTTTAATCGAAAACACACATTAATTACATGATTAGTAACAGTGGACGCGTGTATAAACACACGGACTTACACTATCCATACCCTTGTTGAAGTCAACGTAGTCGATTGCCTCTCGCGCGTCTTTATCTTCTTTGTCTTCGAACACAGACGAAAACAGCGCCCGGAGCGTCGTCTTGTTTGTCGCGGGGTGGATGTTGCGGACGAAGACCAGGCACCCGTAGGGGTACGGGTCGTCTAGACTCGGATGGGGACATGGGGGTATTGCTGGGGTGTTTTCAGGCGGTGCAGGCGGGGGAAGCGTTGTAGGAATTGCATCTGCTGAATCAGAAGGCGGAACACTAGCAGGAACAGTGGGAGCAGGAGGCGGAACGGTGGGTGGAATGTTGGGTACAGCGCCATCGTCGTCGCAAACCTGTTCAATGAGTGTCTTTCGGTAGGAGAGGTACTCCTCCTTTAGTTCGTCCCATCGCGCCTGGGACAGTGCCCGCAGCCCGAATCGTCGGGCCTCTCCCTCTCCCTCTGTAGTGCTTGTACCAATATTATCCAGATACAAATCATGCTTCTCTTCGTTTGAGCCCGAGCTCCAGTGCCCCTCCCAAGGCCATCGCGTGAGGAGCGTGTTTGCATCTTCCAGCGAGGAGAATACGACGAACGCGAAGCCCTTGAATTTAGGCGTGCTCCCCTGTTTGTCGAAGTGATGTGGAGGAAGCGTGATGGACTGGATGCGCGTGCTGTCGTGTGGCTCGGACTCAGGCGAGGGGGCGAGCGGGGAGAGAAGGGAGAGTATGAATTGCGCTATTGCTGGAATGGTGCGGTAGTTCGGGGGGATCCTTTCCTGGCCACCTCATGAGCAAGCCACGCCAGGATAAATGTGAATGGAACATACGAAGTATACTGTCCTTGCCTTCCAATCTTCGCGCGTCAGACTGCCCAGCTTGCCACCGTTCAACCGTCGTATTTCGTATCCCCCCATATCTTCGCGTTCTTTTCCCTTGGCATTGTACCCGGTTGACCACGCCGTTTTGGATGGTTCTGAAATGAGCACACGAATATCGAACGCAGTAGGCGAATGGGCGCGTAGTGCTTTTACCACCTGTGCCTCAGAGACATGCTCTAGCTCGCCTGCTGATGCAAGGACTGGAGAGTTGCGCAGCAAAAACCTGAGGGGAATATCTAGTGATCAGTCGCGTCACGATGGCGCTGTAAAGTTGATACAGGCGTCGCTCACAGTTTGGCTCCAGTTCTGCGTCTCCGGAGTCAAGCACACGGCGGAGATCAGGGTCTGACCACACTGCGTAATGAGACATAGCGAGGTTCACCCATATTGCGATATGTTCATCTGGAAGCTTCTGCTGCGTTTGACTATCAATCTTTGCTGCATCTGCTACCGGGAGCAGGATGGGTGCAACGGGGAGCTTCGCGGTCGGCGGGTGGGCGTCATGGCTGACGTTCGGCTTCCTTTTAATGAGTTTGCGTGGGATGAACTGGTACGAGGAGGAGGAGGAGGTGGCCATCCTCAAGCCTCGAGGCGGGTACTAAGACCGCCCCTAAACATATGGGATATAACTACCTCTATCTCACGGTCCAACCTCGAGGCCTCCTCACCCCCAAACCACCATGGCATCTAATCCTCCTTTGACCTCTGAAGAGGTATTGAGAGTGACCCGTGCTTCAATGAGCATCCTAAATGTTCTTCGCTATGAGTTCTGCCTGTTTGGGAGCGCAGCTTGCAACTACTATGGCATGAACTCTCGCGTTGCGCAAGACGTTGATATTCTCGTGCTTGCTTGGGATGTGGATGAGGAGTGGCTCAAGGAAGAATTTGTCCAACGTGACAAAAATTTCTATCGAGTCGACTCTGTAAAGCCGGAAGCGACGTACACTGTTCTGTGGTACGAGCTTCCGGACGAGCGAAAGTGCAAGGTTGACCTCCTCCACTTTGGAGTGATGGGTATACCGGGCATGCCGCCAGACATCGCCTACTACGTGCGGTCGCCGGGATATCGCAAGATTCCCCTCTTACCACTCATCCCACTACTCTTCCTAAAACTGATTGGATGGAGGAAACGTGCAAAGTCTATTCTTCGGCACTGGAGAATGAAAGTTCCGAATGATGAAGAAGATATTTTGAATCTGTTGCAGATCGCTATAAGAAACCCTGATATTGGACATCTCTCCAGTGTGCCTTGGATTACCACAACTTTCAAGCGACGGGCTCGACTTCAGATCAGCCGCTTCGTTCAGAAATATCCTGACAGTATCTTCAGGTTTTCGCGCAGGAAAAAATGTCACGAGTCGACCGTAGCTAAGCCTGGGGGCTATGGTAAGTAAAGTCAGCCAGATGGGCTCTATACAGGTGTTACATGCTTGTCCAGAGCATTACGAAATGTCGGTACGATTCTAGCATCCGCTGGCAAGCCACCGTCGCATTCTCATGCAGTGAGTCTTCCGGTCGTGTAGTCACGCACGCCGCTGATCTAGGTTAGTCGCTAGTTGCTAGCCCCCGGAGTTTGCGTGCCCCCATGAACATAGCTAGTTTCATTGATTGGAAGGATATGCGTTATTTATTTGTTGCCCTATGATTGAAGTTCTCTGATAGTACACATATTTACACGGTTATGTTCCAGGCAAGCTTGATTAAATCAGACGCCCTTTCTGCAATAATGTACACGGGTGCTTGCGTGTGTCCGGATGGGATCAGCGGCTACGCTTCAGTCAACCACCGCTCAACGCCGAAATGAGAACAAGAAACACTCAACGAGTACAGATGCATCAACAACGCGAACACCTTTGACGCCTTTGACTTTCAAATCTAGGTCCGTAACACCCCAAGAGACATTATACGGGGACATGGCGGCCGTGCTGACAGGATGCAGCGCGGGTGCAGCATTTTGCCGTACATACTCGTTCAGTTGGCTGTCATTCTTCAAGTCTACCAAAGCGAGGGCCTCAGACGGCCCAATGATATAGTCCTCCCAAGCAGGGGAGTCGAGAAAGCGTTGAGCAGCACGTATAGCCTCGCGCATAGTGAACGACTCGAATTCGTGCTCCAGAAGTCCGAGATCGATCAGCGGATTGTCGAGTGGGTCTGACGAGTTCAGCGTGACCGAACCGCCTGTATTCAGTTCGCAAGCGTGAATAGCATTTCGAACCGAGAAGGGCGTGGGCACGTACGCGAGATTGGAGTAAGGACGTTGGTGGTGATGGAGAGGGAACCAACGCCGGTTATGGGGTCAACCACAACACTATTCTATCTAGTCTGATTAACCCAGGGCATTCAGAGGATGAAGCCCTCTCTCACAAAAAGTACGAATTCGATGTGAGCTGTATTCGGCCCAGGCGCAGGATCTTCCACTGTCTCGAAGATGCTTGCGTTATCAGCAACCCTCAAGAAACCTATATGAGTGAAAAAGCCTGCTGGGAGGCCACTAACGTCGGGATCGTTGCTAGTGGAGTTGGCGAGCCAGACATTGTTGACGGCAGGTTGTTCGGTGAGGTTCTTACCGACCCCGGGGAGGTGGTGTGTTGATGAGATCCCCAAGTTAGATAGCTCGCCTCTATCGCCGATTCCAGAGTGAAGCAGGATGTGAGGGGTGCCGATGGAACCAGCCGAAAGGATTATTTCCTTCTTGGCTGTTACAGCCTGCTTTGGGCCCACTATGCCTGGCGTATCTGTGAGAACGAGCATGCTAAGACGAGGACTACATTACTCACCATTCGCCCGTTCGACGAATTCTACTGTGTCAAAAGAAGCGGCACCGTCGCTTTCGTTGCTAGCTGGCAGCAGTCGTGTGACTTGACTATTCAGTAGGATATGCAAATTCGGTCGACTGATGAAGCTGGGGCCAAGGTACGAAGTCGCCGAGCTATCGCGCCTCCCTTCGGAAGTAATGGTGGACTGCAACCAGCCTGTGTGTGTTACGGTGTTCAGCTGTTACACTCGTTGCTGGAAGTTGAAATTAAAGCCCTTACCAATACCGAGCTGATCCCCCGAGTTCGTGTCCAAGTTAAACCGAAACTCGGGGCTCTCTTCCGTTGTCTGCGTCACCCGCCGATCTATGGCTTCGGCGAGAGGCGGCAGCGAGACGGAAGTGATCCCATCAAAGCCGTGGACCGCCACGTTGAATTGCCCGGAGGTTGGGTGGTTGTCCACAGGCTCAACCCACCGTTCGTTCTAGTTTGAATTCTATTAGACAACGACTCTAAGGGATGAGTGGAACCAAACTCGCCTTCCGAATATACGGCTGGAGGTTGTCCCAAGCCCAGCCTTCGTCCCCGGTCAGCTGTGCTATGGCATCGTAATCCTCAGCTGAACCTCGAGAGTATATCATCCCGTCTGAACATATAAGCAAGGCGCCCTGTTATGTACTAAGATGGCGGGACTTACTGATCGAAGAACTTCCTCCCAGGACAAAGCCCCGCGCGAAAGGAAGAGACCTCCCTCCCAGCCCCGGCTGTGGAACGGTGGTAAAATTCCAGCTATACGTAGGATCAAATGCAGGGGCGAGCAGAAACGGTATCTCAATCCCATTTATGCGTTCGTTGCTATTCGGTTGGCGTGTTAAGGCAGAAACAAGTTATTGGAACGAAGGTGGCTCACGATCCGCCAGCTTCAATAACGAGTACCTGGATGAGGGGGTCTTCCGAGAGGCGATTGGCAACGACATTGCCTGCGGTTCCGCCTACCATATGCGCGCGTCAGTGAATCTGGAAAGACGTATACAATCGACGCTTACCTCCGACAACGATGAAATCGTATGCACGAGCAACGTCAGCCGCAGAGTCCACAATGCCACCGATAACGGCGTCGAGAAATACGACAGAGAGCACAGAAAAGGAGACGATTCGAGTCATTGAACGTCAGCTCTCGACGAGTGCGATGCTTATATATCTTGCAGCATTATGTGCCATCTCCATATGGACCAGAAGTCGTCGATTCCCTCCTAGAAGCTGTAGAGTAACCAGGGGAACAATACAGTCAGAAGAGCGAAATTCACAGGATTATGTTAGTGTCGGCTGTTATGAGCGGTCGAGAAATCCCCGGCTGACGAACCGCGGAGTTGGCACGATTACACAGCAGTTATGTAGGCCGACCACCGAACGGCTTCGACACGCTTGAACGCCCATGAAAGGATACGATCGACCTTGCTATTCCCGAGGGAAATACAGAAGGTCCATCTGTGAATCCATATGACCACAAAAATGTCACTTCGTGGTTTCGATACGAAACAGACGCACCATTTAGTGTAGAATCCGTTCATCAAGACCAGAACTCGTCGTTTCGGCGCTCTCGCCTGAGTCTGTCGCCGCTCAGGCTCACCCTGGCTTGCCCCCAATTCTACTCAAGGGTCGGAGCTCATGACTGAATGTGTATCCAGATTCCATGCTGTCTTCAACTGTCCTAAGACTGCCGCCAGCCTTACCCATCCACCCAATGCCTTGCAAGACTTAGCTCTTCTAGGTCTTCTCATATTACCTCTTCTCATAACCAGGTTCTTAGTCTTCAAGCCTCGGCACGATCCTAAAACCGTGCGCCTACTGTTAGTCGTGCTAACGCCGGCTCTCAGTACTTTCCGAAAGGGAATGTTCTTCGAGGAAGTAGTTATTCTGGAAACCATGGATCAATCAAACAGGAGGAACAACCACACATACTACATTTTGCCTTGGGGACGCAGCGAATATAGGGACAGGGACACCGAAATAGAGCAATGCGCGACCACCTAATCGTATCTTCTTCGCCGGGGCGACCGCGAACGAGTTCTCGGACGTCCACCCCTGCCGCCCCTTGAAGGAGGCGGAGAGTCACCTCTTCGGGGGGGCGGTATACGTCTATCAAAGTCCCCGCCTCTGTCCCCGCCTCTGCCTCTGCCTCGACCGCCGCCCCCCGGTGGAGGAGGGTTCGAGTCTCCCCTCCAATGGCCTCCCCCGCGTCCTGGAGCGCTAGAGGCTGCCGTAGGCCCTCCCCACCCACTATCTGCTCCACGACCTGCTCCGCCCTTCCAACCATTATTAGGACCCGCGCCAGCTCCCTTGATGGCCAACTCCGAAGGTGCAGTAGCGCTTTTGGGAAGCAGCACCGCAACAATAAGGTAATCTCCGGGCACAAACCTGAGCTCGTCCAACGTTCGTTCCTCCTTTTCTCTTGACGAGGGTTCGGTGTCCTCGTCTTCTAGAAGACGGGGCGCGACGGTGGTGAGCGTCCCGGGTTCTCCAAGGATGTCGCGCGAGGAGATAGAGCCAAGATCTTTGGACGAGAACCTGCCTTTGCTGCCTGGATCGGCATAAACGGTTCTGAACGAGAACCGAGCAAGAGGGTGGCGATACTCTGGTACTGTAGGTGCAGTGTTTCGGATGGTGGTTACTATTTCGCGCAAAGTAGCATCCTTCCTGCGTCTTTATCAGTCCCGTACGGCCCAGTAGTACACGCTGTGGACTCACCACGTAAAAAGCTGTTGCTCGTCTGTGGTTGGGAGCGTGCCATCGTCAAACAATGTGAGTCTATGGAAGCCGCCGATTTTGATGAACGCGCGAATCAAGAATGGCGCGGTCTGCTGGAAGGTCAGAATCATTCTACAAGCAAGCCATGCATGGTTTGCATCACCTTTTCTCTGGATTGCCCTACGGTCGTTGCGTCCTCGTCCATGGTGCTTGGGTTTGGTGCTTGAACAGGTCAGAACATCACGTTGTCAACGATTGTGGTATGGGCGCTCGATGGGCGCTCGAAATTCCTGCACCACGACCCGGCCTCAGTGAGAGAAAGCGAGATAGAAAGCGAAAGAACATAACGTTGCTTCCACTGATTATTTTCTTCCCTGATATATAAAGCAGCAATACTTAGCCCCCACGGGAGGGCTTGTTACAGGGAGCTTGATCAGTCTCGGTCTCCTGCAACACGGGTTCCGGATTCGGATGCATGCACAAATGTCCAAGCCTCTATGCGCGCTATTCCCCAACTCACCAAGATGTGCACACAATCAGGTCTTCCTAAAACCAGTTGTTTTGCCTTTTTCGAACAACAACCGACTGACGCATATATACAGCATCATAATATACCTGCCCGTATAAACCTTGGGCACTAGTACGAGGGGTTTCAGGGCAAAGAATAGACGGGGTGTATCTCCGGGTTAATGATTCAACGGACATGATCATTGTTGCACACAAATCCTCGAAAGAACTACTCGCATGAGGTGGCCGAGGTATCCCGCTAGCTGACGCTGCTACAACCACGCCGAAATTGCGTAATGCTCTGGCAAATGCATGTAACATTCGTTAACATCTGTACATTCCTACATAACTGGCTCGACTTACCGTATTCCTCAGGCATCACTATAGCTACACCTGTAGACTCGTAATGTTCTTCAAGTTGTTCACGTGGAAATCTAAAACCAATCACCCTCCAGTTTGGGATACTGCTGGGATATTTCTGAACGAAACGGTCGATGCGCGCTCGAGCCCTTCGTCTGAAAGCGTCGGTAATCCAAGGAACGCTGGAAAGACGCCCGATGTCAGGCCTGCTTGTAGCAATGTCCAAAAGGTACAAGATATCGTCTTCATCATTCGGAACTTTCTTTCTCCAGTGTGGCAGTTTGGACTTTACACGAGCGCTCCATCCGATGAGTTTCAGGAAGAGTAGCGGGAGTAGTGGTAAGAGGGGGATTTCACGATGTCCCGGCATGTAGTAGGCGACGTCTCGTGGAATATCCGGTAATCGCATATCTCCCAAGCGGAGGAGGTCGACCTTGCAGTTTCGCTCGCCCGGAAGTTCGTACCACAGTACAGTATACGTCGCCCGTGGATTCATAGATTTGACCTGAAAGAAGTTCTTGTTGCGCTGGACAAATGTCTCCTTGAGCTCCTCCTGATTTACGTCCCAAGAAAGCACGATGATATCGACGTCTTTTGCTACGCGAGAGTTCATGCCATAGTAGTTGGAAGCTGCGCTGCCAAACAAGCAGAAGTCGTAGCGAAGGGCCTTCAAGACGTTTATTGAAGCACGGGTCACTTTCAATATTTCTGCAGAGGTGAGAGGAGGATTCGCTGCCTTGACCATAGTGGTTTGATAAGAGGAACACAGTAGGACAGGGGTAAGTAATATATAGTCGCGTTTGTTTAGGGGAGGTCTTCTGCGTCTCGGAATGTAATGCTGCGAAACGAGAGTTAAACAATAGACCTTGCTTATCGTACACGGTCTGTCCTGTTGTCGGAAGTAAGATATCTGTATTTTCCAAAGACGTAACAAACACTCTTGAGTCGTATCTACAGTTCGGCGGAAACCATTTAGCACCTGGTGTTAGCGTAGACTTGAGTGGTGAAGCACTTTAGATGATATCAACTGATGAACTCTGTTTCTAGGCGGATTTGAGGACTCACATTGAAATTATCAGCAATGGCGATAGACTGCGAGTCAGACAAACTCTGGTCAAATGAACAGCCGTAACCAATGTCGTCGGTTCCGGCGACAGCGTGGGTCATCTACGTTCATAGTTAGTTTAAGATCACAAGTTGATACATAATCACATACTTCGTGGAGAGTAGTTCCGCCTCGGATGTTGCGAGAAGCAACAGACGTACCGCTGCACAAGGAGGGAGTAGCTACCTCGTTGAAGAAGATGCTGCAGAAGTAGATCTACAAAGGATTGTTAGTAGGGAGATAACGGAGGAGGGCGAAGGAATTACGTTGGTGGTGGAGATCACGGTGTATGCGATAACACCACTGCTGCAGGCTCCGAAGCTGTCGGTGCAGCTGAGACTAGAAAGACATCAAATCGAAGCTTAAGAGATTCAGAAGCACGTTACATACGTGCGGGAACCAGAGTTTTCATTGGCGACAGCGTTGAGGATTGAAGTCACACGTGAGGTAGCGGTGGCATCGAAGTAAGCTCGGTAGAGTGAGTCGCTAGCCCCACGGCTGGAAACGTAGGAAGAGGAAATGGACGCAAGACTCTTGGCCTCCGTGTAGCTACAAGCAGATGAGCCTTAGAAGGGAGGAAGTAGAGAATGATACATACCTGGCATCAATGAAAGACTTGCGGGAGCTGGTGGTGCAGATGTCTACGGCACGCTTGTTGCGGGCTTGGATTTCACGCTTCGCGACATCAGCAGTCACCTCAACATCAACAGCGGAGACAGTTGCATCGAATTTGGTCAAGTCGTCGATGTTGGCAACTCTCTCGGCTGCACCAGCGACTCGGAAAGTGGCGACGGGCTCGAAAGAGAATTTCCCAGTGCCTACCGAAGCGAAGTCGAACAGAGGGGCGACTGCAGAGAGAGGTGTCATCCCAGCCCCTGCGGCGTGTCGGCAAGCTTACCTGCGTGACTAACTGCCACTGTTTGGCCTGTGGGGATGACAGTATAGGCAGTGTCGTCGGCGTCAGCGAGCGACAATTGGATCTACACAGCAACATTTAATACGGAGTGTGGTTAGAGCACTATGCACGGGCCTACCTTTATTCCGGTGAAAGGAACGGTTGAGCCATCTTTAGTGACGGTGAAAACACGGGTTGGGAGTTTGTCGTCCAAGACTGTGCCGTACTTCAGTACTTTGACATCTTCGGAACCGGTGTTGGTGACTTCAGCGACTAGCTTGAGGTCGTCGATGGACTCGACCGAGACAGCTGCAGCAGACAGTTTGACGCTGAGGCCGCCAGATGGCTTGAATGGCGAAGCAAGAGCAGCGCCTGCGAGGCCGAGAGTGACGAAAGACCAAACAAACATGGTGATTTTTCTGTAGAAGCTGAGTGGGCTGAAGACCTTGAGCCATTACTACCGATTCACTAGGGCCTTTATACATTTTCCGAGCGGTTTATCAATGGCAAAAAATCCCGTTTTCTCTCCATGAACACATGGGAGGTTCGATTCTTCGGAGAGATGGAACAGAGGTCTCAAGTCAAGACCGAAGACGGACGAGTTAATTGTGCGCGGAGCATGTGTATGCACCTGATGATAGTGGCCATGTAAGGGAGAGATGTGGATTTCGAAGCTCAGAAGGTATGAATATAATTTCCCCTTGAAGACTTGAGCTAGAGGGTTCCGATGATCGAATTACGATGGTATGGATGTTGAAGATATGTATCATGCGGCTCACTTGGGGGAGATATATGTGTTCCGATAATTGAATGTAACAATTTCTCCGCAAAGTTCGTAGAGTAAAGCACTAGGGACTTCAGGTATCGGTCAGCTCGCAATCTTCCAATATGGTTAGGAGCAAGATTGAAACGTACGAACCATAAGGGACAGCACGACGCTTCCTGATTACTTCGGGGGCAATCTGTGAGCATGTAGAAAGGACTAAAGCCAAAGTATTGCGAAGCCGGGCGGGGTATGCTCTTTTGCCGAGAATGATCCCAGCAACATCTTTCGATGTGGAGTAAACTGCGTTCTAGCTGATCTAAGTTAAAGAAGTTGTATCGACGTATTTGAAAGCATGTGGTTATTCGACAATCTCAACGAACGGCAGACATACCTACACCGAAAGAAGCATCGCATTAGAAGCATGACACAAGTCGTTGTGCCAAGTTTTTGCCACGGAGACTTCCTATTAGAGATCCAACAGTGTCAATTCCCATCATCGAAGCCTTATACCTCTTATCTCTGCTATAAATATTCACGGAAAGCACGAGGGTCTGGCCTTATTGAAGTTGCTGGAGTTGTTCGGAGGCGAAGGGTAATGTGATTAGAAGGCTGGCTGTATCAATGAACAAGCAATTATGCCGTCGGAAACCTATCTACTGGACTGAAAACCATAGGTTATAGCCGTCAGGATGAATCGATTTAATCTGGAAGAAACGAAAGAGAACCTCACCATGCAAGTGTCTTGCCAACCGGGCCAATACCTCATCCCATCCTAGCCTTCTTTCGGCCCGCACCGTTCCCATTGCCCCCCTGCCCCCCGTACGGACCGCCACCTCCGCTAAGGCTCGCAAAACTTGCCGAGCTACCTGGCTTAGACTGCGACTGAAAGGCGCTGACTTGAGCATGACCCTGATGCGGTTGTTGTGAAGCCATGGGTACCATAGAAGGCGCGTCGTCCTGCGTTATTCGACGCGGTGGAGGAATTTGATGAGCAGGAATAGACTGAAAAGCACTTCGACCAGTTGAGAGACGTGTCTTGACCAGGAAAGTGTATGCCAACTTACTTCCATGTGGGTTTGGGGTCTTCTTCGAACCACGGATGGTTCAATGCGGCGCGTGCTGTTAGCCGTTTGTCTGGGTCATATTGGAATAGTTTGTTGAGAAGGTCGTAGCCAAGCTGTTGACCCGGGAGGCGCACGCGACACCATTGTGCAAGTTGGCCGTTGAAGCTGTGTTGGGGGTTCAGCCACCATACCTCCAATAGATTCAACTATCACTCACAGATCCAAACGCTTCACGTTCTGGTATTCAGGCATGTCTACAATACCAGGCCAATCGCTTTCTAAGTTGTAATCAGCATGGTGACTTCACTTCCCTTTCGTAAACTAACCTTTTGGTGTACCTAGAATATCAAGGATCTTGAGTAGTTGGTCTCTCTGGAAAGGGACGTTCTTCTTCGAGTCCAGCTTTGCTTCCTCGCCTTTGAAGATCGGTCGACACTGCGCAAGTTCGGCCATAACGCAGCCCACAGCCCAACAATCGATGGCTTTGTTGTAGTGCTTCGCCCCCATTAAGAGTTCCGGAGCACGGTACCAGATAGTTACCACAACCTTGTCTCCAGCGAAGAGTGGCTGCAGCGGCTGGTAAATTAGACGAGCGAGACCCAAGTCTCCAATCTTGACGACTCCAGATGACGTGATGAGAATATTAGCTGGCTTCAAATCGCGATGAAGAATATGACAAGAATGAAGGTAGACAAGACCGTTCAGAAGCTGGTATGTGAGCGACTTTAGCATGGCGACATGGATCTGAGTGCGTATGGTTTGAGAATGGTGATGAATCACTTGCTAGTTACTTAATGAGCTCAGGAATTATCGATGCAGCTGGGTCGTGGGCATACCAGGAAATCATGTTCGGCGTAATCAAACACCATGTAGATGGCTTTGTCTTCCAGTATCACTTCCTTCAACGCGACTACATTTTCGTGCTCTATCTCGCGATTGAGCTGTCGGATGTCAGCGACGAAATAACGGTGAAGAAATCCTACACACCGCAATCTCTCTGATAGCACTTTGGCTGATCCCGGTGTAGGTTATCACGTCCCCCTCTTTGTCAGGCTTGAACTTTTTGATAGCATGTATTTTACCATCGTCGTCATTGCTCTGAGCCTTGTAAACGCGCCCATACGTTCCGGAAGAGATAAATCCTAGGATGTGGTACTTTGAGGAGACGGTCCGGCGAGCACTATCGCGTTTCGCGCGGTACATTCGCATAGGGTCATGTTGCAAAATATTCGAAGACCATTCGTCCAGCATGTCAAGATGGAAGTCGACAGTAAACAAGGTGCATCCTCAAATTCCGAGTCGACGAAGGCGGCGAGCTGCGGCGCGACGATTCTTCTGATGATTGCACGTGACGTGCTCACTCCTATCCCCTATCGAAATATACGTTTGGACCTATGCCAGTCATCAATGCATCAAGCATCAAGGTGCATTAGTAAAACTAACTCATTAGATAGATGTTGCTGGAAAGCACGCAAGCCTAGCTATAATCTTACACACAACATAGTAGGATGGTCGTTCTGTTTCACCACTACCTCGGTCAATGATTCAAAGAGCGAAAGACTCTGGTGAGATCTTAGCATATGGGAGCCTGTAGCACCGATGCATATTTCTTATACTACTGCGCGTACACAAGCTATCTGAGCGGTGCGAATTTGCTTACTACTTCAAAATTCAAAGCAAGTACATGGGCGCTTATTGGACTTGTAGAGCGGGATTCAACATTTGATGTCGATTTTCACACGCCCCTCCGAAACTTCGTCCTCGCCACCCCCAACGATCCTCAAGACTCATCAAGCCCGTTAAATATGACGGTGAGTAGTGCAATCGTCAGTTGTACACGAAATGGGACGTATCCAGGAGACTGGAGGGCTCGCGATTCGTTCTTGGGGTGGATGTACGACTTCAGTCTAGGATGATGCTGACTGGCTTGGGTATAGACATCAAACTTCAAGCGTTTCGTAGAGGTCGGACGAGGTACGCCTTTGAGGCAACATTCGTTCTGCAGTTCATCGAGTGACCTGGCTCTCTGTGTCTAGTTGTCCTGATCAACTCTGGCCCACAAGCTGGCCAAATCGCCGTCATTGCCGAAATCATCGACCACAACCGGGTACTTAATCACGCATAGTCATGACATCTTGCGATCTCTGAATATTTCATAGGCAATTATCGATGGCCCAACCACCAACGTTCCCCGCCAATCCTTCCCCTACAAGCACTTGACACTCACCCCTCTCGCTCTCAAGAAATTGCCCCGCGCCGCCGGGTCTGGAGTGATTAAAAAGCAGTTGGAGAAGGAGAACACAGTTACTGCATGGGAGAACTCGGCCTGGGCGAAGAAGCGCAAGGCCACCGAGTCAAGACGGCAGCTCAACGACTTCGGACGCTTCCAAATCATGCTTGCCAAGAAGGCCCGCCGAGATGTCGTACGAAAGACCGTGGCTAAGGCTAAGAAGGCATGAAGGGTTCCACCGCGAGGGAGATGTAGTGATTGTTGATGTTGCATGTTTCGGAGCCGCGATATGGACCGCGTCCATACAATCAAAACCATCATCTTGTATGCTCACTTATGCTATGCATCATGTTTATGCGAATGTAGCTGATGATGAACGCTAATAACCGTATTGCTGAAAGTGTCGGAGACCATTGAGCCCTTGAGAAGTCATCTGCGCAGTGTAGATCCTAGGCAGCAGTGAGTCTGAATCGCTCAATCACTATAACCTTGAACCAATCTGATTCTTTCGCAGCTATAACGAGAGCTTGTACCTAACCTTTTTTATCCTTGCCGTAAGGAAGCTCTAGTCCACGGAGGTTATTTGTTATCCTCCAATGTCCAGCGATGGAAGCTGTTCTGTTCTGTCGCGTGGCCACCTGCACCACATGTGAACCGTGGCTTCTCGTCTTAAACTCAACTGCGCATGATCGCCTAGTTCTATCGCGATCTTGAGGCGAACCATTCTTGTCCAACTTGCTTCCAACACGATCCCTCACGATGTACAGGAGTCGTTTTGCTCGACCTATCCCGGTTACTCTCAGCAAATCAGAAATCCTACAAGTTGCGGAGGCTGTGGTGTTCACGCTGCGGGCCCTGGGGTTTCGATGCGTTCTGGTGGGAGGAGCAGCCTGTGGCGCATTTGGAATTTCGCGGGTCGCTACGGTAGGGCTTGTCGTACATTGTGTATGCGAACTCCTCACGGATGCATGATTTACCCAGGATATAGACGTTGTGGTTTTGACCACATATGTTGGTCAAGAAGAGATCAAACGAAGGCTTGTTGCCAAAGACCCCAAGTTCTTTCTTGTGGCTTCCAAGAACCCATACGCATCCTATCAAGTCTTGTGGTATGAGATACCTCCATCCCCTCCATCTCCCTATGCGGTGTGCCAATCGTGCAAGGTCGACGTTCTCATACCAGGGATAATGAATATTCCTGACATCCCACGCGGGTGTGCCGTGGCCACTATCTCTGGGGAGTGGAAAGGACTCCCCCTCATGCCATTCATTCCTTTGTTGATGCTGAAGCTCCAAGCATGGATGGATCACCGCCAAGCCGACAAACAATACCTACGAGAGAAACAACACACGGACGTTCGCGACATCGGGGAGCTACTCGATATTGGAATGCGCCGCAAATACAACTTGGCTGGAGAAAGAGCTTGGATACCTGCCAGCTTCATTCAAGCGGCTGAACGTCGAATTCCTGAATATCTCGTTTACTATCCGCAGACCGCCGACAAATGGAAGAAGATCGGGTTCACCTGGATATCTCGATCTTCTTCAACCTCCACGCATGCCGACTTATTGCGTTCCTTTAATTCCTTGTCCATATGAGGTTCACTGTATTAGCTCCATCAATCAGACGAAGGACGCTAATGCACCCCATGTTATCCCCGACTCTTACGATACTCCAATTGATACCTCTGGCTGACCATCGACCGATCCTCTAAGCGGTTCCTTTACCTCAAAGTCCTCGTCACACAGCGGCAATCACTGTGAAGGATGATAGATGAGACGGCCAAAATTCGGGCCTACGCACCATGCTGGCAGCTGAAGCCTAAAAACGCCACCAGTGAGTCATGAAATCCCCAGCTATCATCCGCCCTGCTCTGATTGAGTAGTGAGTAGCCTCAGCTGCAATGAAATTACGTCCCCTGCATTATTATAATCGCTCGCTGCAAATAAGCTTCAATTTACAGAGGCTATCCTTCAATATCCCATCGTTCTATCTAGTCGCGCGTCCGTCGCACCAAGCTTCATTCTAAACTTTATCGCAATCGATTAACCAGACTGCATAAGTACCATAGCATTCACCCACCATGACCTCCAACAGCGACCCCCCGGCTGTTCTCTCCACCCATCCAAGTCGTACCAAATGTATCGAGGCCTCGCTACATTTTCCTCCCCTCAGAGACTCCTTCTGACTAAGTCAGAAGTCGCACAAGTCGCAAAGTTGGTGGTCGACGCCCTCAACGCACTGGGTCATCAATGCATTTTACTGGGAGGCGCGGCTTGTGGGGCACACGGAGTTTCGCGAGTTGCAACGGTGAGTTGTTAATCGCTGAGCTATGCTGTCCACAGAGCCGCTGACACAGGCTCTACCTAGGATATAGATGTTGTCGTTCTGGCCGCACCGGTCGACCGTGAAGCAATCAAACGAAACCTTGTCGTGAAAGATCCCCGCTTTGTTCTCGAGTCAACGCGAGATCCCCATGCGTCCTGCAAAGTCTTGACGTACGAAATGCCCTCCACGTCGCCGTCAACATACTTATGCCGGCCGTGCGTTATTAACATCCTCGTGCCGTGGGTTCGAGACATACCAGACGTTCCAACCGACCGTATAACGTATGGTTCCCCTGGAGAATGGCAGGGGCTACCCCTCATGCCTTTCATTCCTTTGCTTATCTTGCGGCTTCAAGACTGGACCGACCACCTCCACGCCAAGACGCCAGACCTACGAGATGAACGGCACGCAGATGCCCGTGACATAACAGAGCTCCTCGAAATAGCAGTGCGCCAGGCGTACAGCTTGGATGAGGATAGAGCCTGGCTGCTAGCCAGCCTTATAGAAGGCGCCGAACGCCGAATTCCTGAATATCTCATCATCCACCCCTTCACCTCCCACAAATGGAAGAAGATTGGGTTTAGTTGGACAACCTAGTCGGTCAAAGCGTTGATTTGCTTTGTAGGGACGACAACTACTTTACGTATATATGCAAAATACTCTGCACTATCAACTTTCACCCAAAGGCTCGATCGCCTGAATGTAGTGCGGAGGCGACTAACTTGCTTTATATAGTCACCCAAAGCTCAAGCAAGCTACTCGTAGCGAGCTCTTGTTAAGCACTGTTACCGTTCTCGATGGTCAGTCAGCAAGGCCTACCCTTCCACAAGTAACTCAACCTACTTGTTCTCATCATGCGGTTTTACCAGAAATTAAGCTTTGGTTCACAGAGGTTATTTGTATCCTCCAATGTGAAGCGTCTGTGCAATCGCCGCATCATATACGAAGTTCGAAGCATGTTTTTTTTATGTAAACTCTGCTGCGCTTCGTCCTTATATTACTTACCCCTTGGCCCTTGAGAGTCTCAGAAACGAATCCCCTTTATCGAACAGCAGCTCTAGCAACGCGACCTCCAGCGATGGACAGAAGTCGTTCTGTCCGACCGGTAACTCTGACTGGATCGGAAATCATACACGTTGCAAGGGTGGCGGTGAATGCACTGCGAGGATTGGACATTCAATGCGTTCTGGTGGGAGGAGCGGCTTGTAGTGCATTTGGAAGTTCGCGAGTCGCTAGGGTAGGGTTTGTCGTATACTCTGCATGGCGTGCTCCTAGCTGATGCATGATCTGTCCAGAATGTAGACATCGTGGTTTTGTCCACAGACGTTGGTCGAGAAGAGATCGAACGGAGAATGGCTGCTAGAGACAGCAACTTCTTCCTCGCGTCGCCCGAAAACCCACACGCAACTTACAAGGTCTTGTGGTATGACATACCCCCCACGTCGGTCCCCCGGAGCCCTCACTCGCCATCGATTATTCGTCCGTGCAGGGTCAACATTCTCGCGCCAGGTGTAATGAACATCCCCGACGTTCCTCAGGGATGTGCCGTGATTGCCTCTGGGGAGTGGTGGGGTCTGCCCCTCATGCCGCTCATACCCTTGTTGATGTTGAGACTTCAAGACTGGATGGAACACCGCAAGCCGGGGGTTAGATTCAGTCGACGATCCGTGGAAAATCAACGAAATGATGAGTTCCTTACCATAGGGGACCTCCTCGATGTTGGGGTGCGTCGGGGATACACCCTGGATGCCTACAGAGCTTGGCTACCCGTCAGCCTTTTGGAAACAGCCGAGGAGCAGATTCTTACGTATAATAGCTACCATCCGATGAAGGCAGGACATTGGCAGAGGCTGGGATTTTCTGCCGCTTCAACCCAGGGCTGGCTTCCAAACGGGGTATTCAGTGCTTCTCAAATGTCACAGCTATCTGAATTAATCGCGAAAATGAATATATAACTACGGAAAGACTGTGTACTACAGATGCCTACAATGGAATGTCCTCCGTCTCGCCAACATCGTCATCGCCCTCGTCAACCGATCCACTAAGTGATCTCTCCTTCTCAACAGGAGGAGGGGGAGGGACTTCAATACTTGACGGAGTCATGACTGCAGGACCGGTCGCAGCGGCAGAGGATAGTGAAGTGGGGGGATGGCCTTCGACGACTGGCGACGATGCTGGAGATGGGAACTTAAAGTCCTTGTTCATCGTGCCAGCTCTGCTCTTTCGCTTGCCTGCATCCGGAGATGACGATTGCAGGTCTTCGACTTCCTCTGGCGTCGCTTCAAAGCCTGACGACGATCCCTGGCTGACAATGTTGTCGCTGCGAGCAGGCGGCGGCATCGATGCCCGCTGGTTCGTCGGTGTGCTCTGTCTGTTCGGGGGAGGGCTGCTGGGCGTGCGACTTAACGAAGCCTGCGACATCGACTGCGGGCGTGTGAATCCTGCCGAGTGTGCTGGTGCCCCGGTGTTGGCCCCTAGATAAAACGAAGCAATAGGAACCATTCTGTTCTCACGTTAGCACCAATTCAGCGCGCATTGGCATCATACAACGTACTTCTTTTCGATATGGCATGCCATTATCCAGTGCGGCTGCACGACTGGAATACTGAGCTGGAGTGCGCGCTGGTATTCGACGCCTGGCGCATTCGTCGCGTTTCCTGCCGCCTGAGCACCCGATGGCGTGGCAGCGGGCGTAGTGCAGACGAAGTGCGTGGTATCAATCTGGATTTTGTCGCTCCAGTCTGCCTTCATCTCCTTCAATGCCAGTTTCGCGTTTTCCAGCAAAACGGAGTCCTGGACGTTGCCGAAGCACACGCGTATACCGGAGGTGTCCGTCATAGTATGTGTCCGGACGCGTAGTATGTTGGACGAGTGCGTGCCTGCAGTGGTGCGAAGAACGAGACGGAAAGAGTAGTCGGTATTTATGTCCAATCCGGAGAGCTTTGTTGATGT
Organism: Sanguinoderma rugosum; assembly: GCA_017499575.1. Lineage (NCBI taxonomy): Eukaryota > Fungi > Basidiomycota > Agaricomycetes > Polyporales > Polyporaceae > Sanguinoderma > Sanguinoderma rugosum. Next base: position 667,847 of record VTPW01000003.1, on the reverse strand, counting down.
GTTCGTTGAGGGCGAAGGAATTGCAGCGAGACGCTGCTCATTTCGATATATGTCGAGGGACCGAATCTTCGCTTTGGCGACTTTGATCGGGGGCCATTGCAGTGTCACCGACGTTTGGGTGACATTTCGGAGCTAATGTCCATGATTTCGATGTTCATGAGGACTCTAAGGCTCACTCACTTGTAATTGTGGTGGTTCTGGCGATTCCTTCCCAAACTCATTCAGAATCTCTTCTTGCAAGTCCCAGAACTCGCGATCGCGTCGCTTCTCCTCGGCGTGGTTCTGGTGTACCGCAATGTTGACAATTGATCCAGTCGTAGCACCAGGAGGTAAGAGAACAGATGGAAATTCAATGAGATGCGCTCGTTCGCCTAAGAGAATCTGAGAGACCGTGAGCGATCGTCACTATCTGGCTTGCTCGACTCACAGCCATGCCCGCATCTAGGAAGAACCGTCAAAAGCAGTTGGATTCTGTACATTATGTGCATACCTAGCTTTCCGACGGTGAAAGTGAAGCTCTCCATTGATTTCTCCATCTTGCGGGTTGTGGTAAGTGACGAGCCGGATACAGGTCATTAGACCCAGCCTGACAGGTCATACTTGGTGGGGACGCGTACTATCCCACGGTCAGTATATATTTCCCACGGTCAGATTCATTCAACCGGCGCTCCAGTCACGGTGCTCCTCGCGTTCGCCGCCATCGTATGCATGGCTTCGTCGACCTCTCAGGACAGCGTTGGGGACGCTGAGAAGAGTCAAATAAGTGCTCTTACTGCGAGTCCTACCCAAATCACCGACAGCGAAGACGAGCCTGTCGCCAATGGACACACCCAGGCAAGCACTGACCCCGACGACACGGACGAGGGAGAGAGCTATGATAGTTCAGACGGAGAAGAGGAAGAGGGAGATTATGAGGGCGACGACGACGACGAAGATGACGACGAAGAGCCTGCACTAAAATACGAGCGAATAGGTGGCTCCGTGCCGGACTTGTTCAGAAAGGATTCCGCGGCCTCCTTAGCCATTGCGAACAAGCTCATGGTGAATACGAATTGGTTTACACTTCGATCTTTGTCAACTAATTATGTAGGCCCTTGGCACTCATAATGGCATAGTGCATATTCTCGACTTCAGTGGTAATCGAATCAAGTCATACAAACCCCACATGGCATCAGTGGTAGATATTTGCATGGATTCATTAGCTGAGTTCGTAGCCACTGCTTCTATCGACGGTGAATGTCATGTCATACGGTACAAGATCACGTCGCTTACACCTTACACTAGGACAGGTGGTGATTCATTCACTGTCTTCCAAGGAATCTTACGCGTTTGATATGAAACGGCCGATGCGTACCGTTGCTCTTGAGCCTAACTTCGCAAAGAGCAGTTACAGGTCTTTCGTCTGCGGAGGACTAGCTGGTTCACTAGTTTTGCACGAGAAGGGATGGCTAGGGCACAAGGAAACCATTCTGCACTCCGGCGAGGGACCGATAGGGCAAGTTAGATGGAGAGGAAGGCTGATCGCTTGGGCCAACGATTTGGGTGTCAAAATTTATGACACGGTGTCACAGACACGCATAACGTTCATTGATCGACCTGCTGACAGCCCCCGCGCGGACCTGTTCAAGTGCACCCTGCATTGGCAAGACGATTCAACACTCATCATAGCTTGGGCTGACTACATCAAAGTTGCCCGCGTCCGCGCTCGCCCTCCGACAAACGAAGCTTCCTTCAAAGCTGGACTTCCTCCCCTCATCGTAGAAATTACCGCTGCGCTGCAACTAGAAAGTATGATCTCTGGCATCGTACCACACGAAGTTCTCCAAATGGCACCGGCTCCCTTGCCACAATTAGAGACTGACAATCTAACCGTACATCGATCTATGTCGTTAACGTCCTTCCTCATCCTGGCATACACTCCGCCTGACACGTCCTTCACGGAAGAAATGACAGAGGATCGAGCGCGGCAGGCGAAGAAAGCTGCCGAACGCCCTGAACTCCAGATCATCTCTCGCACCGGGGAAGAGTTAGCTACGGATGCGCTTACTGTAACTGACTACCACAGGTGGGGCTGCAATGACTACGTCCTGGTCGATGTCCTAGACACAGCAAACCCTACAGCCGACGCTGGAATAGGCAAGAGTTACGTGGTGATGAGCCCGAAGGACATAGTCTTGGTCAAGCCTAGGGATAGGCGTGATCATGTTGCTTGGTTAGTTGAGCGGAAGAGGTACGAAGAGGCGCTAGAGGCTGTCGAGCAGATCGAGGCCGGCGGTGAAGTCGTTACCGACAAGGTGGAGGACGCGGTTACTACATCCACGATAGGGCAGAGGTACATTGAACATCTGATGCACGAAGGCGAGTGAAGCGAAATCGTCTTCGGTCAGGAATTTTGCTGACCAATGCTAGGCGAATTCACGAAAGCCGCGAAGTTGTGTCCCAAGGTTTGCGGGCAGGATGTGCAGCGCTGGGAGAACTGGATACTCCTCTTCGCAGACAAGGAGGAACTGCAGGTACGTGTCACCGGCGGATGAAGTGTCGTTTGCTCATGACGTTCCCTCAGGCTGTGATCCCGTATGTACCTACAGACTCGCCCCGATTGAGTCACCTAGTGTACGAAATGATGCTAGCGTATTTTATCAAGCACGACAGACAGGTAAATTATCAAAATCTCGGATGAGGTACCAAGTTTTTGATCCCTGGCAGGCTCTACTTCAAACTGTGAGGGATTGGCCGAAAGACATCTACAACCTCACTGCCGTAATCGTTGCTATTCACTCGGAGCTCGACTCTTCAGCTAGTACTTCCACCTTTAAATCGTCCACGCAAGAGACGAAGCTACTGATGGAATGTTTGGCCGAGCTGTAGGGGACTCGTCATCCACGAACGAAGAGTCGTACTGACCTATGATTGTTCACAGATACACGGCTAACCGCCAACCTGGCAAAGCTCTGCCTTTCTACTTGCGCCTGCGACGGCCCAATGTCTTCGACCTCATTCGGGAGCACAATCTCTTCACTGATGTCCGCGATCAAGCTCTGCTGTTGGTTGAATTCGATCAAGAGCTGATTGAACAGCGGAGAAAGAACGGAGAGGTTGTCAACGACAAAGAAAGTCCAGCGATCACGTTGCTCGTGGATCATATCCATTCGATACCTGTGGGTGCTTCTTTTCTTATTCCTAGCTAGAATCAGTGAAACCTAACGCTCCGATAGATTGGTAGAGTGGTTCAGCAGCTCCAAAGTCATCCTTACTATCTTTTCTTGTATCTCGACGCACTGTTCGAGAAGGACCCTTATCTCACGGCCGACTTTGCCGACATTCAGGTCAAACTGTACGCTGAATATGCGACACTTCGGCTTATCGACTTCCTACGTGCGAGCAATTACTACAACCTAGAGAATGTGCGTGTACCCCACGTTCCCGTTCAAAAGGCTAACGTATGGCATACCTTCAAGGCATATAATATCTGCAAAGACCGCGACTTAGTCACGGAGATGGTTTTCCTCTTGGGTCGCATGGGCAATAACAAACAAGCCTTGACGCTCATTATTGAACGGCTAGGCGACGTCAATAGGGTACACGCGATTTTATAGTGCAGCCCGTCAGTGTCTAATGCTCTGTTTGTCAGGCTATCGACTTCGCGAAGGAACAAGCGGATGATGATCTATGGGAAGACCTCCTGAAATATTCTGAAACGCGGCCCAGTACGTCTACATGCTCCTGTTCTGTGACTCAGACTTACCACGTATAGCTTTCATTCGTGGCCTACTCGAGAACGTCGGCGCGGAAATCGACCCCATTCGTCTTATACGACGTATTAAGAACGGCTTGGAGATTCCTGGTCTCAAAGACGCTTTGATCAAGATCTTGCACGACTTCCATCTGCAGATATCCTTACTGGAGGGATGTCAGACAATTTTGAATGGCGACAGCTCGGATTTAGCGGGAAAGCTACACAGATACCAGAATTCAGGGTTCTTCCTTGCTGGTATGTCTCATTCTGCTGTGTCCTACTATACGAGGCTGAGGCACCACTCGCAATAGGGAAAACGACATGTCCGATTTGTTCAAGATCACTGCATGGGCCGCCACAAGAGCTCTTGCTCCTTTTCCTTTGCCGGCACGCTGTCCATGCCTCATGTGTCGAAGGCGGAGACGACTTACCTTCGCACTCCGAATTGGGCATACGTAACCTTTCCATGAACGGGTCAATAGACCGTATAATCAGCAACAAATTGGCATTGTGAGTTATCACACTTACTGTGGCGCACACCTGTACTGACTCTGGGCCAGTGCTTCGTCAGTCCGTGCTCATGTGCGGCAGGGATGCCCAGTTTGTCGTTCCAAGAGCGAAGGGAAGAGGGCGTAGGGCACGATCTCATCATATCTTCTTGCGTCTTGTTCTATTCTGTTCTTTTACACTTGTTTTCGTTTCCCTTCCTTCTCGCGTTGCTGGATTTACATAAGGCTGTTGGACCATTTCGTTACACATGATAGCAGCAAGGATAGCAAAACTAGTTCTACACTTTACAAGACTCTCCTCCATCTCACTACTCCATCTTCACCGCCACTAACAAATCCAGCTCCCTTCCCGTGCTCGGAAGGTTTCGGTCTCCAGGAGAGGGACCATACTTCGCCCGTTTCAGAGATGGTAGACACGGCAGCGCGGGCAGCGATATCCCATACTTTTATTGTCTTGTCGGCCGACCTGAATCTCAAATATTCAGCATGATGACAGGGGAAGCTCGAGGAAACTTACTTACCCAGATAATGCCAACCGACCGTCAGGAGAGATATCCGAACTGAGCACCCAAGATGAATGGCCAGTGAATGTTGCGGCTGCACCTCCTGCTGCTTTCGTCGGCGCTCGAACGTCGTGCAAGATCAGTCTCTTATCGTCTGACCCGCTTAGTAGATACTAAGTAAGGGAGAAAGCATAAGTGAATCAATCGGAACATTAGACCATCGAACTCACACCGTTGTCCCAGGACCACGACATTGTTCTAACGGCCATGGCATGGGATGTATAAGTAGCACCGAGAGAACCTGTCTCGAGGTCAAATATGAATATTTGCCCAGATTCACTTGATAGCGCAACTCGAGAGCCATCAGGGGACTTCATAGATGCTTTCAGCTAGTCGCAAAGATTGCACAGAATATGATCCAAACGTACGTGGGAGCAGCACATGCCGAACTTCGTTCGACCGCTAGTAAGTGTTGAGAGGCGTTCTCCGAAGTTGTTGGGTTGTGAGGAATGGATGGTAACATTGCCAGAGCTTCCAGAGGAAGCATAGGTCTCCCCCTTGGGATTCAGCGAAACAGACCAGGCTGTATATTGGTGTACATTAGTCATTTCCCGAGTGCTTGATGGAAGCTGAACTCACATGGTTCCGCCCCTTCGCCTGTACGGACATAGCTCTCAAACTTGCCCACAATTTCGCCATTGGATAGATCCATCATAGCTGTCGTTCCCTCCAAGCTATTGTACAGTGCCCTCTGTCCATCTGGCGACACAGAGAGCGAGATCAAACCTAGTGTATGAGGGGGCGGTTTATTGACATCTGCAGGATGTGGTGTCCCGTTATCAGACGACCATTGCCGGATTGAGCCATCTGCAGAGACCGAGACAACGCTTTCAGTGGCCGTCCACTTAACACCCCATACGGCTTCAGTGTGCGCTGTTGAAAAACAACGCAGCGTCAAATGCAGGCCTCAGACACGCGACGTGAACGGCAGGCGTACGCTCTGAGCAGGCATGAACTTCGGTTACTGCTAAACTCTGGTCCAGGAAAGTTAAGTTCTCAATTTTGTGCCTCAAAGCAGTCTCATACCATTTCGACGTGCAATTCTTCCAAGGGCTCGACGCGTTCAGGCGACGCGTTATGATCAAGAAGAGGATCGGACTTTTCCGAGCGGAGCGTTAACTCAGTCAACATAAAGCAGCAGTCCTGAACTCTAAATTTCCCCACATCAACGAACGCGGACGACGACATCAAATATTTCTGTTGTATTTTCCTGATTAAATTTTAAAAGTAAGGGACTCATCTACGTGTTCAGGATGCTCAATAACATATCTAAAGGATGTCTGACGCTGGAGATGACATTCAAGTCGACGCCCCCGCTGAGGTCGAGGTTGCCGCCGAGGCACCAAAGGGAAAATTGTCTGTTGAGGACGCGCTCAAAGTGCGTATTACATAGATTGTAGGTTGTCTCATACCGACGATCGCCTACAGCAAGTCCTGAAGAACGCTCTCGTTCACGATGGCCTTGCTCGTGGTCTTCGTGAGGCTGCAAAGGCCCTGGACAAGCGACAGGCCCATCTTTGCGTCCTTGTCGAAACCTGCACGGAAGCCGAGTACATTAAGCTCATCGAGGCCCTCTGCGCCGAGCACAAGATCAACCTCATCAAGGTCGGTGACGCCAAGCTCCTTGGACAATGGGCTGGTCTCTGCAAGATCGACCGGGAGGGCAATCCTCGCAAAGTCGTTGGCTGTAGCTGCGTTGTCGTCAAGGACTACGGAGTTGAGAGCGAGGGTCTCAATGTTCTGCTGGACTACTTCAAGAACCGTTAAAGTGAGTTTCGAGATTGGTTATCTTTTGTAAGATGACATACAGACTCCCTCTACTGAGGCTCGTCCTTTGAGGATAAAAGTCTATCCGGAATCATTATATTTTGTCTGATTCTTCTCAATTCCGAACATGTCGAGATGAATGTGCTGACATGCTTTCTTTTGACAGTACTGCGTACTTTCTAACAGCTCGTTACTTTGTCAGTACAAAAATGAAATCTCTTGAAACACTTGAATTTTGTGTCTACATGTACAACACATCGTCAAGGTTTGTTTCTAGGCTCTCGACCAGTCCTTAACGTTACATGTGATGCCCGATCAAGCGTTCGAATGTTTAGAACAGAAGCCTCATCTCGCAAATTCCCTCCACCCCGCCTAGCCTCACGGCCTCGAGTTCGATCAGTTTCGTAGCAAGGCCTTCATTTGAAACACTGATTCTGACTCCATGTTTGCTGGACGATTTCTATCGTGGTCGCTCCTAGACACTGCCGTACCTTCGAATCTGTTATCATGGTACGCAATAGGAAGCGCACCTGAAGTCTTTGCTGTCAGGAGTGCGTTTATCTGACAGATGTTCGCTGGAAGTCGTGTCATATGTCTTCCATCTGTCCTTTGTCAATGTCGCAGAAACTTTGGCTCTCGTAGCCGTGCCGTATTTTTGTGTCGCCGGAGGCTCATATCCTCATCTTTCTCTCCATCATTTTGCTTTCTTCCACTGACCCACCGCGACGTTTTGTTGGACGTCTATTTCCAGCCCCCCACCGTCGTGCTAGTCTCACTCTCGCCGATCGATGACTCATTCAGGCTTTCTCAGCGACGAGGCTGTTAAGCGATCCGACGAGAATTGCGTTTGCCCCTACAAATTGATATTCGGAGTATCTTTGGAACCGCATCACTAGGAGGGCGACCTGGCGAACCCAATCAGTAATCGCTAGGTAAATCCCAAAACCTGACTAACAGTGCAACAAGACTAATACAATTTACTTATACAGCGATATAGACTTGACGGAATCGGTCGCCACTAGGGGTGAATGCTACGTTTACGGTCTGGCGCACTCGTAACTCCCCGACATCGCATAGATTTCCGCTGATCCCATGGCCAGGTTGCTGCTTAGCTACTGTTTAGCGACTCCTCTTTGATCTCAATCAAAAAAGCTTCTTGATGCAAAGGAGACCAAAGACCCTTCGAACCAACTAGCAACACCTTCCGTCCACAGATTTGGATGGTGAGTGCGACGATACGCTATTCTAAACATCTTCCTATCTGATAGGAAATACGAAAGTATTCTACAATGGCGGCCGCATGCTTCAGTGATCAGCCTATACGCGCCCGCCGGACATGCTCCTCGCTATCGTGGCACTATCCGACTACACTACCTTGGTCCCGCCAGTCGGAGAGCGACGACAACTAACTCGGAGTGCCATGCCGCGGGGCAGGTTCCGCCAGCGAGAGCATCATTGATCGAAGTTGGTAGAAAATCTAGTCCTCATGCAAACTTTGGGTTCGATTCTCATTTCACACGACACTTCCGCCGCGTAAGCATACAGTTCGATGGCGCAGTGTCTCACGGCAATGCGTCGTTTCGCAGATTGATCTCTAGCATATGACCACATTGTCATGGTCTGCATAGCCCCTCCCGCTGCTGTGGGGATGGCTTTGCCGCTTTGTTCGCTGCGATTCAAGTGACGAAGGACATCATTCTCGAGGGATTGATGTAAGAGCGGAAACATGCGGCACCCACACAACACCGCTGACCGACTTGACAGCCTGGGTACTACGTCTCGCTTAAATGAGTGGTAATCTATTTTTACGCTGGTAGACATGGATTCCACTAAAGGGCTCCCACCCACTTATAAGTTCTAGCACCGAGAGCCGCGACGTCGATTATCTTCCCCCAAGAGTATGGCTGATGTAGGGAGAACTCTTGGTCTCGTCGAAATTGGCATCTCTGTGTCTCTGTTTCTCTTCGGGGTGTCTACAATTCAAGTCCAGACTTATCGTTCACGCTTCCCCGATGATTCCTTACGACTAAAGGCTTTTGTGAGTGCTTTGATATCTCCCCTGCCAGACCCCTGTTTTACGATGGGGTTACATTCTAGGTGTATTTTGTGTGGTGCGGGGAGCCGTTCGACAAAATATTCTCCTCCGGCCTGATCTGCGAGTACATAGGTTGATGAGCCTGGGGCACATCATTTGCACCCTGCATTACTTCTGGACCACTTCTCTCGCTATCATCCAAACCCACCAACCCGATCTGATGCTTGGAAAACCACCTGCAAGCGTGCCCGCGCTTTTCTTCCTAACTGGATGCATAGCTACAGCGGTTCAGGTATGTATAGTCAACTATGCATGTGCACAAGGCTGACGTGGATGGCGTGCAGGTTTATTTTGTGGAGCGAGTGCGGCGGGTGTCCGAGAAACTGTTCTTCCCCGTCATTTGTTGGTCCGTTTCACTCGTCCGCTTTGCCCTCGCCGTGGTCATGAGTGCTGTTGTTTCTACAACAACTCTTCATGACTTTGAAATCCGTTGGGAGTGGCTGGTGACGGCAAATTGGGTTACCAGTGCCTTCATGGACACGATGATAACGGTGCTACTATTCTATACTCTGGCAAGGAAAAGGAGGGTCGCATTCAAAGGGTCAGTAAAGCCGCCTACGCTCGTACTAGCCCGGACCCAGACCTAACGCAGAATTAATCAGGACTATCAAGCTAATTGATCGTCTTATTCTGACAACAATTGGTGAGTGCACATCGGATATGCTGATGGCTCTACGTTGATGCCTCCCGCAGAGACTGGTTTGATGACGAGGTTTGCTTACCGACACTAGTGCTCTCATTTAGTTATTAATTTCAGTTTCAGTTTGTTGACACTCACCGCTGGATTATGCGTAAGTTAACCCTATCCATGCATTCTCGACGTCCTAAGCTAACATCCTGAAATATAATAGTTTCAGTTCATTGATCACTCATGTACGTCTCTAATTCGTTCCCAGTAATATGGATGCCTATGTCAGTCTCATAGTCGCTTGGCTGGGACTTTATCTCTGCGTTGCAAGAGGTGAGTTCACTGCGAACCCGCTTTGTCAAGTCTGTTCTGATTCTCCTTAGTTTTCACTAACTCCTTGCTGGCTACGTGGGTCTATCTCTATTGTGTATACCTTCGGTTTCGCTGACAGCTGCTATCAGACTAAACGCTCGGTTGACCGCACGTCGATTGGCGGTCAATTTACATTCCGTTGATCTTGCCCATCAGGAAAATGAGCACGCATTGACATCCAACGGTACCAAGGTAGGACATCATCTCCCCCTGTTGTCGTCCAAGCTAACTTGTACTGGCAGGCCCACACGGTGATTCCTATGGAGTTGATGGCAATAGGAACCTCTAGTCAAACTCAACGACCAACTGGCGTGATTTTCTGAAATTCATTGACGGACTTGCGGCTGGTTATGTTCTTGTCATAAAAGGTTGAGTGTCTAGGGATATCTGAGATGCGATTGTATAATGATAGTTTCGGATCTGTATGTGATAAATTATGTGTATAATTATGAAGATATCCTTTTAATCAACTAATCCAGCTTCAGTGGTTGTACAATAATTGATGTTATCCCTGCCCCCTTGCGCCCCTTTGTCTCAGCGCTTGTCGAGTTTGGGCCGGGATACCAACACAACCAGTCTCGAATCTCTCTCACTCATCCGAATTTCCCTGTAGCAATCACCTCCATGACTTGAGGCCGGAAGTGAGGCCGGTTGCAATCTGCACAACTGTGAGTAATAAGTATCCTCGGAGAGACTGATAGCGTCGCTCGCTAGGATAACTTCTACGTTTCTATCTATTGTCACTAACTTCGGTATTTGATCCCCTCAGGGTCTCACCCACGATGACCGTAGCCACGGTCTGTCAATGGGCACCGGATGCTGATGACGGAGCTATCGTAATTGATATCAACCAGTCCATCGGTGCAGCCAGACTCGCTGCACTGCGGACGGATGTATCTTCTCATGCTGCAAATGATAGCACCCCGACACATACTGGCAGCGCTCTTTACGATGCTAAAAGATGGCATATGCGGCTGCAGATCCACCAGAGACCTCTTTCGCCATCCCAACGTCGGTTGTATGGAGCGGCCGCCATAATGAAGGTGAGAAAGTACTTGCCCTCACTATGTCAGTGATGAGTAAAAATATTGCTTAAGATCTGATAGCTCGTTTGCCAGTGCTCGGGCGTCGAGGCGCTGTGATTCATGTGAAAACTTTACTAGCTGGAGCTTTGAGTGGGAGATTGTTATGAACCGGCACTGCGTCTCCTTCGATGGTGCTATATATAAGGACGGCACCTAGCATTCGACCATTCACTTTCTCTAAGGGACACCCCGCATGTCGAACGTAGCAGTTACGCTCGGAATCATCGAAATCGGCGTTTCTGTCTCTGTTTTCCTCTTCGGCTTGTCAACCATCCAAGTCTACTCTTATCATTCACGATTCCCAAACGACCCAATCCAGCTCAAAGCATTTGTGCGTATCAAGTCCCTTCGTTTTGTGCAACTGACCTATTTTGCACTGTGTAGGTGTACCTCGTGTGGTATGTAAGGTATCTGTCAGCGGGGTATTCACCGAATTGATACCCCCAATGCAGGCTACTGGAACTAGGTCATGTCATCTGCACTCTAGACTACTTCTGGGTGGTTTCCATCGTTCAATATGGCCATCCAGAGATGATCCTCGGTAAAGCGCCGCCAAGCATGCCGGCACTCTTCATATTGACGGGTTGTGTGGCTACGTCTGTTCAAGTAAGTGACATCCAGTAAATTTATTCACGATGCTAAACACGTTGCAAACACGTACGTCCATCTTGCAGATGTTTTTCGCAGATAGAGTGCGGCGCGTTTCCGGAAAGTTCTTCTGGGTCCTGATCTGCTGGGGGCTTTCGATCCTCCGATTTGCTCTTTCAGTCACCATCTGTGTGGTGTTAACTCGAGTAAGCCTCGCAGAATTTGCTGCGAACTGGAAGTGGTTAGTCACTTCTAGCTGGGTCAGTGGAGCAGCTGTGGACACTTTGATCACGGCGCTCTTGTTTTACGACCTCTTCAAGAAACGGAAGTTAGCGTTTCGAAAGTAAGGTCATATCTCCAACGATTCTGTGATGGTTACTGGATCGGAGTCCACTACTAGAACAGCAAAACTGATTGACCGCCTCATCTTGACCACGATCGGTATGTCGTACGCCAAAATGCATGGCCTGAATTCTTAACTGATACTTCGATGCAAAACCCTCGTCAGAGACTGGTCTTTTAACAAGGTGTGTACATCGTCTTTGTTTGCGGGGGACATGGGTTAATCCCTCAGTATAGCGTGCTTACGCTCGTATCTGGATTGAGCGTGAGTGCATCTGCTATCTCATGGTGATTGTTCCCACATCCAAGTTCGTAGTTCGAGGTTGTCAGTGGAACGTGTATGTCCGCTGTCTTGGGTTACGACGAATGAGCTAAGACCTCGTTTCCACGTAGTTGCTTGGTTCGCGCTGTATCTCTGCATCGCCCGAGGTACGCCAGACGAAATTCAAATTTCCTTGCTTCACTCATACCTGAACCCCAGTCTTCTCGAATTCCTTGCTCGCTACGTAAGATTTCATCTTTCTACGCTCAGTTAAATCTCAACGCCCTTAGCTGACCATCTTTTTAGTCTCAACGCTCGTATGACCATTCGCCAAATGTCGGTATCCAATGTACACTCTGTGGACTTTATTTCTCGCAACGTTGAAGACGCGCCAAGTGATGCATCGAAGGTAGGATGGTTGAACTTGTATAGTGCTCACCTTTACTAAATGGGGTGGAACAGACACGGAGGCTGCAGCCTATCGAGTTAGATTCCGTTGGCGGAGTGAGTGAAGCTAAAGAACCAACTGGGAAGCTGGGTACAAAGCCTTGAAATCACGTCGGAAATATCTACAGGTTGGTTGCCACTTTCCGCAGTCTTCGTCCCCCTGGTGTATCTTGGATGTTGGGTGGGACGTCCTTCGATTTGTTTATGTATATGTGCTATGACTAGCTCTAGCCTCCGTAGAATACTTATGCCCCCTGAAGATGGTCTTATGTGTGGTGCGTGTGCGTGCGTGCGGAACGGTTCCGTCACCAAAGGTACTCGTGGGTGGCTGAACTTACGCACGAATGCAGCTCAAAGCAGGAGGCGAAAGGTGTGAACCATCTTGTCGGTGAGTCTTGGGCAAAGGAAGTACAACCATGCCCCAAGTTATCTTCAAGCCGTGCATACAACTTCCATATAATCTGAGGGTGCTAGCGCCCGACGGTGACCATTAATGGCGGCATTGTCAACGGGAGTAATGTCAATTGTGGCGGCGGTGTGCTCAACAGTGTTGGAGGCAACCAATATTTCTCGGATCCCATACGGTATGATCCTCCCGACGCCTTATTCGTCTTCTTGGGGCTGAAAGTCAGCAAATAGGACAAACTAACTTCAACACGGATACAACGAACCCACCCGGTGATTATTAGAGTCGGGATGCTAGGTGCTAGTCTTTGCAAACTAAGGATGGTTAGCAGACCACCTCGCCAGTCAAGGGAATGGGCGGGAATGCGTAGGCGAGGATAGGGAGACCAGCCCTCTGGTGAAGGTCAGGTTACGTTGAGGTTTCTTATGTTGGCGGATGCTTGAGCGAATATGATGAGACAACGAGAAATGGTACGCTGCCACATGAGGGGATGTAGCGTACTAGAGTCAATAAGTTTCTCGCTTCTCCCAGGAATTAGAAGATAGCCGTAACAATAGCCATACATATCGCGAACGTCCTTTAGTTCAGAGATAGTCTTATACGTATCGTCATACAGGTGTAAGTGGGTTGGGACCTATGCCCTGCCAGTGAAGGTATTTGCGCGGCCGCGACTGACATGACTGTCTTCGAGGACAGTAGACTAACAGTAGTCAGTATTTCGTACCGTCCCAGGATACTTGACCCACCAGGAAGGTTAGTCGAGCACTTGCGCTTTGGCTACCACTCGCTACGGTGTTTGCGAAATGAATTGAATGCAGAGGGTTACTCTTTCGAATAGCAAGACGTGACGACCGGAAACTTGCTCTACCGTTGAGCCTGCCGTGTGGTCAGCGAGCGGTCGTACTATTATGAAGGAGTGTGCCGACTCACGTTCCAAAAAAAGAATTTGTAAATGCTAAGAAGCACAATTACTAGTGAGCGTTCAACGAAGATAAGGTAGACCTACCTCTTGCTTGGCATACAAAGATAGCAATCCAGACAACTACCGAGATTTTAGTCGGCATTCATCTTTGATGTTGTGATCTTACGATTGTCAGTCATGAATATGAGCTTGAGGGGGTGTAAATGCCATTCAGTATATTACCCCTTGTCAATGGAAGAACTTACAAAAAGCGCAAGGGACGCGCTGAGCACACTAGACTGCATGTTGAGTTAAAGAAGGATGTATTTGAGAGGAGTTGGTGTGTACCTGCTAACCAAGCCCGTTCCTGTAAGGTGTGGCTAGGGGTGAGCCCCATGAGGAAACAGGGGTTGGGAGACTCACTAAGAGTATCGACGATCAACTTGTCAAGGAGCTTTAGCGTTCTGAGGGGACATGCGCGTTAGCGAGCTTCGTTCATATTCGAAATGGCGGCGCACCTCTCGGAAACGGAAATGTCCGCATGATCTTTCTTCCTGTGATATAGATTAAAAGACAGTGCACCCGCGATAAGGATATCGTTTGCTGCCCCGATGGATGCAGTAGCGATTACCATCCACTTCCTCTGAGCCAGAAATTCGCTCTCGGTTTGTAGCGAGCCCACTGTACCAATGGTTATGACTCCCACCAACCGCAGGAAAGAGAGTAAGATACAGAAAGCCACCAGAAGATTGTTCCCAGTTAACTTCTGCACACGGTGTATGAAGAAACCCTGTGATATCGAGAATTCAAAGATCCTGCCAGGGCCCAAAGTCGACGTGACTCACCGAGACTAAGACAGCGAGGAATCCGTCTAAGAAAGCAGCCACGGACAGACTTGGAGGGGCCCGCTGCTCCATGAAGTCAATGCGGCCAAATTGAAAGATAGACAATGTATAGAAGTAGTGAAGGATTGCGACCATATGTCCGAGTTCCATAGCCCTGCAGTGCAGTCTTGAGCAGCGCTCGGAAATCCACTTCTACGAGTGCCTACCAGACGCCTAAAGCCTATCACACAACGACTATCAGCGGACATCACCTGCTATAGGAAGTTATATCACTGGCCAGTGTTTTGAGTCGTAGTCGATCCTTTGGGAATCTCAGATAGTACGTATAAGCCTCAATAATAGCTCTCGGTCAGTATACAAAACGTGTAAATGGCGACTTCAGTCACCTGCAATGTTGAGATTCCAAACAGGAAAGTAGACAATGTGGTGCCAACTTCCATTATTGCGACAGCCGAGGCTTGGTCGGCGTTATCCATGGCAAGGGTTACGTGGTGGGTGCGGGAGTACGATGATTAGAAACCAGACAGGTTTGGAAGATGATGCATGGCTCGCTTTATACGGCGCTCCCTTGGTATGGCCGTCTAATCAACGATCGACAGAGCGTATCGACACAAGTACCAGTCAGTGTCAAGCATAAGTATATGATGGTTTGTTCCGTACATCGTTCATCATCCTCGGTGCCCCCTGAGCTACGTACCCCAAGTTTATCACTATGCTTGCAACCGGTGAGGGTTGAGCAAAGAAATAAACTACAACAGACACCCTCTGGTTGTCCACCGATTAACTGAGGGCAGGTTCGGTTGAGCAGACTTCACCGCGGACGACATGTAAGCAGCGACGCCCATCTTTAAGGTGATGAGTTGACATGATACATCAGAAGCGAGGGAGTGATCTCTGCTCTTCTAGGAACCTTTCGGGCATTAGGATCCGCCAGTTCTCTTGTTACGCATTTATGTTAGTGGAAATTTGTGGCAGGAGGTCCAAACAGGTCTCGCTGATTAGCTTGCTCCAGGAAAGTGACAGTTGTATTGATATCGGTCTTTGAGACTTCGATAGACGGCAGTCAGAGCCTGATATATATATTCGGCGTGCAAACTCACATACTACGTGTCTGATAATATAGCTCGTCGGCTGAGGCCTAGCAATCTCCTTAGTTAAGTTAGGACACCTCACCTGGAGTCGAAAACATGCAAGCAGAATCGTTCAGAGAGGGGGAAATAGCTTTCCTCGCATCACGTACTTGCAGTCTTGCACCGCCATGATCGATCCAGGCAAGTATATAATTAGCTGGAGGCTCGCCACACCGTCGACCACATGGGCGAATCGCGTCCATCGGAAGCAACAGCTCTAAGAATACAGAAACCGGCTTCTCATATCAGATGTATGGCACGACAGACTCAAAATTATGGTCCCACCACGCACATTATGCCATGAATCATGGGAACCCGAAACGGGTAAACGGTGTCCGATGTATAAATAGTCGTGTCGTCGCCTTCCTGGTCTCACGCCGGTGTAATCGCATATGGGGGTGTAAATGCTCCGAGCAACGGTATCAGCACACCCTATGCATGCCCACGCGAATACTTCTATTAGGCCGAGTATCCATAGAGAAGAAAGCACTTCCTTCGTAAGAACCACTACTAGCCATATGATCACCTCGCAAGCTGAGGGTATACCGTTAGTCATACGCCAGGCGGTGTATTCAATGCAGCGTGCTCACCATGCGACCGAGGCGTATAAGTAGTCCAGGTAATGGGCATAGGGACTATACTCGCACCACAGCGAACTATTCCTTTCGATATGTGGTCAAATGCTTTACTTTTCTTGACCCTCGCGACTGCGGTGCTTGGGGAGGAAATCAAGCGTGCAGTACCCCAGACGATCCAGTTAACTTCTCGGATGGCTCCGAAGAGACGATCTCTGAAATCAAGACAGCTACCACCCACCACGATCCCCCTTGCAGATTTTTTCTTGGGCACAGATTTACAGTGCGTTAACCCCCACTTCGGGACGAGCCCCATTGATGAGTATAGCGTAGGTGGTTTGGAAACATCTCTGGTGAGCCCGTTCGAAGCGTCACCAATGTTGCAAACTCACGTGAAACGTAACTTAGTCGGTACCCCACCACAGCCCGTATCCGTGAGTTATCCGGTACGCGCCCATGAACGCGGGCTGACCGAGAAGCATCAATAGGTTGTCTTCGACACAGGAAGCGTCACCCTCGAGTTCACCAGCACGCTATGCGGAGCAGCGTGCAGCAATCAGATCAAGTTCGATCCGACAAAGAGCAGAACCTTTGTCGATGGCGGCAGGACGAGCTCGATCACATTCTCGACCGGTGTCGGCGTAGACCCAGTCGTCGGCGCGAATTACCGGCTAACGCTGCGAAGTGGCCGCGACGTCGTTTCTGTCGGCGGGCTGTCTGCAGGCACGGTAGATTTGTCCCTCGTCACAGACCAGACTCCCAAATTCGCCATCGATCCCTTCAGCGGCATCCTAGGTGTGTGCCAGACTACCAGTTCTGATATCCAAAACTTGCGACGTTGACGACGGCATCAGGAATGGGAGCCACAGCAGTGAACGTCTTCGGCGGTCTCGTTAACCAGGGACTTCCGTGTAAGATATGGTTCATCACGCACAACGTCCGATCGCTGATCATCGTTACAGCTTTATTCAGCATGTTCCTTACGCCCAATGCGGTAGGAGAAGCAGAACTCACCTTTGGGGGGATAGACAATACGAAATTCCAAGGTGAGTTTAAGGTTCTGACGTTTGACATTAGTAATGCGACTCACGAGTGCCATCAGGCCCTCTAACCTTCGCGTCTCTCCCAAGCACCTCCGGACGTCTATGGGAACTCCCCTCTCCACAGATATCAGTCAACGGCAGAACCACCACAACGTTGAGACAGCGCCGAACTGTCATTTTCGACAGCGGCACCAGCAACATCCTTTTCTCCACCGCAACAACAGAGGTCGGTGAGCCTTGTTGCGATCATGGATCATCACACTCACGATGCGCGCTGACAGGCCATTTACGCCCTCATCTCCCCGGACATCAAGCCCAACCCTGCTGAGCCTGGGGCATACGGCATTGCCTGCAATCGCATCAACACGCTACCCGCTGTCATTGACATTGGCTTCACAGCCCAGAATGGTCAACCCTTCAACCTGACCATCCCCAGCACCGAGTTGAACGTCGGTCCGTTCGCCAACGACCCGACATTGTGCCAAACCTTGATCAACGCCTTTGAGTGAGTACGCGGGCGATACATATAGAGTGGGGCTTACCTTATTTTGATAGTGGTCTTGATTTGGTCGGTGGATCAGTTTTGAAGCATTACTACAGTGTCTGGGACATTGGAAACAGGCGAATGGGCTTTGCACCGAATGGTACGCTCTTCAATCTATACAGTCTGATCTGCGGAAACTGAAGGGAAGTTATAGGTCTGTAGAAGAATGAAGAATGATGTATTATTATTAGTTTTGGTACACAAAGTATTCCGTTCCGTACAGCGCAGTGCACGCTGTGACACTACCTGTAAGCAGAAGACCAAGGGGGTGCCTTGGTGCCGTCAGTGTTTTGCGAGCATTGAGCATCAGGTACGCGATACACCACGCTGAGGGCCCTCAGTACGTAGACAGTACGGGTGTGGTTTCGAAACGCACCTGTCGAGATACCACTCCCGTTCCGCGTGTCCCCGGTGGACAAGACATAACCAGCTCCACCGTATATCGCCGAGAAGCCTGCCCGAAACAAGAAATTTGGGATGTTGGCCTGGGGTCGGAACAGGCCTGGTGGTAGCAGTGCACTAACGCCAACTGTGCAACATTTGATGTTTTCTTGGTACGACATAAGCTGAACGACTCACGTAGCGAGCTTAAGAGGTACATGGGAGCTCTATCCAGAAGTTAAGGTGGCATTGTACCCGGAGTAAGAATCACTGAACTTAGAGTGAGCATAAGGTCGAAAAGCGGTGAATATTCCTGCATCCTGCTCTTGAGCAGCAACGAGCCTGCTCGGGCGGATGGGGGCCTGATTCTCGCTCGTCCTCGACATCTGACGCGAAAAGTTTGGGAAGAGAAGAACTGCACCGCCACGGGTGTAACATTCCGAAAGTGCTCCGTCCCCTATAGCGGTAGCATGGGTACCCAGCCGGGTTTTCGTCGTGGAGCACGCTCAATCTGTAGCGCGGGATCGCATTTTTCGAAGAGCTGCCTATTCTTTCGAGGCCGGGTTCAAGCTCGTTGCATGGAGAATTTGAGAAGCGCTGCTTGACAAGTGGTCGTCACGGAGGAACTTGGGGCTGTGGCCACTGCAGAGCATGGCATGTACGGGTCCCTTTTTCTTTAATTGGAAATTTGTTGAAAATATACATGAAGTGAAATATGTGGTATTTACAGTCATGAGTGAATGCCACTTAATTGGTGGAAAGACGTATTTTTGGTGATCTTACATATATAGCTGCTATTGCATTCATTGATCTACATGTAGAAAGATCGTAAGTTGCATGTTGCCTATCATACTCCATGAATCCCCCATTTGACATGCCATCATAGATCCAGCTACGACCACTATGGTCAAAGTATCTACCAATAAAGTGTGATCTTCCATAGTAAACAACACCTTTCAAGAAATAATTTATTGAGATATTTTGAACACGCAATCTTACTTTATGATCCAAATACATAGATCTTCCAGAGAACTCAAAGGCCAAGAAATAAGAAGGTACATCATAAACAGGTTTGAACATAATAGGTTCAGAACAAACCAAACATAGACGTCGTGTAACTGTACCTGCACTGGAAATCCATGCTTTAACAGAGTCATGAGTATCTGTGCCAAGTGAAGTGACAAAGCTGCTTCTTGGAGCTTGTAACCTAGAGCTTGGATGGCCTGCACAACACTCATAATGTAAACTGACAGAAGCATCCTTTGCAGCAAACAAAACATCTAAGAGTGAAGAAATTGAGGCATATTTACCATACTCAAATTCATCAGGTTGCTGTATCTGTAAGCATTCACGCATATACTCTCTTAAGTCTGTCAGCCTTTCTTGGCGATGTTCCACACTTTCAAAGCATTTGACAATGATTGGAAATAAGGGATTTGACATTTCTGGAAACTCCTTTAGTGAAGATGGCCTATCTAGCCACATGTTATACAATAGGGAAATGACAGTATCATATGCACAGCTGTTGTCACTCCATTGACAACCAACAGGTATTAACTGATTGATGCTAGTATACTCACTTGTGTCATGTGAGGCAGCAGATTTGACACGCTTGCTAGCTTGTGTTCTGCCATCATTTTCATCAACATCAATGTTATGCTTGCGGTCAATTTTGGAAGGTGATGGATTCACATAAGTAGAAGAAGATGTAGTGGGGTGCATGTTCACACTTGCAGCTTTTGAAGGTATATGGACCTTTGTGTCAGAAGACTGACCAAATTTCCACTGCTCAGCCTTTTCATTCATTCCATTGACATAATCTGCAGGCAAGAACCGGTTTACTTGTTGGTTAGGAATAACACTCCAGTCCATATCATTAAGGTCAGGTTCAATGTAAGGCTGTTTTTTGTTCCAACGGATTGCTGCATGCATGTGCTGGGGTACATAGGAGTCAGACTTATGTTTTCTGAAAGAGTTAACCAATGTTCTTCTTGTATCACCAAGAACTGTTGCTGGCAGTTTTCCTTCAAACTGAAGTCTAGTAATGTCATCTAACAGTTCCAAGTCCCTGAACTCTTGTCTGAGAGCTCCTGAACACTTACGGTCAGATATAATGGTTGCATTGAAGCCTTGCAAGATCAAAGTCCCAGCAGCCGTGGCACTCCTGGACAAAGCTGTGTAGTAACCTTGATGAGTCGTTGTATCATTCAGATGGACAACATTATTCACTCGTGTTTTTCCTTGAGATGCAAAGTCTGTCATTGCATAATTAACACTGATTTCTACTTGATTGCGTGATATATGCAAGCGTTTTCCAGTAGGTAATTCACACCAAGTTGGTGTTATTGTCCTCATAATTGGCACTACATTAACAGGAAGGTCTTTGAAGTTCACATCAGTTGGGGGGTTGCTCAATTTTACAAATAGTACATCAAGCACTTGTTGGCCAAATGCACCAACAGAGGCTATCCAATCATATACAACACCTTCTTGACCATTTGTCATGCACAATTCTGTAGCACTGTTGTTTCTGAGCATCACAGGAAGACCTTTACATAAGTTGAGCTTTCCTGAAATTTTCTTTTCAACAGAGCAGGGAGGTTGCTCCCACAGAACACGTTGAAGGCTCTCATCTAGTCTTACTTTTGCTGCCCGTTTTCTTCCTTTGACCTCTTCAGAATCCCCAAGTGGAGCAATGGAATCTTCACAGTAGAAAGATGTCAAATGCAAGCCTTGCTCTGAAGCAAATCGCTGTTCTCCCAAATCATTAATGGCATCTTTATTAACATGTCTGGCAGTGATTATAGAAACATTTCTGAAGTTTGCATCACATACAGAAGGCCGGCCTTGAATATTAGCAGATATACGGCTACGCAAGAACTGAATATCCTCCATTGTACAAGATCTGTACCTCATATTCTCCAGAGCTGTGCGAAATTGAGCATCCTCTTTGGATTGTTGTTTTTGTCGCATATTTTGTCGCAAAATGACCACAGTCACAACCTGATGCCATAGAACTTTGCCAAAGGCTTCTTCTTGCTGTTTCAGCTTTCCAAGAGATCTTCCAATAGAGTGGCTATATAAGGACACATGCTCACCACCAATTGGGGGTGGTAACTGTGCAAAGTCTCCAGCAAATATCATGTTGATTCCTCCAAAAGGCTGACCAGGTGCTGCATTCAAAGCCAGACACATTCTGACACTAATGTTATGCAAATCACGAGCAGAGCACATTGAAATCTCATCGAAGAAAACATATGACACACCCTCAAGTCTTTCCTTGGTGAGAGTTAAAGAACTTTTTGAGACTGCAAAGTTCATGGCAAACGCAGAGTGATAAGTAACTCCTCCAGGTAACAAGCATGCTGCACTTGCTGTTGGCGCAACAATAAGGAGTTTCTGAGACTCATTCCGAGCTGCAAACAAGTGAACCAGTGCCTTGAGAACTTGCGACTTGCCTGTGCCACCCATACCTCCGATGTACATTTTCAGTTGACCACTGTTCTCAGAAAGAGAATGGTTGGCAACAATTGAAAATGCTCTGTTTTGCTCTTTGTTCAATGAGAATTCTGTTGAACAGTCTGCTACCAGCTGTTTGTGTATCTTTGGAACATAAGCTGATTGAAGGTATGACTTATCGATAATCTTGACATTATTGTCACTATAAGCATCTGATGAGGTAGTCTGTGAATTTTCAAAGCCTATCTCTTTACGAGACTCCACAACTTGCTGACGCAACTCAAGGACAAGTCGACGCCACTCACGTGCACTTTTGTAAGGTATTACTGTCTGTGAGGTGACACTAGAGGAATTACCCACACCTTGTAAAGGCTTTGACCAGTCTGAATTCTGCATTAATGCCTTCATATCCTTAATACCCTTTTGCCTTTTGAGTGCACCATTACTCATTTTATCAGAAACCAATGAGAGATCAGTGTCATCAGCATTTTGTAGAACACCATCAAGACTGTCATTTTGTTCTGTAGGAGTGAAGTCACTGCTATTAAGAGATAAGGGTACATCCCCATCAGAATTTGCCTTCATCTCAGATCTGAAATCGTCTTTAGCATCAAGACATTCATATCGTAGATTGAAGTTGTTCATAACACGTGAGTGCTGCTCACTGAATACTTGTTTCACAAAGGCTTCATCCCATGTCTCTTCAGAGGTCTTCAAGTCTTCTCCTGATCGCCATGGCACAAACAAGGCAAGCATTGCACTACAATAATATTCTCGGTCTCCCTGATCTCTTCTGGGAGGTATACCCATGAAGTTCGGCACCATGAATTTAAACTTCTTGTTGGTTGGCAGCATCAAAGAACACTTATGTGTTGAGGCAAGTGGGTGGTCAGGTACATAATCCAGTAGAACATGCTTTGCTCTTCTAGAAGCAGCCAAAAAAGTACCTGTGTCTTCATCTTCACTTTCGTCTGCATCAGCATCTTCAACAGTACAATCATCATGGTTGTCAGACTTATTTGAGCCTGTACTCTTTGAAACTGCAGGCTTCACACGCTTGCACCGAGTAATCCAATCATATAGACACATGGCATCAAGGGCATCAGGGCGGAAAACATAGTCAAAAACAGGGGATAGCCCTATAACTCTGTTGTTTTTCTTAATCAAAGCAACTTTCTCAGTTGTCTTGTAGGCATCATCTGGATGCCAATAGCTACGTGCTTCTGATACATATGCTGACCAGTAGAAGGTTACGAACTCATGACTTGTGTAGTGATCATCATATCCTAGCAAATATGTACATATCATGGGAGATCCAAGTTCAAGTTTAGCACCCATCAGATTGACTACCTTTGTCATTATCTGACGTGCTTTGGTAGATGCCTCAACCCCAGTGTTATTTAGTATCTCAGGATTTCGGCTTAGTACCGCCTGGATACACTCAAATACAACATGGGTTTTGAGACCACATTTAGTTATATAATCTGAGACATATGCCACTACTGCTTTTACAGCAGTACCTGAGAGCATTGAAGTTACATCTGTATTTGATCTAATTATGTAAGATATCACTGGAGTGAAGGTGTTTATCCATGACTCTAGTTTTCGCAGTGTAATTGATCCAGACTCATTGTCTACAGTTGTTTCATTGACAACAGGTCGGGGAAACCGAGCTTTACACTTGCCCCATTTGTTATCTTTGCATCCTTTGTAAACATGAGACTTGTTGTGAGTGCCATCTTTCTTGAGATACCGATCACAATTGTGTACATTTGAGTGCAATACAATATCATCAGTAATCTCTGAGAATTGTAACCACCATTTATCTAATGTGATACATGATGAACAAGTTCCATCAACACACAAACACTCAGAAGTTGAAGGAGGCACTTCAGGTATATACAAGGTAGGATCAACATACATATCTTTTCCCTTTCTTTGATCAACAGATGCAGTGACCTCCTTCTGGGAACCAGTCAAGAATTCTCCTGTATGGCACCCCTCCAACCACTCAATCAATTTTTCTTTCCAGCTGCTGTCTGGATTCAAAATTTTGTCTCTAATTTCCTGAGGAGACAGTGCTCCTTTGATCCATAGCATTGCATGAAGATGCAAAGTCAATCTGCCTTGTTGCTCAACAGTGCCATAATATCCTTCAACATCACCATATATACCTTTGCACTGATCATTTTCAAATCCCAAAATATCAGATATGAACATGTCAACCATGAACTTGAAGAATCTCGCACATGCAACAGGGTTGGAAGTAACAGACCGCATTCGTTGATCTGCTGGTATGACAGGTTCAAATACTTCATTGGTGCCTGCAAAGTAAATGCAAATCGGATGTTTGATATCAACTGGTGACAAAGTAATATACCAAAGCGGGCTTCCAATGTGATATATCAACGACCATATCTCATTCCGTTGGTATTTCTTTGATGTCGACGAGCCATCGACGCCAGCAGCAACATGATCAAGATCTTTCACAATGTCAAAACAATTCTTTTCTTCAACAGTCTCAGCCTTAATCTGCTCACCACCAGCCATTCTTGTTGCTATTGATGCAAGAACATCTTCATCCAAGTTCATAATACGGTCTGTGATGGCAGCAAACTTGGACTTCTCTGTCAACAGCAATGCACGGTTTGAACTTTTCATTATTTGTTCATGACTGAAAGCAATAAATGGAAAAGCAACATCAGTTTGAAACCGTTTGTCATGGTACATAAGAAGCCATTTTTTATGAACAGTTGGAGACATCCGGTAGACAGAGCCAATTCCACCTAAGCCATATGGAAACAACCAAGGAAACATTGAAGGATATAATTGGGGATTGTTCCATATCGACTCAAATTTAGATGACTGTCCAATGGCAAGAACCTTGCCAGATTGGTTGAAATATTGTAGTGCTAGAGTTTTTAAAGCACTGTTAGACATCTCTTGCATCTGATTTCCAGTTAGACCGTGCATGATAAATGGACACTGTCCCTCTTCTGTGCCATCTTCTTCTTCCATATCATTGACTGCAGGAGTTCCACTCATTTTTGCAGATAAGGTCTCTTTGTATTGAATTGTCACTGGAGCATCATCCTCATCATACTCGGCCAAATTGTCTTCATTTACTGTCACCTGTGCATAGTCTGAGTGATTTAATATCAGCCAATCAAGTGCATCTTTGATATTCTGCTTTCGGACTAAAAACGGAGTGCGTTTCAAATCATCTTTTACTGGTCGTTTTGGACCCGTAAACAATACAACCAAGACCTCATCTAGTTCTGCCTTAGAAATGGGTAGGAAATCATATATTTTGGGAACAGGTGATTCAAAAGATAGAGCATTTGCTGTCATTTTCCTAAAGCCACTGGAAACACGGACAAAGCAGTTGCTATAGCGTACACGGGCAATCACCAATTTTTCCACAAACCTCAAATCCTGCAAGACAGGAGGCACCACACCAAGCCAAAGGCCACGAGCAAGCGCATTTTTTGGTATTTTTTCTTTACGTAAAGAAGCCCGACAAGCTTGACAGATTGTGTTCACAGAGTGATCAATGACTGGACCAGAGATAAACTTAATGGGATCAGTATCTTTCTTTCTGGGTACACGAGTCAAGCCAGGGGCCTCCAAAATATGCAGAAGGTTTTTTACAGCTTTCAGTCGAGATAGTTGCGTTTTTGGAACAAGTTGACCACACACTGCACATCCACCTTCTTCTATTTCTGATAATGACATTTTCTTGGCACAGGTAGTTACAATGTTTTTTATGGCATTACGTGACAGGGGCTCTGGTGGAAAGGCAATAGGCTCAGTACTAGAGTCAGGCTTCAGAACATTGTTAGCATTCAGAACATCGTCTACATCTTCTTCTGTGTGGGGAACTTGCTTCACTTTGTCCACAAACTTACGTGTTGGCTTAAGTGTGAAAACATATGTGAGTGAATAGCAAATAGCGCACGAGTGATTCTGAGCCATATCAATAACAACACTTTTTGTACATTTGCTGCCACAAACTATGCCATGCTTGTTAGCAACAGAAATACATTGTCGACCAGTTAATAAAGGAAGAATACAGGTTACATCAGCCTTGACATGAATGTAAGTGCTCGCAGGAAAGCGAAGAACTTCAATATCAGAATATACACCTGTGAAGACAAGCCCAACCTTGTCAGGATTTAAAACAGCAGGCCCATTCACAATGAAGTCCTCAAGCTCTCCATAATGCAGTATACATGCAAGATGACCACCACGCAAACCATGTCTATGCTGATATGGCATTTGTCTGCACTGTAGTTTTACAACCACACTTATGAAGAACACAATGATACATGTAACAAATATATAACATAGAGAACAAAGACATAGAGAACAAAGACATAAGGAGACCTCAACAGGAAACCCCATTGGAAACATTGAACCAGCAACACAAGGCTCATAGAGACGTCGGACAAGTGCCGCAAAGACAAAAAAGAGACGACAGCACAAAGATGCTGTAAAGCACATGCTAAATCAGATGGAATCAAGAGTGCAAGAGCAGGAACACTCACGAATATGAGGTTGGTACGCAAAGACATCCAAGAGTTGGATTCTAGTTATATATGGTTCGCGAGCGCAGGCCGGAGAGATGGGGATGGAATCTGCGATGGGCAAATATCAAACAACATGGAAGAATGAAGTACCAGAGGGAGACTCACCAAGACGAGCATCAGAGACAGCAGGGCCATAGGTTGCGGAGCACATCATATCTTAGGCAGATAACGGCATCAGCCGGTGTGGGGGCAACCGAAGTCAAAGTTGGGGTGCAAAGTGGAGCCGCAAAGGATGCCACAACCAGTGTTGAAAGGCAGGACACGGCGGCGAATGAGGCATATCAGTCGTGGAGCCGAAAAGGGCGACGACCAACCGAAAAACATGACACGGCGGCGAAAGGGAAGAGTAGTAGAATGGCGACAACGGGAGCCATAAACGAAACACAATAGAGAACGTTAGTAGATTTCGAGGGACGAAGAATGGAGCACTTACCGGCCGCGCCCACTAAACATTGGTTTGAACCGAAAACCGGCAGGAACGACGAGTAGATGGAGTGGCCTACACGAAAAATGGACGTCAGGCGAAAGCTTCGCGCATGACAAAGACGTACGGCTGGTGTTCTGCATTGGAAACATGAGTGGCTCTACAGCCAACTGAGAGGGCACAAGGACGGGGGATATTGCTTGAACGGAGACAAGCGGACTCAGAATGCGGAAACGAGAGGGCAAAACGGCACTCACCAAGCAAGACAACAAGGCCCGAGAGAGCGCGCACGTCGATGAACGGATGCATAGATGCTAGTGACTGTGTACGACAGGTTTGAACCATGTTCAACTGTCCGGCAAGGAACGGATGTGGCAATTCCCACAGTCACATGGTCTACGGCAAAGCGAGAACTTACTTCCAACCTGAGATCATCGTCTCACGCAAAGATATACAAGGCAAAATCAAAATCTTGTATTCGACGCGACAGTACATAAGCACTAGCTATGACTATGTAGAAGTGTAAACAATGCAAGGCTACAGAATAGGTAACTACACGCGGTTTCGGACATGATCAATATACTCCTGAGTGACTTTCCGAGGTTCAGTGAGCGACCTGAATGCGCCAAGTACGACAGAGAACTGGAGGTTGAAAGACACAACAGTGGCGGCAGGGTTGTCCTTAGGTTTGAAAGTGCTCATGGTGAATCCGACAAGTGCGACGACGAATTTGTCAGGTCTGCAACTGGGCAACTCCTGAGCGCGACTGTTGTCTGCAAGCTCGTTGAGTGCAGGCATTGGTACGCCGTACCGTATCATCGAAGGTAACTGATCCCAGTCTTGGGGAGTGAAACGAAAGTTCCCGCGATTGAGACGCCCATCGTAGATTGGAACTAAATTGAACGTCAGAAGGCAACACAAGCGCTAGAAGGAAAGGCGCACTAGTGTCTGTCGGCCCAAGGGAACTAGGATAGCGAATAGTCATGGCGGTCGATGGAGCTGCTTGTCGAGCCTTATTCCGTGAGCTACCAGCAGGTTTGAAGGCCATGGACGACATGGAGGAGCGCTGAGGCGTGTTTGGAGCGGAGGCACCTGAGCGTGCATCTTCGAAATGTATGTCAGATGCCTTGTGCGGAAGGACAAGAGAAAAACATATACCATCAGACCTCTGGACCTGGAGGCGCGAGCTGAATTGAAGGCTGTAATTGTTCATATACGCGTACACGCTGTCCAAATTGAGGAGACTCCCGATGAAGCATGAAAAGAGGCCGAAGACTTCATCAAAGAGCCAACCCGTAAGCCGGAGGTGCTGATCGTAGGGATTCACGGAGACCATGTCCAACAAAGAACAAGTCTCCACCACAATGGGCATGACGAAGACGGCGGGCGATCGACTTTCCGAAGCAAACATAACTGTCTTGTTGACAATACGGAAGTCGCGAGGGTTGGCGATGAGGGGATTGACGTACACACCCCTTCCTTGGAAGAGAAGGGCATCATAGATAGCACTAAAGCCATGTCAGCGAGGTCTCTGAAAGGAAGGGGCAGAAAGTAACTCACACTGCCGCATACTCGTCAACCATACAGCCCATGACATGAAGGACGTCAGGAACTTGTGCTTCCTCCGAACCTTGGGGCGTAAACTTGGGAATCAGTTCGCTGTATCTGGGAGGTTGTGAGCAAACGATAGAGACAGTGAGTGAACGACCCACTTCAAATGCTGCAGTATCTTCAACGACTTCAGCGCCGAAAGAATGCCAGTGAAGAGGGGGGGGATCTCAGGGAAGGAGAGTGCGCCATTGCCAGTGTTTGCACCGGCCCCAGGAGCGAACTCGTCGTCGGATTCATCCAGTAAAATAGGGTCATTGCTGTCGAAAATTGAGCACAAGCACGAACCACACAAAGAGGGTACTTACGAGCGCCCACTTCGTTCCTTAGCGAAGTCGCTGGCCGTAAGCAGAGCGCTGTTTGCCACAATGTCCTCAGCCTCTTTCATGAGAGCTTTCGCTTTCTGTTTCGCTCTCTCAACAGCCTTAAGCCGGAAGGTCTCAGCGACACGGTCAACTGGTTGTGGAGGGGGAGCCCGCTGTGGTGATGGAGACGGAGAGCACCACGCAGTGGCAATCTCATCATCCGCCTCAATTGAGTTGTCTTCTTCAGCCTGGTCATCAAGGAACGACATAACAAGCCGAGGGGGGGGGGGGTCTTGGGGTATCCTCATGCGAACCTTCGAAAGCAAGGGGGACGGGCGAATCCGCACGAGGTGCAGGACCAGTCCCTTCATCATCTGAGTCGATACGAGCGATCGGTCGGATGCTAATAAAAACGTTGGAACTCTAGAAAACGAGACGAGACTGACACTTACCGCTTTGCGGGATTCGCCTGTCGCGCGGCTTTGAGTTCGTCAGGCGACAACATCTGTGGCTTCTTGGCACCTACGACAAGAGGTCTGAATGGTTTCAGTCAAGTGCCAAAGTCAAGTGAAGTAGATAGACACTCACTTCGCTGAGGGGGACGGAGAGACGGTTGACACAGCGCGCCTGCATAGAATGAGTGCCAATATAGGAACGCCAAGAAGAAAACTTACTTTCGCTTCCCCTTTGGCGTAGGTGTGCCTTCGACATGCACGCAGGAGTCATCCTCGACAAATGGCACCGATACTACCGCCGCCCCGGCGATTGGTGCTGCATGAACAAGTTCAGAAGCCAAGTCTGGCATTACTGGGAGTTCCTCTTCATCGGCCAAAGCGGGGGCCTTGTCGGACTCCATGCTGGAGCCTGTCTGAGAAGGCATTGGTGCATCAACCATGGCCTCGACTGCGGTGCCAAACGAGAGGCGGCGCGACACAGGGGGAGTGTGAATCGTGGCACTGTTACAACAGCAAAGTTAGTCGTAGCATGTACGCCAAGAAGTTATTAGCATACCTGATCTGAACAGCTGGAGCGTCAGGAGACACTTCAAGTTTCCTCGGGGAAACTCTTTTAGGTCGAGGTGTAGCTGGAACAGCCACACTACAGCGGCGTGAGCACAGTATTCGAAGATGAAAAGCCCTGACGCACGCTGGAGATGTTGGAGGAGTCGTTTGATCATCAACAGGCACATTGGGGGCCTTACGCGAACGAGGAGTAGCACGACCACGGCTACAAGACAATTAGTGAGAGTTCGAGGAGCCGGGGAGCAAAGGGACGTACGTGGATTTACGAGGAGCCATTGAGAGAGGTTGGAAACGATATCAGAGATGAACAGATTCACGAGAGGGGTGAAGAAAGTGAGGGTAAGGATAATCAATAGAGATACTTAAACCAGAGAGAACGCACGGATTTGAGTAACAAGACCCACACACATGCGAATCCAATTACAACATAGATAGAGGAAAAACGAAAAGAACATGCCGTAGATCGATACCAGAAGGCAGCAGGAGGCAGCGACACACAATCAGAATCAGAAGGCAACAACGCGAACAGAGTGAACATGCCGGACAAGCAGGAGAGAGAATTATACAACTCTATACATCGGGACGGTGAAGAATCAAAAAAAGGACGGCGGGCGTGGAAGTCCATAGAACAAACGGAATTCTCTATCGCGCAAGAAACAGCGGGAGCGAGGCCTGACAATGTGTTAGAAGTGCATAGAAAAGGCGGAAGTGAGTCAACATACTGCAACTGTGAAAAGACCACATGCAATAGGGCGACAGAAGAGTCGCAACGACAAGGTTCCAGCAGAGAACGAAAGTTAAAAGAAGGCGGCAAGCAAAGTAAGCATATAGACGAAGAAGAAGGCTCCGGAGATGAACGTCAAGGAGAGTTGGTGGTGGCAGCGGGAAGAAGGAAAGAAACACGAAACGCCACATCATCACCACAAGGCACGTGCTCTTGTCACGGCTGTGACTTACCTCTCAAGACAGACACCTTGTCCACCTCCAGCCAAACGCCTATAAAGGAGACGGCAAGCACAGCATGGAGAACATTCACCATGGACACATTCTACAACAAGATCGAAGCGGGTGAGCGGACTCACAGTGGATCATCGCACTTGTTTGTCTACTTACTCTTACCCTAGTGCAAGTCCTCGACGAAATCATCGCGGAACGTACAGATGCCGCGCCAGGTTTGCAGATGTACGGGATGGACCCCGTAAGTTACTACGTTACAAGGAGCATAAACATCAGGCTAACGTAAACAAATTCTACAGGAAACGGCGGAAAGCTTTGGCCTAACTATCCTCAAAGAAGAGAGTGACATGGTGTCAAAACTGACTCAACTGAACCAGGCTACTGGCGAAGCAGAGGAAGCATCGATAGCTATACAAGGAATTATCAGCGGGTGCCTCTTGCCGCCCTTCGAGCTGAAATCTAGGTGAGCGCGCATACCCGCCCTGAATTCGTGCTGTAACTGAATATGCAAACCCGGTGCGAACAGCCGACCAGATGAGACAAGGCGATTAGCTCACGTTAGGCAGAGCATAACGATTACCGGACTCGGATCAAAATCCTTCGACAGCATTGTACGCAACTGCCGCCATACATACACTATGTTCAGCCGTTACACGCCCAACGCAAAGCTGCAGCTGGCGCCGGAGTTCATAGGCAAACATCGGGGTGCTGCTGACAACGGCGCAGACGAGTGTCCCACCATCACCGCCAGCTCCCGCTTCTTCACGCCTGTTAAGCAAGCATCTGGGTTTACCATCGTTGATATAAATGCCGAGCTTGACCCACGCGGAGTCCT
This sequence comes from Sanguinoderma rugosum, assembly GCA_017499575.1. Lineage (NCBI taxonomy): Eukaryota > Fungi > Basidiomycota > Agaricomycetes > Polyporales > Polyporaceae > Sanguinoderma > Sanguinoderma rugosum. The sequence goes on along the minus strand of VTPW01000003.1, from coordinate 636,429 downwards.
TAGCAAGGTAGACGCGGCAAAATGGGTGCACACCGAGGACAATGAAGTAGGATATTACATCTTATCATCTCACGCTGACGAGAACAGGCAAGTCGATACGCGGTGATAGCTAAAATTGTTACTGAACAGAAGAAACAGATACAAACCGACGACGCCGATTGTCTTCCAGATTGGCGATATAGTGGAAATCCAGGCTTCCATGATAAGCCTCCCGAGTAACGGTAATTACACAGTCAAACTCATTTTGCGAAGCATTGTATTGCTCGACGGCCATGTCACGACGGTAGGTACCCGCCACAAGCAGGAGGCAACCGAAGCTAAAGTCTACACAGGACGCCACAACCGCCCGAACCCTGGCTGCGGAAACTACCGTGCTGCCGCCGGCCCGTCGACTCAAACGCCGAAACCCTTATGATGGTTACATCCGCCATCAGGGTCAGTTCTCACAAATTGTTGAAGCTGAGGCAGTAGAAGATCAGACGGAAGAAGATCAATTGGGGGAGCAATCAGATTGGCATAGCATAACCATGGAATAACAATGACAAGGAGCTTTTGTTGACAACATAGACTAGACTAGCATTACTTGAACAAGGCTACAAAGCCTAAAGTAGAACATAAACACTCATTGCACTAGTGACGGGCAATCATGACCTAAGCAATTGCGAATAACCTAGGATCGAAGGTATCGGCGTATATGCTCTAAGCGACAATGAGTTAAGTGCAACGAAGAGACGAAGAGGGAGGCGCACCGAGCGCAACACCCAAGATGGTGTAGCGGATGGAAGCAGACTCCAGAGCAGCGTGAAAATGATACTTTGTGAACTGTCAGCAAAGCTAAACAGCAAATTGGGGGAACTCACCACGACCAACCACCTGATCTGCGATACCAACATCCGCCCCTGCGGGGTTTCGAGACGATTCGGGCGCCAGTCGAGGTAATACTCGATTCGCCTACGAAGAAGTTCATCGTTCATTGAGCTAAACGGCAACGGTGTATGAGTCAATAGGCGAGAAAGGAAACGTGAAACACGTACGGGAAGGTCCCAGAGGCGTATGACTCAACCAGTACATTCGCGGCCATGTGTTGCACTTGACGCGACTGAGAGGGAGTCAACGCAAAATCGGGGGTTTCCCGAGCCCGGGGGGTTGCCCGAGTGTGTGGGGTCGCTCGAGCGTCGGGGGCTGCGTCAGTGTCAGGATCTGGCCGAGTATCGGGGCTTGCAAGAGCACTGGGGGCTACGGGAGCTGGCTGAGGCTGAGGCTGCATGACGTGAAGTGAGTTCGAACAAGGGGTGGGCAGAGCAAGCTGGGGAAGAAACTGACACGAAACCGACCCTCTTATAAAGCACAGCGCTATCGCAAAAGGGAGAAGTGTCGACAGAGATCTTGCCCTAGAGAAAGCATGGCGCGGAAAGACGAAGCGCAGAAGAGGATTCAAAAGCTTAACGGGAGCGACGACGATGACTGTAAGAAAGGAAGAAAGCGGGTAGATTAAGCGCCATGCTTGAATAGAATACAACGAAGGGTTGCTTAGGTAAAAGTTGCAATAAGATAAGATCCCGATCTCCCGATCAACCGGCTACCGGCTATCTCAATAGCCACCCTCTTTTCGTAGCGCCCAAGCATCCCACCCCAAGTAAAGAACGGATCCTTTCATTTCATTACAGGACCCGTAACTTCTGGTCATGTTATGTTTCGTACTTCACCACTCTTCACGGTGCACCAGCTTCCATCACTCGCGCGCGCATTGAATACTGAAGCACTGAAAGCTCGCGTTCATTTGTTGCAGGTGGAAGATGGCGAGCGGGCGAAGCAAGTGTGTTTGTCTTGTCCGATCAGTTGGTGTCGGTTCGGGAGGGAAACGGCTAACTTCAAGTGGGACATTTGGATCCTGCACTTCGAGTAGCGTCCGGGATGATATCCAATCTCTTGTTTTCCAAGTTCCTTTGTTGCGGAACCTGGGTCAAGCTCGCCCTCGATCCGGACGCCTGTCTTTTCGCCCTCGACTTTCTCGTTTCTGTCTGTCTGATATACCGGCTCGAACGCTACGTTTCGAGCTTCTTCAAGGCTCAACAAAGCCCGACGCGGGCACCCTGGTCTCCCCTCAAGCTTAGCCGAAGGGCATGCGTGCTTAATATGCGTGCTTAACGCTGCGAAGGGTCGTATGAAGCCTCAGGCTCGAATTCAATTCACCAACCTCAGCGAACTCTCATCCACACAGAACACCTGTATCTGATCTCTTCGCCCCCGTGGGCCTTGCCTCCGCCGTGTCTTATAAACATCTCTCATCGGCGGAGTTGGTCTCGTGCGTGTGTTGGGACTATGGTACACGTCCCAGCCATCTTCGAAAGATGGACACCGACGTTGATTCGCGATCGCATTACCCTTCATTTACTTCCACTGGCCGGTGAAAAAGGCCCTCTCTATCATTGTCTCGTACGCTTCTCGCCTCCACCGTCCGTCGAAGGTTTCATCCCCAAATTCATTGTGAGATATCCGTCGCACTTGCAAGTTGCCGCCATCATTCTCGGGGACCAATGGAATCGCACTATTGCGTCGCTCGGAGAGGCGAGCCATCTAGTAACCGGGCCTCACGGGGACGTGACGCAACACTAACGCTTGTAGCAATACACTACGACAAACTTAAGTACAACCAACGCCGCGAAGATAATAATCGTTAGTGAAAAGTCGACCGTATAGCGCCCCTTCGTCTGTGCATCTCACTTCGAGTTTGTTTCATTCGTGGCACATGATAGTCAGTCCCCTTCGATCTCGATGCCATGAGCCCGCTTCGCTGACGCTGCTCCGCACCATAGGCGTAGGTGTTAGCCAGTGGGCGCGTTTCGCGCGACACTACATCAACAGCAACTGGCCCTGTTGGACAAATTGAGTGCGACTCGAGGATATGATATCCGCAGAACCCTACAATGACGGTCTCCTGCGATTCTTGTAGGGCATTTATAATTTTGGGTTCCGCTGACATTATTGAATGTGCCTCCGCCAGAGTTATTCATCGTCACGCCAGCGGTAGGCCCCTGAGTCGGTGAGGAGCCTCCGTGGCGTTGGAGTTGATTATGTTCGATACGCTCGACTGTGGCCTGTAAGTTGACCGTCCCCACTAGCTGTGATACGTATGAGCAATGCGCCAAAGAAGCGGAGTATATGATGGTCACCTCGAAGTTGCTTCGCGCTTGCTCCAGCTCTTGATGAAGCTCTTTGATGTACTGCAAATCATTGTTGGAGCAAAACACCCTCTGGAAGAAACTGCGGCCAGCGCAGTGGTATACAAGACCGAGGATTGACTCGATGACACTAATGCATGTTAACTTGGTCAAAGGTATGGCTCGGGATGATGTACTACACAGACCTTATGAACTCATCGACATTCTGTTTTAAAGAGTCTGATACTTGCATTCCGGATTCGTCCACTTGATGCTTGAGTGCATCACATACAGTCTTGATGGTATCGCCAGCGATGCGAGCTAGATTCCTAAATTCTGCTTTGTTCTGCTTGATCTCCTAACAGAAATCGCCATTGCATGAGCACTCCGTCCCAAAGGAGTGGAACACAAAGAGCGAGCTCACGGCGACTTTGTCACAAATGTTCACCCCTACTTGCGCAGCAGTGCTGATTGGGGGCGTACAAGTTTGAGATATCGTCTCCAGGGTCGTGTAGATAGCGCCAGGCCAAATCGATTCTTCGCTGGATCGCGACTGTACTCGTGAATCTGATCCCCAGGATCGTTGGCTCGAAGAGCGAGGCATGTGAGCAGTAGGTGCGTCGTATAGTACCCTCATTCTAACGTACGTAGTACTTATAGACTCGCATGTTAGCTCATCGGAAACCCAGTTGGCTCGTTCGGGCAAAGCTCTATGAGGTCCTTGCAATTGTTCAGCTTTGGGGGTCACTTCTCTTGTTCTCTTTTTTTTGGTAATTGAAATGGAAGCCGGGTAGACAAAAAACATGAGAGGAGGCTTGTATCGTCCTTTGTTCTCTTTCCCAAAGGACTCGGGGTGGGGCCTACTTCGAACATTGACATCGTGGGGGAACGTCGGTACATACTTACAACTTGGAACAGGCGCTGAGTACCAATTGACAATACTTGATTGGGATCCGCCCGGCCTCGGGTAGCACGCCGCGGACTATGTATATCTTGTGCCGGACTCTCAAGCTAGAACTTGTCCAATTCTTGACGTGATGACCGCCGAACATGTATGGACGACATAGCCAATAGATGTGGACCACATGAACGCCTATACTCACAATAAGTTAGTAATCAACTCAATGACGTTTGGCGGCGCCGGGGAAGACGACTTTAGACAGAAACTTGATGTATGATCACCTGAAAGTTCACAAATGTCCAGACAATATGCGGTGTAACAATTGGGCGGAAGTTGATTACGGTGTTGGATGGATCTTGGTGGACTATTCTAGTATGCGTGGAAGGGGAGTAGATCGGGAGTCCAGGTCCGAAGGGCGCAGGCATCAGCGCCTGGGTGCCACCTCGCATCAGCTGCTACACTCCGAAACCTTCAGGCCTCAGCGAAGTCGAAGACATATACCAAGAGACGCATACTCACAGCTTTGCCTGGATCCTCCCCAGCAGCTTGCCCGCTTTGCTGAGGAGCCCATCCAGCTCCTTGATCATACTCGCTGGCTGTCCAAGCAAGATAGAGCTGTCCGCGCCGTCCACGACATTGGCGTCCGATTTTACTTTGATGCGCTCGAGTGGGACTTTGATGGTTTCTAGATGCAACGAGCCTAGGGAACAAAGAACCAGAAGCTGATATGTACAAAAATGCATTTCATCAAATGGACGCACCTTCACTTCCATTGGGGGTATTTCCATGACTACCCACAGTGCCCCTTACTTATTGGGAGGTAGTAATCATTGTATAAGTGCTGGCCCAGGCTTTCACGCACTGCGGGCCAACGGGGGTCGGGGGTGGGTCGAAGCTCGACACTCTGGTAGCCACAGGGGTTGGTTTAGTGTGGATTGCAAGGGGCATAGAATTCTTCAAACAAGGGGGTGTCGCAAACCATAGACTGAGGGGGTTACTTTATCTATCAGGCTATGATAAGGTGATCATATGGCTGGTATATAAGCGGATGCACCCGACTGCGTTGATGAGAGGAGTACGTCAATCGAACTTGGAAGCACACCTTGCCACACATATCTTTACGCTCGATTATGGCGTGCTTAGGAATCGCCTATTAGATTTTTTTTCTCTGACATAAGCCGTCAAAATACCTTCACATTCATCGCTATCAAAAGTGGTATTGACACGAGCTGCGACCACTAGCGGTCTCATTTGAAAGGCACCAAGGCAACGGCGGGCCGGCATCGGGCCTGGTCGAACCCTTTCACAGGCAGACGGCCCAACGCGAGCTAGGTGGAAGAGAGATTGAGGCGCGTCGCGGGAATGGACTCGAAGAAACGTCCAACCTTATCCCAGCACAGGGTAGCCGGCGCAGCCTGCCTAGTACCATTTTCCACCCTTACTGGTAGAGACTGTCATTTTCTCTGAATTGATACGACTTACAACTTGAAGCTCATGTAGTGACCTGTCTAGCTGACTGTGGGAAAATTCTACCAACTGTGGCATGTTGAACCCTGATTTTCCTCACGTATGTGGACGACGATCCCATCGAGAGCTCTTGCCGACCTACACGAAGGCTGATCTCCATGGCGCCGATTCCACCATGTTCACTTGAATCCTTGCATCATAATGCACTCCTTATTAGGCCGACAGCAAGATGAAGATACCTAAGAAAGCCGACAGAATGCGGGGGAGTACGGATGGAGTAAAGGACGTAGGTCAACAACACCAGCACGCGACCATGTTGAGCCCTGCGTTGGGGGAAGTCATCGTCTGCCGGGGAGTACCGCAATGGCATTGAGCAGGATCTACACCCCGGTGAATCTAGCTATACGAAAGGCGAAGACAACAGGTGAGCGATTCCAACTGTCACGGATTGGTGTTGGTTCTCATTTTCAAGATAGAGGTTTGGAACTCGGCCAGGATACCTGGTGTTTTGTCGACCGCAATCTCGGGACCGGAGTCCCGGGCAAAAGAAGACACAATGTAGCTAGTTTCTTTTAGGATAGCCTATTGACAGGAGATCCCTTTGACCGTGAGTAGCATACGCGTAGCTACAATTCAGTTTCGTTGAAACCTCTTCCCTAGCTCCGCGGGCGGAATTCGTGTCAGCTTGTACGCAGGCGCTAAGATATGAGCTATCGACATTCTGGCATAGCATGTACCTATTTCTTAATCTCACAACCACTAGATAATCAGACGGATATAGTACCCCAGACGGCTAACAGCATCAAAGAACCCTGCGCCCATGGTGACTCCTTTGTACTCTTATTGTACTTTTGTGCTTTTCAAGAGAGGCACTGCTCATCAGTGCTCTCTCCGTATAAAGCAACATGCATATAAAACACACTTCCGATATCTCAACTCCCCACTGCTCCCCACTACTAGTATCGCAATCGCAAACGTACTCGCATAATAACTGCAAAATCTCTGGTTCTTACGCCACACCTACTCGCTCTTCCCGATACATATACCATGTCTGTTAGAGCATCGCCCCTCCCCCCTCCTCGCTCCCCTGTAGTGCACGAAGGCCTCGGCCAGCACTACCATGGTGATTTCTACGCTGCCTCCCAAATGGGAGGGACCGCGGGCGGTCATGGGAACACCAACACCACTTTCAATGGAGGCGAAGGTGCGTCCATCTGCTGACACGTCACTGTGATGCACCGTGTACTTATCGATCCCGGAATCCCTTCCCTCACTCTTATTCCAGAGACGCTCAAAGTCCAAATCGAGAAGATCAAAGCGAAGCTGGACGCCAACATCATGGACGACGCGGATTACTATCTGTCGCTCGGACAGCTGTCGAAGATTACTAAGGAGCTGAACGGGCTCCTCAGCCAAGTGGGCGAGCTGCAGGGGAGGATCCGGGAGAAAGGTAGCTATTTGACTTCGCGGTCTAGCGTTCCGAAGAGACTACTTACAAATTGACTTTCTAGCGGGTCTGTGAAGATCTGTGACATGTCGAAGCTTCGGCTTACGGCAATATGGCTCCAGCCTCTAGGCCCTTATATATATCCCTTACGCTCGCTAGGATAGTCTCTATGTATTCGGGTCGTTAAATGTATTGCCTCTCCGACCAGGGGTGTATAATACTCGAATTCGGCATAATTGTAGATCGCACATTTACAAAAGTCGTGAAGTAGTATACCAATGGGTAGGCCAACCGTAGTCCACTCACTCGACGCAACTAATCGTTCTTGAGTTCCCATTTCACTTCTCTTGTGGGTCCATGTGGGTCCATACTTAATAGTTACGCTGTACTTGTTGAACCGTTGCTGTCAGAAGTCAGAATCCTGAGATGGGCATGCAGTCTTAGGCATTATGTAGGTACAGTCTTCTACATGTCAAAGGAGAGAGAAAACAAGGGAGTATACAAATAAGCGTTCGGTCCCCGTTCCAAGCTGTAAACACAGCCATTCCCACGATGCCAAAGCGTCTGAAAAAAGAACAAGGCAAAGCTCCTTCGGTGTTCAATTAAGCTTAACGAACAAGGACTCGAGGAGAACCTCACGACGCCGGATTAGGGAACAATGATCGCCCTTATCGCACCTTTTAGCTTCGCTCCCCTTCTCCTTGAACAACCGCATTCAGCACCCCCTGGCTCCCTCGTTGCGTGTTGTACTCAGCTCAAACGCCGCATCGACCGTCTGCAGTATTTCGGTCTATAAACCGATTTCATCGAAGTACAACAACTTGACAGGTGTGCACAAGTTCATTCAGTGAATTGCGACCAGGAACCCAAGCTCGATGAGATGCGCTCCGGGCTACCAGTGGGCAGAGGTGTCAAGCTTGAAGCTATAAGTACGCCGCTCGAGTAAGGACCGCATCGGCCTGCTCCCGCTCCTCCATTGCACCTATTTTCCGATTCCAATGCTCAATTCTGATTCCCGCCGGCGTGGTGCATCGGAGTCATTGACAAGACACGCTTTTCCGGTCATCCAAGCAAAATCCACCAAAAAAGAGTCAATCTTGCCAGATATCATCTACACGGCTCTGAAGGTGATATCTAAGGTCTCGGAGGGGTGTCCATTCCCGCCGATCGTGTTGGCCGCACAGCTGGCTGTGGATATTTGGGACAAAGTCATCGTGAGTTCGCTACTCATTAATCATTATTACCATTGTGCTGATACAAATACAAACTTCGGACGGACCACATCAGGAGATCAAACAGAACAAAGCGGGGTTCAGGAATCTAGCGTACGCAGCAGGCGATACTATCAAAACCGTTTGGGATGAACTCGAGCGGCAAGTCGCCAAATCCGGAACGAAGATATCGGACTCTTTCGCGCAGAGTGTCGATGACTTATCAAGGTTTGATCTTCATCCCGAGTCCTACCTTTCATCTAGCCGACATGACATGTGCTAGGGTCGTTTCGTCGATCCACGACCTTGTGTGCGACTATGCGGGGCGTGGGTTCTTCCAGAGGCTGTTTTGCGCCAACAATGATCTGGGATCCATCGCAGGGTTTCAGCAAGATTTAGAGCAGACGCGAAAAAACTTCGAGGTGAGTATTGTATAAGTACTATATACTCCGCTTCTTCGACGCATTGCTCATACGCATACGCACGGTGCATCGCAGCTAGTGGCGATGGTCGGCATCCGAGCCACAGTCGAGCGCATCGAACATAATCAGCACTACCCGTCTGGCTCCTCGCCGGCCCAAGGACCCTTTGCCAACATGACCGTGCATAACACCGGTGGAGGGACGTTCAACAATGTCGTCGGCAACCAGTACAACGATTTCGCGACAGTTATATCGTCACGGCGGAACGATTTGAATCTGAATCTACGGGCTGGCTCGGATGCTTGTGGCAATGGCGCGGATTGGCGGAGGCGGGGAGAGGCTATGAGGGCAAAAGGTGAGCCGTACGCCTTCCCTCTAAGAATCACATCCGGAACTGACCGTACCTGGATCTGACAGTACAAGGGAGATACGCTCGATATGGTAGTACGCGGAGACAAATAGGCAACTGATTATTAGGTAATTCTACGCATGAGCCCTATGCGTAACCGTTACCACAGGCTTCCGTGGTATTTGTAGATGGGGAGAAGGCCAAAAGGAGGGTATACCTCTTATATCTTCATCGTCAGTAGGGAGTTCCCTTAGGTCCTATACGAAGAAACCGCTACGGGAATGTCGGTTGTATAGCAGCGAGCAGAGGAACAGGAATATGGTGGAGCAATGTAGCGAGAATCATGCACGAAACCTTCAGATGAATCCTCGGGACTGGGCTCATGCATGGAGAGAATAGTCAGTAAACGAATGAGAATTGCAAGAGCTGTTTAGAACCAGAGCCACGTTTCACGTTTCGTGGATGAGCGGGCTGTTGCGGCATTGCTGCGCCTCTTAAATCAATGTCATGCAAGAGATATCGTTGATAGATGAGCCCACTACACAGAGGTGCTAAAGCTATATTTGACAACGCACCCACCGCCTAAGACTGGTAGCCAAAGCACCCGTCTACGTATGTTCGGCTCGGCCACAACAAGCACACTATTTCGTTGCCAACGGTGCTTTGCTGTGCAAAAAAGACTTCGCCTTCCCAAGGATGCCTTTGGGGAGGCAAGATGCAGATTTCGTGGTGCTGGTAGGTTTGGTAGGGGCCGCTCGCTTGAAAAGTGCTAGTGAGCGATTGGACACAATAGTTTCCTCAAGGGAGCGGCGGGTTTGCGTGCCACAGAACCCTGGGCTCTACAGAGGAATATGAATGTGTACAGTGATCGAGAGGGGGTGGTGACAAAGGCTCACCTCAGACAGAACCCATTGGTGCGTGAAGAGATCCAAGGCAGCCGACACTGACGGAGTCCAGCCGATCCACTTGTGGAGCCACGCCCATGTAGCTTTAGCTTCGACTCCAGCCTTTACTTTGATGTACAACTGGGCGCAATAGTTTAGCTCGACATCCGTATTTTCTGCATCGTCGATTGATCGAGTCGATTTAACGAATGGTAGTTTATTCAGGAAAGAGGACAGCAGGCCTGGTACGGGAGGCGGCGGCGGGATAGCTATATGAGACAGCAATCCGGCAGTTAGAGAAGCGACTCCGGAGTCAAAGCCAAAGGCCTGTGTTGCTTGCGCCGATAATGACAGCCCGACCTCCACGCCGAGCCACGCATCAGCACGCGCCGAGCCACCGGAGGACGCGACCCCAACCATCAGCATCGGAGTTATACTACCAGTGACGCCAACCGAAGCGGACGCTTCACCAGAGAATAGACCATCGATAGCTATATATAAAGCAATGAACATATAAGTCAACTCAAGGAGCCAGCTTCGTACAGGTGGAGTTGAAGTAGGGCGTCAGGTTGGTGTTTTTCTTTGGTGGAATCGTGATCGATACTGAATGGGGGATAGTATATATGATGAGACGAGATGAGGGCGGGGTAGGAATGACAGCGTACAATGTTGAAGACCATACTGGACGGTGCTGGTGACTTTGGCTTCAGCATTGGCATTGACTGTCACGGCGACCTTGACTCCTCCCATGAGGCCTAGTTGTACTACCCTGTCGACGATAGTTAAAGAAAGTCATCTCAAAGATTCAGAGCTGAGCATACCCCAGGTGAAGAGCAGTGACCTCGGGGATACTGACCGGAGGCGTGTCGTACTCCCAGTGGAACTCCCCCTACGGTCGAACGATAAGCAGCGGCTCAAAACAACGAACCAATACGAGGCTCGACATACCGAAAGTTCAACGGAAACAGTGTAGACGTGTTTCATGTTCATGTCGAAGTCTATAGCGTGGTGTTAGTCGTGCAATAAATCAGAGGATAAAGGGCGAGTATGACCTTCCAGGAATCCGAGGATTGCATCAACCACCCCATTTACACCACTGACAGCGCCGCCCCATTTTCCAGTTCCCCACAAGTACGTATCAACATTCAAGGCGACAGATAACGATGCCGTTGTCGTGAAACCGTGGGCACTTGACTCACAAGTCTTGAGGTCGGACTCCAGCCTGAGCGGCAGGAGGGGTATCAAGGAGCTTCCTATTCTCACTGTATTACTCTCACTCTTTGTCGAGTCACTGGGAAGGTCGATTGTAGGTGTGGTAGAAAGCGGACCCTGAAGAATTCGAGCGCGTGTATCCCTCAAAGTTGCCTGGAGTTCTGCCAATGAAGTCAGTGAACCTCGGACGAGATGCGGCCGACGAAGAGCAAGGCACCTTCAACAGTATTAGAAATGTATTGTTTGACTGCATCGGGGTCGGAGATGTTTGGGAATGGGACGGCAAAGTTGGTATCGATGCTAGGAGCGCTTACGCCGTACTGAGTAGAAGGAATTAGAAAAGAACGACTCAAGATATGGAAACGCCATACCGCGACGTAGCGGACATCGCCGTGCCTGAGTCTGTAAGTTTCTCTGCTATGCGGCGATCCGAAGAGAATCAACATACTTGGTGTAATCGATTTGATCAAACTAATTCGCGTGTTATTTAACATAGATGAGTAGCGCGGGTAGATGACTTGCCTTGTCGTCGATGCTAATTGCGAATACCTGTGGAGCGACATTGTCACGGCGGACCACGCCATGGTGCTCCGCAACAGACTGGTCCGTGTGTACCCAGAATTTGGTGATTCGACCGAAGGAGGACTGCGAGCACTAGAGAGGACGTATCAAGGAATAAAGTCGCATCGAACAACAAGGCCGGCTTACGCTTTCGGGAAGTCGCACATATTTGTCAACTGGGCCCGCACCATTGAAAAGGTGGTCACATCCTGCGCGTTCAGCGTCATCACCCTTGCACACAAGGCGGATGTCCTGAACAAGAGCATGCGGGTCGCATTCTAGGACTACCCAACCCGCAGCAGGTGTGATATCTGCGATAGCATGGGGGTTGCTGGCGAACTTTAAGAGTGTCAATGCATGGCGGCACAGCTATGATTCACAAAGCTTACGAGTTTGACCGTCCCAGACTGACCTTTGTGGTCTGGGATGTCATATGCACACTCACCGTCGAAGCAAGGCTTGTCCCAGTTGTTGTGGCCAAGACCAGCGGCAAGCGTGGCCACCAGAGCCAGAAAAACCCAGGCGGACTTCATGCTCTAGGAAGTATGGTTTCAGTCACGCAGAGTGGGGAAATGATCAACGTACGAGACAACCACGAGAGAGCGGGAGTTAGGGATAGATGGGGCCGTCTGTTGGTCTTTTATTCGCGGTGGGATCATTCATTGGGAGGGTTGGACGACTGTGGGACGACGTGCGCAGAGCCTTGCAAGGGAGCTAGATGCGATGATACTTACACAGGTAACTTCTAATGGAAAGGACGAGCCTGGTGAAGCGTTGTAGCCTCGCGTCGATTCGCTTCCCTCGACTAGCCAATGTTGCATAACGGATGCCATTGAAATTGGGTCGTCGCTGTTCGTGGCACGAGTCATCAGACCAGGCCTCCTGGCTTATAGTGCAATCCCCTAGGCCGTAAATATACTATGTTTAAATTGATTCGCCCCGAGTTGGTGGCCATGGCACCAACGGTGCCATCTGAACATGACTCGCTTCCCCTTCTACTCGCTTCCCTCCCGAGTCTTACTTTTTGGCGACTGGGATGGGATTGACTATGTACATAATCGCGGGCGATTGATTGCCACAGAGGCACGAGCCTAGCGTTTCTCCGTGTCAGTCCTCCGTAATCGCTGCGCTAGAGGTGTGGAAAACTCACCCTGTTACACCGATTCGCGCAGTCCGTGATTCCTAGCGTCGTCTCTCCCCTCCCCCACCCTGCCAGCGCGCTGCAGTCGTCATTCGGTAGTTCGCTTGATCCGGGATAGCTCCCCTGCGATCAGAAACCCGCTACCACGGCTCTCGGAGCCTCGTATTTCAGAGTCGGTCGCCAAATAGCTTGCTCAGTGGCAGTTGACGGTTGGGCCGTGGGCTGTTCGCGCCCGTGTGAGCCTCGGCCACTCTCGTCGCTGCTATCTCTTCCTTCTGCATCCTGCGATCCTGGCGCAGAGAGATTGCGTCATGTGCCGTTTTTTTTCGCGCACGAGACTCAGATCTTCTCGTTTCATTCTCCATGAACAAACCCAACAGTCGTTTTAGCTGCTCGTATCCGCTTGCTGGGTATCACGAATTGTGGTAGCGTGCCGAACACTGTAGGGCATTCGCCGCAGGGACAGATAGGTGCGTTTTCACAGAGCTGAGGACGAAAAAATTCGCTATGTTTAGCACTGTGGTTCTGTTGAAGGCGAAGATCTTGCGCACCCACTGGCTGTCGCTGGCTTCTCCAAAGTAGCGGAGCGCGTTCTCGAGCATTGATGCTTGTCGCCTGCTCCATCTGCCTCCCATAGGGTATATTCCGAGGTGAACACTGAACATTGAGGTTGAGTTTGCTGACTTGCACTTTGTTCGATGCCATCTCACATCTTCGTATTCTTCCGAAGATACGCCGGGAGCTCCTGTAGCCCCTATTTGCCTTCCCCCCAAGTGCTGCTATCAGGAAGCAGGCCCCACTGCACACAGCTGCCACGGTTCTAAGCATAGGGGAAGGGCTGATATGGAGAATCCTGGATCGTGGATACTGGACGGGGAATGGAGACGGCGGAGGCTCTGAAGGGAAGGGCATGGCGAAGAAACGACAGGAAAGGGTCGCGCGAACGGCTTGAAGCTCGCACACAGGCTGAGCGCTAAGCGATAACAGACACGGTGGGTAACGCGAATGAGGGATACACGATAGCGAGCTTGGGGAGGGACATACCATCGTCGGGACCACACTTCAACGTCGCAGAAATCCTCCGTTACATGTCATCCCCAGGTTCTGATCCCAGTCAAAAAGAAAACTCCTAATGCCACAAGAGAGGACAAAGACGGACCAATCCAGAGGCCGGAAGTTTCGAGTGACGGGGAAAATATGCGCGAGCGTACGTCCTTCAAGGCTTCAAGGCTTCAATAACAATATTCGATCTTTCAGTGGTAATGGTAATAGGCAGTCCTAGGTATGTCACGGCAAATTGACATCCCAAGACTCAAGGGCAAGCGTGGGCGTTGACATGGACGAGGCGAGAAGACGAAGCATCGTCTAGATGGGTCCTGCCGGGTTCGTTTTCAGCTCCATCCACGCGACGTGCCGCCGACGTAGTCCCCTACTTGGCGGGCGAGTGCGTGAAACTGAGACGCCACCTGCAGACCTCTTCAGCAGCCAGTTTTACAGGCAGCCCGATTAGCTCGGATTGATAGATATTTTCTGAGGGCCGCAACAACTGCTTCGCTGCAGTGGATTTTTCGTGTGCGTGGTAGAGTAGGAGGATGGGAAGGGGGGAAGGAGGCCGAGGGGTTAAATAATCACAGAAAGGCACGAAAACTGGAGCAGCGAAGCGATGTACAACAGAGGTGCGCTGCGTGAACAAGGGTGAATTTCTGGCAGAGGCCAGCATTCACACGGCATCTCATCACCGCTATCTTATCTGATCTTCTGATAGGCGTGAGCCGTTCATGCACTTATCGCGGAAGCACGTCCTTCTATCTCTCCTTGCCTCCATTCAATGACATGACTATTGGACGTATTTTGCTGGAAACGCAGGAAGAGGCCTTGCACGCCATCCATGACGAGGATCACTATCTGCGGACAAAATGGACAAAATGCCCACCTCGTGCCCACCAACGTCCATTCGGCTTCTTCATGCACGCGTGCAAATGGCTTTCTAGCCGTATGAAGGCATCGCCGATTTACCTCAAAGGGCTAACATCTAACACTCAGCATCCTAATAGTCACCGGAAGATTATGACAGTACAATTTCTAAACGTACACCTCTTGCCGCTGCTGTTAACAATACACGGGGCATCGTCCCCAGCAACTTCCGGCGTACTCGAAACTAATCAACAGCCAAGTCAGACTGAGCGCCCGTTTACTTGCCGCCAGACGTGTATTGGTTGCCTCCCACGTTGTTGAACACGCCGTTGCCATAATTGGTGTTGCCTCCATGATTGACATTACCGTGGACGATGCCACCGTTGACATTACCACGGACGACGTCTCCATGGATAGTGCCACCATGAACCCCGCCACGATTATCGACCATGTCCCCATTATTGACGGCGCCTTGGCCCGAATTATTCAGGGACATGTTGGCGACAGGTTGATGAGTCGGCGCGAGGTTTTCTTTCTGTTTGTCTTCAATACGCCCGACTGTGCTCCGAATGTCGATCAAAGTCCCGATCTATAGCGCACATCAGCGGGAGGAGCAAAAACACGGCGAGGACTACTGTATTCACCCCGAACATCTCCTTTGCTTCGTCTAACTCCCGGTTGAGGTCTGTGATGCGCTGCAGATCGTGGTTGGCGGTAAACCATCTGTTCACGAGGCCGCGGTCCGCGCACTCGAGAACAAGCCGCTGGATTGACATAAGAACACTAGCGCAAATGAGTAAGATAGGTCCTGGGGTGAAAAGCAACGGTGCGGACATCGTCAACTCCACGGCACTCAGCAGGAAATTGGGCGGTAATTGGGCCCCAGCGGCGCTGATTCCGTCCCACACGGTTGTGATAATCATGCCAGCCTTGCTTGTGAGATTCTTGAACTCTACCTCGTTCCTCCGTACCGCCTGGACATTTATATCAGCACCCCGAGACGGCGCCATGACAGATAGACGGAGTCACTTTAGCTTTATCCCAAATATCGACGACAATTTGGGCAATTTTGCCGAACGCTGAGAGCGGAGTGTCCTTCGAGATCTGGACGACTGCCTGAAGACTTCCGTAGGCGGCCTCTGATAGAATTTCAGACCCTCTTCCAGGCTGCGAATGGCCCATCCTTGGATTAAATGCACGGTGGAACAAGAGAACAGTTGGGTAGTAGGCTGCTGAAGTAGCACTGACACTGGCAGCGTACTTATAGGCGAATGAGCGTTTCTGAATATCATAACCTTGCGCCGATGGGGTTAATTGGGTGCCTAAAATTCAGCGATGTGATACCAGTGCAAGGCGGCCACTGATGGTACATTGTTGCGGGGAAAGATAATGTGCGATGATCACCGTTTTCCAAGTACAACAACGTCATGGAGGCAAAGTCGCGGCCCTCGGTTCATTCAGTATAAAATTAGGATTGCATCCTGAGCAACGAGCGTCGAGCAACGAAAGTTTCAGTATTGGACTTTGGCCATAAGATGGAGCAGGAGCCTTACTACTCGGAAAGCAGAAATTTCATCTTCAGGTTACTTGTAAGTTAGCGTTGATGTGGGCCGAGCTTGCCGGCGGTTCAGTGGTGATAGAGAGTATGATGTGGCGCTGGACCTTGGACAAAGTTCGGGATCATGAAAGCTGTTGAATTCAGAACTCAGTACTGCATTGTAACCTTCGTCATACTAATCAATCGTGAGGTGCTTCCATAACATGATACAGCGTGCATATATTCTGGACTCACAGACTCAACTCCAAGAGGTGCACACCGTCAACTTGGCGACTGCGTCTTGCGCGGTGGAGGAAAGCTTAAAGCATGTAAGCTACCGATGACTCCGCTGGGTGGTATATGGTTTGGCTTGCAATGGTGTGGCGTTTCGGCGTTTCGGCTCTTCGGGCGTCAGTTTTCAGTGTCTGATTTCAATTGGACGGCTGTCGATTGGAGAGTTGTATGAGTCTCTCGAAGATACGACTGCGGGCTGTAGTTGCTTCTCCCAGGACTCGCTGACAAGGTGGTCACAACTCACGTCTGCTCCTTTGAGCTGAATTCGCACACAGATCGGGGCCGCGTGCAAAGTGCCTTCGGTGATGACGAGGTCCCGCACGCCCGCGCGTGTACTGCCGTGTACGTAAGACTATTTCCAAGGGAACGGTATTCTCTGGTCGCATTATAGGTCCCTTATGTCCGCATGGTTACCGCCAAAATCTAGCAAATCAAGAAGTAAACCACCCTGGCGACCTCAACGTACTCGCCATACCTTCTGTTTACTCGATCGCTTCGGTATGTTGGGGAAGAGAAGGGCGTAGGGGCGTAACGCAGAAAGAGAAGGAGAGCGATACGAGCGGACACAAGGAGGCCGAGCAGCTGCGATCAAAGAACTGCAAACAAGCTGTAGACTTGATATTAAATTTGGAAGCTGGAATATGGAAGATGGGAGATGGGCGGAGTTGGCGGTCACAACGCCCGGGATTGCATAACTTTAGCATACGTCGGGTAAAGGTATGATGAAGGTATTACAAATACCTTAACAATACAATCGTGCGAAGTATAAATCAAAGTATCCGTTGACTTAGCATAATACCTTTGTTCTTAGTATAATTGACTTATCTTACAAGTATCAAACGCGAGTGGCAAAATACTCCGAACAATACCTTATCAATAATCTCTGTCATAGTAGAATTCAGGTATTAAACCTCTATACTTTTGTACATAGTATAAATCTCTGTTAGTTAGTTTTGTACCTACGCGACTGATTTAAATATATGGAGACAACATATGAAAAAGGTATAGTGAGTAAAATACTTCTTCGATACCATAAAGATCCTTTGACTAAGGGTATTGAACTTGAGGGCCGGCAGACACGTTCGGGTTTGTGACTTAGCGCAATGTACGTAGCTTGGTATTGGTTGGACTCGGAGGTCGGCAGTAGGTTAGGTTCGCAGGTTCGCGGGTCGTGGGTTGGTGGTTCGCATGTGCGCAGGTTGGAGGTCGAAGGTTGGAGGTGCGCAGGTTGGAGGTGCGCAGGTCGGAGGTCGGAGGTTGGAGGTGCGCAGGTCGCAGGTGCGCAGGTCGGAGGTCGGAGGTCGGAGGTTGGAGGTGCGCAGGTTGGAGGTGCGCAGGTCGGAGGTCGGAGGTTGGAGGTGCGCAGGTCGCAGGTGCGCAGGTCGGAGGTCGGAGGTCGGAGGTTGGAGGTGCGCAGGTCGGAGGTCGGAGGTTGGAGGTGCGCAGGTCGCAGGTGCGCAGGTCGGAGGTCGGTAGGTTTGTAGGTTTGTAGCTCGGTAGTGGGCAGGTGGGCAACTTCGCAAGTTGAAGGTCTGCAGGTTTGCAAGTCGGCCGTCGCAAGCTTCGTAAGGTCGTAGGTCGTAGGAGCGTAGGTCAGGAGCTTCGCACCTCGCAGGTTCGGACATTCACGTCCTAGGTATCTTGAATATAGGCGCGAGACTTCAAATTCAAAATTCAAAGTTCAATGAACGAGCACACTATGGGTACAAGTACTATAACAACAGAAAACTATTTTAAAGGTTGATATTATAACATTACGGCCCTTCACTATGATTCCGGTGGAATGTCTCTCTTGTTACCCACCCGGGGTGGTTACGGCCATTGAATACGGTCAGTACGTACTCCCGGTCGTTGAAGTCCCGAGTTTCACCAACTTTCGCCAGCGACCATACTGAACCTGACCAAAGCCAGAGCTGCGCCTTTCCGTTGGACGAAATAGCATGGTAAAATACGTCGTTGACATCCCGGACAACCTCGGGGGGGAATGACGGGGGCCTGTCGATGGCTCGCATGCTCTTTGAACAGAACCACTGAGAGGCAAACCCTCCTCCATTGATGACCTTCCGACTGTGGCGGGCAAACGGATCTGTGCAAGACTTTTCGGCGGGTGTTTTTCTGGGCGTCTTGGTCCCTCCGGCGGAGCTTCCAGAAGGCGTCGAGGGAGCCGAGGAGGGCACGCGAGGCTAACAAGTGTGGCGGTGAGTCTCAGAAAGTGGTTTTGTGCTTATCAACATACCTTCGTTGCTTGTTTCGCCTTCTTCGGTGCTTCTTCGCCTTTTCTCGAGTTGCTCGTGTCTTCAATGTGAGCCATCGGGTCTACCGGCAACGCCCATCGCAGATCAGGTTCTCCGCGCTCGAAAGGCGATACAGACTTCATCTTGGGAGGAATCTTGGCTTCCAAATCGACATTTGGTATTGTGAGTGGCACGGCCGCGGGGGGAAGGGAGGCAGGAGGTGGAAGGACGTATGGTAAGCACAACCGAAATGGCTTGACATCTGGGCGGCCATGTAGACCAAGCACGAACCGGCGCTGGCCAGGAATAAATGGACGCGACTCCATAGACGAGATGGTGGTATCGTTGGGTATACGTCGCCATCCTTGGGTGCGCCGATTATATATGAAGGAGTTAAACAAAGGCCTTTGAGGGCCCTCTGAATCCGCGTGTGGCCTAGTTTCTGCGTGATCTATCGATAGGGGAATTCAAGACATTTAGGAGGCATCGTATAAGGAGGCAATCGTCGTTTCGCTTTTACAATTAATCGTTTCACTTGTGTATATAGTATATGATATAAGTAGGTTAAGTAAATCTAGTGCGCATAAATATCAATTCCTCTTCTTCTTGAATTTTTTGAGTGACGGATGATCTCTGGATATTGGCCGATCTTTCCTTGTTTTAACATACTTAAAACGTTCAGCGATACTAAGGTTCAGCCCATAAATTCAGTACTGTATTGCGGATAATAGCCATAAGAAACTTACTATTGTACTCGAGGCGAGAACGATAAGTCAAAGTCTGGCTGAGGGTTCAGTTTCTCGATTTCATCATCATCCAGGCTGCGAAGGAAGTTGGGATCATAAAAGTTCTTGGGTAGTCCCGGTACGGGCCTTGACCGCTGGGAAACACGACCAGAGTCCGTTCGAAAACGCGGAAATCTACCCGGCCCGGCGCGGTCATCCAGGGTAAACCGAGTCGCTACGTGAAGTGCGTCGAACGTTCTAAACCACTCCTTGACTTGCGGGGAACGCCAAGGGTGTTTGGTGATTGCAAACCGCTCCCGTATGATCTTGCGATAGAGTCGATTCGAGGATGACCCATGATCAGTTTCGTCGCCACTAACGGCTTCGCATGGCATAGAGTCCCAAAGGGGCAGACACCTCTGCATGCTTTCATCACGGTCGGCAAGTTGTTCGCAAATCTCCCTTCTGCGGTGTCTCAGCTGGACTTGCCTATTAGATACTGGCGCTGATTTTGAGGCGATATTGCACTTACAGAACGTTGCCTGAATTCTCTAGCTTTGGCGACTTTCTTCTCGGCCTTTCGTGCCTCGTTAGCTTCAGTCCGCGGAGTAGTGAGGTCCTCATATCTGTCTCGTAAATGGCTGAGGTGGCGCAGGAATGTGAAGGCCACTGCGTCTTCGTCTTTGCACGAAAATTGCACGGAGTTGACAAATTTCTCGGCGAACAGCTCCGCTAGTCGCTTGTTCCACCGAGAATAGATACTACACTCTAGATCAGGTCGAAAGTCTTCAAGAGAAGGTCGATATCGCCCATGCGGTCTCTCTTGGTAGGACTCAACATGGGCTGGATCAGCGGCCTTGATCGTACCGAGCTTTCTGATATTGAGAAGGTCAACATCACAGAGTTCGCGGACATCTGCCTACATTAATAGGTTAACATCTCGGCCTTGTAAAGTGGGGTGCCCTTACCTTTAGCTGTACCACATCCGCGGAGTCGTGAACTCGATTGTTCGTCCTTTTACGCCTTTTCCTTCTGAGCCTCATTTGTTCAGACGGCCCATTGGGTTGTTGACCGGGGGAGTGGGAGCGGGATCTTGGTGGAGCACTTGGAGGATGCCGGGGTTTGGAAGGAAGATCATCGGTTTTCCAAAAATCATCCGGAGAGTGGTTGGGGTTGTCGTCCCCATTATCGTCGTCGTCGTCGTCGCCGTTGCCATCGTTGTCGCCTTCGTTGTCGCCTTCGTCATCGCCTTCGTTGTCGCCTTCGTCATCGCCTTCGTTGTCGCCTTCGTTGTCGCCTTCGTCATCGCCTTCGTCGACGTCTTCGTTGTCGCCATTGTCGACGCCTCCGTCCAATCCTTCTGTCTCAAACTCCTCTTCCACAGTCACGTTCCTCCGTTGGGCCGGTGGGGCACGTAGGGGGGGCGAACGTCGTTGAGGTCGCGGCGGTTCCGTGGCTAGTTCGTTGTCGTCGCCTCCGTCCGGTGCCCCTTCCTCTTCGCTCATGATCCTCCTGCGTCGGGCTGGTGGGGAACGTAAGGGGGGCGAACGTCGTTGAGGTCGCGGCGGTTCCGTGGCTAGTTCCTCGTCGTCGCCTCCGTCCGATGGTCCTTCCTCTTCGCTCATGATCCTCCGTTGACGTGGTGGGGCACGAAGGAGGGGGGAACGTCGTCGTGGTGTCTGAGATACAAGCAGTGGCTCTTGTTCTTCTTCAGATTCTGGTTCCATGCTCACATTCCTCCGTGAGTACTGCCGCGAAGGTGGTTTAGCGACTTTGTCAATTGCCTCCTGCTCCGAGTCCTCGATTTCTTCGTCAGAGAAGTCGAAGATGCTGGGTTTCTTCCGTTGTATAGCCTGAGGGAACGGTGATTCGACTTCACACTCTGATCCGTCTACCTCGGTCTTCCCCGCAGCATCGGATACCTCAATTTCGTGCTCTGAGATGTCCATAGTGACGTCTGCCTCTTTCGCGAATCTGACAGTCTTTCGTCGAAGGGGACATGGATCATTTGGAGGGGTAGAAGGGAGGATATTGGAGATACTGGGGCTCCGCATTGGCAGAGTCTGGGGCGTCTGAAGAGTGGGTGGAACGGATTGTACCTCGTTAGCGCGGGGGGGTGCGGGAGGGTTCCTCATCAATGGCCACGGCGTAGAAGGGGTGCCGAAGATACTAGGGCTCCACATTGGCAGAGACCGGGGGCCCTGAGGAGTGGGTGCCCACTGTGCAGCGTGGGGTGCAATTGGTGGACATGACTTGAGGAAACTTTGTACTGGTGGAGCGATGTAACTGGTAGGTAGCCCTTGTCAACAGGAGCAGCAGGTAGTGCAACAGATACTCACGGAGTGGTTGTAACAACTTGGTGCTCGTGCTCTGGAGGTGGATCACGACTATTGAATGCCCCCGAGTATGTAGTAGCCCCCGAGTTCAGCATTTGCATGTCGTTGTTGTGGGGGAAGATCATGGCGGAGATCCACTGGGATGGTTCAACGAGGGTCGAGGCTGGTGGGTCGCTGGGCGCAAACGTTGCCAGCGTCTCGTTGTCCAACATCTCCTCCTCGTCAACCGGCAGGATGACCGGGTTCCACTGAGATGGCTCCGCGAGGGTCGAGGCTGGTGGATCGCTAGGCGCAGACGTCGCCAGCGTCTCGTTGTCCAGCATCTCCTCGGACGTCGCCAGTGTCTCGTCGTCGACGGGCAAGACGCCTGTATTCCACTGGAATGGTTCAACGAAGGTTGAAGCTGGTGGTTCGCTAGGCGCAGACGTCGTCGATGTGTCCTCGTTGTCAACCGGCAGGATGGCCGGGTTCCACTGGGATGGCTCCACGAGGGTCGAGGCTGGTGGATCGCTAGGCGCAGACGTCGCCAGCGTCTCGTCGTCGACGGGCAAGATGTCCGGGTTCCACTGGGCAGTAATACCCCCTACTTGAGTTGATTATCTCTCAGGTGTACCTTGCTATAGCTAATACATTATCTCCAGGTACAGCTGCACCATATCCCAGTTAACTATTATCAGGTATACCTGCCAAATGTTTATTCAACTGAGGGTCAGGTAGCTTCAACAAAGGAATCAACTGAAAGTCAGGTATTGGGTGAATGTCCAGTTGATTGTTCACTTATATACCTACATTCCAGTTGATTATTTTCCACATCTACCTTGGCACATCCAGTTGAGTATTTTCATCCAGTTAACTAAGTGCCAAATAAACATGCTTAACCCAGTTAACTGGACACAGGAATAGCTGCATATGTCCAGTTGATTGGAACATCAAGTTAACTGCATACAGCAGTACCTAGACATGTTCAATCAACTGGGATATTTACTCAGTTGATTATCACCAGCAATTCCTGCATACACCCAGTTGATTGGATAATCAAGTTGACTTATGTACAGCAGTACCTTGATGTACCCAGTTAACTGGAATATTGACCCAGTTGAATATTCCCAGGAATACATGTATACATTGAGTTAACTACAACAGTGAGTTGAATATTTACAGCTGTAGCTAGGCAGGTCTAGTTGACTAGAATAATAATCCAATGCATTGTAATCCAGCAATACCTGGAAACACCCAGTTAACTGGACTATCCAGTTGACTATACACAGCTGTACCTGTACATAGCTAGTTAACTGGAATTATGATTCAATCTACTGAAATCCAGCAATACCTGTACACACTCAGTTAACTGTAATACTGAGTTGAATATTTACAGCTGTATCTGAGCAGTTTCAGTTAACTGGAATCATGGTCCAGTTAATTATATACAGGAGTCCCTGTACACACCCAGTTAACTGGAATACTGAGTTAACTATTTCCAGCTGTATCTATGCACATCCAGTTCACTATATTCAGGAATACCTGGACAGACCCAGTTAACTGCATTGTTGAGTTAATTATTTACAGCAGTACCTGTGTTTACCCAGTTGATTGCCCAGTTAACTATTTACAGTTACATCCATTAATGTCCAGTTGATTGATATTTTAGACCATGAAAAGTGCTTTTGAATATTCTAGTTGACTGGGCATGGCACTCTCCCAGTTGAATTTCCTCAGGGATAACTGTGAACCCTCAGTTAACTAGAAGTAGCATCCAGTTGAGTGTACACAGGAGTAGCTGTACATGCTGAGTTGATTATACATTGAGTGCACTATCTGCAGCAATATCTGTATCTAGCCAGTTGATTGCCCACTTAACTATCTACAGGTATATCTGTGCTGACCCAGTTAACTGGTATTCTCAACCACGAGAAACAGTACTGGATACTCCAATCAACTGGATGTGGTATTCATCCAGTTGAATATCTTCAGGAGTATCTATAAACCCTGAGTTAACTGGAATCATCCCCCAGTTCACTATATACAGGAATACATGCAGACACTCAGTTAACTGCAGTACCCAGTTGAGTATTTGTAGATACAGTTGAAGAGGTCAAGTTGAGTAAATACAGCAGTACCTGTACATGTTGAGTTGATCATCCTGACTGTAGCAAGGTCTTAATGAGCACACTGTGATCATCAGACAGCCATGCTTTTGCATTCAACAGGATGTTGTGACTGGTAAGCTTCATTTGAAGTTATTGATAAAAAACATCAAACCATTCTTAGCTACAGTCACTTTGAGAAAGTGTAGGTTAAAATAGCCTGAAGATAATAGTCACTCTTATGGTATGAATATGTGATCTTATGAACTACAGCTATTATAGCAATTCAGATAATGATATTGCCATCTTTCTATAATTACTTAGATGAAAGGCCTATAACTAATCACCAGTGGTATTTAATAATGGCCTCCACCTATTGAATAGCAAGATGTGATTGACATTATAGATATGATATATACCATCTATTATGGTCATTCTGATACTGTTATAATGCTACCTTTCTATAATGGTACTCAGACTACATGTATATTGACTAGATGCATCTTTGGTCATCCCAGGGTCTGGAATTATTCAGTCATGACTGGTGATAGCTACAAACTGGATTATTACTAGCATCAACATTGTCTTTAGTGGTAGAGAGTGAGCAGAATGTCTCAGACTCCCATCTATTCAATGGCTTGCATTATACTTTGATGCCACCACATTTAAACATTATCCTCAACAACTAGTATTGAAGTGCCCTTATATAGAAGTCAATGTAGTACCATACATTTTGAATTGTATTCCGATGTTTTTGCCTGCTTAGTGTACTACATTTATTTTAATCAGAACTAGTCAATGACTGCCTTGCTGATTGATACACTTTTGCCTGGCTGTCTGATGATCACAGTGTGCTCATTAAGACCTTGCTACAGTCAGGATGATCAACTCAACATGTACAGGTACTGCTGTATTTACTCAACTTGACCTCTTCAACTGTATCTACAAATACTCAACTGGGTACTGCAGTTAACTGAGTGTCTGCATGTATTCCTGTATATAGTGAACTGGGGGATGATTCCAGTTAACTCAGGGTTTATAGATACTCCTGAAGATATTCAACTGGATGAATACCACATCCAGTTGATTGGAGTATCCAGTACTGTTTCTCGTGGTTGAGAATACCAGTTAACTGGGTCAGCACAGATATACCTGTAGATAGTTAAGTGGGCAATCAACTGGCTAGATACAGATATTGCTGCAGATAGTGCACTCAATGTATAATCAACTCAGCATGTACAGCTACTCCTGTGTACACTCAACTGGATGCTACTTCTAGTTAACTGAGGGTTCACAGTTATCCCTGAGGAAATTCAACTGGGAGAGTGCCATGCCCAGTCAACTAGAATATTCAAAAGCACTTTTCATGGTCTAAAATATCAATCAACTGGACATTAATGGATGTAACTGTAAATAGTTAACTGGGCAATCAACTGGGTAAACACAGGTACTGCTGTAAATAATTAACTCAACAATGCAGTTAACTGGGTCTGTCCAGGTATTCCTGAATATAGTGAACTGGATGTGCATAGATACAGCTGGAAATAGTTAACTCAGTATTCCAGTTAACTGGGTGTGTACAGGGACTCCTGTATATAATTAACTGGACCATGATTCCAGTTAACTGAAACTGCTCAGATACAGCTGTAAATATTCAACTCAGTATTACAGTTAACTGAGTGTGTACAGGTATTGCTGGATTTCAGTAGATTGAATCATAATTCCAGTTAACTAGCTATGTACAGGTACAGCTGTGTATAGTCAACTGGATAGTCCAGTTAACTGGGTGTTTCCAGGTATTGCTGGATTACAATGCATTGGATTATTATTCTAGTCAACTAGACCTGCCTAGCTACAGCTGTAAATATTCAACTCACTGTTGTAGTTAACTCAATGTATACATGTATTCCTGGGAATATTCAACTGGGTCAATATTCCAGTTAACTGGGTACATCAAGGTACTGCTGTACATAAGTCAACTTGATTATCCAATCAACTGGGTGTATGCAGGAATTGCTGGTGATAATCAACTGAGTAAATATCCCAGTTGATTGAACATGTCTAGGTACTGCTGTATGCAGTTAACTTGATGTTCCAATCAACTGGACATATGCAGCTATTCCTGTGTCCAGTTAACTGGGTTAAGCATGTTTATTTGGCACTTAGTTAACTGGATGAAAATACTCAACTGGATGTGCCAAGGTAGATGTGGAAAATAATCAACTGGAATGTAGGTATATAAGTGAACAATCAACTGGACATTCACCCAATACCTGACTTTCAGTTGATTCCTTTGTTGAAGCTACCTGACCCTCAGTTGAATAAACATTTGGCAGGTATACCTGATAATAGTTAACTGGGATATGGTGCAGCTGTACCTGGAGATAATGTATTAGCTATAGCAAGGTACACCTGAGAGATAATCAACTCAAGTAGGGGGTATTACTGGCTGGTTGAGGGTCCTGCATGATGACGTTTGGCGGAGGGTTGATCATTCTCGTTGGTGTGGTGGCGGGACTTGGTCTCGCCGCTTGAGAGGGCCGCACGGGGCTTATGGGATGAAACACTTATCTCGGGCTGGTGGATAGGCGAAAGCACTTCACGTCGGACTTTGGTTGGCTGACCGCGGCCCTTTGACGAGGCCTTTGATATCCTGGAAGCTGGGCACGGTTATTGTGTCATCAGTCGGGCGCAATTTCTGACAATGAAATACACTTACGAAGAGTACTGGATTTGCTGGACTCGGTGGACTCGCTAAATTCGCTAGACTCGGTGAACTCGGGGGCACTTGATTCTTCGGGGCTCGCATCGTCGTCGTCGTCGTCTTCGGGCTCCTCGTCGGGCTCCTCGTCGGGCTCATCACGATCGCCGATACGGGTGCTTCTACGAGGCTCTATATTGGACTTTGGTGCCTGAGTTACTTGCGAGATGAGATCCTTCAGACGTTTGGAAGTGCCTTGTTTGTGAGGGATCCCCTTTTTCGTTCCCTCGCCCGCCATCAACAACTTTTCACAGTGCGCATCGCCGACACTCGTTGGAAGGTATTCGCCACCGAAGTCATTCCGAACAGATCTTCGAGGACCACCACGGTCCTGCCACATCCGCGCCTCTGTCATGAACAGGCGCTTTGCAGTGGCATGTGGAGACTTCGGGTGGGGCGCAGCGCACACAATGATTGGGATCCTGCCAATCTTCGCATCTGAAAGACGTGAGGCACGTAGCGGACCAAAACAAGGAGATATTTCACCTTTTGCTTCTGATTCGCTGAGGCGACGGAACCCGATACCCTTGTCTCGTTTGTCCGAAGGAAGGTAGCGGGTCCACTCCACAGTGAGCTCTGTGGGGAGGCCAGTGATACCCCGATGTGCCGACCTCGAGACCTCGAGACCAGGGAATGGGACCTGATCGGGCAATTCCACCATCTGGTAACCTGCTTGATAGATCATCCATCGCATCGAGATCCAAGGAAACAAGTGGGCGTTGAAGTGTAGGCCGGCATTGTTTGCTCGCTCGGTCAATTGCACTTTGATGTATCGGATTCGAACGTTTATGCGCGCCGAGATGACGACACTGGTATAGTCAGGAGATGGGGATGGTAGGGCGCTCTGCTCCGGCGCGTCCAAGATAACAAGCGACCACTGTGTTCGGCCGCTCAGCTCCAACCACTTGCGTATTACCGCCTCCGGGGAGGTCGCATTAAGCAAGCACCCGCCAACCAATACTCTCTCTAGCATAGTACAGACCCCATGAAGTGGGTCGGCGGCGTCCCCCGATTGTAAGTCGATCGCACTATCCGATCCCGCCATGCCTTGGAGAAGAGACAACAGGGCCCCGGTCGCTGTGGAATCCCCTTCTTTCGGTTCTCCGTGGGTCTCATTATTGGGGATGTCGACGTTGTGATCACCCTCTGATTGCACATCTGAGAGGGGGGGGAGATCGTTCCATTGGGCGTAGTCTTCTTGATAGCCCGTCCTGATCCTAATGTCAGCAGCCTGATTGGGAACGCGTGGACGACATACCCAATAAATTCGGCATCCGAGTCATCAGCATTCTTGTCCTTGAGACTCGCATGAGCATACTAGGAGACCGACGAGCTAACAAACACTGACCTGGTTGATGCTCACATCCCTCCTGGTGTCAACGACCTGCTCCAGGGACATACGGCTATCGTGCTCGTCACCTTGCGCCTAAATGTGCGATACAATGCGTGAGTATGACTATCTCTCGATTTGAAGAGTGAACTGACCTGTCCGGACAGGTGCACTTCGTTGCTGCTCCTGATATTCTGATCTTCCTCGCGCACATCGGCCTTATGCTGGTAGACACAGAGCAGAGCCTGAGGGCGAGACTGAACATCTTGGACATGTACACTGACCTTGTTACGCGACTGGCGGTGGCGACGTTTCTTATCGCGTTTATTCTGGTCCCGGCGACGTTTCTTGTCATTGGGTACCTTCTCGTCTGCTTTCGGCTTCTTCGATTCGTCTGCGGAAGACTCTGAATTACCTTGAGCTTAGGTACTGCGTCAAACTCACCTCTGTGTTTGCGCCGACGCTTAGTATGGGAAACTGATATCGGAAGTGAGCACCTGATGCTGACAAAATCAAGATAATCGTTACCATCGCGATCCTCATCGATATCAGGGTCAATGGGGTTAAGATTGTAGGGCGGCATCAGGAGTCAGGAGTTCTGAAGATCAAACAGTCAGAAACCAGCCAGCGTAGCTGCGAGGTTGAGGGATTTGGATTCGAAGATTCAGACGAACGTTATTGGAGTGGTAGTTTAAGTCAAGCCTCGCTGGGCAAAGGGCACATGCATTCTGCTTTATATACCACAGTCGGCGTCTATCTCGATCAGGTGATCGCGCGCGTTCAGGCGCTCGTTCAAATTGACGCGGTCATGGGATGATCATGCCAGAGCCGGCATTCGCGTCGAAGAATGTAAATATTATGCGCGACTCGATGTGAATAACAGGGACATCATGGCGGAGGCTAGCACGAACCCCACAATAAATGGGAGGACCATGGAAGGAGAAGCAGTCATGTAAGGCGGGTGCTCGATGCCGCGACAACCCACAAAGAAGTCCAGGAGTTCTTCTCCCTCGTCGCCAGCAGGATGCAATCGTCGTGGGAGCGATCGTGAAGAAATATAGTAACGAAAAGAGAGGAAGATAAGGGGGTTATTGAATGTAATGCAGAAGTTGAGGACACGTGGAAGCTGCAGCGAATGGCGAGTCTTTACCGCTGGCAACACGTAGATAATCTTGACTGACAGACGATCCTGTAGTATGAGTGGCTTAATGCATAGGCAGCAACTGGACTATATATACACATACCACATCGAAGGCTGACTGAAGATCGACAGAATCAATATCCAGCGAGTACAAAGGGTCTTCAAAGTCGATAGTACCAAGCATCAAGATGTCTGTACATTGGGGTGTTAGGTATCGCAGGTCACCTGGTCACAGGTACTTCACATTGATGTTGGCGTCCTTCAGCAATGACAATCTTCGCGCCGGTACGAGAGCTTTGAATAGGTACGAACCCCATGGTTGTTTCGATGACAATAGAGGCTGAAGACGTAGCAAAGACAATGGAGGGAGGCACAAGGGGAGGATCTCTGCGGATACTGATGTGAGCCTAGAGAGGATTCCAGAAAACTGAGTGGGGCCTACCGTCGAAGGAAATTCATGATGTCGAATAATGTAGTCCGAAAGCAAGGGAGTTGTCGTGTCGGGAGTTGTCGTGTCATATGCATGAGTACAAAGGGATGTATCTGAAGATAAGATAAAGGCGGCTGGTTTGAATCTATATCAATATCACACGCGTCAACTTTCATACACGGGCGTTTGGATATAATATTGATGTTCTATATATGTATACACTAGTCGCTGGGAATAGATGCAGAACGATTGTTCAAGAATGCAAGCAATGCAAGAACGGCGGCGAGGGCGGCAACAGTATAATACCAGACTGTCTTTGAGGGGGTTTGGCCATGCCGACTTCCCGATTTATATGAAAAGCTCTCTGGAGGAAAGAGAAGGTTCAGCCTTCAAATTCAGCCTTAAATACACCAGACCTACTGGGAAGTACTCGATGAGACTTCCAGATATTTAACTGGCCAGTGCTCGTGCTTCCAGCAATGAGAAATTGGTCGCTCGACGAGACGCATTCACCTGATAGGTGCAGAAGCCGTCCAGCTGGAGTATTGGATAAATGAGCCCTAATCAAACAAAATTTAATAAGAAGTCTACGCACATGGAGCGGACAGCGGCTCATGAAAGCTGAGGAAGGTTTTGACATCCCATAAGAATAATTTCGGGCCAGAAGCCCCTGCGAAAGCGCCACCAGTATGTATGAAGGTGGCGGGAGGATGAGATGTCGAGTTCCCGGTACTAGCGTCGTCCTCTGGCTGAAACGAATGGAGGAATATACCGCTGTCGATATGATATAAGTGAAAGGCGTTGGTCTTGTTCAAGGCCACGAAATGGCGGCCATCTGAGGCAATGAAGCCTCTGGGACTAGTACAGGTCATCTTCAGCCTTGTGGATATTCCACGGCTCGACTCACCATTGGTTCCGCGCAGGCAGTTCAGAGCGTGGGCGAATGAGACCATTTGACTCGAGATTCCACACTCTGTAAGCCTACGTGAACTGAAAGAAGAACAAGTTCGTAAGGAAACATACAAGATGCCGTTATTGAGGTAAGAGACGACGATCGTATCGTGATTGACCCAACCGATGGAGGTCACCTTGACTTTTCGACTACCACGGGAGGCGGCGGGAGGGGGAGGAATGGTTACGAGATGCTTAATATAGCCATCTATTGTTCAAATCCTTAGATTTATTCCTGGCGAGGTTAGTAACGGTGCATACCGTCGGTGGGTTTCCATATTTGAACGACATCATCACCACCAATGGCGATTGATGAATGAGAGTGATGGAGGGCAATAAACTCTACGGGCGAGTTTAATGGGTCAAAGCCCACTAACGTCTAATGAATGCGAGATTTGATTAACTAGCTTTTTACAGGAGACGGAAGACGCACATGAGCAATATTAGGGTTCTGCTCTTGCGCCGTATCGAACGTCGCCGTTAGCAACATGCCATCAGCAAAACCGCTGATGAGCTGCTTCTCATGTGTCCATACTACGGACAGGGCTTTTGCTTCGTATGGTATCTCATATTCTTTGTCTCCTGTGTCGCAATCCCATACGCACACACAAGTGCCCATCGCGGCGGCAATGTATTGACCACCAGGGGAGAAAGAGATTGATCTAGGAATATAGATATTGTCGTCGTAGGTGCAGTTTATGGTGCGCTGTAGTTTGTACTGGAGGACCATCTTTGAGGGAATGAACATGCACGTAGGCCACTTGCTGCCACTGGGATGATGGTCCCTAGCCAGATCACGTGCATGATCTCGTCATCGACGCGACGCGAGTCCCGAGAGGTCAACGCATCCACATTCCTCCTCCCATTGCCATCATCATCAGCCACTGTAATAATGAACGAACGATTCCTGGTGAAACCTACTTCCAGAAGGCCGAAATCCCACTCTCATCCCCTACCAACTCCTCAACTTCTCCATATCTCACGACCGCACCGTCAATACCCTTACGTTCGACGTCTTCGCAGCTGGATCGCGATTTGTATTATTCTCTGCATTTCAGCCCAGATAATAACAAAGGGCTCCTGGTCTCTATTCCCCAGTAGATTGTCTATCCCTCCACCGCCCCGCTGGAACCATTTTCCAACATCCGGCAGTACACGAAGACTCAACACTATGACTTTCTGGCATCAATCTAGAGACACGCTGGGATCCCGAAATCATGCCCTAATGTCAAATGGTGCCCGAATTCTTCGCGATCTAACTTCTCGCACATACGATCCACGGCAAGGTCATTTTCGGCGCTGGATTTTTGCCCCAATCCACTTCTTGAGGGATAAGTGGCTTGGCTTCGAGCTCTCACGAATCTACCTAAGTCTACCGCGGGATGCCATTGATGATACGAATGACAGATGCTGGGAACTCGAAGGACATCGTGGTTATATCACCATCGCACTTTCTGCTCCTGTCTCCCTGGCTCACGTCAGCGTTGGTCGCATTCGCCAGGCGCCAGCATCACCAGAACGACCCGACTTCATCCGTGTCTGGGGGCTAGTTGACAAGTCGCTTTCGCTGTTGTCTCCCGACTCTTTGTCTCCTCAGGTCTTCTCGCGCACTGGGACAATACCTCATGGGATCGCCAGCCGTCGCTTCGTCAGGCTTGCGGACTTTCAGTCAAGTCTCGATGACGACTTGCATCCAGTGTCACCACTTGTGGCAGGCCATGACATTGACGTAATTGTGTTCGAAGTCCTCAGTAATCATGGGGGGAACTTCACTTGTATATATGACCTGGGCGTCTATGGATCGTAGTGGCATCGTAGTCGTGGTAATTGTGAGAACTTTTATCCATATTTGGAAAGCTTGCTTCATATATAGCTTCGAACAAGCACAAAGACACCTCCAAACTTCGTCCTTCACCACCACCACTGCTTGCCACTCGAATCTCAAACATATAAACATGCGTCTTTGGTACGTATATTTGTCCATTCTTCTCCTGAGTAATGCTTAATATCACGACAGGGTGCTCAATATTCCGCCGAACTCCCGCTCCGATACTGCCAACTTCGATAAGCCAGTACGCATAACGAACTTAGCCTTCGGATCTGTGATCGAAGGCAAGGGGCGATGTGCTGTCGACATTCATATCGGTCCAGACGTGGATAACCCTATTATTTGCCACTTGGGAGCGTTGACTCCAGGCAAGGTACGTGTACGGCTTCTCAAATTCATCTATCCCTACCGACGTTATGCATTCGAGGTCGAACGCTTTGGCCTCGACTTGATCCTAGACGCCGACACTGATACCATCTTTCTAAACCACGGTGGCCAAAGGTGAGGATCACCCAAATACCTTCGACTCTTGCTCATCCCATTCCAGTTCCGTGTGTCTCTCTGGCTACTTTATGTCAGATACTAGCGGCCAAGACGCGAATGATAACCGTGATACCACTCCTTCTCGCTTTCGCGGTGATAGCGTAGACTCCGTCGCAGGAGCTCTTCAACTTCCGGCCTCTGATCTCTTCCGGACTGAGAGCATGGAATCGGTCGTATCTGGAGGCGTACAAACTCAATCAAGGGCCGCAACTCCTCTGGCGCGCCGCAACAGTAGCCTGTCATCGATCAACACTGGCTTCCACCCGCTCGAGAAACCAGCTGCAAAAGGACGCAAAAGAAAGGCGGACAACGCAACCGACGACAAGGCGTCTGCCCTTCCACACAAGCGAAAGCCCGTCACAAGGTCCGGAAGTGCGACTATTCCGAGCACAAGGGCTGTGGCGGCCACGGCATCGACCGGATCCTTATCCTCCTCCGTCAATACTGCTGCTTCCGCCGTTGCTCCCACTGTCAACACTGCCGCTGTTCCCGCCGTTGCTGCTCCCGCCGTTGCTGCTCCCACCGTTGCTGCTCCCACCGTTGCTGCTCCCACCGTTGCTGCTCCCGCCGTTGCTGCTCCCGCCGTTGCTGCTCCCGCCGTTGCTGCTCCCGCCGTTGCTGCTCCCGCCGTTGCTGCTGCTCCATCCACATTCACGCTCGCGAACGGCGTCAAATACACCGACGAGAACAAAGGAGAATTGACTGGCCCTGCTGTTCGCAATGGGGACGACGTCGAAATCTTCTTCCTCGTTTCACTACCTGGTTGGCCACGCGTGCCTTGGTTCGACGTGCGATGGCTCGTACCCCCAGCCCCGAGTGGTGTAAGTATTGTCGTCACACTATCTCCTGTTTTTATCTCACATTCCTTCGCAGTTCAAGTTTACCGTAGGCGATCCAGCGGTTATCGAGGGTCAGTAACACTCTCTGGAACAATAATCAGGCTTACAACTCTCTGTTAGGCCTGAACACCGGGATTGTGGGCATGCATCGATGGGGTGAACGCAACATTGAAATCCCTCGGGACTTAGCCTTCCAGATCGGTATCCCTGACAAGACACTTGTTTATGGTGCGAAAGGCAGAGGGATGATACCTGCTAATTCCAAGATCCTTTTCCGTACGTCATCATTGTTCCGACATATATTTTAACTAATCATTTCCTCAGGGGTCAAATTAAAACACATCATCCCACGCACAGCTTAGATCACAATGTTCCTACTCTATCGAATGTAATAATAGCTATGCCCATTAATAGCCATAGATGAATTTAGCTTTCAACTGGCTGATCATGATCGATGATTGCGCGTGATCGATTGATCTCCCGAGAAGCGCTCATCCAAACCTCCATGATCCATCGTGTCGCGTCTTTTCCGCCCCACCGTCTCCTTCCCATCCGCCCCGCTATCTCCTTTGTTCGGACGGCCTTCACGAACGACGGCAGCGATGTCGATGAGTTCTGCAATGATTGACTGACGTTGTCCAGAAATGGGGCTGCTTTGTACAGTAGATTGAGTGTAAGAGCCTTTGTATCGTTTGTATGCGCGAGAACTAAAGAAAGCCAAATGTATATTTGAGCTTTGCTACCTCTTGAACCCCAACCATCACCTTCGACCTTCGAAATCCTCAGCCAGTACTATCACTTTCTTATCATCATGGTATCTGCTCGAGAACTTATTCAAGGAATCCCAGCGCCTGTAATGATAAAGGTACGTCGCGCTTCAGCCCTCAATACATACGGCTGAAGCCAACATTGTAGGATCATTTCGCCTTTGTGAACGTTCGCCATTACTGTGCCACCGCGCACCTCCCAACCACTCGACGAATCCCCCTACACAACCAGCATCCCTGCCTCGAAGGATTATTCAGCGCGGACACTGCGCAGCCTCGCCGCCACGATGTCGTCGTCAACGTCATCCACGGACAGAAGACCAATCAATTCCACATTTTCTTCAGAGAACGCGGACGGTCCCCATTGAACGACTCGCTCCGGGACAGTCAGAGCCGTCGAGCGTGGGCACATCGATCGTATGGCGACGTTATCGTGTTACGGAGAGGCCAGAGAAAGGCCTATATTAACATTCGAGCCGCGGATAGGAAGATGGAAAACGCGGCCGTGAAAAGGTGTGTCTCGCATATACTAGCGCGCCTCAGCTGCCCATTGACTTTCTTGACAGCTTCCTCAGACACCTCAAACTCAATGGGGTTCGCCGCATTCCTCGACATTTCAACTGCAGGATGCGTCAATGATTTATTCGTCGTAACTTGTCCTTTTTGTTCGTTCTATATCTTGTTACTTCGTTCTCCATCTTGTTGCTTAATAGAAAGTTCGTCATCGTTCGCTCAGCTTCCCGTGTGCTATAGTCGATTATATCTTTGTATATATAACATAATACACAACCTGAATCTGCACACTGTCGAGGCTCGCGCGCCTACATAACTCCCAACGCCACCCGGCCGTCATCCAGGTTCATCCAGCTCACGGTCCTGCAAACTTGGATGCAGCTTCATCAACCCGCTCTCCAGCGCCGAGTACCGTGCCCGTTTTGGCCTAGCCTAGAGGCGGATCGGGGTTGCGGGAGAAGTCGAGGTTAACCCCGATGTGACGATCATGTACGATGGATGCACCTATCGTGGATAAGACGGGCATCCTACCAAGATACCTAGGATGTGAATGTCCGAACCTGCGAGGTGCGAAGCTCCTGACCTACGCTCCTACGACCTACGCTCCTACGACCTACGACCTTACGAAGCTTGCGACGGCCGACTTGCAAACCTGCAGACCTTCAACTTGCGAAGTTGCCCACCTGCCCACTACCGAGCTACAAACCTACAAACCTACCGACCTCCGACCTGCGCACCTGCGACCTGCGCACCTCCAACCTCCGACCTCCGACCTGCGCACCTCCAACCTGCGCACCTCCAACCTCCGACCTCCGACCTCCGACCTGCGCACCTGCGACCTGCGCACCTCCAACCTCCGACCTCCGACCTGCGCACCTCCAACCTGCGCACCTCCAACCTTCGACCTCCGACCTCCAACCTGCGCACCTCCAACCTCCGACCTCCGACCTGCGCACCTCCGACCTGCGCACCTCCAACCTTCGAACTCCAACCTGCGCACATGCGAACCACCAACCCACGACCCGCGAACCTGCGAACCTAACCTACTGCCGACCTCCGAGTCCAACCAATACCAAGCTACGTACATTGCGCTAAGTCACAAACCCGAACGTGTCTGCCGGCCCTCAAGTTCAATACCCTTAGTCAAAGGATCTTTATGGTATCGAAGAAGTATTTTACTCACTATACCTTTTTCATACGTTGTCTCCATATATTTAAATCAGTCGCGTAGGTACAAAACTAACTAACAGAGATTTATACTATGTACAAAAGTATAGAGGTTTAATACCTGAATTCTACTATGACAGAGATTATTGATAAGGTATTGTTCGGAGTATTTTGCCACTCGCGTTTGATACTTGTAAGATAAGTCAATTATACTAAGAACAAAGGTATTATGCTAAGTCAACGGATACTTTGATTTATACTTCGCACGATTGTATTGTTAAGGTATTTGTAATACCTTCATCATACCTTTACCCGACGTATGCTAAAGTTATGCAATCCCGGGCGTTGTGGGTGAGGGTGTGCACCGCTGCTTTGGAGACGAAACTGGGGATCGCACTGGGCTTTCTCTTCTTCTTCCTCCTTTCTAGCGATGCATGCGATAAAGGAAACTCGATGTGAGGGCATAGAAAAGAGGTGACCAAGAGGAGGAATGTGGAAAGACCAGGGATTGTCCAGGCGCTGCCTGAAGCTCTCCGAGTCACGATGGAGCCGGGGCGAAGAGCGCTGGTCCGGTCGGCCGAAAAGGTTGTCCTCATTACGTTCGCAACGAGTCAATATGCGTATATGCAGAAGGAGTTCTCGAGTAGCTGTATGCGCCTTATTACCCTTGTAAGGTCAGCACGCGGTTTGGGACGGAACGAGCAGAGCGTAGGGGGGAACGACACCCGTGGGGTCATCCATGGATGCATCGCAGAGATGGTGAACGATAGAAAGATCGCAGACGAGTAAGCAGAGAGGTTGCCGACGAGTGAAGGATGGACATGTGGTCGCGCAAATACCAGCGTCGGTGGTGTCGGTGGATGGGAAATCGCCGTGTTTATCAGTAGTGATTCGGTAGCATCTGATAGCATATACCAACGTCCAAGCGAACTTGAGGCCTGGATAGCAGTAGGGAATGGGTGTCGGCTGGCCAGTGAATCTCCCTATTCGTTGAATTGTTTTGCTCGAATCTGAGTCTGCCGCTTGTACTATTGTCGAGGTCCATCTTGTTCAACCCGATGAAAACTTGAGGCAGGGCCGAGGCGAACAGCTGCTTGAATGAGATATGGCTACAGGAGGCCCCGCGTTTCCCCACAGAGTGCACGGTGTACGGCCCGACCTCTGCTATCAGGAAGCGCAGAGGGGTGACGCTGATATAAAGAATTCTAGATCGTGGATACTAGGCGGGAGATGAAGACGACGGCGGCTATGAAGGGAAGGACATGGCGAGGCGACGACGGAGGAAAAAGCCGACTCCAAACGCTGCTCGACGTCGGAAGATGAAGATAGATACGCGAACAGCTTGGTGCTCGCACGCAGGCTGAGCTCTGAGCGATGATCGATGGAGAACGCGAATGAGGGGTGCGCGATAGCGAGCTTGGTTTCAGCGGGGCGGAAGGACATACCATCGTTCAAAACTACGCCCCAACGTCGCTAAAGTCCTCCGTTTTATGGGGCACCAAAGCTGCAGAGTCTTAACCCGAAAGGCTTTCGTTTTCGTTTTCAGTAGTGGAGCGTTGTATGGCCCATGTGCATGATTGGCCGATACTTAGGGCAGACACACGGGATAAGGATAATGCGGAGAGGAAGGAAGGAAGGACATGCGATCGCGCGGAAGGACATGTTGCAAGACCAAATCTACGAGGGCGCCAACTAACGCCGACGCGCTACCAATGAGCGGCGTGGTGGGCCATAAGACCTAAGATTTGAAAGTTGGCGTTTCCACACGTTGGAGGCCTTTAAGGAGGCGACGGAAAAGATGGAAGGCGGAGGTCAGGGGGGACGAGGTGAAGAAACGAGGGACACTTGTATTCAGGCTCGTACTGAGCAACGTCAATACTCGCCGAGCCCACCAGCGCACACGTCAAGCTTCCTTCCTTCCCTCTGAGTCTCTGTGCTCTCTCTGCGTCTTTCCAGTCGAATCGTTCTGCTGGAGGCGTGCCATCCATCCTGCGCCCACTGCGTTATGATGCATAGATGTGCATCATACATCACCATCTTGGCGATCCAGCGGAAACGCCAGCGGCGATAGCATAAAGGCTGGTATAGGCTAGTATCGGTTGGCGAGGGCGTAGATACGTTAGATTTTGGTGGGTGTCGAGTTGGATTGTGACGTTGGGACGAAGAGCATGAATTGTCCAGGCTCGTCCTCGACTGACGCCTGAGGGTAAACACCTGCTGCTAGCGAGCGAGAGACTTGTCTCCTTCTTCCTTCCGCGCGTCCGCCTCCACGCCCTCCTCTGCTTTATAGCTCAAGCGCTCACAGGCACCGACAGTGAAGACCCCCCATCCGAGGTATCTTCCGGGTTCAAACGTTCGCCGGGCAATCAGCGTGTCTTCATTATCGGTTCAGCGGCATAGGAAGAATACGGAAGTTGAGGGTACGCCTTCCAATGCCCGTGGTCGTGCAAAGTTCCGCCACAGACGATGATCGATGAGTACTGAGTACTGATGGGAGGGAGAGAGATGAGAGAAGCGGAGCGACGCAGCGAGCTGTGACCAAGGCTGGGCGAGGTTCGGTCGAGGGCCTATTGGTATGACAGTATAATCGGGGCTGAAGAAACCGTGGTGCTCACATATCCATAGTACAAATGCCTCGCGTCAAGTTGTGATGCATTTACGATGGAGCGGGAGCAGGAATCCAGGATGGATGGAGGGTTGGGGACGGACTAGTTTGCCGTGCGGCGGGGATGTATCGATGCGAATCCTCTCCTCTCTGTAATAGCCGTCGACGAGCGCCAGGGAAGTTAGATAGGCCAGGGTACATAGGCCCAATCTCGAGCATTCTGTCCATCCCGTCCGCAGATAGTGGTCCTCGTCACGCGTCGTGGATGGCGTGCAAGCCCTCTTCCAAGTTCCTGCGCTTCCAGCAGTAAACGGCCAACGATATTGGAAGGAGGGGACAAGGAAGACGGACGAGCGCGTCGTCGTCGTCGTCGTCGTGCTTGTTTGAGTGAATCCGGATGTTAGCGTTGCTTGCCTA
This sequence comes from Sanguinoderma rugosum, assembly GCA_017499575.1. NCBI lineage: Eukaryota > Fungi > Basidiomycota > Agaricomycetes > Polyporales > Polyporaceae > Sanguinoderma > Sanguinoderma rugosum. The sequence continues at coordinate 597,257 of VTPW01000003.1, read as the reverse complement.
GCCGGACGAGAAAGCGAGAAAACGAGCTCCTCACACCTCTCGTTCCCGAGCATCACCGCGCCACCACTTCGCCCAGCTGTCTCTTCTGAATTGAACTTTCTTGGAATTTAGGCGTTCGACCTGCGGCCTAGAAAGATGAAAAGTTTTATGGAGAAAGGGCCCATATGTAAAGACGAAGCTGCGATGCGAACCAAGGACTGTCGTCGCTTTAACCCTAACCCTAAGGGAAGCCTCAAACAAGCAAGGCGACGACGCATTAGTGGACCGGACTATGTGTTATCGATTTACCCCTTCCTCGCGTCGTTCTCGCCGCCAGTAGCAATGCTAGCCGTATTCTGCTTGGAACGCACGAGGCCTTGCATACTGCTGGCAGCGCTGCGCATCCATGACAAGGGCCACCAAAAAACAGCCGAAGTGGGCGAAATGCCCGAGACTAGGTCTACCTCCGTCGCGACTCGCGTCCATCAACCTATCCGCATCAATACAACCCAACGGAGGCGATCAATCTCGTCATGTCGCTCTCAGAGTATAAGTGCTCTCAATGACAAAGTCGGGAAAGGGGATGGCGAGCGGCGAGCTGCATGTGAGGGGGGCTGTAAGGATGCTCGGGGTCGGGACGGACGCGCCCGATAACACTAAAGTCGGCGCGTAACGGTACGATGCAGCGGGACGCTATGCAAGACTGGGTACGTTTCCAGCATTCCAGCAGAATATGACCGATGGAGGATACTCTTTGAGAGAGAAAGCCTAGCAAAAAGGACGAGCCTGTCGGTGGATACCCCCGCCCTTTCGAAGTTCCTTCGTGCTCACACTTGCCTCTTTCCTAGACAGTCACGGCGTCGCCACTTCGCCCTGATCCTCTGACTTGAACTCGCGTGTCATTTAGCCTGCCGTTCAAGAACCGGTGATGAAGATACGAAGAATTGTCGACCTGTCCTTGATCGCGGCTAGTTGACTGCCGGTGAATCCCAGCAACGGTACCTTCACTCTGCCTTCCTCGGCCATTCGTTGTAACTTGTCGCCGTTCGACTTCACGCAGTGCATCTGTCGTGAATGCTCCAAATGAAGAGACAACAAGGCAGAGAAGAGAAAAAAGTTGGAAAACAACCCAAGGATAGACAAGCAGGGAGATCGTCTCTGCAAGCCCCTTGGTACCGCAATGAGCCACCCCGTCCCGACTCTCGCCTACGCTAGAGCATCCACCGACTTGACTACGACGCAAAATTTTCAAAAAGCTTGCGGACAAGGAAGGGCTGAATACAAAAAGCGGAAAGGAAAAGAAAACAACAGAAAAGAGGGCAGGACGGGAAGGACGGGAAGGACGGGAGGACGAGGACGAGGACGACTAACAGAGGATAGGGTATCGACAACGAGATCCAGAGGCGGAGAAAGACTCTGGGAAGGCGCATATACGACGTGAACGTTAGGACCAGCTCGTGTCGTACATCGGCCTCCACATCAAGTCGCGGAGAGCATAGTGTCCGGTCTGCAGCACGATTTCCCTACGCGTCTGCATCCTAGACTACTCCGTCTGTCATTTTGCGTAGTGAGCGGCAAGAGGATGGAGGTACGCTGAGGTGCGGAGCGGAACCATAGACTCTGGTTGAGTTCGTAGCGATCACGCAAAACGGCGAACGTGAACGGCGACACACAGATTCCATTCGAGTTGAAGTCAAGAGAGAAGGGGTTCGTAACGTCGTCGACAGTTGCGGGGCGACTTCATTCGAGATTGTTGGCGGAGTTAGGGGCCCCTCGTCGTGGTAGACGTCGACAGGAGAGCAGGTTATTTGTTTGATCGTAGACGCGCGAGCTTCGAGTTTCCCCGTATTCATATCAGATCTAGACGCTGTATCGACGCGAGTTGGCCACGATTCATATTCAATATTCGCCGTCTCTTCGACCCCCTCCTCTTTGTCTGCCCGCAGTCAACCTCCCCTCGAGCAACCTCAATATCCATCCTCACTCCCTCCATTAATCTCCAACACCCCGAAGCGCCCACACACGCACATATACACGTAAGGGCACAACATGCAGGAACGCACCCCCATTCCCTTCTCCATTTTCTCGGGTTGCGAAGTCTTCATGGATGGTATGTCCTCCCGGCAAATCAGCGTGTTTCGCGTCGGTTGACGATATCTTTAGGGCGTTTTCGTCGGGTGAGGTATTTTGATGGTACGGTTCCTCAGCGGATCGGCGCGATGGCGTCGATTGACGAGAAACTGAGCTTGAGAGAGGCGGGCTGGGTTATTCTTGGCGAATGTTCTCAGGCAATCGCTCGTGTGTTCGTTGTCCGGTAGGCGTTGCCCTCATAAGGGAGTGGTAGAGGGTGCGTGTAGCAAGGTGTGGGTGTCGAGGGAAGCTGTAATGTTGGTGGGTTCTCAGTATCGCCCGCTGCTCCAACGGCGTGTTACTCACCACACTCTCAGTTTATGAAGATGTGTGGTCTTGGGGACGGCGGTGGTTTGAGACAAGCGCGGCATCCGACGTTGATTCCACTTTACAAGGCTCTCGCATTCATAACGGGGTATTTGGCGTTCGGCGCTTGGTTCCACGAAGGAACGATTGCAGACGAGTGTCCCTCTCAATATCTACGACGGCGTGCCCGAGGGCGAGAGTAGCCGTAGGCTTATCCTCGCCACGATAACCCACGTGCACCTCTAAGAACGCCGTCATCGTATGCGCAATGCTCACTGTCACGGAGAGCCGAGTGCACATCCGGACGTATTCTCTTGGGGGAAACGACCTTCCTGAAGCCCCTACGATGCTTGTCAGAGGCGTTGATTTTACTCTCGGCAAGTGTGCACCTCTTACGGGTCGCGACTCAATGATTCTACGCCTCGATCTGTTCGCCCCCAATGTTGGGTGCGCCTGGCTTTTGTCGTCGTTCGCATTACCTCTTGCGCGCTTGTCTACTAACCCGTCCGATTTCTCGCCATTATCTAGTCGATTGTCGAACGGCGGGTGATTCATTCTCGGAGTAGATTACAATATCTCTGATTCCTATCAACGCCGCCATCCCAGCACTCTCTTGCTTCCGATCTTGGCACATCAAGCTGAGTGTAACTGATAGTTCGTAGGAATAGCATTCGCTTCCCGGTCTCATGCTGCGCCTCGTTTCACCACCACGAGGTTGGTGTTCCTTGCGCACGGGTGCTGTTTTAAGCTCTTACCAGCGTCTCGTCTGCTTCGAACGCCGCAATTTCACCGCCTGCTGATTGGATTCCAGCGCCCAAACCCCATCGCGGCGAACGTGTCTTCTTATCCCCTCGAACGTAACCGGCAACCGGCAGTTCTTTGGAGTCTCATTCACATCGCAGTCTCGCCTTTTACCACCGCGAGGCTGACGCTACCTACGCAAAGGTGCCACACATGAAACAACACCACTCCCTTCTGCCCACCGAGGTGAGTGTTCGTGTCGTCTCTACATATCGTATGTTTTCACACCGGACGAGCTATCGTGAAAGGCAGATGCATAGCCAGATCAGATAACGTGTGACGGTAAATGGGTGCAACTCGCAACAGCATTGCCATCGCACTCTGACGTAACCCATCGTGTATAAAGTCTTCATGCGCTCCTTCCACTCCAGCCTTGTAACCAAATATGCCGCTGAAATCTACCTCGGACAGTCACAATTTCACTCTCAGGGACGTTGGGCTCGATATCACCGATAACAGTGGCGAGAATCCGCGATATACAGCTCCATCTAAACAAGCCCCAGGATGTGCGTCACGATCCCTTCTTCCGATTCTCTGATCAACTGTGCACATTAGGCCCCCAGTCGCTCTCAGAAGCTCAGTGTGTAAACGCCAAGGCCGCGCTAGGTTACCTCTTTGGAATTCTCCGTAAGACAGCGCCTCACATCCACTATTGCAGCGCCAGACAAAGCTTCTAAGCAACATTCCGCCCTACCAAAACCCTCTTCGACCTCTCCCCCACCCCAGGACAAGGGGCCAATTGATTTCTTCACGCCGGATTGCAGCCCGGTGGTCATGAATGTCTCTACAATAGAGCAGAGGCGTTGATTTGGCAGTGTGGTCTGAGGCAAACAAAAGCGCGTTCTGTACCATCATCATGTGCAAGACTGCATCGGACACCGGTAACTCAACATTAACGTTTGAATCGATGATCTTGAGAAAATACATCGGCGTCGTCTGATGTGGCAAGCAGGTTTATGCTGAATGAGCTTTGAGAAGCCTAGAAACGGGAAAGATACATAGGATGAGCTTAAAGTTTTGAAATTCCACTACATGGAGCTAGCACTTCCCACTTTTTCTGTATGTAAAGGTTCCCGGACGAGCCCGAACTTCTTTCTTGCTCTATAACAAGGAAGCGTCCGAAGCTCGAGTGGTGGTCGTACAATAAAACCGAAACCCTTCGTGCTCCTCACTGCACTTTGACCACAGCTGGACGTCGCTGTAGTTTGACACCAGCGTCACGATTCCTTCCTCCGGATTATGCACAATTCTCTCGTTTCACGACTTCCAGCTTCCTTCTCGTCTTGACTAGTTGACTAGTGCTAGTGGAATATTGACTCCCAATCGCTGGCCATCCCTTTTTCTCGCCAGGGAACGCACGCGCCTTCCCTCCTTCCCGTTTTATGATCTGGCCGTCTGTCTCTCTTACCTCGCTCGTCCTCCCCCTTTCCCGTCTTTCTCGTCGAATTGTTGGAGACGTGCTACACCCAATTGCAACGAAACCTCTCTAGTACCCACCCATCCATCCATGCACCCGCTGCGTACGCCTCGTCCAAATATCGATAGATCCCATCGAGGTACTCAAATACTCAAATACCCAAATACTCAAGTACTCAAATCAGCCCCCGCGCGTCGACATTCCGTTCTCACTTCGGTGTGCCTTCCTCCTCTCGCCAGCAACGGAGGGAGGCTGCGTGCGAGCCCCGAACCGTTTGTCTTCGGTGATCTGTTCGCTCCGCCCCACAACGCTCAGAGATTTGGGAAGGAGGAAGGGTGGCGCATATAGCTATCCCCTCTGCATACACTCAAGGCCTTACTAGTACTCTGCGCGCCAGGCCTGCGCTTCTCGCCTCTCCGTCCTCCAGATAACCGTCCACCATGCTCCCGGAGTCCCGCACGCGTCTCGAACGCACTTCGCCAAGCGCTCTACGACACGATCCAATATTGATGATGACCCATGAACCCAACACATATATATGGGCTGGGCTACGACTGCGGTCGCAGGTACGCTTGTGTGCCGGCGCTCCGAATCCGGGGCAGGAGGGTTGCCAGGTCGGTTTATGGTCAGGTTTCTGGTTCGACTCTGAGGCGCTGGAGGACTCCAGGAGGGTGCGCGGACGTGCAGGGTTCGTCGTATACTGCTTTCCTTCATTTCCCCTTCCCATCATCTCGTTCTCTTGCCCTCTCGCCCTTCCTTGCACCCTCTCCATACCTACCCACTAAACCTTGCGATTCCATAATTCACGACGGTGCTTGTGCTCGGGCCGCCAGAATACCTAAACACACAGCACACCCCTGCCCTTGCAATATCACCGGCGTCCAGATGGAATGCGGCTTCTTTGGCATGCTGGATGACGTTCCTGGTGCAGTTCGTTCGCCTACTGGGAGATCTGCTGGAAGATGTCGAAATCGTGAGGGCTAGGCTCGTATTCCTTCGGGAACCCTCCGGACGCCCCTCCCTCTCCCCCCTGTAGCCCCTAGAGCCCCCCTCTTCGTAACCGGGCCTCTCGCCGTTCGTGCGTCAGGGATCGGACCATGGTGCGCGGCGATATGTGATATGTGAGTTGGCGTTGCAAGCTCGTCCACAACACCCGAACACCCGTACAGAAATGGAGCTCTTCAGTAAGTCTTAGTATTTGGATTGCTAGGGACTCGTCTGATGTCAGACCTGTAGTTGACATACCCTCGTGATGGCGTCGCCGGACTCGAGTCGCGTGCAATTGTGTTTAGCCTGCCCTATGCTTTTCTCATGTGGGCGTGAGTATTGAATCTCCCCAGGTATTGGCACATCTCACCTAACCCATGTTATAGTGTAGTATCTTTCGTCGTCGCGTTCCTCCTTGTCTGCTCTGCTGTCGGGGGCAGTGGGCTCATTTGCTTAATCTTCGTTACATGGTGTGTCATGATGAACTGGCGTCGCAGTTCGTAGACGATGGCTCCTAGTTCGAGGCACTTCGCGTGGCCGCTGGCAGTGCATGGTGTACCTGTCGTCGTAACTGTATTCGTTCTACTATGCAGCCTCTTGCTTTTGTACTTAATATCACCGATATATGACGCTGTTTCGTCGCTCCGCTAGCTCTTCCATGACCTTCTACGCAATGGTGAGATCCGACGTTTACAGCGGGGCGTAGCGAATAATGAGAAAGACAGGACGGATGAAGCAGCCAACATTCATACCCAGCTTCGTCCTGGGCTACCTAACCCCAATCCCTCGAGGCCACAAGCGTTGTTGGATGGCTGAGACTGGGGTAGGACATCATGTCATCGACGGGCACTGGGATCCAATCTCCTGATTCTCAACGTCATTCCAACCCCTACCGGGCCTCGAGTAGCGTTTGGGCTCGGGCGTGGATACTCGACGAGTAGCCACCCACCGTCTCTTCGCCATCCCCTCCACAGAATCCGCCGCCTCCACCGCCTGCGCAGTCTATCTCACAATTCAAAGTTTCAGAGCTCGAGCAAGAGTCCGACAAGGATATGCTCAACAGCACAGACAGGCAGCTAGCTATTTGTGCCGGGGATCGATCTTGTGGATGATCCTTGTTATTATCGACACTTTGTATGGCCAAGAAGGCCAAGGAGCACTGCAGACTTTGCAATGGGTGAGCTACGTGCATCTTGACCATCAAATGGGACTCACGTTGAGGATGAAGTCCTGCCACTCAGTCTGCAAATGTGCCGTATATGTACACAGGAGCTGTATGGAAACATCATGGTCGATGAAGATGGGCTCCTGGTGTAGGTGCTCGTCTGGGGCGCTGAAAGGAAAAGCAGACACAACTCGAAAGAACGAAGTGCGTGAACGATGGTCACGCCATGTAGGATCACGGCGCGTACGTGCGCAATTCTCTCCCCAGTACGTGGTGACTTGACGTCGTTCTACAGAACCTCAGTTCACAGGAAATTTCCAAGCATGACATAGCTGACTGTATGCATACATCAAGCGTCCTGGGGAATACTTAAGAGCGGTACTAAAACTTTAACAAATGTCACCCACAGATGATGAAGGGGTTTCCCTTAGAGTTCCATTTCTTGAGTTCTTCGTCCTTATATTATATTGACCTTCACAAAGGGTGCATATGATATCCTCACCTCTAGTCATTTTCATACTATCAACGTAATTCTGGAGTTCATCGACGGAGAATGCATAGGCATTTGAGAAGAGGTCGGTCTGCTGGACTAAGATCAGATCATGAGCGGATGCTGCTCAAGTTCCTCGATGTCTTTTTGTACGTACGGACAATCTCGCAATGTAGAAAGTCCATCAGCTCATCGTATATTTCATCAGTGATGACCTGTGTGTTGGCGGAATATTCCCAGCGACGCCTATGATAGCATCAATAACAAGAAGCAACCTCGAATAGCTTGATCATCGCACCAGTAATTCGTCTCCATGTCGAGCTCTGAGGAAGCATTCAAATAAGACTTAGACAACAGACGTCGACATGGCATGTACAGAAGTGCAACAGTGATACGTAGTCTAGGCCGGGGACTGTTGTGACATACCAGCCTTCTCAGGCCAGAAAACGCTGCGGGTTTCATGGCGGACGAAATAATATCCACAACGATGAGATCCGAGTCCCTGGTCCGACTCGTTTGTTTCAACAACGAGCTGAATATCCTTCTCGAGCTGTGACCGGTACCCCTCATCCCGGATGCAGGCAAAGATGAGGTCAATGAATTCGTTCGTCTTTGCAAGGAATTCAGCGTCGAATAGGTTGACGTCAGTCAGGATGTCGACTTTAGAGGGGTCGCCGTCAGCCAGGGTTTTCTATGCGAGGAGACGCGAGTGCTTAGCGAATTTACCATTTTCTTGTAGTAGGGAGAGCCATCTAGGTGTATGTATTTCTCCCACCCTTCAGGATTCCGACTGCTCCGTGTTGAGAACGGGACACTAAAAGACAGTGGTAACTGACACACCGAGCATATATTCCCTGTGTCCCTAGAAAAGGTATACGGACGTGATTGATGCAGGTTAAGTTTGCTAAGGAAACAAGGTCCGTGAGTGACCGGGGAGAATCAGAGACAATCTGACGATGACTTGTCCATTCTCTTCCAGCGAGTTAACATTTCGGAGGGAAACATGCACAAGATACGGGAATCTATTACAGAGGCGTCGCCCAACAGCCGATTCTCGAAGTATGGTGCCAAGTTTGGGACATGCTGCTGGCGCTGGCGCCGATGAGCCCAGGGTCGGCGTCTAAGTCGGGATGCGACTGATGGTGTTGTTCTATGTAGAGCTACCCGAGAGACTGCGATCGCTGTACCGGTTGGTGGAGGCCGCTGAGGGGGTAAGCACTACCAAAGGGCTAAAAGTAGTTCAGGACGCTGGCCAGTATCTTGCACTTAACTTGATTGTACCGCGCGGGTGTGCGCTAGTGCATATGTCACAAATCTATCTGAGATTCGAGAGAAATATGAGACAGCAGTGGACGCTAGAAGTTCTTCGTACATCAAGCTTTTGATGCCGGTGGACATTCGCCGACCGCCCAAGCGGCACCTTTTATCGCAAGTCCATGCAGCGATCAGTGAGAAGACGCTGGAAGGACGCTGGAACCAAGTGGTAGGTTCAGCGGAACTAATATGTAGTCCGACGACATCGCTGGCTTCCATTAACTTTTAAGGTTAGCCCGCTCTTGCTCAGCGAGCCACAACGGCATGCCAACTTCTACGCCACAACTCCGGTGACAGTATGATATTTTCTCCTGAACAACGTAAGCACTACAGCATATCATTGTGGCAACAGCAACACCAAGGGGTATGCAGCGTTTATCGCCACTGCGTTTCACACCTATCTTCCGTGACGTCCGTCAGCGTCAAGTTCAAGAACTGGCATGTGGAAAATTGGTCCGCCTGTTGTCACAAGGGGAAATAGGCGTGTGGACACCCCTCTAATGTCGCAGCGAAGCGCTTTCTAAATTTGCGGCGCATGGTCTCGCGCAGGGAACATTCGCCTTTATGCGGTAAAATTGACCTTGGAAGAGTTACATCCTCGGGAAATCGAGTGCAAATAGTGGGATTGTTCAACCATAGCAACTTCCACTGCCGATTTGAAATGGAGGTTGGCGAGCGTGACAAACGAATCAGGCAGAGTGTTGAACGGAAGTTTGAGTGCCTTGGACTGTAATACAGACTAAAGTTGACTCGGCGACCGCCCGGGGCCGATGACGTGAAGAGTGGAAGGATTGTACAGTCATTGCTATCACATAGCGGAAGGAACGGTGAGCGATGTTTGGGGGAGAGAGCATGTTCGAATGAAGGAGGATGCTCAGGGTCGACACAGACGCGCCAGCGGACATACAAAGAGGGAGGGAAGGAGAGTCGTCTCGGAACGCCATGACCGTTGCGTGAGCCGCCAGGATTGGCTTTGGCATGCAGTATTAATGCGAATGGATGTCGATGAGCGCGAGGAAGGTTAGGCAGCCCCGGTCTCGAGCAGCTTTTCCAGATACTCCGCATAGTGGCCCTCGTCATTGATGTAGACACGCACGACGTCGAGGACGAGCCTTCGTCCTCGTCTCTGGGCCGTCACCACTTTGCCCTGTCTCCTCTAACTTGAACTTGCATGTCCCTTTAGCTGTTCAGCCTGTCGTTGGACTGATGATGAAGATATAATATATGAGCCTTTGAGGCCTGAGGGTGCGCGCCGTTCTTCCGGAGAAGATTCCAGTGATCGCGTTAGGTAATTGCTTTTGCGTAGGATTCAGCCTCCAGCCCGCTCATCTGTTAGACTCTCGCGGTCTCCTCCCGAACCGCTATCCCGAGCTTCTGCATCGTACACAAGAGGCCACTTTCCAACGACGCCGAGGATGGAGGAAGGTATTGATGTGCGAGTAGGCCCGGGCACAGGGATCGCAAGGGCTGTCAGTATCGCCGATTGACTTATCTAGTCGCGGTCGCACGACAGCATGACTTTGGAAGTTGGATCTTGGGGCGTTCGCGCGCGCTGCCTCGTTCACTCTCGTTACTGCTCTCATCCTTGAAACTGCATTCCTGGATCCTGGTAGTCAAGTCGAGATAGAGAGATCGCGCCATCCGTGGTCCTTTTGTCGCTCAAGGCAAGATGGCTCGGAGGAGAAGAAAAGAAGTAGAGCGCTGACTTGCAGGTTCTTGCGAGTCCATGTTCATGCCAATGGTCTGCGCGACGGTTTGGCTCGCTGGTGTCGTGGACGGTGGCATGTGGTGATCTAGAGGCTGGCCTTCGAGAGCTCGGAATCGATACATACCTCTTTCGCCTCTAGCTTTTCCTGTTCCCCCTGCGTCCTCGCTTCGAGCAACACCGACAAGTCGACTCCCACCCCAGTATGTGCTTCCTCTCCACGCGGATCCCCATAATCCAACCTCGCTTGTATCGCGCAAAGACGGACAAGCGAGAGGTTGCCAACGCCTTACGACGGTCGCTTCCGTTCCTCCTGGGGATGAAATCGATGGGAATACGAGGGAAACAAGACTTCACGTAGGTCAACTTGGGTTGTGGGTGCGCACGACCCGTGAAACTTGAAATTCTTGAAATTTTCGAACCCCGTCATATTGTGCACCCCGTCTACGCCCACGTCCACGTCTACCCGACGTCTACCCCTCGACTTCGCCCTGGCCGAACATCGGGGTCGGACTGAGTCAAGAACCAGCCGGTATGTGCGTATGCGTAGATATACGCGGAAGGAGGACTTGAGCAGCTATATGCGCTCTTCTTCTCCTTTCACAAGTCGTCGGTAAGGGCATGGAACGAACAGAGGGATAGAGCGAGCAGCCGGAGCGACGACCTCGACGCGAAAGAAACACGTAGACCTTGCCTGCAATGGCACGACGCCCGCTCCGGTCCACAGTCACCGGATCTCAGACGTTACTGGCATCACCCACGTACGCACCCACGACCTAGGGCGATCAGACGACAGACTACTCACTACTTCACCATCCGAGGGATGTGCGTGAGGAGCTCTTGCGGAGCAAGAAATATTATTCCAGGCAGTCCCAGTAGTTACTAGCGCAGACGTACCTCCTCTCCGTGGAAGGGAACGTCGGTGCGTCCGCGTCTTGCTCCCGTTTCCACCCTGCGCCTCCTCGCTCCACCTTTCTACTCTGGATCTTGCACTATGCTTGTAGTGTATCCAACTTCCGATTTTCAACTTTCTGCCTACTCTGAGAGCCTCCACAATATCTTTTACGCCGCTCCCTCAAGACGCCACAGACGCCACCCTCTGAATTATTTTCTCTTCTTCCGGGCCTCGCCTTCATCGTAAACCAGTGATTTATTCGACGCGATTCAGCCGGGTTAAATAATAATCATTAATCAGTAGTCGCTCCATCGGCAGGTCAAAAAAAGGGGAGATTTCCAGTGGGCCAGGATGGAAGCAGAAGGCTCATTGCATCCAGGTTCGTCCTCATCAGCACTCTTCCTGTCTGCGCAGGGAAGTAGCGTCAAAACGAAGTGCCACGGCACTTTGTCGCTCTCCTTCCTTTGCCATTTCCCGTCGCCTCCTGTTCTACAAAAAAGGCAAAAAGACGACAACTCCTGTGACGATAACTTTATGGCGTCCCTCCGTCCGCGTCCGCAGGCTCGCACCTCCAGGCCATTAGGCCCTTTCCATCATTTGGGCTCCCTTTCACCCGCAAAACGACGCGTTGGTTCCGCGATCATAGGCTTGGAAACGACAAGGCCTTGAATGACAGACCATGCATCTTCCGCCAGATCTTGCAACCACCGGCGGACCCCGACCTCGGGCTCTGCCTTTCTCATTCCTTGATATCGATGTCGACGTGCCTACATATCGAAAGATGCTACCCCAAACTACGTCGACTCTTCCGCACGTCTCTCGCTCCTTCATTGAAAACCTCTCCTGTGTCAGTCGTACCTCCTTCCGTTAGCTCAACTCCGCGCTCTGGTATCTTAATTGAAGGGAGGTGCAGATGTCTACCCGCTTCCTTTTGCGTGTACTGGCCATCGACTCGAATTCGCTCACGAGCGCCTCCTCTGCCGCACCTGCCATCTTTTGCCCCCTTACCAATGCTGCGACGTTAGTTGGAGCGCCTTGGAGAACTTCGAGTAGCATTTGCTCCCCTTTCAATTTTTGTGTTCCTCTTCGTCATCATCTGCTCGCCATGACACCAGTCGCTTTCCCCTCTTCTCCCCGCCGCCCTTCTTTCACACGAGGCTTTTGACGGCCAGATCCCACGCCAAGACGAATTTCCAGCGCGATCGCTGGCACTCCCTCAGGCCTCAGGCTTCAACGTTCAACGGTCAGTGCTCTGCATCTCTCTCAAATCTGATATTATATGCTCAGCGGCTCCTCCGCGCACGGCTAGGCGAACGCGCTCAATCACAAGTTCTTCTCCAGAGCAGCGGCGCGCCCTCGGACCTCGGGGCTTAACGTAACGTTGATCTCAGCGCTTAGCACTCTCTTCTGCAACGTCCAGCACATGGCACACTGCCCCTCAGCTTCCGTCTTCTGAATTGAATGTTCCCTTCTGAGACTCGCCCAGAACTCTTCGTCCCCTTAATATTGCCATTCATGGGCCTCAGCCGACTCACGAGCCGCAGTATCTCCTAACCTAGTTATGTTTTGCTGAGCCCTGAGACCGCTGACTTTGAAGACACGGACTATGTATGGCCTAGCCCCGAAGGACATGTGCCTTCGAATCTTCCTGTCTCCTGCCATACGCTTCTGCCTCCTGCGTCGATTCCACGTACTCGGGAACCGCCGACTACGTCGGCAATGCACCTTGCTTGACAACTGTCGGATGAGCGAGTGACAAAGGAGGGTGTAGTAGTATTGAGCTGGGGTTATACGAACTTCGCAAACATAGATACATCATGAAATACTATGATTAAACGAGTGTACTACGGATCGGTTGGTAAGCGTGATAGAAACTTTCGGCGACGCGGTAACCGTGACAGATATCCTACGAGACGGTGCGGGCATGTTTTTTCGAAGGGGAAGAGGGATGAAGCATGGACACCTTCCGTTTCCGTGGTGACGAAAAGGCTGGAGAAGCTGTCGGAGGGACTAGTACCATCATGTCGACCAAGTCTGCAGTGAAAGAGTTGAACGCGTTTGAATGTGCGGTGACTGGCATCCGGCTCGACTTCGATCCCGGGGTGATTGCATAATAGCGGAGACCAAAGCGAACCTCAACGACGGCTCCTTGTAAGGCTTTCCGATAGTTGTTTGGATTTATAAGAGTGCCGTCCTTGTTGTACGCCGGAATTGGAATCACATCGTGAGTATGTTTCAACTGTTCGAGTTCGCGGGCAGCTTCTTCACTGTGTGTTGGCCAAGCGTCGATGCGAAATTCGGGGGCTAGTGTATCAGCTAGACGAGCCTCGTTACAGGATGTGGGATGTCAATAAAATGCATGACTACGTACCATCTGAGTCGTTGTGATCCGCTGCTTTTGTCTAGATGAAGTGGCAGCGTGGTGCGTGAGTTGAAGGGTGTCAGGCAAGTACAATCTAACAATACGCACCTCAAAAAGAAGATGTCGTACTTTGATACGAGGGGGTCCCGGGAATAAGAGACCCTTCCTCTCCTGCAACTCGGGGTGCGCTATCTGCTCTTGAAGCCATTCCAAGTTCTCAATCACCGTGGAGTAATCGTCCTCAAAAGGGCCAAGCTGTGGGTTCCCCCCCAAGCAGGTGGCTCGAACCTTCCCAAGGTTTGGAGTGAATTGTGTTGGGCCACGATAGTTTGCGTCGGACGTGAAGAAGAAGTCGTCGTTGTGCAGGCGAACGACAGTGGTGAGAATCGCGGGTTCTGTGACTTCATATTTGTGAGCGAGGTTTGATGGCTCTTCCGGAGGCAGTGAACCAGTCGGGAGGTCGACACTACAGTGTTTCAACTCGACATCTGGAGGCAGATCGGCCTTGATCGCCTCAGCCTCAGCCTCGTCAACTTGAGATACCATTATTAATCAATAAGTAAAGCTTGATTGGAATGTGATACACACCAATTCGTGACGAAGTGAGAATAGAGCCTTTGCCCCGCTTTTGCCACTGAACCGTTGAACGTAGCTGGATGTCACCGAGATAGAGTGTGTTGAAATCTGCAAGGTACTTCTCACGTTGAGCAACCAGCTTGCGAGCGAGGACAGCTGCAGGAGTGAATTGACTGAGATCCATGGAGCGAAGGAAAGGATTGGTGATTAAACGAGAGTTGATATGAATAAGGCAAGCACAGGAAACGATGGAGTTGCGGTGAATGAGGAGTTTGGTGTTTGCGAGTAGAGTTTATATTCAAGCAGTTGCCGCCCAGGCTGTGCAAATGCTGAGAATAGATAGGCAGGAGGGTGAGAGCTCACTGAGAAAGCGCTGCGAACATCGGCTTCACTACTCTGTCCTCCTCGCCCTCGAACACGATGGAACCAGATACAGCATCGTGCATCAACAAATTAACCAGAGATCGAATATTGTTCGAATTAAGGGATATCGTAAAGATCCCTGCAGCAAAGCGGCGCAATAAACCCACCATTATTGCCTTTATCATCGAAAATGCACCTGAGTCTGCGATCACCTGCCTTTGCCAGCTTGCGATCCAAGGAGATACATCTTTGCCAACAGCAGCGGGGACTCCCACAAATAAGCGAAAGGCCGATGCAATAGATTCTACGGCAGGCGATGGGCGCAAGGCACCTCGTCTTCACGACATTACCGAGGATCAGGGTTTTGGGGACCTGGACAAATTCTTGGATCTTCCAAGTAACGAGGAGGTCAAACAATGCTACCGTCGATTCTACGAGGCAACTTCCAACAAGGCTGTTGCAACATCAATCTGCGGTGTTTGTGCAAGGGAGTCTTGCGAGTTGGATGGACTCGGTGATAGGAATATATTAGTTCCACTCGCTGACCTGCCCAACTCCGAACGTCTACACCCCCATAAAGAGCACCCTGCGCATTTCTTGATCGAAGGAAAATTGTTCGAGCCCCAAGGCATTGTTACTGAACCAGGCGAACGGGCTAGAATCAATGTGAGGGTGTGCCCTGAATGTCTCGCAGACCTGCGAAAGGCAAAGGGCGGCCCGCCACGTTATGCGCTAGCCAGCAATTTATGGATTGGCGAGGTTCCACTAGTTCTGAAAAGGCTCACCTTCCCGGAGCAACTGCTCATCGCCCATCTATACCCCCGGGTATATGTCTTCAAGCTATTTCCAAAAGGGCGAGGTCTGGTCCCTGAAGCAGGGCTTCAACGAGCGATGCGAGGCAATGTTACCACATATGCATTTGACCAACAAAGCATCGCAAATATGGTTTCTGGGAAATTACTACCACGCCCGCCCGAAGTTCTTGCCTCCGTCATCTCAGTGACTTACATCGGCCTTGGCAAGCTGCCGAAGAATTGGTTGAGGTCCACATTCCGTGTTCGACGCCAATTTGTCCAGGAGGCGTTGGAGTGGTTGAAATCAAACAACCCAAAATATTATGGAGATATTGAGATTAGCGGCCCAAGAATAGCAGCATTGCCTGATGATGATGTTCCGGAGGAAATCCTTAACATTGTGCGGCATTCAACAGATGTCGGAGTCCTGGCACAAGAGGATGATAATTATGTCCCTAGGGATCATGAAGGTAAGCGTTGCCAGTGATTATGCAATTGTAATAATAACAATAACCTGTTTTAAAGAAAATTCTGAGAATCTGGATGGCCACCAAGGTTCATTAAATGATTCAACAACAGGTAATCTTTGTATTCTTCTAAGTAAATACTACTGTTAATCACTTCTACACCAGACGAGCCAGATGTTATCCCAATCCGTGTGTCGGGCTCAGTGGATACAGATCTAACAAATCTGACTGCAAGCGAGCTAATGGCATGGGGATTGTCAAATCTCTGGAAAGATGGTCAAGAGGGAGGGTATGCTGTGCGCCATGGCCTTCAGCCAGTGAGTGACTTTGGCCGTACCCGCAAGCAAGCATCACAAGCCAAAGAGGATGAGGATCCCAATCAACCAAATTTCTTCGAGCGTGCTTTTCCAGCACTATTCCCATATGGTAGGGGTGGGATTGAGTCATTTGACCGCCCAACCATGTTGGATTTCCGTGACCATGTGCGGTGGTGTCTACTTTACCATGACCGCCGTTTCCGAAAGCATGAAACATTTCCTTTCATTGCTTTTGGGATTTCTCAGCGGCGCCAAGCTTTGTATTCCGCCAAACTCCAAATGCGCCGTAAGGTTTTTGAAAGTGAATCTCACTTATTGAAAACCATTACAGCAGAAACTCTGGAGAAGGCACAAAAGCAGGAGGCAGCTGGTCATAAAGTTGTAGACCCTGTCCTCTCAAAGTTATGGAGCCATATTCATGCTACTGCCTCTCGTGTTTCTGGCTCAGATGCAAGCCGAATCAGCCACCGTAGTAAAATTTGGTCTACATGTGCATACCTTTCTCCACCATCACTCTGGATTACCATCAACCCTGATGATCTACATGATCCTATTGTCCAAGTTTTTGCTGGAGAAAATATAGACCTTGATAAATTTTTGGCCACTTTGGGTCCAGCAAAAGATCAAAGAGCTCGGAATGTGGCAGAAGATCCTTTTGCAGCAGCCAAATTCTTTCACTTCATAATCCGAGCCATTATTGAGACATTGTTTGGTGTGAAATCATCACATCATAAGACCACCAGCACAGTTGGAATATTTGGATATGTAGCTGCATACTTTGGAACTGTAGAGTCTCAAGGGCGAGGTACCCTTCATTTACATATGCTATTATGGCTTGAAAATGCACCAACAGCAGAGGAAATCACTGCTGCTCTTTTAACTCAGTCATTCCGGGACAAAGTACGGAAGTTCATCGAAGCCAATATACATGCATTTGCACCTGGTTTAGAATCCAAGGAATCAATTCAGTCCATTCCAAATGAAACTGAGATTGGTTATTCTCGTCCACCGCATCCTGATTCTGAGGGTTATGATATCAAAATAGCAGACTTTGAAACTCGGGTTGCTCAGGCGAAACAGGTTCATACTTGTGAGTTGCAACGCTGTCTGCGACCTGATAAAGATGGCCATTTGGTTTGCAAGCGTCGTGCACCCTGGAAAAAGGCAGAGCAAGCATTTGTAGAAGAAGCTGGTTCTTGGGGACCCAAGCGACTTTTTCCAATGTTAAATGCATGGTGTCCTGGTATCACAATCAATGTGCGGTGCAACAATGATGCAAAGATCATCACTAGTGGTGAAGAAACAAAGAATCTGACATACTACATTTGTGGATATACACTAAAAAAACAAGGGCAGAGCTATAACGCTTCCGCTGTGCTTGCACAGACTCATGCATATCACATAGAAAACCTCAATGCTACTGAGTCACTTCATGATCAGCAGCGTTTGCTGATTTTCCGTGTTGTACATGCAATTAACAGAGAGCAAGAACTCTCTGCTCCAATGGTGATATCTGATCTCATGGGATGGAAGGAAATCTATATGTCACATAATTATGCACCAATATACTGGACAACCTTTGCTGGATACCTGTGTAAAACATTTCCAGATCTGAGAAGGTGAGAACAAGAGTAATAATTTGAAAACAAGACAGCTGATTTAGATTTTCAGAGTTAGAACAATAGCTCAGAAAGTAGAACCTGCTCAACCAGACACTGAGGAAAGTGACAATAATCATACAAAATCACCTCAAGTCCAAATTGAAGAGGCTGAGGCTAAAGAAGCTGAAGAAGTAGATGGTAACTGTAAGGGGACACTCCTATTTTCTCCTATTCCCCCTGTCCCTCTCCCTTCCTCCTCGTTCCTTTCTCTTTCCCTTCATCCCACGGACTCTTACATACATTCCTTTCGTTCCCTTTCCTTCCCACTTCCTTTCCGCCCACTCCCTTCGCATCCGAGCCTCGTCCGGTGACTCCGAAGTCTTCCCGCACTTCGGACTCGCTCGGACTCGCTCGGACTCGCTCGGACTCGTCCATACACTTCGGGGCTCGTCCGGGCTACCTCTATCCTCTTTACCCACTTCATTACTCTTCGCCCTTACTTCCCCAGGTCGCTGGCACGACTCCTGTACATTCCCCTTCACTTCATTATCACATGCCTCCCTCGTACCTTGTGATATTCGTTCGGACTTGTGGCTGGTGTACTGTACAGTTATCCCTTCATTCCTCCCACGCTACTACAGTATATACTTCGCTTCCTAGCATGGAGAATCCTTATCCTGTTCTCTTTGGATTCTCCCTCTGCTAGGTGAGCAGCTCTCTCATGTATTGTAGTTAGTCTTATTCATATCTTTGGATTCTCCCTCTGCTAGGCTTGCGCTGTCGGCCATCTTGAGGTTGCCCTTACAGCAGAACAGGATCTCCCATCCTGGCACCAGAGCCCTACGGAAAACGTCCTGCGCCACTCCGGACTCGTTCCCGACGTCTCTCCGGTTTTGCGGACATTCCGGACGCTCTCCTGCTACTCCCACCCACCTCTGAGGACCCAAGGAACTCCATCCCTCGCTCCCCTGACGACTCCGAAATGACGGGCGCTTCCAGCCAGATCCCGCCACCCGAGCCAGTCGCTTCAGGACCGGACTCCGAGACTTTGCAGACCTTGTGGGCTCAGACGTACGAACACCAAACCCAAATCAGTTCCATCCACGATACACTCGCCCGAATCGAAGAACTCCTCCTAACACCCCGTCCGATCACTCCGAAAACGACTCCGGACTCCGAGCCGAGGGGCACTGAAGCCTCCCAGCACGCCCCGAGTCGATCCGAAAACACTCCGCGTTCCCGTTTGAAGCCTGCCTCTCCCCCAATCTTCGACGGAAACCGCAAGGATGGTCGCGCATTCTACAACGCGTGCTCCATCTACTTCCAGCTCTGTCCGGACCACTTTCCGACGGAGCAGGCCAAAATCCTCTGGTGTCTCTCCTTCTTCCAGAAGGATCGAGCTAAGGAGTACGCGGACATGGTGCTCCGGAGTCCGAAGGATCCGTACTTCGAGTCCTGGGCCGCCTTCGCAACCGAATTCCGGACTCGCTTCCTTCCGGATCGGGAACGCGAAGCCGCCATGCTCAAGCTGGAGTCCTCCCGGTACCACCAAGGCCGTCGGACTTTCCAGGAGTACCTCGACGAGTTCCGGGACCTTGTAGACCAGTCCAGATACACCGAGGGCTCCAACATCACGATGAAGTTCCGCCGCGGATTGGACTCCATCATCCAGAGCCGCGTTGCCGAGTCCGCAGACTGTCCGGACGAGGACGACTTCGAGGAATGGTACAGGGCAGCGCAGCGGGTTGCTGACAATCGTGCCGCTAACCAGTCCTTCCACTTCGGCGTGCACTCCGGTCACTCCGGACACTCCGGACCCCTCGTCCGACCAGCAGCCAACTCCGGAGTCGCTCGGACTCCTGCGGGCGTACTCCCCGCGCCTCGGACTCAGCTCCCGCCTCTGCAACCTCGTTTCCAACCTCCGCCTCCTCCGAAGGCTCTCTCCCCCGGTGTCCCCATGGACGTCGACCACACCCGCTCCCGACCCGCCACTTTGCAACTCTGCTACCGATGCGGCAAGCCCGGCCACATGTCCCACGAGTGCCCACTCCGGTACGATGTCCGGTTCATGACCACCGAGGAGCGGATGTCCGCCATCGAAGATCTCTTGACCGCGGCCGACGTTGTAGAAAGTGCAGGGACTTCGGAAGGAATAGACGATGAGGGAACGGCCCCGGTTGAGGAATCGGACACGGCGGATTTTGTCCGGACCAACGAGTGATCAGTGCGACCTCGTTGGTGAATAACCGATTTGCTTGTCTTAGCGTAGACGAAATAGACGATTCCAATCACTCCGATGATTCGTCCGACGTTAAGCAAACGACTCCGGTTACAATCCGCACACTCCGAAGGTTTCGCCCGCAGTGGGAACGGCGGCTACCCAGTAGCTATAAGATCTCCGCGCTGCCCGGCAAGCTTTCGCTAGATATACCCGTTGAAGTGCAGAGCACGGATACACAACACCGATGTACCCTGCAGGCCCTGGTGGACTGCGGAGCCACCGGAGTCTTCATGCATCCGCGCTTTGCTGATGCCCATGGTTTCACCCGACGCAAGCTGTCCGCTCCGATTCCGGTCTTCAACGTCGACGGATCGCCAAACGAAAACGGATCCATCTCCGAAGTCGTCGACCTTGTACTCCGGTTCAAGGACCACACGGAACGGATGCTTTTCGCAGTCACTAACATCGGACGGCAGGACATCATCCTCGGATACACCTGGCTTCGGAAGCACAACCCCGAGATCGACTGGCAGACGAAGGAGGTGACCATGAGCCGTTGTCCGTCCGGATGCGACACCTGTCGGAAGGAGTTCCGCCATGACAAGCTGACCCGACGCAAGGAGTCCGTGCGACTCCGGGAGTGTCGTACGGGTCCGATGCCAAGGGTTGAGGAACTGCACTCGGACGATCTCCCACAGCTTCAGGACTGTGAGGATGATGATGAGGACGATGAGGCTACAACTCCGGATGACTTCGGACTTGAGAAGGGTGACCGTATCTTCGCAGCCATTCCTCCTCCGACTCCGGAGTACCTTCGGACTCTCCGGGAAGAACACGTCCGGGCTTCGGAGACAGTCTCGCAGCGCCTCGCATTGGCTTTCCAGCGCAACAAACCCCACGATCCTCGGAACAGCGCAGTCCCGGACTTCCTTCAGGAATTCGAGGACGTCTTCGCAAAGGAGTCCTTTGATGAACTGCCCATGCCGCGTCCGTGGGACCATGCCATCGAGCTACTGGACGGAGCGGAACCGACCTCTACCAAGTGCTACCCGCTGTCCCCGGCGGAGCAGAAACAGCTGGACGAGTTTCTGGAAGAAAATCTCCGGACTGGTCGGATCCGCCCCAGCAAGTCGCCCATGGCCGCCCCGGTGTTCTTTGTCAAGAAGAAGGACGGATCGCTCCGCTTGGTTCAGGACTACCGGAAGCTCAACAACATGACGGTCAAGAATCGGTACCCGCTCCCGCTCATCTCGGACTTGGTGGACAAACTCCGGAACGCTCGCTACTTCTCCAAGCTCGACGTCCGGTGGGGTTTCAACAACGTCCGGATCAAGGAGGGTGACGAGTGGAAGGCCGCATTTCGGACTACGCGCGGACTCTTCGAACCGTTGGTGATGTTCTTCGGACTGACCAACAGCCCGTCTACCTTCCAGACCATGATGAACGACCTGTTCCGGGAGCTCATTACGGAAGGTGTGGTCATTATCTATCTGGATGACATTCTGATCTACACCAAGACGCGCGAAGAGCATCGCCGGGTTCTCAAGCGAGTCCTAGAGATCCTCCAGCGGAACAAGCTCTTCCTCCGAGCAGACAAGTGCGATTTCGAGCAGACCAAGGTGGAGTATCTCGGAGTTGTCATCTCCGAGGGTAAGATCGAGATGGACCCCGTAAAGGTTTCCGGAGTTGCAGACTGGCCGACCCCTCGGACTCGGACTGAACTCCAATCCTTCCTCGGGTTCGTCAACTTCTACCGCCGCTTCATCAAGGACTACTCGCATATCGCCCGACCACTCTTCGACCTCACTTGCGCAAAGGAATGGCAGTGGAACGACTCCGCTCAATCCGCATTTCTTCGGATCAAGGAGCTGATCACTTCGGAACCCGTTCTGGTCTTTCCGAAGGAGGATCGGCCGTACCGGGTTGAAGCGGACTCGTCGGACTACGCTACGGGTGCGGTCTTGTCGCAGCTGGATCCGGATGATGGTAAATGGCATCCTGTCGCATTCTACTCTAAAAGTCTACAGGCTGCGGAGCGGAACTACGAAATACACGACAAGGAGATGCTTTCGATCATCCGGGCGCTCGAAGAGTGGCGGCACTACCTTGAAGGCGCGGAGACTCCGTTTGAGATCTGGACGGACCACAAGAACCTGGAGTACTTCATCAAGGCCCAGAAGCTCAACCGTCGTCAAGCCCGCTGGTCCCTATACCTCTCCCGCTTCGACTTCACTCTCCAGCACCGTCCGGGTCGGACTATGGGTAAGCCGGATGCTCTCTCGCGTCGCTCGGATCACTCGGATGGTAAGGACGACAACAAGGATGTGGTTTTACTTAAGCTGTCCTACTTTGCCGTCCGTGCCACGGGTGTCACTCTTGAAGGGGAGGAGAAGGATATCCTCACGGCTATCCGGACTGGAGTGCGAGATGCGAAGTTCGAAGATGCAGTGGCAAAGGCGGCAGAGGAGTTGAAGAAGGCCCAGGGCAGTCGCAAGACAGTCCGGAGTGCGGAATGGTCTCAATCGGACGGACTCCTGATGTTCCGGGGTAAGATCTACGTTCCGGACTCACCGGACTTGCGTCGGACTATTGTAGCCCAGCACCACGACACCAAGGTCGCAGGACACGCCGGCAGATGGAAGACCCTTGAGCTCGTTTCGCGCAGTTACTGGTGGCCCAACATGTCCCGGTACGTCGGATCCTACACCCGCCATTGCGACCTCTGTCTCCGGACAAAGGCCCAAAGGCATCCGCCCATGGGTGAACTCCATCCGCTTCCTATTCCGGATGAACGCTGGGATCGTCTGAGCGTCGACTTCATTGTCGAGCTTCCGGAGTCCGATGGATTTGATGCTGTCATGAATGTGGTCGACTCCGTAAGCAAACGCGCCCACTTCATTCCGACTCACACCACAGTGTCCGCCCTCGGATCCGCCAACTTGTACCTGCAGAACGTGTGGAAGCTGCACGGACTCCCTCGGTCCGTTGTGTCCGACCGGGGTCCGCAGTTCGTCGCAGAGTTCACCCGAGAGGTCTACCGGATGCTCGGAATCAAGCTGGCTGCATCCACTGCGTACCACCCTCAATCCGACGGACAGACAGAGCGGACTAACCAGGAACTCGAGTCCTACCTCCGGATCTTCGTCGGAGAGCGTCAGGACGACTGGGCTCGACTCCTACCTATGGCGGAGTTCGCATACAACAACCGGGTCCATGCCTCCACTCAGCAGTCGCCCTTCCTCCTAGATACCGGCCGACATCCTCGTCTTGGGTTCGAACCTCATCAGCCACCGTCTCGGATGGAGTCCGCAAACGAGTTTGTAGACCGGATGAAGTCCGCAGTCGATGAAGCTCAGTCTGCGTTGGTCAAGGCTCAGGACGACATGAAGCGTTACTACGATCAGCGTCGGACTCCTGCTCCGGAGTACCAACCGGGTGACAAGGTTTGGCTGGACTCGTCGGACATCAACCTCGCCCGACCTTCCCGGAAACTCGGACACGCACGACTCGGTCCTTACAAGGTCGTCCAGAAGGTTGGCAAGGCAGCGTATCGACTCCAGCTCCCTCCGGGCTTATCCCGTCTCCATCCCGTCTTCCCTGTCGTCAAACTCTCTCCCTTTGTTCCAGACCCCATCCCGGGTAGACGCCCTGTCACTCCGCCACCTCCGCAGCTCATTGACGGAGAAGAGGAACACGAGGTAGAAGAGGTCCGGAACAGCAGACGGTTTGGTCGGGTCCTGAAGTATCTGGTGCGCTGGCGAGGCTATGGTATCGAGCACGACTCCTGGGAGCCCGCGAGCAACCTCCAGCACGCTGCCCAGAAGGTCAAGGACTTCCACAATCGTCATCCGGATGCAGTACGCGTACTCCGGACGACTCCGACGACTCCTGCACCGCTCCGGATGACTCCTACAGCACTGGACCAGTCCTGGGAGCGTTGGCGCAGTCGGAAGGCTCCGGGCTCTGTGCAATCGTACTTCGACATCTTCTCGCAGCAATCCGGGGTTTCGGGGTTGGTGAATTCGTGGCGTGGCAGGCAAGAATCTTCGCGTCGGGTCGCCGCAACCTTGAAGGGGGGGTGATGTAAGGGGACACTCCTATTTTCTCCTATTCCCCCTGTCCCTCTCCCTTCCTCCTCGTTCCTTTCTCTTTCCCTTCATCCCACGGACTCTTACATACATTCCTTTCGTTCCCTTTCCTTCCCACTTCCTTTCCGCCCACTCCCTTCGCATCCGAGCCTCGTCCGGTGACTCCGAAGTCTTCCCGCACTTCGGACTCGCTCGGACTCGCTCGGACTCGTCCATACACTTCGGGGCTCGTCCGGGCTACCTCTATCCTCTTTACCCACTTCATTACTCTTCGCCCTTACTTCCCCAGGTCGCTGGCACGACTCCTGTACATTCCCCTTCACTTCATTATCACATGCCTCCCTCGTACCTTGTGATATTCGTTCGGACTTGTGGCTGGTGTACTGTACAGTTATCCCTTCATTCCTCCCACGCTACTACAGTATATACTTCGCTTCCTAGCATGGAGAATCCTTATCCTGTTCTCTTTGGATTCTCCCTCTGCTAGGTGAGCAGCTCTCTCATGTATTGTAGTTAGTCTTATTCATATCTTTGGATTCTCCCTCTGCTAGGCTTGCGCTGTCGGCCATCTTGAGGTTGCCCTTACAGTAACAATGACTTTGTCACATTAGTAAAAGGCAATACTGGCAACCTATCTGTTCAATCACAAATCACAGACTATATACACCGAAGTGAGGGCCTTGAAGACTTCAATGTTTTGCAATTCTTTGTGGATACCTGGGAGGAAAAGATCAAACATCCAGATAATACTGAGGGGGACTCAGAGCTTAGAGACTCTAAGCGTGGGCCAGGGCGTCAACCAAATCAAAGATTTCCTTACACATCAGACCACCCAGACTCAAAAACCCGCCAACGTGTTCTAAGAACCACAGGCCACAATACTTTACCAAACTTCATTGGCAACAAGCTGCCACGTAATGATGATCCTGATATCCATTCATATTATTGTGCCAGTGTTCTTATGCTGCTTGTACCTTGGCGTGATCTACACAAAGATCTGAAAAATGTTAATGAAACATGGGAATCAGCCTTTCAACGGTTTCGTGCTACTACATCAAAGCGGAAACTTGACATAATCTCTGGTCTTCAATACTTTCATGACTGCAAGTCTGCAGCAGCGAAGGATGCTACTATTCAACTTGATGCAGATGATGATGGTGATGATGATCCTTCCCTTGAGCATCAAGAAGCTCAGGTAGAACTCACAGAGCAAGGTTTAGAGGAATTTACATCCAGTCTTGTCAATCATAGAGAAGAGATGCATGGTCAGATGGCAGTGGGACTTGCAAGACAGGCCAAGGTCTTCCGTGTACAAGCAGCAGAATGGTTAGCTGGTCAGCAACCTTCAGTGCATAATGCCACAGAAAATGACATTCACCTTTTGCAACACTGGCGAGAGCAGATGAAGGCAGACATTGAAAGGATGAATACACAGCTGGAAGCATCAGCTCAAGGGTCTACTGCTATGGAAGGAACAGGCCAGAGTTTTACAACAACAGGAGATGTGATTTCCATTGAGAAAATGACAAAGGACACTATGATCAGGCTTGCTGAGTATGAAGAATCTGCAAATGTTGAAGCAGCCCTGGGGGGGTTGGATGTTGAGTCACTAAAGCCAGACCAATTGCGTGCATACAATATTGTTGTATGGCATCTTCAACAAACACTCAACAATAAACAGCCACCACCATTGCGTATGATTCTTCATGGAGAAGGGGGTACAGGAAAGTCACGTGTGATCCAGACAATCACACAAGCCTTTGAAAAGTTGAATGTTCATGGACTATTGATTAAGTCTGCATACACTGGAGTGGCTGCATCATTGATTGATGGGAAAACACTTCATTCCATTGCACAAATTCCTGTTGACTCTAAAAGATCTGGACCAATGTCAACTGAGTCTAAGGCAAAATTGCAAGCATTCTGGAAACACATCAGATACCTGATCATAGATGAATGCTCCATGATCTCCAAGTCATTCCTTGCCAAGTTATCCAAGAATATTAGCATAGGAAAGGATGAAAGCCAAGGTGATGGTGTTGATGGTCTTTCATTTGGTGGAATCAATGTTCTGCTTTGTGGAGATTTCCACCAGTTTCCACCAGTTGCTGCACCAAAATATGAGGCATTGTATCATCCAAATCAACCATTTCAATCAGGCCTTGATGCAGCAATTGGACGGAAAATCTATGAAGAATTTGATCAGGTTGTGACACTCAAAGAGCAAATGCGTGCCACAGATCCAGAGTGGCGAAGTTTATTGACTGGACTCCGATATGGCAAAGTTCAGACATCTCATTTGAATTTGCTCAAGTCATTGGTCATAGGACAAGAGAACACACCCATAACAAACTTTGATGAGCCACCATGGAATGATGTGTCACTTGTTACTCCTCGCCATGCTGTACGTCAGATTTGGAATGAATCTGCAGTTAGAAAGCACTGCACCCAAGCTGGAATGAAACTCTTTATTATACCTGCTGAGGAGACAAAGAAGGGGCAGGCTTTGACACTGGCTGAGTGATATGCATTAGCATCACGTCAATCCAACAACCGAAAGCGAAAGGATCTGCCAAAAACAGTTGAAGTTGCTATTGGTGCTCGTGTTCTTGTCACACAAAATTTAGCCACTGATTTGGATGTCACAAATGGAGCACGTGGAACAGTTGAAGATATTGTCTTACACCCTGATGAACCACCCATTGGTGATACAGCAACTGTCAAACTGCAAAAGATGCCTTTGTATATATTGGTGAAACTTGATCGCACACGTGCTGGGACATTGGATGGATTACCAGAGCAGGTCATTCCTATTGAGCCGATTTCTCAGACAGTGAGGATCAATTTGTTGCAACGCAATAAGAAAGCACCAGTATCTAGAAGTATACGAAGACGGCAATTTCCAATGACACTGGCGTATGCATTTACAGATTATCGTGCACAGGGTCAAACTATTGTCCCAGTCATGGTTGATGTTGCAAAGCCACCAAGCGGCCCATTGACTCTCTTCAATCTCTATGTTGCACTTTCCAGAAGTTCTGGACGACATACTGTCAGACTTTTACGTGATATAGATGAAGAAATGTTTCTCAAGGCTCATGACATTGAGCTGTTGGTCGAGGATGATCGCCTCACCCTGTTGGATGGGGAGACTATAAAGTGGTGGGAAAAGCTAGTATCATCCCAAAGCTCCCATTCATCAAACTTGCAAACATAGCTAGTAAGTGCATTCACTTCAAAGTAATAATATGATCTCCAGGCTGACATACACAGTTTGATAGATGTAAAGATGAGATTATATTGCTGAAGAGCTTCTTGCATAGCAGTAGTTTAGCCATTTTCACAGAAATGTATTTGTATGCATAGTTGATATTAGTTGCTACGAGTTATTTAGTATAATCAGGGGCCAAGGGGGGGTGACAAAGGGGCGATGTCACATGCTGATGGCGCTGCGCTGATTTGGAAATCAAGCGCTTAAGTTGTTTACATTTATTTGAAAAAAACCCCAGGGTCGCTGAATTGTGACCCCCCGAGATACCTTGACAAGCAAGGTGACTCTCTTCTGATAATCATCGATATTCACGGACAATGTTCTCTCACCTGGCGGGCGCCGGGTCATACCTAAATAAAGCTTTCATTACTACGGATACGATTGCACGGGACGATCAGCCATCGATACGCCCACAAGTAGGCCGCTGGATGAGATATGCCTACCTGGCAATCGCTGGGTCGTAAACGCTCCTCCATCTTAGATCCGCAGTAACGCAACGGTATGCCGCTGAGTCAGATATGCCCGCACCTGGTGAGCGCATCTGAAAAGTTTGGATGCGCAGAACTCCCAAATAGGCGATGGTAGACACTAATCCATTCAGAGTTGCACTACACTATTTCACGACCTTTGCACGAGCGTACGTATGACGCTTGACTGCTGCATGAGGAAAAATCACACTCGTTGGAGGTCTTCGTGCTTTTCAGCTTCTGACAGTTTCTGAAAGTCGGCTGCGGCACTTTCTGCCTTCACCTGTTTCGTTGTCGCATCTGTCCTTGCTTCCTTCGCCTTTTCCTTTGCCTTACTTCTTGCTTCCTTTGCCTTCGTCTTTGCGTTCGCTTTCTTGTCCTTGTCCGCCTCCTTGTCCGCCTCCTTTTCCGCCTTTTCCGCCTCCTTTTCCACCTCTTCCGCCTCAATATTTGCCATCAGCGCCATCACCCTTGCCTCCAAGCCAGTCAATACCGTTTCGAGATATCCCAGCTTTTTAATCGAAGTTGCACAAATCTTGGAATCCGGTTTCTTGTCGTCGGACAGCAGCTTCTTCATCGTACGAAGTTCAGCCACCATCTGTACGATGCTGATGCCATCTGCAATGTCGATGTTGACAAGGATATTGGAGAATAAAAATTCAGAGATTGCTCCGCCACCGAGTCACGTCGTCGCATGTACGCACTTTTATTGCCGCCTACCTTACCTCCCCCTCCACGTCCACCAAAGAAATCAAGAATGGCCTTTCTGCCTGCCCCCTTGGGGGCCGTAATTCGTGCAGTGTCCTCTGGTGTAGTGATACCATTTGTGTAAGGGCAACCTCAAGATGGCCGACAGCGCAAGCCTAGCAGAGGGAGAATCCAAAGATATGAATAAGACTAGCTACAATACATGAGAGAGCTGCTCACCTAGCAGAGGGAGAATCCAAAGAGAACAGGATAAGGATTCTCCATGCTAGGAAGCGAAGTATATACTGTAGTAGCGTGGGAGGAATGAAGGGATAACTGTACAGTACACCAGCCACAGGTCCGAACGAATATCACAAGGTACGAGGAAACATGTGATAATGAAGTGGAGGGGGAATGTACAGGAGTCGTGCCAGCGACCTGGGGAAGTAAGGGCGAAGGGAGATGAAGTGGGGAAAGAGAATGGAAGTAGCCCGGACGAGCCCCGAGGTGTATAGACGAGTCCGAGCGAGTCCGAGCGAGTCCGAAGTGCGGGAAGACTTCGGAGTCACCGGACGCGGCTCGGATGCGAAGGGAGTGGGCGGAAGGGAAACGGAAAGGAAAGGGGAACGAAAGGGAACAAAGGGATATAAGTAAGAGTCCGTGGGATGAAGGAAAAGAGAAAGGAATGAGGAGGAAGGGAGAGGGATAGGGGGAATAGGAGAAAATAGGAGTGTCCCCTTACATCACCCCCCCTTCAAGGTTGCGGCGACCCGACGCGAAGATTCCTGCCTGCCACGCCACGAATTCACCAACCCCGAAACCCCGGATTGCTGCGAGAAGATGTCGAAGTACGACTGCACAGAGCCCGGAGCCTTCCGACTGCGCCAACGCTCCCAGGACTGGTCCAGTGCTGTAGGAGTCATCCGGAGCGGTGCAGGAGTCGTCGGAGTCGTCCGGAGTACGCGTACTGCATCCGGATGACGATTGTGGAAGTCCTTGACCTTCTGGGCAGCGTGCTGGAGGTTGCTCGCGGGCTCCCAGGAGTCGTGCTCGATACCATAGCCTCGCCAGCGCACCAGATACTTCAGGACCCGACCAAACCGTCTGCTGTTCCGGACCTCTTCTACCTCGTGTTCCTCTTCTCCGTCAACGAGCTGCGGAGGTGGCGGAGTGACAGGGCGTCTACCCGGGATGGGGTCCGGAACGAAGGGAGAGAGTTTGACGACAGGGAAGACGGGATGGAGACGGGATAAGCCCGGAGGGAGCTGGAGTCGATACGCTGCCTTGCCAACCTTCCGGACGACCTTGTAAGGACCGAGTCGTGCGTGTCCGAGTTTCCGGGAAGGTCGGGCGAGGTTGATGTCCGACGAGTCCAGCCAAACCTTGTCACCCGGTTGGTACTCCGGAGCAGGAGTCCGACGCTGATCGTAGTAACGCTTCATGTCGTCCTGAGCCTTGACCAACGCAGACTGAGCTTCATCGACTGCGGACTTCATCCGGTCTACAAACTCGTTTGCGGACTCCATCCGAGACGGTGGCTGATGAGGTTCGAACCCGAGGCGAGGATGTCGGCCGGTATCTAGGAGGAAGGGCGACTGTTGGGTGGATGCATGGACCCGGTTGTTGTATGCGAACTCCGCCATAGGTAGGAGTCGAGCCCAGTCGTCCTGACGCTCTCCGACGAAGATCCGGAGATAGGACTCGAGTTCCTGGTTAGTCCGCTCCGTCTGTCCGTCGGATTGAGGGTGGTACGCAGTGGATGCAGCCAGCTTGATTCCGAGCATCCGATAGACTTCTCGGGTGAACTCTGCGACGAACTGCGGACCCCGGTCGGACACGACGGACCGAGGGAGTCCGTGCAGCTTCCAGACGTTCTGCAGGTACAAGTTCGCGGATCCGAGGGCGGACACTGTGGTGTGAGTCGGAATGAAGTGGGCGCGTTTGCTTACGGAGTCGACCACATTCATGACAGCGTCAAATCCATCGGACTCCGGAAGCTCGACAATGAAGTCGACACTCAGGCGATCCCAGCGTTCATCCGGAATAGGAAGCGGATGAAGTTCACCCATGGGCGGATGCCTTTGGGCCTTCGTCCGGAGACAGAGGTCGCAATGGCGGGTGTAGGATCCGACGTACCGGGACATGTTGGGCCACCAGTAGCTGCGCGAAACGAGCTCAAGGGTCTTCCATCTGCCAGCGTGTCCTGCGACCTTGGTGTCATGGTGCTGGGCTACAATAGTCCGACGCAAGTCCGGTGAGTCCGGAACGTAGATCTTACCCCGGAACATCAGGAGTCCGTCCGATTGAGACCATTCCGCACTCCGGACTGTCTTCCGACTGCCCTGCGCCTTCTTCAACTCCTCTGCCGCCTTTGCCACTGCATCTTCGAACTTCGCATCCCGCACTCCAGTCCGGATAGCCGTGAGGATATCCTTCTCCTCCCCTTCAAGAGTGACACCCGTGGCACGGACAGCAAAGTAGGACGGCTTGAGTAAAACCACATCCTTGTTGTCGTCCTTACCATCCGAGTGATCCGAGCGTCGCGAGAGAGCATCCGGCTTACCCATAGTCCGACCCGGACGGTGCTGGAGAGTGAAGTCGAAGCGGGAGAGGTATAGGGACCAGCGGGCCTGACGACGGTTGAGTTTCTGGGCCTTGATGAAGTACTCCAGGTTCTTGTGGTCTGTCCAGATCTCGAACGGAGTCTCCGCGCCTTCAAGGTAGTGCCGCCATTCTTCGAGTGCCCGGATGATCGAAAGCATCTCCTTGTCGTGTATTTCGTAGTTCCGCTCCGCAGCCTGTAGACTTTTAGAGTAGAATGCGACAGGATGCCATTTACCATCATCCGGATCCAGCTGCGACAAGACCGCACCCGTAGCGTAGTCCGACGAGTCCGCTTCAACCCGGTACGGCCGATCCTCCTTCGGAAAGACCAGAACGGGTTCCGAAGTGATCAGCTCCTTGATCCGAAGAAATGCGGATTGAGCGGAGTCGTTCCACTGCCATTCCTTTGCGCAAGTGAGGTCGAAGAGAGGCCGAGCGATATGCGAGTAGTCCTTGATGAAGCGGCGGTAGAAGTTGACGAACCCGAGGAAGGATTGGAGTTCAGTCCGAGTCCGAGGGGTCGGCCAGTCCGCGACTCCGGAAACCTTTACGGGGTCCATCTCGATCTTACCCTCGGAGATGACGACTCCGAGATACTCCACCTTGGTCTGCTCGAAATCGCACTTGTCTGCTCGGAGGAAGAGCTTGTTCCGCTGGAGGATCTCTAGGACTCGCTTGAGAACCCGGCGATGCTCTTCGCGCGTCTTGGTGTAGATCAGAATGTCATCCAGATAGATAATGACTACACCTTCCGTAATGAGCTCCCGGAACAGGTCGTTCATCATGGTCTGGAAGGTAGACGGGCTGTTGGTCAGTCCGAAGAACATCACCAAGGGTTCGAAGAGTCCGCGCGTAGTCCGAAACGCGGCCTTCCACTCGTCACCCTCCTTGATCCGGACGTTGTTGAAACCCCACCGGACGTCGAGCTTGGAGAAGTAGCGAGCGTTCCGGAGTTTGTCCACCAAGTCCGAGATGAGCGGGAGCGGGTACCGGTTCTTGACCGTCATGTTGTTGAGCTTCTGGTAGTCCTGAACCAAGCGGAGCGATCCGTCCTTCTTCTTGACAAAGAACACCGGGGCGGCCATGGGCGACTTGCTGGGGCGGATCCGACCAGTCCGGAGATTTTCTTCCAGAAATTCATCCAGCTGTTTCTGTTCCGCCGGGGACAGCGGGTAGCACTTGGTAGAGGTCGGTTCCGCTCCGTCCAGTAGCTCGATGGCATGGTCCCACGGACGCGGCATGGGCAGTTCATCAAAGGACTCCTTTGCGAAGACGTCCTCGAATTCCTGAAGGAAGTCCGGGACTGCGCTGTTCCGAGGATCGTGGGGTTTGTTGCGCTGGAAAGCCAATGCGAGGCGCTGCGAGACTGTCTCCGAAGCCCGGATGTGTTCTTCCCGAAGAGTCCGAAGGTACTCCGGAGTCGGAGGAGGAATGGCTGCGAAGATACGGTCACCCTTCTCAAGTCCGAAGTCATCCGGAGTTGTAGCCTCATCGTCCTCATCATCATCCTCACAGTCCTGAAGCTGTGGGAGATCGTCCGAGTGCAGTTCCTCAACCCTTGGCATCGGACCCGTACGACACTCCCGGAGTCGCACGGACTCCTTGCGTCGGGTCAGCTTGTCATGGCGGAACTCTTTCCGACAGGTGTCGCATCCGGACGGACAACGGCTCATGGTCACCTCCTTCGTCTGCCAGTCAATCTCGGGGTTGTGCTTCCGAAGCCAGGTGTATCCGAGGATGACGTCCTGCCGTCCGATGTTAGTGACCGCGAAAAGCATCCGTTCCGTGTGATCCTTGAACCGGAGTACAAGGTCCACGACTTCGGAGATGGATCCGTTTTCGTTTGGCGATCCGTCGACATTGAAGACCGGAATCGGAGCGGACAGCTTGCGTCGGGTGAAACCATGGGCATCAGCAAAGCGCGGATGCATGAAGACTCCGGTGGCTCCGCAGTCCACCAGGGCCTGCAGGGTACATCGGTGTTGTGTATCCGTGCTCTGCACTTCAACGGGTATATCTAGCGAAAGCTTGCCGGGCAGCGCGGAGATCTTATAGCTACTGGGTAGCCGCCGTTCCCACTGCGGGCGAAACCTTCGGAGTGTGCGGATTGTAACCGGAGTCGTTTGCTTAACGTCGGACGAATCATCGGAGTGATTGGAATCGTCTATTTCGTCTACGCTAAGACAAGCAAATCGGTTATTCACCAACGAGGTCGCACTGATCACTCGTTGGTCCGGACAAAATCCGCCGTGTCCGATTCCTCAACCGGGGCCGTTCCCTCATCGTCTATTCCTTCCGAAGTCCCCGTACTTTCTACAACATCGGCCGCGGTCAAGAGATCTTCGATGGCGGACATCCGCTCCTCGGTGGTCATGAACCGGACATCGTACCGGAGTGGGCACTCGCGGGACATGTGGCCGGGCTTGCCGCATCGGTAGCAGAGCTGCGACGTGGCGGGTCGGGAGCGGGTGTGGTCGACGTCCATGGGGACACCGGGGGAGAGAGCCTTCGGAGGAGGCGGAGGTTGGAAACGAGGTTGCAGAGGCGGGAGCTGAGTCCGAGGCGCGGGGAGCACACCCGCAGGAGTCCGAGCGACTCCGGAGTTGGCTGCAGGTCGGACGAGGGGTCCGGAGTGTCCGGAGTTACCGGAGTGCACGCCGAAGTGGAAGGACTGGTTAGCGGCACGATTGTCAGCAACCCGCTGCGCTGCCCTGTACCATTCCTCGAAGTCGTCCTCGTCCGGACAGTCTGCGGACTCGGCAACGCGGCTCTGGATGATGGAGTCCAATCCGCGGCGGAACTTCATCGTGATGTTGGAGCCCTCGGAGTATCCGGACTGGTCTACAAGGTCCCGGAACTCGTCGAGGTACTCCTGGAAAGTCCGACGGCCTTGGTGGTACCGGGAGGACTCCAGTTTTAGCATGGCGGCTTCGCGTTCCCGATCCGGAAGGAAGCGAGTCCGGAATTCGGTTGCGAAGGCGGCCCAGGACTCGAAGTACGGATCCTTCGGACTCCGGAGCACCATGTCCGCGTACTCCTTAGCTCGATCCTTCTGGAAGAAGGAGAGACACCAGAGGATTTTGGCCTGCTCGGTCAGAAAGTGGTCCGGACAGAGCTGGAAGTAGATGGAGCACGCGTTGTAGAATGCGCGACCATCCTTGCGGTTTCCGTCGAAGATCGGGGGAGAGGCGGGCTTCAGACGGGAACGCGGAGTGTTTTCAGATCGACTCGGGGCGTGCTGGGAGGCTTCAGTGCCCCTCGGCTCGGAGTCCGGAGTCGTTTTCGGAGTGATCGGACGGGGTGTTAAGAGGAGTTCTTCGATTCGGGCGAGTGTATCGTGGATGGAGCTGATTTGGGTTTGGTGTTCGTACGTCTGAGCCCACAAGGTCTGCAAAGTCTCGGAGTCCGGTCCTGAAGCGACTGGCTCGGATGGCGGGATCTGGCTGGAAGCGCCCGTCATTTCGGAGTCGTCAGGGGAGCGAGGGATGGAGTTCCTTGGGTCCTCAGAGGTGGGTGGGAGTAGCAGGAGAGCGTCCGGAATGTCCGCAAAACCGGAGAGACGTCGGGAACGAGTCCGGAGTGGCGCAGGACGTTTTCCGTAGGGCTCTGGTGCCAGGATGGGAGATCCTGTTCTGCTGTAAGGGCAACCTCAAGATGGCCGACAGCGCAAGCCTAGCAGAGGGAGAATCCAAAGATATGAATAAGACTAGCTACAATACATGAGAGAGCTGCTCACCTAGCAGAGGGAGAATCCAAAGAGAACAGGATAAGGATTCTCCATGCTAGGAAGCGAAGTATATACTGTAGTAGCGTGGGAGGAATGAAGGGATAACTGTACAGTACACCAGCCACAGGTCCGAACGAATATCACAAGGTACGAGGAAACATGTGATAATGAAGTGGAGGGGGAATGTACAGGAGTCGTGCCAGCGACCTGGGGAAGTAAGGGCGAAGGGAGATGAAGTGGGGAAAGAGAATGGAAGTAGCCCGGACGAGCCCCGAGGTGTATAGACGAGTCCGAGCGAGTCCGAGCGAGTCCGAAGTGCGGGAAGACTTCGGAGTCACCGGACGCGGCTCGGATGCGAAGGGAGTGGGCGGAAGGGAAACGGAAAGGAAAGGGGAACGAAAGGGAACAAAGGGATATAAGTAAGAGTCCGTGGGATGAAGGAAAAGAGAAAGGAATGAGGAGGAAGGGAGAGGGATAGGGGGAATAGGAGAAAATAGGAGTGTCCCCTTACAATTTGTAGTTGGTGCATCGTGCGTGCTCCTGCCTTCGTTGGCCATGATTCTGTGGGTAGGTCTTGTGCGGGTGAGAATGGCAAGTAGTAGGTACTAAGTTTGCGAATGTGGGGCTTCAGTTAGAGTGGTCAATTCATGGAGAGATTGAGTCACCTTATTGCCTCGAAGGGGATAAGTAAGGTGCGTCAGTCAAGCCGGATGCTTAGGAGCTGTGAGGCGTTCCGTATGGGAGTCACAGAATTGCCCAACAGATAAGACCGGATCCTGTAGGCCGTAGATGCTGTAGCGGTCTTATCTGTTGGCCAGTTCCATACGGTGATGAGACGGGTTTAAATCGGAACTTCTTACAGCATCTACAGCATCCGGCTTGAGTTTGATTGATTAGTCTCTCCATAGGCAGGCCCCTCCCGCTAAATCCTCACAGTCGCGAACTTACTATTTGCCATTCTCACTGCACAAAGCCTACGCGCAGTAATACCACTACGACTAAACCATCCTTTCGAATACGAATACTCGATGAGTAACAAACTGAACTTGAAAGGGAATGATCTCTTCGCAGCCTCTCAGCAGGGGGGCATTGCTGGGGGAGGCATGAATGAAAATGTCATTACCAATGGTAAGCACATCAAAGCCATCTCTCAGCAGCAACGCAGTGACGTCTGACTTCCGGTTTCTTATCATCGCAGAGAATATGGAAAAACGCCTTAAACACCTCGAAAATCAGACTTCAATAACTGACTCCACGTCGATTACGGAGTTGAAGGAGATAAAGAAAAAAGTGGATTCCTTAAAGAGTGAAGTCAACTCGCTGAAAGGTCGTTTCCAAAACGAGCTCTCAAAGCAAGTGTCTACAACTCAGCCCAAGCAAGGAGGGCAAAGGGCTTAATGACTCAAGGGTACATTGAGTTTAGTCCTCCTACGAGGTCCGCGTACATTATAACTGTATAATTCATCGAGAGTCAGAGGTCAACCGTTTACCGGTCACCTTGAACTTGAAATGTACGAGCAGTAATTGTCTGCTCGGGTTGTATCTGAGGGAGCGAATAATGTCCTAATCATACTAGTACATGCCGAATAAAGCCTTGGCAATATGAAAAGGTGGCTTTCATTGATGTATATATGAAATCCTACTAATGCATCGTCTCCTTGGGTCCTTCGTTGGTGCTAGCTCGGGGGCTGTGCGAAAAATGTAGCATCGCTCATATATTCTAGCTGGCGCCCAACACCCACAAGGTATTCAAGTTGAACCA
This sequence comes from Sanguinoderma rugosum, assembly GCA_017499575.1. Lineage (NCBI taxonomy): Eukaryota > Fungi > Basidiomycota > Agaricomycetes > Polyporales > Polyporaceae > Sanguinoderma > Sanguinoderma rugosum. The sequence continues at coordinate 560,761 of VTPW01000003.1, read as the reverse complement.
ACATTTCAAATGAAGATTTGTCAGAAGAGTCATCGTTTTGAAGGTCTTCATTCGTTTGCCGTGCTCGCTAATCTTCATTTCAAGGGGACATCGTGACTGCTACTATCGCCGTATAATCTCACAGTGGCAATTTGCAACTTTCCCAAGGTTAATTTTACTGCGACATTGGTGCCAGAGGTGTCGAGACGTCTATTTCCCACAGAATTGATCAACACAAGAGTAGTCTTTGATGTCAGCATGCGGTAACGCAGAGCGTGGAAGAACCCCGAAGGGCGGAACACTCAAGAGACGGAACGAGAGGTGAGAGGTCCAAACGTATGGATTGTGGGGCGTGTACGTGAGGGTAAGGAAGTAAGAAGAAGTAAGTAGACGAATTGTCAGGGTCGCGCTTATATATGCGCGTGTGGTCACGTGTTCGCGAATAGGGGAAAGGGGAAGGTGGTAAGCAGAGAGCTTACACTCGACCCTCCTCGAAAGAAAAGAAATACCTAAGTAGAAAAACGGACAGATCGACGAGGAGCACTATCTTGGCGCTGCAACTCCAGCCAATCGTCGAAAACCTCCAGTTCTTCAACATCAACCCGACGCAACCATCGATCTTCCTCCGGACCATAACCCTTATACCGAACCAGGTACATCATTCCCGAACGTCCGCGTTTTTGATCAATAATGGAGTCCACGAACCATTCGTCTTCGCCGTCGTCGTTTTGAATCGCCTCAGGACGTTCGAGTTCCCGGGAAGGAAAGAGAGAGGCATCGTTGGGTGTGAATCTCTTCAATTGCGACGCGTGGAAGGTGGGGAAGACGTTAGGAGAGTTGGGCATGTCGAGCGTGTAGCAAGACCGTTCGGGGAAAGACTTGATAACCTTGTATGGTCCATCGAAACGAGGCATAAATTTTGCGACACGGCCGTCACCGGCGTGCGTGTATTCACGGCGTCTGTTTGATGTCGAGAGGTAAACGAGGTCACCAATTGCGTGAGGGATTTCCTGAGAACGAGACAAATTAGCATGCAGGGATTGTGCGATTTTAGCGGCTATGAGTGAATCCTTAGCCTGCGCGGTGTATTCTTCAATAGTTTTGATGATTCGTTCAGCATCGGTATCGAGAGAGGGGGTGTCTGTAACCAGAGGAGGAATGACTCGAGGAGAGCACCCGAGTCGTAGTTGGAAAGGTGAGAGCCCGGTAGACGCGTTTGTGGTGTTCATGTAAGTGAAACGAACGTGGGGCAACGCCTTCACCCATCCCTTTTGATTTCGATCGACATAGTATCGAAGTGATTGAACCACGGTCTTGTTGGTTCGCTCGCTCGATCCATCCGTCTGTGGGTGGAATGCGCTGGACATCTTCAATTTTACACCAGTCAGCTTATGCAAGGCGGACCAGAAACGAGATACGAAGAGCTTATCTCTGTCGGAGACGATCTCCGTTGGCAACCCGTTCTCGCAGTACCAGTTGTCGAAGAAGAGCGCAGCAGCACGATCCGCCGACAAGTCCTTTTTGCAGGGAATCAGCCGGATATCGGCACCTAGGCGATCCGTGATAGTCAGTAGGTAGTCAAATCCCTCGTCCTCTGGCAGAGGACCAACGAAATCCAGAGCGACGCAGGAGAACCTGGCATCTGGCACCGGCAAGGAGTGCAGGGGTCCAATGGGCTTGACAGTAGGCGACTTGTTACGTTGACAGGCGGAGCAGCCGGGAATGTATGCGTCCTCCAGATCCTTGTGCATGTTCGGCCAGTAGAAGGATTCTCGCAAGGCGCCGTAAGACTTTGCCGTCCCGTAGTGGCCCAAGGCGTCGTGAGCAAGCTGGAAAAGAGTCTCGCGGACGTCAGTTACGCGGGGAATCACCAACCGATCGCCAACGTAGAGCAAACCGGCCTTTCGGCTAACGCCAGCCACACCAATACCCTTCTCAAGGAGTTTCTGGCACCATGGGTCTCCAGCGTAGCCGTCCTTGATCTTGTTCAGGAAGGTCTCGTCGTTCGATACAGTGAGCACGGGCGCGACGATCGGGGTGTTCTCAGCCGAAAACTCGCGGGACAGGGCGTCCGCGACAGTGTTGTCTTCACCCTTGATGTACCGGATGTCGAACGTATAGTCGGCCAAGAACGTTTGCCAACGCAATTGCTTCTTGTTTAGGTCTCGCTGCCGATTGAAATATTCCAAGGTACGGTGGTCGGTGTATACCGTGAAGTCTGCACCCAATAAGTCAGTACGCCATTTGTGAAGGGCACGTACGATCGCGAGCATTTCTTTGTCGTGGGTCGCATAGTTGCGCTCGGCGGGGTTCAGTTGCTTTGAATCGTACGCGACGGGCCTGGCAGTATCCCAGGTGGGGCCGAAGCTGAGGACAGCACCAGTGCCGACGTCGCTGGCGTCGGTTGTCACAAAGATCTTATTATCCCCTGGGTTATCGTGATCAATAACGGTGAGACACTCGCGGGAAGTCACCAGAGCCTTGACGTTTTCGAACGCTTCCTGATGGCAAGGTAGCCACGTAATGGGTTCCTTGGCAGCGACCTTGTTAGTCAACGGGGTCAGAACACTTGTGTACTCAGCGAGATGGGGCAGGAAAACTGCAAGGTATCGGACGAGTCCGAGGAATTGCCGGACGTCCGTAGCGGTACGGGGCACAGGCCAGTCCGCAATCTTCAAGGCCTTGCTCGCGTCCGCCTGGATACCATCCTGAGAGATCGTGTGTCCAAGGAAGCTGATGGACGTGCAGAACAATTCGGTCTTCTTTTTGGAGCAGAACAACGACGCATCACGGAGGGCGAGTAAGACAGCTTCAACATTCTGGATATGTTCCTTGAGCGAACTAGACCAGATAATAATGTCGTCAAGGTATACGTGACAAATTTTACCAATGAGATGGCGCAACGCAGCGACCATGCGCCGCTGGTGTGTCGCAGGGGCATTGCGGCAGCCCTGGGGCATGACAACCCACTCGTATAAACCAAAGGGGGTACGAACGGCCGTGTATTTGATGTGGTCGGGGTGAACTTTGGTCTGGAAGAACGCGTTGGTCATATCGATCTTACCCCAGATTTTACCTTTACCACAGTCTGCGAGGATTTCGTCGATGCGAGGCAGCGGGAATCTGTCAGGGACGGTGTTCTCGTTGAGCTCCCGATAGTCGTTAACCCAGCGAGGAAGAGCGGTAGGATCAGACTTGGGAACGAGGAAGGCAGGCGAAGCGTACTCCGAGTCCGAGGGTCGAAGTTTGCCGGAAGCCAGGAAATCGTCGAGTAGAATCTTCCAGGCGTCACGGATTTTCCGGGGGCAGGTGTATCCTCGCTTTGAGATGACCTTACTGGGATCCTTCAATACGAACTTGTGGTAGACTTGGTCTGGCAACCTATGGACGGGGGGTAAGTCGTCAAAGAGGTCGCCATATTTCTTTTTCATCTCGGCGTCCAAACGTTTCAGCTGGGCCTGGAAACTGGCTAGGGCGCTCATGTCCTCTAGGTGACTGCGAATAGCAGCGATGATGGTGTTCGACTGAAGCTCACGAGCGACGCCAAGGTGGCTGCGAGACTTCAACTTGGAGTGGAACTCGGCAGAAGCAAAGAGATCCTTGTGAGCACGGCGATGGCGACGGCGATCAGCGCGCACGTCGCTCGCACGAGTGTGGGAGGATTTCCAGGAGGGTCTCGGGCACGAAGGAATAAGAGGGGACGAGGCGAAAAGGTCATAGGAATCAACATTATTAAGGCGTGCAATACAGGAGCCGCGGCCATGATCAAGAACGAGTCCATTGGATTTTAAAAAAGGAAGGCCAAAAATGGCGTCGGAAACGAGAGAAGGAGAAATGAATGCGCGGAGAGGTTTCGAAATGAAAAGGTTGTCCGAAGAAACTGGTTGCAATTTAACGAAAGATGAAAGAGAGAGTTCCTTCCTGACCCCCGAAAATGCGGCACTGCAAACGAAGGGCGAGGAGGCGGTATGACGCTTGAGCCCGAGGGAGTCAGCAACATCCGACCTAATAAGAACTACGGCGGAGCCGTCGTCAATCAAGGCATTAAGAGGATTAGGAGACAATGAGGAATGCTCGTCGCGAATGCGACAGCGCCAGAAATTGTTGGAACAAGAGAAAGGAGCGCACTCATCATCAGTCCAGGATCCATCCTCGACCCAGCTGGAAACGTTAGGAAGCACCGCGGAGACAGAGGGGAGAGGAGAGTCATCAGAAGCGTGATCGGCGTCGGAGGAGGCAGCCTCCTCGCCAGCCTCAGAGAGAACAGCCGCGACCTGGGGAACAGCAGAGACAGCGGCAACAGTGGCAGCGCGAGAGACGTAACCAGCAGGGCGCGCGGGGACGTCCTTGGCGGTCAGAGTCTTGTACTTAGAACCATCGATGGGCGGGGCAGAGCAACGAGCGCCGACATGGCCGGCCCAGAACTTGCGACACTTGAAACACCCCCCGTTAGCAGCGAGGAGCGCGCGTTCGGAGTCGAGTAACTTGGGGATGGGGATGAACGAGGCCGAGGTAGTACCAGCGAATGCAGGGCGCGAGGCAAAAGGTTTGGCAGTCGAACCACGGCCGGAGTTGGGGTTATTGCGGAGAGATATCCGTGCGATAGCCTTCTCAATTTCGTCGAGCCTCTGTCTACGACGTTCATCGATCCGCTTGACTTCGTCCAGCCAGTCGCGGAAGGGCAGAATCGAGTTCGTATTTTCTCTGTTGAGTTCCCGGGAGAGTTCACGGTCCATATTGGCTTCCAGAGTGTCGCGCAGGAGTTCGTCGTTTAGGAAGCTATCGGTACCAGCAAGTAAGTTGTTCTTCCCCATGAGTTCGAGGGAAAAATCAACGAAAGGCTTTGAACCTTGTTGAACACGGAGAACGTCCATTCTAGTAGTATGCTCCCAGTCGGAAGGCAGAAAGAGAGCGCGCATGTGGGTCTTGTAGTCGTCCCAGTCCATTGATGTGAGATGGGGAGAATTAGCGGATAACCAACGGATGGCGTGAATCCCGCTCATTCCCCAGGCAACCGCCTCGACACGAGCGGTGGAGGCGAGGCCCTTGTGACGGAAGTATTGTTCGCATTTATTGAACCATTCCCATAGAAGCGACGCGTCGACATCGCGCTCGCCCATGGTAGGTGGCTTAGTGGGATTGGACTGCTCGATTTTAGCGCGTATACCCATCGTTATCGGCTCTTGGAAGGGGGTTGCGAATAGGAAGGGGGGAAAATGGATGAGAGGCGAGCCGATGGCGGGTATATGTGCGGGGTCCGGCGAGCAATCAGAGGCGATAGGCAATAAAGGCGAGTTGGAGGTGATGCAATTATCGAGACGTTCTGGACTGGGAACAGAGGTGGTCCTGTGGCGGGGAGGGCTGGGATGTGAATCGGGAGACGGAACGGTGGGACTGGTTCTGGGGTTTACGGGAAGCGAGGCGCGCCTAAGCGTTGGCTTGAGACAACGACTCCTGGTGTTCAGGGGAGCTGGGACTGAGGGCTGGTACCTGGAAGGCAGGGTTGGACAGCGGGCGAGCGGGAGACGCGAACGGCAAGAACGCGTTCCTCACCAGACAGGGCGGAGACGTTTGAATGGTCTCAAAAAAAAAGTGGAAGAACCCCGAAGGGCGGAACACTCAAGAGACGGAACGAGAGGTGAGAGGTCCAAACGTATGGATTGTGGGGCGTGTACGTGAGGGTAAGGAAGTAAGAAGAAGTAAGTAGACGAATTGTCAGGGTCGCGCTTATATATGCGCGTGTGGTCACGTGTTCGCGAATAGGGGAAAGGGGAAGGTGGTAAGCAGAGAGCTTACAGAGCGGGCTAACCTTACAAGTCATTTTTCAGAAGCTGGCGATGGCGCTGGACCACTACTAGTTCGGCTGAGCCTGCTTCTCGGTTCCAGCGCCTTTCCAATGTTCTCTTGAGTCATCCGATAAAACAGGCCGGGTTGACCAACGTCAAAAATCCTGATGAGCTTCTAACGTGCCTTGCATGTCCCAAGGTTTGACCCGGATGGTTGAACCCCGGTTACATGTACACCCAAAGAAGTGTCGTACAAACATGAGGTTCGCATATATGGGTTGATGAACATATGCATTATTAGCGCACATCCACACGGCCCAAGCTAAGTAGAAGTATAGATAAATAGGCACACATCCTGAACCACTTCAGCCTCTTCGTAGCCCTCACCTCCTTGTCGACCACCACCGGTGCAGTGACTGCAGTCCGTCAAGTAACTCTACATGGAACAAAGTGATCAGTGGCATCCAGCCTTGGACTCTGTCTCTGTCTTCAGCACCAGCCACACAGTGCCTTCTCCCAGAACACCTGGCTCTGAAGTAGATGATCGCAGTGATGGTTGCCTCGAGCCCCAAAGGCAAAGCCTCTTGCCGCCATCGCTGATCCACCCTTCCAGACAACCGCCGCACTTGTATGATGAGTGTACCATGTTCAGCTCCGACTCTGTGATAGACCCTCTGCGAATGTTTTGCGCCCTTCCCACTGATTTGACGAGGTATAAAAGAAAGCACAACTTGGAGTCAGATGGCCTTAACTTCTCCCTGAAAAGTGACTCATGAATTCGTTTCCTCGACAGAAAGCATTGCCGTAATGTTTATATACCCCCTCTGGGGACACATGGGATATATGCTCGGTGTGTCAGTTCCTGCTGTCGTTTAATGTCACGTTCTGATCCAAAATGTGGATTAGTCGGGACCCTACAGGATGGAAGAGACATATACACCTAGATGGCTCTCCCTGGTATAGTCAGAGAAGGGTAAGTACCGCTTAAATTGCGCTTTTCATCAATTTGCTAAGCACTCCTGTCTCCTTGCAAAGAATGTCACGGTCCAACTTCATAGTAACACCATCAACGTCGACGTCCTGACCGATGACAATCTCTTGGACGATGAAATCCTTGAAGAGACGAATGAATTCATTAACATGATCTTTGAACACATCCAGAAGGATGTAGTCTCAGCGGATTCATGGCTCAAGGAGACGGTTCAGCTCGTAGTCGACACTACAAAGGACCAGCCTGAAGACGAACAATACTTTTATTATCGTTGTGGATACTATTTCGTCTGTCATGAAACCCGCAGTATCTTCTGGCCCGAGAAGGTTGGTATGTCACAAAAGTCAGATCTGACAGAAGACCCGGGCCAAGGCTATGTATCACTGTCGCATTTCCGTACGTGCCATGTCTTTTGTATAAGGCTGATTCTAATGTTTCCCAAGGGCTGGATGTAGAAACACAGTACTGGTGCGGTGACCAAGCTATCTGAGGTTGCTTCTTTCCCAATGATATCATCATAGGCGTCACTGGGATCATTTCGCCAACATACAGGTCGTCACTGATGAAATATACGATGAGCTGATGGACTTGCTCATCTATGATATTGTTGGTACGTACAAAATATCCTCGAGGAACAGCATCCGCTTATGGTCCCGCTGTAGTCCAGCAGACTGACCCTCGCTCAAATGCCTACACATTTTCCCTTAATGAACTCCAAAGCTATGTTGAGAGCATGAAAACGACCAGAGGTAGGAATTGGTATGCGCCTTTTGTCAGGTCAATCTAAGGAACATGGGGCTTCAGAATCTAAGAAGGGCAGAAAATCTAAGGGAAACTTCATCATCGGTGGGTGACTTTTGTTGTTGAAGTCTCAGTGCTCCTCTTAAGTATTCCCCAGGGCGTTTGATGCATGCATACAGTAAGCTAGGTCATATTTGAAAAATTCCCGCGCACTCAGGATCTGCAGAACGACGACAATTCTCCACCTACTGGGGAGAAAATTGTGCACGTACGCGGCGTGATCAACATCAGCAAAACCCCGGAAGTCTGACCGGGCCTTGATCAGCCCCCAAAATTCCCAACAAGGGCCGAAATCCGCTGCAAGACAAGTCAGACCGGCACTACTCTGGTCAGTATCCTGTAAGTGTAATGATGATTCCGAAATCTCCGGTCAGACACCGCCAGATCGAGGAATGTTCGCCACCATGGCGGCCATGACCAGAACTATTAGGATGACTGATCCTTGCCAGTTGCTGGCCATGCTAATGCCTGGCTAACAGTAGTGTAACTATCTTATTCAAAATACCATGCATACGGAATCATCAATCATGAATGTTCGCATAATATGCATTAGGATGTGACAACAGACAGTGGCTCTATAAATGCTACAATATAATCCGAAAGCCCCGCAACAGAGAGTTCGTGCTCCCGCGTATTGGTATCCCGAGTGGCGGGGAGATTGTAAGGGGACACTCCTATTTTCTCCTATTCCCCCTGTCCCTCTCCCTTCCTCCTCGTTCCTTTCTCTTTTCCTTCATCCCACGGACTCTTACTTATATCCCTTGTTCCCTTTCGTTCCCCTTTCCTTTCCGTTTCCCTTCCGCCCACTCCCTTCGCATCCGAGCCGCGTCCGGTGACTCCGAAGTCTTCCCGCACTTCGGACTCGCTCGGACTCGCTCGGACTCGTCTATACACCTCGGGGCTCGTCCGGGCTACTTCCATTCTCTTTCCCCACTTCATCTCCCTTCGCCCTTACTTCCCCAGGTCGCTGGCACGACTCCTGTACATTCCCCCTCCACTTCATTATCACATGTTTCCTCGTACCTTGTGATATTCGTTCGGACCTGTGGCTGGTGTACTGTACAGTTATCCCTTCATTCCTCCCACGCTACTACAGTATATACTTCGCTTCCTAGCATGGAGAATCCTTATCCTGTTCTCTTTGGATTCTCCCTCTGCTAGGTGAGCAGCTCTCTCATGTATTGTAGTTAGTCTTATTCATCTCTTTGGATTCTCCCTCTGCTAGGCTTGCGCTGTCGGCCATCTTGAGGTTGCCCTTACAGCAGAACAGGATCTCCCATCCTGGCACCAGAGCCCTACGGAAAACGTCCCGCGCCACTCCGGACTCGTTCCCAACGTCTCTCCGGTTTTGCGGACATTCCGGACGCTCTCCTGCTACTCCCACCCACCTCTGAGGACCCAAGGAACTCCACCCCTCGCTCCCCTGACGACTCCGAAATGACGGGCGCTTCCAGCCAGATCCCGCCATCCGAGCCAGTCGCTTCAGGACCGGACTCCGAGACTTTGCAGACCTTGTGGGCTCAGACGTACGAACACCAAACCCAAATCAGTTCCATCCACGATACACTCGCCCGAATCGAAGAACTCCTCTTAACACCCCGTCCGATCACTCCGAAAACGACTCCGGACTCCGAGCCGAGGGGCACTGAAGCCTCCCAGCACGCCCCAAGTCGATCCGAAAACACCCCGCGTTCCCGTTTGAAGCCTGCCTCTCCCCCAATCTTCGACGGAAACCGCAAGGATGGTCGCGCATTCTACAACGCGTGCTCCATCTACTTCCAGCTCTGTCCGGACCACTTTCCGACGGAGCAGGCCAAAATCCTCTGGTGTCTCTCCTTCTTCCAGAAGGATCGAGCTAAGGAGTACGCGGACATGGTGCTCCGGAGTCCGAAGGATCCGTACTTCGAGTCCTGGGCCGCCTTCGCAACCGAATTCCGGACTCGCTTCCTTCCGGATCGGGAACGCGAAGCCGCCATGCTCAAGCTGGAGTCCTCCCGGTACCACCAAGGCCGTCGGACTTTCCAGGAGTACCTCGACGAGTTCCGGGACCTTGTAGACCAGTCCGGATACACCGAGGGCTCCAACATCACGATGAAGTTCCGCCGCGGATTGGACTCCATCATCCAGAGCCGCGTTGCCGAGTCCGCAGACTGTCCGGACGAGGACGACTTCGAGGAATGGTACAGGGCAGCGCAGCGGGTTGCTGACAATCGTGCTGCTAACCAGTCCTTCCACTTTGGCGTGCACTCCGGTCACTCCGGACACTCCGGACCCCTCGTCCGACCAGCAGCCAACTCCGGAGTCGCTCGGACTCCTGCGGGCGTACTCCCCGCGCCTCGGACTCAGCTCCCGCCTCTGCAACCTCGTTTCCAACCTCCGCCTCCTCCGAAGGCTCTCTCCCCCGGTGTCCCCATGGACGTCGACCACACCCGCTCCCGACCCGCCACTTTGCAACTCTGCTACCGATGCGGCAAGCCCGGCCACATGTCCCACGAGTGCCCACTCCGGTACGATGTCCGGTTCATGACCACCGAGGAGCGGATGTCCGCCATCGAAGATCTCTTGACCGCGGCCGACGTTGTAGAAAGTGCAGGGACTTCGGAAGGAATAGACGATGAGGGAACGGCCCCGGTTGAGGAATCGGACACGGCGGATTTTGTCCGGACCAACGAGTGATCAGTGCGACCTCGTTGGTGAATAACCGATTTGCTTGTCTTAGCGTAGACGAAATAGACGATTCCAATCACTCCGATGATTCGTCCGACGTTAAGCAAACGACTCCGGTTACAATCCGCACACTCCGAAGGTTTCGCCCGCAGTGGGAACGGCGGCTACCCAGTAGCTATAAGATCTCCGCGCTGCCCGGCAAGCTTTCGCTAGATATACCCGTTGAAGTGCAGAGCACGGATACACAACACCGATGTACCCTGCAGGCCCTGGTGGACTGCGGAGCCACCGGAGTCTTCATGCATCCGCGCTTTGCTGATGCCCATGGTTTCACCCGACGCAAGCTGTCCGCTCCGATTCCGGTCTTCAACGTCGACGGATCGCCAAACGAAAACGGATCCATCTCCGAAGTCGTGGACCTTGTACTCCGGTTCAAGGACCACACGGAACGGATGCTTTTCGCAGTCACTAACATCGGACGGCAGGACATCATCCTCGGATACACCTGGCTTCGGAAGCACAACCCCGAGATTGACTGGCAGACGAAGGAGGTGACCATGAGCCGTTGTCCGTCTGGATGCGACACCTGTCGGAAGGAGTTCCGCCATGACAAGCTGACCCGACGCAAGGAGTCCGTGCGACTCCGGGAGTGTCGTACGGGTCCGATGCCAAGGGTTGAGGAACTGCACTCGGATGATCTCCCACAGCTTCAGGACTGCGAGGACGATGATGAGGACGATGAGGCTACAACTCCGGACGACTCCGGACTTGAGCAGGGTGACCGTATCTTCGCAGCCATTCCTCCTCCGACTCCGGAGTACCTTCGGACTCTTCGGGAAGAACACATCCGGGCTTCGGAGACGGTCTCGCAGCGCCTCGCATTGGCTTTCCAGCGCAACAAACCCCACGATCCTCGGAACAGCGCAGTCCCGGACTTCCTTCAGGAATTCGAGGACGTCTTCGCAAAGGAGTCCTTTGATGAACTGCCCATGCCGCGTCCGTGGGACCATGCCATTGAACTACTGGACGGAGCGGAACCGACCTCTACCAAGTGCTACCCGCTGTCCCCGGCAGAGCAGAAACAGCTGGACGAGTTTCTGGAAGAAAATCTCCGGACTGGTCGGATCCGCCCCAGCAAGTCGCCCATGGCCGCCCCGGTGTTCTTTGTCAAGAAGAAGGACGGATCGCTCCGCTTGGTTCAGGACTACCGGAAGCTCAACAACATGACGGTCAAGAATCGGTACCCGCTTCCGCTCATCTCGGACTTGGTGGACAAACTCCGGAACGCTCGCTACTTCTCCAAGCTCGACGTCCAGTGGGGTTTCAACAACGTCCGGATCAAGGAGGGTGACGAGTGGAAGGCCGCGTTTCGGACTACGCGCGGACTCTTCGAACCCTTGGTGATGTTCTTCGGACTGACCAACAGCCCGTCTACCTTCCAGACCATGATGAACGACCTGTTCCGGGAGCTCATCACGGAAGGTGTAGTCATTATCTATCTGGATGACATTCTGATCTACACCAAGACGCGCGAAGAGCATCGCCGGGTTCTCAAGCGAGTCCTAGAGATCCTCCAGCGGAACAAGCTCTTCCTCCGAGCAGACAAGTGCGATTTCGAGCAGACCAAGGTGGAGTATCTCGGAGTCGTCATCTCCGAGGGTAAGATCGAGATGGACCCCGTAAAGGTTTCCGGAGTCGCGGACTGGCCGACCCCTCGGACTCGGACTGAACTCCAATCCTTCCTCGGGTTCGTCAACTTCTACCGCCGCTTCATCAAGGACTACTCGCACATCGCCCGACCACTCTTCGACCTCACTTGCGCAAAGGAATGGCAGTGGAACGACTCCGCTCAATCCGCATTTCTTCGGATCAAGGAGCTGATCACTTCGGAACCCGTTCTGGTCTTTCCGAAGGAGGATCGGCCGTACCGGGTTGAAGCGGACTCGTCGGACTACGCTACGGGTGCGGTCTTGTCGCAGCTGGATCCGGATGATGGTAAATGGCATCCTGTCGCATTCTACTCTAAAAGTCTACAGGCTGCGGAGCGGAACTACGAGATACACGACAAGGAGATGCTTTCGATCATCCGGGCACTCGAAGAATGGCGGCACTACCTTGAAGGCGCAGAGACTCCGTTTGAGATCTGGACGGACCACAAGAACCTGGAGTACTTCATCAAGGCCCAGAAGCTCAACCGCCGTCAAGCCCGCTGGTCCCTATACCTCTCCCGCTTCGACTTCACTCTCCAGCACCGTCCGGGTCGGACTATGGGTAAGCCGGATGCTCTCTCGCGTCGCTCGGATCACTCGGATGGTAAGGACGACAACAAGGATGTGGTTTTACTTAAGCCGTCCTACTTTGCTGTCCGTGCCACGGGTGTCACTCTTGAAGGGGAGGAGAAGGATATCCTCACGGCTATCCGGACTGGAGTGCGAGATGCGAAGTTCGAAGATGCAGTGGCAAAGGCGGCAGAGGAGTTGAAGAAGGCGCAGGGCAGTCGCAAGACAGTCCGGAGTGCGGAATGGTCTCAATCGGACGGACTCCTGATGTTCCGGGGTAAGATCTACGTTCCGGACTCACCGGACTTGCGTCGGACTATTGTAGCCCAGCACCACGACACCAAGGTCGCAGGACATGCTGGCAGATGGAAGACCCTTGAGCTCGTTTCGCGCAGCTACTGGTGGCCCAACATGTCCCGGTACGTCGGATCCTACACCCGCCATTGTGACCTCTGCCTCCGGACGAAGGCCCAGAGGCATCCGCCCATGGGTGAACTCCATCCGCTTCCTATTCCGGATGAACGCTGGGATCGCCTGAGCGTCGACTTCATTGTCGAGCTTCCGGAGTCCGATGGATTTGACGCTGTCATGAATGTGGTCGACTCCGTAAGCAAACGCGCCCATTTCATTCCCACTCACACCACAGTGTCCGCCCTCGGATCCGCGAACTTGTACCTGCAGAACGTCTGGAAGTTGCACGGACTCCCTCGGTCCGTTGTGTCCGACCGGGGTCCGCAGTTCGTCGCAGAGTTCACCCGAGAGGTCTACCGGATGCTCGGAATCAAGCTGGCTGCATCCACTGCGTACCACCCTCAATCCGACGGACAGACGGAGCGGACTAACCAGGAACTCGAATCCTATCTCCGGATCTTCGTCGGAGAGCGTCAGGACGACTGGGCTCGACTCCTACCTATGGCGGAGTTCGCATACAACAACCGGGTCCATGCCTCCACTCAGCAGTCGCCCTTCCTCCTAGATACTGGCCGACATCCTCGCCTCGGGTTCGAACCTCATCAGCCACCGTCTCGGATGGAGTCCGCAAACGAGTTTGTAGACCGGATGAAGTCCGCAGTCGATGAAGCTCAGTCCGCTTTGGTCAAGGCTCAGGACGACATGAAGCGTTACTACGATCAGCGTCGGACTCCTGCTCCGGAGTACCAACCGGGTGACAAGGTTTGGCTGGACTCGTCGGACATCAACCTCGCCCGACCTTCCCGGAAACTCGGACACGCACGACTCGGTCCTTACAAGGTCGTCCGGAAGGTTGGCAAGGCAGCGTATCGACTCCAGCTCCCTCCGGGCTTATCCCGTCTCCATCCCGTCTTCCCCGTGGTCAAGCTCTCTCCCTTCGTTCCGGACCCCATCCCGGGTAGACGCCCTGTCACTCCGCCACCTCCGCAGCTCGTTGACGGAGAAGAGGAACATGAGGTAGAAGAGGTCCGGAACAGCAAACGGTTTGGTCGGGTCCTGAAGTATCTGGTGCGCTGGCGAGGCTATGGTATCGAGCACGACTCCTGGGAGCCCGCGAGCAACCTCCAGCATGCTGCCCAGAAGGTCAAGGACTTCCACAATCGTCATCCGGATGCAGTACGCGTACTCCGGACGACTCCGATGACTCCGACGACTCCTGCACCACTCCGGATGACTCCTACAGCACTGGACCAGTCCTGGGAGCGTTGGCGCAGTCGGAAGGCTCCGGGCTCTGTGCAGTCGTACTTCGACATCTTCTCGCAGCAATCCGGGGTTTCGGGGTTGGTGAATTCGTGGCGTGGCAGGCAGGAATCTTCGCGTCGGGTCGCCGCAACCTTGAAGGGGGGGTGATGTAAGGGGACACTCCTATTTTCTCCTATTCCCCCTGTCCCTCTCCCTTCCTCCTCGTTCCTTTCTCTTTTCCTTCATCCCACGGACTCTTACTTATATCCCTTGTTCCCTTTCGTTCCCCTTTCCTTTCCGTTTCCCTTCCGCCCACTCCCTTCGCATCCGAGCCGCGTCCGGTGACTCCGAAGTCTTCCCGCACTTCGGACTCGCTCGGACTCGCTCGGACTCGTCTATACACCTCGGGGCTCGTCCGGGCTACTTCCATTCTCTTTCCCCACTTCATCTCCCTTCGCCCTTACTTCCCCAGGTCGCTGGCACGACTCCTGTACATTCCCCCTCCACTTCATTATCACATGTTTCCTCGTACCTTGTGATATTCGTTCGGACCTGTGGCTGGTGTACTGTACAGTTATCCCTTCATTCCTCCCACGCTACTACAGTATATACTTCGCTTCCTAGCATGGAGAATCCTTATCCTGTTCTCTTTGGATTCTCCCTCTGCTAGGTGAGCAGCTCTCTCATGTATTGTAGTTAGTCTTATTCATCTCTTTGGATTCTCCCTCTGCTAGGCTTGCGCTGTCGGCCATCTTGAGGTTGCCCTTACAGAGATCAAGTAGCTGGCTCTCGGACTGTCAGTCAGTAAATACAGTATTCGCAGGCAGGAAGAACTTACTCGGCAGCAACTCGGGCATATAGTTGATTTACCTATGAAAACAAAATCAGAGAAAGCTAGAGAGGCCGCAGTTGAAGAACAACCCACCTATGCACCTCCGATTGTTCTAGGATGGTCCATATATGCGCTGCGGTATTGGGGTCTATTCCTGCAGTCTGACGGCTGGTTACCGGTACTGCACCTGGTCCTAGGAGCCGTAATCAGACTCACGAAATCTGAACGCGCTCGGGTGGCACCATTCTGCGACATCTGCTCGTCTGAGTCAACCATGAGCCTGTTGTAATCGTGCTTGGACAAGGTGATCATCAGTGTAAATAGTGCGTGATTTGGCATGTACACACCGGCTGAAAGGATCGAAGGACGGGGGGGGAGGGAGGGAGATGGATGGGCGAGAGGGAGATGGATGGGCGAGAAGGAGATGGATGAGCGAGAGTCCCGAGTATATATACACACAGGTTTAGGGCCGGGCATCGTAGGTCTTAGCCGTTGCGCGAAAGGCAACATTGCTCAAGAACGGGAGAGGAACGGGAGGCTGAAAGATTGGTCAATTATTACAGGTGACTGCCCAAAGCTCACCGGAGAAGTCCAAGTTGGTCAGACCCCTCTAATAACGGCGAGGTTCATACAATTATGAGGTTCCAATAACCGAGTAATGGCCAGAGGTTGACCGGAATGAGCTACAGCGGCCAGACACGAACGAGATGATGGTTATGCGAAAGTGCACACCAGTTTAACGCCGGATTAGCATGACGCGACCGTTGTTTGGTTAGGGGGAACTTGTTGACAGTCGTTTACCAACACCCTCAACCGCGATCAGACTTTGGGTGTTTTGCTGATGAATGGGCGCCACAAAAACGTTCGCACACTTTGTTCTTTTGGGTTGTGTCTCCCTGGATGTTCGGCGCCCCGAACGCACTCCTACACCGCCTGGACCTCATATTCATCAACAATGAGGTTGCCATTGAGCCCTGGCGTAAATTTATGAAACATTTACACGCCGAGTGGCAGGACTTCATACTCAACGTGAGTTCTATCCAATAATCAAGATATGTAGCTCACCGGTCGGACAGTCTACAGTGCTCCTTACAGCAAATGTTGCCTTTTTGGCCATACAAAGCATTGATGGAAACGAACGACACCCAGAATTTCGATTCCCGTCACAAATAGCTAGCTATGTGTCTACTCTGATGAGCGTATCAAGCATTCTTGCCGGACTCTTGCTTGTTCACCACACCCGAGCAAAAGTACACGACAGCATATTGGAAGCTGTGAGTCTTAGCCTTTTCGGATTGCCAGGAACGTTCTTGTCTGATGCCTGAGCTCCCGCAGTTGAGATACCTTCGCGCTCGTCGTGATGGCCTTTTTGGATTTGTGCCACTGGCAGTTGTGTACAGCCTGCCCTATATCCTTCTCCTGTACGCGTGAGTACCGACTCTCCTCAGGCATTGGTACACCTTACCTAGGCCATGATATAGTGTGATATCCTTCATGGTCGCATTCCTCCTTGTCTGCTTTTCGGACACAACCACAGTCACCCGCGGGCTAGTGGGGGGTTTTGGCTTGATGTGCTTCATGCACACTGTAAATTGTGTCATGATGAACTGGGATCGTGGCATATTTTGGTGGAATACCTCCGTAGCACCCTTGAGACGTTGGCTGGGGCGCTGGCGACGTCAGGTGGGGCCCCGCCGGGGATATACGCAAGAAAAACAAGGTAGTAATGAATCACTACTGCCGTGCTAGTCCATGTACACCGTCATCAGACTCCGTAGTTTCCAATTCCGAGTACTAGTCTGCGTACATATCCATTGTAGTCGTACTTGCTCTACTATGCTCTCTCTTATACATTACTGGTCCATTATGTTGTTTCCAACATCTAACTCGACTCACCCATCTCGTTATACGACGGAAGAGAAGACAGATGGGGAGAGGATGAAGGGATGCGGGCCGAGCTGAACAGGCCTCTGCGGCCCAAGCGTTCGAATGTCCGCGTATTCTGACAGAGATTTTGGCCCATTTTGGGTGCTAAATGTCCGTTTTTGGCCAGGCCCTGGTGTCCGTTTCCACACCTGGGTATACTAAGGATTGTCCGGGGTCTTGAGGTACAATGGCGGCTGTCAGAATTGGCGTGTAAGCGAGGTGATAGGAGAGCGGGGTGGTGGGGAAGGTGGAGCGCTAAATGTTAAGCGGCGAAAGCAAGTTGACCCACCCCTGGATATCGGCTCCGAGTCAGGGAAATCGAAAGCTTTCTGTTTGTGTAGGTCTGGCGGCGCAGAACGCTGTGCCTTTACGGTCATGACGAGAAAGACGGGAGCCGAGCGCTGAGCGCCGAATCGGAAAGGTAGGGCGACGTGTGGCAACGTGTGACCGGGGAGCATCGTCGTGGTTGTGCCTGTTTGAATGAATGAAACCTTTAATCCTGAATTTCGAGCCTGAAGTCATTGCCCGGTTGAGTTCTTGGACGAGTCACGGAAACGAAGCTCGCGAGGAGGACACCAAAGCAAGGAAGCTTCTTTTTGTAGGAAAAAAGGTGTGATTCCAGTTCAGCTACTTTCGTCAAGCCCACGATTGCGCCAGCTCACACCAATCTAGCTGAAAGTTACACTTATGGCATGACGTCGATGGCGAAGCCAAGCGGAGGTTACCGCCTGGAACGAAATAGCCATCAGGGTTGGAGTCCAGAGCGTCATTCACTGGTTACCACAATGCTGCCCCCATCTCGTCTTGTCCGCTAATTATCTCTCGTCGTACGCCCCAACCGACAGGATCGAGGTGATGGAGTTTTATCGCGAACAGTCTGTACATGTATATTTCCAGTTATTTTCGGCTCGTGCAGGACAAACATGTATACCGGATGGGGATTCACTGGTAGCGCCGATGGATCTCATTGTGGCTGAAATATCTCCATCAACGCGAGGGATCGGAGATTTGTGCGAATCACTTCGCTGGAACGAAGGTCGAGGATGGTGGGAGAGGTAAAGCCGACAAGAGACTACCACGTCAGACAAGTGCTGCACCGCTCGCACGAGTGCGTGGTGGTAAGTAAGCTGGAATGCGATTGACCTGGTCGCGATGATGTCATGGAGGGGAAGAGCTCGACACCTTCAAGTGGCCAAGTAGGTCATCCCAGATCGTGGTCTCAAAGGGCCTAGGCACCCAACGGCGGAGGACGCATACACAGGGCTAACTGACACAAGGATCTAGAAGAGCTTGTATCTTCTCAGGTCGATTCTTGTTGTGGTCATGCTTGTGCTTGTTCGAATCGAATTCGTTTCCTTCCGGGCGAAGAGTTGTTGCCTGTCTAGGAGATGAGAAGTTGAGGATGGTCTCTGCACGGGCTTCGTTTCTCGTTTCTTCGGGTCTGGGACGCCTACCTCAAAGGGTTGTAGGACCGTTTTCATTGCGTAACAGAAGACGGCGAGAAAAGCGGTTGTAATGGACGATGATATGGCAGCGAGCCGCAGCCAACAGCTCGTATGCTGTACAGGCTTGGAAAAAAAATAACACAGAGAGGTATTGCCAAACACGATGACTGATCCGCGGGAGACGAAGGACATACCGAAAGAGACGAACGAGAAGAAAACTGAAGATAGAGGGAAAGTCCACGTCAGCGGTGCTGGACCCTCGTGAGTAGGGGTTCAAAATGCCATGAACCGCCATATAGACCGCTAGAACTGACTCCATTTATGATGATGGACGTCGATCACGTCGTACTTTCAGATGGCTGGGTAGACAGTCAAGTCAACGTCGAGTCTTTCTCCCACTCGCGAGACAACGGGAGATGCGTACGGGCCTACGGCAGGGTGTAACTAGAATGATTGTTATCGTTTTGTTTCGGACGTTTCCAGTAGTACTCTGTCGTACGCTTACTTACTTGAATAGACGGATCATAAAAGACAGGAGCGGAGAAGACGACGGGGAGACGAAAGATGGGACGAGCTGAAAGGTGCGCCTGTTATCGGATTTTGACGTTCCCATACTTCAAACTCCAAGGTCACTGTCGAATCGTTGGAGGAGGCTACTGAAAAGAGGGGGATAAGGAACGCCGCAGCGGGAGCCTCAGTCATACCTCAACGAAATCGTCGCCTTCGAGCTTTTTTCGTCCCCATGCTCTGAGCCTAGTGTATCAGTCGGAGCGATTCGGAAAGCCTCGAGATGGTCTTCGTCCCTCCTTCCCTTTCGCTCTTCTTCGTTCGCGCTGGAGTGCTGACTCCCTTCCGCAGGTTTACGTTAAAGTTGGTTCAAAGTTGGTCCCGGAGTCAGGCCTTTTAGAGATCACCCCTGGTCTGCCTCAGCTCCTCTCGACGCGAGCTTAGGAAAAGAAAGGCGAAAGACGGAGTGAGATGGGGAGTCCTCTGGACTGGTTGTGACGCTGTAAAACGCATCCTTAGAGCACTTGATAAGCGCCCTCTTCAAAACTTCAGAAAAAGGAAATGCAGGGAGCAGACCCTGATGGCCATTCCTTCGCTTCTTTACCTCCACTTGTACCATCGGACACGCGTAAACTGCCAAACCTTGAAGCCGCAGTGCTGGAATGTTCCTGGAGGTTCAAACGTCTGCGTCAACGTTCACGATGGTGTCTCTAGGCCGGAGCGCTAGGATGGTAGGAATCTAGTAGAAGGACGAGAGCAGCTACGAGAGCCGACGCGGGCCACATGTGGGCGACGTCGCCAAGGTATGTCCTTTTATAACTGTCGCATCATGCAGCCTCATTCAACCCTCCGAAGCCACAGGCGTTGTTGGATGACTGCGACTGAGTAGGCCATTACTCGTACATGTATATCATCAGACGACACGCACCAGGATCCCATCTCCCGGCTCCCGAGTCCCAGCGTAACCTCGATAATCATCCACATATACGCCCTCCGCCACTAAGCTGTTTGCACCGGGTCGTTGGATAGGAAGAACCGGTGCGAATCTCCCGCGAATCTACGAATCTGGTGCTAGTGGACGTTGCACCCTCATTGAGATATGAAGCTTTGCAACGCCCGCGCCCTCACACCCATCTCTTTCCTGGGGTGTCACCATATCACCACTTTGCCCAGCTGTCTCATCTGACATTGACTGCGAGCTAGCGACTACTTGACTGGTGAAAAGCCTGGAACTCGGGCGCTCTCCAAGCTAGAAAGCTCAAAAAGTTCATGAAGAAATCTCTCAAGATCTCACTACGTCGTTCGTCCAAATTTCGAGGATGCGTACCCCGTCCCCGTGGAGCCAACGTCACCTTCTCAGACAAGCACGAAGACTCGGTGTTGTCCCCTCCTTGCGTCGTTCTCATCGCAAATTGGGAGTCGGAGAATGGCTAGGTGGTGGATTGCTCAGCCCGGGCCCTAGAGTTCGGAGTTTGGAGGGACCGCCCTTTCTCGTACAACAAGCAGCATCGAAATCCGCCCCGCCCAAACTTCAAAGCACAAGCACGGCGACGACGACACGCCACGCCCCCATATACGACGCCGCATCACTTTAGCATCCCTTTTATTCCGCCGTCTCCTTGCCTTGCTTCTCACGCGCATTGGGATCGGCCTCAACACTCAGGCATCATGGGACAACATAGAACACAGGAACTGCGCAACGTTCACGCGTGTGCTCGACTCGTGTTCCCAGCTGGAGCACACAAATCAGCGTGGTCGCCGATGTATTGAGGAGGGGCGGTTAGGCCTGACTTAGCCTGGCATGTACCGCTTCCGCCCTGCCCAGTTGCACACAAGCTCGTAGATCGACGACACAACTATGACCATGCATATCGGCTCGGAAACGCAGTCGTGACCATAGGACGCGGGATGCAGAGCGATAAAGTGGCGGCGATCGCCTCGATAAGTCCTCGACAAATTGTGCGAACTCGGGAGCCCGATGTCTGCGTCCCGGACTTGGCGACCCGCCGCTCGAGCGTGTCTCATACGGCTTTGACCGTATACCCTCCTACGTACGTCAAACTTCGGCACCCCACGTAGCACTGCGTGATCTCCTCAAGGCGTAATAGACTCACGGGGGCTTTATTCCAAATATACACACCTAGCTGCACAGCGAAAACAATCGGCGGGGATGAACACGCCTCCGAGACGCGTGATATCGTCTTTGTGGTAGTGTGGATAATATCTGAAGAATTGACTGCAGTGGATTTTGGGTGGATTTTGAGCGGACGATTGGAGGAGCTCGGCGTGCCGGTGACTGTGATGTACCGCGTCTGCGAGGACTCATGGGACTCGAGTCGCCACCTAGGGTGTTGAGCAGGAGTAAGCGGACCCGATCCTTACTCAAACACATTTACTGATACTTTCACGACGTGCAGTTGCATTAAGGCTGGTTCCTTCCCGCGACAGGCGTTGTGCACGCCTGTCTGTTCGTTGAACTTTGAGGATCTTGATGTCAAATCGATGTGGCGTTTCAACTTGGACTCCGTGAAGCGAGGAGGAACTCCGCGAAGCAAGAAGAAGGGGCGGTGTATGAACCTGAGTTTCCCCTTGCCTATTGTAGGTATTGCATCGTGTTCGGACTCGGATACACGAATTATCGTACATATATTATTGTTTCGTTTACTTCTTGTTTCGGTCCGTATCAGCTGGGGCCACATTCATTCTAAGGTACTGTTTTACTTACACATACATGCACACTCTGCATGTTTATTTACATCTAACTACAGTATATATAGTATCTAGCTATCTACCTATGAAGAAAAAGAAGTATAGTCTCCCCCTCAGTTGCGTTGCGAGAGTCAGTCGAGTCCAGCAGTCGCACACAGCGCTGCTTGGTCGCGTTCCCGTTCTCCGTTCCGTTCGTCACGTGGCGTCCGGATTGCGTTCATTCGTTCATTCCTACTTCGTCTTTCGGTGGGAACACACCATTCCCGGTCCTCGCGTTCACACGGCGAATTCCTCTTCGCACCTACACTATGTCTACATCCTGTTGGCTTGTGAGGTACCTTCCTCGAGGCTTGAAGATTTCACTAGTTAACCTCAGGCTTGTACTTCTGCAGCATCCAAATCAAATAGCCACCGAATAGTGTATTACACAATTGTTAATGAACACCTCTTGCCGCTGCTGTTGACGATGCGCGGGGCATCGTCCCCAGCAGGGGTCCACACTGTGAAGCTGACAGCAGACTTGAAACCGCTCAATAGCCGAAGCAACTGAGCGCACTCGACTGGTCACATCGAGCATAAGTGGGTGACGCTTGGGCTCAATGACCTGGGCTCCATGGCGTTGCATTTGAGTTGAATACTACTTGAAATATCAGCCCCAAGAAGACGAATGTAATATCAGGGACATCATACCATTTGGCTCCCCCGAGAAAGTTTGGTTGCCTCTGACATTGTTGAACATCCCGTTGCCATGATTGGAATTGCTCTCGTTATAGACATTACCGTGGAAAGTGTCTCTGCCATCACCTAGTCTGATGCTTCCAGAGTTAGAGACACTGTCCGCGGTGATCCCCTTTCTATTATCGACCTTGTCTGCATTATTGACGACACTCCGACCCGGAGTAGACTTCTGAGTCGAGAAGCCTTCGGTTTGTTTGTTTTCGATACGCCCAACTGTGGCCCGAATGTCAACTAATGCCTCGATCTGCAATGCACATCAGCAAGAGGCGCAAAACGCGGAAGGCACTTCGATATTCACTCCGAACTTGTCCTTTGCATCATCTAACTCCCGGTGAAAACCTTCAATGCATCCCAGATCGTTGTTGGTGGAGAACCATCTGCGGACGATGCCACGCCCCGCGCACTCGAGAACAAGCCGCTGGATTGACATAAGAACGCTATAGTATTGCGATTTAGTAGCATAGTACCTGTGGTAAAAAGAGACTGCACGAACGACGTCAACTCCGTGGCATTCTGCATGAAACCGGCCGGTATATTGGCCCCAGATGCACTAATCGCACCCCATACAGCTGTGATAATCATACCAGCTTTGCTTGCTAGCTTCTTGAATTCTACTTTGTTTTGCCGAACTGCCTGATGCGTTTCGTATCAGACCTCTGACACTGTACACACCATAGCGAATAGATGAATTCACCTTGGATTTATCCCAGATGTCGATGGCGATTTGTGCAACGTTGCCGAACACCGAGAGTGGAGTACCCTGCGAAATCTGGACGACCGCCTGAAGGCCTGAGTAGGCAGCCTCTGGCAATAACGCGGATCCAGAGTTTGAAGACCTCATCCTTGAATTAGATGCACAGTGTCGAGGGAAAAGAAGAGAACAGGTGGGTAGTAGGTTACTGAGGTAGTACGTACACCCGGAGGGGGTATTTATATGTGAATGAACATTAAATAAAACAAACCGAGGCCGATGGAGTAGGTTGGACGTCTAAAAATTCAATGCTGTGGCGATGAGACTGGCAGATAAATCAAGGCACATCGAGAGGCCGGCACGGTACTACTGAGAACAAGGAAGGCGAACGTGGTTTTCCAAGTGCAACGGCGTAGCGGGCTGTAGAAGAAGTCACGTAGGAGCCATGGTTTTCACTCATTCGGTATGAGCTGAGGATCGATCACTGAGTAACAAGCTTTGAGCGACGAAAATATCAGCATTAGACTTATTCAGGGGGAACAGATATTTTACTACCAAGTATATAGGCAATCCCTATTGATTAGCGGCACCGTACCGGTGCTAGACGTTATGCATAGTTTGGAGAATTTGTCCGTGTTCAAGCTGTTGAATACAAAGTTGGATTTCTGATCAATTAGTCTTGGAGTGTTGAATGGTTGACCGACGAATGCCAGTGGTGCTACGCTGTCCGCTCGGTATCCTACTAAGTTCAAATTCCTACGAGTAATTCAGGCCGCCAGAGATTGCTAGGATTTTACTGCTGAATCTCATACATACTAGATTCTTGTTGTGTGCCCCATGCAACCGTCGCACGATGCCCGACCGTCCTGGTCGTATCAAGACAGTTGGAACCGCCGTGGTAGCCGCTTCCTTATGTCGTTGTTATGTCGAGATCAAGAAGGCTGGAAGACTCTACAGCATCTATGTTTTTGCTCTTGATGGAATCCTCTCCATCGTATGTAGAGTGTAAGGTGTGGCAGCTACCGATGATTTCGCTACGTGTTATGGACATGAAGACGAAGATAAGCAGTTTAGCGCTCCAAATATTGGCGCGTCGGGCGCTGGCACTCCCTCGTGGATGCCTCATCAGGTCCCATCATATGGAAGTTGAATGAATGGTTCGAAGATACGATGACAGGGGTGCAATGGAGAGGCGAAGAGGCGAGCTTGCTTAAGTTCCGCATGTTGACATTGAGTGCTAATGGGAGAGATCGAGAATCGTGAGAATCGTGCCGGGCTCGAGCTTGGGCCTGAGAGCTGGCATAGGCTTGCGAGGCTCGAAACAAGGTAATGGGAGTGAGAAACTTGAATCCAGCGTGATATCCATATCGACGAGACAACGACCGCACAAGCTTGCCAAACTGATACTTCTCGGATCGCTGAACGGAAAGACGCTAGCGCAGCGCTGACCTCTTGGATTGGGACATCGACTTCCCCTCTTGACATTACTTTTGCTGCATCGATGAGACCCACGAACGGCGGATGGCAGATGGTTGAGTATCAGCCACGAGCGCCAACGCGGGCCACGGGCGTGACACTTAGGGGTGTATAGGAGGGCGAAAGGGATAGAGTATACCTAGGAGAGGAATTTCAAAGTCAGGGAAGCGCCGAGAGAAATGACCAAAGAAACAAGGCATCTTCGTCGCGACAGTCCCCGAGATCTCGCCCAAGACCTCAAGAATTCGTGAATTGGTATCCATAGTTGGCGCGTTCATCCGCCTAAAGAAGTAACCTTGGCTCCCCAGCTCAGAGGTTTGCAATTTCTTTCATCAATACATTACCGGCGTACAACACTCTCGTCATGACCGCTTACAGGGGATATAATCTCCTGTTTCTTGGGAAAGTCACAAATTTGGTATTGAAGATACTAGATCAATTGTTGGTTTTCCAACTGGCTGCGCATCCTATGCCTGAGGTGGTTTGCTTGTGGTGGACAATAGTTGGCTCCAGGATGCGTAGTCTCGCTGTAATGACCTCGCTTCGCTGATGCCACTCTGCGGCGTATGTATCGGCCCATGTATTCTTGTTCTGCGACTCTCCTTTGAAAGCGGTGGGCCCTGTTCGACAAGTATCAGGCTCAAGAAGACGACTATATGATATCGGAGAATTATACACTGTCGCCCTCCCGTGATCGTTGTAGCCAAATCGTTGTATTGGTTTCCAACGACATTGTTGAACACGCCTCCCCCAGTATTGCTCATGGTCACTTTGGATGCATTCGGTGAGCCTGCCTCTCCGATATGACGTTGATTTTGTTCAATACGCTCGACTGTGGCCCGGACACTAATTATTGCCACCAGCTGCAATGTATACCAATATCAATATCAATAAGTACAAGGCACGGTTGAGGAGATGGTGTTCACCTCGAAATTTCTTTTGGCTTGGTCCAGCTGCTGCTGAAATTCTGCGATGCTCTCCAGATCGCTGTCGGAGCAGAAGAATCTACGGAAGAAACCACGGCCCGCGTAGGCGCATACGAGTGCGTGAATTTCCTTGACAATCCTAATGCGTGTTGACTCAGCAAAGCGCCGGACCTCGGGATATAAGGACAGAGGTGAACCTCGATAATTCTTCGACACTCTTTTCGAAAGAATCCGATATTTTCACCCCGGATGCCATGATTTGGTCATGGATCTCGTCCCACACCGTTTTCACTGTGTTGCCAGCCACGTAAGCTAGATTCCTGAACTCTGCCTTATTCTTCCGTATTGCCTGAAATATTCCGAATCGGTTATCTATCACACGGTGAAAAATCAGCAAAAGGCCTACCATAGCTTTATCCCAGATATCCACGGCTAGGTTTGCGGCAACAGCAACTGGGGGGAATGGGCACGCCTGCGACGATAGAGCTATCGCTTTAAGGGCTGAGTAGACGACACTTGGTATGATTGATCCTTGGTCAGATTGTGAACAAACGACCTCCCTTGCGCTCAATGCACTGTTCTTTCTAGGTTGTAACATGAGAGCGGTCGGGCCTTATAGCAGGGCTGAGGGCTGACTTACGCCGCAACCTACTTATAAGTCAGCCCGCTAGATGCCCCGGTCCGTTAAATCAGGATATCAGATCCGAGGGCTGATATTCATGGGTAGTGGAAATAATGTATGCCCATTCGGGTGCAACCAGCTGACGCCTATCTCCTCGCGGCTTTCAAGACATTGTGATCTTTGATTTCTTAGCTCCAGGCGTGGAGGGAATGCGGATGTCACCAATCTTCTCGGGCGAGCACTGAGATAGAGGGCTGTTAAACATGAGTCGCCGGAGATTTGAGGGTTGAGCCTTGAGGCCTGAGGAAAGACAGCAAGGTTGAACACAACATAATTAAATTTTGTTCACAGGCGAAAATGGGATACAAACATTGCCACCAAGTTATGCGACGATCAATTAGAAGTCGGCGACAGCCTCGATGAATGCATAATTAGCGCTATGGTCAAGGGAACGGAAGTTGAGACGTGATGAATTGTAAGGATATGGTCAACGATAAATGCCTCCGGTCTTCGTAGCCCCGTTTATTAAGGTGCTGTTCAAGCACTTCTGATCAGTTGATCAGCAAAGTAGTTGACGCATGGTTGGTAAAAAAGAACATGTACCGCTCTAAGAGTTCAGCATGCCCATAACATGCAGATGGCACGCGGCTCAAGTTTTGTTCAACTGTCCAGACAGGCGCCGAAGATTTGTGGTAATCGGCCTATCTTACATTGGCTGTGCATTGAGAATACAACCAAGTGCACTCGTGGTCTTCTCAGTGAACCAATTTCACCACTTTTGTGTGAGAAGCCCAATCTGAATGAGATCATTTGGTATTCACAGCTCGAGAAGGTGCTCACCATCAAGTCCGCGCGTACACTATAACAGAAGCAATTGCATGAGCTGAAGAACCCGTAGCTGCAAGTGTACGGCGTGTCGTTCTGATGCTCATATCATCCCACAGCACATCAGGCCGATCATTGAAAGATATAATCAAGAAGCAAGGCCTCAGCGACGCTTTCTTTGCAACCTCGCAGTTGCGAGGGCTCGCAGGCGGCCATGGCAATATCAATACCAACTATCAATGGGGTGAAGGTAAGAACATCTGACCACGTATCCCAGGGACATCTTGGTCTCTGATTCCAGAACCTCATCGCAGAAACTATGAAAGTTAAGCTTGCTTGAATGGATGCGATGTCGGCGACAGGCACGATGGAGCGCTCGGAGTGCTATTCGTCGCGCGGACAATTGGAGGAGATGAAGGAGACGCTGCAAGGGTTCGTAGAGGGCGTGGACAATCTGATGTGAAAATTAGAAGAGAGACATCGTGGGCAGTAGACCTAGCCACCGAGGTTTGTTGAAGCTCCGGGCTTCCGTCCCACGGCTGAATTAATGAAAATTCAGCGCCATCTTCATGAGTGTACCAAAACGATTGTAAATATCCGTGCTTCTTATACAAGCACAGCAGGTGATAGTAACGCGATACAAGCAGACAGTTTGTAACGAGAACCCGACGCAAGCGCCAAGTACTACATGATATCGGTTATCGTGGATAACAGAGTGGTATTTCTGGCGTGGGCGACCGGCGAGCGATACCCAAATGGTGCCACCGACCGCATTCCTGCACATAACAGCGAACTTGAGGCCCATCTGGGTAAAAGAAGGTATTACCGATCGGTGTCGTGGCAAATGCTGCGAGACACGACTCTGGTCCTCGGAATTCACACACTGACCAGTGACCGGGACCCAGGAACGCGAGTGCGTGTCGATATGCTTGTATCCCAGATAATCACGTTGGGCGAGTAATGGATCGAATGAACTCTTCCAGATGTCCGCTAGGCAAGGTGACACTGCGATCTCCATCATGATCGAGTCAAGGATACAACGTTAGAAACCGGCTAGGACACTACGCGCCTGTCGCACTGCGGAATCTTCAAGCTTCAAGGGTTGCCTCAGCTCCCCTCGACGCAAGCAGCAGCGGAGTTCAACGTTCAGGAGCAGAAAGATGAAAGACTTGAGAGTGAGTTGGGGCTTTTTGGTGAGCAGAATCCCGTGGCCGTGGTAATAGGTATCCATGTTTGGAAGCGATGAGAATAACAAGCGCCTTCTTCGTCTGTACGCTGACAGGAAGGAAGAAAATGTCGCACCGCTATTTCTGAGCATCTTTTCCTCCCTTCATATCATCCTCGTACCGATGATCTAACACACGCTGTCACTGTTGAAACTACTGCTGGGACGGGCGCTGCGGCAGTGGTGATTCGATTTTTGACGTGAAGGGCGGACGGCGGGCGGCAGGCGGTTGACGGTTGACACGCTCTCGGGTACCAGGATCCCGGGATACAGAAGGACTAGGGTAGCTACGAGCGCCGACGCGGGCCAAATGAGCGTGCCAAGGTACGTCTTTTTCTAACCGCTGCACCATACGTCGGGCTTCCGCCTCACTTGGCTCCTCGAAGCTATAAACGTTTTCGGACGACCGCGACTAGCGCCAGGATCTAAGCCCCCCCCTGCAACTGACTCTGGTGTATGTCGTCTGTCAAGCCGTGATGCTGGTCAAGAGTCGACGTGTTTTCAGGAAAGGATGAAGGAGCCCTAGTTCAAGTCAGAGCCCACTCTCGCGCGCAATGCATGCCCCCTCGCTTGCTTGAACAACGTACGCACGTGACACTCGTCGTCCTTTCTTTCCACCTTTCCTGCCGCCTCAGTTCCACGTGCAATACCAATGAGCCGTGCAGCGTTCTGCTGGAGACGTGCTAGACCCAACGAAAAAGACAAACTCTCCGGCGTCCCGTTGCATCCTGCACCTTGACTGGCTGGAGGGGTGATTTAACTTAGGCTACTCCCTCTTACCTATCCCTGCGTCCCCTACATCATCGCAACCAAGTCAGCCCTGATCCACTTCGTGACCTGGCGGACTTGCCAGCGTTGACGCTTAGAGGCTGGCGTTAGTTGGCGCGGGCGTAAATACATCCCACCTCACCACCTCACTCCTTTCGCCTCGCCTTCCTCTCCTCTGTCTCCTTTCCCACAAGTTCCGCCTCGATGTCCTGCCCTCTGAGATCTGGATATTGAATGGCACGACCGCAGGCTCATCGATGCATACTCCGCTCATTGGCCATCGTTTCGTCATGCGCCGTGTCTTTGATGCATCCTACGCGCATTGACCCCCTCTACGCTCTGCTCGTTCCGTTCTAAACTGCGTGCCCATTTTATAAATACTCCGACCGCATATCCAGAGTTTCCCTGGTCACATGCATCGCGGGAAGGAGGAAGGGGATGCGGGGATGCGACAATGGGACACTGGCCGGGTTTAGTCCCACGCAGAAGCGTAGTCCAGTACGATCCTCAGTTCCATTTCCAGAGCAGCGGCGATTTAACGTTAAGTCCGCAGATACGACCTGCCTTGCCGAAGCAATCGAGTAAAAGAGGGTATGGACGAGGACATGATGCCGTTAGGGTGGTTTACTTACTTCTTAGTTCGTTTAGATGGCGGACATAAAGGGGTTGTAAGGCAGCCACTTCCAAGTCAACGAGGTCCTTTGAAAAAGTCTTACGTGCGGGACGGGCTTATGCCTTGTTATCACGAAGGCACTCAGTAGTGGCCCCGACTTATGTGCAAATTCAGCTCAAAAGGAGTAGACGTGAGATACGACCACCTTGCTAACGAGTCTTGGGGGAAGCAAGTACAGCCCGCAGTCGCATCTTCGAGCCACTTTTACAACAACCTGATCGACAGTTACCCAACAGGGATGATTTACACCGAACCCGAGGCGTCTGGACGGGCGCGAAGCAGGCCACAATGAGCGGGAGCCGATAGGCCGTTACCAGTATGTGGACTCGAGCTTGTCTCGGGAAGACGACGTGAGAGAGGTAGGAGAGGAAAGACCGATGCAGAGCGAGCGGAATGAGTCTGGAGGAACTAAAGGACTGGCGAGTACTGACGTCCATGACCACGTCAACAACGCCAGCCTTCGATACGTGTCGTCGGTGAGTAGAGAGTTGATAAGGGGGGAGGGAGCTCATCGTCAATCCGTTCCCATGATTGTGTTTCTCCCCAGGGGGTCGAGGTGCAGAATGACAGGACGCGGTGAAATTTGTCGTTTGCGCCGTCGTTGGCATTAATATTAGAGAGGGGAGAGGACATGGATAACGGTACGACGCTGTGTAAAAGCCTTCAGACGTTTGAATATGTGGTACTGTTCGAGAGTGTTTGTTTGAGTGTGAATTGAATTTTGACGCCGCTTCCCTAGTCGCACGAGAGAAAAAAGAAACGCAATCGCAATACGAACTTTCCTCCATCCTTCGTTATGCCGCCATTGGAGATCTCTCTACTGCGTCTTTCTTTTCCCCGGCAGCCTCTACTTCTCCTGTCTCCTCTGACCCCAACTTTCATGTCTTCCATTTACCGGCGAACCCGGCAGATGAGAGGGTGTTGAACGCTCGTGCTAGAAAGTTTCTAGCACGAGCGTTCAACACCCTCTCCCAGCTTGAAGAGTCGGAGGGATAGAGGGGGCGTACTATGTAGACGGCCGAAGCAAGGACGAGGGGAGGACGAGGGGAGGAAGGAGACAGGGCGTATGGAGAAGTCTCTCAACCACCCTGGTGGCTATTCAAAAATATTCAATGTCGTGACTGCGAGGAGAAGGTACGTTGGAATCGCTGGCGCGACGATGAAGCACGAGAGTGATTGGACTTCCTTCAGGTTCCGTACATGAGTAGTAGACGGTCCCGAACTTCTAAATTTGCCCTTCCTCGACGTCGACGTCAAATCAGATTCACAAGCACGACGACGACCTTTCTTGCCGAACGTTCCGCAAGAACCATGAAAACGAAACCCCCTGAACATCTTATGTCGTTTCGTCGTGCCAGTCGACATCCGCCTGCTAAAGTTGGCACTTGGAGTACTACGACCTCAAGCTCAAGGCATCGGGGCCGACCATTGACTCTACACACTGACCCATCTATCGCTCTCTCGCCCCCTCATGATCTCTGTCCCCAAATTTCCGCAATCTCTGCCTGTTAAACGCCATCAGAGTGCCCCGGAACCCGTTTCGTTTATCCTCGTTTAATCGTCCTGGTCCCGTTCCCGACCTCCGATACGCAATAACCACTTTCGTGCGGGCAGCGATTCTCAGTGAAGCACGAGGCATCTTCGTCGCGCTAGTCCCGCGCCCAAGACCTTGAATATTCGTAAATCTTCCCGCTTGGTTGGTAACACGCAGGGACGCTACTAAAGTGCTACCCGGTAGATCGTGCCAGAGAAGCGATAGTGAATTGCAACGAACAGTCTCAACCATACGAATCGTTAAAGGCAATGGCACCCCGCTATATCGAACATGATAACCTCTCTTGAGTTCCTACACCGTTGATCACCCACCGCACTGACCATCGTCATCCTCAAACCCCAGTTTGGGGCACAGTTTGAGACATATAGTGATACCGACGGGAATACGACGATCATGGCGTCTGTAAGTCGGCGCGGTCGTCTACCTCAAGGAGCGGCTTTAGCTCCCCAGCTCAAATTGTGATTGAGAGGTTCGCATTTTCTTCCATCAATACATTACCGGTGTACAACACTCTCGTCACTGACCGCTTACAGGGGATATAACCTCCTGTTTCTTGGGAAAGTCACAAATCTGGTATTGAAGATACTAGATCAATTGTTGGTTTTCCACCTGTCTGCGCATCCTATGCCTGACGTGTTTTGCTTGTGGTGGACAATAGTTGGCTCCAGGACGGGGCAGTCTCGCTGTCATGACCTCGCTTCGCTGACGCCACTCTGCGGCGTATGTATCGACCCATGTGTTCTTGTTCTGCGACGCTCCTCTGAAAGCGGTGGGCCCTGCTCGGCAAGTATCAGACTCGAGAAGACCACTATATGATATCGGAGAATCATACACTGTCGCCCTCCCGTGATCGTTGTAGCAAAATCGTTGTATTGGTTTCCGACGACATTGTTGAACACGCCTCCCCCAGTATTGCTCATGGTCACGTTTGATGCATTCGGTGAGCCTGACCCTCCAATATAACGTTGATTTTGCTCAATACGCTCAACTGTGGCTCGAACGTTAATTATTGCCACCAGCTATGAGGTATATGAGAAGCGAAAGACACGGCAAAGGACATGAGGCTCACTTCGAAGTTTCTTTTGGCTTGGTCCAGCTCTTGCTGAAATTCTGCGATACATCCCAGATCACTTTCGGCGCAGAAAAACCTGCGGAACAGTCCACGACCCGCATAATCACAAACAAGTTTACGGATCGAGCTAACGATCCTAATGTGTGGCGACTCAGTACGAGACTCGGAGCATGAAGGCCATATGTAAACCTTAAGAAGTCATCGACACTGCGCCCGAAAGAGTCCGATATCTGCGTCCCGGATTCGACGATTTGTCGATTGACTTCATCCCATACCGTTGTGACAAGGTCGCCAGCCGTGTAAGCTAGATTTCTGAACTCTGCCTTATTCTTCCGTATCGCCTGATATATCTTGAGTGAGTTCCATCGCACGGTGGAGAATAAGCAAAGAGCATACCATGACTTTATCCCAGATATCCACAGCTAGTTGTGCAGCAAGAACGACGGGGGGGAACGGGCATGCCTGCGACGATAGAGCTATCGCTTTAAGGGCTGAGTAGACAACACTTGGCACGATCGATCCTTGGTCAGATTTTGAACAAACCACCCTTGCGCTCGAAGCACTATTCTTCCTGTATTGCGACATGAGAGCCATTGGGACTTAGGGCAGCAGGCTGAGGGGGGATTTACATCGCGATCTGCTCATAAGTCAGCGCTGGTCACTTGCATAGATGCCCCGGACCGATGGACCAGGACATTAGATCAGGAAGTTGATATATGGTGGTGAAAATGGTGTATAGCCCATGGAGTATTCCAAGCGGGTGCAGCCAGTTGACAGCTTTCCCTTTGCGGCATTCAGAAGCATTGCTATCTTTGATTTCTCCAGCTGCTGGCGCGGAGGGAATGCGGATGCCCACTATCGCTCTCAGGCGAGCACAAAATAGAGAGCTGTTGTACCTCAAGCATAGAACGTTAAGGCCTGGCCGCCTGATGAAGGAGGGTGCAGTGGAACATTGATCAATTTTGTTCACAGGCGAATATGGGGTACGAACTTTGCTGCAACGATCAATTGAGGTTGGCGAGAACCTCGGACTCATGATGCATACATAATTAGAACTTCTGCCAGAGGCACGGAAGTTGAGATATACTAAGTATTAATGATAGACGCCACCAGACTTCGTGCCCCCGTTTTTGCTGAAGCTGTTCGAGAACTTCTCACCAGCTGACCAGCAAGGCAGATGCATGATTAACTTACGAGATATCCTAAGAGCTAACATGCGGATTGCATGCGGAGAACGCGTGCTGACTCAAGTTTTGGCGAAGCTGATCAGATGCTAATCGTGGTATCGTTCATTGGCTGTGTTCTGAGAACACAGCCCAATGCACTCGTGCTCTTCCCGTTGATGACTTCTGCACGATAAGCCCGATTTGAACTATGAGATTTCGCTTTATTCACAGCTCGGAAAGGTGCACATCATCGATCCAGCACCTATACTATAAACAGAAACAGCTACAGTGTCAGTGTCAAAGACCCACCAACGTACGACTTGCTGTTCTGATACTCGCACCATCCCACACTACCTCAGGGCACCAATACGATGGCTACTCCAGCCGACCTCAGTACTGCGTTGATGGACATGATCAGGAAGCAAGGCTTCAGCGGTGATGTCTTTGCTGCCCCTCAGTTGGGAGGCATTGCAGGTGGACACGGTAATATGAACACCACTATCCATGGCGGTGAAGGTGAGGGCCTCTGACACCTTATTTAGCATAAAGATTCCTTATTCCTAATCCCTCGTTGCAGAGACGATGGAAGTTAGGCTTGCAAGGATGGATACAATGTTGGGGACAGGATATATGCAGCTCGCGGAACTCTATGCGTCGCTCGGACAACTAGAAGATATGAAGGAGACATTGGAAGGGTTTGTGGAGGACGTGAGTAACTTGATAGATAAATTGAAAGCAAAACTCCACCTGGGGTAGACGGAAGAAGAGGCCCCAGCCTTCCGCCTGTAACACTGTTACTCAGCATCTGGGATATACAAACAGTCTTGACGAGTCGAACTCTACTTAGTCACATTGCCTATCGACAATTGAACCATACCACAACATCATTCGCAACCGTTCTGAACCTTCACTTCGACATTGCTCGTCGCCGCCTTGCTCCGAGTGGACTTCAATGCCTGACTGCAAGAAGAGTCCTCGGCTATCCGTTGAGCCCTTGGTTCTTGATTTTGGGTGGCGATGATCCAATTGATGGCTCGAACTACCGCATCGACAGACTACTCGTTGAAAGTTCAGGCATCTGCGATCCATCATTTTCCAGATTTCTGGTCCAGTGCTGAATGGATTTCGGATGAACTTTACGTCACTTCCAGTTGCTAATGAATGTAGACAAATATGAAAGAACTTAGCATGCGAGGAGCT
Organism: Sanguinoderma rugosum; assembly: GCA_017499575.1. NCBI lineage: Eukaryota > Fungi > Basidiomycota > Agaricomycetes > Polyporales > Polyporaceae > Sanguinoderma > Sanguinoderma rugosum. The sequence continues at coordinate 526,249 of VTPW01000003.1, read as the reverse complement.
ATTTCCGTGGCTTACGTGCTTGAAGTGTACTCATCGAACCCCAGCCAAAACAGCTTTCGTCGCCTTTGAGGGAAAGCCTTTCACCACTTTGACAGAACCTACCAATATGGCCCAAAAGGCGGAAGTGGTGTGTGTTTTTATTGATCTTCCACCCCCAGAAACTCAACAAAGCTAGAACTTACAGCATGCTCTATGTCATGTAAGCTTGCGGTCCGAATCGCAAGCATTGCTATACCTATGATCAGTCAGTTTTATCATGATGAGAGGGACATATGTAAGTAGGTTAATTTTCCCAAGGCTACGAAAAAGCCCTGCAGAGTTGGTCAAAGAATCGAGATCACGCCGCGCCACTAGCACCGAAAGGCGCTCATCATGGGTCCTGAATATATATAATCAACTGAAACAACACTCGAGGACCAGGCCCCCTCACTCGCGAACGTACTACAATCCAAGTTGCCGCTCTCACTCTAATTATACACCCTCCTCACTATAACACCATGAACGGTGGCGATCAGTTTGGGAACAATCCGCAAAATGTAGGGCCCGGGCCCGATCCGGCACGGACCGAAGTCGTGATGGAAGCCTTAAAGCTGGGCGTTGTTGGAGATCTATTTGTTTCGCCTCATTTGGGAGGCATTGCGGGAGGTCGCCGCAATGTAAATCTCAATATTGATGGCAAAGGTAAGTGGCAGTGTGGCACGTCCAACGACGTATCTACATGATAGCAGAGGAGTGATTTCTGATTACCTGTCCCTCATCACAGAGAGTATGACACGTATAATCACAAGGCTGCAAGGGATGTCACTGCCAGGAGTGAATGTCAACCTCAAGCAATGTTATGAAGCGCTTGGAGACTTGGAGAAGATGCAGAAACAACTGGCGGGGCTAGGAGAGGAGGTGGAGTCTTTGGATAAATTTTTCAACAAAAAAAGGGAGGAACTTGAGTAAACCTTCAGTACTCAGTGAGCTCGGTTCAGCCAAAGGGTTCGCGATGAGCAGTATCGGGTGTAATTTTCTTTACCAGTTGAATGTGTTAGTAGATGCATTCCTCACAACGTGCACTGAATGCTAACATTATCCTACTTGGCGCCAAAGTAGGATAGAGTTATTTAAACTAATTCTTCAATAATTTAATCTAAGTTAGCAAAGAAAGTATGCTTTCCATAGATTAGACAACACGGATATTAGTATATGTGAGTTAGCAATCAGTTATTAAACCCAGATAACAATCAACTAACCTGAATGATACCTTTCAGTGAGTTATTAATCAGTTATTGACCATCATAGGTATCATACTTTGAGGAATAGTATTTTATTTCTATTGAAATGTTATCAAACTGGGATCCCGTCCCCTCTGGTCCCCTTCCACTCACAGACCGTGAAACATATCCTCAAGATAATTTTCAGTGAAAGTATGGTAATATTATTTTTCGTCAGTGGCAATTCACTAACTTCTCGATCCTTTCAGCGATATTATTCAAGGAGTATTAATCACGGAAGGAACACATCTATACAGGCAAGTAAGTTCACAGTTTCTCAAGTTTACAGCTTCAATTCAATGCCCCGAAATCCTCACATCCGTACGTCTATGTTCTATGTATCCACGCGTCCGGATGTCCGGATGTCCGGACATCCTCACATCTACCCATCCACGTGTCCGAACGTCTGAACGTCCGATGCCCGCACATCCGTATGTGCAGACATCTGCACACCCATACATCCGCACATCCGCATGTCTGCACGTCTGCATGTCTGCATGTCTGCACGTCCGTACACCGTATGCCCGCAGAACCGCACGCCCGCGCGCCTGCAGATCCGTACGTTCATACATCCGCATATATCCCGCGCACAACCTTATATTGCAGAGGTACATCCGTGAGACTACGCCGTAAGGACCTGCGCACGTGCAGACATACAGACATACGTGCGCAGAAATGCGGACGTGCGGACTTTCAGGCGTGCAGACGTGCGGACTTTCGGGCATACAGACGTACGGACGTGCAGACGTGCAGACATGCGGACATGCGGACATGCAGACATGCGGATGTATGGGTGTGCAGACATACGGATGTGCGGGCGTACAGACGTTCGGACACGTGGACGTGCAGATGTGAGGATGTGCGGGCGTACGGACGTTCGGACACGTGGACGTGCAGATGTGAGGATGCAAGGATATCCGGACGTCCGGACGTCCGGACACGTGGATACACAGAACATAGACACACGGATATGGGGATTTCTGGGCATGTAATCTAAGCTGTAGACTCAACAAATGTGAACTTACTTACATGTATAGACGTGTTCAGTCGCTGCACCTTCCGTGATTAATACTACTCCAATAAGATTGCTGAAAGAATTAAGAAGTTAGTGAATTGCCACTGATGAAAAATAATCTTACCATACTATCAATGGAAATAATCTTGAGGATATGTTTCACGGTCTGCGAGTGGAGGGGAACCAAAGGGGACGGGATCCCAGTTTAATAACACTTCAATAACAATAAAATACTGTTTTTAGAAGTATGGAACCGACGACCTTTGATAATTGATCAATAACTCACCGAGAGGTATCATTTAAGTTATTTGTTTATTATCTGGGTTCAATAACTGATTGCTAACTCAAATATACTAATATCTGTGTTATCGAATCTATGAGAAGCATACTTTCTTTACTAACTTAGATTAAATTATTGAAGAATTATTTTAAATAAGCCTATCCTACTTTGGCCCCAAGTAGGATAATGTTAGCATTCAGCGCACGTAGTGCCTTCTAGTAGCAATCAGTCAAAAAGATACTGATATTCCAAAAGCGGTCTGACAGAGTGAAGATGGATCATTCTCAGGTCAAGATCTTTTACGGATAAATTTCTCAATTTGTATGTCTTCAGAAGCTTCTCTTCGACATTCCAACTCGTTATTTGTGATGGCATTGAAGTATCACATCTTCCGCACGACCTTCCCGGCGGACGCCTGGTTCCGCAGTACAAGCTTGTATTCCCGTGCCTGAATTCAAGCTGAACTGCAAAAGGACCGTCAAACATGGTTTAGATTGAAGTTAAAACAGGCTTCAGGGAATGGAAGCCAGCGATATCATCGGTCTACTAGTGTTGTCAACTTTTCATCAAATCTGTTGCTTTTGAAAGAAGCTGAACCTACCTGTCGGATCCCTGACACATTGGATTGACTTCCGAACAACTTCTGATAAGCAGCGAGGCCACCGTCATACGTGCGAGTGGTTCACGAATCACAAATATACCGTTGTTCCAGAGAACTTCTATATGCAAAGATAATTTTGAACTAGATTCCACAGCATTTACAGCGTCTACTTGCCTGATTCCATTCAAGCAGAAGGGATATGGACTAAACTAGGCAAGTTCTTGTCGTGCCAACGTGTACTGGAATACATCCGAGTGGTGTAGCTGCAGCCACTGACAGGCACTAATTGGTCTTACATCCATCCATTTGAGCCGGAGCGCTTTACAGCATCTAGCACGGCATCCGTGCGAGGCACCTCATCCCCCCTCATTTTCCAAGTGTGTCCTCCTTCGGAAGGCGCCATGATCATGGATTCTGCATATATACGACCCAAAAAACAACGCCCTGCGATTCAGCGACTCAACCCCTGCGAACATACTTCAAGTTGCCTACTCACTACACCACACTAAGTCACCTTCACCAATATAATGAGCCGTGACGCCCTGTCTGGGAGCAATCCACGAGATATGGGGAATGCACGGACTGCCCCGGAAGAAGCCAGGAAACCAGGCCTTGAAGGCGATATTTTCTTGGCCTCTATGCACGCAGGCATCGCGGGTGGCCACTACAATATCAACAACAATATTACCGGTGGTAGTGATGGTGAGCACTTACGACGACATAACAGATTGGCGTAATGGATACTAATACCTCGTCATCATACGTAGAAAGTGAAATGATGAAGAAAATTGCATATATGAAAGGAGTAAAGGCAGGCGCTCAAGTGGATCTCCAACAATGCTTTACTTCGCTTGGATACTTGGAAGACATCAAGGAACAACTGGGTGGCTTCGAGATGAAGGTGGCCGAGTTGATGCGGTTTTTTAAGGAGAGAAGTGAGGCACTCCGGCGCTCAACTAGAGTGTAGAAGGAGCAGTCGCAAGGATATCTTTCTGTACAAATGGGATTCAGCATATTTGTGTAAAGCTCGTAAAACGATATACCCATGTTACGTCAACGGTACAGACAGAATTCGGGAACATGGTATGACACGGCGGGACCAGACTTCTTCCAAGCTGCGAAGTGAAAGTGAGAGACAAGTGTGAAGTATGGTTGACTGATTGTTGATTTGTCTGGCTTCGGCGACATCAACGGACTCGTTACGCTCTATGGGCAACGTGCGCAACGGTACCCTCCATAGTTCCGTGAAAACTCGACTTAGCCATGCTGTCCAGGGCCTGCCCTTCGAAGGCGTGTATTGACAGTGTAAGGGGGCAATCACAGACATGTAGAATGTTTACCGGTATACTACTGGTGACTGGTACTATGTTTAACGACCACAAACATTTCATTTGATACAACCTACGTACCCATTCGCGCACAATGGGCAATACGACACGAGCAACACTGCGAACGATAAGTCATCGACACGCCGTCAACGCAAATGAATTTGGCGCGGCTCACTATATCCACATGTTGTCACGATCGATGAGTCACGACCACATGATGCATTCAGTTCACAGGTCCATAGGGCTGGATGTGGGTCCTTCGAATGAGAGGGTGAGCCAACATGATTAACTCGTCTGTAGTGAGGCCAGTCTTAAGTTGTCGCTCGCTTGACATGTTACTTCGATTGAACTACTATGTTATACAAGAGCCGCTCGCTGCGGACGTCACGAAGCTACCAATTTGTGAGCACACTCTCTGAAGCCGTAGAATAGGTACGCACGTAGCTTTTCCAGTATTCTGCTTTGCAGCTCGCTGACTTTGCTCAAGAGGGCATTCAGCTCCTTCTTTATCTTCACCAACTGAGCGAGGGACACCCAATCATCCCCGTCGTCCGAGATATTCGCAGCCAACCTTGCTTTGATCGTGGCAATTTGAACTTTGAAAGTCTCTACGACGAGGGATTGGGAATCAAGGATCGATGCACCGTCGAATGTACCTACCTTCCCCGCCATTGATAATGGTATTCGTATTACCATGACCTCCCGCGTGGCCTCCAACTTGAGAGGCAGCGTAGTAAGCACCGTGGATATGCTGAGGGCGCCCGCTAGTAGACATTGTACCAAGGAGGAGTAGAATAACAGTTGCGGTAAGTATGCGAGTATCGGGCAACCGGCAAGTGCGTTTGTGACCGTGTACTTGGCTTTATATGCAGAATCGATGAGGGGCGCCTTCCTTAAGGGTACCGGTAAACCGTTCCAGCTTATATCCGTCCGATCATCGAAGTGTGGGGACTGACTGACAGATACGGCCACAGGGTGCACTCAATTATGTTTCGACGCACAAGGAGTCTACGCAGTAAGTTCATATCTGATGAAATCTCATCTCTTCAAGTCCAATCGCATAGTCTAGACGTACATGGGGCAAACATGAGGTGTGGAAAAGTCAAAGAAGAGTTTAGACGTTGCTGTCAGTGGTTGAAGAATCTTGTGTGCCAGTGATAGCGATGATCCGGATGGCCATCGCCAACGACGTCAGGAAGAAAGGCAGATGAAATAGATCATCTAGGATACGCCTGGACGGATTTCACCCGTAAAGTAACGGTTAGTCCAGGTAGTATGTAGAAACTTAACGCACAGTTGCGATGCTGGTGGGAGCTTTTGATCGAGCCCATTATGCCACAGAGGCCGCATTCTTCTGTTTGCCATTCACTGTTATTTGCATGCGTTCGTGATACTTGAGGTCAGGAAGGAGCTTGGGCGTAATAAGGAAGTACTGCGCGCTGTCCTCTTCGGACGTCGTCGGGCATCGAGTCATGCGCCGACATACCACTATTTCGACTGCAGGGTGAATAGATGGGCAGCACTTCGTATGGACATGTCGGTTTGACGGCAGGCTAGAAACGAGACAGAGAAGAGGCGAATGAAACAACATCAAACAAGCACAAACGACCTCGAACCTACCAGGGAATTCTGCAAGCACGAAAACCCCAGGTTTCACCACGCCCCGGAGGATGTGGACGGATGTATCGACTTACGTTGGAACATTGGCATGTGCTGGTAGCTACTGTTCGGAGCGACTCATAGAGCACTACGGACTGTCGCCGGCATCGGTCGGCGCGGTGAATACTCCATGGACTCGGTTTCAGGTTTCCGGCTCGCCCCGCTTCTATGACCTGTTTACCAAAGACTACCCATCTCATGGTCCTACGAGTCGTTCCCACTCCTCATCATCGCAGGCGTATTGGTTGGCGCGATTTCTACCAATTCTAATGATCGGGTGAGATGGAGATCTATTGACCCCACTTCTTCATTGTCATTTCCACAGTACGCGTCCGCCATTACTGCCACCACCTCACGAGCCCTTGACAGTAGGTACAAGGAATGATACCGGAACTTCTTAAACCCAAGGAAAACAGCCAATCTCATTACACCCCCCCCCTCGCACGCTTCCCCCCTCGTCTCGCCGGGGGGCACAAGTGAACGGGAGAAAGAGTTAGCGTTGACTTGGCCCACTATCCATCTGAAAGTGCGATGTGAGCTCGACATACATCGAGGCACTCCGTGGTGCGAGGCGTTTCGAGTCCCCATTCACCAGGACCACTAACAGTATAGGTTGCTGACTTAGAGACACTACACTTTCCTTCCGTCTTCCGTTTTCTCATCATTCGTCTCTCTCGTTCCCTTTCTACGCGATTGTGTGTCCTTCGGTCCCCGCGGGCAACTCCGTCGGCCATCGTTGTTGGCAATGCCTCTCTCTGTTATCTACCATACCTGTCTAGCATGCGAACTCTTGGCTACCTCTCGTCGCCAGCTTGTCGTCTCACCGCCACCTTCCATTATGCAACGAAAACCGTCGTGCAGCCTTTCGCCGGGGCCTTCCCTGACCCAACGAAAACGAAAACGGAAGACATGAGGCTCGATGTCAGTCTATCTGGTAACGTACTGTCAGCGCGCGTCGAGGTCGGAAGGGAGCAAATCCGACTCAATAAAAACAAGCTCAAGCACGAAAATTCGCTCCAGCCATTGTATTATACGTTAGCAGGTTCCCCGACGTCCCGAGAAGGCCTGAAGTTGGAAGCACCATAGTTCACATGCGTTGTCTTTGATCAATCATGGAGTATCGGGGTCGACCGTTGCTCGATGACTCGGGATGTTATTAGTAAGTTTCTATTATCATTCAGCGCCATTTCTCATTGAGATGGATTCCGCCAGGTTGTCCCTAGAGGTTTTGTTCGGGCCAAACTCTCGCCGAGAGGTCGACAGCGAGCCTCTATCGGAACCCACAGAAGCCGTGTCATAGGGCTTCGCCTGTCTTCGGGCTGACTCTTCAACGTTTCAACGGCTTGTTGGCCCTGTGAGGTGGTCAGCCTTAACGCTGTACTGTGGTGCTAGATGAGGACTCACTATCAAAAGACTATGGACTTGTCCTAGACGGTATAATGCCCTTTCTCCTCGCCACATAGGAGCTTCCGCCCATGTACATCGTTGGAATCAATGCTACTTTTACCGTACAAGTTCGTCCGGTTGCAGTATGCGGCGAGTCCTTTTATCGTGGGTATTTTGACCGGATGCAATGTTTTCTTCCTTGCTTGAATACTCGCCGGTAGTCAAGTACTAGTAGGTACGCTCCGTGACCACCGCTGGCCGTCAACTGAGCCTCGGGATTTGTGGCTTTCTAACAATTCCCTAAATAGGAATGTTTCCAAACTTTACCAAACAAGCTCCGTATAAATCGTGCCCCTGCCCTCCAACACCACTTCTTCTCCTACCACCACGCGACTAGACTCACACCTCGCCCTTCGCTCCCTCCCTATGTCGCTCAGGCTGCACGATTAGCTTCAAAACGCGCCACACGAACTCGCTTTCTGTTCTGGACGCGACGCTACTGTGATTTCTTCCGCTGATGGCAAGTGACCCGCCTAAGTGAATATTACCTGGAGACTATCCACGAAGCCGTCTGTACGATTCCGCGGACCTTCAATCTCATCTTAACTCTAGTACAAGGATTTCAGGGCGCATCAGCTCTGGTTTTCTGGCATTCACAGCGCATATACTTGGGGCCTTCCTCAAAGGACGAAATGATTGGCTGTCTACCTGGACTTTGGGGGTGGAAACACCTTTCCCTACAACGTCGCTTGTCCTCACTCTCCTGCATTCGGCTAGTAGGCATTTGCTCGCCTATGGGACATCTTTGGGCCTACGTCCAGCAGGACTGGACGTGTATATGCGGACACTGTGGGCCGCTACGGGCGGCTCGCTGGTTTCCTACTCCTTGGTGCACGCGTTTGAGTCCTTGGTCGGCCGGGGCATGTCAACTTCGGTACTCTTGAACGTAATGTGGCCGCTTTCCTAATCCATAAAACAAACTACACATGTATACCTGAAGACATATTGGACCCTACCTTCCAATTGGGTAGCCGGCCCGCCCCCAACGTAGCTTCGGGACTCTGGGGCACTACACAACCTCATCCTCCAACCGATGTTCTGAGGCAAGGTCTCGCGTTCTGTGGTGTCTGCCAAATGGTTTGACCTGTCTCTTATCCACTCGTCGAGCCCGATTCGGCGTGTCGGTATTTGTGGATTGGCCATGACTGGAGCAAACTTTGCTCAGTGCTTACCTGCTGCTTCCGGGACCTTCAAACACTTCGTTGCTCTTTGGGGTTCGCGCGGGCTGTTAATCAAATCGTGGATGGCCGAAGGACGTTGCTTCGACCCCGACACTATATAAATAACTTACCCACAGGTTAACAAGGCCAGAAGACGTCATCCCACAGCAAACCTCCTGGAGTAGCTAGCTGTACCCCTGCTTCTGCCGAACGATCCGTGACATGGCTTACTCGTTCTAATCAACCACGGCACATCTATGGCGCTGCATACTGGAATTCTGGGAAACAGCGCGTGGCAAACAGACAACATTAATATCGAAATTCCGTGATTCGCTGAAAAGACCGTGCGAGGTTCAAAGGTGCACATTTGATGGCGGGGCAATTATGAATACGACAAGCTGAACTGAACTGCCGAGTGAAGGTACGAATGGTAGGTAAAATTTGCAGAGGCTGTAAGCCCCCAGTTTAGACAGGACGCGAGAGGAACATGCAGAGGTGTAAATCGATGTCGGTGAGTGAGCAAGGCTGTGTGAGCAGTGTTTACGACTAGAGTACGTAAACGACGCTCTTATTCTCCTCCGTGTTCCAGACCTTTTTAACTTTCGTCGGCACCTTTCCCCAGCTGCTTCGCCTCGGATTGCCGTCTTCCCTTTCATAGTACACAGTACAAAGTCCCGGCCCCTTTGACTGCGCAAGTTTGATTGCTGACTGGGATAGGTATATTAACAACTAAACATAGCAGCTATCGATAACTTCTCCGAGTGTCGAAGCAGGTTTGGCGCCATCTTTGACCTTTTTAGGTTTCGAAATCAGGAAATGCCAGCACCCTCCATTCCGGGCTACACAAACAGACGATCCGGTTTATACCCGTCTGATCATATGGAAGCCACGCAACTGGCTGACTGATATGACCTCGTGCACTTGGAAGTTGGCGGTGCTCTCCTACCTCAGACCAGCCACGGACAAGACGGTTTATATCTCCCTCACTGCTCCCAGATTCGAAGCCTGCTTCTTCCGCTTAGTATAGGATCTTGGCACGCCAAATTTATTCATTTTTACTTCCTTTTCAATGCTCTGCATTCGGCATCACAGAATTCTCATGCCACCTCTAGACGCTGCTTATTTGATCTGTCGGAAGTCTTCAAACGCCTTCTAGTCCGACGATAAGAATGCTCCTCATCATTCAACGCAAATCCTGCATCGGCTGTGCTTTCAATATCGGACAGGACGTGTTATATAAGTACCACTGTCAATCCGGCACCACTTCAGACCTTGATGTTTGACCCCACCCTCGGAGCCCTCCAAATCTCAACAGGCATATCGGGCTTCTTGCTCGGATGTCTGGTCCTCCAAACCTACATGTACTTTACCAATTATCCACGCGATTCAGTATGGATTAAATCGCTGGTGAGTCCTCTCCTGGCCAGCTACCTTTCAGGGTAACGAAAACGTTCACTCCGGTTTGTAGATCGTGCTCATTTTGTACGTGTGCGCGCTAACTTACGAGGGGATGAAAGGCTCACGTTCCTTAGCGCGTTGGAGTTCGCTTTACATGTCAGCTTGACAGAACTAAGCTACAACATATCGATTATCAATGCTGGCAACATATTTGTTCTGTTTCACCTGCCAACTTGGCCAATATCACCATTCATCAGCATATTCGCCATGCCCATCACTGAGGTCCGACACTCCTGCTCCATCTTCGATTCCTTCAACTAATGCCTTGCATTTTCTAGATCTTCTACCTTTGGAGGATCTACAAACTTTTGAACAAGATGTGGCCCAGCCTCGTTGGCACTGCCATCTCCCTGTTTCGCACCTCCTGCTGGATTTACTATTTTGCCCGGGCCGTCAGAATTGGGCTTCCAGCGCTAGCAGTCGACACCGAACGACGATGGCTTGTCATTCTTCTCCTATCACTCGCATTTTTCCTCAACGTATCCATCGTGCTGGTCATGACGATCTATTTGGCGCGCCACCGCCATACATCAGCAGCGAAGTGCGTAAATCTTCTGTTCATAATTGCGGTTACGCCTTGCTTACTTATGCCCCTGGGAAGGACGAAGAAATTGGTTGATCGACTGATCATGTGGACCATTTGTGCGTGGCTTTGAACGTTGTTTGCATTCCATAGTATTGATTTCCGTATAAAGCAACCGGTATGATTGCAATGTATGTGCGCCTTTTGTGCTTTTGTCGCCCCATGTTCATGTATTCTTCTCTAGGGTCCCCCACGTAACATCCTTGGTTTTGGTTAGTTGCATCTCCCTTGATAGCGTGCATGACATGAGGGTTTGACGCTTTCGTTTCTCGCAAGTTTTTGACAATGAAAGGAACCTGTAAGTCGTGCTCTTATATGACACTGTAGATTAGACTGATTGGTCAACAGTGGTTTGGATGTGTCTTATACCAATTTCCACGAAGGGTAAGTCATGAATCGGTAACAATGCCCTACGCGTCATCGGGCTTACCGCCTTCTCATAGTCTTCGCAAACTGTCTCATATCGACGTATGTTCTCTGTGATGAGGTTGATAAACAATCTCATCAAAGATCATTAGGCTGAACACCAGACCGCCGCACACAGATGACCACCGCCCTCGTCCCACCTCCAAGAAGGTGGCGGTAGGTGATGTTTCCCAGATCACATCCACGGTGAGATGGCTTACCTTCATGGCCTAAACTTCTGGCGCTTACGTTCGTGCACACCTAAACAGATTCCAACATTCGACATCTCCATGACCGAGCCTGCATTTGCGAGAGCGGCACTGGGGACCGAAAGTAGTGGTACTAATTATACTGAGGATAAGGTATAGCGAAGATATCATGGGTTCTTGTCATAGTTATGCCTGCATTATTAAATACTATCTATATATTAGCCTGCTGTATGAGATGTAGAACACCGCAGTACTGTTTGCTCTGCAAAACTTCCTGGTATACTATTTCAGTGAACGGTAGATGTTACCGACCCGTTCACATTCATATCGTTGTTCTCATACTCAGTTTGAAGTCCAGCGGTCAACCACAACTTGTCCGACTCAATGCTGGTGACGCCCTCGGCCCTCAGTCTTGCCACATCCACCCTTACAGCTAGTGATACAAGCACGAAACAAGATGAAAGAGTAGGCCCTACTCCAGATAAAGATCGATTGTCTCGTTCGGTAAATCTCATCATGTATTACTACTCTCGACTGAACATATGGAATTGAAGCGATACAAGAGTCATGGCGCAATATTTCCTTCCTGAATGGACGGTGCACTCCTTGCAGGGGTGGGGCATGATTAATTGAACAGCTCAGGGGCGTTCAACCTCAGATGGTCCAGCAGCATGTCCTCGTGAAATTCCACTGGGGTTGAAAACACTGCGGCGTCTCTGGTTGCCGGTCGTGTAGTCCACTCCTCGTTGTTTCCCCATAATTCAAGGAACGTCTTGTACTGCTCGCTTTCAGTACCATAAACGAGCACCAAGATCTCCTTGACCGCACGCCAAGCACTATCGAGGGCACCAACAACCCATCTAATGGCAAAAGATCATCACACTGCGTCAGCAGAAGAGGTTAAGAGAGCATACGCGTGTCGAACACTCAGTGCTTCTCCAGCAAAGTGGAAACGACCGTTTGGTGTAGGAATAGTGAGATATTTATAAACTTCAGAGAACATGCCTGGACCGAAGAACGCGAAAGCACCTAAGGATCATCAAGAGTATAAGTACCTGTTGATAGTGATGCAAAGAAAGCTTACCCGTGGTCAAAGGGTCATGGCTCCAGTCCCAAGGGTACATATCAACGAACTCGCCCACGAGGAAACTGATATCGACGTTATGTACAGTAGCGAGATCCCGAAGAACGAGTTCCTTGAGTTGGTCATTGTAGGTGTCTTTTCCAGTACCAATGAGGGCACCAAGGCGCTCAGCATCGTTAGTCCAGCAATAGCTTGCGATGAGGACGGTACTAGGGGTGTCGGGGAGACCGTACGATGGATAGACAATGGTGCGGATCGGTCTATCGGTAGCTGATTGCCCACCGACGATGTCCAATGGATTTCCGTCTTTGTCTGCAGCCGTCGACCACCATGCAGTCTGGAACTTGATGCCAATCTTGATCGACGGGCCGTATGTCAATTGCCGCAAGGCGTTGGATTGGCGATGGGTAAGGCCACATTGGGAGAGGTCGAGGGCGCGCAGGCACGGAAGAGGCAAAGTCGAGATAACGTGAGGGTAAGATTTAGGCTCGGCATGGCCGTCAATGGAGACATGCATTTCGCTGTTTCCCGCAGCGACGCCAGTGACTCTCGAGCTGAAAGCAATGGAGCCGGAGGTACGGGTTTTCAAGTAATTTTCCATGATGGCTGCAAGGGTCTGAGAGCCTCCACTGAATAAAATGACGAGAGTGAGAATCGATACGGCGCATCCTTAGGATCAAACATACTCAATTAACTTCCAAGGCCCAGGGAGATTGAAAGCCATATCTTCGAGCACTGTCTCCGCCAGCGACCGATCATACCAACCTGTTGACTTATCAAAAGTCTCACACCAATTGACGACGGCAGTAGGCGGATTAGAGGGAGGAAGGCCCAAGCTAGGGCTCGGGATATATTTAGTGGACATATATGCTCGCGTCGAATAGGCATCGAATTTCATCAGCCGATCCCAGCCCGTGGTACTGCCTGTATCGAGGTCCCGTACAAGTTCGTTTGAAAAAGGAGTGATGACGTCCTGCATGATATCTTCAACACCGGCTTTCAGGTAATCGCGACCAACACCCAGTTCAGACCAGAGAAAGTCATCACCAGAGGGCTCAGAGTTTCGGCGTTTACGGACATCGTTGTAGTATAGTAGGTTGTTGCCTTTGGTGTCATTGAAATAGTAGTCTTTGAGTTGTCCGGAGAGATGAAAGTCGCCGACATTGAGGGGGCCGTAATTAAGGAGGTGGAATAGACGGGCCATGACGACTGTATCGGGAAAGCGCATCGCTCCGACGTCCTATACAAGAGTCAGCAACAACAATTAAGGATGAGATCATTTCTTGCGTACGTAGTAGTCGTATTTGTCTCCGTCACTACCGTCCGGCTTCTTGAACCTGTGAGTGTAAAGGCGGCCGCCAGTGCGCTCAGAGGCCTCGATGATCTCATATTTGATGTCAAGCGAGTCCAGGATCAGCGCGGCGTACAGCCCGCCAACTCCAGCACCGAGAATTCCGACTTTAAAATCTTCCCTAGCTGCGTCTTGCGACACCGTGGATGGTGGAAGAGGGAAGCCATCGCGAGGGAGCCCAATGATGGTTCCCTTTTTCTCGTTGATCTCCTTTCTGAGGGCGATGACATGCTCGTTGATCAAGTTCCTGCCGTAGTGGGCGAACACATCGTATTTGGATTCGTAGACTGCAGCCATGGGAGACGTCGAATTGCTGGTGAGTGGAGTTAGTTACCACCTTGAAGTGTGCATTAAATACATTGTCCCAATGTCCCAACATAGCCAAGCCTTTGTAGGCCTTCCGGTGATATACAAGTTGCTGAACCAAAGCATGCCACCCAGGTGACAGGACCATGCGGATGTAGCGAGTCGGAACACTTCCAGAATTTGCTTTTCATACAGCAAGAATGGAATCAATTCGTTGGCGGTGTCTGGGCGAATGAATCGTATCATCCCGCGACTTCACGTAAACATGTCATAACAAGTGATCATGGGTCTCGTCATAACGGCAAACGTTGAATGGGGGTGTGGCCCGGGGCGTGTTCTCCACGAAGAGGAACAATCCGAGAATCAGATAGAATGGCAGCCCCAGACAGTTTGTGGTTTGCGAATTGGAAGCGAATGGGAGGAGAACAGGGTGGAAGGATGTATCACGTAGTCCATCAAGTTCTGTAATCCGAAGAATGGACTAGCATCGAGCATGTTGTTTGTAAACATTTGGGATAATGTACCCGAGCCCCCAAGTTGGTTGGATGATCGTCTGAAGAATTAGTTTGCAAATGAGGCTTGATACGAATGGGAATAGTAGAAGGGATGAGAATACTAGGAGATGTTCTCTAAATCCTGCACGGGGAACGGCTGGCCATCGGCTCGCTGAAAGGAACTGGCACTACGGATAGTGCTCGACACGCGCAGCTGTGACCGACCAACGCTTCAGATTCTGCAGCCTGGCCCACGAAAGGCACGCTCGGGGAGATAGATGGCGCGTTGTGGGTCATGAAGGGGGCTGACCGCTGCCTCCCGGAGACCGAAGCCGCCACCACGAGGATTTCAACGAAAGGTAAGTGAGGTTGATGCCATGCAGTTGCGACATCCGGCACGCAACCCTGCCAGGGGCTCGTCATGGAAATTTGAGGCGGCCGTAGGTCGCAATGCATTCATATTTGTTGCGGTGGTCCCAAACAAATATAGCCTGATCGCGAAGTCCAACTCGTTGACATCGACAATCAACAACAATGCCAGGCCGCTTCAAGTCCTAATATATGCGCCTTTACGTATTGTAGAATCCTTCCAAGATGCGTCGAAGGAACTCCCAAGAACAATTGGTCGAAGCGGTACAACCAGAACGAGGGCGTTTTGAACTGAAGGTTCGATGGAAGGGATGGTCAAAGGTGGAAGCGCCAGGCCGGTCAGATGCTGAGCATGCCCGGGCGACCTCGAGCGAGTGCTGGGTATGGGTCACAGACCGCGTCCAACGGCCATCCTCGCAGTACCTATTATCCTTAGGCGGGATGGCGGGATGGCGGGCGAGGGGAAAGAAACAGCCTGGGGGAGAGAAGTCCAATCTACGTGTGCGCACCAAAGCAGCGTCTTAGCAATGCCACGAATACCACGCCCGAGCATGAAAGCCTCGATATTTGGCGAGAGGGCGGCGGGCGGGGTAAAAGGTGCGGGTGAGATCATCGTGGTACGAGAAGAAGAGTTCTATACGGCAGCGGGGCGTTAGTTATAACCAGTAGATTTGCCGATGTTTGGTCTCTGGACTCATCCAACTGACGTCCGAATTGGGAAAGATAGCACAATATGATGATCGGCAGGAGTTGTTCGAATGAGAATCGAACGGGAAGAATATGAGTAACGTGGAACTGAACTAGGCCTTGAGAGTGAAGTTACAACAAGGTTCTGTATCGAATTCAGGAATGCATACATACTCGTACAGAGTCTAGTCGAAAGGGAAGAAGAGCTGAGGTCCTCGGCCGGATTGGGGGTCCGAATAATCGATGACAATTCGAAGAGCTGAGGCCTGGAAGAGCCTGACAACTAGTCTAGAGGTTTTAATGCCTCGGACTAATCGCCTCGTCTATTTTTTGACGAGTTGACGACGAGCTACTTCTGCTTTCATGGCGGGGGTTTGATAAGCAAACACCAAAGACAGAGCTTTGATAGAGGAGTTCGCTGCGCGAGGACGCCATGTCCTGATCGCCACCGTAAATTGTCGCCAGTCGGTTGTGCAGTGCTGTGGAGGTTGTGAGGTGTGCATCCAGTTGTGACTTGTCCCATTGAACTCTTCTTCGCCTGCCCGTACAAGAGACCGTAGGCGACCGAAACTGAGTGGCATAAACGGATACCATGAAGAGTCAAATTGGGGCGATTCAAGGACTTGGTCGGTGCCAAGTAATTCGCGCCTGTGGGGCGGCGGTCGTGGGCGGGTCCGCGTCGTCCGTCGGGCCGTCCACGAGCGCCATGCGGGCTTGGAGTTGCATGATGAGCGTCGCAGGCGATGTTGACCGTCATTGGTGACAATGAGCAGGTGTCATCACGTGGTATCCTGAAATGTGATAATTTAAGTTTTGGGGGAGTTCGGCGGCGTTCCGGTCACTCACCTTGCCCTATATATGGGCCTCTAGCCAGAAATTGCCAATACCCTTCCCCACTGTCCCGCAAACGCGGGGAACACCGAAATGGACTCGCAGGCACCTTCCCCGCCCTACCTGGACGAACCCGCGAACAGCGACAGCAATGGATCTCGCACGCCATATCTGTCTTTCACACCGAAGCGCTCCATTGCGTCGTTCGAGAACTTAGTTGCTTTGGCCAACTACCAGGAGCGACTGAAGGATGCGCGGAAGATGGTATGGCGCGACAGAGGGCAGCCAGTGACGGACTTGCCCGACCTGAAAGCATGTCTTGAGCACGCGGCTACTGGGGGACTTAGTGAGGATGCCTTCGTTGCTGGTCAGCGGCGGCTACTCATAATTGAAGGTTTCAGGATCAGCTACGCTTGCCTTTGGCATTCGAGCGGGGTTAAACGTCGTCCTCGCCATGATTCGTATGCGTAGGATGCCAAGGTGCGTGATTCTTGCAGACTTACAGTGGCAGGCATACTGAACGAGTCCTTTGCCCTAAGATCGCTCTGGTTTTCGCTTGTGCGACATGCAATCTTCGGATTCGATACAATTAGATTCGGCGCAATGCTAGGCACATTTACAGCCGTCTACAAATTCCTAATCAACGCGTTGCCGATCCTCGTTCCGGCCGTGAACCCTAGACGCTACAGCTCCTCCGCGGTTGATGATGAAGAAACCGACATAGACATGCTCGAATCAGGGCGTAGCGCATCGCGTTTGACGGTCGAAGTCCCTTTGGCTGAACGTCGGGCGCGCCTGTCTCTCAGCACACACGCTCAAATGATGATCGTGCGCAAGAAGACAAGGAGGTGGCATGCAGCGTTGGCCGGTGCCGTCGCTGGTGCGCTGGCTATTGTATGGGAGAAGCGAAATAGAAGAGGAGTGATTGCTCAACAGATGTTTGTTCGGTATGTCACGTTCGAAATCGGGATTACGCGTATATCTCATACGACTCTCCAGTGGCCTTCAAGGATCATACAACTCTTTTGCCTCGAGGCACAATATACACGTCCCTCACGGCGCAGTACTAGTATTCTCTGTCGCGTATGGACTTTCTCCTACACCATACATCCTGCTCATACTACCTGTAGCTGTGGACAAATCCTGTACGCATTCCTCTTGAGACCAGATACTCTTCCTCGTTCATACTCTTCCTGGTGAGTGATATCTCGATCTCATCACCTTCGAGTCTTACTGACCACCTTTCCAGGATCGGGCAAGCCGCCAAAGTTCCGGCAGAGTGCGTTCGCATAAACAAAGACCTCGTCCGAGAAGGAACCTTCGACATAGCGGACGTCGATAAACTCTCCTGGCGGCCTGTAAGTCCTCATGATCCCTATTGTCGTACCTGGTACCTAATAAATCCAAGGACATTACTCCTTCCAACCTCGTGAAACTCCTTGAGCTCCGCGACCGCGCAACTGCCCCAACCCCCTCCTTCGGCCCTCGTCATGTCTCATGCGCGGCAGTGCATCCTGCAATAGACTCTTGCTTGTCGGTGCCCTTCGACCGCTTTTTCGAAGTTTTCAAGTGGATGCTCCCCATCTACGGCGCGCTTCACTTCATACCCGCCATTCTGTTTAAACGAAAAGAATCTTTCCGGCAGCCGCTTAAGATGCTGTTGAAGGCTGGCTGGGGGACTACCCGCAGCTCGGCCTTCCTTGGTACATTCGTCATCATATACCAAAGTACGTCCACTGATCACTCACCTCTCTGAGTCCATCTGACAGGGACATGCAGCCGCGTTCTGTTATAAACATTACTTGTATGATCGATTGAGCTCGCCAAAGAACCTGCCAACAGTGCAACGACTCGTCGAGCTCCTCATTTCCAGAGCATCGTTTTGGATACCTGGATTCTTATGCGGGTTGTCTCTCTTTGTCGAGGCCCCCAGAAGGCGAGCGGAGTTGGCGATGTACGTCTTGCCTAAAGGGCTCGAAAGTGCTTGGATTATGGCAAGAGGTAAAGGTCTCGTTTTCAAGACCGGTAAATACGGCGACGTCATGGTGAGTCTTGAACCTCTTCCAAAGTTATGATAAATTAACTGCTTGGCTTGATTTCAGCTCACTGCGATAGGTATGGGCATGTTCATGAGTACGTACCAGAATGACCCCCACCATCTGTCTGGGTTGGTCAGGCGCATCATGTACCAATTTATAGGTCCAAATTGAATGCTTTCAAGAAGAGTTGTTGCGTCAGTAGTCTGTCCATGTGAGCCAAGACGCAGATATATGAGACCCTGTCGTACTTCCAAGAACACAGAATCACCAATTGGGCAACCGATTCTTTGGTAATTACGCGATCACATGTCACAACTACTCAACATACTAGTGTCCACACAGAGTATGGTCAGTCCACGCGTAAACGGTGGAAATATATGTACATACGATCTGTAGATTTGGCGTCCTTCGTCAGGTTCAGCCAAGACATCGAATTCATTGTTGGGCACGGGCTCAAGTACTCCCCTTGCCCTCTGGCTTTCTTCCGCCTTTTTGCGAGCCCTCAGGCCCTTCCCCCGCTTGGCTGGTTTCTCCCATTTTCTCATTCATGCCACCGTACCTCTGATCTTTCCCGCTCATTTCATATGGCTTGTTGCTACTGACACTGTCGTAGGCACCACGCTCCGTTGATGCCTTCAAATATGAGCGGCTTATACGGTAAATGCAAACGCCGTGCTCACATCGCCCTGTTTTGCCTGAGGAGGTAAATCTAGCGGTTTATGAGGTTCATGAGGCTTCTGAGCGGCAGCATTTTGAGGGTCGACGCGGTGGATCTTGTCGTCTGCAGGCGGGGTGGTGTCAACTTCTTTCGAGTACGTGTCCTTTGTATGCGGCCGCTTCAATTGTGAAGAAGTATGCAGCGGACGCGTCTTCAAAGAGCGCGAAGAAAACGCGGTAAGTCGCGCGCGAAGAACGTTCATAATAAAGAGGGAAATGAGGGGACATTCCAGGATTGGGCATTTCGCCTACTTATATACGGAGGGCAGGAGCATGATGTCATCGATGGGCATGAAGGATAGGGGCAGAAACTCCAATATTTCGAACGAAACAAAGGTCTGCCTCATAAAAGAGAGAGTAGATACGAGTGCATTCGTAAAATATGGAAAAGGGGCCCCGGATAGAAACATATAACAATCTAATATAGTCCATGGTGCTAAAAGGTCGTCGTTCTCTAACGAAGTGGTACATTCTCCTCATCGCGTCGCTTGTCACGTCCAAGCCGTTCGAACGGGATTGAGGTATGTGGAAGATTTTGCTTCGTGATAGGTGTGTCGCTGATGAAACGACCAGGCCAGAATGGAACGAAGACGGCGACGGCGACGAAGAGAGGAAGCGTATCAAGGGCATAGAACATCGTCTCCGATGTAGAGAGTGGCCCGCCAAATCCTTCTGCTTTCTCGGCCGTTCGGAAGACGGAACGAATCTGAACATATTGGTAAGCGACTGGTTGTCGGAGTGAAGTGGGAATGTACCATGATGCCAATACAAGTGACGGTCAATGCAACGCTTAGAGCACGCCAGTCGTTCATCCGCGATTTATGGGAGTCGAACGTCCAAATGTCGGGCCTGCGGGTGTACACACGGAAGAGGAACAAGAGAAATATCAAAGAAAAGATGATGAAGGAAATGAGCTGCAGGATCAAGCCGCCGAGGAACATCTATACATTTGGCACGGTCACGTTCCGTACAGTGATAAAGAGACTCAAGTGAACCCACGTTGTTGCCCAGGTCAATTGTCTTGGGATCACGGCTCGAGGCCAACACGCCTCCACCCCCAGCCTGGATCAAGAAGGTGAAGATGTCTGATGTTACGAAGGCGATGGTGATGCGGCGCGGGCTGATGAATGGCAGGAGGTCGCCGCAGTCCAAGTAAGTTGCTAGGTGACCAAGCAGCGCGTATGTCGAGGCAATAAACGCGCAGGGCTGGGATATGTCAGTCGATGCACCATTCCATGGGAAAGTTCACTCACCGAAAGCAAGACAAATAGGGATTGAGCAATATACAAGTTCAACGTGTGAGGGTCATTGTGTACGCCAATACGTAGTCCAATACCAAGCGCAAACGCTGTCGACCAAGAAGGTTAGCCGTTATAACTGTGAAAGCTACAAGTTGCTTACTGAAACACCCGATGACCATTGCGAGCATAAACTTGGCCCCGTATTTAAACGTGAGCCACGTCTGAAGCAGTCCGACTGAAACAAGGAGGACTGGAATTTTTTAGTATTCCGAGATTAAAGAAAGCAGAGCATATTGCTTACTTGCAGCAATTACCGCAATGGGAATGTTTGGGATATACCGTAAAGGGTTGCATTCGTCATTTTTTGGGTCAAGGTATGGATCTGGGCATGGCCCTTTGGCTGCTGCAACGGGTTGAAGAAAGAGGGATAAGGCAACGATGATGGAGAAGCATCGAATAACAAAGGTAGGCATTGAGAAATAATTAACGAGGGGTATGATAGAGGGCACTCACTCAAAGTTGGTATAAGTATACCTAGGGGCGGACTTGCCGGCGGAAGGACCGCTCCGCCAACAAAGGTGGTGTGTGACCTGGGCCTTCCACAGCTCGTATCTACAGTGTTTTCTCCGTCACAGGATCAATGCGCAGTTCTCCTGTATCTTTGTTTTTGCAACATGACTGCGGTCAACAACGTTGAAAACCTGTGTTTCTGTCTGCTCGTCGACCAATGGAAAAAAGCGAGTGAGCACGCTGTACTAAGATTATGACACCGCGATTGTGGTATGGTGCGCAGAGAGGCCTTTCTCTTGCACGAAATGAATGCCATAGGAGTGCCGGGCTGTTTACAAAACAGCGCGGACGACTTCTGTAGCGAAAATTGGATAAAGCAATCGACCGATACTTGACATAGGGGATTCGACGCAAGGCGCGTGAATAAGAACGACAGTTGGAAAAATACCCAGTCGATAAGGGCCTGCCGCTAAGAACCCTTCAAGGAAAGTTTATCGATTAATAGTAAGATCGCGCTGACCCGGGTTGCCCAAAACGCATTGTGTTCGTACTCGTATGCTCCGAGTCGTAGCGACACTCGGCACCGTATCGCTGGCCCCAACCATACCACCTCGGATGGGAATACTATGCAACGCGCTGGGCAAGGGCGAAGCGGTCAGTCCCTCCCGCTTGGGAAGAATCAAAGTAAGCGTGATCGAACCTGAGGAAGGTAGATGCGGAGATACGGCCAAGATCACGTATTCGAATGACAACGACCCAGTGAGACCTCAGGTTGTTGCGTAGCCTTGAGGAAGGCTAACGGAGCGGGCGCCGCGACCAAAGCGGGGAAGACCCCAGGCCTCAGGGTTCTACATACAACATGCTGATAATGGCCGCCGATCCAAGCATCGTTCAAGTTATGGGCAAGGGACCGCTGGGGATTTTGGAGGTGCGCATTTGTACGATGGCAAATTCAACATCGGAAATTGGCAACGATGGCAGCTAAAACCTGAAGCATATTCGGATCATGTCACCGGCTTGAATACCCAAAATTGGTGCAGATCATATGGAAAGACTGTCGAAGTCATGTAAGCGCCTTCGATAAATGCCAAACGCCGTGTCTAGTTTGTGGTCTACCGTCACAGTGCTATGAGCAAGAAGGGATATGCCGCGGCGTGCGACTGGGCTCTCCAGAAAAAGCTGCTGGCGACGAACGTTTGAACATCCAACACCAGTATTCGCGGAGCATCTTACTACGGCGATAATATCCCAAGATGGGTGACGAACAATGTCGGGTCGGTAAGCTCGGAGTTGCAGCGGGCACCAGATCAACGGGCATGATATTTGATGCAGTGAAGTAGTCCATATGCGCGGAAGAGGGTGTGCACCATGCCAAAGGATAATGGTGGAGAGAGATAGAGGGTCGGACGCGGAAGCGTACAGGTCGGCCCACTTTGTTTGCCGGTGTTTGATGCACATCAGATTTGGAAATGGCCGACGCTTCCCCGACACCTGAGGCTCATGTGCACGCGCCAAGGGGTATCCCCGTCGCTTTTGGAGTAGGGGACCGAGGAACTTTACGCTAGCGCAATTATTCGTACTAAGTACAAGAGACAGCGATAACCTGAGGCTCAGTGGTACGCTGGTAGTGAGGTATCTAGGACACCGCAGTAGCTATCCCGAGTCTCATACGGTATCATCTCGAAAGGTAATTGCCCGACTCCTGCCCTCCTGTTTGTCTTCGTAGACATTTGGCTGAGTGAACAATGTTAGCAATCACGATGGATTCAGGCCCTCTAGAGGAGATCACCCACCAAGGACAGCCGAGTGCTTGAGGGCCCACTAATAGTAGTGCGCGCAAACTGAATCGATATTGTCGTACCACTAGAGCTACGGGGTGGGCGTAAGCTCTGCCTGCTGTTTAGCCTGTATTTGCTTTTAGCGAGTACACCGAGGAAGCTCTATGGATAACGAACGTTGCGAAGAAAGACATAGTCAACACTGAAAGCAATGAGGGTCAGGACTAAACCAGAATAAAGCGTCCATCCACGAGGGAACTCGCCTCTCGCTTGGCATAGGAATATCGCGACCCATACAACTGCTAAGGAATTAGTTCTCAACTTCGTTGAAGAGCGAGTCATCTCACGAGTTCTAGGGATAGTTAGGAGCTGTAAAGGGGGTTACTAATCACGTTCCGTAGGCACGAACTTGGAGGTAAGTACTCACGAAAATGGCAAGAGACAGACTAAGAAGACTTTGTGATCGAGATCAATATCAAGGAGTGTTGCCTTTGATTGTGCGGCACCTACCTGTTGACCAGCCCTGCTCCTGTCATGGGTTATTAGATTGAGACGGAAATGACTCAATAGTCCGTGCTTACTGAGCGTATCCACGATTAGTTTATCAAGTATCTTTATAGACCTGCTTCCGTTTCAGAATACGGCCCTGCATGCCACGGATCGAGAACGAACCTCTCTACCACTGGGACACCATTCTGGCCTTCCCTTCTTTGAAGTAGGTTTTGAGTCAGAGCGCCGGCGATGAATAAATCCGAGGCGGCACCAACAGACACAGTGGCGATCACGAGCCACTTCCGCTTGCCAAGGAAATCTTCTTGGCTTTCCAGAATTCCCAACATCGCAATCCCGAGCTTCCCCAACAGTCGCAAAAACGATAGCAATGCGCAAAAAATGACCATGATTATGTTCCTTGTAAGTTGTCGGATACGGTGGATGAAGAAACCCTACACGAGGTTAATGAGGTGGCTTACGTCGAGAATCCTAACTTACTGATACTAAAGCGCAAATGAAACCATCAAAAATGGAAGCTATGACAAGAGCTAATGGCATTCTCCATGTTGTGGTGTCGGCCAAGCCGAACCTGAGGATAGTGAAAGCATAAAAATAACGGAGGATGGACACAATATGACCCAAGTCCAGGACGCTAGAAAAATTTCAGGTGAAGCACTCAGTGCGTGCTGGACACGACTGGTCAGCGAATCTTACCAAGTGCAAAGAACCTATGGAACATATCAGATAAGATTTGCCCAAGATTACTAGCTCGGGCGACTGACCAGGGTTTTGAGGATGCGCCGATCCTCTGGAAAACTTAGATAATACTTGTACGCCTAGAGGATGCTGTCAGTAGTGGTTAGCAGACAAAGCACTAGTTCGACACGGCACCTGCGACGTTGAAATACCAAAGAGGAAAATTGAGACAATAATGCCGATCTCGATGATCGTCATAGCCGAAGTCACGTCGAAAACGCCCATAGTTGCCGCCCGAATGTAGGTGTGAAAGGTGGAAAGTGAAGCGAGGAGTTGTTGAAGGGGCCTACCGTCTTATAAAAACGGTAAATCAGTCAGGCTTGCCTTTCGTGGCCAATTCATAGATTATTTAGCCATAGTTTGCGGAGAGAACATAGAGTGTCGAGTTCCATTATGCTACAGCGCTTGTTTGCTTCAAACGAGTTTCCATGCAACCGACTGCACGCGGAGAAGAAATGCCGGAGATGGACGCGACTACCAACCTCTACCAACATGCCCCGTTGACGAAACCAAGCAACGGACATATGATGGTTCCATCCATCACGCCACTGACAGGCCGCTGTGGAGCCTACATTGTACATGTGCTCGTCGGTCTCGGTGCATATGTTGGGGTATCCAGCATGGAGTGGAACATATCAGTACAGCCACGAAATATGGAAGTCTTTGCGACGAAGTCGGTGCTTTTAATGGGCGAGGGCAAGATGGGCGCGTCTTTAATGTTAGCTTGTACCGGTTGAAGAATGGCTGCCTTGAGTCTGATAAGCGATATGTTGTGAGGTTCCCATGCCGGTACGAATGTGGTCAAAAGCAAGAGGTACATAGAATACGACTCTCGGCATAAGGCGCAGAAGAACACCTAGGCATTCGCGATCGGCCATCGCGGGGTAACGAGGATGGGCGAGGAGTTGTTTACAGCCTCATTGCATATCTGAAGTTCGAGTCAGAAACATCACTCGCGAGAATATAGCAAAGGCAAGCGTGGATCCAGCGGTCCAAGAAATCCAGCGTCCACGGCGACGGGTATTGATAATGCATTGGATCTGGGAGACGGTACGTCCACAGTGCAAACGATGTGTGCATGTATGTCCCCAACCAAGAAATGTGGCTGAGTCGATGAGAAATGAAGCCAAGCAGTACATTAGTGGTTTAAATTTGACTGGACGATCGCGTCTCGACCCTGCTTCCTTGTGGGAAATCGTCTTGTCACAATTTTCCTTGTTTCAAGCCTAATCCGTGAACGCCTGGTTTCTCGTCTTTCGTCCTATTCTTTTTCGCGACCCTTGCGCCAGCGCTCTTGCCTGTAAACGAGTCCCGTAGCTAGTAGTTGGAAGGGGTGTGAGTGGCGCGATTGAGTGGCATGGTCTCCATACGAACCCCTTGTTTTTTCCTTCTTCGTGGCGCAATTGGCAAGTTGGCTTCAGAGCTAGCGTACGAACGCCGACGGGATGTGCTCGCTCTCCCCGGATCTTTGGTGATGTCGAGTCTCCTACACGCTATTTCAGTTCGCAAGCGCGGGCATAGACTCGAGGAGATTTGCGCTTACGGGCCTCCAACTCCCGTGTCGTCGGGAAAGGGCGGCGGTGTGTTCGAACGCATCTTACTTCTTAACAGAAACGCTGCATTACTGCCGAGTTCTGTGTGGCGACGACGGTCTTAATGTTTGCATGAATGCGGGGGATGTCGATGATGATGATCGCCTAGATGCGTGTGAAGAAGGCGCCATCAACGAACTTGAGATTCGGGGGTCCGGGAAAGCCTAAGATGTACGTCGCTATTTGAGTTAGTGACTAACCACGAAGCTCGAACTTAAAGAGACGGATATCGACACGAGCGAGCCGCGACGACTTCATAGAAGGATCGGCCACGAGGCCAGAACACAATACCCGTCGTCTCCACGGTATATAAACCCATACTCACGCAAGCACCCATGTCTTGGGTCAGTAGCTTGTCCTACCCAGCCTCGTATATCGCCCTCCCCGCGACACAGCACCAAAGGCGTCACCTCTTCTCCAGTGATCACCGCCTCGTCCCTGATCGCGATGGGAATGTCACGTTCAGCAAGGATAACCCTTCTCCTCATCATCGATGTTATCTTTTTCTGGGTCGAACTTATCGTTGGTGAGCGACCCTGTGGGCACCACTTATTTCTTCTAACCCATGCAGGTTATGTGGTCGGCTCGCTCGCACTTGTGGCTGACAGCTTCCACATGCTTAAGTTCGTCTTCCCATTCACTGTATTTCGAGAACACCTTTGACGCCTCCGGGCCGTTGTAGCGACGTGATGAGCCTGGTGGTCGCACTCTATGCAATCAAGGTACACTCTTCCTACCCTTCAATTTTAAGGACTGCGTGCACTAACGTTTGCCTACAGCTGACTGCACAGGGCTCACCGAAGGACTCACGATATTCCTATGGGTGGCACCGCGCAGAGATCCTCGCCGCTTTGATTAATGGGGTTTTCCTCCTTGCACTGTGCTTCTCCATTTCCTTGGAGGCTATAGAACGCTTCTTTTCAATCCCAAGTAAAGTCGCCTTTCTCACGTCCATGAGTAAATGAGACCTAATGCCTCAAACTAGAAATCTCCAACCCCCGCCTCATAGTTATCGTCGGCTCTCTCGGCCTAGCGTCGAACATTTTTGGATTGTTCCTATTCCACGGTAAATCCTCACTGTGTAGCGAAGCCACCAACTCACTCCGACTATTTCATCTAGAACACGGGCATTCACATAGTCACTCCACTCCTTCTACGCCTGCGAGACCTGCTCATGTTGCGCTCGAGGAAGTGCCACAGCGCAGGCATACTCGTTCGCGCACGGAATCCCACTCCTCCGAGTCGCTGTCCGGTCATCCAGCGGCCACTCGCGCGTCTTTTGTCCAGTTCGCAAACAATATCGCGTACACGTCGCGGAGTGGCCTTTCGCTTGAAGCCGAAGGCGCGCAGCGCACTGCACTATCACTGGCCGATGGTACACAGAATAACGGGAACAATTTAGCTGCCCCCGCGACTCGGATGCTCGACCCCGAGACCGTTGACGCTGGTTATCAGCATGAGCACGGCGGGCATTCGCACGCGGGCTCGATGAACATGCGTGCCTTACTGCTTCACGTCCTCGGTGATGCCCTCGGTAACGTCGGCGTCATTGTCACAGGCCTCATCATCTGGCTCACCAACTGGAGCTTCAAATTCTACTTCGACCCCATAATCAGCTTGGTAATCGCAACTATCATATTCTCCACCGCGCTCCCATTAGGTTCGTTAATTGTTCTCGTCACCGTTGTCGTTGATGCCGTATTTATTATTGGCGGTTTTCATGCAGTGCGGAGCACGTCGTTCGTTCTTCTGCAACGAGCCCCTTCTACCATTTCGATTGAGCGGGTTCGGGCGGCGATATTGGGGGTCGAAGGCGTCCTGTCGCTCCACGAGCTGCACATCTGGCAGCTTTCGGAAAGCAAGATCGTCGCTTCGGTCCACGTCTTGACATCCACCGAGCACGAGTTTATGCCCGTCGCGGTGAATATCAGAGAAGTGCTGCACCATCACGGCATCCACTCGAGCACCATACAGCCGGAGTACCATCCCCTGCGAACGATTCCGGAAGAACACCTCGACAACGCAGATTTAAACGTAAGTGCTTGACAAACTCGTGATGGCGTGGAAGCGTTTCTGACTCAGGATGGTTTCGCCTCCAGGCCAGTACGGAGACGTCCTGCCTGATTCTGTGCCCTCCGGATGAGAAATGTACGAAGGAAAATGTTTGTTGCCGTATGTCATCCTTTTTCTAACTCTGCTTTATCTCATCTGCTCCTGTAGCCCCTCCTCCTGCGGAAGTTTGATAGAGTAGATTAGATACGGCCTGCCTTAGCAATGTGTCTTCGTTAGATCCAAAGGTGTATTTGAATCTCGCGCACAACTTAATACATAGTAAACTAACGGAGGAAAAAAAAACAAAGTAGTACATATATCTAATCTACGAAGCATGCAGGTAGAAAACAACAGACAAAGACAGCAAAGAGGACAGGAAAAGTTGTGATAGTGTGTGAGTCTACCCTCCCTCGCTTCGCGTTCACGAGAACAGGCCCGAGATTTCATCAACTACCAGTTTCGGATGACTCACTGTGAGATCGTGTTTTCCCCCTTCGACTGTCACGACCTTCACGCCCACGGCGCCAGCATTTCTCTCCCCAACAGCACGTTCGATTGTTTCTTTGATCCTTGCGGCGTATTTATACGGAACCGTGTTGTCCTTCGTGCCATGAATAACGACCACGCGTTTGTTGTTCCACGCATCGCCATCAGCGAATGCGGACGTCAGACCTCGTATTGGGCCATCACGAAGGGACGAAGCCACCGCGGCATTGTATCCTGGGAGATGTGCGGATTGGATACGGACGATCTGAGAGCGCTAGTCAGTGAACGGCACCGGATACCTGGTGTAATACCCACCTCTTGTATCCTTCCGTCCCCAGCTTCCTTTGTTGTGAAGACTTTGACTGGGTCGGTCGCCTCGGCCTCGCCTTCGCCAGTGAGAGGCTGCTGTTCCGGGTTGTCCGCCTCTGTTGCTACATGTGCGGAGACCATGAGGGAAGTATTTCCCTTCGAGCTGATCAAGTGCTGAAGGTACGACTGCACGTGCGTTGTGAGCTTCAGTCTGCGACACGCAACAAAAGTGACACTCACGCGCACAGGGCTGCTCCCAGTGAGGGTCTGGACGAGGGGACTAGACATGAATTTGGCCGTCCTTGGGAGATCGGAGGAATCCATCATGCCCGCACAAGCGATTAGGACGACGCGGTCTTCCACAAGATGGGGGAACTGGGATGTGAACGCAGCAGCGATGGCACCGCCCTAAGGGTCTGATTATTGGTATTTTACTACATTTACGCGCAAAGCACGTACCATCGACACGCCGACTACATGTGCCTTGTCCCACTTTATGTGCTGCATCAGAAGGGCGAGCTGCGCAGTGTACAGTGCTGCCGAATAGGTCGTTGACGGCGCGTCGGAATACCCGCGGCCGTAGAGATCTGCGTGGCTATTGATAGATTGCCAGCGAATTGGGAAGGGGGGACATACCATATAGAAGAACGCGATAACCCCTCGATGCGAGCGCTGGTGCCACGTCCTTCCATATCATGGCCGGAATGGATAAGCCGTGAATCAATACAACCTATGGCCCAGTTCAATCATCGTGCTCGTTGGATCAGCTCAGGCGCGCCCACCTTCTTGCCATCCTCTGGGCCGATCAACCAGTATCTAACCTAGATAGGCACTTTGAGTCCATGCACTGCCTCTGTAGCTGTCACTCACCTTGCCGTAGGGAAAGCGGGCATAAGCGCCACCTTGATAAAAGTCCTCTGGGTATATCTCCCATGACGAATGGGCCTTTGGCAGCGATTCCAGCGACGGGTATATGACCAACGGCTCTGGGGGACTTGGAAACGCAGCCAAGAAGTAGGTCGTGAGGAGGATGGGTGGCAATATGAGCAGTGAGAGGGTGAGACATTGAAATGGGCCGTTCGCGAGTGAAACCATCAGATATTTGACGATTTGGGGTATCCAGGTGAAGGGGTTATGCTACAGGTATCAAATGGTCTTTATTTCTGCGCGTTTGGGCACATTGGGACTGCTTGGAGGAAGTTCGAGCGGGGACGCCGTACTCGGCGCGCGTCAGCTAGGGGCGCCGGGCGCCGTCTCACGATCACGCGTAGAAATAGGAGCAGACAGGAATCTCAGCTCCTGACACCACTCACATCTCTGTGGTTCACGGAGTAATTCGCTAACGAGTCTGGCATAGCGCATGCACTCTTGTTTGGAAAGATAACGTATGGTTACAACACAACTTTTCTGGATCGTTGAGAGATGATCCCAACCTCATTTGAAGGTGAAGCAGAGGCCCGATTGTGATGCTTTGATGGCCCAAGCTCTCAATCATAGCGTCACGGCCAACGCTCGATCCATGACTTGTTTACGCCTCTCCTCTGAACGTGGGCGAATGGTGCATTTGAAGCTCTCTGGGGAACTGTAAAGTACGGTGGGGTAAGTAAATATGTAGGTTCATTTTTGACAACTGACCTAACGAGACCCGAGACAAAACGGGGCTGAAACGGGCGGGGCGCATCCTGACTGTCTAGCTCAGGAGACAGTTCAAATGCCGCCAGAAGCGTTGAGACGATGATGAATATGGAATTCTCGGCGAGGTATCTTCCTGGGCATATTCTACGATAGCGAAGAGGAGTGGCACCATATCAGAAAGTTGGTAGATATGATGGCGTTACCGTATGTGTCGAGCTGGGAGAAATAAGCTCCTACCTTCGCCCGAATCCGAATGCGTAAGTCGCTGGTTCAACCGCGGGATTTGCATCTAGGAATCTCTCTGGGATGAAATCCCGTGGAGGGTATTTCGGGTCGCAGTCGTTTGAGATAGCCCTTGTTCAAAATAAGCATGTGTGTCGAGGTTACAAGAGCGAAGGATATCACCAGACATTGGGTAGGACAGTTGTACCTTTCGGTATATGGTATCCTAATGGAATGATAATAGGACTCAGCATGAGAGACGTTTCCACGAGCAGAGATAGAAGACCTTCGTATGTATCATCTTGTGCGGTCCGCCGAGCAATACCTAGCCAGAGTGAGTATCGGTGAGCGGAAAAAATGAAAGATCTGTATTTTGCGTTACTTACTTAGAGGCAGGGTGGGGGACCATCGCATAATTTCCTTGATAAACGCCTCCACGTACGGCAAAGAGCCCTTATCTTTCATGGTAGGTAACCTATGCTCCCCGATAGCAGTATCAATCTCGCTCTGCGCACGGGCTTGCGCATCTGGGTACATAATCATCGCAACCACCCCTGTCAACACGACAGAATACGTCTTGGCCGTGCATAACCCAATCAATCGCTGCATTACTGCTATGTCGTGTTGCCACAATTACTCACCGTTTCAGCACCAGCTGAAAAACTGGGATGAGCGGGAGCGTATGGAAAGATGTTTGGAGGAACATGTCCTACCGCCAAAGAGGGATCCTGCCATCCATCTGATAGTCTCTTCGTACTCGTCCCTGCTAGAAAACTCGCCATCATCGTCGAAGGAGGCCAGTAAGTGGTGAGTTAGCGACGGCGGCGCAGTTCCTAACGCCTGCACGTAAGGAGGTGGATCAGTGGGCGAGAGCTGAGAGTTTAATGATTGGGCGGGTCGATACGACTTACCATTTGGGTCTTGACATATTGGAGGGGTTTGTTCAGTAGATGTTGAACCATATCTGCGTTGCGCTGAACTTGCTTGGCAAAGAACCATGCATGAAGCGGCTTGACTGAAGCGATCCTGTTGGTGGGTGGATACCATGAAGAACAAACAGACTTACGGATGGGGAAGGCATCTGCTAGATGCGCCCCTGGAATCATGGACTTGGTTATGAGTTCTAGAGCTTCCTCGGCCATGCAGATATACTAGGATCATGAGTTGATTATTATGGACATGGACATGGGGTTCGAATTGTGTCAAGACATACATCATCGTCGTATGATTGTGCATGGATACCATAAGTGACCGAGAGGATGATGCGACCAGCCGCCCTATAAATCGATTGGGAATCAGTAAGACATGTCTCGAAGGAAAGGAGCACGACAAACAGTCGAAAGTTTTGACGGAAATCATCGGGGTCATCGCATAGCGACTTGTTAAGTAACGCAGCGATATCTTCCTGTACGATGTGATACTTCTTTATAGCATCAGGACTCAGCGCGGTACGCGCCAGCTTCCTGTGAAGCTTCCAGACATCGTCGCAAGGAAGCAGCGGCGTACTCTGTTTCAAATATGGTCAAGCGGTTAGAGTAAGCCCACGGTTTCGACGTAAGCACGACTGACCTTGTCAAGCTCCACTAGTTCTCCGATGACTGCGAATAGCGGCCTGTGCGAGTATATTGCACCTTTTCTGTCCAATAGGTCGTTGACCGCCTTGAGATCGTTCAATACAACGACTGAATTTCCCAAGCCGTGTAAGTACACCACGTCACCTAGGATAGCAGAATACGTGAAGCCAACAATTGAACGGTGGCATCCATGGGGACATACCGTACGCCCTCTTCCACTCAGTAAGGCCTAGCCAGGGGTGTATCAATGGAAAGCGGAGCAAATTCCCGATAATAGGCCAACTAGGCGGTCCAGGAGCGTATCGTCGATTGAACTGTATGGCGCGAAGCCACAACCAAACTAGTCCTACGCCAGCCAACCCGCAGAATGTTGGCGGGTTGGCGAGGGGGAGTGCTTTGGAAATTTGGAGACCCATGCAAAGTGCGAGGATCGAGGAAGAAGTTAAGTTGTTCGCCTACGTGCGAACTCGTGGAATGCCATCGTGCACCTTAAGCTACGATGTCGTACTCCTTTCAATTTTCTTGGGGCTGTGAATCGAAGTCAAATGGTCAATTGAAAGTTCCATGCTTCACGATACTTTTAAGGCAAAGCGTGGCACACACATCGGACATCGCTACCCACCACGACAAGTATAACACACACCTCAAGCAGACACCGAAGGAGACAGCAAATTCAAATCGGCCACTAGAATGTTGCTCACACTCCATACCGAGTGGCTGAAAGAAGGACCTCCGATAATGCCTACAAATGTCGGATCAAATTCCACCCGTGCACCTGCCCTATATAGTAAAAATGTCGGATCAAGCGCCCAAAAAGTCCACCCATTTTTGGGCGCCAAAACGCGAGGTTGGATCTTAATCCACCCCTCGGATGACGTATTATCTATACTTTTGGCTCATCCGACCTCATTGTCGCCATCACCGAGAGAAGGGAAGTTCTGGTAAGTTCTGCAAGGTGAATTCCGTAGTGACTACCATTGTCCACTACAGTTTCCTTGACTTCAATGCAGGTTTGGTGCTATTTTTCTCCTTAAACTCATTCAAATCATCTCCACAAGCTAGCCTTCAAGAGAACAAGCATATATATGATTAAGAAACATATATACTCACCTGTGATAGAGGTAATTTCCCCCAGAGAGTGTGACTCAATGAAACTCATGGCATTTTGCCCCTGATTATCAAAGAGGGGCTAGGAGAAAAGTGTTTTTAGGGCTGTGCCGGTGCTCAGACAAAGCAGCAGGCTCTAAAGCAGGCTCCTAGAACCAGCCACTCGTACGAGAGTTTTTCAAGCACGTGATGCCTCCTAAGGTGCTATGTAAACAAGTACATCGTCAAGTGAGCTTGAAACTCTCGATAGAGCGGCTGGCAAAATATGTCGCCGAGATCACCGTGCGCGTTCCCATGCTCTTCGCCGAGGGCGCGGCAAGTTGTCACGCAGGAATGCAGATAATTTATATTCCCACGTAGTATGGAGCCAAATATGGTAAATGAATTATAATTATAATTGACAAACAGTAATGTAGTCCGCATTGAAGTGGTTTCAACGATGTCAGGGCGACACTAATACACACAAAGGCGTACGCGGACCCAGCAAGATGACGAGTCAAGTAAGAATAAAATGAGAAGGAGGAGAGTACTGAAGACGCTGACTTAGGCACTATATTAGTGGTAATCCCAAGAGAACAAGTTAACGTCTCTGGGTATGGTATTCGCTCTTATATACTACTATACATGTGTGGTCCTCATGTCTACATACACGCTGTAGCCTGTCGGCTTTCCATGGAATAGTCAGGTCATCACCTTGAGGCGTGATGTCATGGACTGCGCCCATGCGCCTACGGCGAGGTTCTGACTAAAGCGATTATAAATACAGCCCGAGGGCATAAGCTACTTCTCGTAAGTACCTATGTGTTTGTCATGTGATAAATAGGAGTAAGGAAGAAAAGGAAAGAAAAGAAAGAGGGAAAAGTCGAACCATAACAAACGAGACAAGAGAAATCAGTTTGTATTGAGAAACTCAAGCTGAACTCACTCTCGATGACAACTGAAATACTGGGGATCAACATACCGAGCTGTCCTCAAAAGTCTGCGCACTGATCGTCACCTATGTCGATGCTGGAGATGCTATATACACGCACACGCAGTTAACGAGTGCGTCGTCACGGGTTGCTGGCAATGGTTGTAGACTCATCAACGTGGATTCAAGGGTTGAGATTAGGGCCAGTAGCCATGGAGGTAGCTGTAGACCCGTGAGGCCCGGGGGAGCAGAATCCCGATGAATGAATGATCATGGCGAGTCATGACCATGGGCCAATGAGACGGACTGCAAATGTGAGTGAGTGGCGAGTTCCCAAGTAATGTTACTTCATTCCCTGTTTGTGTTCTCTTTTCATTTTCCGTTCCGTTCTCATTTGAGCTCGGGCCTGAAGTACATCTGCTTCGTCGTGCCAGAACTCGTTGAGTGGGTTTATTAATAATCAATATCGCAGCTGAGGCCAATTCTTGTGCTTTCAATCAAGATGCACACAAGGTTTTCAATTCATCAGTTGAAAGCACTGCCCCTTCGAATAAAAATGTACTCACAATTGCAATATGGTCAACCCCACCTCATCGCAAGCAAACTGGCGGCGTCACGTGAACAGGAAAGTCGAAGGGAAGTGCCACCGTATGATTAGATTAGTTAGGCAGTTGTAAGGGGACACTCCTATTTTCTCCTATTCCCCCTGTCCCTCTCCCTTCCTCCTCGTTCCTTTCTCTTTCCTTCATCCCACGGACTCTTAGTTATATCCCTTTCATTCCCTTTCGTTCCCTTTCCTTTCCACTTCCCTTCCGCCCACTCCCTTCGCATCCGAGCCACGTCCGGTGACTCCGAAGTCTTCCCGCACTTCGGACTCGCTTGGACTCGCTTGGACTCGTCTATACACTTCGGGGCTTGTCCGGGCTACCATTACCTCCTTCCCCCACTTCATTACTCTTCACCTTTCCTTCCCCAGGTCGCTGGCACGACTCTGGTACATTCCCCTTCCACTTCATTATCACATGCCCCCTCGTACCTTGTGATATTCGTTCGGACTTGTGGCTGGTGTACTGTACAGTTATCCCTTCATTCCTCCCACGCTACTACAGTATATACTTCGCTTCCTAGCATGGAGAATCCCTATCCTGTTCTCTTTGGATTCTCCCTCTGCTAGGTGAGCAGCTCTCTCATGTATTGTAGTTAGTCTTATTCATATCTTTGGATTCTCCCTCTGCTAGGCTTGCGCTGTCAGCCATCTTGAGGTTGCCCTTACAGCAGAACAGGATCTCCCATCCTGGCACCAGAGCCCTACGGAAAACGTCCTGCGCCACTCCGGACTCGTTCCCGACGTCTCTCCGGTTTTGCGGACATTCCGGACGCTCTCCTGCTACTCCCACCCACCTCTGAGGACCCAAGGAACTCCATCCCTCGCTCCCCTGACAACTCCGAAATGACGGGCGCTTCCAGCCAGATCCCGCCATCCGAGCCAGTCGCTTCAGGACCAGACTCCGAGACTTTGCAGACCTTGTGGGCCCAGACGTACGAACACCAAACCCAAATCAGCTCCATCCACGATACACTCGCCCGAATTGAAGAACTCCTCTTAACACCCTGTCCGATCACTCCGAAAACGACTCCGGACTCCGAGCCGAGGGGCACTGAAGCCTCCCAGCACGCCCCGAGTCGATCCGAAAACACCCCGCGTTCCCGTTTGAAGCCCGCCTCTCCCCTGATCTTCGATGGAAACCGCAAGGATGGTCGCGCATTCTACAACGCGTGCTCCATCTACTTCCAGCTCTGTCCGGACCACTTTCCGACCGAGCAGGCCAAAATCCTCTGGTGTCTCTCCTTCTTCCAGAAGGATCGAGCTAAGGAATACGCGGACATGGTGCTCCGGAGTCCGAAGGATCCGTACTTCGAGTCCTGGGCCGCCTTCGCAACCGAATTCCGGACTCGCTTCCTTCCGGATCGGGAACGTGAAGCTGCCATGCTGAAACTGGAGTCCTCCCGGTACCACCAAGGCTGTCGGACTTTCCAGGAGTACCTCGACGAGTTCCGGGACCTTGTAGACCAGTCCGGATACTCCGAAGGCTCCAACATCACGATGAAGTTCCGCCGCGGATTGGACTCCATCATCCAGAGTCGCGTTGCCGAGTCCGTAGACTGTCTGGACGAGGACGACTTCGAGGAATGGTACAGGGCCGCGCAGCGGGTTGCTGACAACTGTGCTGCTAACCAATCCTTCCACTTCGGCGTGCACTCCGGTAACTCCGGACACTCCGGACCCCTCGTCCGACCTGCAGCCAACTCCGGAGTCGCTCGGACTCCTGCGGGCGTACTTCCCGTGCCTCGGACTCAGCTCCCGCCTCTGCAACCCCGTTTCCAACCTCCGCCTCCTCCGAAGGCTCTCTTCCCCGGTGTCCCCATGGACGTCGACCACACCCGCTCCCGACCCGCCACTTTGTAGCTCTGCTACTGATGCGGCAAGCCTGGCCACATGTCCCGCGAGTGCCCACTCCGGTACGATGTCCGGTTCATGACCACCGAGGAGCGGATGTCCACCATCGAAGATCTCTTGACCGCGGCCGACGTTGTAGAAAGCATGGGGACTTCGGAAGGAATAGACAATGAGGGAACGGCCCCGGTTGAGGAATCGGACACGGTGGATTTTGTCCGGACCAACGAGTGATCAGTGCGACCTCGTTGGTGAATAACCGATTTGCTTGTCTTAGCGTAGACGAAATACAAGATGATGATTCCGACCACTCCGATGATTCATCCGACGCTAAGCAAACGACTCCGGTTACAATCCGCACACTCCGAAGGTTTCGCCCACAGTGGGAACGGCGGCTACCCAGTAGCTATAAGATCTCCGCGCTGCCCGGCAAGCTTTCATTAGATATACCCGTTGAAGTGCAGAGCACGGATACACAACACCGATGCACCCTGCAGGCCCTGGTGGACTGCGGAGCCACCGGAGTCTTCATGCATCCGCGCTTTGCTGATGCCCATGGTTTCACCCGACGCAAGCTGTCCGCTCTGATTCCGGTCTTCAACGTCGACGGATCGCCAAACGAAAACGGATCCATCTCCGAAGTCGTGGACCTTGTACTCCGGTTCAAGGACCACACAGAACGGATGCTTTTCACGGTCACTAACATCGGACGGCAGGACGTCATCCTCGGATACACCTGGCTTCGGAAGCACAACCCTGAGATCGACTGGCAGACAAAGGAGGTGACCATGAGCCGTTGTCCGTCCGGGTGCGACACCTGTCGGAAGGAGTTCCGCCATGACAAGCTGACCCGACGCAAGGAGTCCGTGCGACTCTGGGAGTGTCGTACAGGTCCGATGCCAAGGGTTGAGGAACTGCACTCGGATGATCTCCCGCAGCTTCAGGACTGCGAGGACGATGATGAGGACGATGAGGCTACAACTCCGGACGACTCCGGACTTGAGAAGGGCGACTGTATCTTCGCGGCCATTCCTCCTCCGACTCCGGAGTACCTTCGGACTCTTCGGGAAGAACACATTCGGGCTTCGGAGACGGTCTTGCAACGCCTCGCATTGGCTTTCCAGCGCAACAAACCCCACGATCCTCGGAACAGCGCAGTCCCGGACTTCCTTCAGGAATTCGAGGACGTCTTCGCAAAGGAGTCCTTTGATGAACTGCCCATGCCACGTCCGTGGGACCATGCCATCGAGCTACTGGACGGAGCGGAACCGACCTCTACCAAGTGCTACCCGCTGTCCCCAGCGGAGCAGAAACAGCTGGACGAGTTTCTGGAAGAAAATCTCCGGACTGGTCAGATCCGCCCCAGCAAGTCGCCCATGGCCGCCCCAGTGTTCTTTGTCAAGAAGAAGGACAGATTGCTCCGCTTGGTTCAGGACTACCGGAAGCTCAACAACATGATGGTCAAGAATCGGTACCCGCTTCCGCTCATCTCGGACTTGGTGGACAAACTCCGGAACGCTCGCTACTTCTCCAAGCTCGACGTCCGGTGGGGTTTCAACAACGTCCGGATCAAGGAGGGTGACGAGTGGAAGGCCGCATTTCGGACTACGCGCGGACTCTTTGAACCGTTGGTGATGTTCTTCGGACTGACCAACAGCCCGTCTACCTTCCAGACCATGATGAACGACCTGTTCCGGGAGCTCATTACGGAAGGTGTGGTCATTATCTATCTGGATGACATTCTGATCTACACCAAGACGCGCGAAGAGCATCGCCGGGTTCTCAAGCGAGTCCTAGAGATCCTCCAGCGGAACAAGCTCTTCCTCCGGGCAGACAAGTGTGATTTCGAGCAGACCAAGGTGGAGTATCTCGGAGTCGTCATCTCCGAGGGTAAGATCGAGATGGACCCCGTAAAGGTCTCTGGAGTCGCGGACTGGCCGACCCCTCGGACTCGGACTGAACTCCAATCCTTCCTCGGGTTCGTCAACTTCTACCGCCGCTTCATCAAGGATTACTCGCATATCGCCCGGCCTCTCTTCGACCTCACCTGCGCAAAGGAATGGCAGTGGAACGACTCCGCTCAATCCGCATTTCTTCGGATCAAGGAGCTGATCACTTCGGAACCCGTTCTGGTCTTTCCGAAGGAGGATCGGCCGTACCGGGTTGAAGCGGACTCGTCGGACTACGCTACGGGTGCGGTCTTGTCGCAGCTGGATCCGGATGATGGTAAATGGCATCCTGTCGCATTCTACTCTAAAAGTCTACAGGCTGTGGAGCGGAACTACGAAATACACGACAAGGAGATGCTTTCAATCATCCGGGCACTCGAAGAATGGCGGCACTACCTTGAAGGCACGGAGACTCCGTTCGAGATCTGGACGGACCACAAGAACCTGGAGTACTTCATCAAGGCCCAGAAACTCAACCGTCGTCAGGCCCGCTGGTCCCTATACCTCTCCCGCTTCGACTTCACTCTCCAGCACCGTCCGGGTCGGACTATGGGTAAGCCGGATGCTCTCTCGCGGCGCTCGGATCACTCGGATGGTAAGGACGACAACAAGGATGTGGTTTTACTTAAGCCGTCCTACTTTGCTGTCCGTGCCACGGGTGTCACTCTTGAAGGGGAGGAGAAGGATATCCTCACGGCTATCCGGACTGGAGTGCGAGATGCGAAGTTCGAAGATGCAGTGGCAAAGGCGGCAGAGGAGTTGAAGAAAGCGCAGGGCAGTCGGAAGACAGTCCGGAGTGCGGAATGGTCTCAATCGGACGGACTCCTGATGTTCTGGGGTAAGATCTACGTTCCGGACTCACCGGACTTGCATCGGACTATTGTAGCCCAGCACCACGACACCAAGGTCGCAGGACACGCTGGCAGATGGAAGACCCTTGAGCTTGTTTCGCGCAGCTACTGGTGGCCCAACATGTCCCGGTACGTCGGATCCTACACCCGCCATTGCGACCTCTGTCTCCGGACGAAGGCCCAAAGGCATCCGCCCATGGGTGAACTTCATCCGCTTCCTATTCCGGATGAACGCTGGGATCGCCTGAGCGTCGACTTCATTGTCGAGCTTCTGGAGTCCGATGGATTTGACGCTGTCATGAATGTGGTCGACTCTGTAAGCAAACGCGCCCACTTCATTCCAACTCACACCACAGTGTCCGCCCTCGGATCCGCGAAACTGTACCTGCAGAACGTGTGGAAGCTGCACGGACTCCCTCGGTCCGTTGTGTCCGACCGGGGTCCGCAATTTGTCGCAGAGTTCACCCGAGAAGTCTACCGGATGCTTGGAATCAAGCTGGCTGCCTCCACTGCGTACCACCCTCAATCCGACGGACAGACGGAGCGGACTAACCAGGAACTTGAGTCCTATCTCCGGATCTTCGTCGGAGAGCGTCAGGACGACTGGGCTCGACTCCTACCTATGGCAGAGTTCGCATACAACAACCGGGTCCATGCCTCCACTCAGCAGTCGCCCTTTCTCCTAGATACCGGCCGACATCCTCGTCTCGGGTTCGAACCTCACCAGCCACCGTCTCGGATGGAGTCCGCAAACGAGTTTGTAGACTGGATGAAGTCCGCAGTCGATGAAGCTCAGTCTGCATTGGTCAAGGCTCAGGACGACATGAAGTGTTACTACGATCAGCGTCGGACTCCTGCTCCGGAGTACCAGCCGGGTGACAAGGTTTGGCTGGACTCGTCGGACATCAACCTCGCCCGACCTTCCCGGAAACTCGGACACGCACGACTCGGTCCTTACAAGGTCGTCCAGAAGGTTGGCAAGGCAGCGTATCGACTCCAGCTCCCTCCGGGCTTATCCCGTCTCCATCCCGTCTTCCCTGTCGTCAAACTCTCTCCCTTTGTTCCAGACCCCATCCCGGGTAGACGCCCTGTCACTCCGCCACCTCCGCAGCTCATTGACGGAGAAGAGGAACACGAGGTAGAAGAGGTCCGGAACAGCAGACGGTTTGGTCGGGTCCTTGCACCGCTCCGGATGACTCCTACAGCACTGGACCAGTCCTGGGAGCGTTGGCGCAGTCGGAAGGCTCCGGGCTCTGTGCAATCGTACTTCGACATCTTCTCGCAGCAATCCGGGGTTTCGGGGTTGGTGAATTCGTGGTGTGGCAGGCAAGAATCTTCGCGTCGGGTCGCCGCAACCTTGAAGGGGGGGTGATGTAAGGGGACACTCCTATTTTCTCCTATTCCCCCTGTCCCTCTCCCTTCCTCCTCGTTCCTTTCTCTTTCCTTCATCCCACGGACTCTTAGTTATATCCCTTTCATTCCCTTTCGTTCCCTTTCCTTTCCACTTCTCTTCCGCCCACTCCCTTCGCATCCGAGCCACGTCCGGTGACTCCGAAGTCTTCCCACACTTCGGACTCGCTCGGGCTCGCTCGGACTCGTCTATACACTTCGGGGCTTGTCCGGGCTACCATTACCTCCTTCCCCCACTTCATTACTCTTCACCTTTCCTTCCCCAGGTCGCTGGCACGACTCTGGTACATTCCCCTTCCACTTCATTATCACATGCCCCCTCGTACCTTGTGATATTCGTTCGGACTTGTGGCTGGTGTACTGTACAGTTATCCCTTCATTCCTCCCACGCTACTACAGTATATACTTCGCTTCCTAGCATGGAGAATCCCTATCCTGTTCTCTTTGGATTCTCCCTCTGCTAGGTGAGCAGCTCTCTCATGTATTGTAGTTAGTCTTATTCATATCTTTGGATTCTCCCTCTGCTAGGCTTGCGCTGTCGGCCATCTTGAGGTTGCCCTTACAGCAGTATTAGCAATGTGTGGTTTATCCCAATTAGTACCTAAGCTATCCGCCAGTACATAACTGTCACAGTGACATTGTCATTCTGCCGCGCCCTCGGCGAAGAGCATGGGAACGCGCACGGTGATCTCGGCGACATATTTTGCCAGCCGCTCTATCGAGAGTTTCAAGCTCGCTTGACGATGTACTTGTTTACATCGCGCCTTAGGAGGCGTCACGTGCTTGAAAAACTCTCGTACGAGCCGCTGGTTCTAGGAGCCTGGCTCTAAAGTGGCTAGTAGCAGATACCCTGTCATTTTCCCTTGTTTTTATCTATTTTATTTAGCATTTTCCTTTTTGGATGTTGGTTCAGAATCCACCTCGATTTCCTAATAAGGAAACTTTCCGTCCACTCCTTTTGACCCAAATCCTGGCACTTTCCGATCCGGCATTTGTAGGGATTATCGGGGGTCCTCTAAAAGACCTGCTTACGAGAGAGTTTCAGTGCACGTGACCATGCGCGTGTAATCTTCAACTCCAAGTTGAAGTCCGAAATGGCACTGTCGCCGTCTGCGATTGCTTCGAACCTCCTCGCTGTCGTTCACGATGGACAAGGAGCCTTCTGTAACAGCTTCAACTAGCTCTAATACGCTAGAAGCACCTACTCTGACGCTCTCCGACATAATGCACTTTTCCCCGCCTCCATCTGACCTCAACGAGGATACTGTAGTTCGAATGCGGCAACGCGTGCTGGAGATGGAGGCCGAGTCTCAGGGACTGACTGAGAGGGAACGGGAGCTGGCTGACATTGTGCGTCGCATTGGTCCCACAACTTGAACTCGCGTGTCATATCACTCAGGTGCTACAACTCACTTCGCCTATGGCATCGAGTTCAACATCGAAGGACGGTCCTGTCCATATGGAGCCCACGCAGCTTATGAATCAGGCGGAGACCATCTCTGCGCTCATAGCCCAGCGCGACAAACTCATTGAGGACGCAGAGTACAGTAAGGCGAAGCTGGAGAGTGAACGAGAAGAGTGGCTTAGGACGGCGGAGGCACTCGTAGCTGCGAATTGCGGAAATGGGCGTAGTAAAGGCGCCAGGCGGGACGACAGCGACCTCGAACGGCAATGTGCAGCGTACGAGTCGGACAACAAGAACTTGCGGGAGAAGGTGTGTCGTGGAAATGCTCGTGTACATCGATACTACAGCTTTGATTGTCTAGCTTGCAGCCACTCAGCTGCGTCTGACCTCCCTGGAAGCAGAGCTAGCGAAGCTGCGACCGCTGCTTCTCATGCCACAGTCCAAGGTCGACGAACCACAATCTTCAATCTCAGTGCCGACAACCATCTACGGAACGTCTGCGTATCTTACCACAGGCCTCCTTCGGTCACCTCTCGCTCCAGACTTGACGTTGGTGCCGAAGGGGAAGGGGAAGGAACGAGAAGTGTTACCATCTGTTGCGGAGGACAGCGACATCCGTCCTGCGTCCGTGAAGAAACCACGCTCTAACGCTACCAAACACCCCAAGCAACCGGGTACGTTGTTCTCTGATGCTCGTTCCGAGCACATATTACTTGCCGCTCGACGACTCGGTCGTATACGAACGAATGCACTGTCAGAGATGGCAATGAGCAACGAGTCGAGCTCAGCCCTGCAACCTCATCGCCTAGATGACACCACTTCGCACGCTGTCTACGCTTCGCCAGCTGCCCTCCCGCAGACACCGAAAGGCAAAGGAAGGCGACAATCCATACTCCTGGCCTCAGCGTCACCTCATGCGTTGACGCCAGCAGCGTTCTCGGCTTCTATGACACCCACTGGGGCGTCTCCGTACGGCCCGTGGTATGGATATGGTTTCTATGCACCTGGTGTTTATGGCATCGGAAGGGGCGGGTATGGCATGGGTCTCGGCGTCCCCGCAAGTCCTACCAGCGCTAGAACCGCCGGCAGAGGTCCAGCTGGTGAGCCAGCAACAACAGAGAATCGCCC
Organism: Sanguinoderma rugosum; assembly: GCA_017499575.1. Classification (NCBI taxonomy): domain Eukaryota; kingdom Fungi; phylum Basidiomycota; class Agaricomycetes; order Polyporales; family Polyporaceae; genus Sanguinoderma; species Sanguinoderma rugosum. The sequence continues at coordinate 483,106 of VTPW01000003.1, read as the reverse complement.
GGTCAGTACGGTTGGTAACGAGGCCCCCGCGACGAACGGGCGAGCGAACGAGGAGGGCTCGTCGGCTCCGGAGCGAGCAGGTGAAGACGCGGGAGGCCAAAAGGATAATGCAGACGGCTCTGCGACCCCGCTTGCTTCCTTGTTAAGCGCCGCACGAATGATGGATACTGCTCCTGGGGCCGATGAGGCTGCTAGAGATGAGGGTCGTGAAGCAGTCTCTAGCATTACACGACCTCAGAGGGCTAGTAGGGGGCAGAAGAAGGTGGAGGACAAGGAGAAGAGCACCAAGCCCAGCACATCGAGAAGACGCAACGACGCTGCTTCGACGAAGGGAAAAGTCGAGCAGATTCCGAGTCAACCGCCGAAGAAAGAGAAGGTTCAGCGCGGGGCGACGACTGGAGGTGGACGCCCGAGGAGGGCCAACACGAAGAAGAGACAAGCAGAGCAGGTGCAAGGGGAGCGGCCTACGAAGCGAAGGCGAGTCTCCGACCAAACGCGCAATGCCAGAGGACGCAGTCGTTCGCCTCGGCAGAAAGATGCTGAAGGCGACGACGACAGTCTGCATTCCGCCTCAGTCAGCAATGCCAGCACGAATGGTGCACGGTTGATCGCTTCCCCACAAAACGTAGCTGTGAGAGACGATGGAGCCGACCCGGGGGATAATGGAGGCAGTAGTCGGCCTATAGAGCGTGTGCGCAGTGCGCTAGACGTTCTAGCTGACCAAGCTAGTGCGGCGGCATCAGAGGTTATGACACAGAGGCGGTCTTCGACCAGCCGTTCGTCGTCGTCGCGAGCTACTGGTCTAGAAAGTGTTGTCGACGAAGAATCCGCCACTTCGACCCGCCGTCCGTCTGAAAATTGGGTACAAAGGGATGATATAGATGATGATAGTGTAGCTGTCAATGAAGGACCAGACGCTCGGCCGGTACGAGCACAAAGGGTCCGAGCGTTGACAGCCAAGGAACGAGAGAGGCAGGAGAGGGAGGCCATGAAGAAACCAAGGGGGAGGGCCCGGCGAAGTCTCCCCAGTGGCGAAATGACCGAGAGCAATAGCAGTAGAGCTGGGAAGGGATCTAGGCGAACACGAACGAGCAACGTCGCGCAGCGAGATCTATCCTCGTCGAAGGCAGGGTCTGCAGAGTTGATAGCTCCCATACCTGGAGTACGCATGATTTCACCGCCCAACCACGTGGGCCTCCTTTCAGCGACTCCTAGTCATCTTTCAGTGTCTGCCGATGTCGAGGTCGAAGTCGATGTAGCTTCCACTTCGGTACGGGACGAGACAGAATCTGCTACGGAGGGCCAGATAGTCGTTATTAGTCCTACGCAGGCGGGCACTCCTTCCAGCGCTGACGAAATCGTCAAAACAGAGATTGAAGCGGAGGAGTCGCATGTCGTGCCCTCGATTACTGCCGACGCGTCCATCACCGAAGGTGGCAGCAACGCTTTATCCCAAACGCTGGGTATGGGCGCCGCCCAGGGCGCGGAAACAGATGAGACCGAAACAAACAGGGTAGCTGAGGAAGATAATGTTTCCCTTCGACAAGTCGGAGCTGATGGAGCTTCGAGCCGGCCAGTAATTGGTGAATCTGAATCCCTCCAACCCCCGAGGTCGTCTGTAGGTCCCGTAGGTCACGCGGGTCAATTGGAAGGTTCATCACCACCACCACCCACTGTCGCTGTCGGCACTGAACCACCTCCAGCTCAAGATCTCCCTGTGATAGAGCTTTCAGCCAATGAGCGTTTGCTAGAGTCGGAAAACCACGCTGACGAAGGGGAAGATGTTGAAGATGAAGATGCTGAAGGCGAACCGGAAGGCGACCAAGACAGCTTCTACGATCCTGTACCTATGCCTGAAACAGCACCTTGATCGATTGAGCCACCGAGCCTTAGTAACTCTCCATCGTGAAATCCCCGTCGCTTTGCTCCTAAGAACGACCTCTGGACCTTCCCCACTGACGAATTCGACGATACGCCCCTTACGACCTGTAAATGTTAGAATACTACGCTGACGGCAAACTGTGGATCTACTGTATCTATTTTCTTACTTATGTTGTGTTTCTGTCCTTACTACCACTCGCTGTAATGGTTGCTTTGTTGTACTGTTTTGATCAAGGCCGGCCCTATGTTGTACAACTCGATATTAGCCAAGGCCCAGGACGGTGTTCTTTGAAACTTTCCGCGACGGGATTGAGCGCGTGAGGAACTCCTGAACTTTCCTGAACGAACTTCGCGCACTTACATATTGTCGAGAAACTACTCCACTGCACTACGGCATACCCGCCGGCTTCGATTACCCAGTTGCTGCATGGGTGTCTCCGTCTCGGCCGGATTCAGTACTGTGGAAGTACTTGCTACTGCCTTCCAATGAACGCTGGATTTCCTCAACGGCTGGATCTGGCACGCCGCTTTCCTTTGCTCTACTCTCGCGGCTAATGTTTCGAACTTCGGAGACGCGATGCTGTAAACAACTCGCCGTTATTAAGCCCCGATCGCGCAGGAGTTCTTCTGCACCTCATGCCGATGTTCTAGGCATCTCTTGCTTTCGACCGCATCCGTACCGGCATGGGAACCACCATACTTCAAGTTCACTTATCAAAATCAAGGATAATCTGATCGGTACGAGCTAACTTCGGAGACGCTCATTGAAGGTGCCGACTTCGTTGCAAGACTTCCATATTTCGTGGCTGTGCCACCACGTTCCACTTCATGCCCGAGACTCTTCAACATATGCACCAAGACCGACGAGCACATGGGTGTACACTCTACAGCTACCTGTCAGTGGCGTGATGGATACAACTAGTCTATGACCGTCGCTTGGTTTCATCAACGGCGCATGTTGGTAGTCGTGTCCGTTTCCGACAATTTCTACTCCGCGTGCACTCGGTTGCATGGAAACTCGTTTTGAAGCAAACAAACGCTGTAGCAAAATGGAACTTGACACTCTATGTTCTCTCCGCATTGAACTATGGCTAAATGATCTCAAGTATCGAAGAGTTTGTTCAAGCCTCAATTCAAGCCTCAATTCTTGTGGATTACTGTCATGGATACACCCCAAGATACGATATGAATTGGCCACGAAAGGCAAGCCTGATCAATTTCCCGTTCCTTTTAAGACGGTAGGCCCTTCAACAGCTCCTCGCTTCACCTTCCACCTTTCACACCTGCATTCGGGCGGCAACTATGGGCGTTTTCGACGTGACTTTGGGTATGACGATCATCGAGATAGGCATTATTGTTTCAATTTTCCTCTTTGGTATATCAACGTCGCAGGTGCCGTGTCGAATTAGTGCTTTGTCTGCTAACCACTACTGACAGCATCCTCTAGGCGTACAAGTATTACCTAAGTTTTCCAGAGGATCGGCGCTTCCTCAAAGCCCTGGTCAGTCGCTCGAGCTAGTAATCTTGGGCAGATTTTCTCTGATATGTTCCATAGGTCCTTTGCATTTGGTAAGATTTGCCGTCCAACAGGCGCTGAGTGTTTCACCCGGAATCCTCCTAGTGTCCTGGATCTGGGTCATATTGTGTCCATCCTCCGTCTCTTTTATGTATTCACTATCCTCAGGTTCGGGTTGGCCGACACCACAACATGGAAAAGGGCATTGGCTCTTATCATGGCTTCCATTTTTGATGGTTTCCTTCGCGCTTTAGTATCAGTGAGTTGGGCAAATTCTCGATATAACCTTCATTAACCTCGTGTAGGGTTTCTTCATCCACCGTATCCGACAACTTACAAGGAACATAATCATGGTCATTGTTTGTGCATTGCTATCGTTTTTGCGACTGTTGGGGAAGCTCGGGATCGCGATGTTGGGAATTCTGGAAAGCCAAGAAGACTTCCTTGGCAAGCGGAAGTGGCTCGTGATCGCCACCGTGTCTGTTGGTGCTGCCTCGGATTTATTCATCGCCGGTGCTCTGACTCAAAACCTACTTCAAAGAAGGGAAGGTCAGAATGGTGTCCCGGTGGTAGAGAGGTTCGTTCTCGATCCATCGGCGCATGCAGGGCCGTATCCTGAAACGGAAGCAGGTCTATAAAGATACTTGATAAACTGATCGTGGATACACTCAGTAAGCACAAAGTATTGAATCATTTCCGTCTCAATATAATAACCCATGGTAGGAGCAGGGCTAGTCAACAGGTAGGTGCCGCACAATCAAAGGCAACACTCCTTGATATTGATTTCGATCACAAAGTCTTCTTAGTCTGTCTCTTGCCATTTTCGTGAGTACTTCCCTCCAAGTTCGTGCCCACGGAACGTGATTAGTAACCCCCTTTACAGCTCCTAACTATCCCTAGAACTCGTGAGATGACTCGCTCTTCAACGAAGTTGAGAACTAATTCCTTAGCAGTTGTATGGGTCGCGATATTCCTATGCCAAGCGAGAGGCGAGTTCCTTCGTGGATGGACGCTTTAGCCCTGACCGTCATTGCTTTCAGTGTTGACTATGTCTTTCTTCGCAACGTTCGTTATCCATAGAGTTTCCTCGGTGGACTTTCTAAAAGCAAATACAGGCTAAACAACAGGCAGAGCTTACGCCCACCCCGTAGCCTCAGTAGCACGACACTTTCGATTCAGTTTGCGCGCACTACTATTAGTCGGCCCTCAAGCGCCCGGTTGTCCTTGGTGGGTGATCCCTTCTAGAGGGCCTGAAGTTATTGCTAACTTTGATCACTCAGCCAAATGTCTACGAAGACAAACAGGACAGCAGGAGTCGGGCAATTACCTTTCGAGATGATAGCGTATGAGACTCGGAATAGCTACTGCAGTGTCCTAGATACCTCACTATCAGCGTACCACTTAGTCTCAGGCTATCACTTTCTCTTGTACTTAGTACGAATAATTGCGCTAGCGTAAAGTTCTTCGGTCCCCTACTTTAAAAGCGACGGGGATACCCCTTGGCGCGTGCACATGAGCCTCAGGTGTCGGAGAAGCGTCGGCCATTTCCAAATCTGATGTCCATCAAGCACTGGCAAACAAAGTGGACCGACCTGTACTCCGCGTCCGACCCTCGATCTCTCTCCACCATTATCCTTTAGGATGGTGCACACCCTCTCCTCCGCATATGGACTCCACTGCATCTAACATGCCCGTTGATCTGGCGCCCGCTGCAACTCCGAGCTTACCGACAGTGGACACCCGACGTTGTTCGTCACACATCTTGGGATATATCGCCGTCGTAGGATGCTCCGCGAATACTGGCGTTGCACACCGTGCACTGATACGTACATTTAAGCTGGGATTGTGAAAAGTAAGGTGAAAGTAAGCGGGTTATTTCCTCGGTACTTTTGAGCTGAATATTAGCGAAGTATTGAGCAGAAATTGTTATAAGGCAATTTCTGCTCAATACTTGTCTGATATTGCACCCGAGAGTATTGAGAAAGTAATCCGAATACTTTTACCGTACTTTCTTCAGTTTCAGCGTAAAACTACAAATCAGCGCACGGTGTGTTGGATGCTCTAACGTTCGCCGCCAGCAGCTTTTTCTGGAGAGTCCAGTCACACACTGTGGCATAATCCCTTTTTGCTCATGGCGCTGTAACGGTAGAGTATCCCATCTGTGTTCTAGGCTCGATTCCAGTGTTTCTTGTAAGTTTTGGAAGACGAATATACTTGCCTCTTGTATTCCATTTCCCATCTCGCGCTAAGGAACTACGCATCGACGTCGACGAAATTGAGTCTATCTCCGTTCTTATGCGAGCCCTTAAACCGGACCAAACGGGCCACGGGGAAAAATGAAGAAATATAGATTGCGCCACTCACGCCCATCCCAACAGGACTCGCTTACAGTCAAGAGCGCCGGCGCAAGTGTCGTAAAAGAGAACCCAGACGTCGTCAGCAGGCTTCGCGAACGTTGAAGTGAGGCAAACCTACAGAGATGATTCCCACACTCGCACTCACACCGTAACTGGGGACTCGTCGATCTGCGACGGGAGCTCGGCGCTCATCGTCTGGTTGAGGCTGAATCGTCCTCACATACTATTGCGGGAGCGTCGATACGAGATTGTAGGTCCATTTGGTTCAGCCATCCCCCTTTGTACCGACGTACCTGGAGCTACATTCAGTATCATGAGCGCGACCCCGGGACCTTCTTGAAGGGCCATTGGTAATGCATTCGGTGGTGCATGTCGATCCTACAGGGGTATTATGTCTGTCTGTTAAGATCTCAGCACCTCTCTTCATGAAGGCGTGTAGCAACCATAGTCAATAAACGATGTCCGCCAAGCTATCCTTTCATGACGTCTGGGTCAGCGACGTCTGGGCCAGTGGTAAGTGCGTTCAAGTTGAGGATCATGTTATATACCCGCGACATTTCGCCCTCTCGCCTCTCGCCCCTCGCCACAGCTAGTTTTTGATAGCTGGTAGAAGTTCATCCAAGATTGATCGGATACGCCGGACCACTTCGAACGGTCAACGATGCAGGTGGCTATATCGAAACTCTATGAACTCGAAGCTTTGCACCCTGCTTTATTAAGGCATTGCACGTAGCGACGCGCTTCGACTCCGTGAAAAGGCCGTAATCTACAATGTATTCAAGTGAATCCGTAATCGTCTACTTACATCCCAGAGAAAAGATACATATGGAAGGAAAGAGAGAAGGAAAAATAATCAAGAGTGCATCATCTTGCAACTCTAATGATGTGGCAAGGCCTTTTTCTCCATGCTTTGCGATTCCACGTCGTCTGTCATAGAGTCCGAGCTGTTATCCTCCTCCTCTTGTTCTTGAGGAAGAAGGACGTTGAGAAGGGACGCCACAACGCCGGCGGACAAGACTGATTAATCACAAGTATCTCAGTGGGAGATAGACAATAATCACTGAAAGGAGAGAAACTCACAAGGCGTTTCTAAGATGATAGTGATAGAATCAAATAGCCCTCGCAGCCCGGAGTTGGGGTTTTCTACGCCGTCAAAGAGATGCGTGAATATTTCTGGCATAAGAAGATCCCCGAAGCCGAACGAGAGTGCTGCAGCGAGGATAAAGCGATCCCTACGCGTGAATTTGTTGTACGATAACACGCGAACGCCCGATACAGCAACACTTGCGAAGAGGAAGGTGGTTACACCACCAAGCACGGGATTGGGAACTGTATGGGGTCGTGTTGAGTGGACAAGTCAGCGAACGTATGATATGGGTGCTTACTGGCTAAGAAAACGCCTGCAATTTTACCAATGACACCAAAGAGAATTAGGAAGAAGCAACACCATCGGCCTGCAGTTCGGTTGGCGCATCGTGTGATAGCGATAACACCGTTGTTCTGGGGTAATCATTGTTACAGACGGTGAAAAGGCGAAAGGGATCATGCTAACCTGAGCGAAAATAGATAGAGGGGTCACCGTGAAGAGAGCAGAAAAGAATCCGCCGATGCCATCAGCCTGTGCGTGAGGGGAGGTTAGCTCGAGCCTCCGTGCCCCACAGAGGTAGATTGCGTACCAGCACACCACCTTGAATGCGAGAGTCAAAGACATCGCCAGAGACATCTTGGCGTGAAACTTCGGCGGAGGCTGTAGTATCCCCAATGGCTTCCATCGCCAGCGAAACTAAAACAAGAAGATGGGCAGGAGTAGGAGAACATGGAACGTAGCCTCGTACTATAAACGGCAAGCATAGGAAGTATAGCTGGGGGGTAAACGTCGAGTTTGAAGCGGTGAACCCTGTGCGGAAGTTAAAAATAGTAGACTGCGCACGAGAATAATGCATCTTACCAAAGGAACGTTATGGCTGGCGCGCTGTCGATCGTAGCACGGGAGATGTATCCACAAGCGCCAGAAACAATACATCCTACAACCAAGCCAACGATGATGGAAATATTTTTCATGAAAGGCGATCCGAACAATTCAGTAAGGACGATAGACGAGAATGAGAGGAAGCCGAGGCCAATGAATTCGGGGGAACCCCATCTGCATGGCCAAGTAAGTATGAGCGTGAATCAGGGCAGATGAGAGTAACGTACGGCAATGGTCGAGGGGCATTGATTGTAGGGCAGAGTTGGAATATGCCTGTTTCCGGACGACCTTTGCAGTCATTTGATCCTCCTCCCCAATTTGGCATGCCGGACTCCCCAACGAGCGATGCACCGATCATGAGGATGACGGTGCCTGGGCCAAGCAAATAATTAGGCAACGCGACCTCACAAGTTCGAACTTACTTACCGGTAACTAAAGGCGGGAAAATCTTCTTTAAGGCACGCGGAGAAGCAAACGAAAGTGCGATCTCAAGGAATGCGCAAATGAGAGAAGTACCTGGATGGGGCAATATGTTAGTCATCCTTGTACGAAAGAGAATTGAACCATACCAAGAACCATTCCGTACGCATCAGGGCAGGGGCCACGAGTGGCAGTCCCATCCGCTGCAGTAGTGGTAGGGCAAGTGCCATCTGCGTACATGGCATTGAAAATCTAAACTGAGTGGTCAATGGCGTGGTAAGCTTAGACTAAAAACACATACAGCGCTAGCCGTGCTCAAAGTCGCAAAACTGGTGCCGACGACGGTGATAAGGCCTGTTCCGAGGTAGAACCTACCCCATAGATGAAACCTTGACATTTGAACCAAACTGAGAATGCCTGGTAAATTTCCTCGATGAGTTACGGAGAAGGGTTGAGTGTATAACGAGTACGGACCGCAACCGATCAACGAAGCAGAGATCATATAAGCCGAGGTTTCTGCATCCAAGCGCAGACTGCTGGCAAAGATGATGGGAGGCGTAATGAGACCAGCAAGCATGGCGAGGCAATGCTGCAAACCATTCGCAATAGCGAGGAGAAGGGGGAGTTCGTCATGTAGGCCATAGAACGGAGGAAGACGCTTCTTTTGCTTCATAAATGGAATGTATGGCATGCACAGATACCCATAGTCGTAGTCGCCGAACCATCCTTCCTTCGTTGTCGCTTTTCGCTTGTATTGGCCGAGCTTTGACTTGAGCGCTGAGCCCCGGGATGGGCGTTCTGGAGTGCTGAGAGGGGGCTCGGAGTTGACATGCAGCTCCGGGATCGGATCAGGCTGTTCTTTGTGGATAGACATGGATGAAGTAGTGAAGTCGTGTGAGTCGATGGTGTGATGGTAGGTCAAGAGCCTTTGCCCCGCTGTTTAAATGGATTCTGTGCGCCCAGAGTCGGGTTCCTCATCCCCGATTGTCGACCCGCTTGGCTGGCATGGTGGACGTCCATTTGACAGTGGCTGGAGGAGAGATAAGGAAGATAAGCAATGTCCTCTGAAATATATTTTCCGAATGGGGCTGGAGCACCCCTGATTCTAGAGTGATCGTGATCGCAAGTGTGCCTCCGTGCCCTCAAAGCTTGCTCAGAGCACACGATAAGAATATCGCACATCTCGTATGTACCGTCTGCCAGCCATACACCTGAGGGCAAGAACTGCCACAAGGCAGCAAGACGACAAGTTAGCATCCGCCCAGTTGTGCAACTAAAGAGTACGGATACTCTCTTAACTAGTACTCTGTACTGATGTCCTGGTACACTCGCCAATCAATTTGCGGCAATAACAATTTGACCACCGATAAGAAGCACATGAACATGCACCTTAATTTCTCGGAGGGGGCGGAGTAGCGATGATAGTACAGGAATCTACACCAAAGATGTTTGAAATTGAGGCGCTGAAAGCCGAGATTTGTTGACTGGACTATGGATTTGGATCCATCTCGTCCCACTCCCTGTCTTCATCCATATTCACATCTTCGATGCCTCGTCCCCCGCGTCCCATTGCTTCAGTCACGGCCACCTTCCTTCCGCCAGGGTTCAGGACTCGAAGGGGGTCTCTGCTGTGCATGGACTCTGCCGGGGCTGTGGGGTATACGTGGTCCCAACTTGTCGAAACTTGGAAGAATCTACGTTTGGCCTTGCGACTCGAAGGCCCCCCACAGTCGTAGTGGTTGAAGCCGTCCTCTTGTCCTGGTACATCATAGTATTGATTAGTGATCAACGACATTCGCTTCTTTGGAGCCCGACGTTCTGCAGCACGGTGAGCGCTTCGTGTGTATCGTCGACTTGCAGATGAATCTTCCGAGTCCTCCTCGGAGTCGAGTTGGTCCTCCTCAGAAGACGTGGCATCCGATTCTTGAAGCTGGTAAACATATCTAGCATGCTCTATCGCTGGGCATAAGCCATACATTATTCATGGGGTGTTAGCGCACTCACGGGCTAATTTTTTGTCCAATTCATCCTCTTCTTTGCGGAGCCCGAGATGTTCCCCTACACTTTCGAAAGGGACGTCGTGCATGCCTACCGACGGAGCGCACGGAAGACCCTGCAACTGTTCTAGGGCAGTGATTCTAACCGACGGTTCAACCTCAGATTAAGCGTTATTTTACGACTGAGACAGTGCTCGGACTCACCGAACTTTCTCAAGAGAACCGTCTTTGACATTGCAGTCATCCATGTTATTCGCCATTACTTCCAACCTGTACCGAGGGCCAAACCATTCAAAGTATTCATTCCAAGGGAGATTGGGGTCGATATCATCCTCTATACCTAAGGCACATGCAGTTTCGTAGGTCCATGCTCGAGCAACGTTCTTCACGGTGTAACCACCCCCACCAAGTAAGATCAGGGGAATGTTCTGTTTCCGAAGGAATTGCACACAATGGGCGTGCCCATGCATTGTGATATTGAAGCATCCTAGTTTGTCCCCTGATAGGGAGTCCGCGCCACATTGCAGCACCACGGCCGACGGTCGAAATACTTCAAGGATCTTGGCAATGACCTGACCAATCATCAAGCGCTGAAATGGAATACAATACACGGTATTACTCACTGGCTCGAAGACGCTTTTGAAGCTTTCGTCCGTTATCCCGTCTTTCAACGGTACATTTACCGCGTAGCCTTTCCCCTTTCCCCTTCCTTTGTCGTCTTGCGTCCCGGTTCCCGGGAAATATTCGCCAAATTTATGGAAACTACACGTCATAACGCGATCCGTCGTGTAGAAGGCCTCCTCGACGCCATCGCCATGGTGGCAGTCGATATCGATGTAGAGAACACGGGGATACGTGCGCAGCAGTTCCAGGATACCCAGGACTATGTCATTGATATAGCAGAATCCGGACGCTTCTCGTTTCTTCGCGTGATGCAGTCCGCCAGCCCAGTTAATCGCGATGTCTGCTGCCCCTGAAGCTATTCTTTGAGCAGCCCCTGCATGTTCCTTCTTTAGCGTACAACCTGTGGGAGAGGGACAGAATGCACACACCTAGGGTCCCCCCTGCTGAGATCGAGCAAAATTCGAACAGTCCCTCGAACGCTGGGTTGTCCTCGCCAATTAAGACTACTCACAGCAAGTTACTCCCGCAAAGAGACATGAACTACGTGCTACTCACACCTTGTTCCATGATAAGTGAGTTCCTCCGCCGTCTCAGGCGTCACCCTGTTCAAAAAATGAACATATTCGTCGGTGTGGAATGCGGTCATGGCCTCCGGCGTCGCTCTTTTTGGTCTCTGCGGTTGTTTTGGTGGGGTCTTCGAAGTTGGCAAGGGTAAGTGCGCACCAATATATGCATTTTGTCCATCATATCGTACGCAGAGACGAGATCGTGGGTGAGCTTGATGCGATGGGGTTTCATTGGGTGTCCTAGGCCATATGTATAGGCCCCGACGTCGCCTGCAGTAACGGTGAAAGAGCCGGCTTGATAGGTAGTTGTAGTACTTACTATCGTAGTAGTAGGCGACTCGCCGCTTCGACATTGCGGTTTCGTTCAAACCGACCAAGAGGCCAGAAGTTAAGACTAATGAGGAACACTCGAACTCGAGGGGAGCGCTAATCTCCAGAGGGCAACGTGACTACGGCAATGGCCGTCATCACCACGTGGGTCTAGGGCCCATTGCCGCCGCCTCACCCCGATATGGAAGTGAAGGCGGGCGGAAGAAAATGTTCATGACTAGGTTTCGAAATTACAACCAGGTTGATAACTGATAAGTCCTGCATAGACCAGAAATGAATATAGATGCATTTCTACGGTGCCCTTGATAAAGCTAAGGATTAAAGCCCTGTCAGTGACTCTGTCCCTTTGGCTAGTCATTGGTGAACAACTGGTGACAACAAATGCGTTTAAACAGACGACGCAGGATAAGTAATATATATATATATATATATATGCGGTCTAGGTGATACAAATCTCATATAAATAAGTACTTAAATAACCATGGCATAGCGAAGGAAGAAAAGCGATTATAAGTGAAGATGCTACATTGCTCCAAAAGAGATTGTCATAAATTACTCGTGAGATATGGAAGACACCGCTTAGTCTATATTGCGCCCAGATAATAGTAATATGGTTGAGACGACGGCCGCTTCAGTTAAGCCCCCTTGGATGGCATATGTCGTCAGGTCCAATGTCACTCGTGTCTGGCCATTGGTGATTTTACCGAGTAGGTCTGGCGTACCAGAGGATGTATCAAATAGCTAGAAATCATACGTCGGCCAAGTATTATTTGGGGAGATGCAGCAACACGTACGCAGATCACGCCGTCGCCTGGAGCCCAAACATATTGCTTGCTAGCTACTTGCATGTGCCTAGCGCTAGAAAGCCATCCACATCCAGGTCAACGTGGTTGTTTTACGAGGCACAAAATGAGCTTACTTTCGCTGAGACGACAAGGATAGCCACTGACAAGCATATTGCTTGGGTACAATGCCTCGTATCTCAACTATAGGATGATTTTGCCACTCAATCACTACAACTGGGTTGCCTTGAGCGTCGTGCACAAATGTAAATCCTGGCGTTGGTTTGTCGGTTGCGATGCGATAATATGTCTTATTGTGCGGGCCAGTAACAGTGCAGCTCAAGATTGAGGGATTTAAGGAGAACGTAAAGGTAACCATGGGCGCCTTGGCCGCCGACGAAGAGTAAGGTAAAGCACCAAAAACTGACGGAGGAGGAGCGCCACCAGGGAAGTTTGAGCCTTTCGTCCAAGCCGAGTAAGGATTATTGGTATACATAGATGACTTGCGAAGAGTGCGAAAGAGCTTGTTGGTGAGTTTTCTATGTAGCCTATGGCACTCCCTATATACTCCCGCTTCGCCATCCAGAGATGCATAGCTAATTAGATGAAGCGAGAGGACTCGCGTCTCAGTACGGACGTTCATTACTCTGAGACGTTCTGTGTCAAAGCGGGGGGGAGAGGTCCAGCACAACGACGAGAGGTGATGGCGGTACATTCCAGCGATATCGCGCGGTGATGGACTTCTCGGGATAGCGGAAAACGAGCTTGAGCATTCCTCCGAAGTCCCAAAATGGGCATAGCGATCCCCGACATTAAACGAGAGCGTCGTGCCAAGCCTTTTCAGTCAAGTTGAAGCATATGACACCGGCCACAATGAATGTGAGAAGCAATTGGGTAGGGGAACAGTGCAGTGCCGCTCAACGAGTCATCCCCGCACGAACACGGAAGCATAGTCCAACGGTGGCGCTGCGCGCATGATCCCCTTCGAGGTGGATGGTGTTACTTCTTCCCAAGTTCGACATTCTCTACCAGCACCGGCAACTAGGCAGTGTTGACGTTTGAGAACTGATCGAGAACAAGCTCGGCGGCCGATCTTGTAGATCGACAATATCGGAGACCAGAGTCGTCGATAGCAGGTCGAATATTGATGTTAACCGAGAGGAAGTTGGAAAACGAGTTCCGCGCTCATCCCCAAAATGCCAAAGTAGGTTGAGACCGTTTGATGCGTACACTGAGGCGGGCGATGGATTAGGCGTTTTCGTTCGATAGTACTTGCACCGCTCTGGGTTCATGCAGTGAGTGGATTAGGCACAGCTTCGGGCGAGAAAGATACTTCCAGTGGACAGGTGCAACTGGAAAACCCGGGCGGGGCAATACCAGAAACGTCTGACTTCTTAGCTTATTGTATATAGCCCTCGAGCTGCTAGTAGAGATTTTGTCGGAGGTAACGAACTATCTGAGTTTGAATTAGTGGGCACCCATTCTTAAACTGACCAAATAGGCGCCGATAGGTATCACCGGTTCAATACCACCATCAACCAAGTTATATGAATGAGCTGGGTTTGAGCTTGAAAGCTCGAACAGTGACCCAAGAACTGGACCAACCCTCTGTGAACACGAGTCGCCTCGAGCCGCCGCTGGCGTCAAAGGCCCGGCGAAGAAAGGTCAACCATGCGTGCTTGTATTGCCGTAGAAGCCATATGACTTGTGATGAGGGTCGGCCATGTCAACGCTGGTGAGTGCTACAGTTGGTGGTCGTAGAATGGAGAGCTAGGCTGACAGGATGAGGACCTAAGCATCAAACGTGAAATTGGGCACCTCTGTCATGACGAGCAGAAGCAGAGGACCAGCGACAAGCATCCTCTACCTCAGCTGAACGAGGTTGCGTCTCCTGGCAGGCCAAGCACTGGGTGGGGGCTGAACACACACTCAACGCCGGTGCCTGCTACAAGCTCCTCCTGGCCGCTTACTGGTCCTTTCATATATCAACCAGAGACCCTAGGGAATGAGTTCTCCGTCCTCACGTATGCTCATGCTATCTGTTGACTTACGGTAGTTCGCTGAAAAATGGGTGCCCCCGCTACCACTCCTAGTGACTTCCTAGAAACTCTGAATGAACGATCTTTCTTTACCCCTCCGGCGATGGCGACATCGTCTCTGATGGCGCCGAATATGTTCTCCTCGCCCCCAGACGCATTCTCTAACGGATCAGTCCCGTCTCAATTACCTATATCACCAACCCCCCTTGTTGGGACAACCTCCGCTTCGCTACTTGGTACTGAATCCGCCGATATCAATCGCAGTGAACAAAACCCATTGGGCAATACCCTTCCCATCTTGCCAGCAGCGACCAAGGCAGAGCAGTTTCTTCTGACGGCAGCCGATCAAGAGCCGGGTTCGAGGGATCAACGACTCAATAGGGTAATTCGGAGTAAGTACGAAGCCGGATTGCTCAAGCCGTACAACTATGTGAAGGGGTACGCGCGCTTGTCGAGATGGATGGACAGAAAGTAAGCCTCATCCAGCGTTCTACGGTGTTTCGATCATTGATCGTATGTAAAGCGTCTCGCCAGAGTCTAAGTCCCAGATACTACAACCCCTGTCGGTGCTAAGACCGAAATTCCGAGTGAATCTAGAGCAGCTGTCGATATCTTAGTATCTCAGAAGGCTAACCAAAGTGAATCGTATAGGCTGTCGCCCAATCACTACGTGATATCGTGTGTAGAGCCAATTCCCTACCTTCCATACAGTTGCTCAGCCCTTCCAGGATCTTGTATTCATCGAAGAAGCCTTCGAGCGCATGTTGTTGGATTATGATCGCGTCTTCTCCGCCATGGGCGTGCCTGCATGTCTTTGGCGAAGGACAGGCGAGATTTACAAAGCCAACCGGGAATTTGCAGAGTTGGTAGGAATGGATACGTTCATGATGCGCGACGTGCGTTTCTATGTTCTACCCCTCCCGTCATTCCCGTACTCATCCCCTTTGCGCAGGGTAGACTTTGTATATACGAGCTTATGGCGGAGGAGTCCGCAGTGAACTATTGGGAGGTATGTTCCTTCTAACCGCCCTTGCCAGTCTATATGAACTTCACTGTGTTGCACCAGAAATACGGCCACGTTGCCTTTGATTCCAGTCAGAAGGCTGTCCTGACGTCTTGCGTTGTTCGCTATAGGCCCACTATCAACTACGCTGCCCCGACTACACCAGCTCAGGGTAGTGCTGCCGCAACCACTAATACAGTGGCAAATGTCTCGAATTCAAATGCTCAAGTAGCAGTGAGGGAACACAAAGAAGGGGAGGAGACACCCATGGAAGAAGGTTTCATTAACTGCTGCCTTTCTTTCACAATAAGGAGGGATAAATGGGGGATACCGAGTATGATAGTCGGGAATTTTATTAGGTGTTAGCGGGTGCAGCCGCACATAATGTCGTTCTCTTCTGTATTTAAAGGTCACCTTCCTTATTTAACGTGATTCCGCTTTTGGTTCAATATACACAGCCTCGACGTCTCCAACTTCACTGCTTCGGCGCTCATGAGATCCCTCATTCTACAATGTTGACAGTCACCATCCCAGCTTCGAGGACGTCACGCACGCCGTCCCCAAAGACCTCCCCAAATGACATGACTAGCATAGGTCATGTCGCCTTCACAGGTCTTCAGTCCACTCTCTGCGTCATCAAGGATATGGCGGGGAATGTCGGAATTCCCGGACTGTACGCTGGTATCGCAGGCTTGGAGATCATTATTTCTGTTAGCCAAGTGCGTATAGAATAACATCAGTGTGCGACGCAACACGGCTTATCATGATACCGCTCATAAGCAATTCTTGGCCAATGATGAACGGATATCACGTCTATTAGAGAGGATTATGGGACTTGATATCATGTTGCAAGGCTTCCAAGCCGGCGGGCCACTGCCGCAGCAGATATATCAACGCGTAGCGAAGCTCGTTCTGTACGGTTCTTGGATTCCACACCTTTCTTCTGGCGCTCATCAATCACGGTATCATTGCAGTTCATGGGAAAACGAAGCGGCCAAGATTTCTGAGCTTCGCGATCGCGGTGGTGTTATAAAGTGGTTCACAGCCAAAAGAGATGGGGTTATGCTTGAAGAGATTCTTGACTCGATCAATCAGTCCATTCAGGATTTCCTAGTGAGTGATGCGTCAAGCCCACGATATGTAGTTGACCACCACATGCTCTGCTAGTTAGAATGTGCTTTCAATACTGAGATAGGCGTACATCGCTTACAACATGATATCAGCGTAATTCGGGTCTCCTCTCTATCCCCCTGATGCTCGATTAATCCAGTATTCTGTATTGTAGGAGTTGAAAAGGTTAACCAAGCACAACCTGACGCTGCTGCAAGCAAGTAAGAGTGCCGGGCTCTCAATGTCTAGCCCAAACGTATGTCATCGCTCATATCAAAACTCAATTGTGTGACGAGTGATCGTGCAGACCGCTACGTCGGGGGAAAATGTCGGTTCACTATGGAGCTAGTTGGTCGCGATCCTTATTCTGACTATTCACGCATAGATAATGAAACGGCTTGAACCAAACGACCCAGTCTTCCTAGAAGGTGCGTAGCCCCACTCTCCATGGGACCGTCCACGTCTTGATTCGGCAAGTAAAGTGCATTCGTACTTCAACGATAGGTGGCTGCGTGACCCAAAGCTCAAACGACCTACCATCAAAGCGATCTACCAGGTCTCTTCCTGGAGTGACAGAGGGTCCAGCCATTTGCAGAAATACTCTGCGTATAGATCCGAGCTTCGCAAAGCGCTCCCTAATAACCGCCTCATTGAGGAACCTCTGTTCCACACCCACCACGCTACTCGTCAATGTGCTCTCGGAGACGATTTGTCCGAAACGATATCGCCTTGCTACAAGTCATCTTGTTCTCTGTGCCACATACTACGCTGCGATTTTCGTGACGATCTTGTGCGCAAATCTAGCAAGTCCATGTGGGGCTCGGGGTTCTACCTAACGACTGTATCAAATAGTATGTCACCCAATTCTATGGTAGTTGCTCCTCATATATATGGCTCCTTAGAAGCGAGCTACTACTCAAGAAACGGAGACAATCACTCTCCAAATCAGGCTGTTCTATTGAGTAAAGTCTTGGTAGGGATACCGAAATTAGTATCCACGCGAGATTCAAGTTTAAGGGCTCCGCCGCCTGGAACACACTCGGTAAACCTCGTTGTCACTCACGCTTCAGACGAAGGTACTGATGTGTGGATGATTAGATCAAAGCTATCACCAAGGATCAGGGAGGGGAGGTCATATATTCTGAACGAGTTGTCTACCGAGCAGATGCTATCTGCCCTTGGGTCATGATCTTATACCAGTTCTAATAAACTTTTCAAGTGACGAATGTTCCATTATATGAATGTTTCAGGTAATTACATGGGTGAACCAGTCATTCTACTCGCGGGCCGTCATCGCGCTGAGCCGTCATACGAGCAAAGGGAATACTCCGATGCCCCATCCTAACAGTCCACGGCGAGGTGGGTGGTGGGGTAGCTATGGTGGAAAGTTGAGAGATAATCATCTGCATCATTGGCCGCTTGCGATGATCAACCTCCCAGCAGTCCTCAGCAAGCTGCCAGATATCACCCAGCTGGTTTGAGGGTCGAGGAGGGCGAAACGTAGCAGCCGTATAGTTTTTCAGAAGAGACCGAAACTTGTCCATATTATCACAGGGGTCATAGAATGGCTCTTCGTTGGTCATAATCTATATCAAACCGGTCCAACAGGCACGCATCAAGGATAATGGTAGATCAAGTACCTGGTACACCACACGTCCAAACGCGTAGACATCGGTGGCGAACGTTTCCGATGGTTGAGATTTGCCATCAGTACGTTCAAACCAAAGAGTCGGGTCAGCCCATCGGCAATCCTCGTCATAGGTTTCTGAGATCTTAGAAGGATCGGTGTGCCGATAAAGAATAGGCATGATCCCAAAGTTGCTGAGCTTAGCCTCTCCGTCATCGGTGATGAGTATGTTCCACTGAGGTAGCAATGCGTTCAATTTATACTGCTGATGAACGCCTGAAAGCACGTACCCCAGTCATTCCCCCGTGGACAAGGCCCGTGGAGTGGACTATTCGCGGACTTCAACAGTCATAGCATAGTATGGATATGAGACACGTACGATGGGACAGGGCGCTGGCAATTTGTCGAAGCTATAGAAATATCAGTTTCTTCTCCGTATCCCGTGAGCAAGATTACACACAAGGACAAGCTTCCGAGAAACGGGAACATAGGTGTTTGGTAGGTACGAACAGAGGTTGAAAGTGGAAAGCCATGGCATCACAACACCTGGCAAATCATCATACTCCGTCGTAGCGACATAGGAAACAAGGTGGTCATGTTCTATTTGTCCGATGTTTCGCATTTCCTGGAGGGAGTAAGCACCGAGGTGCGAAGGATCGATCGCACAACAAACCTGCAGAGCTGCGCCTTTCTCTGAGGTTGACCAAGGTAACCTGAACATCTTGACAGCGACCTTGGATGTGGCCCATCAGGCAAGGTATCCAAATGCACAAGATCGTCAACCTACAACCCTGCCTTCGTACTGAGCTCTCCATGACTCCATCTTTCGCCCATGTGAGAGGTTGACCATAGCGTCCGGACGGAGACCGGTTATATGGGCCAGCGCAGGTGGGGCTGGGCGGAATATTCTTTCTGGACCCTCAAGGCATTCGGCGACGGCCTCTAGCGTGGGTCGGCGTAATGGGTCACGCTCCCAACAAGCGCACAATAATCCCCAGCGTGCTTCTGTGACAATC
Organism: Sanguinoderma rugosum; assembly: GCA_017499575.1. NCBI lineage: Eukaryota > Fungi > Basidiomycota > Agaricomycetes > Polyporales > Polyporaceae > Sanguinoderma > Sanguinoderma rugosum. Next base: position 463,869 of record VTPW01000003.1, on the reverse strand, counting down.
GGGTCTTGCGGCCGGCGTGGATGTACACCTCGCGATAACTCTATGAGTACCTGACCATCCGTTCTCATATAATGGTAGGGTATCACACCGGTCAGCGTCTACTCATATACTCAGAGGCCAAGTATGGTAGGGGTGGAGAAAGCACACCTGGAGTATTATGCTGCCAAGTGAGTAGATGTCACTACGCGGAGTGGGGAATGTCCTAATATCGTCGTCGCCGACTTCATACAACTCAGGAGCCGCGAATCGGACGTTTCCACCAATGGATGAAGTAAAGGTGGAGACACCTTGCAGATCCGAAATAATAGTTGATAGACCGAAGTCACTTAAACACGCATCCCCGTCGCCATTGATGAGCACGTTGCACTAGGTGAAATCAGCAAGTGTGACAAGAGAGAAAGGATGGTGGGCATACACCTGTAAGATCTCCGTGTACCACTGAGCGGGAGTGTACTATCAAAAAGCGTTAATCATAGTTCGTTCGACAAGGGGTGAGCACTCACGATAGGCCAGTCCAGCGCAGATTTGGCTCAGCTCCGAGTCTCGTGTCAACAGATGGATGACTTGCGGAATCGGCTGAACCTACAATCTTGTATCGACCTTCTACATTGAGCGATTGACCATCGCCACTAAGATAATTGTTTAGATTTCCTTTATCCATCCACGGGCAGACCATAGATGGATAGGGCCCAAAGTCCGATACAATACCGTAAAGTGGCAATACTTGGGGATGTTTGAGCTTCAGCCAGACTGCAAGCTCCCGCCGAAGTCTCTAGTGTACTGGGTCCATTTGTTGAGTTCCGCGAGACAAGCAGGTTTTCTGCGGACCTTTTCGTGCTTATCCTCGTCATTAACTGCGCTACCAAGTGAGCGAAGGACTTTCACGGCGACCTAGGTGAATGATGGGCACGTAAATAGTCGCAATGCATAATCAATCACCTACGTGTTGTGTAATCGATGGATATGCTTCATTGCTCAACGTGCACATCCATATGTCTGCAAAACCACCGTGTGCCGCTGGATATGCGCCTTTCTTCGTCACGTAGGCAGTAAGGTCAGGGATCGTGGAGAGAAAGAGTGACATCAAAGTATTTGTGTCGTAGCCTGGGATAGTGCGAAGCCATTGCAGCGCTCAGTGCATACCAAGCGCCTGATGTCTAATGATTAGTGATGTAGTCATATATGTGCATGCGATTTGCAATTGCAGCTTCTAGCTTACTTACGTTTCTGTTAGTTTGAAAGCATAATCTAGGAACTAGCTGAACATAGCTTCTTACTGTCGCAGAGCCATTGATTAAGTCGCTATAATACAATCCGTCTAAGCAGCATCTACTAGAACCCCATCATCCGTGCCAGATGAAGACTGCCTCTCGCGCGGTTCATCTAGATTACAATATCATAACCAATCCGCCCAGTTCACAGATAATCGTTACTCACTTGAACCGCTTTGTTTTTCCTTCTCCAATGCGTCTTCCCAGCCCTCCTCAAACAAATCCGCGTGTTTACTTGGATGCGCGACTGAAGCTGCAATTTTAGGTCGGCCTTTCGCTTTGAGATCGGCGTGCCATGCGTCTACTGCGACCGGCGCGTAGCTTGGGAGGTACGTTCGAGCGAAAAGGGCAGCCTCCGGCGCGCGCTGAGTCTTAGCCAGTAAGTCGACACACGCCTTCGCATCCCCGAGCTGCAAGAGTATCGCAAACGCAAGATTATTTTGGCCTTTCTCCTCTAGAAATTCCGCCCGAATGCGTCCGATCAGCCTCTCGACGTAAAACATGCGTGGAACTTGATCACCCACCTGCTGAAACAGCCAGTTTATTCAATCCGTCCCTATCGCCGGTGGACAACAGCAACAACATCAACGCGCTCAGATCCCCTGCCTTTTCGAAGCATTCACGGGCAAGATCAAATCGCCAAACCGTAAGCGCTCGGTCTCCTAATGATTTCCACTTTGCTTCGGCTTCGGCTTCCGGCACAGTCCTAGCAATCTCGACGGCACTGTCGAGGTCATCGAGCTGCAGCGAGAGGTCGAATTTGTGATCAGGATCAGTCGTCACTTGAAGCGCCAGCTCCTTGAGGTCTAGGAACCAATTGTATCACAGTTCCGCACATCGCGACCGGTGGACAACATCGTACCTCGGCTTTCAAGGAAGCGGGCAACTTTGTTGAGCTGCTCCTTGGGGAGTGTTGGTAATATTTCTGTGGCAGACTCCATGTCACCTCGAAGTATTGCCGTCTGGTATTCCACCATGCTAAGAGAGAGCGAATAACTGAATACATTGACGTCCTTGTCGGCAAGGTATACACGGTTGTGGGCCGGAATGTAGCCCATAAGGTACAATGGGCTAATAGGTTGTCAAGTCTTTCAGTTGACCGGCCGTCACATAATGGAGCGGAAGACGTACGTGTCGAAGGGACTGATGGTGTAGGATTCACTGCCAACGAAGTAACACAGTCGGTTTGTCGTCGTTGTATATATGAAGCAATCGCCTATCCATTTAGCCGTTCGAACGCTAGAATGGAGGTGTTCACGGATGAGCCGGGATAGAAAGATGATTGGACTTACCTTTCGGGGACATCGGCTATGACCTCGAAGGCCTCCTCAACGCCCTCGTCCGTTATCTGTGCGCCTTCTTCTAGCTTCTCATTATATGCGTCTCGATCAAAGCGCAGGATGTAAAACGAGTCTTCGGCCGCGATGGCTACCAATGAACCAGTGCCGGACCAATACACCTTCCAAAAATCATTGGAAATCCTCCAGTTGGCGTAAATGTAATGCTCACCTGTTTGGCGTCGACGTCTATTCGGCGAACGATTTCGCCGCTGTCCCAATCCCAGAACATAACAAATCCTGCGCCCCGCGCACCAAGAAGAGTTCCTCCATGTAGGGCGTCCATCGACCAGCTTCCAACGCCTTTCATTCCAACGCCGCCTCGCTCCTTGAAGTTCTTGTATACCTTCAACTTAACCTTGCTTTCGAGAACCGCGTATGTGTTCGAGTCGGGCGCCCATGCGAACGATATGCCATTCCCGAAGGACTTGTTGCGCCATGCCAATGCTGTATACGTGATATACTCTCCGTCGCCGACGACGGTCACGAACCGACCGTTGGGTGAATGGATGAGGGATGTGGGAAAGACTTCAGTGGTGCCAATCTCCTTGACTGGGATGGGGATGCGGGCGCCCTCCGTCACCGACTCGTCTGAGATCAACTGGAGGTTACCAGACATGACCTCGTTGTTGCGCGTATAGATGAGTTTGCCTGAATGGTCCATGCTGAAGGTCGGTTCATCGCGACCTAGTTTGACGATTACGACGCCCTCGTCGAACCCAACGGCGACTTCATTTGCGCTCTTCCGCAAGGATACACACCAGGCGCGTTCCAATGCGTAGCTAAGCGTGTTTTCGATGCGATACGTGCCACTATTCCATATTTTAACCGTACCATCTTCACTACCGGATATTATGATGGGGAGGTTGGGGTGGAATACGGCGAATGAAACGTTATTGGTGTGGCCTTCCATTGTCTGAACGCAACTCTTGCTCAAATAGTCCCAGACTTTGACTGTCTTATCATCACCAGTGGTAACAAGGTAGGGTTTGTCGGCGCCGGGGTAGAATTCGACGTAATTCACCCCCTTCTCATGGGCCTCCATCGTGAAATTCGGGGTGGGGGAGCCAATAGACCACATTTTGACAGTTCGGTCAAGACATGCAGAGGCGAATGTGTTCGTGTCTTTCGGGTTGAACGCAAGGTTCATGATATAATGCGTATGGCCTTCATAGATCTGATCCTCGTTGACATTCTGACCGACATCCTGGGATCAATACTCACCTGGATATTCTTCCAGCCTTTCTCCCAGTCCCATGCCTTGATCGTCATATCATCACTTCCCGTTATCACTATGCTCGCCGACGGGTGAACGGCGAGACACCGTATGTAATCCGGGTGCGCTTCAAATGTCGTGACTTTCTCGTGTGTGTTGTAATTGAAAACGCGAAGCTGGAAGTCATCCGATCCCGCGACAAACCAGTTCTTGCGGGCGATGAATTTCACGCAGCGCACTGGAACCTCTGCGACTTCAAATGTCTTGATGAGGGCGCCGGTTTCGTGGTTGTAGATGTTAACCGTTCCATTATACAGGCCGGTGAGCAGCCATGGCTCTGTGGGATGGAAATCAACTCCCTTGACGCGGTCTGACCGCGAGAAAAGTTTCCGCTGGAGGCATGCTTCAGTTTGAGAACAGTACTTCGCGATTCGGACTCACGGAGACTTCAAACAGCATGGTGGACGAGGAAATGGGATACGTGTTAAGCGCCAAATGCCCGTCAAACGATCATGCCCTGTTTGGCTACAGCCCTGAGTCCAAGCTACCTAACCACTCCGAGCGCTTATTCGCTCTAAACTCGGAACAGCGTTGCAGGTCGGTCATTGCTAAAGTCGAACAGTCCCGAAGTCAATCTGAAGCTGCCGAGAAACCTTCCTGAACATGAAATATTCGCGTGGTTCCCCTCGTTTCTCGGATTAATAAAATCAACACTCGCGGATCATCGCAAAAGGGCATTACTGTGACTTGTCAATTAAGTCAGTGCCAGTGTCACCTCCACGGTGGCAACGTTCACGGACAGTGGTGGGTAAACCATGGTCCCGGGCACGATCCTTCATGCAGGAAGACGTGCGGCAACTGTGCCTCCTCGGTCCCTGACTTCTTATCTTGACCACTGAACTTTCGCGAACGTCAAGTCAACCGCAAGGGCTGTCAAACCCTACTCGGAGCGCCGAACAAGTCTTCAAATGGGTCGTGAGTGTCCCCTTGGCCCTCACCTCATGCTATGTGAAGTGAATGGTCTGCTCGATATATGCAAAGTGATACATATATATAGCGCCGCAGACGAGTCAAGTGTGCAGACATGAGGAGTCGACGCGTTTTCGTGCTGTCAAGAGCACTATATGTAGGTTCTCCGAAGCACAAGGAAACAAACTGTACTAACTCGGCGTCCTATTATGGCAGGTTCCGCAGGACTTGAACTAGAAGCGATGCATCAGTGTGAATTTCTGACTTAGACAGGCCACGCCCATACGTGCTGCTTTACATGCACGAACGTCGCAGCCCCCAAAAAACTGATACCGATATGCTGCGCTCTCTGCATAAAATCCAGCCACATCCTGGTTTCGTCTACTGTCTTAGTTAATTTCGACTCACAATGTCCCATACCAACACGAACGGTACCCCTGTTTCGTCTGTTTTCTCTGAACTGTCGACAGTTCCTTCGCCGGGAGGAGAGGCGCCTCCTGTAACAGACCTCATCCGCCTGCTCCAGCAAGTCGTCGCGCAAGATGTCTGCTCGTCAAAGCGCAACACGATGAGCCTCTACTCGCTACTCAGCAGGTCGAGGGACATCTGCGGCGAACTCCACAATCTCATCCAAAGGGTGGATGAGACTGGAGATTGGGAAAGCTATGAGTCTTACTCATCGAAAGTGCAACCCCTAGAAGAGTGAGTTAGCTTGGCCTCGCGATTTTGGTTGGCTGCTGAATCTGAGTTAGGTTGCTCTATAAGCTATTCGAGTTAACGGGGGACGAGTCTACCAAGGACTGGCCTAGCGACCGCAACGTCATGACTCATCTTTCTTATGCAAACACCTGGGAGAAGAATAGAGTTCTACTGCACGAAGATCTTAACGAGATCGAAGGCGAGACGTTCAAGGCATGATCTAGCTCGTGTTTCTTCTATCCTCCGTTCTGACACACTCGTATAGGGACTCATCGAGGGGCAGTCACCCGATGACTTCGATTGGGCCAAGAAACACGATGATCTTGCACTGTTCCATACCGTTCTTGAAGGCGTGCATAAACAGTTTGCTGCATTCGCAACTGTGTTCGTAAACCTTTCCATTCTTTCTTATGCCATAGTACATGCTCTCTGACCTCGCACTGCACTTCAAGGGTCACACCTTCTTTCATCACATCGGAGGCATACACCACTGTTCAAGCCAAAGTCAAGGGATTTGAAAGCCAATTCGCCAGCGATACAGGGGTAAATTCGAGTTTGTATTCCTGCGTCATGTGTGACTGAACCTCCGAAATAGGGCCAGCCGTTTGTCATTGCCACTAAATTCGTAGTGGTCATGGACGGATTGCTGGGATTCGTCGCAGACAAAAGCCAGGCGCTCGAAAAGCGAAGAGATCTACTTGGAAACGAGTTATGGAAGGCTGCCAAAGAGTACGCCGTCTTGCACATCTTCCCCGACACTTGGCTAAGTCCTTGTGTAGCGTCGTCGAAAAGCTTGATCAGCCTTCATGGAATGAATTCGTTAGGCTTTTATCGGTCAGAAATGTCCCTTACTTGCGCTCATAGTGCCTTCTAACATTTCCTGTATCAGAATGCCGCACCGTCAGATATCGAGGATCTGATAAAGCTAGTCAAGCGGATTCGAAGGCCGTTCCATTCCCAGTCTATGGTGCTCGTTAAATATTGCTATCAAATTCTCAATAAGGTCAAAGCAGAGAAGAAAGAGCCCGGCGTATTGAAGAGGTCAACCTGCAACTAAAACCCCTGCTTTTATTGGGCTAACTTGGGTTTTAGCGCTCTTGCTGCAACCGAGGAAGCCCTGTCCGCGGCAGCTGATGTCGTGAAGAACAATAATGATCTATTGAAGTTCGAAATAGATGCAGCCAAGAAAACAGCGGCCGAAACCAAGTTTACTGCTGCAACAGCCAAGATAACGGATTGCATCACTACCTACACTGTCAGTTGCTCTTCCATCCTTATTGTGCAGTCCTTGACTCGATTTCTCAGTTGGCGGGGTCAGTCCCCTTTGATAATTTCTCAGCAGACACAACCGCCGCACAAGCATTGGATAAGAAGTGGATGGATGAGCGAATGTCCATAATTACGGCGAGTCCCCTTCTTGATCCATTAAATTCAATGTTGTAATACAACTACACACTCAGGGTAAACATACTAGTGTAGCCACAGATCTCGCCACTGTGAAGGTGACAATAACAAACCCGCCGGCGGGTCTCAATACCAGCAATCAGACGCGTACGTCCTCGCCGCCTTGATAGCTTTGCGCCTGATATATCCCCGTGTCCAATAGATACCGTTGAGAAGAACTGCTCGGCCAGCACGCTCTTGTCTCATTCGCTGATGCAATTACGGAAGGATTTCAGAGGCACATTACCACATCAATGTCATCTCGCAGATCCGAGCAAGAAGAACGAGGTCATTGCAGGTACCACCCTGGTGAATGCTATCCCAGATGCAATTACTCTTGTGTTCAAGGTTTGTGCACTTTCCCTCTCTTTGACCCGCCTTTACTGACGAAGTATCAGATGTGATTATGAACAGATAAACGACCGTACCAATGTATCCTTGTTGTTGAGCATCAAGGAAAATATGGCCTTATCTTCCTTAGTTTCGTTACTTTGTTCTACAGTGTACATACTGACACTGGACTTTGTTATCCGCTTCTCATCCAGTATGGACCTTGGGCAAATGCTGAGTAGTACATATGGATCATGGGTAGCGCTCAGTAAAAGGCCCGCGTTGTCTAATGGCTATGACGTCAGACTTCTACCGAGTAAGAGGATCTGGAGGTTGCGGGTTCGAGTCCCGCCGTGGGTTTGTATTTTGCACTAGTTACTTCCAAGTACCATAGGAGAGCCCATGTTGAATAGGAGGTACATCTTTCGCTGCCCCCAACCCCATACCACATCTTCTGTGACATCCAACGAATAGCCGCTTGGAAGGCCTTCTGGCCATGTATTATTGCCTTACGTTTTCCTCATGTCAAAACTGCGGGACTGTATATAAACCGCAAGGCCACAGCTTTGCCTCCTTGTCCCCTCGCCTTCCTTGAACTACTTCGCAAGATGGCTGCAGCCGCCAAATTCTATGAAACAGTACAGCCTGAATGGCCTTCTCCACGAGTATCAGTCCTTGTGCAATACACTGCCACAATCCTCGAAGACGAGTGCTTCGAGGAGTACTATCCTTGCTTCAAACACGAGGCGAAAGGGTACGAATCAGCCGCTTTTCGCCATCTCACCTAGACTGAACGAGAGGGTACAGTCTACTGGACGACGTCGTCAACCTATGCAGAAGTCGACGCAAACCAGATATCACGAGGCTAGCAAGGGTCTGCGATGACGCTCAAATACGCCTCGAGTCACTGTTGGAGCCGGTGGGTTGAACTACGACAGGCTTGGACCGTCGTCTAAGTTAATACTAACAACGACTAAGTAGCTCGGTATAGATTTATGCAAAGCTTTCCAAGCAGACTATGCTACTGCAGCGGCTGAGGACGGGAGCACTGAAGGGTGGAGCCCTTTAAGCTTGTTCAGCAAGGTATGCTCAGACATTTCGTTGAACTGTTATTTACGGAACGATAATCATCCACCCCAGAGTTCGCGAAAAGAGCTCGGAGGGAAGATTAAGAATGTTCGAATTATCCATTCCTCAAAAGGATCACTTGATGACGAAAGCGATTGGGAGAATAGCTTCGGTAAGTTCATTGGTAAACCGATCGCTGACCATCCGTGTTAATCACTTTCGGAGTAGCCGACTACTACGCCCTTGACCCGGTGTATCTCGTCCTTTGGCAGTCGATGCTCCTAAGATCCGTCAAGGTGCACTTGAATCCGCGTATATACGGATATTCCAAGACGTCGGGCAAATGGATGCAACTTTCCTTTCTACAGAGCGTTCAGAACGTCGGCGCTGGCCCGTTCTACATTCTTTGCGACAGACAATTGCCGATCACCTTCGGCGGTCAGCTATACGGCAATATTTTTCAACAACAGAACGGACAATCTCAATATTTGCTGAAACGTGGGCCACGAGTTCCCTCCCGTTCAATCACTAATTAATCTCTGATTTATCAGGACCTTCGGGACAACTTGTGAGAGTCTACGCTCCGTCAGTAGGCAATGTGACGGCAAAATGGAACAAGGATTCGAAGAGCAGTGTTCTACCAGACTACGTGCCCGTATTCTCTTCGATCCTGCACGAAGTCGATAAAAGCTGGACCGTTGAACACGCCGACATTTCTGGTCTCATTCCCGAGGACAATAGGTTCCGAGAAACATCCAAACCATCCAAAGTATTCGAGCCGATTCGAATGCCTGAGCCAAAGCAGGACCGCAAAGATACCCTATCCACACTCTGCGATTTGCCACTTGCTCCTGTCCCCAATAACACGCCCGTACCAACTCTTCGTCCTCCCCCAACGAGGGTGGGGACAGACGATACTTTGGTCGACGCAACCATACTACCAATAATTCGACTCAACCAGAAACATACAGAACGTGCCATGCCTCCACACATTAGTATCCCACTCCGAAAAGATTTATCTGAATTCTCACCATCTACCCCTGTTTCGACTCCTTTGTTAACCCCTCAATCAGCACTCGCTGGGATGATGATGTCCGCCGTTAACCTTGCTGCTGTTGGTGGAGGCCGTGGCCTCCCGATGCATACCCCCGTGTCGCCTGAATCTGCGGGAAAGAAGGTATTGTAACTCATTACAGTAGCTGGGCTCTCTGATGACCTCTAGATGTTTTAGCACTGGTATTCACGACAGCCGAAGTCCCTTAGTCCTGGAGTATGATAAGCGGGGTTCATTGCGATACCACATGTCTGGAGGCGCTGGCAGCATAATCGTGTACTTTGTGTTACATGTAGTTTGTACAAGTGTTAGCTGAAGTCTATGCTTTCTTTCTCGGCTACTATGGAGCGGCCTTCTTCACAGGATGAAGGTTGAGCTTAAGCGACTTCAGCGAAGTTACTGCAGCGGAAATGCTTTCCGGGACGTCGCTCCCAAACTTAGCTACCACAGCCTCCGCCAAAGCCTGGATCTCCACGAGAGGGTCTCCTTCCGCATAATCAAAGTAGTTGAATCCCGGCCCCGCGAACGTTCCATCACCCAGTGGTTGAGTCACCAGCCATTCGCAGAGGGGCTTCAGCGCGCCTGTCATGATAGGGAAGATACTCTTGACGAACTCGTCCCGGTGAGCGTCTTTGCGGGAATGTTTCCAGCAATTTTCGATCGTCAATAAAAGCAAGCAGTATGTAGCATCTGATAGGCCCGCCACCTAACAAGAGCATCACTAAGCATCATTTTGGAGTCGATGTGGGGCAAGACATACGGCAGCTATCTTTGGGTCCTTGTAATCTGGCGTCTTTGGGTTGTCGATAGTCTTGATGACAGCGGGTGGTGGGGCCTGTAAGAGCTTGGCGAACTGGAAGAAATGGGCTAGTTCACTGGGATCTTCGTCATGGGACGAACCACCCGCGCCTTCTCCTTGTTCAATGATAGTGTCGAATGCTGCGGCGGCAGTCTTGATATCTACGACTTGAATAATGCCTCCAGATGGGCGTGTGTAGTAGATACCATCGTCCGATGAGAATTGAAAATCGGCGGACGTGGGGTCAATAAGATCAGGGATCTTTGGTAGGAGGTTATTCATGGCTACGGGTAGATATTAGCTGCATGACCTCCGGTCATGGCTCCCAACAGACTCACCAATCTTAATGGCATCATAGAATTGACCGAGACTGTGATATTGCTCTGATTCCGGAGCAGCACCGCTGACCTCCGGAAGCTCAACCTATGCACACTTCGCTGTCAATGTGGGTGCCCAAATATGTGAAGCACTGTGGACGAACGTGGAGATATGAGAGGACCTGGTAAAGGTCGGGCCTGCGAAGGGCGAGAACGACGGGTGGGTCTGCGTGCCCTGCCATGTGCATGGGGTATTTGGGGAAATACTCCAAGTGCCCTTTCTTGGGGTACAGGGTGGGGCTTCCACCAACGGCCTTCAGCGCATTACCGGCGAGCACTAAATGCAGCATCTCCTGAATGACGACGGCTACGGGCCGCGAGCGTTAGAGCTAATAACCGCAAAAGTTGGGCATGGAACCTTACAGAATAACGCGGTGCGGGCGTTTGTTTTATCGTTGGCCTGATCGACGGAGTACATGCCGTACAGATATGTGGGGATTGTGCTGAGCTCGACCATCAGCGCGAGCTGCAAATGTTCCTGCAGAGTCTTGACGTCGTCGATATGCGCGACGCCGTCTTCGACTCTATCGGGCTTGGGCAAGGTGAATGAACCGAAACGGGGCAGCCAAGTCGGATGTTGGCCGAGGACGACGTTTCCATAGCGTTCTCCGGACATTTCGTATGGCGAGTAGGTGAACAGTATGAAGATATGACTCCTTGAGAGATGCTGGGGATTTATAACGGTAGGACGTAGAATGTCGCCGAATGCATCTGAGATCTATGTCGTACCTGGGGTGTTTCATTGACCTATCAGATTCGTCGAGGGTGTAATACGAGACAGCACGTACGCTTTCTAGACGTCCAAACTCCACATGATCAGACTCATGGTTCATATTATCAGACCGCAATTATGCCAACGTCTATGGCAGTGTCGACTAGAAGCCTCAGACCCTTGTGTACGAGATCCACACCGATCCATAGTAGGAGCGAAGGCGATAGGCGAAGAGATAATGATAATCAAAGGCTGTTTCTGGAATAAAATGGCTTGCGGATGCGAGTAACTCCACTTGCTCCCCCGGGCGTTTGCCTGCGATCGTGGGCGTCAGTATGGAAGCAGAGACGGCCGTATCATCAGCAGCAACATGGGCTACGCCAGGATACAGGTGCTTGGCCTTGTCAGAAGTTGGCTCGCAACGATTATCCCAGACGACTCATGACTGATCCTCGACGTTTCATTGGCTGGAAGTAAACGAGTCCATCCCATTCAAGCAAGGGTCTTGGGGCGGAGGGGCCAAGGGATCGGTGATGTAGATCTACCTATTTGCGAGCCATTGAGAGCAGCATTCCACCTGTTCGTGGCAAACATGGTGTGGGACCCGGTCGGGATGGATTCAGAATCTAGAGTACGGGTATCATACAAGAAGTATTGGGACCTACAAAGGAACGGACAATTACAAACGAATCCAGAGTTTTTGATAGTCACTTTACAGAACAAAGATAGACGAGGCAGCACCGACGAGCGCCAGAACTGTGAGAATCAAGGAGCCGCTTGGAAGAGTATGAGGCGAGGCGCTGTTGTTGTTCGTATTGCCTCCAGACGTGTCCGAGGTGGAGTTGCCAGAACCTGCGGCACCGCCAGAGCCCGGGCCAGAGGTTCCAGAAAACGTGGGAGCGGAACCCGACGAAACCGTAGTAGGAGTTGCAGCAGCGTCTGCGTTATAAACCCGGATGTAAGGAATTTCGAAGTACGCCTCGTTGTAGTTACTTCCATCGCCAAGCACGTTGTCCTCGTACTACGAGCAAGAAATATCAGGCATGCGGCGATGGTGTTGGGGAACAAGGGCTTACGCAATTCTTCGTGGGCGGCGGACATGTCTGGTTATAGACGGGCGTGGCGCTGCGTGACGGAGGGATGAGAAGCTGGTAGCATGAAGAGGCGGAGAGGGTCTTACAAGTCACCACAAAGTGTGAGGTCCAAGATGATTTGTTGCGGGGTGAAATGGTCTTCAACCTTGCAGCTGGACGACGGCCACGCGGCTGAAGGCGTACCCCAAGAAGAAGTATCGATCGATGAAGACGCCGTGGCACTTCGCAGATTCTCTGGTAGGTCAGGGCGCTATCATCAACGGTCATTAAAATCCCCGAGGTCACGCAGATGCGGGGACGCACACTGAAGAACCATATAAATATCCCAGACACGTCGATCTGGGTAGCAAACACTCCGCCCCCAGCGGCATTGAAGGCGGTACCATAGCTGGCTGGCTTTTGTTCCTGGACAACGCAGCCGGGGACTCCTTGCTGAGTTGAACAATCCGTGATCGTCGATTTCCCCGTCTGCGTCGCATTGGCGGCCTGAACACAGCCGGGAGTCGTATGCAGGGCCATTTGGTTGAAAGTTCGTCGGTTCACGCCTTCGATAATATCGATTTCTCCTACGTCAGGCCACTTGCCGTTCGTACCTCGTGTCCAGAATGCTGGCCAGACCTGTAACCAATGAGTCTCTGTTCCTTGCCGCGAAAATAGACCGCACTGACAGAGCATCCAAAGGGCATGTGGACGATATCAATTATTATTAGACTGCCAACACCATAAGCCTCATTGCCTTCAAGCCGAATCTATGGAGGCGCGCTTAGCTCCCGCTGTTTCGTTCCCTCAGCCCGGAGAGCTCACCGAATTCCGTTTGTTTGGCCAAACGACGGTAGACGAGTTGTCCACCTTGATGATCGTATTACCAGCGCCGTTCGTGAACGCTAGTCGTTGCGAAGTAGCTGCCGATTGACCTAGGAATTGCACATCCCCTGAAAAGCGCGCAGCTGTAGAGATTTGCCCAACAAAAGGAAGAGAATGTACCATTTGTTAAGCCCGCGTCTATCTGGTCGAAGAAAGTCCAATGATCAAAAAAGGTCGAGCCGCTGTAGTCCCGAATTGGGGAGTAAGCGGCGTATGTCCCTAGAAGTGCTTGCGAGATGCAGACACTTTGTATCCAACGCCCTGCGACCATTAGAATCGGAAGAGACGACACATTTGAAGTTGGTCAGTAGATCCCTTTATAATACTCGCGGGAAAATCAAACGCTGACAAAAATAGAATACGAGTGACGTAGTTCTTTCATGTTGGGTCTTCGATGCCCGCACGACTACCCATCGTCCTCGCCATCATAACCCTGGCCTACCAAAAGTCCGTCGCGCCTGCAACGTCCCTCGCTCTGCAAAGAAGCCTTCCCTCGACTCAATGCCTCTCAGCACGCTAGACTGCCAAAAGCCAGACCATATATTCATGCAGTACGTAGTCAACATGGCATACAGGCTATCTAGCGACGACTCCTTCTCTGCCTAGCACACCCATGGATCTTCGCCAGCTACCCACCCCACATACCTACGACCTATGTACGCACTCCAATCGCCTGTCACTTCAGACCACCACCAGGCAGCATCGCAGCGTCCCCTCCCCGCATGCACAACCATTCCCCTCGATGGAAACACTCACCTGCACCCGTCGCAACATCCCCATTCATCCCACCGCCGACCCACACCATCAACCGCTCCCCCTCGCGCCTCAAACAGTCACAACACCTCCGTCGACCAACCATTCAGTCGTGTAGTCAACGTAGCCTCGTACATGCGGTGGGCGACGTCTTGGAAAGTAGGGACGCCCGCACACGATGGACCTCGAGGCAGTCCCCGGTGCTACGTCGGTACGGCCGAGTGCGACAATCGGGAGACGTCAACGAGCGCGCCCCTGCTGCACAATAAGGGAACTCACCTACCACCCGTGAATGGCTCCCCCGCTCGCAACTCGACCCCAACAACTCCAAATCGCCGACACGTTGGACAACGAACACAGTCGTCGCTCCACGTGCTCAGTACCTTCGATGTCAGCGTCAGGGAAGCACGGAAACTACATGGTATAGTCAGTAAGAGTCGCAGCAACAAATCGACGACAAATACGTTCAACAGCCAGCCCCAGCCGGCGACGACGACACTGCCAGACGCCGACGACAGCGTGGCGCTCAATGCTGACGTGCTCGAGCACCAGCCTACCCCCGAACGAACCGACGACAACGGCAATGAAGAAGGCAAGCGTGGAGCGTAGGCATCGTGACAAACGGGCGTAGAACGGAGAAGCGAGTGAGATAAGGGGGAGGCGACGCTGTGAAGAAGGCGCGGGGAGAAGGACGACGGTGAGCAATTAGACATTTGCTGACCTGGCATCGTACTCACGCCCCCTTGCAGCGCGTTGCAACACACGCATGCCCACTCAGCGACGCGCCGACACCTCCCAAAGCGTGAAAATGCGCAAATCAAGGCGACATGCTGTGTGGGGATAGAGACACGGGTCAGCGCATCAGTGATTCGCAGTACAAGGGAAACACTCACCACGAGCATCACATAGACACTCGCAACGTTAACTGAAGCGCCAGCGTTTTCCCGTCAACATCGCTGCGCGCCTCGACAAGCTTCGTACCGACTGCCCCGTCAGCACCAGCGAGGAGGGCAAAAGGCAGGGGAACGAAGTGGGAAGCCTGTCGTGTGGTGTCAGTGAGTGCGTGCGGCTGGGCGAGTCGACGACCAATACTGACCTGCTTGTATTATCAGCCGAGGCGACGGGAAGACGTGTGGCGCGAAAGCCAACACCGTGACGAACGACGACGAATGCGCATGGGAACGACTGGCATAGACAACGACGGGAGCACTGCGAGCAACGAGAGAGCGCGGCACTGCGAAGGATGCATTGAGAGGAAGGAGGGAGTGGGAGGGGAGGTAAGCAAACGAGTGCTTGTTGCATTCTCGGCGTATTCACCCGTCCTTTTATAGGTTTTCGATCTTTGTAGCCGAATGGGTTTATGGACTCTACGCACCTGAACGCACGCGCATCTCCCATCTCTCGACTCTCGACTCCCGAATCCCAACTCCCGAATCCCACGCACACGCAAGCTGCCTAGACGGCGGTCGATTCCAGCGGGAGTCCCACACTAATACGGCGACGCGGCGAACTGCGCTCGAAGGGACGACTCCGGACGAGGTGAGGGCGAAACGGGGCGGGACTTACGGGAGATACGTCGCTTGGTGGGAGACTGGGGTGGCGATTACGGGAGCGATTACGGGAGCGCGCCACATCGCAACCAGGACGCAAACGCAGACGCAAACGCAAATGCAAATGCGGATACATCATCATACAGCTACGCGACCGGAGAGCACCGATGGAGTAACAAGCTACACGAACACACGACGTGAATGAACATGAACACCGAACACCGAGCAATGGATACCATAGCGAGTCGGGGACCCTGCGCGATCTGGGCGAGCGTGGAGATCGTTGCGACTGCGGCTGATCGCACGGCGGTGGGTTTTGTGTTTGCGGCAACACCGATTTGCCGGTGTTGATTTGTTGGTTTATTTTGGGGTGGGTAGGGTGGTTTACTTCCTGGATCTGGAATGGGCGACGCGGCGGGTGCTGCCGTTTTGTTTACTGAGCCCATGCGTGGGGTAACGTAGTTGGTGGGGTAGGGTACGGTGCGTTGCGATCATCGCACAGAGGAGACCAAACAGGACATGATGTGTAGCAAGATGGCATGATATTACACGGCCGCGGCCAACCATTCGAGATACGAATCACGGCGTGAATACAATGGGAAGATGGCAGCAAAGTACATTGAATCTTGAGTACGTCTGCGCAGCGGACTGTGGCTGATAGTCTAGATTTGCAAAGGTTCGTGGGCGCGTGTACGTGTGACGCCTTACACCTCACGCCGACCGACTTCGATGCACAGATAGATGGAGGAAAACAGGCCGAAGCGGCGCCGATTGCGGACGTACGTCCCCCATTTCTCATTCTCCATTCTCCATTTTGCATACGCGAAACATCCCGCGGGTGGCTCACACTCGTTTACAGCGCACGTACAGTATTTCCAAGCCGAAGTACCCATTCTGTGCGCGTGGCATCCCCGCCTACTGCCCTCGTCGCTGTCGTTCCACGAATGCGTGTTCTAGAATGTGCAAAGTGTGATTCGCGGGTGTAGATAATTCCTATGATACACGTACGTTCCCTGTTTATTTCGCTGGGAATGTGCTGACTATACTTCTAGAACGACTAGGCGGAGTGCGGGCAATACATGGCCATTCATTGCTGGTGCTACTGCATTACGGCGTCGAGATCTCGCTTAACCGAGTTGATATCTTCTCTCAGTGTTCTTCAGGGGCGCTGGTCTGTCCAGGATGATGAGAATTCGAGCAGTCGAGACGAAGGACATATCTACCATCGTGAATCAAACGGGGAAGACAATGGAACGCGACGACGGCGAAGTTGGGACTCGTAAACAGCATGAACGAACGGAGAATCGGTGCTAAACCACTTGGGACTGGGTAAGTCTCGCACGATTCTCCCGTTTTGTGGTGATAGATCGCAACGAAGTACTTACGCTATTCCCGTTTCCAGACTTCGTTTGGCGAGTCCATGCCTATGAGCAAGCACACCTACATCTGATCCCCGTCTGTCGCTACCGCCGTCACTCCATGTTCTAGAACGAAAGCTCGAATCGCGAACACAAGCCAGGAGTGTACAAGTACTCCAACGCGAATATTTCGCTCGGAAACAGCTTGATCCCGAACCATTAGGGGAACAGAATGCATGGCGACGCAACGCCGACGCTCGTGGATTCGGCGCTGGGAGTTCCGCCTGTTGCACCCCGCGTGGTGACCAGTAACCCCACCCGCTTTGTGTCAGGGTTGGTGATCCTTCCAGGATGGCGAAAGCGAGGTTCACGATCAGGGCACTCGCGTACGTGGGCAGCAAGAAGGCAATGGGGATGCCCATGGGGATGTCTACGCGTGCAGCGACGACTCGGGAACGCGCCTCACTGCCCTTGCCAACGAAGAGATGGGAATAGATTGAGAGTGCGAGACGATTATTGTTATCTACATGGAGATCGACAGCCGGTGAGCCTCGCTCTTGTGGCAATACGTCACAATGAAATACTCACCTCTCGTTTGCAGACTACACCCAGGGTCCGATCCAAGTCGGAATTTACTCATGCCCGCATCCACGACGATCCCCATCTACCACCACTTTCACATTCAAATCCACGGTCTGGAAGGCTCGAAACTTGCATCGCGGGTGTGCGTAAGTAGCTACGCACGTACGTTATCATGTTTATTTCACTGGGAATGTGTCGTTGCTGATGTTGGAGCTATTAAGGTTGCATGATATACGGGTTTACACTGCCACCAGCAAATTACGGCGCCCAGATCGTCGATTAGCATCGACATCCCCCTTCGACTTGCACCAGGGTCGGTGGTCGGTCGAGAACGACGAAACTCGAGACTCAAGACGCGCGTGTCTGCGTACACGACTGCAATACGATGGGGCACTCACGAAGATTTCTGCGCGACAACAGGGGGCACACCTATGAGAATTGAAAGAGGGAAAGCGGGAATACAAGTACGTAAGTCTAGCGCGTCTGAGGTAGCGCGACACACTTACGAAACCTACTTCCTATCTGCAGGAATTCATTCGCTTCAACGTTCAGCCCCGTTCGTGTACAAGTACATGAAATCCCCTTCTGTCGCGCTCGTCACCGTTCCCGAGTCACCAATTCTAGCCGAATCGCGGCCACATGATACAGGTACGCCATTTGGTTGTTCAATCAGGAACTTCTTCTTGATACCAATGCCAAAACTATTAGGCGTACATGGTAGTTAGCGCTGCAACACTGACATCACTAATTACGGCGTTGCGATTCACCCAAGATCGACGATACGCGTCGACGCCAGGGCCGGTGATCCATCCATAATGCATAATGGTGGGAAATTCAACAAAGCAACAGTGCAGCGCAAGCTGGCGTTATGCAATAAGTGTTTCCAGATGATTTTTGGAATAGGGACTACGTGCACGAACGAAAGGAGAGAGTCAACGCAACACTAATTGGGATTGAGTGAGTCTCTCGCGATAAGTCGCAACGAAGTACTGACGATATGGCCTTGTCTCTAGACTACGCCTGGTGACCGAATCCAAATCGGAATTCACTCGTTCCCGTACGCACGCACACGCCTACGTCTGATCCCCGCCTGCCGCCACCGTCACGAATACACGTTCGAGAATGCTCACAACCCAGATCACGGGGATAAGTGAGCAGTCGTACAGGTATGTTAACACGATCATTTCATTGGGAAACAACTTGATCCTGAACTTTGACTCATTAGGGAAACACGATGTGTCGCGACGCAGCACCACTGCTACTGAATTACGGCGTAGAAGATCGTCGATGGCAACCCCACCCAATGTGTATCAGGGTCAGTAATCCTTCGGGAATAGTGAAAGCGAGGTTCGAGACCAGGCAAATTCGGTGTACAACACACGACTGAAACGCCCGTGGAGATCCCCGTGCGGCGAGTGCAAGATATGCCTGAAATCGAGTAGATGGCAATCGAAGGAAGTGAGTTGGCAACTATTGTATCGCTGTGCGCCTTGGGAACATGCACATGGTGAAATATTTGCCAGACACCCAATCTTCGCTCCGCAGAGTAATCCATTCGTTTGAAGGTTATCGCCCTGGTCACCATTGCAGTTCAGCATCCCTGAATTGCGGTCACATGTATAGGTACGCCCTTCGGATATCCTATTGGGAACTTGTTCATCGCTGACGCTACAACTATCAAGCTAACATGCTATCCCGGTTTTACTGCCCCGCGGTGTTACGATACGTTGAAGATCATCGATTTGTGTTGACCCCAGGGTCGGTGCTAGGATGGCGCAGACTCAACAGAACGATGGTGGGGCATGATCTAGCGATACGTGATACGGGCTTCTGGAGCATTTGTGAAACAACAACAGAAGCGAGAGGGCCACAGCTGACTTTAGCGAATCGATCTAGATAGTTGATTTTGCTGACAAGGATAGCCCTGGAGTCGCGCAGGTATGTGGATACCACTTATACATTACGGCGTGATAGCAGAATCATCTGAATTCCCCTTTCTCCCCCTCCTTACTTCGCCCTCACTGCCACTGTGGTTCATCTGCTTGCACCCTAGCCTTTGCACCGTCGAGAGCATCTACGAAACACGGGATGATAGTCTCCGTGAGTAGTATTCTGTTCGTTGACACTACACTAATATTTCTGTCCCCTCTAGTGCAGTGTACTTGCGTGTTCCTCCACGATCCGCTGCGCTTGCCGCTATCCCTAATGACATGTGTAACACCATCCCTCTCTTAGCTGAGCACGATCGAGTGTCAACAGACGGTCGTAGTGCGTATTACTTACGACATAGATTTAGAACGGCGAGTAGTAACCATACTTACATCTCGCACTCGCAACTCCTCAGCAAGACTTCGGCGTTGACGCTTCCCGCCTGCCAACATTCCCAACGACCCACGAAATATCACTCGTGGCAGTCGCAAGTATTCCTTATGGTGAGGCTTCGTCCGACACGCCTGGTACGTTCCAGAATATCTCGCACACGCTCGTTGCTAACGTTGAATGATTCCGGAGATACCTGAAGATGGAGCAAGTAAGTACGATAACACTAAGCAACCTCTCACCTGATACTTCCTCCGATTGCCCCGTTTGAACCTTGCTCCACTCGTTGTAGCTGTCGATTTGACTTGCTCATGGCCCAAATGAACCTTCTGATCTACCAGGACTCCCAACGACCTACGCCACGACTCCCCCTCCTTATCTTCCGCCAGACCAAGAGCCGTTCCAGAAAGCAGCGCGGCTTCTGTAAGTGCTCTATACAGCCGCGCGTTAAGGCATTTCATCTACGGTGTGCGTGCTTCGGTTCCCAGGTCTTCATACTCTGTCATTTGTCACTAACATCGAGTGATCCTGGAAGATAGCATCGACGGTGATTGGTGGGTAAACTCAATTGCCTCCGATTGTCGGGCTCCGACTTTGTTGTTACCCCGTGAGTTGAACCTGTAAATTGGAAATAGACGGCCTCACCTGCGAACACTCCCGACGACCGACACCATACTACCCCTTTCGTATCCCATAGCACTCGAAAGGCACAGAACGGCGTGTATTTAGTGTTTCATGCGTGTGATTGCTTGTTGTAATTAGCCGCTACCATAATATCATCAATGTCTTCGTCATCCCGAGTGTCAGGAGAGAGTACTTACCGATGTCAATTCATCTTTGATGCCACTTGCGTCGCCACATACGATAGACGTGAATATACTCACTATGTCACTCTGCGTCCTCTCAAGTGATTGACCGAAGCTGTGGAGGACAGTGGCCATGTTCTTCGTGGTATTCCAGTCTCGTAGATTTCGTAGATGCTGTAGGAGTGACTCTTGTCGCGACTGTGTGAGACAAGATGAGACGGTCTGTCCCAAATTTATGCAGATGTGATGTACAAGCATCTATGTAGCGCAGGAGAGAACAGTATGATCAGTGGAAGTCTGTGTTGATGTCAATTTCAGGTTACGTACCGACAAACGTAGATAACTAGCACTCGTATTTAATTTGCTTGTGCAGTGCTACGATCTGCCGACATAATGGCAGTAACTCGATGAATCAAATCAAACATGGAGCAAGGTGGCTCAATTGATGCTTGCTCGCAAAATTGAATGCGAAGGAGTTGTCGCATTGCTATGATTTATCTGTGATGATGAATGGATGAAAGCGAGCAATGATTTCTCTTCTGATGGTTGGCTAATGCTTCACCAAGTTTGAGCGACCGTGGATGTACCTCGATCAATAGAACATGCCCCTTCAAATCTGCTGGACTCGAGTCGGACTATACGAGAGAATTTGATGACATACAGTATGTCATATGTATGCAAGTCGTATATCTGGGTCAACAGCTCCTAGTGTAAGTGTCGACTGTCTCGTATCACAAGTGCATGTAACATTAATTACGCTGTGACAGTCAGTAGGTACAACATTCTTGATTGTGTTGATTCCCTGTTAGCTCGAATAAAGCAGGGAATGCGCTCAACAACTCGAGCTCATTCCTTATTCAGGTAAGTTGATGCCTTCATTTGGACGAGGCTATGGAGCTACTGACTTTGATGTTCACGCTCGCAGGTACTTGCCTTGCCCGTGGCTTATCTTGTAATTGTACGCTGTGTCAATTCACAATATATTTCGCACTATTCAACACTGGGTGAACTACTACCTAGGTCCTACTCCCAATCCATGTTCTCGCTCATTGAACGGTCAGAGTGCGTGCTCTGTCCCAATCCCTCAGCTTTGCCGAGCGTTCAAGTCTGGATCCTCTGTGGAAAGTCTCAGCCATGAGGGCCCCTGCTCCACGTCCCACGGCGAGCATCTTCTACCGGATCAGATGGTATCAAGATTATTTTGCCGCAGGTTCTCACCACTTCCAACAAGACTGTTGTGATACAGGCACAGTCGTAGGTACGGCAGTGAAATGGTGTGATCAATGGTAAGCAAATTTCCTTAATTCCGTTGAGACAAGTAGTCTGGAACTTTACTACTTGTCTTTCTCCATTGCTCTGTCCCCGTTGCTAGAATCTGAATTACGGAGCTACTGACATGTGTGTAGATTCAGTGGATAAAATTTGTGTGCAGCACCGGAAGGCAATATGGTGGCAATCTGCGGTTGCCACCATATTGACTTCCTGATCTGCACACAAATCAACGGTAAAGCAGTGGTAAACTGTACTCACGGACTCACACCAGGTTGAAGTTAATGTGGGATACGCGCACCGTGATCGGTGAACTTAACCGCACCTAGAACATGTATCAAGGTACGTCCATTCACATAAATACTATTTGAACATAGGGAAGACTTACCTTGCCCCCGTATCGGCTGGCTGTAATGCTGACATGATGCGGGGGTATCCATCACTTCATTTCCATCCCTCCTCAATCCTGCTCATTGCCCGTCGAGACCAATACTTGACCCCCCTGTCACCCCCTGAACGTAGATCGGACTTGGTATTTCGCGTACGAAACTTCAATGAACGAGGTTGAACTCACTGCTGACTCTTGTTTCAGGTTGGTATCAGAATTATCATTCGATCACTGGGATATCGATCACGTTCAATTATAGATCGAGTACATGGTGGTGTAAGTTTAGACTTGATTGGATCACGCATTGGCACTGATTCCATGTACAGATGAGTTGCGATCACATCCACTCCGCTACCGGCTACCACCGCCTACCCACTTTGTTTGCGACCATCAGACTCCAGTTACTACAGTGGCCTGCGCCTTAGTCCAGCCCGAGCCATGGATCGCGGTCGCTTTGCTCACCCGTAATCCTATATGCGGACACTTCCTGTCGAGCTGTTTCCTTCCGCTATCCCATCATCGAACACTCGCATCTCCAGTGTAGTGCTAACATGTCACGATGGCCCCACAATTGCACCTCCGTCTGCAAGGGAATCAGCCCTTCAGTGTACGCAGGCAGACTGGCAGTACGTACCTTCATTATTGATACAATGTCCGGTGCTAATGGTTTGACTACTCAGCCTGCGTCGCGCGTCCATTGTCTCTGCTTGCTGCTGCCGCCTTAGACTTCCTGCCCGCCTGTCATTGTCACGTCGTAGGCTCCTTTTGCTGCTGCCGCCATTCTCCTTGTCCTCCCCACTGTGGCGTCATGTTGCGAGATCATACCCCTTCATCGTGACGCCGTGTGCGTCCCTGCCACGACCCTATTCTACGGCGAGCCTCTATGCAAGTCTCGGTGCACTCGTCGTGAGGTAGCAAGTCACAAGGTCGTCCACCACGATGCCCTATCATCTCATTCAGTCCCTCAGCTCACACAGCCAGGCATATGGTACGTACCTTAGTTGTCAGCGTGGTCTTGAGTTCTGATGGTTGTGTTGTTTATTGTAGCGCTGCGCGTCCATCTACCCTGCCTCGCTGCGCCGTTGTTGTCCCTCGCCATGGCCAATTACAATCTCGTCGTAGTGCCTTCACTACTGGATCCATCATCGTCGCCTTGCACACGACATCCTGTACGTCGAGATGTCCCATTGACCACCAACACCTCATTCCCTCGGCGACGTGCCTATCTGTCTTGTCACCATGGAGCTCAAGTCCTGAGACTGTCTGCGAAGTCGTTCGGAACGACGACATATCGTCTTGCAGGATGGATGCTAGGTTTCTGCTGTTAGTGTGCCGTTCAAGAGATGAGACATATGGTACATACCTTAATCCCATGCATGGTCTCGAGTACTGACTGACAGTTCGTCTAGCCTAAGGTAGCGCCGCTGTTCGCCACCGTTGTTGTCATCTCTACACCTTCGTCGACGTCTGCCGGCATTTCCCATCGCCTTGGGCGCACCGATTGCCAACACGCCGTAGAACCTTCATCGGCCACACACTCGCGCCTTATGGACATCTTTCGCTTGCCATTGCTTTGGCAGCTCGGGCAATCATTGTGCGTGATGGACTATCCTCCCACCAACACTTCGTTCCCTTCCTCCACCCAGAGTCGGCCTCCGCTAGCAAGTACATCGTCGCCTATCCCTTCCCTTGTCGCTGCCCTTTGTCGTCACCACTGTCTCTGCCAACTTCGTCGTTGTCTACCTCTTCGACGTGGACATTGCTCGATTTTCCGTCTCATTCTCTCTCATCGCTGTCCCCAAGACCTGTGCCAAGCTGCGCTCCAACTCTACTGGGTGATTCCGCTCTATTCAAGGCTCGACGTGCCGCGTTCTCCGCGCACGTTCGTTTGCTATCCCATTCCGTCGCTGGATACGCGATGTCCATTTACGTTGACTCGAATGTTGTTCGGGTTTCTCAACGATGCCCTCCAACGCTTCGTTCCCTTCCTCCGTTCCACCATCGTGCCTGGTCGCATTGTCGCGAAGCTTGCGTTCCAAGAACAGGAACATGGGCCATGATCGTGGGCACAATTGACCCATCGTCTCGAGATGTACGTCACTGTGCCGTGATCTGCAACCGGTGTTGTGAGTCCACGGCCTATGAGTTGGGATATATGGTACGTACATTTAATATTGGTGTGGTGTGGTACCGCATAATAATCCTCCGTGTTGTTTAGTTGCGTGCTCATTGGCCTTTCTCCTCCCTTTGCTGCTCCCATCGGTCCCTTCTACAGCTATGCTGTCGTGAACCTCTCGGCGGATTTGGGACACCATCACGCCGTCGCGACTCAAACTCTATCATCTCCATTCGCAAGACGTGCACTCAGCTAATTTTCGCATCTATGTTTCGTGTCCTAACGGCGCCGTCCCTTCCCACCAACACTTCGTTCACCCCCTCTGTCCCAACACCGCGTGCCATCTTGCCTCGACTTGTCGCTCCCCGCGGGTTCGTTGTCTCCCGCTGTCGGTGCTGCTTGTCGTGTCCCAGGGAGTTTGCATCACGCCGTCGCTCGCCAATGCATATGCAATGTATGCGCCAGTCACCCATTTCCAACCCAAAAACCCTTCGCTGCGCCGCCAAAGTTCGGGTCCCCTGCGAGTATGTCGCGATCCCTTTGAGCGCCGGGTGACTTTTCATTATCGAGGTCATCTTAACGCTTTGTCGTTGCATTGTGGAGTTGGCCCTGCAGCACCTTGGTGTTCAAATAGGAATCGTGCGAGACATGCTTGCGCGACTTGGCGTCGAGTGACATAGAGCGATGAATCGATGACGCGTAGGTCGCCCCCGCTTGTCCGCTGCACGAAACGAGCTGCATAAGGGGAGACTATCGCCAATTGAAGCCAGGATTCGGGCGCTTCGCCTTCAGTGGTTTTTGTTCCCACGGTCAAATATAGCATCTCCACTGCCAGATCCAGCACCCGGCCTCAGCCCATTCGCTGCCACCATCGACCTATCGGATTCGTCGAGCGTGTAATACCACTCATGGTTCATATTATCAGACCGCAATTATGCCAACGTCTATGGCAGTGTCGACTAGAAGCCTCGAGATCGAGTGAAGGCGATAGGCGAAGAGATAATGATAATCAAAGGCTGTTTCTGGAATAAAATGGCTTGCGGATGCGAGTAACTCCACTTGCTCCCCCGGGCGTTTGCCTGCGATCATGGGCGTCAGTATGGAAGCAGAGAAGGCCGTATCATCAGCAGCAACATGGGCTACGCCAGGATACAGGTGCTTGGCCTTGTCAGAAGTCGGCTCGCAACGATTATCCCAGACGACTCATGACTGATCCTCGACGTTTCATTGGCTGGAAGTAAACGAGTCCATCCCATTCAAGCAAGGGTCTTGGGGCGGAGGAGCCAAGGGATCGGGGATGTAGATCTACCTAGCATTCCAGCTGTTCGTGGCAAACACGGTGTGGGACCCGGTCGGGATGGATTCAGAATCTAGAGTACGGGTATCATACAAGAAGTATTGGGACCTACAAAGGAACGGACAATTACAAACGAATCCAGAGTTTTTGATAGTCACTTTACAGAACAAAGACAGACGAGGCAGCACCGACGAGCGCCAGAACTGTAAGAATCAAGGAGCCGCTTGGAAGAGTATGAGGCGAGGCGCTGTTGTTGTTCGTATTGCCTCCAGACGTGTCCGAGGTGGAGTTGCCAGAACCTGCGGCACCGCCAGAGCCCGGGCCAGAGGTTCCAGAAAACGTGGGAGCGGAACCCGACGAAACCGTAGTAGGAGTTGCAGCAGCGTCTGCGTTATAAACCCGGATGTAGGGGATTTCGAAGTACGCCTCGTTGTAGTTACTTCCATCGCCAAGCACGTTGTCCTCGTACTACGAGCAGGAAATATCAGGCATGCGGCGATGGTGTTGGGGAACAAGGGCTTACACAATTCTTCGTGGGCGGCGGACATGTCTGGTTATAGACGGGCGTGGCGCTGTGCGACGGAGGGATGAGAAGCTAGTAGCATGAAGAGGCGGAGAGAGTCTTACAAGTCACCACAAAGTGTGAGGTCCAAGATGATTTGTTGCGGGGTGAAATGGTCTTCAATCTTGCAGCTGGACGACGGCCACGCGGCTGAAGGCGTACCCCAAGAAGAAGTATCGATCGATGAAGACGCCGTGGCACTTCGCAGATTCTCTGGTAGGTCAGGGCGCTATCATCAACGGTCATTAAAATCTCCGAGGTCACGCAGATGCGAGGACGCACACTGAAGAACCATATAAATATCCCAGACACGTCGATCTGGGTAGCAAACACTCCGCCCCCAGCGGCATTGAAGGCGGTACCATAGCTGGCTGGCTTTTGTTCCTGGACAACGCAGCCAGGGACTCCTTGCTGAGTCGAACAATCCGTGATCGTCGACCTCCCCGTCTGCGTCGCATTGGCAGCCTGAACACAACCGGGAGTCGTATGCAGGGCCATTTGGTTGAAAGTTCGTCGGTTCACGCCTTCGATAATATCGATTTCTCCTACATCAGGCCACTTGCCGTTCGTCCCTCGTGTCCAGAATGCTGGCCAGACCTGTAACCAATGAGTCTCCGTTCCTTGCCGCGAAAATAGACCGCACTAACAGAGCATCCAAAGGGCATGTGGACGATATCGATTATTATTAGACTGCCAACACCATAAGCCTCATTGCCTTCAAGCCGAATCTATGGAGGCGCGCTTAGCTCCCGCTGTTTCGTTCCCTCAGCCCGGAGAGCTCACCGAATTCCGTTTGTTTGGCCAAACGACGGTAGACGAGTTGTCCACCTTGATGATCGTATTACCAGCGCCGTTCGTGAACGCTAGTCGTTGCGAAGTAGCTGCCGATTGACCTAGGAATTGCACATCCCCTGAAAAGCGCGCAGCTGTAGAGATTTGCCCAACAAAAGGAAGAGAATGTACCATTTGTTAAGCCCGCGTCTGTCTGGTCGAAGAAAGTCCAATGATCAAAAAAGGTCGAGCCGCTGTAGTCCCGAATTGGGGAGTAAGCTGCGTACGTCCCCAGAAGTGCTTGCGAGATGCAGACGCTTTGTATCCAACGCCCTGCGACCATTAGAATCGGAAGAGACGACAAATTTGAAGTTGGTCAACGGTAGATCCCTTTATATTTCGTTCGCGGGAAAATCAAACGCTGACAAAAATAGGACGCAAGTGGTAGTTCTTTCACCCTTTTGGCGCCGTTCGCAGGGCGGAATACGATGCCCGCATGGCGTGAACTGGGTTGATCCCTGCAAAGAAAGCCACACGGAAGGAGTTCTACGACGTAGATTCTCGCCAGCAGGAAATCAAGAGCTACCAGTGAAGTGGCTTTCTCCGGCAACAGTAACCCAGGCCCAATGGTTTCTAACGTCAGACAACGTTACGTAGCAATTCATGCACATTACCTATCAGTGTTCCACGTACCCGAGCTACTAGATGCATAAGAATAAAGCGAATGTACGATTATAACGGTAAACCCGGGCGTCCACATTAACTACTACATAAGATGTCCGAAATGAGCGATGCGATGCAATACGATGAAGGGAAAACAAGTGCTGGGTCCATGATAAAAAGGATAGTAATATGTCTATGATTCCGAGAGAATCTGGTCTATGGAACGGTTCAAGAAATCCTTGCGTGAGCTCAGGTCAGCCTTCGGGAACTTGGTTGCCATGGCGTCTCTGGTAGTTCTGAGAGCACGTCAGTTACATATCCAATTCAAGAATCGAGTAAACCTCACTTCTTCGTAACAGTCATCAAGTCTTGGGTACTGAGATAATTCCGGAGGGCGGTGAATAATTCTTCGTTCGTTGGATTCGGGTTCAGACTCGGACCGGCGAACGGATTAGCTGTTGTGGCCATGGAGAACGTCGATATTGGCCGTTGTGCTGCCCCGAGGCCTGGAGGCGGCATGAAAGCACCGGACTGACCAGACTGAGACCCGCCAAAGGACCCGCCGAACATATTCATGCCAGGCATCATACCCGGCCCCATCATCCCATAGGCACTGCCTCCAGTATTCTGATACGGTATAGGTCCCATGCCCATGCCCATACCCATCGCGGTAGGTCCGCCGTAGTCAGATCCACCGGCGACGGAGCCTGGGCCGCCGCTAAAAGGCATGATGGGTAGCTGAGGCATTGAGCCATACTGAGACATCGGAGGTTGTCTTTGACCAGCATGGATGGACATGTTGCTGTGGGATTGTTGGCTACCACTGTTACCATTGCGATTCGAGACAGTGAGGTTGGTATCGCGGTAATAGTCACCAGCTTGCGAAGCTTGGTGATACGAATGCGGTGACTCCTCGCGTGATCCAGGAATCCGAGATCTTGGTTTACTGTAGCCTGTCTCGCCCGAGTGTTGGGAACCTCTCTCCCAAGCTTCTGCCTCATATTCTGTGAAGGATAAGAAAGGTGCAAATGACGAAGAAACGGGGAACTGACCGCTAAACTTCTTGAGGGGAATCATGGACTCATCGAACTTGTCATCCTCGTTTACAATGACCTTCTTCTCCTTGCCTTCACCAATCACAAGACGCGTATTCCCCCAACCGAATTCATCCATACACCAGAACGAATATACTGGGAGGAAGAAACTGTACACGGGATACCTGCAGGGAGGGTTAGATTGGGGGGTAAGAAGCCAGAGCAGAACCTTGAACATACGAGAGAATGTAGACCACCATCCATCCGATCAGCATGAATTCCCGTTTGATGAGGAAGATGAGAGCCTGACAGAGTTGAGTAGTCGGATACATGTGCCTACGAAGTGCTTACCTGCAAACCATAAACTGCAGCAATCATGATGATGGAAAGGGTTGGGACGGGTGCATGTTGGGTAGTGACGATCACAATGAGATAAACCAACTGTATACAAAAAGTCAGTTTTAGAGATTCGATCAGAGGAGAGATGGGTATTATACGCACATAGACGACGGTAGCAGGCAAAATCTATGAAGTCGTTTCATCAGCATTAGAAGCATTCAGTTGAAAACGCAAGACTCACCAAAGTACTGAGCAAATCAAGGAAGACGAAGAAGCGCATGGAGAAGCAACAGAAGCCGAAGAGCTCAGGGAGGAGGACCAGTTCGCACAGATTGTGAATGGTAGAGTTGATCCATCTACGACGCTGAGAGAACAGGATGCGCCAGGACTCTGGAGCCATAGTATGAGCGAGAGCATCTGCACAGAATTTCGTCTTGAAGGTGGGGAAATGCTTCATCATCAGCGTTGTCAAAAATCGATCTTCACCGAGGGAGAACAAGTTCTTCTTGTGAAGCGTGTCGACGTTCGGTTCCGAGTACTCCTCAATGATGCGATTGGAAATGATGATGGGCCTGCCCTTGTCGGCAGTCCGGATGCGGTAGAGGGAGAAACAACCGGGCAAGCAGGTGACTGAGCCGAACAAACTCTCGAAAGACTTGCTCAAATGATGGGAGATATAGTATTCGTAAACTTGAATCATAGTCCACCAGGAGCCTTCCTCGTTTTCGAGTTTGGTTTCACCACAGATACCAATGATACTGGAGTCATCGGCGCAGGAGGCAACCAAACGATTGACGGAGTCGGGGGTAACCGTCTGAAGAGCACTGTTAACAGAGGCGACACTAGTGATACTGGGATACTCACTGTATCGGCATCGACGGTGAAGATATACTCATAGAAGGCAGGGTCAATTCCGATAACGTTTCTCATCTGGTGGTAGATTTCGAGCTCTAGTGGTGACATAGGCGCATCAAAATGAACGCGGTTGAGGTAGTGCATGAGGAGGATTTGACTGTCACGTTTGCCACGATTGCCAGGCTTCGATCGCTCCGTTGGTTTTCCAACCTTGACAACGACCATGTACCTAGTCGAACAATCTTGAGTTAAATTGTCATCGAGGTGCAAGGTGAAGAACTTACGGAACAACATGACCTTCAAATTCGTACAACCCAGAGTATACCTTGCCGTAGTTGAGGGCCCTCGACCCTTCGCCAACAGATTTGAACAACAACGGCTCAGGATCGAGCTTCGGGTCGACGCCGAGGATATCGAGAACAATTCTTGGGGTTGTACGATCGTTCCCGCTGCCAATAATGTTGCCGTCGCAGATGATGAAAATGAGCTTGCGTTTGTCATCGTAGTTGAGAGCCGCCAACGAGTCGACAGTCCTTCGGAGTGAGTCCTCTCCTTCTGTATAACAGGGGACTTGACACAGCACGAATTTGTCTTGTAGTTCGGGGGAACGCCGACCACCAAGTTGGAGAGCGGCCAAGAACTTGAGGACCATGGACGCCATAATGATAATGGACACAGCGAGGAGGACGTAATTCTGGACCAAGCATCTAGCCGACTTTCTGAAGTCCACTTCACCCGCGTAGAAGAGGTTGTTCAAGCAATTAACATTCCTAGAGGCCGTCTGAGGATCCAGCGAAGCGAGGACTCGGTTCAGGGACTCTGTGACGTCTTTTCCAGCTTGTCGTTTGAAGACATCAGTGATATCTTGGTTCACAAACTGGAAGCTATCCACGGTAGCAGGATTGGATGATTGACTGTTGATGTAATCGGTGAAGTCGTAGAGCTTGTTTTCCCAAACTGCCCATATCCTGGAGCGGAATCGCACGATTAGCACAGCGCAAGTAAGTTACGGATTTCTTACTTCTGAATGTCATCGTCGGATGCCTGAGCTTCGATATCCTTCCTTTCAAAAACTACAGGACCTTTGCGAAATTGTTTTATCGTCGGTAGGAACCGCGAAGTATACCAATCGTTCTGTTGCAGGGCAGCCGATGGGAGACTAGCGATGCTGCCACTCTTGTGCATTGCCGTTGGCGCGATATTCGTGAAGTTCTTGACGGTAAGTTCAAGCAATGGATCCGTAACGAGATCCGGACAAGCCAGCGTCAGTGGAGGGGGGAAATAGTTCGAGAGATCCTGTCCAGCCACCGCCTCCAAAGTATCCCTTCCATTGCTAACCATGCCTTGGATGTTGGCATGATCTCCGTGGATGAACTTGGTGACATCATATACAAACCCATGGATCGCAACGTAGAAGTCGTTGTCGCCTGTATGTTGCGCCACTTCGTTGAGAGACCAAACCTTGTCTGCATTGGGACATAAGAGCCGTCCGAAGAACACGATATAGAAGATGACGGTAGCGTTGAGGAGGAAGATGAGGAGGAAGATCGCAAGTTTCTCTCGCCAAGCGAGTCGAATATCAGGGCGTTTCATCCTCCCTAGATGGGTAAGTAAGAACGACGGGATCCAGCCAGTCAACCCCCACACTACCCATAACCAGATTCGTCTCGTCCGGCTAGTAGGGAGTTCCTCGACAGCATTGGGAGCAGCATTGACAACCATAGCGTCCGCTTCCTTGGAGACAGAGTAAGGAGGGGCTGCCGGCGAGCTTGGTTCCTTCGAATCACTTCCCCAAGCCCCGTTGTCATCATCGCCGCCCAATCCTCCCCTCATAGTGTTCCCAAGGTTGGGAGTCTGCAGACCTCCCGACCCATATCCACCATTGTGACGGTCGTCGAACTGATTCGCATCACCGCCGCGAGCGAGTAGGTTGTCAGCGCTCTCGTTGTAGTAGCCTGTCGGTGCAGATAAACCGTTGTCATGAGTGTACTCCGTGTTGTCGTCCGGCATCACGCTCTCGTCGTCTTCCGCTCCTCCATCCTTCGTCATCTTCCGCATCTCCCTCTCGACGGCTCTGATTCCATCTTCAACGGTCTTCCAAGCACCATACGATAACCACACAGATCGATGTCCAATGACAAAGTCCTCCCCTTCTTTCCATCCGTTAGCTCGCGCACATTGTGTTATCCTCTCGATGTCGGAGCCACGCATTGTGGGCACGTACCGCTCGCAGAACGCCGAGTGTTCGTAGTCGACGGCGAACTCCATGCTTCGTCGAGAAGCAATGTCAGGGAGGAGCATGGACCGAATTTGAGATTTCACGCGGCGCTTATCGAAGGAGTTTGGAGAGCCAGAGTCATTGGGACGGATGCAAGAGACCGTCCAAAGCTTCATTTGATCAAGGGTGGCGAAAATCTCAGAGAGGGTGAAGTTGAGTTGAGTCGTTATGGGATAGACTTTGCTCGGGTCGAGCCGGGGGTGGGGCTCTATCTGCGGAGGGGATCCATCCGGCCCACAGACGGGGGTAGGGGCACGGAGAGGCCGCGACGAAACTTGCGCCTGAACAATGATGTTCTCGTCTTTGCTGTGCTTCTCCGTGGCCATACTCGGGCCAGAGACCAACTTCGATACAAAGCCATCCGTAGAATTGCGAAGGAGGGAGACGAAAGCAGAGTCCAAGATATCGGAATCCTTCTCAATGAAGGAAGAGACGTCGTAAGAGACGGATCCAGCGTAGTGATTGATACCAAACAGGTTGCGATCTTGGTTGCCACCGATGCTCGGGCTAGCTACAAACGAAGCGTGAACACCGAACTTCGAAACCAAGTCCTGCAATAGGTCCTCGTTCATATGCTCGCCGGCCTTGCCCGACTTGAACGACGAGCACGCCTTATTCAGTGCCCCCAAAACACCTCCCGGTTTGCGCTGCGATCGCTCATCAAGCGAAGCGCCTCTAAGCAATTCAACGCAGGCACCGTTGTCCATCGTCGATATGGCCGGCAGCGTGATGCCATCACCCGAAATTTGCGAGTTAAAACCAATGGAATCTTCGAAAGTATGACGCAGGACATATGACTGAAGTATCTCGTCAGAGAAGTTGAT
The DNA here is from genome assembly GCA_017499575.1 of Sanguinoderma rugosum. Taxonomy (NCBI): domain Eukaryota; kingdom Fungi; phylum Basidiomycota; class Agaricomycetes; order Polyporales; family Polyporaceae; genus Sanguinoderma; species Sanguinoderma rugosum. The sequence goes on along the minus strand of VTPW01000003.1, from coordinate 430,872 downwards.
GGCGAACTCCTCGAAGGTGTTTTGCCCGTACGCAGAGACTAGAGGCATCGCGCCGGACAATGACATTGATCCTGTTCCAGTGGGTCCACGGGTCTGATAGCCGGGCTGATCGAAGAGGACAATCTGAGTGGGAGGAGGGGAGTCGTTGACGCTTGGCGCTACCCGATGATTGGACGTTTCAACGACGTAAGCAAATAGAATTGCATAGAGGTCGCGAACAAGCTGGTCACGATGGCGGGAACTTTGCTGAGCGTTGAGAAGGACGGTGTATAACTCCTTGCGGACATAGCTCGTCTTGTTGGTGAGAGTCTGACTAAGATCTTCTGATGACACGCCGAGTAGGCGCGCAGCATTTTCAAGGACTAGAAGATTCGAAACGTAGGCGGATACATCGTGCGCGTCGCCGTCCTGGAACTGGATGTTGCCTAGGGTTAGGATAGCAACGAGGAGGCTAAAGATCGAGGACATGTGCTTGGGTTTGAAGGACAAAGTCCGCAAGGCAGCACGCAAATCCGACATGGCGATGGAGTCGTCACTGAAGGGGCCTGAAGGAAGGCGATAGCACCCCGAGGATGCAAGGAGGGCGTAGTCCGAGGGATCCTCCAGATTGAACTGATCACGTTCTGTGGGGGTTGCACCGGCTAGGAATTGGTAAAATACGTGGTAAGTGCGCTCTTCGTGTGTAAGCCTCGTCAGGCGGGACTTGTCTAGTCCGTACGCAAGGACCTTCGCAGAGCTTACACGCCCTCGGTCGTTGAAGTGAAGTTCGAAGTACCGGCCATGCCGCGAAGCATTGGGGTTCATAAGGGTTTTAGCGTTGCCGAAGGAGTCTAGGACAGTAGCAAAGGCTTTGATCTGCTCCGTTACTCTAGCCTCCTTCTTCGAGTGTGTAGACAATCGCAAAATCTGATTCATGAAGAGGCGCAAGCTTGAGGTTTTTCCCGAACCTGTAATCCCTCTGCCCGAGCGTTGGAAAGTATTGCAAACAAAAAGCGGACAACGTACCTAGCAAGCACCCCTTGTGACTCGTTCCGCCGTCGCATCAGTAGATATACTCGGGCTGCCAAATCATATAGATGCGGCTGCAGCGGTTTCGGAGAGTCTACCATGGGCATGCTGGTATCCTTGTAACACCGTTCTTCATAGTCCTTAGCGCTGACATCGTTAACGTTGGCAAGTGTCTTGTAAGGGTTTACGGCGACGAGATGGGCAGCCCCAATCCTTGTGTATGGTAAGTCAGCGCGGAAACGAGCTTGGAGGACGCCAAGGATGGCGTCGTCAGATGGATAAATGGTCGCCGCGCCAGAAGAAGAGACGAGGTCGACAAGATCGCCAGAAGCAATGGCTTGTGTTGCATGGTTCGAGGCCATGACCTACAAAGGGAGAAGAAGAAGGAAAAGAGAGAAAACAGCGCCTTCGCTGCAGAGAACGTTGAGGAAGAAAATAGGTGAGGTGGTGGCCAAGGAGACTGTGAGAATCAGAATAGGGCTCGAAACGCCGTTTCCTCAGGTTAAGGTTTGTGGGAATGTTTTATTGACTGTGGTAATATGCACGTGCGCTGGGATGGTAATGGCGTTGCCAAAGACATTGATTTCTACGAAACCCTAATCCTACGCCGAGCGATGCTGCTTCTGTCCGAGAGTTTGGTTCTTTGGGACGTGTACTGAGTGCTGCGATCTCGGAAGTTCAAGAAAGTTAACAAAGTAGATCTAGATAAGCGCAATGATGCTAGCGAGGCCTGCAGGCGTTCAGCCAGGCGCGGCGTGGCACCAGCAAACTTCAAGTGACTAGAGGAAGATCAACATACAAATTGGCGTAAGTAGTCTCTTTGATCAATACGCCCCTCATTCGGTGAGTTTGACTGCCTTCAATCTTTGCATCATATCTGACTTAGTCTTCATCGTGCAAGATACCATGCCTATTCACTTACTTTGGGCTCCATGTATAGCCCATGTGGATAGAATGTTCTTATCAAGGTTACTCGTTCTCATGCACCACGGCTCTGAAGTGCTTGAAAGTCAATATTTTGAGGAAAATTTTGAAACTTTGAGAAAAGAGGTTGCCACGTACGTACGTCCTTGTTCACTTGTTTATGTGCAGTACAAAGAATGCTCGCTGCCCCAAGGGTATTTCAGGACATGGTGAAAACCATGAGGGGCAAACCCAAACTAGAGGAGTTAGGGAAGGCGTGTGACAACGCTCGCACCCAGATGACGAGGTTGTTGGCCACAATTGTAAGTACGTGCATGGTCATTTAGTCTATTTTTTGAGCTTCAGGAATATACTAGCACGGCAGTAAATCTGCTTCAAACTTCGAAGCAAAGTACCAGGTTGCAGCTGAGGATGACGGAAAAGCAGATGCACGGCGTAAGACAGTCCTAGCCGCACTAAAGATCGTATGTCTTTTCCATGTTGCCCTATCCAGAACGAGTCAATTCAAAATTAAGCGCAGTCTGGGGAGACTACTCCTAAAAAAAGTAAGAAGTTATGGGTCTCCGTCGTGAAGAAGCACCTAGACAAAGAAGACGAGTGGCATCATATCGCTGGTCAGAACTTCCCCATTTTCATATCAGCAAGCTCATTCGTACTGGACACAGAAACTGGCTATCATACAACAGATCGCCTAGACTGGGTTCTCTGGCAACTAATCCGTCGGCATTCTATCGAGCTGCGCATGAACCCTCGACTATACATGTACAGGAACTCGGAGTCAAACATGGAAGTAGTTCCATTTAATGAGGTCCTGGGTCTGGAAACTCGTCCTCTTTATGTTCTTCTCGACAGAGAGAAGACCATCTCGGTGGGCGATCAACTCTACGGCAATATTTTTGGCTGTCTCCAAAAGCGAAGCCAAGTGGGCTTTATGCTGAAGCGTATGCCGCCCCACTTTCGCTATCACGTTGATACTGAATATGACGGGATAGGACCATCGGGACATCTTGTGCCTATCTGTCATCCGCATAAGCTGACACTAAAAGCTCGTTGGAACGACGGCGTCACAGAGTCTGAATTTCAGGCGAAGCCTGATGAACTTGGTCAGGTTCTCTGTCGCATTGCAACGGACGAACAAAGCAAGTGGATGGTAACTTTCGACGGCTCAGGCCGTGTTGCGGATGTCCTTGTGGGCGACCCCAGGTTTCGGGTAGATCCTCTGGCCATAGGGGACGGCCTGTTAGACCCCCCCGGTCCGTCAACGACTGGTTTGCCACTCCCCAAGGGACTCGCTATTGTGCCATCGGGTCTTGTTCACACAGAGGCGTCAGTCTCAAATACATCGACGGTACGACCGGCTTCTATCCCCGAAGCCTCTAGCATGCCCTTTGCGAAAGAACCAACGTTAATCAATTCTTCTTCTCTAAACCCCGCACGAGGATCGAGAGGATCCCTCGTGACTGTCGCAATAGATACAACTAAACGGCATATCGAGAATCAAGCTGCATCGAGAATACCTGTGCCTCAATCGAGCCACGGTCTAGCACCAACCTCCCCACTTCCGCCCCAGGCTTCGTACGCAACGCAGCCACCCCAACCAGTTGCACGCTTTGGGTCGCTCTATACCCCGAGTGACAGCTCCGTCGTACCCCGCAGCTCGGGCTTGAAGGAAGAACCAATCATGACTCCTTCTACTCGTATCGATATACCAACAGAGGCTCTACCGAGAGGTGATGCTAAATCTCCTGCCCTTAATCATGATACAGCTCTCTCATCCCAGAAAATGGAAACAGTCGATCACGGCAGCTCAACGGTTCCGCCAATCATAACGAGCGTGCGCCAGTCCGGGGCTTCCGAAGCTTCTGGGTTCAATAGAATCATCCCATCCAGTCTTCAAGATACAAAGGTGATGATCTTATACGGTTTCCTCGTGTGCCATCTACTGACCTGTGCGCCTATCCGCTTAGCGGCGAGGCCCTAGTATAGCAAATATGCAAACTGACAAAAAGGACGGTTACAAAGGAACCATTCCCACTAATCCGACCCACCGTCCGATGCCCCAAGTTCGAGATGGTCAGGAAGCTATAAAACGAGACACTGCTGATTCGCCGCTAGGGAAAGTCACTGGTGTCTCCTCAACTCCTAGCTCTGATCCATCCGTTCCCCCTTCCAAAGTTTCGAATCGTGCTGAAACCAAGGTAGAGATGTATTTCTTCAGATGCTGATAAGTATGTTGACTTGTACGTCGCAGAAGGAAGGTTGGTTTCAACGAAAAGTGATCAAGCCCCTTAAACGCACCTTTGGGGTATGATGGATCTTGACGCATCTGCTACTAGTTCTTTCCCCCCTCTGATGCATACTGTTAATGGATAATCTACGATAGCGACACTGAATTTAAGGACACTGTACTTCGATAATACCATACTTGCCGTGGTCCTCTATACATCGCTACATAGATAAATACTGAATACATATGATAGATATGTGTCCGTTGCGCTGTGTCGGAACGCCACCCAACATTGCTACCACCTCGGTCGACATCACACGACCGCGCAGACAACGGTGCTTGTTGTCCTGGGCCGGTTTTGAGGAAGCAGCGATGTGCTTTCATGGGGGAAAAACGCTCTGTAGGGCAAGAAGCAGAGGAGCGGCAGGATCCCGAAGACTGCTACACAGACGACTGTGATACTGACGGCAGCATCTGTGTGGACCCAAGTCATCAGGACTAATGCAGCCCAGAAAGACGGAATCCCTATGAGCATGGAAGCGAACCCTGCGATTCAGAATTCCTGAGTTAGTGGCAACGTCGGGGTGACAGAAGACACTTACAATGGTAAAAGACATACATCCAAGAACGACCAGCCCCGTAGAGCCGCAATAGCGACTTTGCATTCGCGTTGACCCACCCTGCGGTGGGAAGCGATTCCATGGGGCGCGAGGAGGAGTTGAAGTCTAACTCCCCAATACGGTCAATCAGAACAATGGAGGCAGTGGAAGCACTGGAGTTGAGGATCAGTGATATATATGCGAGGATTTGAAAAGCGGTGTCTCCGGGAGAATCGATGGTTCCCATGAACTGGCTTCCTTGCAGTAATAACTGCATGCTGAGGAGGGCGAAGATCGCTGACTGAGCGAATGCAGTAAATACTCATTGATTGGGTGCAAGGCATAGGTACTTACAACGAACGCTGAAGTGCGAAACAGTACCAGCCAACCTTGCTGAAGCGCCTTTACTATAGGTGGTAGCTCGTCTAGCGGGTTGTCAGCAGCAGGGTACTGATTGGTGTCGCGATGGCGTACATTGTAGCTTGATTTCATGGGAGCTTACACTTGACATGTTGGGAGCGTTTGACTGTTCAATGTATGGGGTGTTGCAGGAGCGCAAGACACGGCGCCGCTTTTCAACCAACGTAGTAAGCTGTGCGACAGCGAAGAAAGGTAAGAACATTCATAGGCGACTCTCGGTCATGAAGTCCTGCCTGAAACTCTTGTACAGTTGAAACCATTACCAACTACATCAAATACGCGGGCGGGGATGGACGTTTTGAACGAGTTGAGTTGAGTACTACGTGCATGAGTCCTGGACTCACTCGGCTGGTACGCTTGAGGTGAACCACGTGGTAGACATACTGTCAACTCACAGCAAAAATCGGCCTTGATCTATTAAAACGCGAGGGATATAATCTGATTCATCGGGCACTATATGAGTACGTATAGTTCCACAACGCAAAAATCACAAAGCGAGATTGAGCCTGAATCGATACTAGTGCTTGAGTCGGGATCTTCCAGGGAGGAAGTACAAGAACGGGGGCAGGCAGACTATGATGATCACAACGAAGAGAGTAATCTCGACCCATTTAACTTCCACAGTGGCGATGAATAGGAGGATTTCTGCGACGGTGATGACGAACCCGCTAACAAATAACACAAGCCCTATTGTGAAATAGTATCAATATGTTGAGCGAGATTTAAGAACGACGAACAATATATGAGGAAGAATCTCCACGAGTAGATACCCTTAGGGGCACCAAATCCTTGTAGTATCTGCATCATGTGCTCGTTCGTTGTACCCGCTTCCACCGCGGACCTTTTTGATCGGCAACGCTGACAAGAGGACTTGTAACCGAGATCGTTAATCATATCGGTGACGACCATGGCAGTAACAGTCGCGCAAGTATTAGTCACGACCGAGATATACGCCAAAATCAGAAGCGATGGAGGGCAGACACCAGCGGGGATGTCTGAGAAATTATCTTTATCTTTGAATAGGATCAGGAGGTTAATCGCGTTGGCAGCAAGGAGGGCAGACTTGTCGCGGCGCGAAAGAGGTCCCGTAAGTTCAGTATCAGCCATAATATCGGAATTGCGACGTACGACGACTGCCCCTGATTGGAATGTCGTTGTCCAGGATTGTTGGAGTGATCCCACTAACGGAGGCAAGGTGTCTTACGCGACCATGAGATCGTAAGGAAATGGTACATAGTAGCTGCGGCACCGGACTTACAGTCGAGGGAGAATTGGTGAGTAGTACCTTGATCGGTAGACTGTAAATGTAGTTGAGGACAAGCTGAAACAGACAGCGACTGCACTTACCGCCATTGTGCAGGAGGTTTCACCTTTGTGCTGCAAGCCAACGTCTCCCAGATGTGACTGAGGTGAGTCTGTTTTTGTCGTATCTGTAGCCAATGAATCCCTATAAAGACCTTCTTCTTGTTCGGTAGCGCGCTGCATTGCACGGAGCTTCGGAAGTAAGGACAAGAACCGCCACAGAAAGCATAAGACGTGAAGTTATGATATAAGGCCTAATCAACTGATGCAAGCTGTTGCAATGCCACAGAATCGTCTTCAGCGGCCGGGTCCGCCTTAGAACCGCGTATGCCACCAGCATTAGGGCAGGAAGACGCGTTCTGTCAACATGCTCTGTGTGACGATCTTGGAGAGTAGTGAAGAGTCAAACTCAACGTTGTCTCAACATTCCTTCGAACTGTGTTGATGCATGAGTTCAATCGTGACACGAAGGGAGAGGGAGACCTGGGACACACCAATAGAAGCCGTTGCCTCGCCTTTGCATCGAGGTGGCACAAACTACAGCCGCTGTCATCCGTTCGCCTGGGTGGGCTAAAGGGTCGCCGAGCAGCCTCAAGGTTTGTTAGTGCTTCGTGTACATACTCGTTCTTGGGCACATTGCTTGACCTGTGCCGATCGAAAGTTATCTCGCGCGTGCAGGAGTTGTTCTGGCCATACTGGTAGATGGGCGCCTAGAGAAGGCGATGTACTGTGATGTGTTGGTGAGTGACAAAGGCGACAGCGGCGAAGGGCATGGCGAGTGTGTAATTCATATCATGAGGTTATCTCCATAAAATAAAAAGATCGAACAAGTCCGGTCTAGGCAAGGGCATAGGTATGTAGTGATACAAAGTACGAACGTGTGAAAGCCGATAGCAAGGACGAAGTATGATGTACGAAGATGGGGATGCAAGGGTTGAGAAATGGGTATTAACAAGGCGTATGATGAAGACATTGTCCATCCCTGAAGAGTTGACGGTGTATATCGATGGGAGATAGTATGATAAATCAATCGTAATGCAAAGACAGGCCACGCACGAAGTAAGACATGAAGGTCCTAGGGCAGTAGTGCAGGCTCGAAGACCTTGTCAGGCGATCCAGGATCTGACAAGCGATCCACGGAAAGAAATTCGCCATCTGGGTCGAAATTTGCAGGTGCCATGTACATTCCCGGAAGTATCGTGGTCTGGCGGGATTGTATTGACGGAGAAAGTCCGTCGGAATTGCTATCATCGTCGACGAACCGATATCCACCTATCGTATCGCGCCAGAACTCATCTCTAGTTCCCCGCTCTTCTCGAGGTAGGTCCTCAAGATCAGAGTACGATTGAGGTGAGGCGGTGAGGAATCTATCGAATATCGTAGCTCCCTCGTTGTCGTTTGGGGTAAGTGTGGCGTTGGATCCCACGTCGACGTGTGGCGACGAGGACCGTGGTTTCGAGCGCTGGGGGAATGTGTATCCAGGGAAGGATGAGACGGCATCGGAGAAAAAGGTGTAGATGTACGATAAATGAGTCGATGAGCGCCAAATTCTCGGACCTTCTGAGCGCCCATATGATGAACAAAGTATGCTACTTGCTGCGCTTTTGCATGGTCTATGCCGTGTACCCAGTGGATTTCCGCTGCATCGCCAGACGCAATAAGGTCAATTGTGGTCAACTGAAGAGCATAGGACTTACCAGGCAGCACATCCAACCCCTTCACGGATGCAACCACAACTACTACGCACGTACTTTGCTAGCGCTGGCCTGTCAAAATACTGTGCTTCCATACCCACAACAGCGTCTGTGGCTGCACCCTTTGCCTGCCAAACTCCGAGCTCGGGCTTTGGACTGCCATGTACATGGAGAAGCGCCCCACAGCCGTTCGATCGTCTCGACTGTCTCTTGCCAGCTCGATCTGACGAAGAGACCGGTAACGCGGTGACCTTGAAAGGGGTAACATCCTCTACTGGCGCGTCGTCGAATCCCCCACAGAATACTGAGTATTGGTACATATCCGTGCTAGTCCTCGATGATGGCCTCTCTCGGGGAGGCCGTCTCCTGTGTAATGCCCCTGCACCGAGTGGCTCGCGGTCGTGATCTGGGAAGGAACCTAGTACGGGGCTAGTATCAACGACGATTACTGGGGGGCTCGCGGGTCGGTGTAGGTGGGGTGCATGGTCCAGCCGCATCGCTCCCCGACGTCGCAAACGGGACGCTTCCCCCGTTCGTACAAGGCCGGAAAGGATGATACTGTCGTCATGGTCTATCGATTCGGCAAATGATTCGGATTCTGAGAATGATTCGCCGTTAGAATGTCGTCTTCTATAGTCTCGAGGCATATCGAATGTCGGAGGGGTGAGGTGAGGAGGATGACTTACGTAATGAACGGAGCAGTGCTTTGAGTTTGACTATGCGTGGGAATGTCATGTATAGCGGCGTCCACAGTACGTGGTCCACGGTCCACTCCCGACTCGGACATCCTGCCTTGGTACCTCAAGGATTGCGCTCATGTAGGAGCCAGCCATCGACGGAGTCGACGCCAGGAAAAGGAAGGAGAAGCCTCTTTTGGTAGCTGCAGCCATCTCATATGTACCACATGTTGATGTTGACAGGGCCTCCATGGTTGCTACGGAGCCTAAGGTTTAGCCAATACGACCAGTAGTTCTTGAACTAAATCATTGGGGGCTCAATATCAATATTCAATGGTGCACCGTACGTTCATTCCTCGAATCAGGCTCATTTTCGTCATGCCACTATATTTCCCTGGCAGTTCGAGTCAGGTCTTCGGCAACATTTGCGAACTTCTCCCAGCAACTTTATGAAAATGGGTTACTGGAGTACGTCAGCGTATGGATTTCCCTCTATATCAACGCACACGCCGACATCAATACCGGACCTACCGCTGATGGAACGAGAGTTGACGAAAATGAGGGTTGGACTTTGAGGGAACACTCACTATTGTGTTTAAAACCAGGGCAACATACGCAGACTTACAGATGCCTTTAACGATGCAGAAATATGCGGGCTCAGCTCACATCTGAAGTCGAAGCTTCAGCGTACAGCAGGACCTGCCGTGATCCCCCTGATACTAATTTACCTAGGAAACATGTTCACCCAGAGCCAATCCCCGCCACCCACGTACTTGGAAAACTTCAAGCTTTAGATATGGATCACTTCTGCTGCTTCGTCAAGCTCTGTGGTTGGGCGCGGCACGATGGGAATAGTCTCATGTCACGGATGCGTGCGCATGGAAGGCGAAGAGGCACAGCAGAAGCCCCGAGTGCCCCTTGAAGTCTGGACGCGATGGCACTGTCAGCTTACATCAAAATAGATGTGATGCCGCTTTCTGGAGCCTACACCCGTCGCTCTGAACGATGCAGCTTCAGGAGTTTGTTCGAGATCAGTGCGCTTATCGTCTTGACCCCAGAGGTAGACGTCAGTGCTCATTGCTCTCGATGCTTTCAGTTAGAGTTCCCGCACGGCGGGGGGCGCCGCCGTCGTTTGTCCGTTCGGTTGCGATCTATCACGACATGGATATCAATACCATGCGCTTGACATTCGGGAAGCAAGGATGGTTCCTTTTTTCAATCGCTTCATGCGGCGCAAGAAAGGCTCATAATTCATTAATCAAAGTATGTCGAGATATTTAAGAGCTCGTCGAAGATACTCAGCTAGCAGTGTCTCGGACTTGCACAACTCTCCCCCGCATCCGACCAATGATGAAGAACATACTCGCTTCGCTCGCCTTGTTCGCTTATCTCTATGTCCGCCCGACCTTGGCTGCGACGTACGGCTTGACCGACAGCTGGACGGGTTCGGCCTTCTTCAGCGAATTCACCTGGGAGAATATTCCCGATCCTACCAACGGACGAGTGTAAGCATTAACGCAGAGCATCGTGTTGCCCTGCTCATTCATGAGAACACTTTAGAAATTACCTCGATCAAGCCACTTCGCGCTCCCTCGGCCTCGCAACTGTGGACGGCGAAGATCTCATTCTGCGTTCCGACCATACAACTGTCCTGACTCCTGGCGGACCTGGCCGTAACTCCTTTAGGATCAGGTCCAACAAGGTGTTCACTACCCATGTCGCGGTGTAAGTACTTGATCGTCGAGGCACGACCAGGCCAAACAACTCACGGCTTATCCAGGTTCAACATCAAGCATATGCCTCAAGGCTGCGGTACATGGCCTGCGGTACGTAGCGACCCCTTCGTAGAAGACTTCCGTACCGACGTTTTTTAGGTTTGGGAAGTAACGAAGAACACATGGCCCGATGGGGTTTGTTAATTATCCGCTCCTTACTTCCGCAACTGCCTAATTCCTTCTCACAGGGCGAGATCGACATCTTAGAAGGTGTGAACGATCAAGGCCCCAATGTCGTATCCTTGCACACTAGCCCCGGTGCGTATGGAACCAGGCTACATATGTCTAACCAATCAAGATACGAAGCCCTAACGTGTCGGTCTAGGCTGCACGATGCCTGCGAATCGCGTCGAGCTTGGGTATGTTACTTGCTGTCATCTCACGGTTTATTTACTGAACTTCGGCCACAGGGAAGATGCCACGTTCGACTGCAACATCTTCGCCAATAGCAACTCAGGTTGCGGCACTAGAGTCACAGATCCTCGCGGCTACGGCCCAGAATTCAACGCCAACGGTGGGGGATGGTCAGTCGTTCTATATCTTATCAGAGCCAGTCATAACCCTTGCCGCCTATTAGGTATGCCATCGAAAGAACGCCAGCCTTCATCAAAGTGTGGTTCTGGTCGAACAGCGACCTCGTTCCTAACGATGTACGCAACTCGGGTATCACTGTGAACACTGATGGCTGGGTTAGCTTTCTTTGTCTTTGTCCGGGACGACCGCTCATCTTGTTCGTAGGGAACACCATGGGCGTTCTTCCCCAACACCCAATGCAACCTTGAGGAGCACTTTGATGAACATTTCATCGTGGTCAATCTCACATTCTGTGAGTACCGTACGCTGTTGCTGCATTACGATGCTGACAGAATCGCTTAGGCGGCGATTTCGCGGGTGCGGTATACCCTTTCTCGGGCTGCCCGTCCACCTGCAATGGTTAGTGGTCTTCTATGTATTCGTTAGCGACACGACTAACAAACCCCGAGATTTCGTCGAAAACAACCCTAACGCGTTCAACGAGGCCTTCTTCACTCTTGGAGGGATCAGAGTATTCGGAACGCAGTAGCTTTCAGGTTAAACATATATATTTCTTCCATTATTCGCTCTGTTCAGTTGACATACCCCGCACGCCGATTATTACCCAAACTGGACAGAAACGCAATCTTGTATTTCCCCTCCTCATCATTTCCGGCGGGTTACATGTACATGTTATCAATGCTCTGATACGAAAAGCTTCCTCGCGTCGCGTGCAAGATGCTGCAAGAGCAGGTCCTTCTTGGGCGACGCGACGTGGGTGCCTTCTTCGTCTTTACCCTCAACAGTGCCAAACACTGCAGATTGCAGTGGTTCGATCTCAGCGTCTTTCTCAACCCACTCTTCGTTGTAGCCCCATACGCGGTGGAAATCCTTGTATTGGGGACTTCGGTCGCCAAAGGTCAGAACAATGGCCTCTTTCACAGCTCGCCAGGCGCTATCGAGCGCCCCGACCACCCATCTAATGTGCAAGTTGTTAAGACTTGAATTGGAACTTGTCTGACACACTCACGCGTGCCGAACACTGAGCGCCTCACCAGCAAAGTGCAAACGACCTTGGCCGGCGGGCACCGTCAAAGACTCATAGGCCTCCGAAAACATCCCAGGCCCGTAAAACGCAAAAGCGCCTATTCTTTGTCGTCAGCCATCGTGCATCAGGTCTAATATGAAAGGAAATGGACTTACCCATCGTCCAACGGCTTTGACCCCAATCCCAGGCATGCATATTCTCGAACTCGCCTTCGAGGACGCTGATGTCAAGGTTGTGCACAACGGCAAGGTCCCGAAGCACCAACTCCTTCAGTTGATTGTCGTATCCCTCTGCACGAGTGTCGATGAGCGCCCCAAGTCGCTCGGCATCACTGGTCCAGCAGTAGCTAGCAATAAGAACTGTGCTTGGAGTCTTCGGGAGACCTTGCGACGGATATACAATCGTGCGCGAAGGCCGATCGGTTGCCGACTGCCCGCCAACGATGTCCAGAGGGTTGCCGTCTTTATCCTTCATCGTCGACCACCACGCCGTCCTGAACTTGATGCCGACCTTAATGGAAGGCCCGTATGTTAGCTGGCGCAAAGCATTGGTTTGGCGATGTGTCAGCTTGCACTGCGATAGGTCGATGGTGCGGAGGCATGGAAGTGGAAGAGTAGAGATGACGTGCGGGTAGCTTTTCGGCGGCTGTCCCTCTATGGAAACTTCGACAAGCGAATGGTCCGCATTGAGCGCGACGCCGGTGACCCTGGAATTCAAGGCGATTGAACCATTACCACGAGTTTCCAGGTATTTAACTAAGAGGTTTGCCAAACCCTCCGCGCCGCCACTAACAGAGACAATGGTCAGTACATCGTATTTTCGACAATTGCCACGCGAACTTACTCGATTAACTTCCACTGTGGGGCGTTGAAGCATAGTTCCTCAAGGATGCTCTCTGCCCACGCGCGTTCAAACGAGGATGTCGAGTTGCTGAATGTCTCGCACCAGTTCACGACCGATGTAGCAAGAGGCTCGCGCGGGATTCCCAAGTTGGGGCTGGGGATGTACTTGGTACTGAGATATGCGCGAGTCGAATAGGCGTCGACTTCCATCAACAAGTCCCACCCGTCGGATCCGCCATCGACCATGTCCCTCTTGAGCGCGTCCACAAAAGGTCCGAACGCGTCATTCATAATTTCGGTCACCCCTACTTTGAGGTATTCCTCCCCGACACCAAGATCGGACCACTTGAAGTCATCACCGCCCGTCCCTCCTCGCTTGCGCCGGGTGTCATTGAAGTACAAGAGGTTGTTGTTTTTCAGGTCCTCGAAATGGTAATCATGTAGTTTCGCGCGAAGCTGGAAATCGCCGGTGTTGAGAGGTTCGTAATTGAAGAGATGGAACAGTCGTCTCATGACTTCGTTATCAGGAAACCTCATCGCCCCAACATCCTGTCAAGCCAAGGCTTACATCAATGACCACATTCAAGTATGCGAACAAATGGACACGCACGTAATAATCATATTCGTCTCCGGGGGATCCATCTTGCTTCTTGAACTTATGGGTGTACAGGCGACCTCCGCTTCGACCGGTAGCTTCGATGATTTCGTACTTGATCTTGAGGGAGTCGAGTATCAGGGCTGCGTACAGGCCGCCAATCCCTGCACCGAGGATCCCCACCACGAATTCGGGGTCTTTGCTGCCTTCGGAAACCTTGGAGGTGGGAAGATGACCACTCTCGAAGAGCATGTCCAGTGCGTTGGACACTGATATCACCCCCTCCAGCGTTCCTTGCACACCTTCGTGCCCTTCAGTTGCGTGGAGGGCCTTGCGCATCAAGCGTCGGCCATAGTAAGTATAGGCGTCTCGAGTTCCCATGTTGCTAATAGGTGTTGAGGCAATTGGATAGCAATATGTATCTCGGGCTGTCTACTTATGCTTTTGTGAGTATGTTCGTGTCATGTGGGGTATCATTTGGCTTATCAAGGAAACATCGAACCACCGGCTTCTAGCCTTCGCACTTCCAAGATGTATATGTGATGGATCCACCAATGCGATGCCTTATTATGTTCTGTCCCCCTTGGATCGCTTCGAAGTGGAAACCGCTGGAATTCCTTCGCTAGGCTCCTGGTAAATCTCCATTTCTGTTCGCTTCCCAACACGAGCATCAGGGCGAAATACCCAGAGTGTGCGTCTGCGGCGGACACGATGCCATACGCCGCGTGGAGTACGTTCTGCATTTGCCGCAATGAAGAAACCCATGATCTCTCTCTTTGTTCCTAGAACCAAGGCCGATGAGGAGATAATCTGATTCGCTTATCAACGGGCGCAACTAACGTATTGATTTCATTGTCACGACTTCGGAGGAGTTCTTCAAGCGTGTCAAGTTGTATGCGGAGCATGGAGTTCCTGTCACTTACGATGTGAATGTACTCTGCTTTGGTTCAGCAACTTGAATATCGCCGGAACGTCTAGAAAGTCTTGACTATATCGAGCACCAGGCCGACGTATATAATACAAGCTGAGTAGTACCAAGCAACTACAGTCGTCGTCGATCCAACATTCGAACCCATGGCTACTGAAACATACCAATCTACCTACGACATCTTCGCCCACTATGGCAGGAACTTGATCAACGAACATATCAAGGCTCGCAAGAAGCAAATCCACGACATCAAGCATCACTTGATTGCGCTTCCTCGCGACGGTTCTCCTCTTCCAGCTTCCAAGGTCTCTTCAGACGCGACTCGGGAAGACTTGAAGGTTGGAATCCTCGGCGCCGGTGTCGGTGGTTTGTACGCTGCATTGATCTTGGACTCCCTCGACATCAAGTACGAGATCATTGAGGCTTCTGAACGCACCGGTGGCCGCCTTTACACCCACAGATTCAAAAAAGAAGACGGTAGCGAAGGCGACAAATATGACTACTATGTACGTGATCTCTTTTCCGGGTCCTTCAAATTTTGATTCTGGTACAGGATGTGGGAGCAATGCGTTTCCCGGATACAGTCATTATGACTCGTCTGTTCCATCTCTTCCGATATGGGCCCCTAAACACTGGCGACTTCCAGCTTGCCAGCAAACTCAAGGATTATCATTTCAAAGACACCAAAGGCAACAACCTTCTATACTACAACGATGTCCGTAAACGCCGAAACTCTAAACCCTCGGGTGACGACTTTCTGTGGTCTGATCTGGGTGTCGGTCACGACTACCTAACAGCCGGCGTCGAAGATATCATGCAGGATGTCATCACTCCCTTTTCTAACGAGCTTGTACGAGACCTCGATACGGGAAGTACCAAGGGCTGGGATCAGCTGATGGAATTTGATGCCTATTCGACGCGGGCGTACATGTCCACCAAATACATCCCGAGCCCTAATTTGGGCCTTCCGCCCCATAGCCCGTCTACTGCGGTCGTCAACTGGTGTGAGACTTTCGACAAGTCGACAGGCTGGTACGATCGGTCACTAGCGGAGACGGTGCTCGAAGACATGGCCTTCGGTCTTCAAGGGCCCTGGAAGTTGATCGAGTAAGCTCTGATCCCCCATCTTGAGTAGATCGACCCTCATGGCATTTATCTAGTGGCGGTTCTCAGACTCTCGCAACACTTATGGAAGATTATTTGAAGACCCGCCCCTCCGGCTCTATTGCTTTCAACTCGCGAGTAACTAGGGTCGCTGCGGGGGACAACGAAATGCATGTCTACGTTAATGGACAGCCCAACGCCAAAACCTATCCACACGTCATTTCGACTCTACCACTTCCATGCTTACGCGCCCTCGACCTCTCGCAGTGTGGCCTCACTCGCCGCCAGTCCAACGCTCTGCGCCAATTGACATACGGTCCGTCTATCAAGATTGGCATTAAGTTCAAAACGGCATGGTGGTCGACGGCTAAAGACAAAGACGGCAACCCGCTGGACATTGTCGGTGGGCAGTCAACCACTGACAGACCCGTTCGCACCATAGTCTATCCGTCATACGGCCTCCCAGACACCCCAAGCACCGTCCTGATCGCAAGCTATTGCTGGACGAACGATGCTGAGCGCCTCGGCGCCCTCATTGGTACCGGAAAAGACAAGTACAACGATCAACTCAAGGAACTCGTTCTTCGCGACCTCGCCGTAGTACACAACCTCGATATTCGCTTCTTCGATGGAGAGTTCCTTGAGATGTATCCTTGGGACTGGAGCCACGACCCTCTGACCATGGGTAAGCTCTCTTTTCAACGCTATCAACAGGTACTTATACTCAAATCCTTGATGAATTTTAGGTGCTTTCGCATTCTTCGGACCAGGCATGTTTTCTGAGGTGTATAAATATCTTACCATCCCTACACCAAACGGCCGTTTCCACTTTGCTGGAGAGGCGCTGAGCGTCCGACACGCGTATGTTCTCGTTATTCCTTCTGGCTTCGCAATATGGTAATCTTCTGTCATTAGATGGGTCGTTGGTGCCCTTGATAGTGCTTGGCGTGCGGTTAAGGAGATTTTGGTTCTCGTATATGGCATCGAAAGCGAGCAGTATAAGAAGTTCATCCAAATATGGGGGAATAACGAAGAGTGGACCACGCGAAAGGTGACGAGAGGTACACTATTTTTCTCTACTCCTGTAGAGTCGACCGAGGACATGTTGTTAGATCACCTGAAGCTGGATGCTCCCCACCTTTTTGACTACTAAAAGCAACAAACCACTGTACCCTAAAGCACTGGTCGTGCGCCAAATAGTCGTTACCTCGTTTTCATGTAGCCCCCTGTGTTAGAAACTGAATGGAACCTGTCTGGGAATAGCCTACATAGGTCGAGCGTCCTGAAGCTTGCATGTCACACGAAGTGGGCGTGGCATCGGTCATGATTCAGATCAAAAGCTGTAAAAAGATATCAGCTACTCGGTCAATCCCACTTTGCTGGAGAGGCGCTGAGCGTCCGACACGCATAAGTTCTCGTTACCTCTTCTGACTTCGCAATATGATAACCTTCTGTCATTAGATGGATCGTTGATACCCTTGGCGTGCGGTCAAGGAAGTTTTGGTTCTCGTATATGGCATTGAAAGCGAGCAGCATAAGAAGTTCATCCGAATTTGGGGATTTTCTCTACGCCTGTGGGGTCGAACGAGGACATGCCGTTAGATCACCTGAAGTTGGATGCTCCCCATCTTTTGAACTACTAAAAGCACCAAACCACTGTACCTATACGACTCAGTGAAGCACTGGTCATGCGCCAAATATTCGTTACCTCGTTTTTATGTAGGCCTCTGCGTTAGGAATTGAATGACCTATCCAGGAATGGGCTAAGTTGAGCCTCATGAAGCTCAACCTTGCATGTCGCACGAAACGGGCGTGGCATCGATCATCATTGGGCCATCAATGCATCAGACGCTTGGAGCTAGCAGCCTGTGACCATCCCGGGTTGCGACGAAAATACATTGATGGAGCTCACTCTCTCCACAATTCCCGATCTCACAGAGTACGTTACGAAGCAAGGTGCATATCCTGCGGCACACGGTGGTTTTGCAGACATATGGATGTGCACACTGAATAACGAAGCATATTCATCGATTGCACAAAACGTGGGTGGCTGGTTTGTGGCATCAAATCCGTCAAGGTACTCATTGTTTCACCTTGACCACTATGTAGGTCGCCGTCAAAGTCCTTCGCTCACTTGGGAGCGGATTCAAGAATGAGGGCAAACACGAGAAGGTCGGAAAAGATACTGTCTGCTTCACTAGAGTCAGCGATGGATCTAATGTGTTAGAGACTGCGACGGGAACTCGTGGTCTGGCTGAAGCTGGAGCACCCTCAAGTATTACCACTTTATGGTATTGTTTCGGATTTTGGGCCCTATCCATCTATGGTCTGTCCGTGGATGGATAAAGGAAACCTAAGCAATTATCTCAGCGGCGATGGCGAGTCGCTTGATGTTGAAGGTCGATACAAGATTGTAAGTTCTATCGATTTAAGTCACTAGCTATTTGTTGACGCGAGACTTGGAGCTGCGCCAAGTCTGCTCTGGGCTAGCCTATTGTGAGCGCGTTTCCGTTGTTGATGAACGATTGCCAACGCTTTTTCGTAGTACACTCCCGCTCAGTGGTGCACGGAGATCTTACAGGCGTATGCTACCATCCTTTTTCTCTTCTCCCGCTCGCTGATTTATGCCAGTGCAACGTTCTCATCAGTGGTGACGGAGATGCATGTCTAAGTGACTTCGGCCTATCAACTATTATATCGGATCTGCAAGGTGTCTCCACCTTCACCTCGTCAATTAGTGGGAACGTCCGATTTGCTGCGCCAGAGCTGTATCAAGTAGGCGACGACGACATCAGGACATTGCCCACTACACACAGTGACATTTACTCACTTGGTAGCATAATACTTCAGGTAAGCAACTTTCTCTACGCTCACTGTATCTATCTGCCCTCTCACCGTAGACTTAGACGCTAACTGGAGAAGTACCGTATCACTATATGAAAACGGACGGCCAAGTGCTCATTGAGTTGTCGCGGGGTGTGCATCCTCGGCGACCTCAGGATCCTATTATCACAGAAGTGCGCTGGAGGTTACTATGTGCTTGTTGGCAACGGGGTCCATCGCATCGACCTACGCTAGAAGCCGTCGTGGATTATCTTCAGGATCCGGATGGCACATTCCGCCCGCTCCCCCATCCACTTCCCCATCTAACTGACATTCATCCGGACAACATGGTCAACATATCACACGGCTTGAAGATGGAATTTTGGACGGCTCCTAGTGAGGGTGGCAGGGCAGTAAGTTAGCAGCCTTTTGCATTCGAATGAATACCTTAGTTGGTTGATGAAATACGCTTAAGGTCGCTGTCAAGATGTTTAGAATGCCTTTGTCGGTATCAGAGAAAGACACGGTTCTACAGGTATGTCATACCATCTATCCATGGAACGCCTGAACGCTCACTTTGCGTAGGAAATGCGTGACATCGGCGAAGTAGGACACTATCACTTACTGTCCTACGCCGGTACCACAAAGTATGATGGCTTGCCAAGCATCGTGATGCCATGGGTGCCCGGCCACAATCTCCGCGCACACTTACGGACATCTATTTTCGTCTCTCAGAAGCTCACGCTCGTACGTTATCACCTCCACAGATTGTATAGCAGGAAAGTAATTGCTTTGCCTGTAGCTTCGGCAGATTGCCAGTGGCTTATTGCATCGTTCGTGATACAAACTTTCCACTGTAGTGATTGTCATTGAGCCCCGCTTCGATAGTACACTCCATGGATATTGTTCACGGGGGACTGACAGGCGTACGTACACTCAATAACTTTCACTATTGATGTAAACTGAACTAACTATGTACTCCTCCAGTGGAACATATTTGTTACGGAGGATGGGGAAGCCATACTCACCAACTTTGGCCTCATGCCTATCCTGTATCGGCGCGTCGGGTCTTCCGAAATTCTGGAAACATACGATGAGGATTGCCGATGGGCTGACCCATTTCTTTGGTTTGGATTCACCGACGGTCAAGCTCGGCCACCGGAGACGTCTGCCACTGATGTCTACGCATTTGGACGTGTGGTGTATCAGGTACGCGTCCTGCATCCTTCCATAATGAGTTTTCACGAACTGGAATCACATCTCATAGATTATGACTAATGAAGATCCATTTCATGGGCTCTGGGATCATTTGGGGGAACTTCGGTCTCTTCTGGAGAAGTACACGCCTACCACATTTCGCCCTTCTAGACCCTTGAAGCGGTGGGCTGTGAGTGATATATGGGAGCTCGCAGAGAGCTGCTGGGAGGTGGACCATTCCAAGCGGCCGAGAATGCAAGCGATTATGTCCAAACTTCTTGCTTTACCTTCCCTGTACGCCGTGCCGCGGACTAGCTATAGATCGCATCAACGTGTACGTATGCCTTACTAGATCTTGATGAACTGCGAAGCCATACGTGTATTGACGAATATGTAATATGGATTTACAACCGTTTTGCGAACACGGTGCCAATTCGGCCAAGGTACCTCCTAGTAAGAAGTCAGGCCCCCCTGTGAGACCACTATGGTAGTGAACATGGGCCTACACGCCGCAATGATTGGCTCCATTAAGGATCGCCCCTTGGCATGTACGAAGTCTCGGATTTCAGTATGTAGACGTCCAGGGGTGTACGAATGTACAGATAAGTGGATGGTACTTAACAAAAAGCAAGGAAAACTCAGAATGTCCAATTTACTTGAGGTAAAATTGCTAGATGCGACGAGGATAGAATCCTCGGGGCTCTGCATTGACGAGTAGGGAAGGGGACCGAGTGTCCAATGCGCTCCTGACCCCTAGCCTAACTCAGTCTCCATTCCCTAATCCGGCCGTTTATGGACCTCAGTGCTTTTCAAGCAAGCCTCAAGGTAATGTCCCTGTTATGCTCAACGCTTTAAAGTTACTGAAAACGACCACATGGTGGCGGCTGCTCGACATGATGTACTCGAGCCACAGTGGGAGATAGAAGACCATGGCTCGGTCTCGGATTTCCACGGTTACGCGGACGCTTCGATATCGCAACCTCTTCTATTCAAGGACGTTGCAAAAGACTCCAAGACTCAGAAGATCATGCTAGCGACTCTTTTTGCGATAGTTTGGCTTGGGTTCACTTGCGCGGTGGCACTATCTGGTCAGGGGAAGGAAGCCAGTACAGGAGCAACAAGTTCTGTTGACACGCGGCGGCTGTGGGCACAGTACTCGCCATGGTTCGCGGTTGAAGAGTACAGGCCGCCTCCGAGTGCTTGTCATATAACTCAGGTGTGTGCGTCTGTAAGAAAGAAAGTTCAACACTGATGACTAGGTGTAAAGGTTAACATCGTGAGTGCGCTTCTGTAACGCCTCAGTTCTCCTAGCTCAACAAACTAGTTGCAACGACATGGTGCTCGTTTTCCTACGACTAGTGCGGGCAGGCGAATCCAGACTGCTGTCGCGAAGCTGCAGGCAGCACCCGCGTTCGCAGATCCCCGTCTGTCATTCCTTAGAAACTATACGTATAATCTTCGGACGGAGGACTTGGTACCATTCGGTGCCGCTGAGTACGTTTCCAATACACGGTCTCGTATTTATTAACAATCAAAGCAGGTCATTCTCGGCAGGCAAAGTCGCGTTCAAGCGATACGCCCACCTGGTGAAACCCGGCCAGCTCCCATTCGTCCGTGCCTCTGGCTCTGAACGAGTTGTCCTTTCAGCGACGAACTGGACGGCGGGCTTTTCACTTGCCAGCCATCATGTTTACTCTCCGAAACTGTCCGTGATTCTTTCGGAAGAAGGGAACGACACACTCGACGATTCCATGTGTCCCTCTGCTGGGAGTTCTGATGTGCAAACGACGCAGTGGCTGAATACGTTCTACCCCGCTGTCACGGCGCGTTTGAACAGGGCGGCTCAGGGGGCGAACCTGACCAACACAGACACTTTCAACCTCATCTCGTTGTGCCCCTTTGATACAGCCGCTCGCAACGGTCACCAAAGTCCATTTTGCGAGATATTTGACACGGAGGATTTCCGAGGGTTTGAGTATTCCGGCGACCTCGACAAGTTCTACAACACGGGTTACGGACAGGAGCTGGGTCCTGTTCAAGGCGTTGGGTATATCAATGAGCTCATAGCCCGCCTGAAACGCACGCCAGTGGTCGATCAGACGCAGACGAACACGACGCTAGATGGGGATCCAGCAACGTTCCCTCTGGATCGTGCTATTTATGCGGATTTCTCACACGACAACCAGATGATCGCTATATACGCAGCCATGGGTCTTTTCAAGCAGCAACGTTCGCTGGATCCTCTGCAGATGGATCCTCGCCCCTCTAGGACGTGGGTAGCTTCTCGACTCGTGCCTTTTGGAGCTAGGATGGTGGTGGAGAAGCTCGCCTGCGGCAACAGCGGCGCAGAGTTTGTTAGGATCTTGGTGAATGATGCAGTTCAGCCTTTGGACTTCTGTGGTGGTGGTGAGACGTGCGGGTTGGATGCTTTCGTAGCTAGTCAAGCTTTCGCCAGGAACGACGGCGATGGCGATTTCGAGAAGTGTTTCCAGTGAGGAGCTAAAGGTCACGATCCAGCAAGTGAGTTACTTTTGAACGTGCTTCGGCTCCAGTATAATTGATATTGAGAAAGGTTGACTGTGCGGCCGAGGCCCTGAAATTCATACACGCCGTAGCCAAGTACGCACACTCGACGAGAATAAGCTACTAATATAGTGAATTCCGCATTTCTTGGCCTTCTATATGACGGTGCTGCTGTTTGTTACGTTTCCATCACTAACCTTGTGCTCTTGGATTGCGTTTCCGATGGCTCCGATGGCGACACCTTCATAGTAGTACACATGCGCCGCTAGCGCCACAAACGCGATCGTTTGGGCGTGACATCGAGTAATTGAGCCGACATAGCTCGCAAACCGACAATTTACTTACCCTCGACTTCATCGGCCACTAATTCAGCGCCGTCGGCTACTTGTAATGAACGACGCCAAGTTGACCGCCCTTCCCGACACATTCATCACGTATGCTCCGTACGGTCAAGTGGTTTCCATTATAACCAAGATCCGGAGAAGCGCCCCAGCTAAGTTTGAGTTAACACACCGTTCTCTCCACCTTCCCAGCGTTTTAAAAAATTAACCTTTGGTCACGGACCCTCCTCGACCCTGCCTCTCTGCCGACTGGGGAACATCCAGAAGGGCTGTTACCCATTCGACCAAGGGTGGATGCTGCATGGACCAGTGGACTGCCCCGCATGATTGCTTCTCTGCCAAGCATTCGGACGAACCTTCTGTTTTTGGATAGTTTGATGCCTTTTTGGTGTTCTTTCATTCTTGGAGAAGATCCGTGAGCTTGAACGCTGCGACAGTAAAAATTATGCCGGGGTAGGGACGATGGTGCGTTGTTGGGGACGAAGTGCACGTAATATTGAACCAGTCCTTGTATATATACCCCGGATCACAAGTGCCGTGCCTCCCCACAATTCCTCGACCCTCCGAGTTCCCCTTCATACAATGGTGGCTACGAGCTCCCGCAAGAGAAGACACGTCCCCAACCTCGAGCCGGAGTTATGGCTGGAGATATTTCGCTACGCAACCGCCTCGCCAATTCTCGCTGAGATCTCGGATTATGGATACAGACCATTCGACGCCGTTTTGTGGGAGGAAAGAAATTGGTTCGAACACGAGGTTTCCCTGTTCACAAAACGTTCAATATGTACGTATGCTACTCACTGTGATAGTGTACACGTGAATCGACATTGATTTATGTGTCTAGCAACGGTATGCAAATATTGGAATTTGCTTGTTGCGGAATTTCTTTTCGAGGATCTGCACGTTCGGCGGGGTACCAACGCGTTGAAGCGCGCACTTAATTCACCTACCTATTACTCTTCATCCGGATGCGGTAAAGGTCGTTGGGTAAAACGGGTTGAGCTGTGCTCCTCGTTGGGTGACTTCGACCCATTCCGGCCGAGCGTTCTCGTAGAAATCCTGCGATCGTGTCCCAGAGCCCAAACACTCGTCAGGAAATTCAGCCCAGGTGGGGGCGATCCACTTTCGCGTTGTCGGGGCTTGGAGAACGACTTCCCTATGCTGTATTCCCTCAGACGCATCGATTGGTGGTTTCCATCGGGACGCACTCCGGGAGAAAGCTTAGGTTTTCTAACGGACGTTCTCCACCATTCCCCTGAGCTTCGCTATCTTTCACTGGGGAATTACGTCTCTAAGCCATCTGGCGTACGCGTGCTATCAACGGATCGGGTGTCGCTTCCCCAACTTTCCGTGCTTCGACTCGAATCTGTACATCCTCAGCTTCTGTCGTTCGTTCGTCAGTGGCACCTACCCAAGCTGACACACCTGGTAGTCGACCCTTCTGCGCTGGCCGGGAAATTTAGCATCCTCCATATCATTGGCTCCCGTATTATATCGCTCGAATTGATGCACCATCCCGCCTTTATGGAAAAGGACTATATTTCGCACATCCTCTACGAATGCCCGAACTTACAAGAGCTCAACTATCACGTCGACATCACCCAGCCAATGGACACGCACATGAAGAGTAGTGTCACATCTAATACCTCCCTGCAGCGCATTCGCATCCACCTTTCCTCTGGCAATGGCAGTACAGCGAATCAACACTTCCGTAGGCGATTGGATGGAAGGAGTCTGGCAGATCACGTCTACCGACATTTTATGATGATATCGGTATTGGATGCCCCGCGCTTGGAGCAAGTATCATTAATAGGACAATGGTCCAGGGTGAATTTCGGAATTATGGGAAGCGTTGACGAGGCATTGTTGAAACAAGGATACGGACGAAGAACATGGCGTTTGATGCTCGCCCAATCTGATTACTCTTACTGAGACAGTTTATGTTACATTAAAAAGGTACCTACTGTATTACTCTATATTATGATTCAGACTTGAGACGATGCTTGCTGTGACGCTCGATCGACCCCCTCCTAATCTACAAGGGGCTTGACAGGGAGAATTGCACGTGCTCATGTCCTGTTATCACGCGCAAGTCGACTGATTCCGCATGCATGTGGGGTAGCCGGTAACCACGACCTCCTGGAAAGCTTTTCTTGGTTCGTTCTCTTCCAACACCCTCACGGATGGACGACCACTTCTCCTGGTCAGACACTGCGTACGCAGCTTTCGGATCGTGTCTGGCATGCTTCCACGCCAGACAGTCGCCTCGTTCCAATGAGACCTCGTCCAGTGGAGACAATCAAACCCATAACCACATAGTTCGGAGTATCAGATCTGACGAACTCGAAGGCCTCCTTGTCGACTCAGGCGACGATGCTGAGACCCTTTCTTTGCACTCAAACCCAGGACGACCTCAGAGGAGGAGGAAATCGAAGACTCACCCGACAAGAAATATCACTCTGTTTGGGTGGAATCTATTCGGCAAGAGGAAACCACCCATCCAGCTACCTGAAGACGACGGCGAAGAGGGGATAGACGGTGTCATACGGCCATCACGATTGAGTTCGCAGGGGACGTCAGGCTCGTCTTCGACTCTTGATTCCGACGCGCCACAATTGTCTCCTACTCTCATCGACTCGATCTCTCCGGAAGTGCTGCGAGAACGGGCGCTTGCTGCGGAAGCCGCTGAGGCAGAGGAGAGGCGCCAGAAGGAGGAGCGTAGACGACGGAGAAGAGAGAAAAGGGAACTCAAACGTGCCGCTATGGCGCTCGCTGCGGGTGGCGATGGTGATTTCGAAGGATTTCAAGGTAGCGGGGCGGACTATTTCCACTCACGTCCCCCCACCAGCCCATCCCTGCCAGATTCGGCATCAGACGGCTTCGGGCCCTTCGTTGGCAGCACTCATGCTCCGCGTCTCAGTCCATCCCACCCCGACCACGATGACGGTGATGAAACCGCAGATTTGGACGGAGGTGTATATACCCGCAAAGCTGTAGGAGGTTCACTGAGCGGCTCCGACTCCCGATCCCGGACGTCTGCCTCGCGCTCAGATGTGAGCCATCATATATACCAACCGATTAACCAACCTCCAATGCCTCACCCTCGTCCTCAACTTCACCTTCGTCCGCAAGACCATCCCAGCATCGACCTCACACCGTCCAGTAGTGATGGTGTTCCTCACAAAAAGCGATCCAAGAAATCTAAGTCATCTACGACCTCCGATTCCCAGACCCCGTCGATCCGTTCCCCAGCTTCGCCTCATTTCCCTTACAGCCATCCAGAGATTGCGCTTGCATCTCCCGGGCTTCGATACGATGGTCTGGAACCAGATCATCTACGACTGGAGCACCAGTCTGAGGACATCCGTGCCAGTTTCCCTAGCAGTGGACTCAATGTTGGACAACGAAAAGCAAATCCAGCGATGGGTGCTTTTCTGGCTAATACGGCCCGGTAGATATATGTCATGCCCCCATTTATTAACGATCTATTTATCAACAATCTATACTGGTTTGAAGGAATATACACTATCTGTCTCTTCTGGGACAACCGGCTTTTTTTAAGAGGCTCAACCATGCAGGTAATTTTGCCTCATTAGTGAGCGCTCGTACCGCACCGCGCTGACTAAAGTGACGCTTGCAAATCCTCCCAACCTCATTCTAGGACGATGTCGAAAGTATTTGCAGTTAAAGGACTTGCTGACATCCTAACTGCTCTCATCCTCTTGGTCAAGCCCGCCTTCATATACAACTCCGTTCCAACTCGTGCCGTCGCGTCGTTTACTGGCTTGGTTTGTGCCATTTGCAATGTATAGTTGACGGATTATCTAATGCTGAATCACATTCAGCACTTGTCGAATGCAGAGGTTGCGCCAGGATTCAACCAAGCAATCGCGTGTATGGTTGCACCAGTCGGCGTCGGGCATATCGTGGCATCGAGATGCAGTCCCAGCGCCAGGGTTCCTATTTGTGAGTACCCAACTTCGCATTAGATTTGAATGAACGCTTAAGTGATGAGGTAGTCGCGATGAACCTCACTTGGGCTGCTCTTAATCTGCTCACTTGCGTCATGCCTCAGGCTTGGGGGATAGGAAGCGCGACTCAGCTTATGAGTGCACTCAATCATACTGCATTCTCGCTCACCATGTACTTTACGGACCCGGTGTTCCGCGCAAAAGCTAAGGCTGAATAGATATCTTGACCAGTTTGACTGTCGCATTGGACCAGCTCTGGACCTCGGACAACCATGTCATTCAGTGCGACACCATCGTTTCCTTTTATCCTTACCGTTCCTCCCAACGGTAGTCGACGCTACATCATTTCATTGCGCGGATACGATCATTGTCTCAGGACATGCGAACCCTTTCATTATGCTGAGAAGCATCCATGTAGGGTTCTCTAGGGTCCTCCGCACATGGCGCGTCCCCGTTCCTGTGACACCACCAATCCGATTGACCTCGCTTTCGGAATTGTCGATATCGTACCGGCACTGCTTTGCTTCCTTCGTACCGTGGATTGGGATATCCAGGATTCGGTGGCTGAGTCGGCCAGTCAACGTCGACTTGATGTATTGATGCCAGTGGTGCAATCGTTTCATCAGAAAGGGAGGAACATGTCCTCCTGATTTCCGGAAACCCAGAACCCTCAGGACCAGCCTGAGCGATATGTATGACATAAAGTCACTGCAATACTCCTATGTCGATTCCCGATCTCAACATCATTTCACCCCACCTCGCCGGCCTTTCTCTCGCTCAGTCGCCGAGTGTATAGGGCCTTCATTCTTCCAGCCTCCGATCGCGTCTACTTCTGTATTTTTATTGTACATGGCATGTCGGCCTCTACACTGTTCTCCTTGGTCTCCAGTATGGCAGCTGTCCAGGTTGGCGTCCTGATCTCCAGCTTTCTGTTTGGCGTCGCAACTCTGCAAGCATTTTTCTACTATGTCACGTATAAACGCGACCCCTTGCCTTTGAAGCTCTTCGTAAGCAATCGCTCTCCTCCGCAAGTAACAATGCTGAAGATCCATTCTAGTCGGCTTTAGTATGGTGAGCTTCTATATATGTTCGATGCAATGACTGATCCCGGCCGCTAGGTTACTAGAGCTCTCTGGGATGATCTTCGCTGCGCATCTGCTGTATTCGGCTGCTATCACGCCGTATCGAGAGAACCCTTTGCTCATGTTCTTGGATCCTCCATACCAAATCCTTGCAACTATCTTAGCTAGTAACTGGTCAGGTTGCGCTGTACAGGTGAGCCCCTAATGCAACTCCTTTTCGAGGCACCGTTACCCATTCGCACTACCAGCTCTACTTCGTCGATCGCGTCACCAAATTCACCAAATTGCGCTGGCCAGCGGCCATCTGCTGGGCGCTCATACTGTACACCTTCGTCGCTACCCTAATCATCTTCACCGTCGCGCTGAAGCGGGGGCTGGTGGAGTATACCCTTCACTGGAGATGGCTGTCCATTAGTAGCTTGATCATCTCGGCGGTCGTCGATATCTTCATTGCTTTGATCATGTGCCGTAGTCTCTTCAAACAGCGGAGGACGTTTCTCCAGCAGTACGTCTACATCCGCTAGACGAGTGCACCCGTTCGCTAATCTCAGTCACTAAACCTATTGCCAGGTCAAAGAACGTAGCGGACAGAATTATCACGATAACTCTCAGTGAGCGCTGCTGTGCATCTATCCAAGGATAAGGTCTGATTCCGAGTGCAGCGACTGGTTTCATGACTAGGTAATAACAACATTGCCAGATACTCTTTGACTTATGCGCGCTTACTTATGATCAAAGTGTCGTCGCCGTCGTGGCTGCAATCTTGGTACGTTCCTAACCCGACTCCCTGACACCGCACTCACCCTGTTCTCAGAATCTTGTCCTACCTTATCATCGTACGTGTGTCCCAGCCTACCCGTATTCTGTACGCCATGAATCATTGTTACACAGTGATATACCTTGGGGTCTACATATGTCTGGCAAGAAGTATGTACCTCCGGAGCCTATCTATCCGTCTATCCCTTATCTGATATCTCTCCCAGTTTACGCCAACTCATTTTTTGCCTCGTGCGACACTGATTTATTTGTCTGAAGCCTCCCAGTTAATCCATTTTCACTGTAGGTTGAATACGCGACGTACGATACGCGGGGATACGGGCATTGAGTCCTTCAAGGTCGCATCTCGTTCCACCCGAACGGACTCTTCCAATAAGACTGCATGTAAGCTATACTGAATTCATAGATCTGTTGAAGGCGTCTCATTTCTGATATTTACCTCGGCCCCTTTAGACAACGCTCCAGCCCAGCATTCCAAACCCATGAGATATCCGGTCAAACTTCACTATATAGATGACGGCATCGGCACTGTATTGGATGTAAAGTGACTTATTCCTCTTGGACTCTTCGTTTATTTGTACTGTACCGATAGCATTTTTGATGCTTTGTACTTCCGGCTTTCGTGTGGTTATAGTCATGCCTGGCTCCTGAGCAAGGCTCCTGAGCCCCCTGCCATAGTTCCCACGCTTTGGACCCTCAAAGAAGCCAAAGCTTCACGACGCGAAGACAGCTTGCACTTAGATTCACGAAACTCTTCCTAACTACATCAACTACGTCCCTGACAACGCGCACCAACAGAATGCGGACATGCTCTGAAACGCCGGGAGTGGTTGCTCGTTGAGAGCGAGTTAGATTCGAGGATATCGTTCGCCGGTCCGGTGGGAATACACCGTTAGCTACCCCAAACTCGCGGGGCCCGTATACACGAGACGATAGTGTTTAAGTGAGGTGCCAGCTACCTTGACTTTCCAATCCACTGACTTCGTAACTCATATCACCTCTTCCGCATCAGTAAATTGACTAAAGGGAGCCGATTATTAAAATAACGGTCCGTGGAATCAAATATCTAGCGTCGATTCGCCAGTTGAAATTTGAAGTCTTGAAGACCCTTGCAAAGGTTCCTGTGGGTTTGGCGAGGGCAATTGTCAGCTACGATTGCTGAGGAAGGACACTAGGCAGTACCCTACGCTGGTTACGCGTAGAGGGCGTTGACGATGCAAGAAACGACATTGCACCCCGCCATTGTGTCAACGGGAGGTCCCTGGTTCGGGGACAATCTGTAAAGCACAGGGTTGTCCAAGTAAGCAGGGGTGCCTATTGCGATCAAGCCGCATTACGATCGGGAAAGCCATGCCAGCATGGCCTGGTGTGGCCTCTCTACGGGTTCTCAACAACCATCTGCCATCGAACCCTGAGAAGCCCTTCAGCCACTGCTGTATTCGTTTCGGTGAGTGTGTTTCATCGTCACCAAATAGCGTCGATATCATGATTTTCAGCATTCCTTTAGATTCTTCTTTGGGTACAATGGCGGATACAGCCACCTTAATGAAAGGTACGCAATTCATATACAAAGATACCTACAAACAACCTCGGACTTACTTTCCGCTCCTTAGCCCACACCCTCTATATACTCTCAAGCTAGTCTTCAGAGTCAGTTGGGCCAAGCGCCTTCCTGTTTAACATGTCTGCGACTGCACTCTTTTCTCTCATATCGAGCATGGGCGCCATCCAGATTGGCATCGTCATATCAAGCTTTCTCTTTGGAATCACGACTCTACAAGCGTTCTTCTACTACATCAACTACCCAAAGGATGCCTTGTATCTCAAATGCTTCGTGCGTGCTCCCCCCTGCGGTACCATAGCTTATGCTGACTCCTTGCTTCAGTCGGTTGTTGTATGGTAACCCCTTTCTCGGAGTCTTCCAAATCCACATCCAACTTCTCTGTGTAGGATCCTTGAGCTCGGCGGGATGATTTTTGCTGGTCATCTCCTCTACTCGGCAGCGATAACGCCTTACCGAGAGAATCCACTTCTCATGTTCTTAGATCCCCCATATCAGATTCTTGCGACCATACTAGCGAGCAACATGTCAGGATGTGTCGTCCAGGTGAGTGTTGCGATGGTTAGTCGCCAAGACCACATCTCACTTTCCTTCACCTTTGAATCTCGATAGTTGTACTTCGTCGAGCGGGTACGGAGGTTTACAAAGTTACTCTGGATAGCCATCATTTGCTGGACTCTCATATTATACACGTTCACCGGAACGCTCGTCATAGTCGTCGTCGCTTTCAAGTCAGGCCTGGTCGAATATACACTACACTGGAGATGGTTGACCATCAGTGGCTTAATTGTCTCTGCTACGGTTGACATTTTTGTCGCCATTATGATGTGCTGGAATTTAGGCCGCCAGAGAGGGTCATTGTTTCGACAGTAAGATTTGTCCATAGGAGACGAACATCCTGCTCAACTTGCTTTTCTAGGTCGGCCACCCTGGTAGACAAGATAATTATGATGACTATCAGTGAGTAGTTTGTTTTGTTTCATAGCGTCTAGTTTGGGCACTTACATGACGGGATTAGCAACTGGGCTCATGACAAGGTATAGTGACGATGCCTCAGTTAGAACTCGTATATGTTGACAACTTTTTGTCAGCCTCGTAGCGGTGACAGCGGCGGTCTTGGTACGTCCACGTCTTCTACTCTTTGGCTACTCAGCCTGACTTGCTTTACAGACCGTGACACTCCCCTATCATCGTAGGTCTTCACCCTCTAGCATGGGGCTACCCGACTTACAGTGCCCAGTGATTTATTTGGGAGTATACATATGTCTAGCGAGAGGTTTGTCCTGCTATCACTCCCAACGTTTCGCAATTCTAAAGCAATTTTCAGTCTACGCGAATTCCTATTTTGCTTCGTACGTATCTCTGCATACTGAATTGTACCTCCCTGAAATTTACTCCTGTTCTGCAGATTAAACGCACGGCATAACTTGCGTGGAACCGACGCCATTGAGACCATCCAATTTACCCCTCGCTCTAATCCCTCCTCGAACGGCACCGCCGCCAGCGGTACGCATATTTGATGCTTTTCGCGCGTTATTTACACATTCAACTGTACTAGTGACGCTGCCGAAGCCACCCCATGCGACCTATCTCGGCCAGTACAAAATCGACTTAAATGGTAGTGAGCCCATTCTGAACATACATTAACCTTTTCCCATCGCCTTGTTGCACTGAATCTCTAAATTTGTATTTGATAAACGCTAATTTATTGCTGTCTTTCGATCAAAACATACTAGTTCAGGCGGCGAACTTTTTCCCGGGGCTTCACTTTTGCTATACTGTGTCTTCATCAACCTTTTCGAGCACACAAGGCGTTGTGATTGACCGAGTAGCCGATATCTTCTTACAGCTTTTGGTCTGCAGCTGCATCACGTGATCGAAACACGGTAAGATCGGGCAAGCTGACCGAAGCGTTGACGACGACCTGAACGGCACAATGGTAACGTAAGTCGGACAGTCAGTCATGATCGATTTATCACTTCACTATGAATATAGACTCGGACTACTGAAATACCGATGTTAGTTGCGATTGGCAAGGAGACTTGGCTTCCTTGACGAATCAGCCATGCCAGATGCATTTCACTGCGGCGTACCGCATAACCTTCTTTCAATTTTTGCGTCACCAAAATGCAAGTCACACTGACTCGCCCATACATCTAGAGCACATACTGTTCCGATGAACCTGGCTTCGATGGCTTATATGCATCGGATTGCGGCTGGTCCATGACTCAGCCAGGTTGAAGTAGGTGAGTCTTCATATGATCAATCCACAATGCACGCAATAACCTACAAGTACCGCGCCAGGTACCACAATGACATCATCTCTCTCCTTGTATTGCATCGCTTCGCCTTGAGATGAAGATGTGGTTTACGCGTCCATGCCATAGCTGACAAAGTGCACTTATCTCAACCACCCCCGCAGCGACATTCCTGTTCGCGACCGGCCATGGTGGTTTTCAAACCGACGCGCAAGACTTCCGACATCATTTGCACTACCCGGCCGTCCGTAGTCACCTTGAATAGCGGGCTCGGGCACCTACAAACCTGGGATGGCTGTATATAAGGTAGGATGTTGGTAGAGTACGAGCAGCAACAATCAAACAAGACTCAAACATGGATACTACCAGTACCTTGATTCCAGAAATCCAGAAACTTCGCAAAGGTGAAGCTTGCATGTACTGCAGGTACGCCTTGTTTTATCTATATCGACGAAACAGTCGTCAATCCTCCTTTCTAGACGTCGCAAGATGGTACGTGGTGCGGTAGCGCCTTCTAACTACGGTCTCACTGTGTTCCTAGAAATGCGACGGAGCACGGCCCATTTGCGGCCAATGCATGCGAGGCGACAGGGCCGAGGACTGTGAATACGCTGCCAATTCCAGTTACTCGAGAACACAAGGCCTCGAAGACACCATTGCTAGGATGGAAGCACGTATCCGCGAACTCGAGAATCCGGACAATGGGCAGGGTGCTAAGCTTGTCTTGCGCAACCCATATTTTGCAAATGAGTTCCAGCAGCTCCCTAGCAGCGACCTTCCCATTAGTTCGCATGTTGCCCAAAGTAAGCATCAGTCGTCTAAGATGAGATTTCACTAATATTCCACGGTAGATGTGCAACAAGCAGCTTCGTCCAACCTCTGGTGGACCTTGGATGAACCGCCGATGCACATGAGAGAGAATTTGTATGTGCACCAATCCTTCCCTATACCTTTGCTCACGGCACCAACAGCATTGATAGATTCCTACAGTCTGCCGTCGAGGTCGGCTTCTTCTTGAACACGAACAGATTCAGGCAAAGCTCACTCAGAGACCTACCACATGGGCATCACGAAAGACCCCATCCTGTTCTTCTGTCTGCAGCTTACCTTTGGGGCATCCATCTGACCGGCGAACCTTATACACAGCATGAGGATGCTATACTTACCAGAGCGCTATCTCAACTGACCGGGTCTTTATCAAGCACCCACCCCCAAAGGATCATGCATACTATTCAAGCCAAAGTTCTTCTTATCCATTACCTCTACGCGAACGGCCGTCTCTTAGAAGGCAAATACCATACTAGCTCGGTCGTCGGTCTCGCCTTAGCGGCTCGCCTGAACAAGGTCCGTAGCAGCGAAGTGACCGATGCGAATCCCCTTCCCGCTCCTGTTGATTCGGTTGAAGAAGGTGAACGGATCCGTGCGTGCTGGACCATTTTCTCCTTGGATAAATGTTGGGCCGTGGCCTTCGACTCCCCACCCAACACCCACTGCCCCGCCGAGATGGCGGGTCAACAGCTTGATACACCATGGCCACTAGAAATGGCTGAATACGAACAAGTGAGTGCATTCTCGTGGCCAATTAAGTAATTGATCCTGACCGTACGTGTCTTGAAGGGCTTGTTTTCCGAGTACGGAACGAGTAACAGAACAAGCTACACCTTGCAGAACTTCCTCAACGAAGTTCCAGCCTCCGACTCTGGTGACTCTGCGTTAGGGTTTCTGGCCAAAGGGGCAATTCTGTGGGAGTTGTCTACCAAGATTTTTCATCAGTTCAGAGGTAAAGCACTCTTCAGCAAAGTTTGGAACTGCCATACTGATTTGGATTTAGCCGCGTCTGGGCAAACACTTGCGACGCACATTGATACGTTTAACCGTCTCGATCGTCTTATTGATCAAGTCATCGCCTCCATCGAAATAGCGTCCTTGGGGCGCAAGGAATACATTTTGCCTCGCTGCATCGCGAGCGCTGCGGCTATTCGCCTGCATTCCGGCTTGGCGAACACGAACGCCTTGTCTCGAGGCAAATGTATGATAGCGGCCGAAGCGATTGTGTTGTCACTTAACTCCATTCCAGACTTAGACTCAGCGTACGCCAACCCAATCATAGCAGTGAGCTTCCTCCTCGCACCCGCCCTCTTCGCACCATTTCTCATTGCCGTTTCATCACTTTTTCTAGTCCGCGTGGACAGCGGCTTCGCAAGTCATCTCCAGCGAGGTCACATTATGGCGTTCCGTCGTTGACACCGTTGGTACGCATGAAGTCGAGAGGGCTGAGCGGGACCTCAAGCGTATCTTCAACGCCGGCCTGAATGTAATGACCGTCCTGGCGGAGCGTTCTCAACTTATTCGTAAGCACTTGGGTTTACCTTCTTCTCTCTGCCAATGCATCCTGTGCCGATCACATCGCCTCCAGGTTACCAAGAGGAACTAACTCAACAGAGTTATGTCGCACTATTTGGGTTGTAACGCAGAACCGTTCATCTAAGTTTCAATTTGAAATACGAGTACATATCCGATGAATCCTGCTCTAACCTATTCATGTAAAGAATAATGCATCTTGTGCTGACTGATATGTATGCAAAACGAGCGATGTGATGGCAGATCAAAACGAATAAACACGAAAACAAATGGTAACAGTGCTAGCTCATCTCATCAAAACATAAACATATACACCCAGAATTCCTATTTCCGCGTCCACATCAATATCCATTTTTACCTTCGCTCGTAATAGAGCCTCGTGAATCATTGGTCTCTACGCACGCTCAAGAGCCGCACGATTCGCCTCCGCTTTGGCTTCTAAGCTAAAATCGGAGAGAGCGACGGTTTCTGTGCCGACTCTGATGCCGCTAATTGCATCTGAAGTAGGGTACTTGTCTTCTTCGCCTCGTTGAGTCTCTCCATAACTTTCGCGCTTGAACCGCGGGACGCTGACTGCGCTGACGCCTTGTCGGCTATTAGAGTAGACGTAGACGGACTCTTGGCCACCGATGTTGCGAAGCCGATTCCGGGAATTAAGCATAGCCAGGAAGCTGTTGACATAGACTAGATGGGGAAGCGACAATAGTAAGGCGAGGGGATATCGAGGTAGCGATGTGACACATACGCTGGGCGCTGATGAACTCTATGACCATTGCCCAGATGCTTTCGGGCTTTGCAATGAGCTGAACGGAGGAAACATAAATTCGCCTTCATCTTACAAATACGTTCAGACTTACGATGATTGTTTGGGCAATGACGACGATGCTATACACGTAATGTTAGCCTGGAGTGAAGAGAGGATACAGGCCACTATAGTTACGTCGTGAGAAGGAACCGATTCATCGAATATACGAGCAGTGTTTTGATCAGTTTCATCGACCTGAGTATATGTAAGACGTGGTTGGCGTATATTCCGGACAGACGAGCTCACTTGGTAAAGCCACGGGCGTCATACAGGATGATGCACAGGGTTGCTGAGACCGTTGCATCCAGCACAACCCGGAGGATGTAATACGGGACCATTGCAGTGTACTGACGCCATGAAAGCCATGAGAACGGATGTTGCTAGTAAAATTGGATCACACGTACAACAGCTTCATGGAGACGAAGTAGGTCCCACAAGTGGAATCTACACGGTGTTGCGGTAAGGATTGGCGTGACAGCGTCCTCACTGCAGAACCACTTACAAGCTGTAAGCAAAATCTGCACATCCAGGTCAAAGCGGGTAGAATCATGAATGCATGGGACGTACAAACACCGAATCCTAACAGGGCGAAATGTTAAAAAAGAATACTTAGAATAAGACAAATAGCACATACCCGTTTGGGCGGCGAGAAGGATTATCTGAATAAAAATTAGCTGGCCGTTAACGGGTACGCACAAAAAAAACTGACCATAGTGCCGGTTAGTAGTTTGCGCCAACGTTTCGTCACTTCACATCATAGCTCGTTAGGCAATGGATATAAATGACTACGCGAATAAGTCATACTCAAGTAGATCATTCGAACAAAGAATCTAATATTATGTGTCTTTAGCACGTCTTGGATGAACTGTAGGACGGCACTTACATTTGAAGGACGAAGCAAATCAAGATCTTAACAAAAGGAATCGCGATGAGGAGCGAGCCCGAGGGATGACAGATAACGTGAGCATACCCCGACTGTAACCCCAGCCTAACGAGGTACATCGAAAACCGTTAGAATTGATACTTTAGTAAAGCTATAGGTGTACACACATAGACCGACCTATTGGTGGGAGTGATGAGTGAGGTTGAGCAGGGAGGGTGAAAAGGAACGCACCATTCGCCGTCGGGCAGGATTTCTGGACGAGTGTAGCTTTTGACCTAATGCAAACAGATCATAAGTTCGATGCTTCGCGTCAGCCTTTGAGTGGTGCCAACTACTAACCGAATAATGCCAGACCGTATGAGATACTACTAAGATTAGCAAGCGCTCGGCTAGATGAAGATAATCCAGCATACGGAAGATTGCATGGAGGGTAGCGAGAGCCCTAACGCATCGATTACTCAACAAAGAGTCTCATGATTACAGGGGACTATGCTCACCAAATACAGCCAACCTATTCGTTCGCGCCAAGGGTTAAATACTACCTACCACAAATCAGTTTGTCAAAACGCACCAGTGTTTTCATTCGGACGGAATCTTTGGGATAGCTTATGAAGTACATGTATGCCTGAACGGTAAATAACAGTAAGTGCACGTAGATTTACCAGCGGAAATCCGGACTCGCCTGAAGACTAGCGATTCCATACAACGCCAACATGACCTGACACGAGACAAGGGAAGCACCTGTGGCAAGGCTTAACCGACTGCTCGGCCTGCTTCGAGGGAGTTGCTTACCGTAGATTTCCTCGTACATGCTTTGAGGCATTGGCGTTGGGCGATCCGGGAGGCCAGACATGATGAGCGTTGAGGGAGGGGATCGCGGGGGAAAGGATAACAAGAAAAGCGAGTGGAAGGGGCTTGAAGTCGTCAGTGATAACCAAATAGGGAATGCAGGGAACAAGTACACCCTGAAACCTTGAACAAAAGGGACGATGAGGTCTCCATGCAAAAAATCTTTGCCACCCCAGATTGGCACCAGGTGCCATGTCAAGGTAATTGATCATGTTGTAGAGCTCATATTTGGAGCGAGTATCATTTCATACCACTGCGAAAAGGATTCAACCAAGGTACTTGCTTAGAACGGAAGCAACCGCGGAAGCGGTGTCGGCGCCCGCCCCAGCCGCCCGCTCGGGAATCGTAGACGCCCTTAGACGCTTCAAGGTACACGCATGATTCGGACGAGAATCTAGAAGTGAAACATAAACGTGGCTGGCAGTTGGCTCCAGAGATTCGAGAAATTCAGCATAAGGGTCGATTTTAGGTTGTTGACATGGACCAAGTAGTGCTTATCTATCCCGCGGATTTACAATCCTGATTTTTTAGACTGTGCAATCGTCCACCTCCATGTACCAGCGACTCGTGTGCGTGAGATTTGCATCCGAACGGAATCATATTTCCCGTTTGATTTTTCTGGTTAGTGACGGCGGTTGAATGAATCTTGGTTGCAAAAAATAGATAACACTTCGGATCCGGAGTTGCAATTTGACATCGACAGGGACCAGGGTTTCACATTCTAAACAGAACGGTGCCCCGCTTCATACTGGCCCATAGAGGACGTGATTGCGATTGTATTGAATACAAGGAGAGTTGGAGGAGAGGATATACTCATACTGTGAGTTATATCGGATGTCGCTGATTTATCCTGTGTAGGAACAGACAACAGGCAGCCCAAGGATTGTTGAACTCCAGACGGGCGTCGGAACGTTGCAATTAATCATGCCGACAACGTTGTCAGGTGGCGTGTCGAGCGAAGAGTCGAGCGACTTTCGGCCTTTGAGACCCTTTCAAGCCCAACGAATCAAATCTTTCAAAGGCTACTGGAATAAAATTGACGAAGTCCATCATGAATAATGATCCACAAAACGGACATGTAAGTAGCAAAGTACAACTGAACAAATAGATAAGTAGCAAGGTACAACTAGACAGTGGAAACGTAGGGAAGCTCAACATGAGGGACATTCTCGGTTTTCAAGTAGTCCAAGAAAGGATCGGAGTCGCTAACCCTTTGGCAAATGAGAGAAATCGGTGCGCCAGACTTAGTGGCTCGATAGCTTAGAGTTTGCGGGACTAAGGCTGCCGAATTACTGGTGGACGTTGTCCTACGCTGATCCTTCGCGACCACGATGGTTTGTAAGGCGGGAAAAGATATTCCCGAGGTGTTACCGTCGGTGTTACGCATGAGGAAAAGTGCAACCATCAGAGAGGTCAGCGCGTTGCGAGGAAGCTGAATCTTTCTAAGATTCTCCAAGTGTCCGAAAGACAGAAGCCAGTCTTCAGCGGAGAACGATGTCATGTCACAGCAAAAGTATGATAGTTGAGGAATAGCCATAATTTCGGTGACCGGAACCAGGAGCGGGTGCAATGGTCGATTCGCCAGTATCACGAGTTCGGCAGTGGGTAGCTGGTAGCTGGAGCCTTGGAGTTGAAAGCGAAGACGATCAGGGCTTTCAATAAGGTGCATGTTGACACGATCAGAAGACGATGCGGGACCATATAGATCCACAAGTCGTCGGGCGATAGCGAAGACGTGAGGTTGCGGGCTTTCGTTTGCGATAGCGGCTAGCAGGACATCGATAATCTTTGGGAGCTGGACGCTACAGATGAATCGAGCAATTGCTTGCGCGGCGTCGCCTAAACAGAGGTATTCGAGGCTTGCTAAGTTGGACGTTGGTTTCTGGGGATAATAAATATGACTAGCCGTTCGCGGTAATGATGCATTGACTTCGAGGAGGGTCAATTTTGGCATCTGGCCCAGAAGGTCGGCAAAGTCGCGGATGGAGCACATGATGGGTGAATGGATAATGTGGAGTTGCCGCAAGCTGTCGAAATTTGCACTAGGCCAGGTGATCTTACAATGCATCAGCTTGAGCATCTGCAGTTCGGGGACGGTCTCCATAAAAAAGGTCAGAGCAGCCTCGACGTCGTAGAAACACTCCGCGCTGCAAATGCTTAGCATGCGAAGTCGAGGTGCGCGGAATGAAGCCTTTTGCATGTATGCGACTGTGCTTGAGATCGTCCTAAAATCTACATCCAACTTGAGTCCTTGTATATTCGTAGTCCCGCAGAAAAGACCAGTGGCCTTGACAAAACTGGACGAGAGTTGAGGAGTAGTCAAGGCGACGCGGAGAGCACTAGCGCGGGCCCGTTCAAGGAATACGAGTGTGCGTTGAGGCGAAGAAAAGTCAATATGAGTCCACAGAGATGAGTCATTGATTGCCGTGGTACGCCATAGAGCGCAGACGTGTGTAATATGAATCAAAGTCGGGTCGCGGGCTTCCTTAGATAGTTTTTTGCACTTGTGCTTGAGATGGAGCTGGGGCATCGGACGTTCTATATGTCGATTCACGGCCAGCTTGAATATCAGGGAGAGTATTTCGACCGGGAGGCAGTGAATAGTTTTGGCTGGAGGATCCATCGAACAGCCGTTGATTCTGGGAATAGAAGTGTGATACAAAGGATTACAGAGTTTTAGTTGGAGTGAGAATCGTCGCGGGAGAGACAGAACCAAGTCGGCCAGACAAACTCTTATACAGGCTGCCGGAGATCCAAAACCACAGGTGGCCTATTGTCATCGCCACAGATATCATTAACACTGGCCACCAAAGTGGCCACCTCGTGAAGCGATTGCAAATGGTGCATGGCCAGAAACCTTCTAAAACCCACCGCCGCGTGAGAACGTGAGACATAGTTTGCCGCTTTATTCCACTTGTACGGGCTCAACCCAGACGACAAAGAAACACTGAGTCAAGGATCCAATTCTATCGTTGTCGCAAAGTCGGAGTGGATTGGACCAGGTCGTGCGGTGGTGACAGGAGCAGCCGTGTGAAGAATTCAACCACTAAGTTCAATCCCAACTTTATCTCAGCTTCAGCCAGTCAGTACGTATAGTGGCGCTAACAAACCATCAACGTATCAGGTCGGACGCCGTTACTCCTGCAACGCCGTGGTCCTCGAAGCTGTTGATATATCCGCGTCTTTGGTTTACGTAAAGAAGATGCCCAGCCACAGGAAGTTCATCTTCGCTCACGACTTCGTCATTGGAGGACGAACCACACCTCATCGTGGCATCTGGACGCGTCGGACGTTTCGAAGCGAATTCGAAGAAAGTAGCCGCTAGGTTACTTGGGAAGTCTCGGTTGTTCCTCGAGGACCCAACGATAACGCCGCGAATGGTAATCGACGACACACACTTTTGCTTGGATCTCGGACGAACGACGCCCACGACTCACAAGGCGGTCGGCGCCAGTATACCTCCTCTTCTGCGACATAGCCATCTCAAATTGATCCACCGAAGCTGGATCTAACTCTCATGAACCCCTCCGGCTTTCCGTTTGATTCGCACTTGCTGCTGCTCTTCGCCTCAGCCCTCTTCTCGTATGTTCGGCGAGGTACATCTCCAGTGACAATATTGAGTCGAGATGGGGAACCAATCCCGCCTGCTGTGCTGCTTCGAAATGATCCGCTTCTCCCTGGTTGCACTCAGGGGTATACTCAGCATTCGGGCGATGGAAGGATCAATATACACCTATTCTTGGGTCACTCCAAAAAGTTGATGCAATGTAACTGGCCGCCCTTCCTCCGTGCTGGAATACTCGAGAAAGCTGCCCAAGAGGCCTGCCTTATTCTCTGCGGATTTGCGAGGCTAGAAGAACACACGGGATAGGCTAATCTATTCAATCAACCATGCGCTCTCATCGCAAGTTACTTCTAGCAGAACCTAGCCTTATATACTTCGTTCCTGCCCTCCACACTACCCGAGGGCAGCGTGAAGCAAAAGAGTGTAATGTGGTTATCGAGTCTAAGAGGCTTAGACCGCTATTGTATCGCCCTAAGCTGAATGGCGAAGAGGACCGAAGGCAAGTCGTAACTTCTCCTTGCCTTGGCTTACACTCCTATGCCGAACGCCAAATTGACACCTTTCTACAGTGTCCTATTCTACCCTTCCCGGTCAGACCGCTCCTGTCCTTGCGTATGCCACACCCATTCATTGGTGTTCGTACGATGCCTGATGTCATGGTGTCCATCCCCACACTGATAGCTTCAGTCATTGACCCACCGTCATGCAGGGGAAAGCGATAGTGATTCATCGCTGCAGTCCGGCGCCCCGCGGGATTTCTGCTCCCTTGACACAGTCCAGTCGCTTCCTCCCCGGGTTCAGCCCCTTACCAGCACGTCTTACACGGAGTTCGACGCGACTCTGGTGATAGGTTGGTGGACAGACAGGAGTCCCGGAGATGTTGGAATGGACGATTGGGTGGTGGCTGAACGCGGTGTGTGTTCGAAATGCGATTTCTCCGGAGAGTGTGCAGCTGATCTGTAGTGTTTATCGCCGTCTCAGACAGGCCGGTCGCAGTCCGTGCAGACCTCTGCATCGTGGGCGCCACTTGGTCACTATCTGGGCCCAATCAACTCGGACTACGGTCCGCCGTGGTGAAATTAAGGTCTGTTCGGTATTTCAGTCAGGCGTTCATTTGGTCTTATTCAGCGGCTCCCGGGTAGCATCGTCTTGACTTGGAATATATTGCGTTCTGGTCTGCAAGTATCATTACTCGTATACTTTACGACAGATGAAGATGCTTTACTCCTTGCCTCGCGGCATCTTGCACCGCCTACTTCTTTGGATGATACACAGAACCGTTACCGTGCGCTGCGATAACTGCCCAATAGCCAGTTTCGCAACACGATGTCCCTGTCATGATTGGGGATCAGGTTGGAGTGCTCGAGTGGGAGAGCTGACCCACTCATCTAAGCACATGCTCAGGAGGTCATCTGATTTGTTCGATACGGCGAGATCCAAGTATGAGGGCATGCGATAGAGATCGTGGACAAACTTTTTAGCTCGCTGTCTCTGTCATTACATTATCTCGGGATGGTGCGTGATTGATTACTTGACCATTTCGGCTTTATTGCGGCAAGATGCGAGCAATAGTAGGTGGGCTCAATGTAGGTGGACTCAATGGTCTTCAAAGATGTTCAATGTTGAATTGTTGATAACAGTTATTTAGAATAGTCGACCGTGCATACTGCTTGGGTGATTAGGCACGCTTCGTGACTTGGTCATGCGAAGGTAAGTATGTACGTTATATAAATATCATACTTCTCTCTTACCACGCCCGTAAGAGCCGTCCAAGCTTCAAGGTTGCTTCTACATCAAAAGGTTGCGGGTTGAGCATGCCGAGACTAGCTTGAACCCATTCTGACATCCGGAATTTCGCTCGCATAGAGTTAATTGAACATGTCCCAAAGGCCGACCCATTTGTACAGAGAGATTATCGAACTGAGCGCCACCAGATTTCTCGATGCGAAAAGGCATAGTCAATCTTCTGTGGCGTTGCCCGGCTCAAAGAAAGTTTCCGGTCGCGTAATGGTGCTGGAATTGGTTCTTGAAGATATCGGGGGTGAGCTGCGAGTCTCGTTCGCGTCGTATCCATTTCCCTGGCTGAGTTCGAGAAGGGATATGGCGATATTACCTAGGTATGCCAGTCGGAGAAGGACTCCTGAGGCAGACTCGCCGCGGCTACTCGGACGTGGGCGCGCGTTGGAAATTCGGAAGCTGAGTGTCACGATTAGCAGACTGTGTGCTGACAGATTTTTGCCGGCCTTGTAGCGTCTAGACGGCGTCCAGCAATCTGAAGGAATGCAGTCATAGTGGACCCAGAGTCAATCTTGCCTGGCACTGAGGCGACTCCAAGATTAGCCTGGGAAAGGGCGCACGTGGAACAATACTTCTGCTGCAAAAGGAATCTGATTGCCCAAACAAGGTAATTAAGCCTCACCGATGAAAAGCGATTCGGGCGTCATAAACTCCCACGGGCTTTTAGCTCCCATGGTGTTGAGCAGTTTTGCGTTCCGGACTATATGTATTTCAACTTACGGAGGGTCACAAAGTTCAAGATGCCTATTTGTCATCCAACTCCAGAATATATAAA
Organism: Sanguinoderma rugosum; assembly: GCA_017499575.1. Taxonomy (NCBI): domain Eukaryota; kingdom Fungi; phylum Basidiomycota; class Agaricomycetes; order Polyporales; family Polyporaceae; genus Sanguinoderma; species Sanguinoderma rugosum. The sequence goes on along the minus strand of VTPW01000003.1, from coordinate 387,648 downwards.
GAGAGCACTAGCCATCGACATGCCCATCCCTCCTTTCTTCCCTTCCTCCACCATCTCTTCGCCTCTCTCGCGGCCTCCCTCTTCCTCCAGTTCCTGGCAGCGTCGCGCAGGTTCTCGCCTTCTTGGATTACACTCACCAAACGATAAGCGAATTCCTACCCCATTCATCTCAAGCAACCATGATTTCAGCGATCCTCTTCACCATCTCCCACAACCTCTTCTTCGCCGTCGCCACCGCCATCTCTTCCTGCCTCGTCGCTCGCGCCATCTACAACCTCTTCTACTCACCTCTTAGCGTCATTCCCGGGCCATGGTACGCTGCGGTCTCGGATCTCTGGATCACATATCACGTCTTGCGACTCGAACAATGCAAAACCATCCAGGCTCTCTTTGAACAATACGGCCCAGTCGTGCGCATTGGACCGAACAAAGTGGTTTTCCGCGACATTTCTACGATGCGTAGCGTGTACTCGATCCACAAGTTCGACAAAAGTGGTTACTACAAGAGCCTCCTCACGTACGTTTGAGCTTCTTGGTTGCCTGTTGTCGCGCGGCTGACGTAGATGCTACATTTGACAGTAACGAAAATGATCATGCGTACGTATATCGCGCATATATGCTGCAAAAGACACTAATTATGTCTAGTATGACTACTTTGGGCCACGCCGAACACTCCATGCGTCGCAAGGCCTACGCTCCCCACTACACCCCTGCAAATCTCGCTAGATTCCAGACTGAGATGCAGGAAGCCACTCTTGAGTTGGTAAATGTAAGTTGAATCGCCGGCCCGGCACCCAAATGCTTATTCAAAGTACCCCAGACACTCGAAGGTATTAAAGGCAAGAGCCCTTTGGAATGCTTGTCGACTTTCCGTCACTTCATGGTCGACTTGGTCGTCATGAACTCATATGGGTATCATCTCGGTGCTCTTAGAAGATGGGCAACAGGCGCGGAGGACCTACTTTGTAATGCCATCAGCGACTTCCCTAAACGTGGTATCCTCGTATGTGGATGGTTCTACTTACAGGTGTATCAAGGAACTCAGCCTTACTACTTTAGCGCAGCGCCGTTTCAACCTGGGCATGGGACATGGTCTGCCGCATCCCAAACCGACGATGGAGGATGATGTGCAACTCTGATAAGATCATGGCCGAAGTAAGTCAATGTTGAACGCAGCTGTATACTCAGCCCTGACAGCTTTCATGTAACCTTTTTAGTTCGTTAGTCAGCGCGTGTATGATATGCGCGCTCAGGTAAATTCTGGAAGATTGGCGGAGAGCGAAAGGCCACCTATGCTTCAACGTTTACTCCAACACAAATATGCCTCTACTAACCAACTCATGCCCGATCTCGACATCATCTCCGAATGCATGGGTCACCTGTAAGTAATCCCAGTCAAGAACACTCATGCATCCGCTGACGTTTAGTTTAACGGGTTCAGAATCGCCGGTTCTGACACGACATCTACTTCTCTTTCCTACTTTTTCTGGGAAGTGAGCCGTCGGTCGGACGTCATGAAGAGATTGCGCGCCGAGATCGACGAGGTTATGCAAGATGCCAAGGTCATACCAGACATTTCGGTCTTGCAATCGCTGCCTTATCTGAATGCATTCATCAAAGAAGGCAAGTTTGTTACCTTCCAAATTATACCTGCTGGGGTTTACAATTAAGCACGCAGGCCTTCGCCTCTACGGAGCTGCTCCAAGTCTCCTTGAACGCGTGGTTCCTGCATCTACGACCAAGAACGGTTCAGTGAGCGAAGCTTTCGACCTCCTGGGGTTCGCTTTGCCCGCCGGCACCATCGTCTCCACTCAGGCTTGGTCTATGCATCGGGACGACTCCATATTCCCATCCCCAGATACGTTCTTACCGGAGCGGTGGCTGGAGTCGAATGCTTCCCCAGAAGAGCTGGCGTTGATGTCGCAGCACATGATGCCGTTCGGGACGGGCACACGTGTATGTGGCGGGCAGAACCTTGCCCAAATTGTCATGAGAATGGTGGTAGCAGCTGTTGTAAGAAACTTCGACATTGTGGCACCAAGTGAAACAAACGAAAGGACGATGGAAATGAAAGACAGCTTTGTGAGTGACCGAGCCATAGCCGTGTATCTCCTTTTGACCGCGATTGGCCCGCAGGTCATCTTCCCTGCTTCCATGGAATGCAAACTCGCATTCATTCCCCGCAATTAACTTGCGAAACCCCATCCACCACATTTGCATAGCGTGCATGCATACCCCTTGACACTCTCACCCCACGAACCCTTCGCGACGGCCACTCTATTTATTAACCATTCACATTCCAATTGTTTTCTACTGTGTTGTCCCGCTTTCGATGCGTCTGATGTTGTTCGTTCCGTGGTCATATCACCCAATATCATGCTACATTGGCTCTGATTAATTCCCCATTCCCCACATCGCTTTCTGCTACCCATCCCTTCGGAATCTTTCCCATTGTGTCCTCGCCAGTAGGCACTGTTACCATACCCCACTGTGATATCTTCATGTTTATCCCTACACCCACGCTCCTTCTCTTTATTGTATAGCTAGTATAATATTCGTCGCCCCGGCATGGCATGGGTTGGACTGGTAAATCACTTGTAACTCTTTCGATAGTGTACTAATGGATCTCCAATACCTTCACCCCATTCTCGGTTTACTTATTGTTGACGCAGATAGGTAATGCCGACCTTTCCATTCAGGTTACACCACTAGGTGTATAGGACTTCGTTCCGAGTCTGGCGCTTAGAAAATGGATACCGTGGACGCGTCAGAGCCTTCACGAACTTCCAACCAAGCGCCACTGATTGCGTTATGCATTTCCCCAAATCAGGGACAGCAGTGCGCTGCAGTGCATTGGCGGCGATCATGACCGTGAAATCGCTGTTTTATACAGCTGCGCTATTGGAGTTAAACAAGTTGACCTAACGTGGTCGGTATTTACCCTTGGAAACGCGTTGACCGCTACAAACCCCTTTGAAATAACCGCAATTGAGACTTTCGCTATGACCCTACATCGATACAATATACAAATTTACATCGAAGAGTTCATGAATGCTGAATAGCAGTTATAGTGGCGGCAGACCGAGGCTTTATTTCGCATTCAAAAGGTTCTGGATGACTGCAGAGATATGGGGGATATCAGCATAATCGTCTTTGAATGAACAGATCAGACTCACCTAATAGAACCATCCAAGAACTTTCCGGATGGTAGACGGGGTTTGCCATCGACGCCAACTGGTGGGCGAATATCTAGGGCGGCGAGGACATTGGCACAGAGGAGCCACATTGAAGCATCAGCGAGATGGGAGCCTGATCACCACATGAAAACCGTATGGTCAAACAGAGATTAGGAAACGATAACAGCGGAGACACACCAGGGCAGCTTCTATTTCATAGGGACCAGAATCGATCAGTTAAACTGACGGGGTTTGTTAGGCGGGTTGCTCACCGTCGACCAAAACCATACACATAATCTCTGGGGTCCTTGTCCTTTGCTGGATGGTCCAGTGTTTCAAGGAAACGTTCAGGTTTAAATACATCAGGGTCGGGATATGTACTTGGGTTATGGAAGAACCGCCTGAACAGGGAGCGACAACGCGGCATGAGATCGGGAGAGAGACACACGAAGAGTTACGCACCAGACGTTGGAGAGGAGCATAGTGCCTTTGGGAATAAAATAGCCGTCGTGAATATCGTCCTCACTGGCGACGTGCGGGAGACCTTCGCGGGTGTTAGTGAAAATGGCATAGCATCAGAAGAAGTGCTCACCTAGTGGTGCGAATGTATAACACCTCATTGTCTCAATAAACAAAGCATCAACGTAGGGCAGCCGAGCCCTATCAGCTAACGTTGGCAGTACACCGTGGCCCAAGACGGTGTCGAGTTCTTCTTGGGCCCGGATTTGGTGGGAAGTGTGGTAGGTCATGGCCAGGAAGAAGCATTCAATTCCACCGACTGTCTATACTCGACAGCATCAGTGGGAAGTAGAACCCAGCATGGAAGAAGCGCACCGTGTCGGCGCCTCCGCTATATATACCAGCAGCAGCCCATTTGATGAGCTTCTCCTCTTCTGAGTCCGGGTTTCTATGGTCGAGCTGGGAGGTGAGGAAAGACTTTTGCGCTGTTCCTTGCGACTAAACCAATACTTATTGATGAGTGAACACGCGGATCGGAGAACAACGCACCATCTGCTTCTTCACCCATTGGTATGGCTGGTCGAGCATTTGTTCAAGCGTATTGTGATACTTGGACGCTTTCCGCTTCCAACCTGCCCCAGGGAACCATGAGGGCACGTACTGGACTGGAGGAACATTGGGCGATGAGCTTAAAACTTCTACCCGAAATGGCACGATTTAGACTCACGACTGGGGAAAACGTCGACCATGAAGGCACCGGTTACCGTTGTTTCTGAGAATTGGTCCATGGCTTCGTTGACAAGCTTGACGAGCCCATCATCTTGAGATGAGGCCTTGTAACCGTACGTGAGAGTGAGGACGATCGAACCGGCGAATCTTGTCGAGACTTAGTCAAGGTTTCTTTTAGAGCAACGGTCACTCACTTGAATGCATGCTCGACCCACTTCTCAGGCTTCCCCACAACACTCTTCAGAAATTTGTGCGTCTCTTCATTCAAAATGTCGTCGAAGGCATCGACTTTGGCCCGAGTACCCATAAAACCGGCGAACAACTTTCGGTATTCTGACCATGTCTTTCCAAAGGGAATTAACGCTGGGCCCGCGCCCCATCCGACCAAATCCCCGGCCATAATGAGTTGAGGCCTGTCGGAATATATCTTGGACTTCTTGTCGAGCATATCAACGGCGTATTTGGGGTCATTGAGGATCATAATATGCTTGCCCAGAACCGAGAGATGCGTGATTCCTCCTGAAGTGACCTTAGTGAATACGACATAATCCGCATTGCGGAAGCTGATAGACGTACCGTACTTCTCCTCGAACTCGGCGAACCCTAACCATGGCTGGCTCTGCGGTAGATCTGCAACGTTGCCGACCAGCGGTAAACCTCTCGGACCAGGAGGAAGAGGCGCCGGAGCGCGTTTCGTTGAACTCATATGAGCTACGATCAGCGCTGTGAGTACAATGGCGGCCCCTCCAATGGTGTAGTTATCCATCGTGGTCATGTCGAAAATTTGCTGAGGGAAGATAGGCAAGAGGGCGAGCTGGAGCCCACCGACGGGTGCTGGACTTAATCTAGCCGGACGCAAAGGTACACGAAAGCAGGGACGCGTTCGAACCTGAATGATAGCAACTTTTAGTGCAGCACGCGGCAGTTGTTGCACCTATCTAAGGCAAGGAATTTGTAGATGCAATTTGTGCACGTCATCAACATTTACGAAGACGATTGATGCAACAGTTGGCACGCGAGTTCAGAGAGTGCCAAGTACACCCGTTCAGTCTCAAAACTATGCAAAATGTTCCATTTGTGATAAACGACAGTGGGTTGGCTATCCAGCAGACCAACAGGGAGATGCGTATGTATGTACTGCAGACCGATGATCCATGTAATCTAAAAATGCAAGAATGTCAATGCTAACGCTACAACTAATGAGTAACAGATATAAAGGAAGGTGATAAGAAAAGGAGGGTCGTATGAGAAAAGATATCAGGCAAAGTCGAAGGCAACGTCAGCCTGCCACGAGTCTTCGTATACATTCCATAAGGCGACCAGAACCAGTCTGGGGAAAGTGGCGCTGCTGAGGGGCCAGGTAGGGTCAGAGGAGGTCGCATAAGCTGTGTGCTAAATTCCACTATAAGCACAATGTCAGTTCCAAATATAAAATGAGACATACCGAGATGTAGTTCACGTAGTTGTCAGTAATAGCCCGAGCAAGTTGAAGGCGAGTCATCGGTCCACTGGAGGTTACAACTTCGACTGAACGAGTCCATTCGACGTGTTGGTAGCCAGGCCACTAAGGTAAGGAGTAGGTTGGGCGGTTTACAAGCCATTACAGGCGAATACTTACGCAGATTCTGAATGTGATGCGCCGGACGTTGGCCGGGAAGACAATATCGTTGGCCCCAAACATCATAGCACCCAATGCCGGTGCACCTCTGGCGGAGATCTCGTTCATTCGGATTCCTTGGCCATGATACCCGTTCATGTCGAATGAGATAGGTCTATTCTGGTTCGTGCGACCGAAAGAGGCACCCCACTTGGACGAGGGTGTGAAAAGGAGCTGGGGGACTCGCTTGCGCTTCGCCGACAAGAAAGGAGGGACAGCGCTACCAAGGGAGGAGAACCCAGACTGCTGGCCAGATTGGATAGTAGGGTGGATAGGATTGTAGTAAGCCATTTGGAATATCAGTGTAGATTCGATGAGAGGCTGAGAGGTTGATTTGATGAGGAGAATCGCCAGCCATAGTCGCGTTTAAGTACTGGTATAATGTGGACGATGGTCCACCGTCAAAGGGTGTAGCCACAGTAGCTTTGAGCAGGAAAAGCGGCCAGCAGCCAAAAACTGGCCATAGATCACTTGAGGCAGAGAAAGCGGCCACAGTCAAAGCGTCGACAATCACCAGTCTTTCGTGGCATTTCCTACTTGACGATCGGGACTGAGTGCCGATCTACGTCTTTGTTAGGGAATCACATATGCTGCTGGTACGAGGAGACGATGAAGTAAAGCCAATGACTGAAAGATAATCCGCCGGGGTGAATGATTGAACTTGGTGACTATAGAGAGTGGTACGCCCTTGGTTAATGTCACAAAGCAAAGCGGTGTGATGTAATGGCCTCATGGCGCGGCCAAAGGCCATTGACCACCATTATCCATTTGCTTTGTGGGGCTTCAGGCTGAGAGTACAGTAGGGTGCGTGGCCCGTGGCTCCTCTGTTGGTTGAGACTCGAGTGAAGGCTGGTGGCTAGACGCTCATTGAAGGGGACTTGAAGAATTTTCAACAAGGCAAGTTGAAAGTTGGATCAACGTTGTAGGCAGAAAACGCGCCTACGACCCTGGTGGGAAGTAGATCACGTGCAATATTTTGAGCCTCAGTTCGAAAGTCAGTCGGTCTCACAAGTACTGTAGTCTGCATCACTAATAGTCTCAGCGCCCGTGTTGGTGTCGGTTGGATCACTTCCATGAAGCGGCCTACACAAACTGAGCATGAGTCAAGAAAGCGCAAGAAGACGCACGCAGAAGCGCCCTGTGAGCTACCTCCTGCTCTCCTCGACCTGCTCGACTTCACGGGCGTTGAACTCGGCGAAAGCTCCGAGGTAGCGACGCGTTTTGATCGGATTGCGAATGCCCTCCTGCAAGAGTATCACATAGAACTGACGAACGAGGAGGGGACCACGCACGAGTACAATATCTTGGAACTGGAATTCTACTTGAAGGCGGATGGACATGGGGATCCCTTTACGCACGGGAGCGAGGAACAGAAAATTAGTGGGAATTGGTCAGTCGAAATTTCCTGCCCTAAGTTTGGGCTCACCTTCAACATCTGCGTTGACTAGGTACTTTCATCGCGCACCTAGGCGTTCTGCCAACCCTGATCACAGTGCGACGAGTTTGACTGGTTACAGAGGTGGCACGCGCAAGGGACTCGACCTTACCATCGGAAAACCACTAGTTTCTACGGCCACGTCTCCGTATTTCTCTTGCGCCGCGACCGCGACTACTTCTGATAACGTCGATATTCGGGGAGGAATCCTCCTTCGTACCATTCAACGACGCGATAACTCGTCACAGGTGATCTCTGGGCCTTCCCTTCTCGTGGATGAAATCCTTCGCGCAAGCTCTGTGCAAAAGATTCCTGAGTTAGTCGACCAGAAATGGGGTGGTGATCGGTCCGCATTCAGATCTTCGACCAAGTCAAGTACAGTGTTGCGCCTGACATATTCGACATCGAACCGCGACCTTACAGTCTATCGTTCTCCAAGGATTGGCTTGGATCTCTCACATCCAGGTACCGCCGCCGCCCCTTCCGATAAGCGCGTAACGTACCTCTCTAGAGCCTACCGTTACTTCGTGCAGCCTGCTCTCCTGACGGCGAATGGCCGCTGTCAGACACTATTGGGCGTGTACGAGCAATCCGCTGATGACGGCCTTTCTGAGGAGAAGATGCACCGGAGAATATCAGAGCTAACTGGCATCAAACTTCAGACCGTAGAAAAGTATCTCCGAGACTATCAAACCGGTGTCTCGGATGGTGATCTCACGATTTTCATTGGGCCATCTGGAAAGGGCGTTTGCTCGTCTCCGAGCAGGTACCTTCAGATGATGGGCGCTTTGCGAACGTTCCAGCAATCTTGAAGACTCCTCCTTTCTTTGTATATATTGTCCTACTACTCGCTTTGCTGGACTGATTCGGATCCGCATTTCCCAAACTTCACCCCAACTTTCGACCCTCGCTCGTCCAATTAGGTTACTACAGCTCCAATATTGAGACGCGAATTGTCAATACCTTTAGTAATGCAGCTCCATAATATCCTGAACGCGTAACCTTTGTAAGTGACTTCTTCGGCCAATGAAAGAACACAAACTCACGGACGTCAGCCCTTTAGGTACGCTGGCAGTTCTATGGTTAAAATTATCTGTTCTCACTGTCGAATAGTAGATGGATGGAGTTAATGATATGATCCACCGGTATTAATGTTCTACGGTCGTTCTATGCTATTCATTCGCATCCTGTAGACGAGATATAGAGGTGGGTCTTGTATGTTCCATCTTATCTTGCTTATACTCAGCACGTCATGCAGGGCAAATTTTCACCGGTCGTAGCTTGAATTGCATGCTGTAAGAACCATGATGCTGTAAGGTGCTCGGCATCCAAAGTTGAATCTTACTGTCCCACAGTTCAGAACTTCGGTATCCAGGTATGTGGTCGCCCCTCCCTGCTCCAACATCAAGCATCTCTTGGAGTTCTCCTGCGGTCCGGGAGCACCACAGTCTCCGACCACGAGACTGATTTCTTCGCCTCTGGATGGTACCAGAGTGCGAGCCAAATGGTCCCGCTCTCATTTTGGGCGATAAGGATGTCGCCCTACAGCTTCCGGAGTGATCGACAACACGCAGTCTCGACCTCATGCGAAAACATGACGCATGACGCATTTCATAGAAGCACTCGTGGGTGAAGGCTATTTACGATATTAAATTAGGCTGCAGGGCCCAGAGGGAGTTGACGACACCTCCTTCCGAGCAATCGCCTAACAAAAGCATGGCAGACGGAGGCTTCAGCTCCCAGCTAACTTAGAAAGAACTGTGGTTTGCTTATCTTTGTAAAATATTCAGCCGGCGTGAGGGGAGCCGCTTTTCTGGATCGAATACAGCATGCTTTGTCTTTGGTCACAATGACGGTAGAAAAAGGCAAGGTCACCGCCAGTGCTATGAGTATCCTCGGTCAGAAGATATCGGAGTGGCGTGTACTTGGGCACGTGGGCATCATGGAATGTTTGTGATATTGCCGTGTCAAGCGGTGAAGCGCTGCACCGAAAACCTTTTAGCTTTGTATCTCTCACTCTCGATAGCCTGGTGCTACCCCCGTCCTGTCCCTTCCCACTACAATGGTCTACAATCCGCAGAGCGTAAATGCCATCATCAAGGACCAACTCTATCTCGGAAAGTAAGTCAAAGACGTCAAATTGTCGTCGTGTCGAGATACTCATAATATCCTGGCTCTTTTACCAGCTTGGCGGCCGCGCAGTCTGTCGATCTCCGGAAGAAGATTGGTATCACGCACATAGTTTCCGTTTGTCCCGAATACCCATCAACGGGCCCGAACCATCTCGCCATCGCCGTGCACGATTCCGAGTACGAGAATTTGTTGATACACCTTCCCAATGCCTGTCGCTTCATCCAAGCCGCTATGGACAATGGTGGTAAAGTGCTCGTTCACTGCGTAATGGGTATTTCTCGGAGTACCACGGTCGTGTGCGCCTACCGTGAGTTCTCTTTCTACTCTTGGCTGTCAGATGCTCAAAAGCGCGCGGGAACCCAGTAATGAAAACCAGGCGGATGTCCCCTTCGTCGGCGATACGTTTTGTTAGACGATGTAAGAGTCTTGCAACTCATGACCTTCGTCCCACGCACTTATCCTCTGGTAGGGCGGCCGTGTGTCCATCCAAACTACGGCTTTGTACGGCAATTGCATGCATTTGCCGATTGCGGATACGATCCTTCACCGGAAAACAAAGCTTACATCGCTTGGAAGCGAAGCCAATCCCGCAATGTCACCAACTTCTTGAAGACCGTCGTCGACACCACGCCTGTCATTCCGGAGCAATTGTACTTAAGCAGGTCAGCCCCCTTCTCATGATCGTTGTCCCTTATCTTACTCTCATCCTTCCCCTTTCAGCGACTTTCCCAAGGACCCAGAGCAGGCGGAAGCATTGCTCCTCGACCTGGGAATTACCCACTTCCTTACGCTGTCGCCTGCTGAGTGTGCTACCAATATACCCTCTGTCAAATACCACCACAAGAACATCGGTCCCAGCAAGGACTCGCTACTTTTGGCGCTACCGGATATTTGTGATTTCATCAACGAGGCTATAACGAACGACGGGGAGGTTCTGATATATTCGGTAGTGGAGTCTCGGGCGTGTACAGCTGCATGCGCGTACTGTGCGTCCATCATCCTTTCCACTGTCCCAACCTACTCACCTTCTTCAACTTCCTTCCCTTCACTCAGTGATGTCCTCGCGGCGCATCCATCCAGACGCAGCCTATTCACTACTGCAGAATGGTAAAATAACCTCTACGGCCTTCCCTCTTCCCGCCTCCAAGTTTAGCTGATCCTCCGCGCGATATAGCTCTTCCTCTCTTCAACCCTACTGCGAATTTCTCTAAACATCTTGAGCTATTCGATGCTTGCCGCTACCACCCTACCGCCGAGCATCCCCTTGTCCGGGCGTGGAGCGGCAACGACAAACTCAAGTCCAGGAAGGCTTCTTCACCTACTCGCAGCGGGGACCCTAAGGATCTGAATACCAATGCGTCGGCGCTCTCGGCCGCTGCTGCTTGCATGTTGAGCGAAACTGGCTTTGACATGGCTGCCTTCGGCGAGACACTGGCCAAGATTCAGCGGCAACATCTCGTCTGATATACGGACAGCCCTCAACCTCACCTGTCGGTCGGCGTTTCGCCAAACCCTAACGACACTACTGGGATGACACCAGCTCTCCCCTTTGGACTCTTGCTCCCGTCGATCCACAATGTACACCTTCGGCGGAGTACGGACAAACGACTCTCTTTAGAGCCCCTTCGTCATTAACTACAGCAACGTATTCTTGGGGTTCACCCTTATCATACTTACGAACGCCGTACTTACCCCCACTTAATTCCTTTACATTTTCATGTACCTCCGATGTAGTCCTGGTGACAATTGCATCATTTCAACGAACGACGAAACCTATCTTTTCGCGCGTCATCAGACGAAGCTTGTCGAAGACACAGGAAGGGAATGAGTGTATAGTATGGGTACAACAAGGGAGTACACTGAGTTCGATACAACAGGAAGTCAGAATTGGAGGATTAATGAGAGGTTGGGGATAACATAGTTGATAATGCGGCACCTAGTCCAGCGAGGTGGTGCAGAGAGGTAGAGACAGAGGCTGAGGCCTGAGGGTCGGCAGTAGATCAGACGTCCACGAGAACTTCGGCTTGCCAGGAGCCTTCGGAGATGTGATGGAGGGCGACCAACACGACGCGTTTAATAGTAATATTCGCTGGGTGAAGCTGCCAAGCCTGATTAGCGCACGGTTCATAGGCTGAGTTCTGCATTAGAAGGTGAGTGCGGAGGTTCATGGTAATGGCCAGAGATAGCATACCATGACAAAGCAAGATATAATCTTCGCAATCTCAACAGCCAGTCCAGCGCGTGTAATAGGGCCGGTTTCGTTATAAATTTGGATTGATCTCGTCCAGTTAACGTTCTCATAACCAGGCCACTGCAGTAGGTGATGTATAAGAGTCTATCCCATCGCCTTGATACAAAATACACGTACAACAAGCCGGAAGGTGATTCTCTGAAGACCAGTGTGTGCGAGAACCTTATCGTACGCGCCATCCATAGAAGCAGACATTCCGTAGTAGCCACGAGAGAGTAATTCCGACACCGGGACACCACGCCCATGGCTGCCAATGATATCGAAGTAGACGGGTCGATATTTACCAGGAGACCCTACAGTCGCAGTCCATTTAGAGTCGTGCGCGTACCCTCCAGGGAGATTTTTCTTCCAGAAACGAGAGAGATCTTCAGGGGTCACAGCGCGGCCGAGGGACGAGTAGGCAGCAACATCCCTAACTTGGGGATGAATTGTGTTGATGTAGGGCATTCGGTATTGCTCGAAGACGTAGGCTGTCGACTATCCTGAGTTGGTGCAGCGCGACTTCGTAGAGAAGAGTGATCCAGAAAGCAGTGTGGTACATTGGTGGCCGTGGAGAGAGGATTTATACGAGAATCCAGAGAGCGAGCGCGAGCGTTGACCTTAAGATACAGTCACCTGATGGAACCAAGTACTGGCAGAATAGCCTATCTAGTGCACAATGAGCGTGAGCTGCCCAAACTGCCACCACAAATTGTGGCAGACAGACGTTGTCAGGCCAAGACGCGTTGACCATTGCGCCAGAACAGGTAAATTCAGAGGGTGGCCAAATGTTGGCCACACTTGCCATTGTGCAAGTGGCCATGCTCTAGCGGCTGTTCAAGTTAGATGCCATGGTCAAAGTCCATCGCGGCCACTGCGGTGGATAGCAACTTGTTCTGGCGCGAGCAACATATCCGAGGAGTCAAGCGTCAATCTGAGAGTCGTCCGTTCTATATAAAAGGTCTGGCAACGCCGCCTCTTGATGGTCGAAAGCGAGGCCTTGAGGTGTGGTGAATATGGTTTTGGAACAAGAAGTAAGTGTCCGCCGGTAACCGCCGGCATTCTGACGGTGCCGGCGAGATCCACTTCGACTCCAGCTCTCTCTACTCTGACTCAACACCTTGCGTACATAAGAGACTGGATTTCCAGCACAAATCCTTAGCTTGATCGTGCAACCCCTACACAGTAATAGCTCAATCTTTTTCTTTCGCAGTGAACAATGATCTCAACCCATATTATTCAGGGCTTTCATCAGTCATTTCCAAACATGCAAGCAGCCACCCAGAAGCATCGGAATTTGAACGAGATTCCTGTTGAACTACTCATCCCCGTCTTTGTATACCTGGCTGCATCGCGAGAGCAACTGTCCTGCCTGAGGTCTGGTCGCCAACATCCCGATGGAATTGCACTGCTACATGTTTGCAAGAAATGGCGGCAAATCGTCCTCAGCACGCCTCGAATATGGACATCGATCATGGGGGATATGTGCCCTCCCCTAATCAATCTCGCATTGGATTGCTCGTTGGAAGGCTCCCTCCGGGTTTTTCTTCGTCTTGGGAATAATGTTTGGAAAGTCCCCGAATACCAGTCAGCCATATCGAGGCTCTGCGCTCAAATGAATCGCATCAGTCTTCTCGATATTCAACTTCGTCACGATTCCTCGACGTCATTACCCCAACTTTGCGAGAACCAGGCACTGCTTCTCGAGCGTCTCCGAATTGAAAATCGCTTCTCTATGTGGCAGCCAGTTCCCATCCCTTCGACCATATTTGGCGGGGTACGCCCTCCCCGACTCCGCCATCTATTCTTAAGGTTCTGTCAACTTCCCTGGGATTCGTCTCTGTTCCATAATCTGCAAACCCTTGTCCTTGAGCAGAAACTCGAGAGCCTCGACCCAGCGCAACTTCTGGATCTCCTTCGCGCTACTGCCAGGTCGCTTGAAATCTTGACGCTGAGCGAAGGGCTACCAACACGATGGCCCGCTAGCGTGACGGAGGACACAGTGGCCCTTCCTCTCCTGCGAGAGCTGCGCCTGTTGGGTAGCAATGTTGACGCATGCACTTCCTTATTGCGCTCCGTTGCCTGTAGTCTTTCCTTCTTGTCCATCCGCGCCGGAGTCACGGAATCGGACTTTGCAGCGTTCTTCGACATCTCAGCCCACCGCCTTCGCGGCTCCATCGACACGTTGAAGATCGATGGTAATTATGTCGAAAACGTTCAATTGGAAGGCTATGTCACCACTGCTGGAGTGCGACATTCGGTATTCAATATCATCATAGTCCAGGCAGGTGATGGCTATCACCAAACGCCACCCTCAGAGTCCGTCGTAGCTGGGTTGAATCGTCTCCCAGTATCTGAGGCTCGTATACTGTACCTGGCCGGTGGCCACCACGTGCTGGAGGATCATGTTGTATCCTCCCTGTACGCCAACCTCTCCAAATTACGTATCCTCGATGCGGCGTATGTACTACCTGGCGACAACTTCATGAAGGCATTCGGCGGGCCCGTGCTGCCGCCCATCCCTTTCCCGTATTTAGAGAGGATCCAAGTCCCGCAGGAGAGTCTACCTTACGCTCAAGCCGTCGCGGATGCCCGAAAGTCGGCTGGAGTCCCCGTCATCCTCGAAGCACGAGATACACGTGCAGCACCTCCCAATAACCTACACGATTACATAGCGTGCTTGACATGCTCCCAAAGGGACTTGGGCTGGAGCGATTGACGAAGGGGACTCCTCCGCTGGAAACACTGAGCTTTGTGTCGAGTGGGAGACGATGAGAATGTGTGTTGGAAATACGTATATATTCACGTCTGTACCCCATTTACTGTCAATCTTATTATGCATATGCCTCGAATGGGTTTCTTTCCCCAGTAACACATACACTACATACAGCTGCATTCATTCACACGCTCTGCCCTATGTACAGAGTCATCAGCGGCAAGCGCATGTTAGCTCCGCCCCCACCTTTTCGAAAGCGTCGATGCTCTGATAAAGTTCTAAACATCGACTATTCACGGTATGTCATACATCGAACCTCCTTTCAGGGTTCTCAGAGTCTGCACTATCGATTTCCTGCCAGAAACACTATCTGAGAACTCGGCCATGAAAGCGAGCGCCAGTATACACGATCTTCCCGTCGAATTGCTGGTCTACATCCTAAAATATATGGTGGGAACGCCAGACAACCCAAGGGTTGGAGGACCGGCATTTTTCCAAGCATCCTTTCTCACTCGCATCTGCAAGAAGTGGCGGGATATCGTCATCAATACCCCTGCTATTTGGTCCACCTTCAATGGGAGTCTGACTACCTGCGCCATTAGTCGTGGGCTGGAACGATCCAAGAACGCTCCTCTACAACTTTTCCTTTGTTACCCCGTCCGATTCAACCCCGAACTCCAATACGCTATCTCAAGGCTCTACGCTCAGACAAATCGCATCGATATCCTAGAGCTTTGTATCGACGAGCAAGTCTGGCCTTCATCATTAACCCGAGATCTTTGCAAGGAGGCGCCGTTGCTCGAGCGTATCTGCATGCACCGATTTATCCCCACTCTGCGACCGGTGGTTGTTCCATCTACCCTCTTCGGCGGGGTCCGCCCTCCTAAACTTCGCCACCTTTCCTTGCGGTTCTGCCAGGTACTGTGGGATTCGCCTTGGCTTCGTGATCTACAAGTGCTCGAAATAGAGCTTGGAGCCGCCCAGGAACGCGTAGACTTTCCGCAGCTCCTGGATGTATTGCGCGCTATGGAATCGCTGGAGGTCTTGACGTTGAGCGGATGCCTGCCTATTAATGTACCCTCGGAAATCTTGGACGACGTGGTTACCCTTAGTCGACTACGCAAGCTGACCTTGTTGTCCGCTGAAGCGGATACATGTGCTGCGTTTCTGCACTTCGTGGATTGTGCGCCATCCCTACTGCGTATACGCGCTGAAGCGTCACCTTCCAAACTCCAACCGTTCTTTGAAGCATGCGCCCAGCGGCTTCGTTTGAATTGCGTCAATACGTTGAAGATCGACGGCAAAAACAGGCAAGGCACCAGCATCCAGCTACAAGGATCCTACGCTACAGACGTCGAACGGCCGCATTCTGTGTTCGATATCCACGTAACCATGGGTCCCCAAGAGCCACCTTTGCTGATCGTCTCGCTTGGAACAGATCTACTCCCGGTTGCCGACGTCCACACGCTGCACCTTTACACAAATACAGCATCGTTGGACGAGAGCTGCATGTCTTCCCTATCCAAAAACCTTCCCAACTTGCGTACGCTCGATATCTCGCACAACGCCGATCTCGATGCCTGGATCGCGTTCGTGCTGGCTGATGTGCCCTTTGCGAAATTGGAAAAGGTGCAGCAGCCGGCTCTGTGGATGCCCGATCCTGAGGTTGTCCTCGATCTTCAAAAGGCGATAGGGCAGGAAGTAGTGTTCGTAGAGCGGAGTTTGGATGCAGGTCCACCTCGAGATTACGACAATCGTTGGGCCATGGACTGGTAGTCTCATACTGCAGCTGGATTTATCATATATTCGAAGACGAGTAACGTGAATACAGGCGTCATCTCCCATTGCTACGTAAAAAATGTGGCATGTAGATACGACATTCCCTCTATATCGGTGACTGAGCTCGCAGGAAGATAGATATCTCGCGAGCGATGATATTGTGCATCTTGGAAGTCGGGTGCAGGCTGTCCACGAGGAACTCACCGACGCCTGACCCTCCTTTCTCTGCGCCGAATCCGTACTTGTCTAGGTTGTCCATAACGTCGTGAAAGAGGTCCCATGCAGAGAAGATCATGACAGTGGCCTCGGGATTGGCGGTGGCAAACGATGCCGCGCCATCCTCCAGGAGTTTATTCCACGTCTCGTAGTCCTTATTGGATACGTTCTTGCCTAGGCGCAGATAAGCAAGGAGAAAGCAGGCGAATTAGTTCCGGTGTAGGGCTGATCTATGGATGCCATACCGCGGAAGCGTCCGACAGGGGGCACGTTGATTAACAGGAAGTTACGCCCGCCGGCGCTATAGATCGCCTCTTGGGCTTCGAAGTAGACCTTCATGGACGCAACGAAACGGTCGGCCCTGGTCAGCCTATTCTTGGATCATAGCGCCTGTTCAATAGGGTTATCTCTATACATTGATCAACTCACGCGCAGTCGTTGATTCCCACCCAGGTCACTTTGAGTAGTTGCACCAATGTTGTAGACATTCAAGGACGTCAGATGGGAGGGAGACGCACTGAAGATTGTATCGTCGGAGTTCCATTGCGCCCATTCAGGCTTCCACCCAGCAGACCCGACACGCATGAACCCGTCATTAACCTGCTGCACCACTCCATGTACATTCGCCCCTCCCTTTGCGTAATCATACACGAGCACCGGAGACGGTCCACCACTGGCAGGATCCTGGGAGGCGCTTTGAGGGCCGTGCTCGGTGATGAGATGCCCTACCCAGTTCGCCTGCCCGTCTTCGGCGTACGTATACCCTGGGAAGGGCACCCCGAGTGGATGTTCCGGGGTCGGGTGAGGTGATTGATGAGAGTACCCAACGTCACAATACGATGCACCGCTGATAGATGGGTTATGTGTTATATGTGACAGGAGATGGAGATGAAGATTTTATGACAGGACAGATAGGATCGAAGTATGGTGGTGGTCCATATTTATATACATATATCGAAGGAGTATTCGGACCGTTGCAAGGAGGGAGAACAATCGGCTTTTACTAAATTGTCATTGATTGATGATGGTAATGTAACGGGCGTACAATACGACGATGTGCTTGAGATTGGGACTATATCCCGGCCAGTATCGAGCAATCCCAAAGACTGTCGAGGGAAATGATAGCCTAGGGTCTGGGGAGGCCATGCAGTAATTGGTTTGAGGGGGAATTCACCCCTCTCTGGAATTGTAATTTCAGATTCCGCGAGGTAGGCGCTTACGCGCGGAATCGTAACACGTTCAAGAACCAAAATGCTACTTCGCAGGTGAGATTGGTACCAAGGGCTTAGAACTTAGAGGCACCCTTGATAAGATGATATGTTCATGGAACATTACCACAGCGCCGAGTGTCATCATTGCAGTTCCTGGCTCCTTGGAGTGACAAGTCGCCATGCGCTACTCCCGCGTTAACGACTCCCAAACGCCCTTGTCGTGTGACCGATTAGCGTTTGGGAGCATCAGGCGGAGTCAGTCCGAGTCGAGATGTATCTCCAGTGCAGTAATCGTTTAGGCTAGTCCGCGTCTCGAACTAGCGGCGGTGAAACTGGCCGCTGCCGCTGCCATAGCACGGGGAACGGGGAACGGGGGAAGAGAGCCCACATGGTGCTCCGACTGCGGCCTATACTTAAAGAAATCGCGAGCTGGTAAGCAAGGGGAGTAATGATGACCGTACTATTTTGTTCCGTACTTTTCGAGGAGATGACACGTTCATCTTGCTCTCATCAATGAAATGCTGATGTTGGCGCGCGCAATCGGTGCGGTATCGGTGGGAGAATATCGACTAATTGACTGGCCTGACCGAAAGGACATAGGCGATATCTCCCGGGACGGGTGCCTGCGAGTGAGTTCCTGAGTGCTTTTAATAGCCAATATGGCGCAACAATGTGTTAGTTCATGCAAAAGACGTGTGATGAGTAATAGGCGCACGACATATGTACCGTTGCCAGTAGCGGTTGGATATGATCGATGGATCATTCGTCTTGTGCATTATTCGCAAAGTTCGGAAGTCCTGAAAGGTGCGATTAAATGCAACGTACGCGTGGGAGCGTCCGCTAAGGTGGGTCAAAACACTCGACCGCAACTTGACCGCACGCGTCGCTTGAGATTCATTCCTTGGCCGAGTCCATGCAAGTACAAGGTGTCAGCTCGCCGCCACAATCTGCGTTTGCAGAAGAGAATAATTGGCCACCATTCTCGGGGATTCGTAGCCTGGGTATGGCCTCAAACATGGCCTCCTGGCTATTAATGGCGACTTGTGGGCGTCCACCGTTGGCTTTAAGACAAGTCTCTGCTTGGCAACGGTGTTGCATGAGGTGCAAATTGCGGAGGAGGTTTGCTGCATTGCATCACGTGACTGCGCCATATGGACTGGTGCGCGCTCATCCTGCCGTCTGACAATTTTCATGCTACTACAGAATATTCGCGTGGCCGTTAATATGGTTTCTACGCGCCACCGAGTCTCGAGACTACGAAAATGCTCCATGCTTACCCGGATCGAAATTGACCAGGTTCTCCAATCATGAGGAGAACATATCATATCCCCACTTGGCCTCCGGCATCGGTGGATCTGGAGCAAGTGTTTTCAGA
Organism: Sanguinoderma rugosum; assembly: GCA_017499575.1. Taxonomy (NCBI): domain Eukaryota; kingdom Fungi; phylum Basidiomycota; class Agaricomycetes; order Polyporales; family Polyporaceae; genus Sanguinoderma; species Sanguinoderma rugosum. Next base: position 368,532 of record VTPW01000003.1, on the reverse strand, counting down.
TTCCACGAACCCATGGATTCTATTGCCAAGATCAAGTTACCGCATGGTTAGTCCCATGCCACCCCTCAAGCTTATCGACAGAAGCCCCATGTAGCAGAGAAGCAACCCAGTCTTATAAGAAATTCGTGGACCATTCCGGCTTTCTGTACGCTTCTTCCCCAGAAGACCGTCCTCTTGTTGCATCATGTCGTCTCCAGATGCCAAGGTCCACCCCACCGACAACAAGGTCTACCCCCATGACAAGGAGGTCGTTGACCAAGCCTTAGACCGCGTCTCCTCAATTGACGAGAAGAATGTTGAGGGCGACGGGTCGAGCTACATCGATGGATCTGAGGGTGTCACCCAACATGATTTGGATACTTTGAGACACGTAGCGGATACTTTGCCCTACACGGCGTGGTTGGTTCTCATCGTCGAATTTGCGGAAAGGTTAGGATCTTATCTTCGGGCGCTGAAGGATTTATTGACCGTTTGCTTTGTAGATGGAGTTACTACGGTACTACAAACATCTTCAACAACTACATTCGTGCACCTCTTCCAAGAGGCTCGAAGGATGGTCGTGTCATCTTTGATGTGGCCAACGGTGTCGCTGGTGCCCTCGGTCAAGGTGTTCAGAAGTCCTTTGCTCTCCGTAAGTCTACGTATTGCTTACATAGGTGGTATCCTCTGACATCATATTTAGGTACTGTGAGCGCCCCACTGGATTTCACTTTCGACTGTTGCTGAACACATATCTAGTTCAACAGCTTCTGGGTGTACGTTACCCCCTTCCTCGGTGGTATCCTTGCCGACACTCTATGGGGGAGATACAAAACCATCATGATCTTTGCTTTGGTCTGCTTGTGAGCGCATTCCCTCGCCATGGCTTCTATCATTTATCATTCAATCAATTTCGAAGGTCTGGCCACATTATCTTGGTTGGATCCGCTTCCCCATCTGCACTGGCCCAGCCCAATGTATCGCTCGGTCTTTTGGTACTGTCTATCACCATTATGGTGGGTACATGTCCATCCTGGCAATAGTTCTTCGCGTTGACCTCCAATACTCTGTAGGGCCTCGGTGCTGGGTGCATCAAAGCCAACGTCTCACCAATGATTGCCGAGCAGTACACTGGTCGCTTGCGCAAGGGTGGGTCATCAAGTCGATAGCCGTGTGTTTAGCATTCCTGACCGTGTTTCAGAAACTCTTCCTTCGGGCGAGGTTGTTATCAAGTCGCCCACTCTCACCATCCAAAGTATCTACCTCTGTGAGTATCAAGCGTTGGTTTGATATAGTTATCTAATATACCACTCAAGGGTTCTACGCCGGTATTAACTTGGGCTCTTGCGGTGCCATCTCGGCTTCGTTCCTCGCCCGTGACAACGGTTACTGGACGGCGTTCTTGGTCCCCACATGTATCTTCGCTTTGGTGCCATTGGTTCTAATTGCTGGAAAGAACCAGTATGTGAAGACCCCTCCCCGCGGCTCCGTTATCCTTGAGGTTCGCATCTCCCAGTTGAATATGTTGAGCAAGCGGCTAATTCTCAATTACAGAGTGTTCGTGTCATCACAATGTGCATGTCTCACCGCTGGTCCATCAACCCCATCCGCACCATTCAGAACTTCCGCTCTGAAGGGTTCTGGGATACTGCTAAGCCTTGTATGTCTTGTTTGGTACTAAATCGGTAACATAGTCTGACATGATTACACTAGCATTCTACGAGCAGGGTAAAGCGCCTGTTAGAATTACTTGGGACGACGACTTCGTGGGCGAAGTTCACCGAACAGTCAAGGCTTGCCAAGTTTTCCTGTTCTTCCCCTTCTTCTGGCTCTGTGAGTTCTTCCTTGCGTCGCTCAGCCACCGCCGTATTTATCCCTTCTAGGCTACTCTCAGATCGACGGAAATCTTGGAACAATGGCTGCTGGAATGACGCTGCACGGCACACCCAATGATCTTATTCAGTGCGTTCTTCATTGTTCTACGTGGGGTGCCTTTCTAATCCATCTACGTAGGAATTTGAACCCCATCAGTATCATTGTCATGATTCCCATCTTCGACAAGATCATCTACCCATTCCTCCGCCGCCGTCACATTAACTTCTCCCCCATCAAGCGTATCTACGCCGGTTTCCTCGTCGCTGGCCTCGGTGAGCTTCTTTTCATCAATGCCATTAGAACCCTCGCTAACCAGCGTTACGCTTGTCAGCCATGCTTTACGCTGCTATCCTCCAGAAATTCCTCTACGAGAAATCCCCTTGCCACGACAACGAGCCCTCCGCATGTGTCAATGCTGATGGTGACCCATGGCCAGCTCCAGTCAACGTCTGGGTTGTCTCTGGACCGTATATCCTTGTCGGCATGGCCGAAATCTTCGCTTCTATCACCTCCCTCGAATATGCCTTCACCAAGGTAATTTTCCTTCCTATAGTACAAGGCGTTGTGCTGAGCAACCACCATTAGGCACCCAAGAGCATGAAGTCGGTGGTTATGGCTTTCTCCCAGTTCCAGACCGCCCTTTCGTCCGCTCTCAACTTCGCTCTCACTGCAGTCAATGTCGAACAGAAGTTCACATGGCTCTTTGGTGCGTTCGCTGTGACTGCCTGGGTCATCGGCACGATCTTCATGATTAGGTGTGTATCTCCGTGTCCATTGACTATCGCCCGTATTGATAACCCTTTCTACCAAGCTTCCGACAACTGGACCGCATGGAAGAGCAACTCAATGCCATCGGTACAGGCCAGCGCGACGGCTTCAAGGAAGAGGAACACTAAACTCATCATTAACTCACGTTCTTGCTATATCTTGGGCCAATCTTGTCATTTGCTTTCGAGCTACTCACGACTCGTGCTCGCTACATCCATCCATGCTCATATTATAATAGTTTCCCTGATAGTGTACAACAATATACAATTGAAACACCCTTTCGTAGGTCAAGGCCGTGTAAGGTACACACATAAGAGACGCAAGAGGATAATAAATAGAGAAGGTGAGGTAAGTATCAATCTATCTACGAGACAGAACCACTGCTGTCGATAACACGCCCACGAGTCCTGCAAGAAGGCCAACGACCGTCCAGCTTGTGTAGACGTCGAAGTGCTCGGCGACGGTCGATGTGTTCGTGAGTTTGAATCCCCGAAACGAGTATAGTACAATTCCTATCACGAAGGAAGTGACGCCGTAGACCAAGAGGACGAGCGGAAGCGACATAATGATGTTGCGGCTCTGCGGTGCGAGTTAGTCATACAGGCTCTAACTTCATCTGCTACGCGAGACTCACCGAAAGCGCCACCATGCCCTCACCACCACCTACTGCAATCGATATTGGGCGCTCCAGATCTGCCTTGTATCTGAATAGCGCAACAACTGAGGCAGCCATGCTAGTTGTGGAGCAAAGGATCGCCACAAGCGCCGTAACCCGCGCGATACTATCCAACCCTGGTAAAGAAAGGAAGGTTACAGATGCACTTAGGACAATCGCAGCCTTCCATCAAGAGATTGTGGGTCATGCGAGTAAGAAAGCATATCGCTTGTGCTCACCACAAGACAAGTGCAGGCCCCCACCACAATGATTGGAGCTCCATTTCGGATGCCGCTCTCTTCGTCGAGGCGATGGTGCTGGGAGCGGTTGAAGAAGAAGTAAGGGATGCCCAGGCAGAGGCAACTGAGTACGAAGTCGGAAAGAGCTTGTCGGAAAGGAGTCTTCCTCCTTGCTTTGGCCAGACCGTCTTTTGCAGCGTCCTGTGGCAAAGGCTTGTCCGGGCGGAAGTACTCTTGGCGGGATTGAGCTGAAGAGACGTTAGGTCAAGACAAAAGGAGGGGTAGTCGGACTTACCGACGCGAAGGAGAATGCGAGACACGATGCGAGTGTGAACGGTATTTTGAAGGGCTTGGTCGCTGGGGTTGTCTTGAATAGATTTAGGAGGGAACCTCGGGTTTCGATCCATCTAAAACTCACCTCCGAAGGAGCGAAGAAGGTTGGTCAGTTCGTTGCATTCCTCTTGAGAGAATGGAGGAGGAGGTCCCTGCGAGCGAGGAAGAAGACGGTCTAGCATTCCCAGTAATCAATATGGACTTGAAATCGACATTTCGTACATTGCTTACCTGTGTAAGACCAGGTCAAAACCTCGACGGCCTCCGTCTTGGCGTTGGGGGGAAGGGTGACATGGGCCGGATGGGCTTCCATGAACGACCAGTACCTGTATTCCACATCAAGGCCTGGAATGGATCGTTTAGATTTTGTCTTTCAGCTAGTGAAAGGCTACGTACGGTCTTCATCTTCGATGCGGCTACCGTCACGGCCATCGGGAGAGTTATACGTCAAGATTCTCCGCTTGTGGTCGATCCAGCATTTGACAAAGTCGTCCTTGCCACCTTTCTTCTTGGACTTGACGCCGCTTTCTCTCAGCCAAATCTCCCATCCGTTTGAGGCGACAGTCCCGTATCCGTAGCTCGAGCCTCCGTCTTTGCGCTCCAGGTACTTGTTGACGACGTCGAGGTTTTGGATGTTGCGGAGGTCGATGTCCGTGGTGACTCGAAGTGTAGGGTGAACATAATAGAAAGATGAATCGGGCAATATATATTCGATCCAACCAAATTGGTGGAGGAGTGGGTGCGTAGTGTTCCGACTGGAGACGTCGGCAACAGGCATAGGTGATATACCAGCCATGGAAGGCGGCTGTGGAGAGTGGGCACGGGAAGCGAGCAATGGTATCGTTTCGCTGCAACCCTATTAGTACAAGAAGCACAGGCGATTAAAGAGAACGTACTCCATCTCATGCTCGAAGTGCCCGCGAGCGCTTGGTACCAAACTGTTCGTCGATTGGTTTGGGATGACTTCATGTACTGCGGGTAGCGGCATGACCAAAGTGCCGAAGACATCGTTATGGGACTCTGCGGGGAGCACGCGAGGCTGCTCAGCAACATATGGGCTAGAATATACATGAGACTAAATGTTACACGACAGGGGAAACGGGAGAGGACGCACTTGGGCATGACAGCAGCCTGAGGCATACGTGGAGGATCGGCGAAAGGATCCTCTGCGGTCTCGGATGGTGCCCTTTGAACGATCCATCTTAAGATGAAATGTATTCTCAAAATAAGAATGCAGACGTACTTCGAGCTCACGCTCACTGATCGACTCCTTCTGCCCTCAGTCGGACTCTCCACGTACGTTCGAATCGGGGTATGGACATCGCCGTTGGTACTGGGCGCTCTGGAGCCAATGTCCACTACGATAGGCGTGTTGACGATCTTGACGTGTTTCTCTTCTGGTGGGGCATCTGTATGGATAGCTAGGGATGCTCGGCTTGACTTAGCGGTGAGACGGCCTTGGGTAGGTTGACGCATCGAGGAACGGCTAGATGGCCTTGTGACGCGACCATTGCCTTCATGTGCAGGTACTGGCATTGGCATGTACGTCGTTGCTGGGTCTCGCGGAGCGCCCCATGGATTCTCGTGAACATCAGTAGCGATTTCTTCCATCATGGGACTATGGATGTTGTGGATGTCTCTTTCGGGATCGGGGGAAGGATCCAGAGGAATGGCGACTGGTGCTTCGGTAGTGCTGGGTTCCGCAGTGATGGGCAACGCGAAGTAAGACGACGGTCCCGCTTTGGATTCATCGACGATGGAGAGAGGTGGTTCTGCAGCGGGCAAGATGATTGGCGCGTCATCAGTGCCGATGGCCTCCTCGATGTGGTCATCTTCTTTGTGAAGGACTGAGGTGTCTGCTTCTGGTGCGAGCAAGGGTTCACGCGCAGTCGGTGCGGTCGGTTCTGCCGCCTTCTGTTCATTGGTCGTCGTTGACATATCTTCTGGTTCATCGGTGAAAGCGCCTGGGCCAGTCGCTGCCGAGGAAGGGAGCATGGAGGGAGGTACGTATTCTGATTCTGGCTTTGCGACTTCGTCCTCAACTGGAGGCGTGCTTCCTGCTGTCACGGCGGATTGAGCTAACGGCGAAGGTCCGGCTGGTGCTTTCGACGCAGCTTCTTCCTCAGATGCGGCGGCCTCCCGAGCAGGGCTCTCTGCGATAGGGCTCGGTACATGGGTCTGCTCTGCGGCATGCACAGGGGGCGCCTCCAAGGAGGTGCGGCCTTCTGAGAGATTTGATTGAGGAGGGGGAGAACTGGATGCGCCGGTATCGATCCGATGCAAAGAGTTGCTATCTCCTTCAGACGATGCACGGGAAGGCGTACTAGGGCGCGAGATCGACAGAAGTGTGGACGAACGTCGCACGGCGGCGCCCATGCGGCTGCGCAGGGATTTGCTCATGATGGATTATTGAGGCCAATGGGTGTGTACTTTGAGTTTCGATGGTAGCAAACGAGGGCTAGGAAAACGAGTGCTAGTGGACTGCAATGCCTAAGTGGCGGGGAGTTGTGAGGCATCGACTGCGCTAGCAGTAGGGTATTATCTACTTTGCCAGGTGGTTTCATCGAGGCAGACATGTTGTTCGCTCCGATGGTAAGATGAATTGGGGTCACCGTGAAGAGGCGTGGGGGATCCCTTTCCCTGAGATAACCAACCTCTTACACGTTCCATAGCCGCACTTATCGTGCTGCCTCGTTATTATCAGACAATGAATGTGTGATGCACGAGGCGATTATGATCGCTTAAGTCTTCGGGAACCAAGAATGGATAATCTAGGCAACAAAAGGACTGCAATCAGCGAATTCTAGCTGGAACGGTGATCAACGCACCTCATATTGCAGGTCAAACCTGTGCTACCATGAGTAGGACACAACCGCAGAAACATGAGGCTGCTGAGAACATCTCCATTATGCAAGAACGATGCCGACTCAAGAGCGTGTGTTTGAGCGGGCTATCAGAGCGGCGATCGTGAGTTGACGGTGATCAATTTGTCTCTTTTTGTTGTACGGTTTTCGTTGCCGAAGGCAACACAACTTCAGAAAGCTGACAACCCCCTGCTTGAGTCCTGTGATCGAATCAGGAGCTCCATAGGGGCTCAAGCACGAATAAAATAGGTTCACAATATATTGAATTACAAGATGATAGGGCGAGGATATTACAGCAAGCTAAAGCAAAGAGATGGGAGATACAACGACAAGAGAGTACACGATAGTAACAGATTGGCGAAAGAGGATACGGCAAGTTCATGGAACGATATGTTAGTGTGCAGTAAATGCAAATTATGTTCGAGGTCTATCAGAACCATGAGCGGGACCATCCCCACTCCCAACAGATAGCAAATCGTCATCATCAAACGATCCGAAACTGCTCAGGTTATCGCTGGCGTGCGTGAACGAAATCTCCGATGGACCCGAAGAAGCAGTCTGCAAGTCGGAAAGGAATGACATCGAGGAGGATGGACGCGAAACCAAGTCGCCCTCATCTGAAGGAGCGCGAGCGGTAAACGAAAGGGATGGGATCGTTGGGGAGAATGCCAAAGGTGCGATAGGCGAGTTCGGAGAAGATATGTTGAGCTGAGGCTGAACGGGGGAGGTAAAGGTGGATATGCTTTGCATCGGGGAGCCGTTGGGCGGGGAGGTTCCAGACGAGGGATCACGACCATATGATAAAACAGGGGGAGGTGAAGCTGCCCCGACAATAGGGGACGGTTGATGTGTTAAATTGCTCGGTTCCCGTGCTGGGACATTTGAGTAATAGGATGCGTGCGAGAAGGGTGTCGAAGACCGAGACCAGCTCCCAACGCTATGGGCGTCAGCGTTCAGATCCTGAGTAATAGTGCCTTGATTTTCGAAGCGCTTAGCCAGGTCGATCTGCTGCGCAACCCACGGACCAGCGCTGAAAGAAGGCGTGTCGGATGATGCTGAAGTGTGGGATTCTGCAAGAAATGTGGGGCCCGTGGTAGGCGATGCTGTGCGCAGCGTCGATTGGGACGGCTTGCGGGGGAGCGCTGTAGTGAATGACTGACCGACATTGCGACCGATTGAGGATGTCGGGGTGGACGGCTCGGAGTCATCAAAGAGAACGTGTGTGGGGGTTATCGTAGAATAGGGGATGGAGATGTTGGACTAGGCAAAGCGTTAGCCACAGATGATTGTACCTCTGATATCCAAACGTAACCAACCTCGTCTAACGTATTGAACGACGTCGACGCAGCAGGCTTCCTTTGCCTGAGTACGTTTGATCCCGTTTCGCTGCGCCATTCTTGCAGCTCTTTAGCGACAAGATTCTCGAGCTCGAATGAGGATCGGCGGCCCCCTTTCTTCTTATCCCAGCCATCATCGTTGTCAGAGCCCTCGTCGCTGGAATCGTTTGGCTTGTTCCTGCGGGTCCTAATCTCAGGGTGCTGAGGGGCGGAGACTAGCCCCTGTTGCCTTAGTCTTTGGGCCTTGCGGCGTGCGATGAACTCCTCTGCCCAGAGCTCTATCTTCGGAGCGATATGGGGCTCGTAGACGAACTATACAGCCATCTCGTTAGCATCGCGATGGTACTAGGAATGGTGAAATATCTAGGCACCTCATGGAAGGCGTATCCAACGGCTGCTACGCCAACGAAGGCGAGGATGTAGACACCTGGAGCTGGCATGATGATGGACCTCGCAATGTAGTGGTATAATTGCAAGGTAGTAGCTGGTAAGTAGCAAAGGGGCGCTCGCCCACATGCACAGCAATTCGATTTGGTAATAGATGTCCGGGATATACTGAGGCCGCCGTAAAGCCGGTCCGCATCCATCCCGTTCCCCGACATCCCGCTGGGCGCTGCATCCTCCTTATGATACTACATTATTTACTTCTTCAATGGCATCCAACTTTTTGTACGACTTATAGTGTTCAGGATGGTATACGAAAAAAAGAATAACAAATAAGGTTGACTGGGGAACATGGGAAGTAGAAGCGATGCACGCTGCCAAATTACGTCTTTGATTGACTCAACTGCGCGTTCGGGATGGAAATGGGGTGACTGCGCGGCAGCGGCTAAATGGCCCCCTGGAATATGGTTGCTTTGCTTCCCAAGTAGAATACAGGAATTTGGTCAAGAGGCGCGTCTACGACGATTCGTCTACCACCCTCGCCCATGGGTGTATCCGTCCACCTGCGCCAGTGAGGAGTTTGTATGAGCTTACGACCACCCGCTAATTAAGCAACAAGGATAATACGTACCAGTGGGTCCAGCTAAGTCCCTCCTCGATCATCTCAGAAGTCAGGCGAGGGAGGTAAACCTCTTGCACCAAGGCACCTTCCGTCCCTACTGGCGCAACCAGAATCCGAGGCCCTATCAAAACGTCAGTCAACAGAGGAACGAAGGGAGCATCAAGAGTACAAGGTCCTTACCAAACATGAATTCATGAACGATCAGAGGGTCGTTGACCGCAGTACCGTTGACTACGTTTTCGTCTGACAAAGTGAAATCGTAATACAACGGCCTCATGATTGTTCTCCCTGTGTCCTGGAGCATTTCGAATAGGCTTTTCACGTATGGTATCAGTTGATATCGAAGGGAGATATACTTGACTTGGCGTTAGACTATAATGGCGTGTACAATTTATTTACTCACATTTTTAATGATCACGAAGTTGGCATCGCCATATGACCAGGGCTATAGAGTACGAGTCGCAGCATTGTTAGATCGACGAGATATGATAGTCGAGAGGCTCACTTCATTGGGACAAGGGTTGGCGTGTGGTGGTGATGAACTACGCGCCAGGCTACATGTCCTCGTTCTATCTATGCATTAGATCACGAATGATACAGAAAATTGCAAGATCGTACCCATGGACGCGTGTCTGAAGATTTTCTTAGTCTCTTGAAAGTCAGATGCACACTAAACATACAAATGGTAAGAATACTCCCATTGAGAACCATCTCACAAATAACTCTCTCCCCTGAGAACATACGTTATCAGTTGCCTACTAGGAGAATGATAAAGTGTCACACTCACGGAATCGGTATCAATATCCAAACCTGCGAAGCCACCAATATCCAGTGTCCAAGCAGATATACCGGACGCCGCGACAGAAACGCCCGAAGTAATCTGTTGTAACAATACGTCAAACCGGCTATCTGTATCACCGCTCCAGAGATATGAGCAGAATCGTTGGCCGCCAGCAAAGGTGCTCCTTGTTAAGGACATAAATTGGCAAGAAGTTGGCGTTGGACCAGTATTACTGTTCTCTGTGAGGTTTTGGAGACCTTCGTCAATGGCTTGTTGGTGGAACCATGGATACATTTTGCCTGTGCCTTCCTGTGTGCCTATGAAATATTGTGCGAAGGATCTGGGGTAAGGAATGGCGCTGATGTTTTGTCCGTCTAAGTAGTAGATAAAAAAGTAGATCCTGAGTGACACGGATGTGACTACTCACTATTTTCGAAGGGCTCGCCCAATGTGCCACCTGTTATACCGCAGATGCCTATGAGCGCGCGAAGCGGTCGGCGGCTACCACTCACCATCCGCCTGATCGATCCAAAAATTGTGTATTCCCTTCGAGAAGTAGCTCTCATTTAATTGCCTCCCTGTTGATGATGAGACCAGAGACTCTTCTCATCAATGCGTAGTCAAGATCTCACAAAGAAATTCGCGAGCAGCCGGATTGGTGGAGTCAATCAACCGTGTGTATACGCCCTCGAATGAATCCTGCACGCCAGGCCCATCCCTGGTGGTAGCCAAAAGGCCTTCCTCTTGCAAAGTATTGTAATTTACGGAGAGGTCTTCGACACTTGGCCACAGCGAAACCATGAGCTCTGCACCAGTAAGTCGCTTGACTTCGTTCACCATGCTCTGGGGGTCTGGCCAAAATTCTGGATCGAACGACCTGTTATCGCATTATCATACAGCGCTTCCGACTCTTCGAACCACGAGAGGGAGAAGAAGCGTACCAATCACCTTGGAACTTCCAATTAAAGAAATCTGTAGAAACCGTCAATTGCCTTCGTACTTCAAACGTTGCTAAGATGTACGTGCCGATAACGATCAACGAGACATTGACTTGCTCGTCGTGGAACCGCTGCGCCAAATCAACAACTTGAGATTGGTTGTAGTATCGCAATCTGGATTGCTGATAGCCGAGGAGAAAGTCCGGGGGCGTAGGCTGTCGACCTGTGGGAATTGGGGATAGGTTGAGGGTCTGCGAATGAGTGGAGATAAAGTGGTCGAACCCGTTACCGCAGTATAATGTTGCTGAAGGGAGTCGTAATCTCCCGGGGGTGCAGTCGTTCTGGAGGTTTTATGGCCGGTTAGTACAGTTTAGACCAATGTCAACGACGTTCTCACATCCAGTAGTCTACAACGTTTGCTTCGCTTGCCACAAACCGAGTGCGAATCGGGCTGAATTCTGGTCATGCTTAGGGAAGGGCAATCCCCGCGAAGAACGTCGCGTACCGATTTGCCCCTGGCTGGGCATGTTAAAGAAGTGGAGATATCCCTGCGGGAAAGTTTTCGATGAGATGGTTGAGTCCGTAAGTCAGGTTTTCCCTACCTTGTTGGACATGTATACGGGCAACCGTACGTTGGAGTTGAAGTTGATAAAGTCAATGACCTGACCTTTCTTGTTGACGGAGTGATCTTTACAGCAGGCTTGCTGACCGACACCATAGAATTGCTCGTCCGGCGTGGACGTAAACGAGAACTGGGCCTCAAAACTCGCAGCACGGAAGTCCTGTCGATAATACCGAGCTTGAAGCGCCTTGGTGTCCGTATACTCTGAAATCAGCAGAGTTCTTGACCCGTTTTGCTCCACGCGAAAGAATGAGATGACGCCGTGGATGATTTCCGCAACGAGATCGCCATTGCGAATGGTTGCACTTCCCATGAAAGGGACTTTCACGTCGTGCGCTGCGCCTTGCCCCCCTCCTGGGCCTTCAATAGGCGGATCTAGGAGCGCAGAGAGCTCTCGTCCGGACGGGTCACGCATGAGGCTCGCCCGAACTCGAAAGGCATGACTGCCATAAGGCTATGATATGAATTAGAAAACACTTTTATGGTCGAGAACAACTTACCTGGATGAGGACACGCTCAAACCCGTTTTGTAAACGTATTCCTGTGGAGTTAGGCTGAAAATATGGACTCGTACTCGCAGAGGCGCTATTCGTCGCGGCCCCCAGAAGGACTGCTAACAGAAGAGTAATCATGGGTGAATTGAGGCAGGACGTATAATAGCTTCGTTTTAATACGGTCGCTCCCTTCCAGGGTTGGTTGCTTGGAGACAATTTCGAAGACATCGTGAGTTCAAGTTGTTGAGGTAGCGTGTGCTCACGCGCGATAGGTTAACGATGCTAGAAGAATGCACACCACAATTGTCATAATGAACAACGTCTGACGCCATAACCGGTGAAAGTCAACGGGAAGGTTCTGAGAATGTCGCACAGAGTGTCCAAAGGTTAAGTTTTGTATGTCTCTGAAGGGAACTAGAGACAGGAGCGTGACAATTTGACCTTCTCGGTGACCTGGTAGTGGTAGACCCTGATAGACGGCAGGAGACGGCCTGAGACGGCCCCTGACGGCCCGTTACTTATTGGGTCCTCAGACCGCCAGGATCAATTAAAGCGTACCTCACTTTCCCGTCGAACTCCTGGTAGGCTGTAGCAAGGCCAGAGTATGAAGGCGGAGACGAAGTCTGCACAAGTTGTGATAGTAATAGCAGTGTTTTACAGCCTTGTGTATCGATGATTCCAGGTAAACGTGCTATGAGTGAGAGGTCCGATGATGCAAGTGATACTACAGGGAGTGTTCAGTGCCGAGTAACTGGGTACAGAAAACACGACATATAAGCCTGTTTTCATCGAAGGGACGGGATTTGATTATGAGAGACTGAGGAATCCGAATTCGTCATATTCATAGGTGCCGAGGCCATTTATCCGCTGCTCGTAGACGTGACATTTTCATTTTCGGCAAGCTCTTCGACAAGCTCTTCGACAACGATAGGCATGCAAAGTTCTGATGAGTCCGGAAACTGGATAGTCAAACGCCCAGCATCGAACGTCACTCGGACCTCTTCAGCCTACCTCAACAGGTGAGCTCCTCATTAACCCAGGAATTGAATGGAGAAAAGACGTACCTGGAGACCCACAGGGAGCTCTATCTTTGCTTCCATGTAATTACTGAGCTGGGATGGGCTTTGGACCTCATTCTCCCTACTCTTTCCCTTGTCAACCCTTTCACCACGAATCAACAGATCTCCCGCGAGAAATATTGTCTGGATATCGGAAGGAGTGAACCCTGGGACGTCGACAATGACGTTGTCGCCCTCTAGACCTGAGGCTCCGCTTGGACTGATGCTCAATCTCGTATTGAACTACTATAAAAGACCATCTAAGAGACACCATGGAACTTACCTGTTCGATGCGTGTATCGGCGTGGCATGAGTGGAAGGTTTCTGGGAGTGGATGCTGGAGGGAGACATGGCTTGAGCTGCACTCAGCTCCTCTGGCTGGGTATATGGCCCTACTTCTAGTTTGCACAAGTTTCAAGTTTGATAATACGAAGGGTACTTACCATCAATGTTTTCGTTGCCCTCTTGGCTGATGTTGGTGAGGATGGAGCTTCGACTCATTGACTGGCTAGTCGAGCCACGGCGTACTCTGTGGGCGGGCTTGGGTAGTACTGAAGCATATTCATGATATATATGTTTAAAGTAAAGGATAACTTACATCCTCGTTGGATATTCGTTCGCCGCATGTTGTAGTAATAGTTTCTAAGCTTCTGTTGGTGGCTACCGTGAGTCCCGTCCGTGCTAAGTAAGCGTAAGAGCGCACCTGCTTGATCTTAGAATCTAATTCCCATACTGAGGACCAGTCCCTCAGTAAGGACTTCCAGAATTTCGCCACCTCATCTCGGTCCCCGACAGTATTGTTGAAATCATGGTATCGATCAGTGATGAAGTGGAATTGGGCCGGAGTAGACCACTTGAGCAGCTTGGCTCTCCCTTTGGCGGGTGCGTTTTGCCTCATCGGTGTCGGTGTTTGCGAATCGTGATGCTTGTTGAGAACTACCAAGTCTTACAGGAGGAGAACAGGGGTGAGATTGAAATAAGCGCTACCAGTTGGTCCGGACTCCGCTCGGACTTCAACGAATCAATATCTCCTTTCGACTTTTGCCAATTAGCGCACTATTATCCACGTCGCGAAGACTGAAGTACATGGCGCGACCGCGAATTCGTCCCGCGTCAAACGGTATGCTCGATGTATCAGCCACTAATTTTTAGTTATTTCCCAGGACCCAGGAACATGTTTGGCAGAGTACGGCTGGTGAATGTTGTAGGAAGTCATACTCCGTAGAAACTGGTGCTATACCGGTGGTTGGATTCGGGCCCCTAAGACTTCGCAAACTTGACTCCTTCGGAGGGTTCCACATGCATTGAGGCTCACATTTGCTCCGAAATCCCACCATTCTGGAGTTGGAAATGAAGAACCGACGGACCCAACCAGCGTTCTTTTGGTCCGGTCAAATCTGCAGAATCGTGGGTGCCCTGCCTTGGCTTGGGGACTCCTTTGAAGATGTCATCATCGACACAGCACTTCAGACGTTCCGTCACGAAGAGGCTCCGGCCGTCGAGCATTGCCTCACCTGTGGTCTACCGCTACGCAATGTCTCGGAGCTTGCGCTCCCACACGGCTGTCCTATACGTTTTGGACGTCGTTCTCCCCACTGTGTTCCCGACACCCAGAGGTAGCTTTCACTGCGGAAACTATGCCGTTATTTCTACAGGCCTATGCAGAGTTCTTTCGTAGGTGTGATGCACAGGATGATTACCGGCAAAGATTCCGTTCTAGAGATTGAAGCGAATAACTTGTGACTTGTTCCATGGGTTCATCTATGATGGTAAAGGCGTGCTAGATGCCCTAGCGGACACTCCTGTTCCGTGGGTAGAGCCTGTACATGAGAAGTGTGACTGGGAGTTGGTAAATAGCACGTTTTGGCGTTCGTGGCCTTGGGATTAACACAGTACATTTTAAGTTTTTGATATGGATTTCATATACTACGGTCAGAGGGTATTGTACAGTGTGATGTAATGCAACATGTAGTCATGCACGAAAAGAAACACCGAAACTTCCCCAGAGACGCTTTCAGTCGCTGCATTTGATTGCAAGGGATGAGGTGGCTTACCCTAGTGTTTAGTATTGCAGTCTTGGTTCACGGCGAAGGATTTCAATTTCACGGGGTGTCCTGTCTTCCGTTGGACAGGTTACTGTCAACAGTCCGTTCTCCATCCATGCGCGAACATCCTCTGCCTTTTCACGACTACATGAAAATCAATTATATACATGGGTAAGTAAGGCTTACCTGAGTCCCCTTCGCGAGCATCGTTGTATATTCTAGCCTAACAACCTTTTGCTTGTACGAGACTGGTCCATCTTCTGTTTTGACTAGCGCATCTTTGACGACGATGCAGAGGAATCCCGCAGAGAGGAAGACATTCACCTCATCAGCATGGATCCCTGGGAGCACAACGGTCAGCCGGAGTGTGTATTTGGAAGTAAATTCGTAGACGCTAGAATGAATAGACTTGAATGAGCGCTTGCTATACCTCGAGTACTATGACGAGGCGTACGTAGGTACATGGACACTTCGTTCGCGTTCGGCGGGTGGATTTTGGGGAGCGTTATGTGTATTCTTGTGACTTCTAGTCTCCACGTTCGAACTCGTGGTATCACACCATGCACTGATTTGTAGTTTTACGCTGGAACTGAAGAAAGTACGGTAAATGTATTCAGATTACTTTCTCGGTACTCTCGGGTGCAATATCAGAGAAGTATTGATCAGAAATTTCCTTATATGGCAATTTCTGCTCAATACTTTCCTAATATTCAGCTCAAAAGTACCGAGGAAATAAACCGCTTACTTTCACCTTACTTTCAACAATCCCAGCTTAAAGGTATGTATCAGTGCACGGTGTGTATTCTCGTCACTGTTGATCTCCACCTTGCTGCCCTCGACGCGCACATGACCCGGGAGGGACGGTGTAGATGACGTATTATCAGAGCCCCGCACTTTCTTAGCGACGCGACGTATTCGAGACGAGCTGCGCATAGGCATGATGTTGGAATGATTGCCCTTGGTGACCTTAGGTGATTTCGGGTTCTCCTTCTTTCCTCCCGCGAAACGAAAATATCCCTTCATCGACTACGGATATTATGCGATTCAGTGCCCATGGTCATGATGAGAAGACCTATATCACAAGTTCTTACCGTCTTGACATCCGAGTTTAATGTCCACTGTCCCTGCTAGGCGTCGTACACAGAGCGGCGCCAGTTGGCTCTCTCTTTCGAATTCGGGGCTGTCGCATCGTACGCGTCCACGTATTGTGACAAGAAAGCACGTTGCTCATGGGTCCAGCGCATATCTCTCAGTAGTGAAGCTTTCGACGGTCAGCGCTTCAGCTGGGTGACTAGTTGACTCCTGGCTGGCAAGTGAGGGTTGCTTGTCACGATTATTGCAGAAAGGGGGAAGTATATAGGTATATAGGGGGAATAGGGAATATTCCCAGGATGTCAAGTGCTGGACTTGCAGCGTAACCGGCTCACGGTCTCACTTCCTTCCCGATGTCATTAGAACCATGTCCCCCGACCACAACCCAAAGCCTATAAACCTCCTTCGATACCATCGTCCAAAGATTAGCCTCAGCGATGTCAAACAAATTCCTCCTTTAAGCCAGGTCTCGAAACAGTTGAGTTTTTGCAGACTTGAATGGACAGTAGCTAACATCTCCCGCTCGGTTTTTCGTAGATGTCTACGGAACTTAGTTTCGTATCGATTGCCGAAGCCTAAATTTGCATTCCCTCGATCGCGTTGTGCCGCTGTGCTCATTGCTCTATTTGTTGGCCGTCACGGGGACTTATACGTGCTACTGAGCAGAAGGTCGGCCACGCTCAGGTCGTATGCGGGGGATACATCTTTGCCGGGTGGAAAGGTCGATCTAGGGGACAGGACGTTCGAAGACACTGCTGTGAGTTGCTGCAAGCCATTATCTTCCCGCTAAACGAACGTAAAACAGCGGCGCGAAGCATTCGAAGAGGTATGCAAGACGGTAACTTCTCGCGTCTTATTCACTCCCGTGCAATAGATTGGCCTACCGCGCGATCGAGCGAAAGTACCACTTCTCTGCGTCCTCGAGCCCTTCTTAGCTTCTGATCAACTTCTCGTAACTCCGTGAGTGAGTTTAACCCCGTGATAGTCAGCCTAACCATCCGGACATGCAGAGTGGTTGTCCTTATCCTCGACAACACCCTTCGAGTGAGTAAATTTGCGCTAAAATCTGTCTTCACGACCCCAACTTTGTATCTAGCCAATCCTCAACAAGGCGGAAGTCGCGTCGCTGTTTTCTCATCCTCTGCACTCATTCCTTTCGTCTAAATCCCCCTTTCCTCACGAACCCGAATCCTTCGAACTCTCTTCTCCCCATGCATCTGACGCAGAGGGCTATCACACATCTTTCGACATCGAATGGAATGGGAGCGGTGTGAACGAAGGGTACGCCCAAAGATACGTTCGCATCCACAGCTTCTTGACAGGTAGAGAGGCTGGCGGCACGAAGCCCGTCTTCGGCCTTACTGCGTATGTCATTACGTCCCACTCTGGCACACTCTGCTCAACCCTACGACAGCTGGATGCTTATTCACGCTGCCGCCATCGGATATAATCAACGTCCGTCGTTCGACTTGGACCCACCATCTGGCGCGCCGAGTACGGAAGCGCGAATAGCCTATGCCATGCTAACAGGAGCGGCTTTGCAAGAGTCCTGTCGACTCGAAGGCATCAAAGTAGACCGGGCGTTCCTTTGGTCGATCGTCGAAAAGAATCGTGTCAAGAGACGCGCCGACCAGAAGGAAGACAGAGGAAGAAGTACGAGTAGTATCCGAGAGGGGTTTTTGCGCCATGGACTAATGAAGGAAGGACACCCACCTCGGTCGAAGAGCAAGTTATAACATTTATGAATATTCATATGTCGCTCAACAGCATAAAACAATACACAGATGCACTATTTGTTACACGTTAAATCTACTGAGCACCCGACGCAACCAAGCTACGTGTACACTCTAAGGGAAGCAAAATCGAAGAACGCGTTACTGAAACTTCCCGGGTTCTTGTTGACAAAGTCTAGGGTTTATTTGATCAGCAAAGTGACGAATGACTCCGCGGTCAAAGGCACAACGTTGGGGGGAACTCACCAACACAACTTGAAGGACATCCCGATGATGAATAAGCCGAACCCGCCCAGTCTCCACCTGACGAAGAAAAAGCAGTCAAGGAGAGAAACTCTCCGAGGTAGGTGTACACTCACAGAACGTCAGGTTAATGATGATATTGTGCGCTTTGAAATGGGACGCGATGTCGCATTGCGTATTCGGGAAGTATGCGGAAGGAGTTCCCTGAAGAAATTTCAATTCAGACCTCCAAGAAGCCCAGCGTGGACCGAGTACATACCCAAGAGCCAGTGTTGACGACAGTTTGACCGTTCTTCACATCTGCCGGTACGTTCCCTGCATTTCTGGGCCAGAACCACGCCTTGATAAAGGTGCTTGTTCGTTCAACAGCGAACCTGCGGAGCACAAATATTGCAAACAGCGATTATTGTGGCATGGCATCCTGGACGTACCATCCTCCGCCGTTGTTGTTGAAGGCAGGGCCGTAGCTTCGCGAGTCAGTCATCTTCACGCCACATCCGGCATTGCTGTTGACCGCAACGTTGCAATCATTCTGCGCGGGCG
Source organism: Sanguinoderma rugosum (assembly GCA_017499575.1). Lineage (NCBI taxonomy): Eukaryota > Fungi > Basidiomycota > Agaricomycetes > Polyporales > Polyporaceae > Sanguinoderma > Sanguinoderma rugosum. The sequence goes on along the minus strand of VTPW01000003.1, from coordinate 349,927 downwards.
TTCTATGTAATAGTGAGCACCATTTATCTTATAGGGCCGTCGAGTTACTCACCCGGTCTGGGAACGCGAAGCCGGCATCGAGCATCCTGGGTGCGTATTCCATGTAAGCCTGTCGTCGCCGACACTTGCACGCTCACTCACCAGCGCTTGTATGTAGAGTAACTTGGTTTGGACCTTTGTCATTGACCCCTTCAAGGACATCTACTTCTCCCTTCAAGAGATTTCAGTGTTTTCAAATAGGTAGAGACAATCAGACGCTTCCTACTCCATTTGGCCAGTTAGGGCCGTTTTCCCATACCTGAAAGGATGGATAAGGCCTGCTCCTTAATGACATGCTAAGCCTCCACCTACCGCTGGCCAAGTTCCGCATCCTTGGGGCATATGACGAATGTTATAGCTGCGAAGGCATATATTCTTAGATACCAGCGGGGAACGAACGGGTCGTATAAGTATGGTGACTTACACCGATACGTGGGTAGTGTACGTCTTCTTGGACTGGATACGCACGGAATTCCGACCGGGACCATTGGGGTCGAGCACTGTCTTGGAATCGGCACGCAAGATGAAGGTATCGCCCGCAGCGTAGGTGAGGTTCAACCTCTGCGCCGTACTGGCATCAACGTAGTTCCTGATAAGGCGAGTTCACTATCAGTATCATCATCCGGAATGCGACAAGTGACTGGCACTGACACTCTTCCATGTGTAGGATCCGATATAGCCTGGAAATTGAACGTCGTCAAGAAGGCGGTGCCCAGGATGTTGTCGACGAGATTGTAGGTTGCCGCAAGTGCAAAACGAGCAGGGAGAACGAGGATCAGGAGATTCAAAAACTTCATGGTGAGCTGGAGGGGCTGAAAACCTACTGACAATGAACGCAGTGTGCCGTCGTCTTATGTATTCCACCGTCGTCTGCTATTTTTACGACACCGGCGCAAGCGAGGAGTTTGTATCCATCGTGGCGAACAATTTCGGCATCGCTCTCAGCTTCAACGGGGTCTCGTGCATAGCTAGTAGCATGCGGTCCGAGGTGCTGCTTATTGGAAATCCTGCCTTCCAGCAACACTGTGAACATGGCGCCCGACCCCTCAAAACGGATAAGTGAGTGGCATATCTCTAATGCACGGATGAATGTACACATGGAGAGCGTGCTAATAATACGCCTTTTGAATTCCTCAGACGCATCTGGCAAACCCATGATCGTTCGGAAGATTGACGAGGATATGCCAAGCTACATGTCGCTGCAATGCGAAAAGTCAGAAGGCCTAAAGGACGAACGGTATTCCATGTGGAACTGAAGAAAGGAGGACACGGTACATCGCTGTCACCAACACTCGAAGCCAATGCACTGGGGCACCATTTTCGCCAAGGGAGCAACACCATCGTAAACCTCGGGCAAGACACTTTAAATGAAGTTGAAGTCACGTCAGCCAAGAGTGACGGTGCCTTCATATACGTGAGCTGGCATCGACTTTTCAGAGAATCATGGATTAGGAAACATATAACGGCCTATCGTACGTACAGCTGGCAACAAGGTTGGCAATCGGCGACTTCGGAAACATGGGAGTGGTCTTACCGGTACTTCAGCCTCGTGTACTCAAGAAGAAGCAGAAAACGGATAAATGATCAAGTCAAATGGTAAGAAGCAACGACGTTGCGTCCGGCTCCGAGTACGATGAATGAGGCAAGAAGGATGGTTTATCGATTTATATCAGGATCGGATCAAACACAGAAAACGTTAGGGCATCTGTCAAACCCGGCGATGGGTCGAAGGGAGAGGAGACAGGATAAGAAAACTCGCACAAGAAGTCATGATTCAGAGGATTTGGGGCTACCGTAGTCATAATTTTAGACAACACAGCAAGTACTCATGAAACGGGACTTGGTTTATAACTCCTAAACACCGTAATCTAGTAAACTGAATAGTCGGAAAGTTTATGTACAAGATCAAACCAGAAGCCAGCTGCGCGGCAGGCCTCCAAAACGTACTTGACGCTGTGGCTGAATCCAGCGGAAAAATCACACGAAATCTGCTTTACTCTAGGAAATGGTACCTCTACCTTCCGTCTGTAAACGTCCCGATCCCCGTGCTCTGTCTTGAAGAAGGTCTCCAGGGAAGTGAAGAGCGAGTGCACCACCCGGTTGCCGAGAACAAGTCTCGAGAGTCTCGGAAAAGCAGTAGGGAAGACGTCCATCCAGAACGCGTACGACAAAGTCAAATATGGCGGCACATCAAAGTGAAGCACTGTGACATGGCCGAGAGGCAGGTGCTTCATGACGCCGGCGACGCAATGTTCGAGGGCGGCTAGGTCGTCTTCTTGGCTGGTCTGGAGCAAGATGTCGATGCGGACCTCTTCCCAGGGATCTTCGAGCGAAGGAAGGTAACCAAACACCTTGCAGACTCTGTCGGAATCGTAGATATCGTACAGCTTTATCTTGAAAGGGTCCGAAGGTACATTCGGGGCGACGCGGATCCGACTGGAGAAGGCCTGGAAGAGAGCCTCCGAGCCACCTTTCCTCCCGAGACTTGTGGTGGACAGCTTGAGTTCCATGGATACCGGCGAAGACTTGACGTATCGCAAAAACGCGAGACACGCGATTAACGCGTCTTCGCAAATGAATTCCCGCAAATGCGGAAGACTGACTACATCGTGCCTTGGCTTGCATTGTACATCGGACGGAAGAGAGTGCCAGAGTGCCAGTTTTTGGAGAGATCCCATGCTCTGGAGGATATCGATGAACACTGTGTACGATGGGCGGTTCTCGGCGTCCAAAGACAAGGTCGTGAGGTTGTAGAACAGGAACGAATGGTGACTCCAATCCAGCTGAAACCCCTGGAGGCGAAGTTTGCGCAATCGCGGCGAATGCACCCCACCAAAGATTTTCTTTGGCAAGAAATACGACGCTGATATAGGTCCCACGGAAAGATCGAACGATTCAAGCAGAGGCGCACTTGAGCAGAGCTGGTCTTGCAGGATGTGCCAATCACGCATACGCGGTCGGCTGCTGAACGACGCGAAGCGATGGAATTGACGATAAAGCTTCCATGAGGCGTTGCTCGTTGTCAATGCGTTAGGCTCGAGGTAGAGTATCAGCGAGGCGCGCGCAGCCCGAAGGAGCGATAGCTCCAGAACTTCCTCAGGATAGTGAGCGTCGATTACGGACCATAGAACCGGGTTACTGAGCACGAGATTCCTCCAGCTTTTGCAGACTAGGCTCAATGTGTGGGCAATGTCGAATGTCGGTGTGCGGTGTTCCTCTTCTTCGTCTTCGAATTCCACGACGACTTGTTGGAAGATGAGTTGGAGAAGTTCGAGGGGGAGGTGGTGGATGCGGAGGGGTCGTGGGGGGCGGGGGCCTGCACGGCCTGATAGTAACGGGAAGTAGCTGAAAATCAGAGATTGGTGCATCTCGAGCATCTCGATGCTGGGGCTTTGTGATACTTATGCGGTCTGTAAATCTGTAAATCGCGCATGCGCAATGGAGAAAAAGTCTAAGGCGCTTCCAGTCTCCGTGACGCGTGAAGACTGTCTGACGCCACGCGGCATACCCCGATCGTACTTCAAGACAATTGGCGTCAAATTGGCGTACGTTTCTAACTTCCAGACGTACATAGGGAATTCGAATAAGTGATTTGATTCCATCGTCCGCGTCGCACTCATAATGTACGATATGTCAATTTGAAAGATATATACTTCTATATAGAGTATATTTTGAACGACTGTGCCACTACTGGTGTTCTAGCTTTGGACGAATTCGATAACGCAGAGATAGAATGCCCATCGGCGACGCTCTCGAAAGACAGCATTGAGATGACTTTCCCGTCCTGTGAAGTTCGTGAGTGGGTTTGCGTCGATGCGGGAAAAGAGCCTCGAAGCCAGTCCGTTTGCAACATTGAGCGATCATTGACGTTGTGCGGGGGGCTGAGAAGACTTCTGAGGATGTATTTGGAGGACCCGGAGGTTCGTCGCACGCCCGGCGGCGATGCGCTTGAAAGAGGGAACTCTCCCGTCTGTGAAGCTGGTAGGTAGGTTTGCGTCGAAGTAGGTAGCAAATCCATCGACGTCGTGCGGGGACTGGGAGGACTTTCGAGGATGTAGATGAGGACGCGCCGGAGCCAGCAGTGCCATTATTGCCAGCAGTACTATGACTGAATCGTGGTCATTCCTGATGAGGCACAGGGTACGCACGGGAGGTTTGGAGGGAGTGAATAATTATTCCCAACAACAGTCAATATTCTTCACGCAGTGTCTCCACCACGCTACCGCGTATGGAAGGATGGTGTTGGTTGGGCGAAGGGAGGTTGACTGCCTTGACGTCGCCTCGCGCACCGTGCGTAAATTGCCTACGCCATCTGCAGACTCAATAACGGCCCCTGAGGTCCCCGCGCTAGTCTCAGGACCGAGTCTTCAATCGGGGCCATAAGGTCATTATACGACAGCGGAGGGGATAGAGCATGTGATGGCGTCATCGGGTCCTTCCATTAGCGTCCAACGAGGGTTACTCGTCGGAGGCCCCGATGCATTAAACCAGAGATGTTGGATGGGATGGGTCGAGTGCCTTCATGAAGCGTATTGTAACATCAGAATGCAGGAGCGATATGTCCGGTCGTAACGTGCGGAAGGTAGTAGTAGTTTGGATGAATCCAGAAGTCCGATGGAGAGGTGAAGAGAGTAGACTACCTCGGGTAGAGCTCTAGAGTGCGAGCGTCTTCGATTGCAAAGCTGCGGCGGATGAAGCTTGTCAGGTGGATGATTGTGGATGAGGATGAGGGTGTGAAGATGGCGCCTAGGATGTCGATCCACGAGCCTGCAACTGATATGAAAGAATATGATGACGAGGGATAGGGAGAATGAAGCTTCCTCTGAGGACGCCTTAATAAGAGAGGAGGAAGAGGGGGGAAGAAAATTGCTCACGGTTTGTTGGATCCAGGCGGCCTGTCAGAAGGGAGCGTCAGCGCTCAGGCTCCAGAGCTCCAACACCTAGTGGGCTGGCTCGGTCTCTTTCTCTTGCAACCTGTCACTGAGCTAGCGACCGGCGTGATGCCATGGGATAGTCGGCGCTCTCGACGGCCTTGGCCTGGGCAAGCAGCGCCTTTTAGGTGGACCGAATTACGTTGTCAGCGCTTCAGCAGCGATCCCAACATCGAGGAGAGGGTCCATTGAGGAGTCACACAACGTCACTCCTGTCCCGAAACGTCGCATTGCCCCTGGATTTTCAGGAACAAAACCCTCGACGCGTGCGCGTGAGCAGTGATCGTCGTGACTCCGAGTTGCCCACCAACAACCACCATGGCCACAGACGAATTAGCAGAAATCGAAGGAATCAAGCCGAAAATATGGCTCAATGACGGCGAAGAAAAGGAAGTCGGCTCTCAGACCAGGTGCGCTCAACCTCAACCACGACATGGACTCTGGACAGCGTTAACGGACTACTACTCGTCCGATAGCAAATCGGTGTACAAGTGCAAGAGAACGTTCGACCATTACTACTGGTTCGTTTTTGCATCAATCACGTCCGTATTTGGCTGATACACGCGTTATTCTAGTACTTGCCCGGTATGTGTTCCCCCTGTCCAGCCATAGTCGTCTCTCACATTCCACCTCGCACCGTGAAGGCGTGGAGAAATCAGGTTTGTTGCCCCGTTCTGAACTCCACAAGACGTATCTAATCGCTTTCTGCTAGTCTCGCGTTCCCGTGAATGCTCGTTCGTGTAAACACCTCAAGTCATTGCTGGGGGACACCTATGAAGAGGCCCGCATTAGACTCAAGAATCCTGACGCGCCCCCACCTAAAGGCAAACCTGCTTCCAAGGCTAAAAAGCCTGCTTCGACCTCCAAGTCCTCCGCGAGCAACTCGAAGGCCGCGCAGAAGTCTGCTTCCAAACGCAAGCGCGCTGTCGAGGATGATGTCGAAGAAGAGGACGCCGAGGAAGATAAACAGCCCGTCAAGAAACGCACCCGCAGTAAACCTGAATCGACGGCGTCGAATGCTACGACTAAAGATGCTGCTAAAGTAGCGTCCTCAAAGGAAGAAGACGACGTCAAGATGGATGCCATTCAAGAAGAAGTTAAAGGAGGTGACGGTGACGACGCGGCGGAAGACGAACTTGCGTCAATCAACGGCGTTAAACCCAAGATCCTCATGGCTGACGGCGAGGAAAAGGAGGTCAGCTCCTTGACTAGGTTGGTTTCCTCGGTACCATCGGCGTGGGTTGGAGTTCTCATCGGTGGTTAGCAACTCCAAGTACAAGATCAAACGAACCTGGGATCATTACTACTGGTACGTCTATCTTTTCAACTCAGTATCGACGCGTAATTAAGATCTGCTTCAAGCTCATGCCCCGTAAGTACGTTCCTCTCACGGAGGGCGAGTATGATTGATCAATGGTATTAACACTACCAGGCTTGGCGAAATCAGGTAATATTATATCCCCCGAGCCTCGCTCACCGTGTTCTCAATTTCTCTCGTAGGGCGGCATGCCCGTGAATGCGCGGACGTGCAAGCACCTTAAGGAGCTCCTAGGCGAGAAATATGAGATAGCTCGCCTCAAGTACAAGAACCCCGACGGGCCTGACCCAACTGGCAAGAGCAAGCCAGCGTCCAAGGCCAAGGCGGCGAAAGGCAAACAGCGCGCCAAAGCTGACGACGATGCCGAAGACGACGATGACGAGGCTGGGGACGGCAATGGTGGTGGGGCAAAGAACATCCCCGAGCTGCTCCTTGCCGTCAAGTGGGATCTTGAAACTGGCCCAGACCCCACCGGTTGGTGGATTTCAGAGAAGTTGGATGGGGTTCGGTAGGTCTTGTCTCCCTTTTCCTCTTTCTCCGCGGGAGCGACAACGCTGATCATCCTCATTCGCTACTCGCTGATCGTGCCTCGAAATCAGCGCTTTTTATGACGGCACTAGGATGATTAGCCGGCTCGGCAATCCATTTACGCCACCTGCGTGGTTCTTGGATGGTAGTTGTCAAGATCTACCTCTCGGCAATCGTGCTGCTGTCTGACCACTATCTTCCAGCTCTGCCGAAGGACGTCACCCTAGATGGGGAATTGTTCGGTGGGCGAGGTGAATTTCAGTCCACCATATCGGTTGTGAAGACCATCAATTCGCCTCATTGGAAGGGTATCTCTTTTCAAGTAAGTGCTCCGAGCACTGCCGTCCACGTTTTCTCAATTATCGCCGCACTCGTGTGTTGTTATCGTATACAGGTATTCGACGTGCCTTCAAAGGCCGACCTGCCGTTCGAGGAACGGCTTTCATACCTCGAGGCCACGTTTGGCGAGAACGGTACCCATGCCTCCAAGCATGTGGTAGTGGTTGCCCATGACGAAGCCAAAGATCGTGAACACGTCTTAGAAAAACTCAAAGAAATCGAGGGCTTAGGAGGCGAAGGGCTGATGCTCCGTAAGCCTCGGAGTCCATACGAGGGTAGGCGGTCAAACACCCTGCTGAAAATCAAGGTCAGCAGCTCGTTCTCGAGCACTACGCGAGAACCTTTTAGATGTCCCCCCGACCCTTCTTAATTGCTCCTATTGATCCTTTCGCTTCGTGCAGACGTTCTATGATGCGGAGGCCATCGTTACCGGCTACGAGCCCGGTAAAGGGCGGAACAAGGGCGTGGCTGGCGCACTTAAGTGCAAGATGGCGTCGGGAAAAGTCGGTGCTCCCGAATTGATTGATCGATAATGCCAAGTTTTCTGACATTGACGTCTCCAAATCTCCCACCATCTCCAGACGTTTAGTGTAGGGACCGGCTTGAGCGATAAGCAGCGTCGGGATCCGCCTAAGATTGGAGCAATCATCACGTACCGCTTCTTCGAGCTCACTAGAGACGGCGTGCCTAGGTCAGTTCAGTTCTGCTGTGACGCTTTGCCGGTCTGTGAGCTTTGTAATCTGTAGATTTCCTTCGTATGTTGGTGAGGCGGTCGATAAGGACGAACCCAAGGATGCCGAGATCTCGAAAGGAGGGAAACATGGGGCGGACAAAGATGCGGAACATTGACAGTAGATCCTTTCATCTGGACCCCTCATTGGCCTCACTGGAGATTGGTCAACAAGAACATCCACCGGACATGAGCACCGTGACTCCATATTCTTATTGATCAACATATTTTGATACATCGAATGCGAGGTACATACGTAGTATACATAAACTTCTATAATATTTACAGGCTCAGGTGTGTGGTTACTGCTGGCTCCGTAGCAAGCTGGATTATACATCGTTTGGCAACGAATCCCGAGGGCCGTACTATTTTGTAGTTGTGGGGAAGAAAGACGAGTGTCTTATTTTCGCTTTTCCCCTAAGCGGCCTCCTAGTCCTACGCCAAGCAAGAACGACATCCTCATACTTGCACCAACGTAAACAAACCCAATGCTCCCCCACAGCATCGCATTCCACTCCCAGACATGCCAGAACGCCTGTAATCCCAGCGGTGACATCGTGATAAGATGCCCAAAGTCGGCGATGAGTAGGCAAAAGAGAAGACGGCGCCAGGTAGCGATCGACGATGTGGATGAGAGGACGAGATGTTCGTTCAGGGCGAATAGTAGGTAAAGATTGGCTAGCTGCCAGAGCGACATCATCTGGGCCACCCCGAGTGGCTCCCGCACTTCAGCTGATCGACGCTGCGCTGGCGTCAGAGAAAGGTCCGCGAGGTAATGCTCGGGGACGAGCGCGGCGTAGAGTGCACCCGCTATGGCAGACAGTGGCTCGACATATATGAAGAATAGGCGGTAGAAAGCTGGGATACGAGATGGCGTTCTCATCTTAGTTTGCAAGACGTGTTTGTGGGAAAAGGCTGTCACAAAGCGCTAAGCACCCCACAAAACATCACGTTGTTTGCTGTACCCATAGTGGCTGCACACCTCAACTAGCCTTATGACGAACATCTTATGCTACTGTCAGTCTGTCTTACTACTCGGGACAATAAGCTCGGCGCTCAAGTTCAAGATCATGACGAATCCATTACTTACTTCCTTGGATATAACTTCAGTCTGGATAATTTATAGATATGGTCGTTCCATCACCGCCCTCGTCCTGAGTATCGCCAATAGCGTGGACATGAGTAATCCTTCCACCTCGAGGCCGGGGTACGAACATCATGACATCCAACAATCAGAGACCAGTCCCACTCATGCGGGCAGCGCCCAAGAGTGCCACAGACTAGATGATTCCACGTGGAAACATTGAGCAACCCACTAGTAGCGGAGATATTGATCACGGCGGTCGACATGCTGCGGGGGTTTGCTCTTCGAGTCGGGGTCTTTATGAAAAATGGAGTAGCATGGATCGCTGCTGGCTCACAATATTGGTTTGGTATATATGACAAACTGCAAGTTGGATGCCGGGGCCCTGGATTCCGAGAGAGAAGCAAGAAACCCGCTGGATAATGGCCGAGCAGGTAGATATCGGACTCGACGGCGAATCCTCCAAATTACGGTGTTTCAAGGCAGAGCGCTTGCTTGGCATCCTTTAGGCTTTACTTCATTTTCGCTGCAAACGTCACACCTTCGAGGCCTGGCCCTGTACGTGATTAGCTAATTCCATCGGTCATTCCCGATTTCCCTCCTGGTCTTCATCTGCGACCTCGATAAACCACACGACGAGGCCACACCATTATCTAGTCTTTCCACGCTTTCCAGCTGCCTGACTTTGAATCAACAGTGCTTTTCGTTGCCACCGGATTGCACGAGCTTCCACCCTATCGGCCTACTTGGACAGCCGTAGCGCATAGGACGGATATTCGAAACTGGCCCTGCTACCTCTGTGCTATCCTCAACGTCACGCCTTGTTCTCCCGTTCGGTTTCGTAAATCAGAAGGAATCACTTCTTTGTCTCCATCTACACTTCTACGGAATCAATCATCCTGTATGGCGAGTTCTGTGAGACATCGGCCTGTTTCTGGTCCCTCCCCGCTCGCATCGCCCACTCGAAGTCGGCTTGACCATCTGATCGGCCGATCAGACAAAATTAGGAGGCTCAACCGGTGCGGTAATGTAGCAAGGAACTGGGGCGAAAATGGATTCCTATCGCGACCTCTTTATATCGTGATGGCTCCCATGCTCCTTTCCCAAGAGTAGGTAAGAAGATTCCCCAGCCTTGAGATTCGAGAACGAACGCATGCTTGGCGGTTGAAACTTGGACCACGCCTTTCTTTGCAATTCAATGTTCCCCTTACGCTCGACCGGCCGATATCTTTTCTCCTTCGAGCCCGGAGCCGGCCTTTGTACTGGAAGTCTCCCACCCATTAGGCTTTGGCGGAACGAACTTATTGACCTTCACAGCCGGATTGATGTCCAGTGAACTCCCGATCTTGAAGATCGCTCGGGCGCTGGTCAGGGCCCTGCTCAGGATTTTCCTTCGTTATTGTGGCTTTAACATTCATATGCATATTCTATTGCGGCGAGGCTCCTGGACGGACGGATCGATAAGCTTGCTAAATAGGAACGAGAAACTGGTATCGTTGATGAACTGTTGTGAATACTCCTACTCGCTAAGATTACTGATTCGAGTGCCCGTCATTTCTAGAACCCCCATTTTGAAATCCAACAGATCCAACAGTCTGCAGGTGTTTGGTTGCTGCGCGCATCAAGCCTTCTAGGTTGAACATGGGCCTGCGGCGGCGTCATAGATCTGCCAAACCAACGATATTTGTCATACATCTGTGGCGTCAATGGTGGAAATGATACTGCATGCAAGAACATAGAATCCCACAAGTTTGGATAGCCACCGTGAGCGCTCGGTCGTGGATTCGAAGTGGATTCGCCTGCAAGTGAAGTTAAGCATGATTGGATGGCCGGAGTACACTCCCATGTCTCTGTCGGAATGTTCAACTCTCCATTGTATGCTACGATAAGATATTGCTTCTTTGCCTTATCAGCAACATGCTACTTACGTTCCTAGTCATCAGATATCTATAGCATCCGGCCATTCAACAAGACTCCCCGATAGTTCCAGCCCAATTCAACGAAAGATATCTCCAGCTCGTCAACGAACTTCCAGCTATTTTGATATTACTCGCCGGCGAAACTAACGCTTGCGACCGACAAGGCTTACTGACCGCAGCTCACGGCTGTAGCCGAATCCTTGAATGATTTCTAAGGACGTGGCACTAATGAGGTTCTCATTATACCTTTTGGCTAGTCCTTTCTTCCAGCTTGCCAGCTTTGAAATTTGATGCAAAACCCCCGTATATCCTATCTTAGTCTTGTAACAAGGTTGCGTATGGTGCACAATCAGCAACGCGTGGGTATGAGATTGCTCCAGTTATGCACGAGGCATCGTAGGCGCTTCGCCATCAGCAATACCCTCTCGGCAGTCACTACGTCTTTCAGCGCATTGGGCGGCATGGCCGTAAGTTCGGCAACCGCGTCAAACTTGATGGTTCCGAAGACAAATAACATAGACTTGTATTCATTGGGCCCGCGACTTTTATGACATACGGAGTACTTCTTGATTATCTATCTCCTGTAAAAGCCATTTAGGATGACAGGCCTGTGGACAGAAGGCGGGATGACCTATCTATTTAAACGTAGCACACTCAACCGTTATCGAAAGTAGACCGTTTCAGCCAGGATATCTCGGAACGTCAAGTCAACGTCAGAAGTCCGTTGTACGAAGGATGATTCTGTCAAGTTCTGTATTCCAAGGCGCTCATTCCGCCCGCGGCGCGACATGGGCATGATGACGTACGTGAAAAGCACATCACTTCTAATGGTCCATGGGGATCTATACTCACAGGTCTCAGGATGTCGTGAAGGGAAACCTAGTACACGACGTCATTATCATTATAAGTGTGTTTCCATCGAATCAGTCCTCCCGAGCCCTTTTAAGGAACTTATGTTTGCATTCGCATCCGAGAGGTCAACAATGCGCCATGCAGAGGAAGGAATGGAGTAGAACATACATACTTGAGGTATTGATACTACTTAGGTCTCCACGGCTTTGATCTCCGCGATGTAATTTCAACCTAGGATTCTTTGCTCTGTGGGTTGGCATAGATTAGATTCACAGTATCAGATTACATTTAGCTTTCGACACAAAACAAAACCGATGAACTTCTATCAGACGCAGCTTCCTCTCATCCTCAAGACGAGCTCTATATTAAAATAAAGGCACGGGAGAAAGAAGCAATGTTCGTGGCCCACGTTTGGGGCAAAGCGTTTCGGCGGAGCCCTCTGAAGCGAGGCGAATGAAAGTAGTCCCAGAGTGGGGGTCGAAAGAGCCGAGTCGAATCAAAGGCTTGCTCATCTCTGATCACTGCGAACCGGCTCCCAGAGGCGAAATGATGCTTCTGTGCCGACTGGTCCTTCAGCAGGCCACTATGCGGGAAGGCGAAGTGGAAGTTTTCCAGGAGCATCGATCCGAGTGGTCGGCACCGTCTCCATCAAAGACTCCCCAAGGGAGCAAAAAAAGTAACAGAACCAATAGGTACTTGAGCGGTCGCCTGGATTCGGGGACGCCTACCGACACGGACGAAGGAATGGTACATCACAGGCAAGTCGAGACCAAATGCTGCGCTACGGAAGTGTGAAGTAGACTTGGCCTTCGACTATCGTAAACGCCACGGATTCTCGTTCGATTGTGCCGTACTTACAACAGAGGGTCTAACCCTGTCTAAAGTCAGTTGGCGCCGGGGACTACAGCCTGCAGAATACACACGATCAAACACCCCTTCAATAACGCCGTCGGACTGTAAGACTCCAACGTAACGCTGACTTTTACAACTTATCGTGCACACACCGATTCTCTATCCGTAGAGGTCCACAGCCAGGTGGAATACCTACGAGCGCAGCCCTGCGTCAAACGAGCACGTAACGTAAACTTCAGGTGAGCCACTGCTAGTACATCTCAGACGTATGTTCGAATTGCGGAGGTAGCGGCGACCTTGGTCCGCATACCAGTCACAAATCCTTTCAGCCCGAGTTCGCGATGGAGCGGACACCGATAACAGATAACCAGCTTCTCCATCGTTGTCCTCTAGGCCTCGTATGCATTCCCGTGGAGGTGCTAATTGAGCAATTTTTCCCTACTCCGAACTGTAAAGCCACGCTTCGTATCGTCGGTGCGCAGTCCCAGTAAAAACACCGTATAATCATGTCCAACGCCGAATCTACCTGTACTTAACTGTACACCACTAACACCAAATGGTACTACGATATGATCGCCCCCAGTGATGCGACAACAGGTTGCGTCGTACCTCCGAGTCCGTAGTTGCCTTGAGTCAATTCCGTCAAGGCAGTACCGTGGGGCGTTAGCAACGCTGAGACGAGCGAGCCTTTAGTCGTTTGTCGATGGCTGCGTAGCCCGCGATCAACCCGTTATATATCAGGTGTGGTGCCCCACGCGTGCGTTTCCAGGAATCACAGCAAAATCCCACCGTGAATCCACTAGACGGCGCGCTCATAGCATGTGCCGGCGCCTGCGGAAAGAGATGCCCTGAGCACCTGCGAGCACCCAGCTAGGTACTGAAGTTACTACCAGGGTGCGAATGCGATCTAGATCGACGCTACTGCGTCATTTCCACATGTACTCTCCCTCCCTGGGCCTCATAACCTATGCACTACTAGCGCCTGCTGAAATGTAAATACGGGCATCGGGCCTCCTTCGTTTCAAACCATATCCGGAGTTATTCAGCGTGTATACGGTCGTAAGGAGGAAGATTATCCGTGACTTCCCTACTACCTAATTGTAAGTAAATTGGCACAGCATAGGACTCCTCCGTCGCTCGGGAACTTGCTTGGGTGAAACCCGACGTCGACACACCAGCGCGCATTGTGCATCGTAATAGTAGCACCCAAGAACTCCCCAAGGACGCACATTTCTGATTTTGATCCCGTCATTGTCGGTCATCGGTTGTGCTCGCTTAGGTCAGCTGCGGTGTTTGCTTCCGAACGAACCGATTCAGCGTCCATTTGCATCCTTTGACTGGTTCAGTAACTTATCCGCAAAGATCTCGATGAACGTTTCCACATCAATTCGCTTCAGTCGGGGATCTAATTGAGTTCTCTGTTGCGGTTGGCTTTCTCCACACTGGAAGCATAAAAGCCAATTGACTTTGACCATGGCCTCATACTACCTACCAACGTACTCACCTGTGCTGACAATTGCACTTCCTGATGCAAAATCAACCATTCTACGACGCCATGCTTGGTATTTCCTCTCAGCAACCTTCTCAAAGAGTGCGAGCCTCAGGAGGCGATTTTGGCCTCTTGCCAGTCACTCCTGGCGCGTCGAGCAGCACATTACATGATATGGAATTGGCCTATGGTAAGTACCGTCCTGACGATCGCTCATTCTCACTTAACCTCACCCTTGCATGTCTAGGTGCTGCATCTTACCCTGGATCAGGTCGAAACCAGCGATACCAAGATGCTTCGTCGCTCTCGAATAGTATGTCTGAATACGACATGATGCACCTTCTGCAAACCGTTCCTCAAAGAACTACGTGTCGGTGTGGGGGTTCAACAATGTCACCGCAGTATCCCGTTAATTCTACGTCGGCAATGGGACATTCTCACTACAACACGTTTATGCCTCCTAGCATGGATGCTGCAGCTATGGCAGCGACCCAAAGCGAGCGCGTTCACAACGCATACTACTCCTCAGACGCCCCGTCGATTACGAATAAACCAGGTGTTCATGACGCCCAGTATTTCCTACCAGAATATACCTCCGTCCAAGACGTCCCTTTCGATGCTATGGACAATTGGAACGATATGAGCGCCGAGCTCATGGCGTCCATGAATCAATTTATTCCTCATGCCGGACTACCCTCCCTCATGCCGCCCTCCCCATACTACGAAACATCCCCCGATACCTCGCCGTCACCTTCAGACTCCCCCAGATCAGATCACGAGTATTTCAACCGCCTTTACGACTCATCAGAGCCCTCATCGTCCCACCGTTCCTCTCCAAAACCCTCTTCAGCCAAACAATGCTCGCATTGTAGGGCGACGTCTACTCCTTTATGGCGACGGGAACCGACTACTCTCAAACCGCTCTGCAACGCTTGTGGGCTATACCTTCAGCAGAGGAACAAACTACGACCGCAAGAACTCATCGACGCAGATGATGACGAAGAGGGTCCTGTTGACCCATCTGGAGACATGTCAGGGCCTGAATGCAGCCATTGCCATACTCGGCAGACATCCGTTTGGAGGAGAAGTAAGACGGGAGCACAACTCTGTAACGCCTGCGGGGTTTACTCGCGGCTAAGGGGCAAAGATAGGCCACTGTCCCTGAAGAGAAACAAGATCAAGCCTCGGTCCAAGCACCCCTCGAAATGATCGGATTGACTTATCTGCTTCCTTCTTTTCTTGGGATATGTCATGCTAGGTACAAAACCTCCTTTTGTACCATTGTACAGTTGTTGGACATTTAGAATTGTATACATTAACGATTGATCATTCTCATATTCCAACCATATAGAGTCATACTACGTGCAATACTATGTATTTTTCATCCATGAGATTTCCCAATAATATCAACCATCTTGTTTGAAGCATGTTTCTCTTCTTGCCGACCACCACCGAACAGTCACTTCGTTGATGGTGATACATATATCCGAATGGGATCGCTGCTGTATAATCAAACCAACAATGTCGGAAGAATCGAACGGTACGTAACATATTCTTCTCAACGACCGACATCATTTACTCGCCTTAAGTGAGTTTTACACCGATTCATTTATTCTCTATGACTAGCTGGAAAGTAGGGAGTCCCTTGGTATGCGCGGGATACTATTTCAGCGCTGTAGCACTACATCTTTCCGCTTATCATACCTACTAGGAAGTCCTCGTCGATCATTCCCATTTAAGCGATGTCGCGCACAAGCGAGCAGTGTCGAGTACAGTATATTCCATCAGTATATAGCACTATATGGGCGGCCATGCTAATAAAGTAACGCGGGTGACCTCAGATTACATTCGCCGCACTTACGAATTTGCAACGTGGAGTTGACAAGAGTCTCTTTGCAAGCACTCTCTTGCTGGCATCAACGCATCACTTCTCAATTCGATCTCAGTAGATAAATACGTGACTAAACCGTGGAGTGACTATTGCGCTTTGGCCCGTCCAATTATCAGGAACTCGTTGACCAACGACGCTTTGGCCTCAGAGCATGGTGGCCAATAACAAGATTTGTCTCAGTCGCCCAACATAGTCAAAGAATAATAATCCGTATAAAGACGGAGGAGCAACGCAAGAACGCATCATCCTTTCATCATCGCAGAAGCGCCGCCTGTAAGTCCACGGCGTTGATTCAGTTTTGTGGGGGGAGGCCATTGTCGCTGACCGTCAGCTGCTAGATAAACATCTTCAACAACATGTCAACCGTATCGTACGGCTTACCGACGCCATTACCGACGCCTGGCGTAACGCCGGCCACTACCCCCAAGCCATCCCCTCTCCCTATGCCCGAGACTGCCCCGACCCCAGTCTTTGTGCCCAATTCGCTCCCCGGATCTCCTCGTTAGTGATTTTGTGATCTTGAGACAATCAGTCTTGATACCCCATCGTTGCTGGGCCAACGGACTTTGTAGCATTACTGCACCATTCATACCCTCTGTTTCCGTGTATGGCGGAAATCTAATCATCTAACCACGTATGGGGTCCTCGACGATCCGTTAAGTATGACTAGCATAGTCCAAGTGTCTTCTTGAAGGATCTCAGTGATGCGCTGAGATGACTTTCTCATGAGATGCCAGAGAGCAAGTGGCGCATCTCAATGAATAGCTGAGTTGGAAAGAGTTGGTGATTAGTGAAACGGATTACACTCCATGTGCACCGCGTGGTTCCCTAGATTGCACGCAACTATTTGATACTCTTTGGTAATAGCAACGGCAATACAGCGCGCTGCGGAAATTGCCTGGCTGTTGAGATTTCATTCGCCATGCCGCTGGCAAGACCCAGACGGTGGAATGAACGATGCGAAACTAGTCTACTATCATACCTATGCTCTGAAAAGATGATTTGGTCCGTAGAAGATGCGAAAGATATCGACGAAACGCAAATGTCCGGAGTAAGGATGTTTCTCTATGTAGCTTATCGTAATTGGTGCACAAAGGGGATAGAAACCCACGATTGCTGAAGAGCAGAAATGAAACCAAAGTCGAGCAAGTAGTCCGTTCGCTGCTTTGTCCATAGTAGTGAAGAACGAAATGATTGTCCGAATTAATGGCGCTGGGGCGGACATCGCTGCTTGTTTGGGACAACGCAAATCATAACCCCTCAAGGTGGAAAGTCTACTCCCCATTTGTGTTAAGCGATCGGCGCAGTCGGGTATGCAAGGTAAGAGACGTACCACAGCGGAAGACGGTGTGTTTACATGCTCGGCATTCCAGGCACCGAGATCTCCAACAAAGAATATCTGGTTGTTTCGAATGTTGTAGGCGAAGATGGTTGGAGGCTTGCTCCCATCGGGGTTGATGAATTGAGCTGTAACACAATGCTAAGCAAGTCCAGAGTACGCATGCTCCAACGACGATTAAATCACCTGTAATTTCCTTCGTTTCGCCGTCAAAGAACCAAATAGAAGACTCTACATACACCGAGGCTGTACTGCTGAGGATGGGCGGCGATCCGGGTGGAGCTGAAAGGATGCTTAATCTGCGGCCAACCAGATAGGTGCCCTGAGGGCGCAGCAAAAGACTTACTCTGTGGAACATTGGTGAAGGCTATGGTGCTACATGGCGGAGGGTGAACATTTAGGCGTTATGGGAAAGGATTACCCGCACTTCGATCTCTGAGCGGCGAGGCTTCCAGGAGTTGATCCGGTCGAGACACCGGCATAGTAAGGCTTCTCGAAGTTGGGGTTCTATTGGTGTATGGTCAACACGAGGCCTAGGGCACACTCCTATCACAATTTAATTTCAGGAGAACGCACCGTTACTAAAATATCGAAAGGACCATTCGTCCCAGGCGGAAGGGTGAAGGAAACATGAAGGTCTTCTTGTTCGCTCCCAAAGTTCACGCCATTGCTGCATGGGACGGCGTAAGAGAAGAAAATAAGAGAAGAAAAATGAAGGGCGGGTGCATAAATGACTGACATTGGCGATACGCCTGCCCAATTCTTGAGGTATCCGAGACTTCTGCCCTCACTGTTGCGCACTTGTATCATACCAGAGTACCTAGGTACACGAGTCCAGTCAATGCTTGCCCTTGAACGTTATGATTGACCTACGTATTCGGGGGAGAAGGCGGTTGTGGCGATACAGCACTCCGCTTGGCGCCTGAAAGCATACACCAATAAGTTGCTCGAGAGCGCTCAATAAGCCCACTAACCATATGACCGAGTGGGCAGAAAACCTGGCAATATCGAGCGGAATCTTGGTGGCAACGGCGTCAGTCCTCGGGTCAACCGTTCGGCATTTGTTTCCTGCTTGGCGACAACAGTCGATATGCATACGAGGGCAAGAACGGTAGCAAATAGTAGTTGCATGGTGAAGAGGTTCGCGCAACCCAGCTTCAACCTTCAGAAGGTCCTTTATACCCACCTCATGCAGGCACCTCGGACAACTGGACTAGGAGGGCAATCTCGATTTCGTGCCTCAAGGCGTGCAGGTTCCTTGTTCGCCCTTCGGGGCGCACCTTTGACGTGATAGTCCTTCATTCTCATGGTCGAGTGCGCAACTGTCCAACAAGCTCTGTGAGATGTCACAACCATCGGTGTTGAAAGACATGTGCGTCGTCTACGAGTGGAGAAAGTCGACATCATCAACATGCCATCAGCGTGGATGAAGCAAGAATACCACCAGACCTTCGGTGATTTGACCCCGTAGTGGGACACCCCCCATCGATGCAGGTGAAATGACGCGAACATGGCATACAGCCAAGTCTACATGAGGCCCATGGATGAAAGCCTATACCGTTTCTAGCCCGAAGCCTGACAGCTCAAGGGGACATGAGCCCGTGTCAGAAGCCCAGAACTGCGAGGAGGCCAGATAGCTAATTGATAATGGATGCTGTATGCGATGTCGTTTGTCGTTGATCAGCGACATGTGCAGCGACTTCGGTTATTCAAATGATTGAAGAGTGTATCGCGGTCGTCTGAGAGATGGAGAGCGAAGATATAGATAAACATGGACAAATAATAGCTTAAGTCAAGTCAGAACATTGGAAATATTGACCTATTACTCCGCGAGTATAACTTATGGTCAACCCGCACCCGAAGGAAACGCCTTCATAGTTATACTTGGAAGTAGTCGCCAGGATTTTCCAATTACGGAACGCGCCACCAATACAAATTTCTATTTATTAGTCCAGCGTTCAATGTTCCTAGAGTCGTGTTGCCCGGGAGACAGAATTCGAGCGAAGTCGTAGTGCAAGGTTTAAGTTTGCTACGCAATGGGGCCTAAGGCCTAGTGCCTTGTGGGTCGGTGCTTTCTTTTGAGTCGACATCTCCGTTTGTGCCGGACGAAGGTCACCGGTCACCAAGATGCCAGCCGGACAAAGAGCCAGTAGGCCCGACTATTTTTGCGTTCAGTCGCTTGCTGTCAATATGCTGTACCAAGAACCATTCATCCTCATTGCATCCTCTTCCGTGCCTCAAAAGAAAGTGCGACGACGGCCGGATGGGTGGCCCGTGCTATTATTGTCGAAAAGTTCTGGATATCGGAACGCTATATCAGCTTCGAGCGTCCATTCGTCTTGTATACAGTCAGCATGCCTTATACCCAGGGTAAGAAAGCCCAAATTCATCAGGTTGCTATTTCTATGCCGGTGGATTTTACAATTCCCTTCCGCATAAAGATTCAGAGCCAAGGGGTTTCGGCGCTGACGCTCGCAGCGCTGAGCGCTGATCGATCATCCGGTCATTAGAAATCCTGAATTTGGAACTTGCTGAGAAACTGACTGCATGAGTGCATAACGTCAGTCTATACAGAGTGATGATCACCGGCTCACCGCCACATAGCCCTTGTATCAACGAACTGGTGCGAGAAGAGAGTCCAGGTGTTTACCACCGAAAGGAACTACGCAGGGGGCGAAGAAGCTCGAGGGTTTGCCGGCCGAGAGCTCAGCAGATGTTGTTAATCGGTTGCTCTACCAGGCTGCACGCGTGTTACGAACGTCTCCTACATGGTATATTAGGGAAGCCCTCAAACGTGCAGTGGCAGAAAGGGAACACCGACAATCAGCACCCAGTCTGTATCAGAAATTGGCGCATCCAGCTCCAGGAGTGTAATGTTACTGTGCATACTTGGCGCCAGGGTGAGTCGACATGCATAACTAGGGTTGACTTCGAGTGTGTAGCTGATAGTTCGATGGCCTTTGGTCGGCGCTCTTCGCACGTACTGGTTAACCGTCGTGTGATCTTACTGAGCGCACAGGGTGGAAATCTAAGCCGCATCAGCTCCCAATCGACCCCACTGTAGTGGCCGTTGGTACAAGCGTGCGGGGCTTCATGTTGTGCATTACGGCTGTCGATTTGTTATACATAAATTCGTGCGAACGTAACTACCTCCACCATGGTAGAATGTTGATGATCGAAAAAGGATGCTTAGAAGAGTCGGACAGGCTTGCCCATGGTAGTCTTGATATGGAGAGACTTGACGTTTTGCCAATTCTTCTTGAGTAGGGAGACGAGGAAGTTGATACCTGGATAGATTAGGTTTAGGATTAGAGACGCATTGCGGGGCATAGGGAGTGGGAAGGCAAGTGAGAAACAGGGAAAGGACATACTCATCATGACATTGGTCAGGACCTGGTCATCCGTCATGTCGACATGGCCAACAGCGACACCCAAGCATAGGACCTTCTTGAGCTGGAACTTGATGGTCGAACGAACTTCGTTGAGCTTGGTAGCAAGGTCTTCACCATGCGAGACGGGTGTTGGGAACTTGCCAGCTAGAGGGGGTAATGCAGCATGAGCAAGCGCATCGAATGGGAGTAAGACAGGCACACACCTTTGGACAGACCGGGACCAAGCAAACGAGGGATTTGCTTGATGAGAGCCTCAGAAGCAAGGAAAGCATCGTACTTCTTGGCGAGCTTCTTGACCAGCTTCTTGTTCTTGTTTAGCCTTGATGAAGAAGAGTACAAGATGATGAGAAAGATGAATAATTGTCAGTAGTCAGGGTACGCACTTCTTCAAGTCATCGACGGACATATACTCAAGTTCAATCTGCTTAGCACGATCGATATCGTTGGCATCAGCAAGAATGCACATCGACATGCGCGGGCGGGGGACATTAGGGAGCCTATACAGGGTATCATATCAGCCACCGCCAATCTGTAGTCATATGTCACTCACTTGACGGTGCCCGAGAAACGCTTATCTCTCTGGGGGTCGTAGTTCTTGAGGCCGATTTGGAGTTCGATGGTCTCCACAAATTTGCGCTTTTTCTCGCCGTTGGCTTCGGCAAGGAGTTCCTTGATGGAGCCCCGCACACTTGACACTGAGAGCTTGCTTCCGCTCATGCTGGAATTTTTGGTTTGGTGGTGGTAAGTGGTGGCGCTTCCAGACCCGTATTCAGCAAGCACGCACGCCAGGGGCTTGGGAAAGAATTAGTCAGAACTATACAGAACTCGAATTATCTTATCTTATCAGAGGTTTGAAGTTCAGAGCTGATCTCAATAGCAGTTCTAGATGGGACCTTCGTGTATTTTTGCGTTGGTCACCGAGGTGTACGCTTCGTATAACTTCCAATTCCGTTGAAACTTAACTTGACACGAGTTCTCCTCTGATGGTCGATATCTATCAGACAACACGCACTCTCTTTCGCCCCTCGGATTCGAGGACGTTGGCAATCACAGTCATTCTGAAGTCCTGGCTACAGTGTACCAGAGCTCATGGATATCAGGTCGTTAACGCCAAAATGGTAGCAGAAGAACCTCCTCCGGGCCGCATCCATGTTCCCGAAGTTCATGTACGTCGATACCGCTGACCCTCCCTCTCTTATTCACCTTAGGGCATGTGATCCAATCGCATATCGACCGTGGATCAGCATCGGTCGGCCTCTCGTATCTGGCCAAGTCTGTGATGACGCCAACCTGACCTAGCCTAGGGGATATGCGGAATAGGTCTTGCGAAAGCATCAAGCACACCATCGCGGAGAGTTAGTTACGCCTATACGCAACCGTCTTTACCTCTGAGGTACTCGGAAACCAGTTCACTTTTCGCTTAAGGCCGACAACCTCTTGCAACGAACCAAATCAAAGCTTGCCGAGTCTCGCTCAGGGTGTCTGGGGAAACGAGCCCTCGGTGTTTAACCGGCTACGGCTATGATATGTTTGTTTTGATGGAAATATGTTCGCATGATCTCATCTTTGCATCGTGTCAAAACCCAACTCGCAAGCCTGTTGCCTTTCCGCAGTACCGCCGTCTTCAAGCCGACTTATCGCGTTCGGGAGCACGAGTCGCTAACTACTGGTGGTAGAACTCTGAGCCCCGTTGACGTGTGGCATTAGGATTTTTGAAGTCCCATCGCTACGCTAATAGCAACAACGCTTTCTGTCATGTCGCTAACTCATTTAATAAACGACGCGAGGTTATGCGCCGAGGTTCAGGAAAACGGATCACAATGCCCCTACATGGTATTATTAGCACACCGGGTTTGAGAGCGTTTCTGGAGGTAAGTGGCGATCATTCGTATGTCCTACAGGAAGTCAGGGAAGTTTGCTCTGCGTAATTCTAGAATATGTAGGTTAGTATCAGTGAGGGAATAAAGAAAACAGTCTCCGACTTTGGGGAGTCCGCAGCTTTGTACTCCCAACGGTGGAAAAAATACGGTGCTCTTGCTTGCTTTGTGAAAATCTGTTGCGTTACTTACTACAGTATGGTCGGTGTGTGACGTAGCCCAGGGGTCCTCGCAATATGTTGTGATTCGTTCAGGAAGACAAGTTCACGAGTTCACAAACTCCACCCCGTCTCCTAATTACGCCCGGTGTAGGACATTATACATGGACGGGAACAGGCTTGCTCAACGTGGTGTAGTGCAGCTGCGTGATACGGCGTGGATCGCCAGAGCTAATGGTTGCGTCGTTTTCGATGCTGGAGGATGGCTTAGTATCAGCCACGTCATCCAGAAGAGCCATCGGGCCACCACTCTATTAGTGCTCACCGTGCTTGGAAGATTGTAATTGTTTGATTTTGTGCAGGAGCAGCACGGATGCGGAATTTCAATGACCTTGTTGTTATTAATTGCCCGGCTACCATGCCAGTCACCTGTACATGTCCTGACTTCAGTAATCTAACTTGGGAGAGCGATATCGATCCTGACCAAATCAGAGTCATCTATGCCCTGGTTTGGCACTTCAATCAAGTCCTTCCATTCTACCTGGATGTGTGTAGCAGCGAAGGCCGATGATATAATCCCTTCCTTTAGTCCGTCCCTAGAGACCTCCTCGCCATTGATAGTAATCCGTATGTTCGAAGCAAAGACTGCATCAAAACCGGCGCCGAAATCTTCTAACTTGGTTGGACCACCTTCATTCTGAAACAATGAGATGTCGTAGATCTTTGAAAATCTATCTTGAAGCCAAGGGATTAGAATGGACATGGTGGTCGTAATGTGAGTTCTCAAGAGCGGCTTCGATAGGCTATGGGAGATTTAGTATACGCGTTCTGGCGCCCATGTACTTCCGAACAACGACGACCATGACGACTACTATCGGCACTATCGTTCCTACAGCATCACGCTCGAATCATCTTATCGCTCGACCCCCATCGCGATTTGAGATTGTTGGAAAGTCTGTCTTTCTTGCTGGCAGCACGGAACGCAATATCGCTCCAGATTGGCAATCACAAATCACATCTCTTCTCTCAACGCGCTTGCCCAACCAGCCTCTCACTATTCTAAATCCTCGTAGAGATGATTGGGATTCTTCATGGAAAGAATCAATCCAAGACGAGCGGTTTCGGGAGCAAGTTAATTGGGAGTTGGACGCCCAGCATGCAGCGACATTCATTGCAATGTACCTACATCCAGGGACAAAAGGAGTGGTTAGCCTACTGGAATTAGGACTCCATGCAAAGGAGTCGGGAAAAGTCGTCGTATGCTGTCCTGATGGGTACTGGCGGAAGGGGAACGTAGAGGTTGTTTGCCAGAGGTACGGGATCAAATTATGCGAGCAGTTCGAGCAGTTCGAAGAGGAGGTGGTGAGAATGCTACGGATGGACAATTGACTGCTAGGCCCTGACGCGGACGAGTTAATGTTCGTCGAGAACGCGCTGTCATTCCGTTACCCCTGTCGTTGTCTTACTGTAAAGTTTTGCCGGTGAGAGCGGTGCCGGTGACCGTATGTGACCGTGCGTACAACATGCGTATGCGCCTCTTCCTTATTCTGAAGCTCAAACCAGTTCAACAATGAGGTCTAGCTGGAACAAGTTTTCTCCGTGTCGTCTTTGGGGATTCAACAGCAGGCACAACACCTTTTCATACCCACGTCAGTTCAGCCAGGCAGCGACATCTAACTTCCTACCTCGCCGGACGATCCCATGGCTCCTTACTGCTTCTCTAGTGACAGGTATCACTGGCTTTTATATAGGAAGCTCGCCACGTATGGTGGCTGATGTACCTGGCTTTGGCACATCGAACGAATTTGGATTAGCTATTCGTGAATTGCGGGAAGCATTACCAGGGGACGATAGCGTTTCGACTGATGCGGATGAATTGGAACGACACGGCTTCTCTTTGTATGATTATCATCCAGGTGACTGTCATCATATGCACTCGGCGTCGGGCCATGTTGACACTTCGCAGGTGTATTGCATTCTGTTGTCGTATACCCCTTGACGACGGACGATGTCGTGAAGATCGTAAATATCTCTCGTAAGTATCGCATGCCTATCGTGCCTTATTCTGGAGGTACGAGTCTTGAGGGTCACAATCGTGGTGTACGTCCCGCTATTTCTCATGCATCAAGAACTGTCTTTGAAAACGGTCACAAGCATGCGTCGGGTGGAATATGCGTTGATATGTCAGGAATGGATCGTATCATCGAGATTCACGGCAAGGATACTGATTCTAGAACTGTTTTGACTACTCACTTCGAGCCGGCTCCTGTGTAGAGGCGGATTCCGACCTTGTTTGTCAACCAGGCTGCCTTTGGGTCGATATAAATGAAACATTGCGACAGAAAGGTACGTGGCTTTGTCACGTAACTGCCGTTGAGTCTTGGGACTAATCTGCTTCAGGGATAAAGCTTTTCTTTCCGGTACGAATTGACGAAGGCCCCTCTGATTCGGGTCGCTGATGCTGGTCGTCCACAGCTAGACCCCGCACCTGGAGCTACGATCGGTGGTATGCTTAGCACCGGCTGCTCGGGAAGTTCGTAACAAGTTTGGATATCTTCCATAAAGTCACTCACCTCGTTCAACAGCAAACGCTGTTCGGTACGGGACAGCTAAAGGGGAATGGTTCCTGAACGCGGTTCGTTGTTGCCGGATCTTGCGCGATCTACCTTGTGGATATCTTTATAGACAGTTGTGCTCCCTTCCGGAGAAGTAATCAAGACTCGAAGTCGGGCAAGAAAGTCGTCTGCTGGGTTCGATTTAACAAAGTTGTTCATCGGTGCTGAAGGAACGCTGGGCATTGTAACTGAAGGTAGATCACATCTATACTCTAGTGCCCGAGACAAGTAGCTGAGAAGAATTTTAATTCAAGTTACTATCCGTCTTGCACCCGTCTTGCCCACCACGGTTGCCGTTGTTCACTTTCCTGACGTAAAGAAAGCAACGGAAGCCGTCATTGAAGTCCTCAATCAAGGTGTTGGCATTCGTAAGTGCTCTCTCTTGCTCCTGATACTCCGTTTGAAATCAACTCTCAGAATGTGTCGAGCTTCTTGACGACTTATTCATGGCGGCTACGAATAAGTACGGGATGTCCATGCGCAAGTGGCCAGAGAAGGATAGCCTCTTCTTCAAATTCCAGGGACATTCGGCAAAATCGTTGGATGAGACGGCTGCCGTTGTGAAGAGTGTAGTCGAGAAACATGGAGGCTTCGGCTTCACACTAGCTAAAGACGATCAAGAAGCGACGTCTTTGTGGGCAGACAGAAAGAATGCTCTTTTCTCTGGGCTTGCGTTGCTGGAAGGTGATGATGGGAAAGGATGGAGTACAGATGTTTGGTATGTTTTAACGGCGCTTAGCGTGATGACGATTTTCGAAGTATGCCTTCAGTGTGCCACCGTCGAATCTACCACAACTTGTCTACGAGACAAAGCAGGACCTCGCAGAAATAGGTTTGATATCGACAATAGTTGGTCATGTCGGCGACGGAAACTTTCACGCTCTTCTGCTATTCAAAACAGACGAAGAGCTGGAGATCGCGAGGCACGCTGTTCATAGAATGGTAAAGCGGGCAATCGCTCTCGATGGGACATGTGAGACCTCTACGTCCATTGTTTCAGGTTTCACCTACTTAGTGTCATGTAGGTACCGGAGAACACGGCGTTGGTATAGGAAAGAAAGAGTACTTGTACGAAGAGCTTGGCTACGGAACGGTTGAGTTGATGAAGACCATCAAGCGGTCCATCGACCCACTCGGCCTTTTCAATCCAGGAAAGGTGTGTGACTTCAAACCCTTAACTCACGTAGGACTAACGATGGAATGCATATAGCTTTACCCCGATGCACCAGGTGCTGCAAAGAAGGCTGACCCTCGCTCCACATAGCTCACTCAAATGTGTTGATTCGTCTAGAGCCATATAAGCTATAAACACTCGTTATGTGGATCGAATTTAGGAACACGAAAACAGATTCATACCGACTACCAATAATTCCACACTCTATGTACCAGTTCGAACGCATGACCAGCTCTCCACGAGGACTCCAGAACGTACTTTATCTTGGCGGGAAACTGAGCCGTGAAATCACAGGATACCTCGCGCAAACGCTTATACGGCACCGTGATTCGTGGCCCCGCATCACTGACAGGATGGGTCTTGAAGAATCGGGCATAGGCAGAGAAGAATGACGACATTGTTCCCTTGCCAAGTTTAAGCGAGTAAAGTTTCGGGGCGGCAGAGGGGAGGGCATCCATCCAAAACGTGGAGGATAGGCGCGTCGTCGACACGTCAAGGGCAAGCTCATGTACACAGCCCAAAGGCAGGTGTTTTATGGCCGAGGAAACGCACTGTTCGACGGCTAGATCATTACCACGATTGGCCTGGAGTGTGATATCGAGCCAAACTTCCTCGTCGGGATCCTCAAGCCACGGAAGAGGGCCATCCATTTTGAAGGTTCTGCCGAAGTAGAGACCGGCGTCCGAAACTGATATGCTCAGACGTTTCGAAGGCATTTCGGGGGCGACATGGATCAGGGTTGAAAGGGCTTGGAAGAAGCCGTCCACCTCGCCAGGAGTAGTCGATTGCAAATGAAGTTTGACGGTGGTCAGCGACGCCATGATGTTTTGAAAGAACGAGGTACAAGCTCGAATGTCATCGTCTATTTCGATGACGCGTAGACACGGGAGGTCCACAATTTCAAGTGAGTTGACAAGTATAGTTCGTGGAAGGGCGTCGAAAAGCTTCAATTCTTGGAGTGATGTGGCGTTTTGTAGGATGTGGTGGAACTCTACTTGCGTCGGTCGATTTGAAGGGGCTAAGGTCAAGACCCTGAGGTCGCGGAACAAGTATGCATGATGCCCCCAATCGACGCACATCCCTTCAAGCGCAAGTTCACGAAGATGTGGAGGTTGAACCCCACCAAGAATGTTCCTCGGTAAGGAGCAATTGCACCATCCAAAAGATCCTAACGAAAGCTTGAAAGCCCGGAGCCGGGGGGCGGCCGAGCAGAGCTGGCCTTGCAAGATATGCCAATCAGCCAAGTAGGGTACACTGCTGAACGAGGCGAAGAGATGGAGTCGGCGATGAAGTTTCCATGAAGCATCGAGGGATATTGGGTGGCCATGCTCGGGCGATACGTAGAGCGTCAGTGGGGCTCGTGCCGCTCGAAGTAAGGACAGATCCAAGGTTTCAGGAGGGTGATGTCCGTCAACAATAGACCATAGAATGGGGGTATTAAGCACAATGGTTCTCCAACTTCTGCAAACGAAGCTCAATGTGTGTGCGTCGCTAAATGTCGGGGTGCGGTCACCATCGTCATCGAATTCTGTAACAACTTCTTCGAAGACGAGTTGTATTATTTCAAGAGGGAGGTGATGGAAACGGAGAGGGCGGGGTCTATGCGGAGCCGTTCGGCCAGACAGCAACGGGAAAAAACTGAAAATCAGAGTCTGCTGCATCCGAGGTGGAAGAAAAAGTCGCGTCGCGATCTTTAGCTTATAGTGTGATCGTGAGAACTCCTTACTTCAATTCCAACCGCTATGTAGGATAGCTACAACGTTAACACCAAAGGCCATGCCCGAAGCTCCTGAAGAAAATAGAGACAAGATGAACGCGTTTAGGAGGCAGCACGGATGAGCGCAGACGAGTGAATCGCCGAAGGCCGGACGGCCCGACCCGAAAGTCGTATATGGTGAAGGAGACAGTGTCAAGGAGGAACGCCTAGTCCTGTACCATTCAGTTCCATTCGAACACTCGTTTAATGTCAAGACTAGTTTCTTCATCATTCAGGCCGAGTCGCCGTCAAACAGATGAAGGGGTGATCTGGTTCACGCAACGCTGGATCGAAGAAGCCATGCAAGCGTGAGTGTACCCCCATTCTCCAATTTTCGAAACATGGACGTCACAAAGTAGTTTCTCAAACTACTCCGACAGACATCCACGGATTGCTCACAGAACAAACTCGACATTACTTGTCTGTGTCGGTCTCCCGCTCGGGCGATTTCAAGCCTCCATACATCCGACACCACGTGCAAGTCAGGCTTAGTGTGATCCACTAGGAAGAAGTGCCATGGCTTATCGCGCTTCGTCGATAGCGGAGAAGAAATACTTTTCTGATTGGATGGGCATTTGAGAACATCGTATTCGACGGTTTATGTAGCACCAAGAATCAGGACGTTCTCTTCTCCCCGTGTCCAGCTTCTGCGTCGGGCTCAAGATGGTCGTTCCATATTGACCCTTTGGCTCCGACTGCTTCGATTCCGTAGGTTATCGGACGTCGAACGGCCTCTCATTCGCTGACGCTTGTTCCACGGACTACCTTGCCATTTGTTCGGCCTAACGTCACTCTCACGCCTAGGAACGTTTCTCTGACGCCACGAAACTCTTTGTCGGTGATTACTGCTCCTTGACGCATGTCGGATTCCCCAATGGTTATACCTTCTTAGAAAGGGTGAAGGCCGCTTGGATGTTCAAGAAGCGGAAGAGACCAAGGCGCGAGCAGGACGCCTCATTGCCTATCGTCTTCTCCCTTTGCGACTCAGACCTTGACACCTGGGACTTTGCTGAGGCAATCCAGGGACCGTTTGGTGTCAAACTGCACAATCAAAGGTACGCGACCTCCCGTATCCTACATCATGGTTTTTTCTGAATATCCATAAATCGTCTCAAGAATTATGTGTTGTCAGATGTGGATGATGATACCCTCCTTGTTTGTCGATGTTCGACAAACTGCATGCCCCTCGCGCCGTACAACAGGACGCTCGTCCTTCGACTGGCCTTCATCGCCTTAGCCTCCGGGATGGTAACTGCAGGGTCTGTCGATATCACCTACCTACGTCGATGGATGGTCGCGGGAGGTGGGAGGTGGGAGGAATGATGAAACGGAGCGCACGAGTACAAGAAGGGTCGCAAGGCAATGAACGGAGACGACTCAAGATAAGCGAAATCGCAGAGAGAAGATGGTGTCGGGAAAGGAATGGAGGCGGGAAGGCAAAGTCCTCTCAAATTTACCTTAAGCAGCACCGGGTTGGATTCGTCCGTGCGATTCGCTTTCCATGCGATCCTTTGTTCTATCATCGCTCGTCGCTCACTCGGGGCTCATCCCAATCTCTCCATGCCGGTTCGTACCTAAATATTCTGGCCGCCTCTTCGAACATCCGCGTACAACGCATCGTTCAGCGAACCGCATACACGAGCCCACTTAATTCCTGCCGAGGACACGGAGGCACGTATGCTACGTACTCTCGTCAGTGAATAGGTCATTCCAATCTTGGAGAGGAGAACCGACGTGTCTACTCAGCAGCTTTCTAACTACGATGTTATCGACGGTTTGACGTCGTCAACGCCCATCGTTCTTGCCGGCCAAGACGTACCTTGCTCTCTTTATCCATTCGAACTGGGGGTGAATCCATGGGAAGCGTGTACACCTTGGACACGAGAGGCGTTGCCTCTGAACTTGGAGTGAGGAGCTTCAGAGAGGGCAACACAGCCACAGCGGGAGGGACAATTTGGAGTCATACGCAGATTCAAAGGGCAAACTCACTAACCGTGGCCCTCGCCTCAGTGTCTTGCGCTGAGCACTGCCGACTTCGACTCGTCGTCGTTCGTGATTTTGGCTCCTACCGCAAGGAGGGGGGAAAGCGCATATACCTCGCTCTGTCTATAACAATCAAATCTCTGGCTCCGCGACGAGCGCCTTTGGTCTCCCTGGGTCCTGGAGGTGATATCGAGGCGATACGATAGTTGCCAACACCAATACACCGCGGATATCGACACCGCAATGCAGTATGCTACGACAATCACCAAGAACGATGCAGACTCACCACCAGTGGTCCTTGTCCTCGAAGATCCTTGGCGCTGAGCACCGAGCACTTCACATTCTTGATCGGAGGTCGGCTCACCTGCATGATATCGAGCTCCTCGGTTCGATAATTGCGCATATATTTACCTTTTAGCCACTTTTCAGCGTCCAACCGCTGAATTTTTATGGGTTGAAATGCGTTCGTCGCGCCAGCTAGGCACGAGCCACGGTAGAAAATTGCGCGATGGCGTACGTTCGGGATGTCGGCGTCGACGACCAGCGAAGATAGTCCGATGCACCCCGGCTAGTAGCAAGAGGGTATTCGTACCATTCCGTGGCCATGGATGGGGGGATTCCAGCGGGGTTGGGCGGGATGGCGGCACAAACGTTGATGGTGAAACTGGGGGAGGGGGAGATGGGGGTTTGAAAGAAAGAGAGAAGCAAGCCCATCGCGAGGACGCGTCACGACTAAGATTTTCGCACGTCACCTTGGTGGACGACGATCCCTACCTATGTATAATCCCACAGGACTATCGGCTCGCCTTCCTTAAAGAGGCATCTCCTTGCCAGAACTGTCCCTGTGTCCCCCACCTAGCGCTGAGATATGGGCGTCCGCTACCTACCGCTGCAGCGTCCTAGTACATTGGGTTGACAGTGTCGTGACTAACTGGACGGGACCTGCGCAAACACTTCTCAACCACCCTATCGGCCCTCGATACCACCCGCTTGACAATAGGACCACTCTCGCGCATCTTTTGACGGCTCAATTTCCCGTTGGAGGTGTACCCACTACAAGGAACAAACATCTTGACCACTTGGCCAACCGCCGAAATGCTACGGTGCCTCATGAGGTTGGGCAACCCACCTGGCGCTGTGCCGCATACATTTATGTAGCTTGCCCCCGTGTCGTTATGAGCGAATCTTCACAGTGTACCACGCATTCCCAACGATATTTAAAGGCTTCGTCCCCGCCGGCCCCCTGGGAAGGACCGGTGGCATCCCCAGAGCTGTCGTCCACAGCACAGAACCCAGATTGTGGGAATCGCAGACCGACCGGTATTCGGCTCAGTCCTCTGGAATGGAATGGGAATCAGCCCTGTTCATGTATAAGCACCTCGGTGGCGCACAGCGGTGTTGATAATGGCCCACGAGATCTAACATAGCTTGCTGCATTTTCTCGGATGCATCGTTTTTTTCAGTCGTGTGCTTCTACCTTTAACAATCACTCTATAATTCGTAGCCCACCCAAATCCACGAGCAGGTAGTTTACAAATTTTACAAACTCAGTACAGTGCATATGTGTAAGCGTGCATCCATCCATACAAATATCTGGTGCCGGCACTTCAAGAAAACGAGTCCAAATATACACGCTAATGCGGATGGGAAAGTGTACAATGAAGCGTAGTTGGTAGAAGGCGAATAGAAAGGCAGAATCAGCACTAAGTGGATACCCTCGCCGGCTGGAATAGTTGTTGAGATATAAAAAGGTGTCTTGACGAAACATGAAATGCAAGAGGTGTTGAGTTTCTTTCCTTTTGTCGAAGTCGTAAAATCATTTAGATGTTAACTTGATGATGCGTGTGAAAGCGAAGTGCGGGTCAAATCGTCTAGCGTCTCCCTCGCGCCCTTTCCCTTCCCTCTGTACTGCCACGATATGCAGGCGGCTCCACGCTATGCCCGCCAGTTCCCCTACTACTCATCGTGCCGTCCCCAAATCCTGTAAACCCTGTCCCCAAACTGGATAACGTCGTAGTTGCAGGCGGTAGCGGTACGCATCCAAACTCCCGCTGAGCATCACTATTCTCCCCAGGTGAAGAAGCGCCAAACGCCGAAGAAGGTGATAGAGACGGAGCAGCCGTGTGCCAGCTCTGCGGCGAACTCATTCCAATGCTCACGGGACTGCCCAGGAACGGACTAGCCTCGGTGATGGTGGAGAGCGTATTTATGGTATACCGTGGGTGGGTGTGGGGGTAATTGTTGTACTGCTGATACATTGCCCACTGAGCATATTGCGATTGCAGAGCGGCCATTTCCTGGGGGCTGATGGTGGCGGTGGGGTCAAACGTGAAGTTCGGTGGGAAAGTGGATGGGTCGAAACCTGGCGGGAAGTAGGATTGGGGGAGATTGGGAAGTGAAGAATTGGCCGTCCCCGTCGTTGGATCCAACTTGGTGGTAGAGCTCGTCTTCGAGTCCGTAGAACCTTTTTTCCCGCGACCGTGGTAGCCTAGAATCAGTGATGGTCAGTTGTTGGATGTTGGACAGGTGTAGAGCGGAGCACTCACTACCGCCAACCAAGCCCTTGACCATCAACTCCCTTTCTATCTTCGCTCGCTGCCGTCTCCTGCAATAAACGAACAAGAAGACGAGTAATCCGAGGGCGAGGGGGATACATATGGATAGAGTAGTTGCCAGGATTATGGTCCTCTGATGGGAGTTCAAGTTCGAGGAGGGGGACGCGGCTGCGGTATCTTGGGGGTCGGCCATTACGATGGGCAAGAAAGAGGGTAGGTACCTTGCGAGGATGAGGTGGTGATGGAAGCAAAAACCCCACTGAACGTGACCACTGCCCACGAAGACAATTCCACATTCGAAGGCGAGCACATGGGAAAAGGCACGAACTGGAGCTGGTTAGAGTTGCCTTGTTCAGCCTAGTGTTCCTGCATTCCTGCCTCGTTCATGATGATCGATGTTGTCCGGTTTATCCGAGAGCCGAGGCACCCCATTTCCATTCCGAAGGACCATTCCGAGACCAGCGCTTAAAGATATAATAAAGCCTTAGCCCGGAATGTATTTATTATTGATTTGTTAGCACCATATTCCCTGGACTATGTTTTTTTCGCCAGCGAAATTTGTAGCTTGTCAAGCCCAGCGGTCACAGACCGCCGCTCTCTGTGCACAGTGTCGAGGCATTGATGCTCTGGAAGTTTCATTTGGTGACGGTCGTACCCACGTCCACGTTTACCCATATTCGACGTAAACTTCATGGGCAGTGCGGAGATGCTGGTTGCGCCAGGTTATGCCCTGTTATGCCACGCCACGGATACGATTCGAACAATTGGAGTCCGGATCCGCATTCTGACAGAAGTTCTAGGAGCACCTGGGGGGGAACATCAGCGAACATCGCAGCTGTCGGTACGTCACGATGACAGACGATGCTTCCTGACTGAACCAAACAGTACCACTGTTCTGACCTTTCACGCATCCTCTCCATTTCTCGGAATCCCGATCTACGTTTAGACTTGAACGTTGTCGCTGATCTGCCGTATGATCTTGCGTTTGTTCGTCGTAGGGGTATGCTACTGGTGATCGACGAGGAACTAGCTAGGAGTCTACTAGCTGTTCCTTCGAATCGCGAACCCGGTCTATTCACCTCATATTCATCGCTGCTCTCAAGCAAGCCAGTTGCCAGAACATCCTGGGCTCGTTCGTTCGCTACACTGTCACCGGTGCATCTCTCTCCTCACCAACGTGGCCAGTCCACCCATAACCCGAACTACCAACTCTCTTTGACGGTTTCCTACGGCGCTGTATTCTTTTGCCATCAGGCAGCGGATTCTGCTTCGCTTCCTAGACTTCCTCCGCCAGAGCATATGCATCCGCTTGGCAGTACATCCGTCTCGGATTTACCTCAACTTGATGTTGACCAAGCCTAGAATTATTCCGCGGGTAGTGTTGAGCACCCGACTGGGTTGTTCCCCAACTCTACCCGTCGTTTAAAGCCGCGTTCAAATTTGTTGGCCTCGTGTAGCAAGACGTTAACAAAGGCCAATCTCAATAATGACGAGAAGCTTGCGCTTTGCGCTGGATGGGGTCGGCATCATCACCTCTCGTGTGCTACAGTCTGTACTAATATGTAATGCCACTGAAACGGCGTTGAGTCCCAATCGCTTGGCTGGAGGCTGTAGTTCACCAGGCCCCAGGGTGAATGATTGAAGTGGCGAAAATGGGGTGTAGATTGGGCACGCGTGGCCGAGTCGACCGGTGCATCGAACGGGAGAAGGATGTATGCACGATCTGCGAAATGCAAACACTAAAACCTTCAAAATGTATCACAATTGAACGCGCTTCTACGGGGGTTGGTTACCCAAGTGCATGTGTCCTTATACTCATTGCGACGATGGCAATTTTGGTCTCGTAAGTACTCTATTGCCCTACATACTCCGAGGAGGAAGCTGAGGCGCTTGCAGCAAGACTACACAGGCGCCGAGGTTGTTCCTCAAAGTTCAAACTTTTCCGCCGCTGGGAGTCGGTATTTGTACTTGGGGACACAGTAAAGTGATTGCCTTTTCAATCCTTCATAAACATATGGATGACCCAGTACGCCCAACAATTGTATATTTTACTGTTCATGATCAGTGGCATGTGCCACACACACCTCAGGCTAGTTCGGTCACTCTTATCATGTCTTCTCGACCGTCCACTTTCGTGAACTGGGGCTTCTCTGCGGACTAGCCTTTTGTCTGTGTACCGACTCCAGCCTTCAATCTATAAACGCGCACGGTTTTACTTCGCGGCGTTCCTCCAGATTGGCTCTTTTTGCGTCCAAGAAAGGAGTAAGACCTCGCATAAAATTTGTTTTATCCCATCATCTAAGCGGACCTCTCAAGGCTCAAGAATCGTGCAGCTTCCCCAAGACATACATACTATTGCGGGCGGCCCACAGGCTTACTCCGCTTACTCTCAATTCACATCCACTAGACTATGCCCGTAGTACAATGCAAGCGTCACGCCTCGGTCTTTCCCCTAGCCAAAACTACGAATCATCGCGATAATCAAGATGACGAACGAGAATCTCTTTCGGATGGTCATTACAATCCCAGATATCCCTAATCCCCAAGCTCCTGAGGAACTCGTCCCTAAGGTTGCTCGCCTTATGAAGCTTGCATCGGGTATATATGACGGGGAAATCGTCCGTGTCCATGAGCTTCAGGATCTTCTCTGCAGAGCGTCTTAAGACTAATCCACAATTCTGACGGTGCGCGACCCGAGAGCCCGCGCCGCTTCCCATCCAGGAGTGGAAAAGTGAATTAGGCGAGGATATATTACGATGCAGGCTTCATTCTCAATACAACAGACCTTGGGCCTTCCCTGAAGTCAGTGGTCCCTCAGTCGTACGTCCGCGTACTCACTTTGTCTGGCAGCATGACTACGTCCACGGGCGATGATCGAAGAGTCCATTGATGCATGATGCATGGTGTAGTGATACATGAAGTTCTAAAGGAAGTGAGCCGGCGGCTCACGGTGAATGTGTGTCCATTCCAAGCTGGCAATAGGCAACATAGATATGGAATATAACTCCCCGCCTCCCCAACAGTAGCGGCCGCCTGACGTGAGCGCAGTTCTGCAACATCAACTCGGTTCAACCATGCATCTATCTTTGGAAACTCACCTGCCATCTGCCACGATAGGTGATACCCGTCGTCGTCGAAGCATGTTCAAATTCGCATCCATCTGCTTGGCGAACTCGTGTACAAAAGAGCGTGAGCTGGAGTGTTCGCATTTGGACCTTGGTCATTCGCTTAGTCTACCAGTGGCTGATTCCGCAGCAGAAAGCGTGTAGACTATTGAAATTTTGGGAGGTTCGAGCAGTGTCGTATCAAAGGAAATAAGCTGCGCAGGCATCGGATGGCCGTCCGTCAGATCGGAGGGTTTCGAAGACGCCCAACACCGCCACGAGGTTCGATGACGGTCCTTCTCGATTACAAGACAGGGCTGTATCCACGCAACAGCGAACCGACCTATATAAAGGCCTGCCTGGCGCTGGGTTCGCCTTTCCATTCCCCCATATCGCCAGGCGCCTCAAGGATACCCGTTTACTCATTTCCTGGACATCGACCTCA
This sequence comes from Sanguinoderma rugosum, assembly GCA_017499575.1. NCBI lineage: Eukaryota > Fungi > Basidiomycota > Agaricomycetes > Polyporales > Polyporaceae > Sanguinoderma > Sanguinoderma rugosum. The sequence goes on along the minus strand of VTPW01000003.1, from coordinate 313,557 downwards.
ACACACAGTCATGAGCAACTCCTCGCCGGCGAAGGTTGATTTTTACGATCATTTCCATACAGTGAACGTACCCTCTCTTTCGAAAAGCAATCCCTACCAACCACTCCCAACCGACGAGAAGCGTCCTCTGTCCTACTCTCAGGACGAATTTGTCGAGCACCATGAGCATGACTCTCATCACCAATGCCGACACCAACGAAAATGCCATGGCGCACGTTTACGGCGCATTCTTCTGCCCGTGATCCTCGCGTTCACGCTGCTGATCGGGATCATCACGATGCATGCCGTCTGCTTTAGCAACGGCGGGATGGTCAACTCATGGGGAGCAGACGGCGGAGTAGCAGGAATTTGGAGAGGTGTGGGGAGTGATGGGATGCCCGATGTCGAGCCATCAACAGAAAACCTCAACAAACGCATCGTCGATTTCTCGAAGCTTCACATCGGAACTGTCACCTCTGTCGATGATTTAGCGAAGCGCGTTTCTTCTTCACCAATCACGAAGCGTCAGTCGGGCGGCGCGGGATCTGGCAACGGCAACAACGAAGAAAGCGCCTTCACTCGCAACAAGCTGTACCTCATCGTCCTCTTCGTTGGTCTGTTGGTGGTTATTATACTAGCCATTATGCTGTCTGCTTGGTGTTGCAAAAGTGAGTTGTTGGCCTACCTTTCAAGAGATTGTTGGAAGCTAACGTTGCATCCCCAGGTTCGTTTGAGAACCCATTGTGCTGTCCTTGCTATCTCTGTGCCTGCTGTGGTGGCCTTGGTGCGTTCTTTTTTATTCCCTTGGCGTCACTCTTCTCACGAGAAGCTCATTTTCAGCGTGTCTCGAGTGTATTGGCTGTGGTCTCTGTTGCGAAGGTGTTAGCGAGCTCACAGAGTAAACGACACCCCACTTCCATACGTACTCCCCTTCTCGTCCTCTACTGTAGATATTGCGCAGATACGGACAATTCTGTATTTTATTGATGGACATTGTTACCATTGTTTACACGCAATCATTTCCGCAAAAGAGTTCTGACAGTGTTAACGCACGAGGTACGGAGAGAGAACAAGATATTGTGTGTTTGGGCAGGCTCGGCGAAAGCATCACACGTATGTTTGTCGTTCCGTGGATGGATAGTGCTGACGTTGACGGGTTGTAGTTTGTGTGTGCTATCTCTTTCCTCAAGCTCCTTCACGACATCTAGAACTGAGGCTTCCTGTCTGCAACCGGTATCCTTCTCGAGGTTCAGCCCTATATTAACGTTTTCCACATATTACGCCGAACGTATGGATGATGTTGTCGACACGATTGTGGATGTTGGCGATACGCGTGGCGTTCGCGTCCATAACATTGTTGCCACTTCCTCTAAACCACAACCATCGTGTTGAACACCAAAACATTCATGGACAATGTTACGCCTCTTGGTCCGACCTTTCCCTAGACGTGGCCACGTAAAGCGGCGGTCACGCGCTTGAGCGCCAAAGCAAATCGAACCGTGCAGTTCTCGCCAGGCGTACTACGATTGATCTACTACTTTTGTATGTAGTTTGTCTGAAGCTTGCTGGTATACTTACTTCAAATGGAGCAGGTCTCTTAGTCTCGTACACGTGGTGCCCCTAGCCGAGGTCACAAAGGTCATCTTGTCACGATCCTTGTTACACACGGCCTTCTTTCTCACTCTCAAAGTCGAAGTAGCCTATCCTATCCTCGGGCTTCTACTCCCAAAGCACTGCTATGGCAGACCGGGTACCGAAGAAACGAAAACGCTCTGGTTGCTCGACTATAGAGTTGATTCAATACCTGGACATGATCAAACAAATTCTGGATGGCATCGCAAGCGGGGATCCTGGCGATGAGCAATCATTAAGCGAGGACGTTCCAGATCTACTGTCGCAAGTGGTAGACAAGATGGAAACGCAGCTTGAGCTGACTAGGGTAGCTTAATTTGCGTCTTCATTATTAGACCCGAGTAGCTCATCTCAAATCTCTTCAAATCCGCAGTCTATCGCTTTTTCCAGCTTCACTGACAAGACGCTAGGAACCTTGAAGATCACAGAACGCCCTGGCCTTAACCTTAAACCATCGTGGACAACACGCGTTGAGAAGGTATCCTCTGTCGGAAGCAATAGTTTATGTCGGTCCACGTGTTTTACTCGCTTTTATCACTCTTATCAAGTTTGATCCCATCGACTGTGCGCATCAATCTTCCTGGCCAGCATTTCATGACTGACACTGATTAGTGCGAAGCAAGTGCGCGTGCTTGGGTCGACGTCTTCCTCTACCGTGCTTCAGCAATGTTAAGTCATCCTTGCCGCATGATTCTGCGGATGGAACATTCTGTCACCACTCACGCCGCTCTTGCTGGCCATATTGACTACACAGCTGCTGTTGCTCAGGATTGTGAAGACGCAGGTATGCCTCAACTGCACCGCTCCGAACACTTTGACCGAGCAACATCACAGCTCTCATGCTCGGTCGTGACAATATCAACCTTTTCCCCCAGCAACCAAGGCTAGGCTTTTTTGTAGTCGAGGCGAAAGGTCCTTCAGTCGTTTTAGATAACCATATACCCCAAGTTGTCGGTGAGCTCTTTGCTGCTGCCAAGGCATTAAAGTATGTACAGCCCTCTCTCGAAGTGTGTTCAGTTCTGAGACTATGAGTAGGAAACCCCTCCTTCGCGGAACTCTAACAAATGGTCTGATCTGGATCTTCATTGTTGTGTATGTGGACGATGCGTCCCCCTACGGAGGCACTTACCGTGTATCGGAGCCGGTGATGTTCAGCATTACCAAGGCACCTGAATTGTATCATGTTCCCGAAACCGACCCAGCGCCCAATCTCATTTCCGGTATCTTAACATACTGGGTGAGTCTGTGATCCGTTACCTTCCAATGCGTAGACCCAGCTGGAGCACAGCTTTGAAGATATAGGCGGTGATGATTGGTTCCGCATGAGGAAACAGTGAAGGTGCACGGAAGGTCTCGTTGAATGCTCCAGCACGATGTCCTGCATTAACGCCTTTGCCGAATCTTCATCAAAATAATTATCCAATTTTCCCAAGTATGGTTGATGGACACGACGAAAACTGCCAGGGGGCGAACTACAAAAGGGAACAACACTGCGGCCTATAATTGACTCGAGTTTCAGTTTACTACGATGCGCTAGAATGAATGCCAACCTTCATCTCGACCACCCGAGCACGCGATATCCTTGAATCGGCGTCAATGTTTGCGCCTGAAGGCGATGGCGTATATATAGATAAAGGCTACTGTCCTCTGTTAATTGTGTCTTACGATGACGATGACAGCGGGAGATCCTACACCCTTCACATGTTCAAACCTCCGACTTTTAAAGCTCTTATTCGACAACAACCGAACCGCCAGTGCCAGCGCGCCGTCTCTCTCCGTAACCCCTGTCTCGCCGTGTCGCCCTGGTCGACATCCTGTGCGGGTAAAGGTCCATAAAGGACGCTCAGTATGTGTATATCGCTGCCTCCACGCGAGCCGTGATCGACCCTTGCTGGAAGTTGGACGGGCTTTTGCCAGAGGTTCTACACTGTCCCGCGTACGCCGCCGCCGAAGGGATTCGGTCCCATGGATTAGACCGTCCATCTGGGAGACGTCGACAGGGAGGTGACACACCGACTCGACTACCTCGAACTCAAGGCGACCGTGCGAACCGTTGAAGTTGACACGGTACCCCTCCCAAGGTGAATAGGCCGTCTATATGTAGAGTTAGTAGCGCTGAGGAGGGGAGACGAAAGCATTACGGATTCCAGGCGCAAAAAACCTACAGTTGCGGTAGTGACCTACTCATCACGAAAGGGACCAACATTCTGGTCTCTGCAGTACCCATCTACACTTTCAGGGTCGGCTTCTAAATCAATAGCAAACGGACCCCTTTTTGCGGCCTCGCTACCTCTGGCGCGCTCATAGTCTCTGGCCCACCCGCTTTCCTTCTCATATTTATCCCCGTGAAACGACAACCCGCCCATGGCGGCGGCCGTCACAGGCTCTCAGTCGATAGTTCCCCTTCTGGCGGTGCCAATGACGGAAGTACTCGGCTCCACGGACGGTGGCGAGCGGCCATTCAAAGTGGACTGATAGCATTGGGATGATTGGGCAGTCATTCTTTGCATGCAACCCTTTCCACAAAAGAGTTTCGGCTGGCAGCGTTGACGCACATTTGAGGACGGTTGCGATACGGAGAGAGAACAAGATGTTGTGTGTTTGGGCAGACTCGGCGTAAGCATCACACGTATGTTTCTCGTTCCGTGGATGAATAGTGCTGACGTTGATGGGTTTGTAGTTCGTGTGTGCTATCCCTTTCCTCAACTCTCCTCCACGACACCCAGGTCTGAGGCTCCCTCTGCAAGCGGTAACCTTCTCGAGGTTTAACCCTATACTACTGTCCTTCCACGTAGTCACAAGGGTGTTACGCACGATCGTTCTATGATGTTGTCTACACGATTGTGGATGTTGGTGACACGCGTGGCAATCGCGTCCATACCATTGTTGCCACTTCCTCTAACCACAACCATCGTGCTGAACCCCGAAACAATTATGGTCCACGATACGCCTTTTGGTCCTTCCCCCTCGAAGTACGCCAAGGTAGGATATTTTATCTTTTCTGAGTACTTGTCGCCGCACCTCGTTTTCAAAGCTTACACCTTGTATAGTGTTGCCTTAGATGTGTTCACGTCCGGGTGGCTAAAATCTGCTTTGCCCTAAGGACCGAGCGCACTTTCAAAGCGTGAGCCTTCTTTATAGCCACCATTGGCCACGACGGCCACTCGTCGAATTGGTATAAAGTGCCCCGCGCAGAGAGGCACTCTTCACTTCGAAATGGCTGCACTTGCCCGACTCACCGATCTCGCGCTTTCTCCCGCTAGCCTGGCTTCGACTCCAATCAATTCCGCCCCACCAGAGATTCTTGAACAAATCTTGAAATACGCCGTTCAGTCGCTTCTTACCTGTCATGACCAACCTCGGACGAATCATCGCGATCTTCACTCGTTCAGCCTTGTCTGCAAGAAATGGTACCATCTTATCCACGGTACGCCCTCGTTCTGGACGGACATCAACTCTCTCCACCCGCCGTGGGTCTTAAATATCCTTCTATCCCGGGCTGGACCTTTTGTGCCCCTCGATATCCACGGCTACTCTGTTAAACTCGGGAGGACCCTATATAGCTATCGCCGGCTTTCTCCAGAACTCCACCGCACTCGGTCCCTTCACCAACATATCGACGCGGAAGAGTGGCCGAGTATGCAAGATATCCTTCTTCAGGAGTTCCCTTTGCTAGAGGCGCTCTCGATTACGGTGTCTCGATCCAGAGTCATACAAGTTTCCAAGACCACCCCTTTGCTTCTTGACGGCAGTTTTGGCGGGAAGCGACCCCATCGCCTGCAGCGACTGTGGCTGGAAGGAGTTCGGATATCCTGGGACTCAAGTCTTTTAAGTAACCTCACGCACCTACGTCTTAAGTGCCAAGTTAGGCCGACGGTTGCACAGTTCTTCGCGGTCCTTGGGAATATGCCAACCCTAAAGTGCCTCACTCTGTCATACTCTCTACCGACTGACTGGACTCTGGATCCCGATCTTCCACCAAACGTGCGGCTGCCTCAATTAAAGTATCTCAAACTGCACGATAACCTCAGTTGGTGCGCTGCATTCTTGCAGCGCGTTGACGTACAGCCCGAAGTACTCAGCATCCAGGGAACGCACTACGATATCGACATCCCCGCCTTACTCAGTCTCTGCGCGACACGTCTCCAGTCTTTCTTGGAGGGAAATCCCATCCAACGCTTCCGCGTCCGTGCTGAGCCACGCATGTGCGTCTTCAAGGCTGAGGTCGGACCCGATCATGCCCCCAAAACCACCTTCTCTATCATCCTCGATTCTGTCAGGTTCACCCACTCAGACGCCGAATCCCTGCTCGTCTCCGTTGTCTTTGACTTGCAGATCATCCTCAAGAACGTCCGTACTTTGTCGGTGGATGCACCGGAGGGTTTCGCGTTGAGCCGAAGGTTATGGGACACTTATTTGACGAAAAGTTTCCCGAGCTTGGGGAAAATAGTTCTGTGTGAGAACGCTGCGCAAAATTTCGTCGAGACGATGGGGGATGCAGTTGGCCTCCGTGCACGGGCCCAGTCCCCACTTGGTGATACCACAGCTCGCGATGGTTCCCCGCCTGGTATGCATTACAGGGTATTCCTACTCCTTCGTGGCATGGAGCAAAACTCTGAAGTCGGAAAATCGTCTACGGGATTTCTGAAGAAGGCGAATGCACTGTCGAGTTTCCATTGGTCTAAGAAGGTACCTACATGCCAAACTTGATGTTTTCATGAATACAAATGTGATCTGTCACAACTCGGTTGAGTTTTCAGAAATGCAGAATAGTGCGCGACCAACCCTAAGTTTCGAATTGGACAAGGAAAGGGAATTGAAAGTGGGATTGTACCAATTACATCTGCCACTCATATGAATACATACGCCAAGATACGCAGGGTGTTCCTGGAGCCTCAGAACTTCGCCGCCGCTTTGCCTTCCGGAATTCATCTCAATCAAACCTCGCAAACTTCATCAAGCATCTGTCGCACGCGACCCTCGATATAAGCTGTCCTGAAGTTGACGATGGGCTCGTCCATCCCGACGGTCGAGTGATACTTAGAAGTAATGATCCTGCTTGCAAGAGTCCAACTTGCGGGTCGGCTGCGGCGCTTTGAAACGGTTCGCACCTAGACGCCTTTAGACGAGAAGTAGTAGGTGATGTTGCCAACAGGAACGAAAAGCTTGCGTGCAACCAGCAACTTGGCTGGGCAACAGAAATAGTAAGTCTTGCCTGATCCCGGCTGACAAGAGAGAACCACACTGCCGGGAGAATACGCGTCCAGTGGGCGTAGACGTTTGAGTGCTACTTTCTGAAAATAAAATTTCTATGTGTGAATCTAACAAATTTTTGGGGCGCGTAGAGGGGCAGAATGGCGACTTTCTCAACGACCAGCTTATCTTAATTTTCTAATTTCCCTCGCCAGGCCAGCCAGGCGTCGCGGAATAGCCCAGCGTACTCTTCCCAAGATGGAGGTACAGGAATCAGACATGGAGGTACAACAAAATAGGAGGTTCTCGTCATGAGTCACACCTCGAAGTGCGTGATATTCAGTTTTAATTCTTTCCAATTGTCTAGATCTTCGGATGCCTACGCTACCCATCGACATCGTTTATTCCGTCGTGGACGAATTAGCAAACGACAAGAAGACGTTATTGACTCTTCTCCTCGTCTGCCATGATTTCAACAGGCGGGCCCTTCGCATCCTTTACCGTGATCTCTCATTCGATATCGCAGGCGGTTTCCATACCTTGTATCAACTCGAACGGCTATCGCGTGTCATCGAAGACCATCCGTGCATTCAACATACTGAAGGGTTTGCCATTTCGTTTCCCGCCACCTGGCTCATGTATGACGAGGCCTACGAATACTGCAAGGTCGTGATCCCCGCATTGGTGAATTTACGTCGCCTATCCATCCTTCGCCCCCCCGGCGACTTCGTCACTACCACCACATTGCGACTCGTCTCGTCGAGTGTGCAACTCACCCATCTGGACTTGGGCTGTATGCTAGATTCGGATGATTTTGTCACTTTCCTCGACGACCATCCCAGTTTGCAACGTCTTGCCGTGCGCAGCTTTACGGATGACTTCGGAAGGACCCCGGCTTCTACCAGAAGGCCTAGGCTGCCGAATCTACGCTCACTGCTGATCCCAGCCGACATCTTGCTTTTCACGCGCTTCGGGAATATGCCGTCACTGGTTGACCTCACTCTCCTATCAAGCATAAATCAAGACACATTTCAGATCGAATATACGAAGCCTTTCGCAGACGCGTTCCCTACGATACGCACGCTGTCTACCGCAGGTCTCGACTTCCCCAGCGTCTCGGCTTTGGTGCCTTTGCTACCAAACCTACAGTACTTATCTCCTAGCGACTGTCCTGTACGATGTTTCTTTTCCGTGACCCTATGCTGCTGCTAACTAAGACATTTTTTGCTCACTTAGCCCCCAAAGAATCATGTTTTTGCGGGACTCACATTGACCACGCTGAAATATATACAACTTGATTCCGTCTTCCGACCGTTGATTTTCTCCCGGGCGCTTTTCTCTGCCGTGGAGACGTTGCTGGTCATCGATTTTCGGATCAAAGAGTACGGGAAGGTGAAGGGATGCCAACGGGTTTATAGACACTCAAGCAACAAGATTGTTCTTGTAAAAGTCGTAAAGGGCATATGGGAATGGTGGGAGCTTGCCGAAAAGGACTTAAGAGGTCAGATTGGTCCCTCGTTGGCATGATTCGGTTGGGGGCAGGACATAGGTGAAGAAAGGAGCAAAGTGGACCGTGAGCTGTCCTTATCGGCATCGAGTACAACCCGTATCTATTCATTGCACCGATGATAATGAAGAAAGCCTTGAAGCCTGTGTTGGACTTTATCACTGTCCACTGGGTGAAACCAGAGTCGCCCTGGACTTCAACAACGGCGAGCCTGCCTCTCCTTTGGTTTACGACGAGATCATCACCATGGCCATGAAGGCCCTGCCCTTGACAGCAGTCCGCCGTATCTTCCGTCGCTCACGTCGACTTCACAGCTGCTTGGTTCCGTGGATTCCCGTGGATTTTTCCCTTACCGGCGAGATCTCCAGAACATCACCTTGGGCCGACACGCCATTGACGGGTTCCTGGAAACTCATCTGTGCATGGCATAGTATAATGATACCTTGGTGGAGGCGATCCCGTTCACAGGCCTGCGGAGCGTGTTTGCAGACTGGGACAGCCGCTGGCCAAAGGTGTGGGGGGATAGTATTTTGAGGTATCTTAATGCTGGAGGCGTTTCACCGTTACTCTTCATTCTGGGGAACTACACAGAGGGCTTTGTTGGAGGACCCAGAGGGATGCAATTTGCTCTCGCGAGCTCGCCAATTTCCGCCCAGCTATGATTGCGTTGGGCTCGGGCAGGTTACGGCCGAGTTTGATGTGCGGAGAAAGAGCATGTCCGCCGAATTGCCTATTGATTTAGATGCACCACAGCCAATCAAGGTGATAGAAATGAACGTAACCTACTTAAGTTCATCGTTGAGAAGGCTAGGTCAACTGCGTAAGCCGTTTCATATGAGTGTTTCCACGTACCGTACTCAGGTTTAGCGTATGAAGTGATTCGCCTGTGAATAATCCTTTACTGGTGCAATATCATGACCATCGAGCGGCGTCATCATTTCTTGTTAACCCAATGAAGTATATAGTAAGTCTGAACCACTCTTCTCTTCGACGACTTTTGATGGTGATCAACGGTGTGGAAGAGTCCTCGTGTCTTGCTACGATATTGCCACAGCCGTTGGGGTTCAAATTGTGGAATTATGTCAACAGGTCTTTCTCTTTCCAACCACAACCATCGAAACCTGTTGGTTCTCGTTTGTCGCATCGTCACCAAGTGTTAGGAATGCCTCGCCGCCCTCCTCTTCGCTCCTTCGCTCCTTTCAAGCCGAAGAAGGCCAAGGCCGCAATCTCCTCCCTCCCATATGAAATCCTTTGCCACATTTTCAAGCTGGCGGTCGCAGATCTTGATCACACCGCAATCAACACTAAAGCGAACTATCGCACCCTCGTTGATTTCAGCCTCGTAAATAAGCACTGGAACGCCGTCGTCAACTCCTCTCCAACACTTTGGAGCACAATCCAAATTACTGGAGACTCGAATGCGCTACAAGAGGTTCTCGAGCGAAGCCGAGCAGTTCCACTCATCATCGACTGCCCAGCTTCAGATAACGTCGACCCGGCCGAGACGCTCCTCTCCCTCAATGTGTTGCTTCCTCACTTGCAGCGCATCCAGTATCTTGAATACGATGCGATCAGGGTGGACGACGAATACTTCCGAGATGTCGTCAACCCGCAATTCTGTTCTGAAGCGCCGATGTTGCGAAGACTGCTACTTACTTTGTCACCACCAGAACCTTTGCACGCACTGGCCTCCCAGATTGATGACGACGAAATGGTGCCACGACTTCCTGCCAATATATTCGGTGGAACGCAAGCCCCATTGTTGGATTTCTTATTCCTCAGCGGAATGAAACTGCCTTCATGGTCATCGCATATCCTCCACAACCTTACCGCGCTGTTCCTAGACACGCAAGACCGCCCAACCTTTGCCGAACTCTCAAGTGCACTACGCAACATGCCAGGCCTCCACACCCTCGTCCTATCGAACTGTCTTCCATTAGATACACCACTAGGCGTCGGCCTCACCCATCCACAAAAAGCTCAACTACCCAACCTCTCACGCGTTGATCTTTGCGAGTCTGAGCACGTCTCAGCCTTCCTTCCTTTTCTGAAGGCAGTACAGATAGCGTCTCTCGAAATGGAAGTCTCCACGACGTTGAATTGTTCCAATGAACTGCCCTCTGACGCCTGGGTCGCGCTCTTGAACGCTTGCATAGAGGCCCTCACCCCTCGTATCGTGAATTTGGGCAGAGCGCGGCTGTATGCTAAAGGCTGTGATGTGTATCTGTCGCAGCGCTCCCCTGTTCACTCGCAGATCCACATTCTACATTTAGGCATCGCGTGTCAAGAGGGCCACGAATGGAGTCACTGTAGAATGCAATTAGAACTGATCAACTTGGCGCTTCGACAGCCATATCTTTAATCATCGCTGTAGGCGAGCGAGGGCTGGTCCTGTCTTCTTTGCTCTCTTATTTCAGGCCATGCCTGTGTATGTCGATTGACCACTATGATTTAGAACTCTTACTTTCTTGCGTTGTATATGGATTGAGCATTAGTTTGCTCACTTCTATGTTCATTTTACCATATACTTTATATTGGCATTAAAATAAATTACAATCAAGTATGAGGGGTACCCCTAAGTGGCGGGCTGATCACCAAAAATAGAAATTCAACATCGTAACAACTTACTCTAAACGTAACCTCCATGTCTCGCTCGCGACAATTAGCTCTCAGGTATGTCTCCTATAAGTCTTCGATGTGTTGGCCCTATTAAACACTGTGAACCCCAGATAACAGTGTCCTTCACACGCCCAATTGAACGATGGCAGATGGCAACTTCAGGAGGACTTTTTATCATGATGTTCAATCGATTCAATAAGCCCTTCGAACAGACTAGTACAGAAGATGCGGTGAAGAGTACCTCGTGGCACCATTAACGGTTCACAGAAGCCATATTCGCTCCAGGGCTATGGCCAACCCATTCGCTTGTCTCCGGGCTGACGAAGGTTATATATAGATTGCTATATGGACGAGAGAATCCTCAGGCCTCGTGTATCGTGGTGGAAGTAAGTACGTGTGGTGTATCCCTTGAAGCAAGCTAAACGACTAGTCCTAAGATCCTAGGATTTAACGCTCTGGGACTTCGTGTATCAAGGTCCTGAGTGGTTGCTCCTGGCCGGCCCCATTCTACGCCATTGACGATTTGGTAATCTTTCACGTCGTGGGTCTGACAGGTTCTCATATCTTAGGATAAGTACTTAGCTATGGGAAGCCGAAGCATGCTAAGACCTGGGATGAAGGCATCGCTACCACGAAACTTTCTGCAAATACCACGTTGGCGAGCGGTGCTTCTACGAACTCTCAATCTGCTCCATCTAATCAAAGAGATAATCTCACAGCATTACACGGTGCGCTGAACCACCTCACCATTTTCGGGAAACGGCTACGACGTTTAATTTAGACACGGGGATTTCCCGTTAGATGGTGCATATGGATGCAGAAGTCGAAGTGCAGGGTCCACATGAACGGTTGAAATGACAGAAAGTGATCGCCGCGTTGGTGCCCACGATCTGGCACGGATACCGGCGGCATGACCAGTAAGATCTTAGCTATCTAACTCTTGATATGATCGCTGACTGTTGGGAGCTTAGTATTCGCTCGGCATCCGAGCTCGATGCCTAGTACCTACGATGCCTTTGGCTCAGGAGTTTCTCTTGCCTCTGCCACAGGAATCGATATCGTGTTATCAACATGTCGAAATGGTTTCGTTTCATGCTTCGTATGTGACCGCCAACCGCCGCTGTGCTATGATGAATGTCTGAAATGTGAAATGTCATAGGACACCCATATCGTCTTCTTGCTGGTGTTTTTGATCCACCTAGTACGCGAAACTCCCATCTCCCCGAATAGGATCGAAGGAGAGATGGAAGCAATGACCGGTCATTTTTTTAGTTTGAGTACTTTCGCACCCCCGCTCCCTGTGGAACTCCATTTCGACGCTTGGGATCTTGCATAGTTGCCGCGCTAATGCGGGCATAGATCGGGGAGATGAAATGACTACACTGTATGGTACACTGTTCTTTAACAATATCCCTGCCCTGATACACGGCGACGCTTAATCAATGAGGTCGGACCGAAAGACGTGGATAGTCCTTACGCAAACCACATACGCGGGGCCGATGCGTGATGTCTATACGCCAGAGCGTCCCATGCTTACAACCAGTGGTCTTTCACATCATTGAGGGTTATGACCTGTCCCCATCATGCTGAACTGTTCCGTCACCAGTTGAACATATTCTGGCAGTAGGTCATCAGCCTGCTTCAACAGGTACGTTCCCATCAGCTTCCTCTGTCATGTTGGACTTGGCTTCAAATATAGTTCACTGCGCCTAATTTTTCGCAGATTCTCCCTCCATTAGATAGGCCGCAAGGAAGGCTTCCATCATCATTTCACCGTTGCAATACCGAGTATTCGCAGGGGGTCTATGTTCCAGATGTCAAGAACGTGTACGGGGGGATCTCGCCCACCCCTTTCCGGCTGGTGGGTGACTTCCTAACCCACGAACCTCGTTTACTGCCTTGAACAGGGTCGAGGAGGTTAATCTATGATCAAATCAAGTGAGATACGCGACTATATTAACCATATGAAGATACGGTGACGCTCGTCTACCGCCGGGACGGATCAGTCGGTACGAAAGTCCCCAAGGATAATTGATAGTATCCATAGAGTTTCTTCTTCGAACAACTAATCTGCGGTCGTATGATGGGGCGGCGTTGAAAGTAGTATGACGTCGAGAAGAGAGGTCCAATGAGGATTAAACCCGCAGTGTTCCAAGGTGCGCCTCCTCCAATAGTTTCATGTACTGCGCGAGTTGTTCTAATGCAATGTCATTTATTTCAGCACACGAGGGACTAACGTTCGTACGCTTGGTGGCGCCTTATATCCGATTGCGATTCATTCGGGATATCATGCCGTTGAACCAAATACAGGGGCCTGCTGGCCTTGTTATAGCGCTCAGATCTAACGGTCATCTTTCAATACGCTCATATCGCCTGCTGGTACATGTTCATCTCGGGGGGATCCGAACGACCGTTTGGAATTTGGTCCGACTACTGCAGGCTGCCTTTCGAAAGTCGGATCACCGCATCGTAGTCATTGCAGGTTCGTTGAAAGGCATGTATAAGTCTGCGGGACTGTCTGCTATGTCGTGTGAAGGTTACTTCCCATAGCGTTTCGGTAAGTCCACCCTACCGCCGGGAGCTCAACCTTCCCTTGATCGCCGTGACCATACTTACCTTGGTGATCAAGTATCCTGTGCGCTCATGGGAATGCACCATTTGACGCACCATGCTCTCGGGAGGACCCTATGGAATAAGTCGCCGATAACATTCAGACTTCCCGCCGGCGCCCTGCACAATCAGTACTCTACAGACATATCTAGGAACGTGCACCTGCGTTCTCCTTGATTACACCCACACCCGTAGTCGCTGAACGAGTTTGCATTACGTGCATATCGGACACCAGGCACTCCGTGCGATCATGGGCTAGGCGAGGAACCCATTGAAGGTACTACGTGCGTAAGTCCTGATTCATCGGCGTTCCTCGTAATCAGTTTCGTTCTCACCATGTCCCCTAAGATAGCATAGCCGTACTCCCTTCTATCTCAAATCGGAGGTGACGTGAGTCTACAAAATGGCATGGAAAGCTTTCAATAGCTTTTGTCAGATGGTACGATCAACGAACATCGGCAATGGCAGAGTGTGTGAGATATCACTCAATTTCGGGCCGGCCTTCTGTTGGCAGGAGACACGAGTTCGGGGGCTGCACCGCTGATAACGAATTGGCTGCACTTGTGGAATGTCAGAAGCTTCCCCGAACGAAGCTGGTAGATGCCGAGGACCTCTTCGAAGGATTGAACGGGAGTTGCTTCACTCCTTTAGTCCCAAAGCAACCTGCCGAATGGTAGGCAACCCGGTGCCCCGCCTCGTACCATTCATTCATATTATGAGAACGCGAGAACGCCGTCGAAGGATGTGGATAGAATTTGAAATTAGGACATGTCTACTTCTCAAGTAGTTCTTCACATGAGCGGCACTTACCGCCGGTCTTGATGAACCCCTTGAATAGGCAGGGTTCCGTGTGGTCCCGCTCAGGTTAAGGTTTGCTAGCTGTGTGCTGATTGAGCTGCCTTGGAGGAGACGGTAGATCAGCTGTCAACAAGTATGAAAGCTGTTGGGCCTTGATTCTTAGATTCTTGGATGTTAGAGTTGGGAAATGAGGCCATCTCGTCTGATAGAACCCTTGTACGTGTTACGTCTGGAAAATGTGCAGGTGCCGTAGGTTCCGAGAAGCAGTTATCGACATCTCTCTCGTATAGGACAAGAATACGATAGAATGCATGCGAACTTCTGTCCTCTTCTGAGGACAAAAATCAGATCAAGACGGAGGGTTCATGATTTGACTCCTCACAAGGATAAGGATGCGTTATCCGAGGCGTGGACCGGCGGCATCAAGCGTGTTGTTACCATCACGTGGTGCGGAGGTGGAGGGAGAGAGGACATCATCGAGCCTCACGGAGATGAGTAATTTGAGACAGAGATAGCTATGAAGGACGCACTATTGAAATGCACCTTGATCGATGTCGTTTCGGGAGCGTGTGGTGCCGAGTTCACAAGGATGGGCCCGACCAAATCCAACATCAAGTGTTGCCGTACGCCCCATACGCCTTCCGCCAATTTCTTTCGTGGTCAATGTCGGAGAACGGTCGGATATGGATGTTACTTATCGGCAATCCAGGTTCGGGGGCATTTCATTTCCCCTCAAATCATCGACGCTGTGAATTGTTTTGAGACTCGCTTAACATGGGCGCTGGCGTGGCGTGTGTAGAGTGCGAATCCAGAACGAGGTGGATGAATGTAAAAGAACCATGCGGATTTCCTGGGAAGTCTGAGGGGATACAGCGGAATGCCCAGTGTATGGTGCAACTCTCCACAGAGGGTATACATTAGGAACATAGGGTTGTATACGGCTACAGGAAACCAGTCGAAACTTGCCGTCGGTTCATGGGGAAAGTGAGCCTGAGGATCGGTCCTGGACACGATCCTGTGGGGTGGCCCTCAACACTCCCTCAACCAACACTTTGTCGATGTGAGCAGTACGCAGATCCTTACCACATGCACACTCGTCGTCCAACCTCGCAATGAGCACCGCCGTCAGTGAGATGCCACGAAATTGTCCCCGTTTGTGTTCGCCCGCCCAGTAAGTTCCCGACTTGCCGAACATCGACCTTTTTTATCTGGTTCCGCTTTTCTCGAGGATGTGTACAGATGTGTACGTGTGAACACCTTCAAGATTTGGACCCTACAAGGGTCCTAGCTTGATGTGGCCTGAAGCATTGATGCGTAGCTTATCATTTTACCCTTAGTATACCCTGATACGGTCACCATCGCGTCACCTGCACCCTGTTGAGATCTTGGACTAGATACGGAGAAGGACCTGAGCACCCTGCCTCGAAGCCGCCCAACGACCCCGCCCCCCGCAATATTGACCTTAAGGGAGCATCGAGCATCCCTCTGAGCTCGAGGGTCCGACTCTCCTTCCCGTCGACGTCGACCATCCTCGGTCCCGTAGCCTCCAAGCCAACGCTTCGGGCGATCTGCTGGCTTCGAATTCGTTCGTGACCTTATCAACGTTTCAAGGCACTATTTGGAGCCGGTATGCTCTTGTTTTCGTCGTTGTTGTCGTGGGTGGGTGTAACATGGCAGGCTTCATGGATCGTGATTGGTGCGTCCCAATCCGCGTTGTGGCGCATCAATTATTGAATTTCACACAGGTTCGATGTAAAGACTCCGACTTTGTAACAGGTGTCCACTATCTCTGCTAAGTCACTTATCGCTTCGAATCGCTTCAAGAGTCAAGATGGTACATGTACAAGCGTGAAACGTAAGTTGTTAGTCTACCAAAACGACAAGTCCCGACGTTAACCACGATAATTGACTCCTGATCCAGATCATTCAAGTACTGTTTGTGGAGACGCCGCGACGCGAGTCTGGCGCAAGGTCGCCACATCCTCCTTTCCGTAATGATCATTCAAAATCGATTCCAGTCATTTCGGTTCTTGAGTAAGACTTATACCACGCAATCAGAAAATATCCACGGTGCCCAGAAGAGATGGGCGAGAGCTCTGACAACGATCTATGGGGAAATTGGAATTTGCGCGGAGTATGGACACGGACTATATAACCATATTCACCATTATCTGGATTAGAGGGGCAGGCGGGGAAGGTGCAAGAATTCATAAAAAAGAACTAGGTTGCGTTTGGGATGGCGATGGAGAACGCGTGACGGGACGGGCGGTCCATGTGCACGACATCGCAACAAGGCCACACCGGTAGAAACTGATCCAGTCACGAGTGGTATCCTCTGGCTCTCCGCGATGCAATTGCAATTTTACGAGTATTTGGCCAGTCCTTAGTCACCGATTGATGAAGATGTTCCGAGGCCTGGTGTCCAAGCAGCGACCAGACGCCAGTCAACGACCAGCTTCAAGGGCTGAAACAACAATGCGTTTCCGCTGATCAACGAGCTGCAGAACGAAAGCCTGGACGCTTGCGCGTAGACATCACACCAGGTTCATAAATGCGAACTTCATCGGCAAGTTCGGTTGATTTCGTCCACTCGCTTGTATCGACTTCTGATTAGAACCCCTTGCAGCTGCTTGCTCATTTACTTGCTCGAGGCTCGCGATCGCCTAGCCGTGACGACACGCATATCGATCGTATCCTCGACGTACCCCGCTCGCTTGTGGCCTCGAGACCTAGGAACATAGAACTACGTAGAATCGCGACGGACTTCGCAACCAGCCCGTAGGATGATGAATCAAAACTGGATAGCCTCCAACACAATTTCGTCGCTGAGTTCCTGGCCAACGCGCTCGATTTTCTATGTCACCCAACATCCTGGCGCCAGCACGACTAAGCACCTAGCTAATCGCCCGTATCCAGTTATCCAACGAAACCTCAAGGACCTCGTGCGTTGATCAACTACCAGCATCGGCGCTCAGTCTCATGACGTGACCAGTCGACTTAGCCCCTGCCCATAAACGTCCCGTTGCGCGGATGCACCCTTCGCTGGGTTCGTAAAACCACGAACGTCCGTGATTGTGATTGGTGATTGGCCTGGCTGATTATGATTGGCGATTGGCGATTATTCAGGTCGCCTAAACGCTCCTAAACGGTCGCATTAATGCATTTTACATAGTCTAGACTCTAGACGCGACTCGCATTCTCGGAATTCCAATTATCTGCATTATTTGGGACGCAACAATTAACGATCAATGATGCTGATGATGGAGGTGATCGAGGACCTAGGAGTGAAAAAATCGAGGGTGAATATCGATTATCTCTCTTTAAATTCCTTTCTTTCTTTCTTTCTTTTCTTATTCCTTTCCTTTCTTGTCTCTAACTTCTTTTCTGATACGGAAGTTCGACAGGTCACCGACTCCCGAGGCGAACAACTAGCTAGCTAAGTCTTCGTCGCGGACTCATAACTTTGGACCTCTTGCTGGCTCTTGCTGAAGCGCTGAGCATTGATTGGGACTAGATATCGGTAGAATGCAATCGCCGTTGCGCTATGATATTTTGATATATCATATGTGGTCTTAGCCTACCAATCATATTCTCCCTGGTGAGCGACCAGTTAGCGTTCGCCAGACTTTTGTCAATACGCCGATGCGCTGATTTACCCGCCCGCTTATATCTTAGCATCATCCACGCGCACGCCGCATATGTAGCACCACGTTGTTGCCTATATTTAGGCATCTTCAAGAACCATGTCGACGCTCTCCCGCTCCCGCGAACAACAATAAAGTGCGTTATAGCGCTAGTGCCGACGCCAGTGATGATCTACGACCTTGAACAAATCCAAAATACGTTTACCCTAGTCATGGTAGCTTTGCTCGTGTGCTGACTAGCTAGTCCTACCCATGGTCGAGCTCCACCAGTCCAGGTCCAATGACCAATACTACTCCCGGCTCGCCACTATCTAAGCATCTCCCGCTATTCACTATCGAATGCCTTATCAGGCGGTATCTTTCAATATAGAAGTAATCTCGCGTTTCTCATTGGTACGCCCAACGCTAATGAAAACACCGCAGTGGAGTCTAGCAGCGACACCGCAATGATCCACAAATACACCTTCAACCCAATTTGCAGCTCCACATAAGCTAACCTAGAATAACCTACAGCACTCTAGCGACTACATCGCTGAGATGGTTGATAGCAATATCCGAGACCCTCCGATGCTACGACGTCGCCTAGCCCGGTAGACGATTCTTCACGGGAGCCTAAGCTCTGTACTGAAGTATCTCGCCGCTCGCCATTGAGTGAGTGCTCGTTACTCGTGCCTCTGTCAACGATGTATGCTGACATATCCGCTTTCTCATCCTTCAAGCTTTGAACCAGCCGCAAGCCGACCCACGATATACATGCGAGTTGTAACATAAAACAAGTATGCTTATCCATTGTGACCTTCGCGAGTGTACAACTCCTCTCCTCAAGGCCGCCAGTAATTGTGAGTACTATCCTAACTGTGTTAACAAATCTCATATGATACTCTTACTCGCTCCGAACAAGACTAACAACATACAAGCACCCTATAATACCCTAGCTGGTCAGTGGAGACGGCTGAGAGAGACTATGTCGGACGTCCACTACTTTATGACGACTAACGAATAACGAGTATCGAGTATCGACTACTGCTGCCGACTAATATCGACGAGCGCCCACAGCCCATTCACCCGTTCATTCATGCGTTATTCGTTACACAACAACATTCCTCGCATGTGACCGCGACTTACCATCCCGCGAACTGTGCTACGTAGGCGGCGGCGCTGAGCATTACTCACTAACATCCGCGCAGGCGTCCGAGATTGTACGCGTAAACAAGCGGCTATACGAAATCAGATACCTTAGCATAGATGGCTACGTCCACTGCCTCACAATCAACAAAATATCAAAAGTCCAGCGTGAATATTCCGATATCGTGACGTCCCCTTCGTATTCGTATCCTTCCGCGAACCGGTCTAGCGCACTAGCTCTCCGTCGGACGTCACTGACATCGGCGACGACGCTAGTTCCGACGACGACGCAGCAGCTTCGGGTTATCCGGGCAGCTAGCTGCTAGCGCCTTAGCGCGTCGAGCGCGGCGCCAGCGCGAGGTACGCCGCACGAGGGGTAGCGAGTGATGTGGCGGTGACCCGCGAAGCTACCACCACCGTGACATACCACCTCATACCATACCATACCGTACATACCAGATCAGACCATGCCATGCGACTACGCTGCTAAGTACGATGCTACGAGACTTAACAGCCACCTCAAAGGTATCACTTAGTAGGTAAGGTGCCTCTGGCTAAGGTTGCGTACGGCGCCGACTATTAATTCTGACTATGATACTATGATATCCTCTATCAGTAGTCGAGCGGGGTGAACAAATCATCCGAATATCCCGCTATTCATGTCCTACATAATTGACGGTGTACTCGGACAACAAGCTCATCCTATGGCCCTGTATGTACGTTGTACGTCTTCTCGTTATATGTTCTTATTGTCGCTGATATACTTCTACCTTATACTTGAGATGCCGTCAGATATATGCTACGGGCGGAGAGGTACTCGGATCTGGGTTTGGTCGGCCAATCTGCGAATCTCACCCTCAAACTTCGAATGTGCGAAGATTACCTTCGAACGCGAACAGGCACTTACTCACTCCTGACTTACCTCAACATCAACGCCAGCACCCAGGGCATATATGTACCTCCATCGAGAGCTGTCGCGACGCGTGAGCGCGAAGGCCGCCCATTCGACGCTGCATCAACATCAACCTTCTACCTTCATACACAACCTTCATACTTCACACACAACCTTCGTACGCAACCTTCGTATTCCGTACGTAGACATTAACATTAACATAACCACTTGGAGGAGCACTAGTTGACTAGGCGACAGATTAGCTTCGCTTCGCCCTAGTCGAATCTTCTCTGCTCAACTTCTCGGCGTACCTCAACGGTATACGTATGCCTTCTCTTCTATTCGGCTCTATTCGGTTCTGCGCGCAATATATGAACGTACGACCCATGACGCGCGGCGCGTGGCGTGTATTGGTGCAAGAGGAGTAGGGGGAAGGATATGAAAATCAACAGGATGAGCAATAATGCAAATACATATTGCCTCCCCGGCTGTCTTGCGCGTACGTAAAAAGGCAAAAACCAAGTCCGTTGACACCCCTAGGTACCCCTTTTGTCTTTTATCAGCCCCCTACCATCCCTCCGTCCACCCTTCTATCCCACCTGCCCTCCCTCCTTCCATCCTAGTAGCATAGCCTCCATCAATCCCCGCCCACGCACCCACGGAGCCGCAGGCCCTGCCCTACAGCCAGGATCCGTCGAGAATGATTTCCGGGGGTAGATATCCAATTGCTGATTCAATGATGGTGCATCATGCATTACTATTGACGGAAGCGGAGAGCAGGCGAGCGAGCGAGTGCTTAGTACTTGGGCGCGGTTCCGCAGGGCATACCCCCCTACACAGAGACACAGGCATAGATCTTATCCACAGATCCTATTCACAGATACGTCGACCTTCAGATCATTTGAAGAGGCGAGGCGAGGACGGGCGGTGCCGCTCGCTACAGGTAACAGGTACACATCATGATCACAGGTACGGCCAACCACTAGCTGCAGGGCGGAGCGTGGACACCTTCTACACCTTGTACAGCTCCTCCCCCTATTTTCGGATTTAGCATCATAATAATATGAGGAGTACAAGTATACGATTATGGTGTGGCGATTCTGGTCGCGGTGATCGATTGACGGTGAGTATTTGGATGATCAATGATTCGTACCACGCACCACGCACTACGTACCACGTTCAATAGTGTAACAGCGGAGGACATTGTAGGGGTGGGCTGTACATGTGTAGTTTCAGTACTCAGTACTCAGTACTCAGTGCTTGGATGTGTCTCTCGAACGCATAGCATACCGCGATGTCGTACGGCGTACGCTACACGCTACAAGCCACACTTGGGTCAGTTTTGCATTTTGCAAGACCGTCGCCCGTCTTATTTGTTGTTTCAATTTGCATAATAGTACGAGTACGATTATACGATTATACACTACGAGTTCTATGATGATGGAGGCACTGCTACAGTTCGCGATCAGTTAGTGATCAATGATTCGCACAACGCAACACTGGGCTGTGTACTCGCAGTACTCGGTACTCGGTACTCGGTACTTGTATCTGCCTCTTGTAGTGGGACGAATTGTGGTGACGCTACATGTTACGCACTACACTTGCATCGGTTTGGCGGATTAGTTAGTTGGCAAGTGTAGGTGTGGTGTGGTGTGGTGTGGTGTAAGGCGGTGTTCACTCCTGGTAGCAATGCAGATAGGAGCAACTTGCGACTAACCATATCCACATATTGCACAGATGTCAGAACGAACGGCACAATTACTGTGTCGCTGTGTCATGCAGAGCAAATTCAGAGGCGCGTACCACAGACTGCACAGCGTACGACGTACGTATACCGGTACCGCAAGGCAGTGTCGTTAGATGGTCAGAATACACCATCCATAGACGACTTCAGACTTCGGACGTCAGACTCGTTTGCGAATAGCGTCATGGTAGCGTTTCATATCTCAGGCGTTGCACCAACGATGCCTGGGAGTGAGAGTTGCATTCAAGTTTATGTTTATATCTATGCATGTTTATATTTATGTTTATAACTATGTTCACGTTTCACGAGTGCTGCTAATAACTACAGACCTGGCGACACAGTCCTCCGTACCTTGATGTGATCCCTTTCCCTCTCGTTCGTGATTGCGATCGCGGATCCTGCATTAAAGTTGGTCGTAACGACGCTGCGCTCACGTTCCGAAACCGCATACCAAACCGCATACCGGCTCCTCGACAACGGGGGTGGGGCGACCCATACGTGATGTGCTGATGTGCTGATGCTATAGGTATGATAGAATTGAGGAAGTGAGGAGGTGATCGTGTGGTGGTATGGTATGGTGCGAAGGGTAGGTATGATGAGTAAGGGGTAAGTCAAGCTACGACTGATGCGAGGGGATACGAGTACGAGTACAGGGACAGGGATAGGGTGTGTGAGTGTGAGTGTGAACTTAAGTGTAGAACGGATCAAGGACAGTGAGATCGGAGTGATGCTGTTCGTTCATTCGTTGGGATTTTGGAGGAGGAAGGCGGGAGGCGGGAGGCGGGGTGACTCTAGTTTTGAGATACTTGGGTTCGCATGTCTGTGTATGTGTAAGGAATATTAATGCGCGCTGCGCAGTACAGTATGTCGATACGATGTCGCCGGAGCGCGTCCTCCACGTCCTCCACACCACACTCTGCGAACACACCGAACACATGTATTTTATGTAACGAAACCGAAACCGAAATCGAAAATCAAAATAGAAAATCAAAAATTGAATTGAATATATTCCATCAATATCCCGTCGCATCCGTTCCGGACTCGGAGCATCGGGTGAGGCCCGACGAAACGTCAACGCTCTTCTGGGCCCAATAGCTAGCGCCGGGAGCGAGTGGTGCGATAATCGCATTTGCGAATATTTGGTTTGGCTGATTTACGGGGGTGCCTCGAGGCCTCACTCGCACTCCCCGAGAGAGTGAGATCGGTGAATTGTGAATCGGTGTGACTGGATATTCGACGATAGGGGGTATGAGGATGCGAAAAGGGATGCGTGGAGGGAGGGAGGAGGGGGGACGGGGATTCGATGCGGATGGGCAGATGGGCAGATGATGGGAAGATGCGTTGGCTGACGGCGACTGGCGTTGGACATGAGAATCGGTGGAGGACGTTTAGTGAGAGAATCTCGCAGCAGATGCGCGATTGACGAGTCCGGGAGATTAGGAGCCCATCAACAGCACCACCTATTCCCAAAACCACCCAAAAACAAATTCAGTCGCTCTCGCATTGCAAAGCCGGGTGTCTGTGCGCAAGATCCAGATCCTTGCATACCTTACGCACGACGAATCTTGATCTCGATGTAAAACAGTCACCAGAACCATTTGTCGTCTGTATAAGGAGATATTCCATGCCCAGCGGACTAGACCGTATATATCCAATGCGCGCCATTCTGCTGGGTCCCATAATTCACATGCCCTAGGAAATGCATAATCGATAATTAATCACAAATGATAATGCGGGCGAAAATAATAGATGAAAATAATAATTTGGCAGCGATTGGGCTGAGAAGGGGAAAAGGCGAGGAAATACAAGGGAAAATAAGGCGAGTATGGATAGGACGTCGATCCCTTCTTATAATAAGGCGCACTTGCATCCCTGTGATCCTCCACCGAGGGTCCCGTTATCCATTCCCTTTTTTTCGTGTTGCACTCCTCGTCCACTCGACCCACCCTACCCTACCCCGCCTTCTCCCCTAGACTACGCTACTCAACACGTCATCGAGCCCATCGCCAACACCGCAGGAGACGATGCCCGCCTCCTCTTCCTCAACATCCTCGTCCCAGTCCCCCGCCGCCTCCAGCGCTAGCGCCTCGTCGCCCGCGCAGAAGAAGAAACACGTCTGCCCCACCTGCGAGCGCGCCTTCACCACCAGCGGCCACCTCGCGCGCCATTCGCGCGTCCACACCGGCGAACGCAACCACAAATGCCCCTTCCCCGGCTGCGAGACTAGGTGTTCGCGGCAGGATAATCTCCAGCAGCAGTGCGTATTGCCTTTGCACTCCCTAAGTTAACTGTTATCTAAAATACTGCGTAAAATAGCTATCGTATCCATCTGTCCCCAGGCTCCCGCCGCTCGTCTTCGCGCTCTGCAATCGCACGCGCCATGAACGGCGGAAAACGCGGCTCGGCCGCTCTTGCACTTCAACAGGCCCAGGCGGCGGCAGCCCAAGCAGCCGGCCTCGACCCGCACCACCTCTCTTCCTCCCAGCACCAGCTCCACGGCGGACCGCCACACCTCTCCCCCGCGCTCTCCTCCTCGTCCTCCCCACACGCCCTGCACCACTCCCCCAACCCGAATCTCATCCCCCCGCCACTCAGCGCACCCCCAGCTCTGGAACCCGCGAGATTGTACCACCCCTCGCATCTGAGCGGCGGAAATGGATCGCTCTCCCCGCCACCCGATTCCCCACCCCCTCTCGCTCAGGCGACTCTGCCAGCGACGATGCACGCACACCACCCGCACGCACACTCGCACTTCTCGTCCTCCCCGCACCCCTCTTCCCAGCACTTCTCTTCCTCCTCCCACTTCTCGTCGTCCTCGCAGCACCAGTACGGCCGCGGATCCAGCTCCCCCGAGATACCCTCAGGATCTCCGTATACTCTGCACCACGCCTCGCACCCCCCGCATGCGAACAACTACTCGTATCGGAGCGGCACGACGACGTACCAGGAGCAGTCCCAGGGCACGGGCGGTGCCGGGGGCGGCCAGTGCTACACATACGTGCACACCACCCCCATCACGCACCCGCACTCGAACTCCCCGCCCCTCCAGCACCAAAACAACGCCCAGAACCAGCACTTCACGTACCCCCCACCCCCCGCGTCGTATCACCACGCAAACAACACGCGCGGCGGGAACAGCAACGAGGGCGACGAGGGGTCCCTGCCCGGCTCGCCGGTCCTGCCCCAGTCGCTGTCTTCGAGACACTCGATCTCGCATATCTCGCACCCGAATCCGTCTCATTACTCGCACCACCAGTCGCATAACCAAAACCACCACAATCAGAATAACTACGACCCCGGCTCGCCCACGTCCTCGCACTCGCACCCTTCCCCTTCGCTCTCGGGCCCGCCCACACCCACGACGGGTGTATATCCTCACCATTCGCAGCAATCCCACCACAGAGGCAGCCGCGGCGGCTCCGAGTCGCCTAATGGCTCGCCTAGCCTCCCCCCTCACAGCCTCCCCTCCAACTCGGGCAACAACCCGAATTCCGGGAACAACAACAATGCCAACGGCGGGCCGAACAGCCAGCCGCCCTCCCCTTCCTCGTCATCCTCTGCGAACTCGACAGCGTCGCCCTACACGCCGACCCCGCCGTTCCAGGACGACACCGTCGGGATCAACCTGAACAACGGGTCCCTCGGGCTCTCCAACGGCGGGAGCGTATACGAGAACGGGCTGATGGAGCACAATCTGAGCATGGGGAGCGGGATGGGCGGGAGCATGGGGGGCAGCATGAGCTCGATGAGCGGTGGCGGCCTGAACTCGATGGGCGGCGGCTACGGTGGGGGTGTCGGCGGGGGTGCGTTTGGGAGGTTCGACTCCCCGCCCCCGATCCTGGCGCCGATCCAGGAGGGGATTGTGTCGTCGGCGAACTCGAGGCGGGGGTCGGTGATTGGAGGAGGCATGGACGGGCGTCCGGGGAGCGGCCACTCGACGGGCTCGCATTACTCGCAGCACGGACACCCGCACCACCCCCAACAACACTCGCAACATTCCCAACAACAACAACAACACTCCCAGCAGCAGCAGCAGCAGCAGCATAACCAGAGCCAGCAGGGCCACTCCCCGACCTCGCCGCACTCGCCTTATCACCCGCACCAGCTCGAGTACCCGTCGTCCATGAACTCCATGGGGGGTATGGGCGGGATGGGCCTCGGACTGGGCCCCGGCGCGTGGAAGACGGATATGGGAAGGGATATGAGGGATATGCGCATGAAGGGCGTCGGCGCGCTGATCCAGTAGACTTGCGGACGATTGACGATTGATTTCTTTGCGATGTGCTGATTTTTTATTATACCAAGCCATTATCCACCATTCCCCACCACCCCCATTTCTCCCATCCCACCCCATCTCATCTCATCCCATCCCGGCGCGTACACCACTTACCGTTCACCTGTTCAACATCTGCCGTTTATGCTCGATTGGTTCACTCAAATATTTTATCTTCAGCTCCTGATTTCTTGGTTACGTTTCCCTTTCCCCTTTTCTCTCTCTGTCTCTCGATCCTCAATCTGCCTACAATCTTGTACTCCTGATATAAGTATCGTATGTACATATAACGTGTTTATACGGAATACCTCAACTGCATTTTTAACTGCAACTTTTGGTGTGAAGTAAGCTGCTTGGAACATGAAACTAGCCAATGCATTCAAGTGACTGACCGGCCAATCAATTCGAGGGTAACTAATTAAGCCGTAGCCCTCTTCAAGTTGTAACGCCATTGCTACGTTCCCCGCTCTCATGGGTCCTCTCCCCACTTCTCCGTTTGCGTCTAACCGATGTGCCAAGCGATCACTGAACAGTCAGTTGACCCAATTGCAACACTACGACCGCGACTGCGGGGTTGGGTAGATAGGATGAAACGTTGACGCTATGTCTGATGTTTTGATGCGATAGTCGAACTCTCGATAGTCTATCGCGCCATGTCACTGAGACTAGCGCTATCAATACAATATCATATCACCTACGTTCCTTGCTACGCATGTGTGTTTAGGTTATGTTTTGATTGACGCTATGTCTTGATGGTGCCGTGTGTTGATCTGTATTGATGCGGTCGTCACAGTATCATTGTATCATTGATAGGTTAGGCTTTTGATGCGTCGAGATAGCGGCATCATGCATCATAGGGGAGACCGTGACATAGCGCGCTATGTCAGCTATGTTAGTGATGTTTTGATGGAGGCGCTGCGTCTTGATGCGGCGGTGGGATGATGGGTTGAGCCGTTGGTTATGTTTTGATGTGCTACTCGGAGGCGCAACGCTATGTTACCGTGCTAATGACACGGTGCGATGGTGGCACGATGGCGATGTAACCGCGTTTTACCTGCCCTCCTCGCTCCCGTCCTAATAGATTATCCTGTGTATCCAGCCTTATCCCACCTGTCCAGTGTCCTCCTGTCGCAACTGTGAGTTATCAATTAGGACGCCATCATGCGATAAGTATGCGATATCTGGCGGGACTTGCAAGGTACTCGTGCAGCGGCTGTGCCTAGCGTCAAACACGAACGAAATTTGTATTTCCTGCTCATTCGAGTGACATTGGCGATCTAGCGTGATCGCACAGTCCAGACTGATCATATGTTCATTGACAAGTTTGACAACGCTGGAAGTTTTGGGAGCGGATGTTCTGATTAGAAGGGAGAGGCCTTCGGTGTAGAAAGGCCGTGTAGAAAGGCCGTCGACGTGGAGATCTTTGTCTGACAATGAAATGAATGACGAGTATTTTACTGAATTTATTCCGGTGGTATGTGCCCCCGGACTACCGCGTTACCGGTGTTTGGCGCTTGCGAGGCGTTGAAACTAGCACACTACACCGTCTGGAACACGATGCTCCAACGCGCTAGCATACGCCCGACGGATGGCAGAGTACTTGTACTGCGACGTGCACCCCTCGCTGGCACTGTGTGTGCCACAGGAAGGTAGAGTCAGGGGCTCCTACTCGAAACGGCAATATCCTCCCACAGTAGACGCTGACGACTGTGGCGCATCCACCGAAGTCAAACCGAAAGGTGTTGTCAGTGTCACCCGATCGTTCCTTGCACCCTTGTTCAGTATAATTGACCGACGTCTCCGAAAGCGCGTTGCAGTCTGTATAATCGCGACCTTCGAACACACATAACGCAATCACGAACCGTATTGGCGCGACCTGTACGTACTGTCGCGGGTTGACTGGACTGGGAGGACCGACGCCGACGTCCAGAGCGTATCTTAGGTTAACAGAAGTAAGGGCTTGCTAGCGCGCGGAAGCCAGAAGCCAGACCGATACACCGATGCCGAGTGATTTGGATAGGTGCGTCCCTTCGCGGTTGCTTTTGCTTTTTGATTCCGTTACTTACTTATCCGGATCTCATTCATTCCTTGCATTGCAATCCCGTCTACGTCTCCACCGAATCGAATCTACAACAAACACCTTCAACGAACCCCAACGACCGAAAACGCGCTCTAAAAACTAAATGGGCTTGATAACAGACAAATCGAACAGCTATCCCGATGCGAGCCCATCTCCGAAGAACAAGTAAAGCGCCTCTGTCTCAAGGCCCGCGAGATACTCATCGAGGAGGGCAATGTCCAGGCTGTTGATTCACCCGTCACCGTCAGTTTGATCAATGCTTGCATATCATACGCAGAATTGATGAGTAGTATGGTCGTAGATATGTGGTGACATCCACGGACAATTCTTCGACTTGATGGAGCTGTTCAAAGTCGGTGGATTCTGCCCCGAGACGAACTATCTCTTCATGGGCGACTTCGTCGACCGCGGCTTCTACTCCGTCGAGACCTTCCTTCTCCTTCTCGCCCTCAAAGTTCGCTATCCCGAACGTATTACCCTCATCCGCGGCAACCACGAGTCACGGCAGATCACCCAGGTCTACGGCTTCTACGACGAATGCCAACGGAAATTCGGGGGTTCCGCGAATGTCTGGCGGTGGTGCTGCGAAGTCTTCGATTATCTGGCGCTGGGAGCGGTGGTAGACGGCCGGGTGTTCTGCGTGCACGGCGGGTTGAGTCCGAGTTTGCAGAGTGTTGATCAGGTGGGTGTGCCCACGCTGAGGATATTGCCCTTGATGCTAATATTTGGGTAGATTCGAGCGATCGACAGAAAACAAGAAGTCCCGCACGACGGGCCCATGTGCGACTTGCTATGGTCGGATCCCGACGACATCAAAGGCTGGGGTCTTTCCCCGCGCGGTGCTGGCTTCCTCTTCGGAGCCGACATCACCAAGGCCTTCGCCCATGCCAACGCCATCGACCTCATCGCCCGTGCCCATCAATTGGCGATGGAGGGCTATAAATTGATGTTTGATCGGACGATCGTGACAGTGTGGAGCGCGCCGAATTATTGCTATCGGTGAGTACCATGCGTCGGGTTCTTTCTTTTCATCTCCCTTGGGAGTGCATTAGGTTGGGAGGAGGGCGCGGGACGGCCCTTGCTCGGACCCGCACCACTTCACAGCAACGCACTTTGCGGCGCCTTGCAGCTTAAAGTTTAAGCACCCCACACCCCGCACCCTGCACCGCAGTCTGTGCTTCCCTGTCCCCACTTATGGAGGTCCCTAGGGATCCCAGGGGTTCTTTCAGGGATACCGAGGGGCGCTACTTCTTGCTTCTCGAGGATGTTTCGGGCTCGTTCTCGTTACCCTTTGGGCAGGCGCGTCGGTAGCGCTTTCAGGTCGAACGGCCTGGGCGTTACCCTCGGTACTGGTGTTACCCCCGGTATGGCTTCATGCTATGATATGGTCGTTTTTTGTTTGTTTTCCATCTTTTATTTCTCTTATTTTTCGTCTTATCATCCTTGAATTTTTTCCGTCTTTTCGTGTTTCATTTTCTTTATGTTTTCCCTTGATATCTCGCTTCGCTATGCGCGGCGCGTTCTCGAACTTGCGTCTGCGTTCTAGTCCGGGCATTTAATTTCCGGATGTCGTCTGAAATTTTATATTTCTATCTGATGAGATTGGGTGGAGTGGGATGTGCTCGGTCGTGGCCTGCGTTCTGGCTCTCGTTCTAGTCCTTGTCCTTGTTTCTCGCTTCCGCGCACCTCTTTCTCCTTGCATCGTCTCCTTGTTTCCTCGTTTCCGGACGTAGAGAAGCGCAATTCGTCGCGTCTCGCGTATTTGGTGTTAGTCCATCGCTTGAACTCCAGGCGACCATCCATGATGCCGAAGTCTTGCATCATACTTCGGATGTGGAGACGCTGGACGATTGGTCATGTCTGGAGAGCGATCAATCGGCTGTGGGCGTATAACTTACGCGACTACGCAACTGCGCATGATGTCGGTGGATGCGAGCCAGTGCTATACGCGATATGCACTCTGCATTGATGCACGCTGCCAGCGTCCATGCCAGCGTCCACATCGTCTCCTCGTGCTCGTCTAAGTTTTGCTTCTCCTTGTATCTCGTTCCCGGGCGTGGAGAAACGTATACGCGGCTCGCCTCCTGCCACTATGTTCCAGCCACTGATGCAGATGCCGGCGTCTACACGCTCCTCTTTCTGCTTCTTCGTCGCCGGTTACCGATTACCCCAGATAGCGCCCTCTGCTATCCCACCTATCCCTCTATGTGGGCTGCGATTTCCTATCATGTCCTATTATCCCCACCCTCATTTCCTCTCTTCGATTTCATATTATCCTCGCGTTCTTTCATATTTTTAATCATTTCACGTCTCGCGGGTCTTATCTCTTCTCCTGCACCTTCTATCATCTATCAGATCACCACTTCTTTTGCGTTTCTTCCTTCCTTCGCGTTTGTTCGGCGTTGTGATACAGCCCATACCCATCATGGCCCATGGGAATGCCGTCGCTGTATACACTACTCCGCATGGGTTTATTGGGTTATGACGCGACGCGGCGAACTCGCGCGTCTCGTGGTTGTGTTTTTTTGGCATTTTCGGTGATTTGGCATTTTCGTTCTCATACTTTGTCACTTTTCCATGCCACGCGCCAATTGGGAGATCGTTCGACTGTCAGGAGTTGACAACTTGACATCCATAGCGGATTGGTTGAGTAGAGCCGTCTCCTCCAGCTACTCGAGTCGATGAACGGGGACTCGGAGACCCCTATCTTTCTTCCTTCTATTCCTTCCTCCTCTATTTTCTCACTTTATTTTCGGTGCTCTGCTCTTCTCCACGCCCGTGCTCATGTGGTACTCTGTGCTGTACGGGCGTAGTGTGCTTTCTGGGTTTGTGATTGATTAAATCACTTTCGCCCTCGGTCTCGGACTCGGACATCGGGAATGTTCTCAGACCTCGTGCCTACGCACCCGCAAATATACATTCTTCCCGACCTCCCTCCGTCTTAGCCTCGTCAGCGTCTCTACCATTCCTCTATTTCTTGTGATTTCTCTACATATGGTCTTCGTTCATTTCGCCTTCTATTGTGTTTATCTTATTACGTTGACCTTTATCTTTGAATTTGAATTCAATCTATCGCCCGGACGTACGCTAACTAACCGTATTCTTTTTCATCTATGTCTCTATCTATATCCTTGGCTTTCGTACGCCTTCCATCACCCATCGTTCGTCACCCACGCGGCACCTATCCCACCAATGGCAATTGCTCCCGAATACACATACACATCAACGCACACACCCGTACAATACACTCGCCGGACGGACGTACACATCATATCAAATCGAATAACTCCACCTACCCACGTACCACCGGCGTACACTCAACTATGGTGTGCACATAATCGGACACACCTCACACCTTCTCTCGGGACCTATCAATCAATTATTCATAATCAACATCACCCCAACCAACTCATGGTATGGCATGACATGATCGTACCCCACCTCCCCGTACGACTTTTACGGCATTCGATATATATCGTCGGTGATTCGGCATGCGCGGCGGCTATCTTGGACTAACGGATGTCGGATATGTGGGTTTTTGTTGCGATGCTAACCACTGAATTCAACCTAGATGTGGAAACGTCGCGTCTATCCTGGAGCTAGACGAACACCTAGGCCAGGAGTACAAGGTATTCTCGCATGCGCCTTCGGTAAGCTTCTCATACCCACTGTCAATCCCATTATCGTCTTTATTTCATATTCGTTATCATCTTCATTTGCCCATCTTTGGTTCGTGGCGTTCGTGTTCTTCGTGCCCGTGTTCTTGCTTCATGTTCTCATCGTGGTTTGTGGTTCACGTTCCTCTTTGACGTTTTGTGTCGATGCTCTATTGTCTCGGTTATCGGACATCAGTCACCAATGCCTCGCTTTCAATCTGCTTCTACTCGTCTTTTCGTATGGGCAGTCGCATTCATTTTCGTGTTCGTGTCCATGACCATGTTCACTTACATCATCTAACATAAACACTATCACGCGTGTTTTGATCAATCCTCGTTGACTTATCCTCCTCGTTCTCCCCATTCCGCTTTCCTTGCCTTCCTGGTCTTGCTTAGCTGATGATAAATAGTCTTCGTCGCCTCGTTGACTTATCCTCTTGCTTTTTGTTTTGACTGACTTCGCTTCGCCTCTTTACCTTACCTTCCTTTCCGAACATTCATTCACTCACATCTCGTGCTTCGGCTTCGGCTATCCATC
Source organism: Sanguinoderma rugosum (assembly GCA_017499575.1). NCBI lineage: Eukaryota > Fungi > Basidiomycota > Agaricomycetes > Polyporales > Polyporaceae > Sanguinoderma > Sanguinoderma rugosum. Next base: position 281,267 of record VTPW01000003.1, on the reverse strand, counting down.
AAGCTGCCTGTCTTGTCTTATGTCTCTTCCCCTTTCCCTTTCCAGCTCTTTCCCCTTGCCTCTCTGTCTGCCTCCCAACTGGCTAGTTGCGGTACACGTTGGCCTGTTCAACTTTTACATGTGCACCACTCCCGATGATCGATGTCACTTTCACGAGGCCCTCCGTTCGTTCTGCGTAGACGTTCTTCTTCCTCCTGATTCGCTGGCCCCCTGTCTGGATGTCAGCCTATCCTCGCAATTTGATTCGGGTCCTGTGCATGGTGCATCAGACGGCGGTGGACTTTGGCAGCAGGCAGCAACAGACAGGCAACAACACGATTTAGGACTTTCTTGATACCGGGATCCATCGCCGTGCGGGATCTGCTCACTGGGTGTTTTTGCTGCCTCTGACTAGGTGCTGGGTCATTACCTCAACGGGCCCGTGGCTATGCTTTGTGGCTTGATGACGGTCGTCGCCTCGTTGCACGGTGCATATGGGCGTTCAATACTTTTCCTATCCTTCCTTCGATCGTTCCTTTATTCCTTATTTTTATTATCCGATCATAGCTCAATATTTGAGCCCACATGTGCTGACGCCTGCTTTGCTCTGCATTATAGGACGTACGGTCGATTCCGGCGAAGCGCCCTCCAGCAGACTATTTTCTCTAACCCTCCAACATCTCAACGCAAGGCGGAGCATCCCGTCATCCCGTCGGTGCCTGCCCTTCCTACCTCATATGTATATCTGGTCAACGTGTGTTCGGTAGCGGTGAGTAAATATTCCGTCCGCTTAGACTTTACACATAAACCTACATCTTCCGGTTCCCGCGTTCTCCTCGCTAAGTCGAGGCGTCCAATAAAACCGCCGTCGCCGTTGTCAAAATTCTCATGAACAGAATGCTAGCTAGCTAGGCCCCCTCTAGCTAGGCTCACATGGGGGATACATTCGCCGTCATCTTACATTTCTCCAGCTCCAGACTCCAGACTGGGCCCACACCAAAATACATTACTAACGCCCCGCCAATTAATTCTCTAGAGATCATGATCCACGATCCACGACATGTCTTCCCGAATCGTCCTACGCCTTGTGCTGATATCTCATCCAATGTCCTCCTTGCCGGCGGAAATTCATCATTAGATCCTAAGTTGGTGGCGCAGGGGTGTCCACGCTTGGAAGTTCTGCTCTGGATGATGTTGTATACTAGACTTTCATTTGATGGAACGCCCGCGTTTCGTCCCCTCTGTGATTCCATCGACCGCAGTTAAGACGGATGGCAACTGTAATATTGGGTAGTCTTTTCTCATAGAACGTCTCCGCCTTTCTTTCATTGTCGTGTTGTTAGCTCCTCCTATCTCCCCCCGCTGTTGCCGCCATCAATTACCATCTTTGTATTCGTTTTATGCTGTATACATGTGTATGTGCTTTTAATGTGCGCCGACTTTCACGTCTGCTGGACACTTCCCATTCGTTGCTGGGTGTCTATCTCCCGTGCCTTGATCTGGGTGGAGTATGAGTAAGTACATATGAGTATCCACGCCGGTGGTTCCTACATTCGACGGGCTTCTTATCGCCCACCGCATGCAGCATAGACTATGCTTGTTAATTCTTCTCCGCCCAGTGTTCTAGCTGTGGCCTCGAAAGTACATACTATGTCCGCCAATAACATCGCGACAATCTTCTCGTTTAACTAGCCTTTACTGAGTTCGTGCGAGTCTTTGTGTCAAGAAGCTTTCGGTGCCTGTACACATCGCCACCCCCAATCTATCCTGGAATTCCCGCCCATCATTGAATTCACGATCCAGCCAATCCATCATTTCGTGACGAGTATGGTAGCTTCTGGTCAGTCACCTAACCGTTAAAGCTTCTCCGACCTGCTAACCGATGTCAACGTTACTTGTTTCATTAGATGGGATGAGAATCCTCGTCAACCGTTGATGTGATGATCCCTGAAACATTGGAGCCGATCCTTAGAACGGTGTAACGATAAATGCATCAAGTCAATCTATTGGACAATGTCCTTTCGTAACATACACGGGAAGGCGGTACGTACAGTGTATATCAATCGGAGTAGTACTACTAAATGTATATAGTTGAGACTGGGGTACAAGCACAGTGCACCTGGTGAGATGGCTACATTGGTTTGCGATGCGAATTACATGTAAGTGTAGGGAAATGATCATGAGAGATATTGGAGAATGGTCGGTCAGAAAGTTGAGGGAATCCAGGCGGTTATGTCCTGCCCTTCGGCGCAGTCTTGCTGAATAGTTTCGCCTTTTCGATGGCGGCATTACCTACGACACACGTGAGTAGTGTCTTCATTGACAGACAGCCAATGGACGTACTAGCTTTGATAAGATTCTTCTTATAATCGACGATACTGATATCCTCCTTCGAGAGATTACGAATGGTTTTATCCGCCACCTCCCACAGCTCCTCCGCGACCTGGGAGATCAGACCTAAGAGCAGTTCAAATCAGCGAATGGTCATGTGGCGGAAAATCCACTACACTGGTGGAAGCTGCACTCACGGAAATCGTGCGAAACAATCACAACACCGCCCTCAAATTCCTTGATAGCACGAGCCAAAGCATCGATGGACTCCATGTCTAAATGATTAGTGGGTTCATCTAGGGTAAACATATAACAGTCAGACTTTGTTTAAGACGACAAGGTTATCACCGTACCAAGCAGCAAGATATGTGGGTGTTCCATCGCAAGTTGGGCGAAGACGACTCTAAAGGGGTGGCACTCAGTTACGACAGGCTCCAAGCAGCAGTCGCTCGAACCATACCTGTTGCGCAGACCGTCTGAAAGTTGCTTGATGGGTGAAGTCTGATGGTGACCGGAGAGACCGAATCGACCCAACTGAGATCGCCAGGCCTATGAAACGGAGAAGTCAGTAATCAACGCCACAACTCCGTAGACTAGTTGATATATAGAACGCCATAACAAATAATGGTAAGAACTGTCATGACGGAATGCAGCATGGAACGCGGCAAAACTGATCAAGGTAAACAACGGGGGAAAGTACTCGAAAAGGCGAACAACACGCTACGAAGTGTGAAGAGCGGCTCACCATTATGTCTTTTTCGGGGTACTTCTCACTGAACAACGATTGGAAGTATTCAATGGGTGATTTCTCGTATGGGAGTTGGTCAGCAGAGTGCTGAGAATACTTGGCTAGTTTCAATTGCGAATGCTTGGAAACGCTCCCTTCCACAGGCTGTAGGGCGCCAGTGATCAAGTGGAGCAGAGTGGACTTGCCAGCTCCATTGGCACCAAGGATGGCCACACGTGAGTCCATGCTGAAGGAGAAACGAATAATGAGTAGCAGTCAAGCAGTGGACGGTTGAACTTACTCGATACCAAAGGAAAGATCCCGATAGAGGAAATCTTCCTTTTTGCCAGAGTACGAGAACGCGACTCGGTCGAACGCGATGATCGGTGGTGGTAGCTTGCGGATATCCTCGAAGTTGAAGCGGAGAGGCTTGGGTGTCTCGACCTTCTCGATCAACCCCGCAGCTTCCATCTTGTCGATAATCTTCTGCTTAGATTTTGCCTGCCTCACGAGGTTGGCGTAGGTACCAGCCGACGCAATGAACCTGCCATGAACGTAAGCGCCGATAAATGTTCATAAATAGGTCGACGCACTTTTTGATATGAGCTATTTCTTCTTGCTGCTTATGGTACGCCTTCATCTGGTTCACCTCGTTCTCCTTCTTTGTCCTCACGTACGTGGTGTAATTACCCGTGTAATAGACCAGCTTCTTCGACATCGTCAGATCCATGATGTTCGTGCACACCGAGTCCATGAAATCTTGCGAGTGCGACGTTATGACGAGTATGTGGTTGTAAGTACTCAGGTATGCTTCTAACCAGACGACGGCGCCGAGGTCTAAGTGATTGGTGGGTTCGTCGAGGAGAAGAAGATGGGGTTTGATGAAGAGCGCCCGAGCAAGGGCGACACGCATACGCCAACCACCACTCATATCCTTCGTGGGCTTCTTCATCATCGTTTGCGAGAAACCGAGACCGTGAAGGATCGACCCTGCTTTCGTCTCGAAAGTGGCGGGATCAAGCTCTTCTAGTTCCTCGTAAGCTTGGTCAAGAGCCATATCGTTCGGTTCATCGGATACGGAGAGCTCCTCTATGTACGCCTCTAGCTTGGCTACTTTCTCCTTCGCCGAAGCTACGATGAACTCGACTGCATTTACCTCCGATGGTTCCGCCTCTCCGCGCACCAGGTATATATCGATGTGTTGTGGAATTTCGATGTCGCGCTCGGCCATGGATTGCAGGAAGGTCGACTAATACTCAATTTGTCAGCGATTACATATAATTTGACGGAAACGAAGGCCGTTATCGTGCCCACAAGTCCTCCCACAAGATGCTTACCTTTCCTGAACCATTCTCGCCCAGCAGACCGTATCTTTGGCCATAATTGAGAGCGATCTCAGCGTTTTCAATGAGGAGTCTGCCATGGAACGACAGGGTATATGAGTCAATCTTGATATCACGGCCCTTTGGGTCAGAGACCAATACTCCAGTCGCACTCCTACATCAAGGGTTAGCTCAGATGGACATTGCAAGATGAAGTGGTTCGCACCGATCCGTGGCAAGCGACAACTTCGCCATTGCCGACAAATCATCCGTACTAGTAGCAGCGCTCAGGCTGGTCATCGGCGTGTTCACTGAGCTCCCGTTCCTCGATCCAGACGGTGTGGACGACCCATCAGCAGTGCTCGATCCATTGGCCACACCAGCACTCCTCTTTGCTGCCTTCTCTGCAAGCCGTTTTTGTTTTGAAGCTGAAGGTGCCATATCGATGGTAGTAGTCTAAGGTCGAGGAGCGATTAGAGAAAGATAAATTATTGATCAGGCGCCCAAAAATTTGAAGATCTATTCTTGGAGCCCAGATTTGGAGTTCTTACGTAAACCGTCAGGCAACGTGGGCGTCTACCTGCGTGTTGAAGTGCACAACTTCAACGTCAACTGCCTGGTCCAATGAATGCTGATACATAAATGGTTCTGATCTCGTCTGATGCTTCGAAGGAATGCCTACTCCTGTAGTGCCACATCCCCGACACATGGCGTCGAAAACTCCGGGGTCCGGGCCCCACAGATAGTTCGGGCCTTCGGTATGTTGGCAAGCCTCCTGGGTTTGTACTCAGTTCTTTGGTGGTCATCGCCAGGTAGAGCGAGGAACGGAATACCCCTCTAATCCAGCGCAGTACTTTACTGTGCCCTATGGGTACGTTTCAGTGTGCTACTAGTAGTGTCTTCTTTCACAAACGAAGTCTACGTTTAGACGTACGGCGAGGACACATGGTCGCGGTGACCTTCTAATCGACGGTCAACATTCCACGCCGTTGAATGGGGCCCAACGTACAGCATTGACATCTTATTCTAGGAAACATACATTCCAATCGACACGGCCTCGTGGCATAGAATACAGATGATGGCCGCTTACAATGAGAGCGGGATCTCTCCATTGGAGCTACAGGATGAACATCTGCAGGCCTACTGAATGGCACGTATGACTTGCTCTAGTGCAATTTCATATTGCCGAAGGGCATTAGTTATTACACCCTCGATCTCCCAGGCAACTCAGCGAAGGGTGGTGTTGGTGTTTGGGGCCCATTTATGAGATTTAGGTAAGTAGGCATTACATGCGACTTCTGGAGCATGTTACAATCGACTCTAATATAGCCGGAACTCCAGCGCTCGTGGTGCACCGTAACTTACAGTCAAACTTGACTCTAGTGGATAGTACTTTCTGTGCGAATTATCTACCAGCCTTCGGTCTCAAGAGCTCTTTCCAAAGATACCGACAACCACCCAGCTTTCTGCACGGTGAAGGTTTGTTTTTGTTTCGGTCATCGGAACATGTTCGCGGCTTTCGAGTGGTCTGGACCCTGGTGCTCGTACCTGTCATGCGTACAATCGAATGGACTAAATGATACCACCATCCCCATAGATTGTCCTCTGGCCATCAACTGACCATAGGTAAGTTTTTGGCAATGGTCTCGACGGAGATGAAACGATGAATGAGGGCGATGCTACGTCTTGCTACCTCCACTGCTAAGTACTTAGCAAGGCTTCGGGGCCTTTACTTCACTTTGTGCGAATTGATGCGCCACTCACTATCCACTTACCTTGGATTCTGACCGCGCCTCCCAGAATGAGCAAACGTACGTTTATTATTCCTGCGAAGACTTGCTCAGGCTGACTTCAGAACCTTCCCAATGTGGCACGAACTTCATATCTACTTCATGATCTGGACAGGGTGCGCTGCGACGACTCTATCAGGGTCCGCCAAGGGCGACATGGTTGCTTGAGCTTGGCTTGAACTATCAAGATCAAAAGCTACGTCCAATCCTGTCCAGCCGTTCACACGTACAGCGTAAGAACCCTCGAGAAAGTCGGAAGCAGATCATAAATGGTATATCTTCAACTTGGAAGCGAGGCTACGGCCCCAACACTGGACTAGGCATGCCTTGAATGCATGGTCAACGGAGGACCGCAGGCGCTTTGCCCTTGGTAGTCTTAATCTTAAACTCTTCGAGGTTGCAACTTGCTGACGTTTGGCCGTGCTAGGCCACTGCTAGGCCCTGTTCTCAGCCTTTCAGGCTCACTCCCTACGAGCCGACGGCAGCTTCTGCGAACTTCCTGTGCGGCATTGTCCCTGCTCTTTCGATTTGCGGTGATCGTGATCACTATGTGGTGAAACACAAGCGATCCTCGTTCCAGATTCCAGCGCCCAATGTAAGCGAGAAACGCCTCAAAGAATCCACAGGATGCACCGAGGCCAGGGAACAACTGCCAGCAAGCCATACAACTATATTCAACGGTTCGCGGAAATTGCTCCGACAACAAGATAGAGGTACGACTTGGTAATCTCATAGACTTGCTACCTCACATTCTATCTCATCCTCACACCCAGGATGTCATCGATCAGCCCTGCCCTCCTTAACGTCGTTACACGTCTCCGTTTCTGAACGCAGTTCCCCAATGCATGAATGAATTCCCGTCACTGTTTTCCTCCTTCGACTCTCACACCAACGCCACATTGATGGTTGTACGAAGAACATCATCGAATGCCGCCGGTTCACGAAGCAAGTAAAATTTACTGCCATGGCCTTGTGATGCCGTCTTAATCTGATGGTCGTGACTATTTTGCAGGCTTTGGAGAAGTTCGCACACATGCGTATCTTCGCCGGTTGATGAACATACCTAAGGTGTTCCTACCATGCAAACAATAAGGAGTCCAAACATTCCAAACGTGCGGATATTCAACTTGACGTGTCCGGTCCACTCAGATGATATAGGTCGACTTTCCATTTTCTTACATTCCGGGGCTGTAACTTGCGAGTTTGCTAAGTTTACAGCTTCCATATTGATGTTTGATCAGACTTGATCGTTCTCAGTGGCTCCTGCTGCCTACAATGAATACCCTTCTTGAACGCCGAGCAGGACGCTAACTCCTGCTTACGTGAAGTAATTTACAACCGTACAAGCGGGAGCACGGATACATGCATTCAGTGGTGGGTGCCATTTGGTAAGGGTTGAGGCCTTAGGCCTTAGGGGGGAAGAATTAAAAAAATTCACCGTTGACTGAGTCAATTAAGTGTTCCTAGCGCTAAATGGAATGATTGCCAGGTGACATTCATTATATGAATATACTCAGCACATGTGCGAGGACGCCCTTTTGTAAGACGGGCCGATTCTAGTTGGGAAATATCTCTCGGGTGTCTCAAGGCAACGCGGGGACCATGTACTTACTTACCAGGGCTCCCCACTGAAACAAGTTTCTGCGTGGCTTCTGCGTGTTTCAGACGATCTGCACGCAACTATATACTACACTACACCTGGTGCAAGTGGCCGGTGGCAAGTCTTTCCTAGTCATCAACTCTATAGATCGTCACCGGCAGCAAGTGTTAGTACGAATAGAAGCGAGCCAAAGCCAAACATATTGTTTGATCACCAATCGGATAAGCACACACTGTATCATAATGGGAGTGGAAGGTTCGCACGAGATAGCAAGCAATGAGCGTCGAAACTGCAACTAAGTACAATAAGTTGATTTGATTTCCGAACTACAACCAAGCCCCGAGCATCGTAGACATTGAGAGTACGCTGAGATGATACGCTGAGATGATATGCGCAGATTTTGGACGAGGCTCACGGTGAGCATTTTCCTAAAGCTTGGACTCAATAATCAGGAATTCAGACCCTGATCTTCGGTTACCTCCAGGTTTAGAACACTCTTCAATATGTTTCGCTAGTCGAGGGATCGGACGTCGGTTACGTTTTTATAGACTCAATGCCGACTGGAGTTGGAAGAATCAATCATCATGCGGACACTCTAATGAACCATTCTGACAATATATCTACGCCGATTCAATTTAGGAGGATATGAAGAAGACGACATCAGACCCATCTCCACGATGGTGTTCGGCAATCTACGAGTCACGGCGAGGCTTCGATAACTCTCGCGCATGCCGCGTTTCTTGTTGAATTGCCTCCTCGAAGGCCCAGTAGATTGGAGTTTGTCTTGATCAAGCTTAACAGTGCCCACCTTATCGAGAGGCATCAACGTCGAATTACGTCAATGTAAGCTAGCAATATGTTTTCGGGACGAGTTATGATAAGAGGAATAGAACTACAGGACTACATGAGGACAGAAATTCCACCGCGGTTGAAAGCTCATGCGCATGTGGATAAGTTGATATACTTGCATACATACAAAGGCCCCATAGACAACTCGCGATGCCGGGGTGCAGAAAAGATAGAAAATACATACTAAATACATGATCACAGGTCAAATGAATAACGAGAGTCGAGACAGTCCTAGAGGTTGGTCTTGAGCGCCACGTGCTTCAATGAAGTGCGAGCAGCTGAGACAGCTTGGTTAACAACTTGATCAACAGCGGGGAGGCAGGCCGCAACAGAAAGGCTCGGTGTACAATCGTAGTCATCGTCTGTTTCGTTGGTGATCTTCCGGGCCCGTGAAGTAAGCCGGTAGCTTTTGCCAACTTCAATGATACAAGAAGACGGCTGTGACGTGAAGACGTTGATGGTGAGAATCGGTTCGAATACGGTCGTATGCTCGACGACCCCAAGTCGAGTTTCGCACAGATCGAAAAAGGGTTTGAAATCGTGCGTTCCGGATTGAAGGCCAATGTCGAGTACAAGGGGAGCGCATTTCGTATGTTTCAGGAAAGCGGTGCATCGGTCAACGTCGTCCCACAAGGTCACTTGGCACAGGTGAGACAGAGCAATCTCGCGAGCACCGGGAGGTGTGGTCTCGGGCAAGCATCCAAAGAGCTCTAGCGACTCGAGCATGGGCATTTGGGTGAGCATGGCATAGAATTGCGAGTAGCTCGGACATCGCAATTGACTGTGCAGGCCCAGTTCGGTGAGATTCGATAACAGTGGCGAATTCCAGCTGACGCTGCAGCCTTCCAGATTTAACACCTTGAGGCGGGGTGGTTGCTCTGTGTTAAACATAGTAGTAGGAAGAGCGGGGACTGGACTACCGATTTCCATGGAGACGCTCATGCACAGCGATTCCAGGAGCGGCGCGCCATTGCACAACAGAGCCGAGACTTGTGGCCACGAGGTCCCGGATATGGTGGTATTGAATGCGGAAAGGCGACCCAGCTCTCGGAGAATTCGCACGACTCTCGTACTGGGCATTGTCTCGTCGTCGTCGAGGTAGGAGAAAGCGTTAAAGAACAGAGGTGCATGTTTTGAAAGGCGTAGAATGGTTTCGACCTGTTCGAGTGTCTCCGTTCCGCAGAGATATGACCAGAGCGTGCAGGTGTTATCGATGCTCGCGCACCAGGCCTTGCATACTAGCCGAAGCTCGCAGAGCTTCTTCGGGATAAACGCTTGCTCTTCGACATAAATCTCGACCAATTCTTCTAGGATACTGGCGACGATTTCGTTAGGAAGGCTATGAACGGTAGTCGGGACAGAATACAGAGGCATTGGAGTGAATCTGCCCGTCGTGATGAGTAATAGTTGCAGAGGAAGAAGTGGGGAAGACCGCGGAAAGACCTTTAATACCACTGGCGCGTGGCATTGTGACGCTTTATTTGTGGGGGGAAGCGGTCCCAACACAGGGTCCGATAAGAGCCACCCGCCAATGTCCACCTCAGACTTAACATTTGGCCTCTGTCCTGAATGCACTCAGTGGTTCACAATTGTCAGGTAAGAGCTGACTGGCGCTTTGTCAGTGCCTTGGCAAAAGAAAGATAGTTCTAATCGAGAAGAGATGGCTTACCGCGATCCCGAAGATGGCCTGTGGTAGCTTCGCCGCCCACTGCCACCAGAGTGGTTAGGAGTATTGACCTCATGCTGGTTGGTGTCTGGGCTACAGATGCTGGTGAGCCGTGTACGGATAAGACTAGACACTTGCCTTGTACGAGTTACAGTTTTCAGACGGAAACTTCTATTAGCCTGTAAGCCTATGAGCAAACTGTGAAGAGTACTGCGGAAGCGGAAGCAGTTCATTGGATCGCCAGCGGAGTCCTGTCACTTCGCTAATAATTCGTTGTGATTCCGCTTTGGTGGATATACCAACCCTTGAGAACACCTTCGTGTCCCACTAACCGTACATGGTAAAACCCATACCAAAGGCAGAAAGCCTCACGATAAGACACTCTGAATACGATGGTAAGAATGTTTCAGCGCTGCTGCAGATCGACAGTACTTGAGCAAACGATTTTGCTCAACAAGTAATGGGATGTCCGAGCACCCAAGCGTGATGGAGAGTTAAACCTTGAGCATTGAGGCCTGAGGTTCAAAGGTGCCGCGGGGAGCCGCCGTTCGTCCCATCCGGGGCCATCCTCTTGATCCTTTGCACCTCGAATTCAAGTTGGATTATCATCGGGAAAAGGAGTGACCGGCAGCTCATGCGTCCACAATAGCACGCCCTGAAACAGTGACAATCTCAGGACTAATCGTTTCGACAGACAAACCTACCGCTTCACGCGCATATTTTGAGGATGATGCGAAGTCACAGAGACATTGACCGAACAAGCTAATTGGCAGCATATGCGTGACATTTCAGTTGATGCGTCACCCCACGTGGGAGTCACCAATCACTGCGTCTTCATGACAGGCGTACTCACAACTCAAGAACTTGAAGCTTGAAGTACCAAGAGCCTACAAAAGCATACCAGCTCCATCCCGAAAGGTCGCAGGACTTCGGGGCAAAGTTGTCGACGCCTTCCAAGGGATGCTCCGGCCTCAAGTCTACTCTCATAATTTAAGGTCAATCTGGCGGGGTCTTCGGCGGCCCTCTACTATCCTCTGTATCCGACCCACAACAGTGTAGGTGATGTGGTGACGAACACGCTTCGGTATGTTCCTTGTGGGGACATTCGTTCGCACATACAGTGCTCGAGAACTTGACGAGAAGAGCGGAGCGAGATAAAAAGGTGCATGCTTTGGTGAATCGGCACTTACTGGGCGTACGAGTCCAAGCGAAGATAATCGTGGTACCGTATTGGCAGCCGTGTTCGTTGTTGGGCGGCTAGGCGACAACTGTGCATGTGGTAAGGATTTGCGTACTGCTCTCGTTGACAATGTGTTCATTAGGGACTTCTCCACAGGATCGTAGCCTGTGTCTAGGACCGACCCTCATTCAGGCTCGCGCTGCATGGACCGACGGTAAATTTCAATGAACCTCCTGTGCGTCATCCAGTGGTAGTTGCCGTCCCTACGTTCCTTCGTCAATTGATACGTAGCTCCATCTCTGGGTATTGTTGGGCACTCCGCAACATCTCCTCAATGCGTGTATAGTCCTTTTTCTGGCCTCTACACACGGCACACGCCACCACACGCCACCACCCAGGCCAGGCGGGCCTCAAATGTCGATGGTTTTCGTAATACGGATAGGTGCCGAAGCTGGGGCTGGGTAAATACGTCTGCGCGACTCGCGAGGCACACTTCTCCCTGCTCGGCCTTCTTTCCTGCCGAAGTAATCAAGGTTCATTCTACGCATGCATGTGTAAAGACTCGTGTCGCCGAGGTTCATTGACTTCCTCTCTCTCCCCACACCCGCGCCACATGATGATCTTGAATATCGCTCGATGCCGCCGGTTCACACCTCGATGAGGAACGTTCGCAGCACCTCTTGAGTTCTCCGTTGCAAAAGATCTGATACTGATATGCATTGCCAAAAGAGGACAGAGGTTCACATGTGGTCGACATGCCCTTGTCACTCTGCGAAAGGATGGAAGCGAACCTAGGTCACATTTACGGTTGCATGTGAAGTTCCAACAAGTACAGCTTCGAGAATATCTCAACACGTTGAATCAGTATTCATTCGTGCTCCCAAAGACTCCAACCTCCTACTTTCACATCGACCGCCGGTCTTCTTTCTCAATATATCTCATTCACCTACTTAAACCTTAACCTGAACGGAACCTTGCCGAAGGTACCAAAGTGTTCATCAGTGTGATCCAGCACCGGCGGCTGGTGGCACACTTGTGTGAGTGTAACGACATGGAAAATAATGGGGTGCCGCAGGTACCGATTTCCAATTACATGCCATCGTTCGACGGGATTCTCGCAAATGGTGGTGCGAGCGGAAAGATGGACTATCTTCCATTCGGCAAGGTGTCACGTAACTAAAGGGGAGAAGCAATCACCGTTCGACCTTCCGAATACGTGTTCTGACATCGATATGCATTGTTCGCGGGAACGTTGTCGTTCCGAGGTCGACCGACGACGTGGTTTTCACAACGCTGTTATCCTCTTGTTTCGCCCTCTCTAAACGACGATACGGTCCGAATCTCAGTAAGATATCACACCATCTGTCATTGCCGATAGTAGCACCTACAAGGTTCGTGAGCTAACGTCATCTCCTCTTTGAGTTAGAGGGGACTACTGATACGCTATCTTGGGCGGGACAATGTGTGAACACACCTGATGACAACGAATGCCGATGAAGCAGGAATTACGTGTGTGATAACTTCGTGTTTAGGATATCTGTCAACTGAACTCGGGCCACTGAAATCGAGGAGGTATGTGCATACCCGTGGCGCAGTACCCAAGCGAGGATGTTACCCAGATATAATCAAGGAGCACGTTCCTGGATACGTCTGTAGGTATTGATTATGCAGGGCGCCGGCGGGAAGTCTGAACTTACTCCACAGGGTCCTCTTGGGAACGCAGTGCGTTGAGATGCATGCCCATAAATACATAGGCCAAACTGTCTGATCACCTAGGATGCGATACCGGTGCATGCACGGCGATCAAGGGAAGATTGACCATACCGGCGGTAGTGTGGACTTATCAAGGGCTTACTACAAAGCCTATGGGAAAAGTAAGCTTCACACGAACATAGCAAACCACCCCACTTACTTTGCTGTCCTGCTTCATGTTCTCGAGTCTGCGGTTACGATACGGTGATCCGAATGCTAAACGCCAAGTTTGAGCAATCGGTGGTCCCGGATGTGTCGAAAGATGGTTGCTCGGATTCCCCCGGAATTGATAAGTCCACCAGTGTTCAGCACAGAAGAATGCGACCGTTAGATCTGATTGCATTGGACGACGAGGAGACGTCGGAGTGGGCTAGGTACCGTTGAGTACTAGATCTATTGCTGAGTTAATTTGGGCTGAAACAGGGCATCTCTCACTGCGTGAATACTCTTCTTCATTCCGTAGTAGCGTAGACTCGTTGATATATCGGATTTGAGGCGTTTTGCGCTCTAAACGTGGAGCTCGATGAATAGCAATGAACTATTATTCAGGACATTCGTACCGACTGATCCGTCCCGGCGGTAAAAAGGTGGCGCGGTGTCCGAACGATGGTCAATATCGTCGCGTATCTCGTGCGACTCGATCATAGATTAACATCTTCGACCCTGTGAGAAGGTAAGCATCTAGGTTTACGGGTTCAGATGATAGGGACCCCATGACCGACCAATTTGTGGGTATACATTGATGAAAAGCATGTATTGTCTAAGTCCAACACGTTGTCAACGTCCGGAAGAGGTCCCTCGGTTATCGTGACCGTGAGTTTCGGCACTCGCAACGGTGAAGCCACGGACTCGAAGACCGGTCAAATCTTCATCTGCAGTGCTCACAGTAATCGTGATCGTTGAAGACAATATGAGAGCACGGATACATCTTTAGCACAACTTCAGACGGAAAAATCGAATGGTCGGGGTTAGAAGACATATGAGTAGGATGAAAGATATAAGATCCCACCTGTTGAACATCGATTCCCATCGACTAGAATGCCGCAATGGGCTGACGTTGAGATCATGATGGCCGTCCTAGTAGCCTGCCGCCGGGACCTTGTGTGAGAGGCCGAAGAGATTTCGCCCATATGCACATAAAAGATCGGTTACGAGTTCCGGAGGTTTGGAAAAGGATGTCAAACGTTGACGCCAGAAAGATGAAGTCGTTCATATGTCAGTCTTGCACGACGTTGAAAATGAGACCTTCGGAGTCTCGTTGGCCTCAAGCAAGTCGACAAAAGACACACCTACTCAGAGTGGGCTCTTTGTGCCTCCGCGGTATTGCGGGAACTATACAAGATCCCAAGCGTCGAAACAAAGTTCCACAGGAAGCCGTGCTGCGAAAAAAGCGACATAACCTGAAGGCTATTCTGAGAGCTTGCTCCACACGTCATCCCACCTGGCAAACACACTCTTGCCGTGATGTAGTGCAACAGGCACAGCTCTGCGGACCGGGTGTATAGATGACCGTGAGGCCCTCTCAGTGTGGAAGATTAGGTATTCCGATGCTGAACCTAGACAAGATAGGGTGTTTGTCATTATATATAACAAGGTTCGGGGTGGCTAAGACCATACTAGTCCTGCCGTCAGCGTCTTGGCCAGAGCATGGAGCGATTGTGATCTGTTTTGGTGCACTGAACGCCCATGGATCTTCGGCGGAACATCTGGACCTCTCGTTTTATCAATTTTTATCGAGTGTGAAAAACTTGGTTCCAGATGGGACGAATCAGCACTGACATGCGCAACGGAGGACCTCACTGCAACAGATGTACGACACATAACCTAGGGCATTGAGGCTTACATTTGATATATGACCTGCATTGAAGTCATCAGTCTTCACGGCCTCACAATGAAAGAAGCTGTGTTGCTTGCGATTGATAACGCGGATTGCCTTTATCGCCGCTAACACCTATTTGCGGAATACCTAGCCGATGGGTTCGAGAGCGCAGCCAACATAGAGCCCAAGGAACGCTCAAGAATCTCTCTTGACCATACACCGATAATTGTAGTCAGTTCACGCGCAGTGATGAGCTTTTTGCGACAAGCTATTTGATCGGCGTTTTCTTAGCAGGCATTGAACTAGAAAGAAGAATCCACGACAAGTGTTTCGTTGGGGTCTTGGGGCAGACCGAGGGCTTCTTCTATCATTGGAGATGAACGTGGAAGCGGGGAGGATGTTCATTGTCAGGGTCCTGTATAGCGCGCCCACGCGGAGACCACGTGATGGAGACGACGCGGATGCTGAGGCCCAGGAAGATTAAGGGTCCATCGTGGTAATGAATATGGTTAACTAGTACTAGGTATACAAAGATCTGAATCGGCCATAGTGAGCACACGCGACGCCAGGGTACACTGACGGCTTCGTCAAACCAGGCTTTCGAAAAGAGCACATTCAAATGGTTGTCTCGGCCTGTGCTGTACTCGAGGATTTGCCGCAGGAGTTCTGGAATGACCAGCGCTGAGCTCGTCGCTGAAGACATTGTTAGTATGATATGTTGCGTGTCGGAGAGGTGGCGGAACGCACGAAGTTATGAGAGTAGATGACAAAGAAGCGTCACCGCATCCAGGAATTCACGCAGAGCCGAGAGACGAATACGGAGAAGTTCCGTCTGAAGGGAAGGAGGTGATGACCTGGGGCACTGACTTCGGAGTGCTCGCCGGGGTTTAATACTTTACACTTTCTTCGTCCATGGACTTGATTGTTACAAGGCCTTCTTGTACGTTTCCTCTCTTCTCGGACTCGAAGCACCTTGTCGATCCCTCTGATACGATCGTCGTTGTAAGGCCAGAGATGACAAATTCAGCGCAGTAACATACGAGTTTCGAGCTTGGTGCCAAGTTCGCTCGGAGGAAGGCGTGAGAGGGGAAGGAGAGGTGTCCGAATCGAAGTGACGGAGGGGAGGGGATGCGTAGCCGTACCGTTTGTGGTTCTGATTCGAAAGGAAAGACGAGGTTTGCAGGGAAGGTAACCGACAGAACAGTTCAAAGTCATAACAGCCTCGTTCTGTGTCCTTTAACCTTCGTTATACAGCTTATTGTGGTTCTAGAAAGTGGAAGGAGCCAGCGTAGTACGTGATTCGACGCGCCTTAATGAAGGAAAAGGGAATGGGCTGACAACCTACAATGTTAAGCCCAAACATCCATTAAAGTCTCTGTTAAGCTCTTGAACACCGTGCTCGCTCTCATTCGGAAACAGCGCGTAATCGTGAAATCGTACATTGGGCAGGGGAGAATAGGAAGAGGTGACGCGGAGAAGTCGTTGGGCGCTTGTTCGGACATCATGCATCTCTCCCTGCACGCACCATATCCTTTTGTCGGGTCGGTTTCGAGTCAACTCACTCCCTCCTGGAAGTTTCACCGGGTTAAATTACATTATATTGGCAAACAAGAAAAGGATCCCAGCCATTATAAACGCATGAACTACCTGTCAGATCTCAGCACGCCCCATGCGTCCACGGACAACTACATCGCCCACAAAGTCAGATCGGGTTTCCCTGGGTCCGACAAAGCCTTCTGCGTGTTTCCCAAGATTGAAGAGGATCGGGAAAACGCCTCCATAGTTGTGATATCTCAGAATATTGTCTACGTCGCCCCACACCCGGGGCCATCGACTGTCCCAATCCGCAAACACGCTCTGCAGGCCTGTGAAGGGAATCACCTGCACCAAGGTGTCGTTCTGCGCCATCCAGAGGTGAGTCTGCAAGAACCCGTCAATGGCGCCCTGGCGCAAGGTGATGCTCTGGAGGTCTCGTAGGAAATAATAGAATCCACGAAACCAGACGGCTTTGAAATCAATGTGGAAGTCGACGCAGAGACGGCGGACTGCCGCAAGAGGGAGAGCTCGCACCGACATAGCGAGGATCTCGTCGTAAACCGCAGGCATGGGAGACTCGCCATTGTCGACGTCGAAACCGACGGCAATGGAGAGCACCGGTTTGGAGAGACGTCCCCCCATAGGACTGTAGCTACGCGAAAGGGTAGAGCGCGAGCACTGGACGATGAATTGGTCGGTCTTCGAGCGTACCAAGAGCTCGCTGAAGGGGTGCTCGGGCATTGGAAGGAGCAAGCGTACAGCATTCTGAAACAAAGATAGCGGATTGAAACCGTCGGTTTTGCATTGTATTTCCAGCTTAGAAAGTTGGCAGTCGATAGAGGCGAAGAACGGGATGCAGCAAAGTCCACGGTCGTGGACGATGAGTTCCCGGAGAGTGCTAGGGAGGCTTAACGGGTAGAGGTGGCGATTATCCCAGTTTGCGAGCGATTTCAAGGCAGAGGGGTCTTCAATCCTGGCATCGCCCGTTGAAGACTCTCCCATCAGGGGAAGAGCGCAGCCAGGGAGTAGCCAAGGGAGAGATTCTACTAGAATGAGAGTTTTCAGAGAGCTCATGGAAAGAAGCATGCTACGAAAATCCACATAGGGCTGACGAAGCGGAATGTTGAGGGACAATGAAGTCAGGACGTTGGGCATATGGGAAGGGTACTTCAGCCCGCAGGATCGCAGAGCAAGTTGAGTGATACGGTTGGCTACGGCGGCCCTGGCGGCATCATCCTGAGGGCCTACTTTCCCTGGCTCGATGTCGAACTTGCGTTGAGGAGTGAGTCTGAACGACCTCAGATGAGGGATCCCTTGACAGAGGTCGCTGGGGTGGGTCGATTGGTCAGGAGACTTGGTCATAGGAAGGTGGGGGAAAGCGAACCTTTCGAGGGCTCCGTTATATAAGTGTTGCAGCCACTCACGATCAAAGCCCTTGACAAGGTGTAGCCACAGAGGGCCAATGGCCACTTGTGCGTGGCCCTAGGACTCTGCACCATCGTGGCTTCCTGTGAATATAAGAAGATGGCGCATGGATCTTTGTATACACGATTGTTACAATGTAGTGGGAGGGCCAAAGTCAAAGTTGCCAAAAGATGTGACAACGCGGCGACGCTCGAGCTGAAGCAATGTAGCTGTCTCTTCCTTGAGATCGTCTAGATTGAATATGCGCGCTGTCGGTGGGTGATAGTAATGTGTAGGCGCAAAACGTGTCTACCTCATCGCAGGCTATGACCAACTTATTTGGGTGTGTTATGATGGACCAATGATGCGTCTCTTCCTTCCGCTAACGTTTCTTACTTATGAGTCTTAGCTGATCGTTACACAACATCGCGAGACGGCGTACGAACACTCCTAACCATCTCGCTCCACGGATTTCATAGCTTTAAATGGACCTCGCCTCTTCCTTTTTTCTTTTCTATACGCCAAACCAATTTCGTGTTCATCCCATGCCATATCGACGGAAATTATCCCTCACGCGCCACGTCAAGTTTACGTTTAAAGCAGAAACGGGGGATCGGGGCTTAGTACATTCACGTCGGTTGTGTTCTACAACCTTCGGTAACCTCCCGGACGCCTGTTTTTGCGATTATTAGCATTCACGGCATGAGTTCCATCATTACATTCCTCTTTTCATTCACTGAATCATGTCCACAGCGATGAACACAGTGTTGGTTATTCCAGAGCTCCTACGCCAAATATTCGAGTGTAGCACTCGACGTGACAATTGCTCGAATATACTTGTTTCCAAAGTGTGGTTTGACGAGGCCATCACCGTGCTCTGGCGCCGTGTGGACTCACTACGGCCGCTGCTCAACCTTTTGGGTCCTATGAAGTTGGTGCTGCTTGAGAGCGGCGAGCGACGATATGTGCGTGCGTCTTTTATATCGATTCTCTGATAAAGGGACTGAACTTGTTTGCCTAGCGATTCCGACGACCCATACGACCAACCGATTGGGCTACGTTTCACAAGTATGCATGGCGCATCCACGAGCTCCAAAGCATCCGCCACAAATTTGACTTTTGCGAGTCCGTTGCCAGCGACATTGGAATCTCCCGTCCAAAATCCTCCGTCCTGCCTAATCTACGTTGTTTCCATTACTCGGGAGGTTCCACCCCCCTCCTCCCTCTGCTGATGAACACGAAGAGTCTGAAGGAGTTCGTTGTGCGCATGGACTGCACAATGGAGGAAATCATGCGAAAGCGGATGACGATGACTTTTCTTCGTGATCTCGCACCGAATTTGGAGGTTTTACGCCTGTGTGTATCTACGTCGGACGACGTGGATTGTGTGCTACAGGTCAATTTCGCAGAGGTCCTCGCGTCCCTTCCTCAGTGCAGGGAGCTGATACTACCACCCTCGTTCCTCACACCGTGGCTTCTTCACGCTCTCTCCGAGCTCCCCCACCTAGGATCGCTCCGCGCCAGCAGAGCCTCGTTCGAGGGGGATCTCGATCAAATTCCCGCATCGCCCATCCCCAACGATCACGGCTTCTCAAGCCTCGCGAACTTGGAGCTAGAAGCCTGTTCGTATAGCACAGCCGCGTCGATCCTCATGTCATACAATCCCCATAGCATTACCAAACTCGCTGTCGAGGCGTTTACGCGGGAAACCCATGGCGCGTACATCGACCTATTCTCTGCTATCAGCTCGTGCTGCCCGAGAATCGAGGAGATTACCGTATCAAACGATTGGCGAGGCCTTCAGCCCGATACACCAGAACCGCCACACTACCACTCGCCGACGCTCTTCTTTGAACCGTTGTTCTGTTGCTCGTACCTAACCTCGCTGACGCTCAACAACTCCGTGCCTCTGTACCTCGACGTCGCCGCCATGACCGAACTCGTCAAGGCTCTCCCAAACCTCCGTGCGCTCCGCCTTTACGAAGAAGCGACAACCCCGCCGACGCTATCCCTGTCCTCCCTCGCGACACTCGCGCCTCTGTGTCCAAACATGGAGCACTTGGCCTTAAACTTGGATACGTCCGACATCACTACTCCTTCCCAGAGTGGACACTGCGACTTACCTGGGTTTAAGTTCAAACGTTTGAAGGTCCTCGACGTCGGCCTCTCTCCCCTCCGTTCGCCTGCCCCTGCGGTGGCTTCATTTTTGCTTGCAATCCTACCGAAGGGATGTAAGGTTGATTATATGATCGACAACGGTGGCGATGAAACGGAGAGACCGCCCTACAGTTGGAGTCATGTTTTACGCGCTTTGCAGCGATTCTGACCAAGTACTTTTGGAATGGGGAGGACCATAATGCGGCTTTTTACCTTTTATCTCCAATTATGCTTACGCTAGTATTATCTCAATATTGATTTGGACATTCAGCAGTGCGGCGGATGAATGCATCGGAGGATGGTGAAGTCGTCGCAGGGGCAAACCGTCGATCACAGGCGAATCCTTAGGATAATACACTTTCTTTGTACCCCTCTATGTTTCGACGAACTTCAGATTGCGAATAGCGAGGCCAGAACATCCTCTCTCCTCTCCCCCGACTGCACACACCGTGGTTGTTTCATTATATGAGCCGCTTTCGGACCGGAAAGCGCTGATTTAAATGCCTTGTCCGCGATCTGCATGCGATCTGATAAGCCCGCTGAACTCAAGCCCGACCACCTATACACCATCGCGTCAATGGACGCAACCACAGACCCGATTACTGGGCAACTTTCTGACGCCTCTTGGGTGGACGACCTCCCACTATCCGCATCGACATACGCGACTCGAAGTGAACAAGACCAGGATGTTGGCGCCGGGGCGTACTACGACTCATTGTCAACGACCGACACAACTGGAAGCGATCGTAGCGTTGATTTGCGCACTTCTTGTGCGCGCGACCTCCTAGGGACCATAGACATGGTCGCTCCTCGAGAGACGGCATTCCAACGACGTTTGGGTAACGATCAAAATACTTCTTCAGCATTCGTCACCTCACCACCGATGACGGTGGACACGCCTGGAAGCAACCAAGCTCAGGATGTCGAAGCTTTTTTGACTCCCGAGCTTCTGCTTTCCACGACGGCAGACGAGACTCGACGCGGACAAAGCTCAGATGTTGACTTGGAAACACCCTGGGCACCGAATCTCCCAACTTCTACAGAGATGGGCACAGCTCAAAGTGTAGTATCCAAACAGTACCAGGAGGTAGATCAGGACGTATCCTTGAAAAGAGGTACCATTAAACAAATACACAGGAGATATCGATTGGGAAGCGTACCAACCAGGGGATCATCAAATCGTACATCTCTTCCGAGTAATGCGTAGACAGCAGACCACCATCCCTGAGGACAGAGTGTACTCGCTGATCTCGGCTCTCAATGTCCACATGCCTGTAGAATATGGTGAAGGCCTCGGATAGGGCATTTTACCGCCTTCAAGCTAAGATTCTCACCTTGACCAAGGATCGCCGTTTCTTCCTATGGCAAAGCAGCTCCTCATCACCATATCATTCAATGGTTGCAAGGGATTTTGAGGCATTCGACACCATACCATGGTATATTCCCCACCGAATGTATCACAGTGACTCGACTTTCTTTGATTCTACCATTTCCTTGGCTTCGAACGGCGTCACGCGGATCATAGTTGTACCCACTTCCATCTCGATCACAGGTATTCGCGCCGATAGGAAAGCATCTGAATTGGCGATCAAATTCAAACTATGTCGGTGTCTTGTTGAACCATCCTCCTGGGGGCGTATATCGAAGAGTAGGTTACATGGAGCGCGAGGAGTCTGAAATATCACCGAACAAAGCTCCAAAGTGGGTTTACATCAAGTACTTTTGCTGAATTAAATTAAGGGTGGCCTCGTACTGAACTACCTCGTTGAATATGAAGATACAGCCATCGTACTAGTACGTCGAGAACAGTTAGGAGGACAGCGAAGGATAAAGTGTGAGAAAGCGTCTAGACGTGCTCGCTCAGCGCTCAACAATGAGGATGATACCCTGCAGTTATCTGAAGAGGTAGAGTGTTCTGGTAGCTTCTCATTACATCGGTTGTTGGTAATGTCACGAGCCAAAACGTTAGAGTAAAATGTCGATGTTCAGCGAAGCCCCCGGGTACCGGGGGGGACGAATTGAATCAAACCACGAGTTCAGATGCTCTATGAGTTTATATGGAAGCGAGGATGTTTGATTAGAGTCAACTTCGTAATTTATACTCGGACGACCCTTACTCTACCGAGGAAATGTTTGTAGCACAAGAAAGGATTTCAGATGCTCGAAACCAACGTTCTGACTTCGCCGACGCCAGTTCATCGTCTTCGTCATAATCAAACGCGTATTGGAGGCTACAACCCCGGGGGAGAATGCGAATAAAAAATGCAGTCACGGCTTTCATTGACGAACGAAAGGGAGAAGTCCCAACATTGAGAATTTCCAATGATTTGAAAGGTTCGAAGAGGTGCTCTCCCGTCGTGCAGGGCGGACAGAGAGACGTGTCCATATACAGAGTCAGCTTCTTCAATCGCGGACATATTGGCGCAAGCTCAACAAGAGAGGAAAGGGGAAGTGTTGGAGGGACGGTTGATTGTTCCTCAAGGCAGAGAGTGTGGAGGAATGGTAACGATGTTACGATGACGATTAATGTATTAGTACCGAGGCATAGAGGAACGGGGTTGCGTAGTGTCAGCGCCGTAAGGCTTGAGCACCGACAGAGAGGTTGAAAGAAGCTAGTAGGGTTGATTGGTTGCTTCGTGGCTTGCGGGAGGCTCTCGAGCTCGAGCGACTGCAGTATTGGACAGTATGTACTGACGATAGAGAAAACGTTGACGTATTCTTCTTCGGATTCCCGCGCGAACGAATCGACTGAAAGATTTACTAAATGATCTAGTCGGTACAGTTCGAGTATGGGGGTGACAATTTCGAAGGAATATGATTCCAACTCCAAGGTGCTGAGGGCGGGGAAGCCATCGCCACGAGCAAAGGAAGGTACAGCGACCTTGGTGGGACGGATGTCGACGGACAACGGGAACTTCACATGGAGAGATTCCAAACTAGGAAGAAGTGAGAGCGCGTGAAGAAGCGACGGTGTAAGGAGTGAAGATGAAGTGAAGAGCTTCCTGAGGCGAGGGAGGGAACCTATCACCGTATCGAGGCCTAGCTCTGGAGGGGCATCTGCGCTTCTCGTAGCATCGAGACGCAAGCATTCCAAGTTTGGAGCTCGGTCGGGGAGGTATGATATCAACCACCTTGTGCCCCGCCGTTCCCAGTCCAGAAAGTCGATGGATAGCTGAAGCTGCGTGAGCTTCGAATGGACGAAAACTGGAAGAAAGGTTTCAGGGCCATTAATGTAGTTTAATTGACGCAAATTGGGAAGGAGCTCAATAACTGGACGGCTTGATGCGATGTAGGTGAAGACGGAGTCGCAGAATTCGTATTTTTCCCGCATACTCTTGATTTCATGGACATGCCTCGAGTATTTTAGGAACACAACCCAACACGCAGGTTGGACTGGTCGGCGGAATCTCTGCGTGGATCGTCCATAAACAATGTTGAAATCCTTCCAGAATGAAGCGCACGTACGTATTTTCGCTCACCAGTTGCATCTGTCACTACATCCAAGGGCGCTAACAGACTGAGGAGTGGTCGAAGCGTCTCGATGCTACTCCAGACGAAGGGGAGGGCCTCGTTAGACCAATTCTTCGAAACTAGTGCATTGCGGCCATTATCACGACGATCGCAGTATTCAAAGACCAGACGTAGGACCTCTCCAGTGGTCAGCATACGGGTTGTTGGATTGGGCGCCATGTTACACGTTTTTCGTAGAACAATACAAACGACTGGGAGTGAACGTGACCGCGTTTGACAAGGTTTACGCGTGAACAAGCGCTCAAACTTGGAGACTTACCAGCATCACTGTTTTATCCTTCTCTCTTTTCCTGTACGGAACCAACTCTAGAGTGGGAGAGAATATATCCAAGAAAGAATGCCGCCGCTGCCACTAGGCTCTCTCGACGCGTCCGTATTTTTCCGCCATAATACTCCATGACTCTCAAAGGAGCGTGACGTCGCATAGACTGGCTTGATTATAGCCTACTGCCTGAATTACATCTCACCCCGACATCTATGCTCTGTCTTTCACGCTTAGATAATCCATCTTTTTCGAGTACGACCTATAGCAAGCCTATCCATACCCAGCGATGCCAAGGATGCGAAGGCCGTCGTCGTTGAACGTTGCTTTTCCATCCTCATTGTGAGTGTTGTCAAGCGTATTTCTTAGGTTGTACTAAGGGGTCAGCGGCATCTCAACCAGCTTCGTAAGAAACTCTCGTTCACGAGGGAATTGAGGACTCTGTATAAATCACTTCGCCTCGTCAAACGTTCTGTTGTTCGTAGAACGTGCCAAGGAACGGGCACTTTTCCAGACCGTATACCATCACTGCTCAGGAGCTTTCGCGTCTCGTTTCATAACTATATGGTTTACAAATTGGTCTTAATCAGCCACTATCTATCGGATCGCCTCACACCACAACATATGCATCCATTCCCGGGCGCTGCCTGGACGGACCCAACCCTTCATGTACTTTCACGGGCCCCGAACAAAGCCTTCAGCGTGCCCCCCGACGTTGCAGAACAACAAGTATACGCCGCCCGCGTTGAGATACCTCAAAATTCTATCCGCGTCCGCCCTCACTTGCGGCCATCGAGTATGCCACTCCGCAAACACCGTCTTGAGGGACTTGAACGGAACCATCGCCGCCGTATGGTCGTTATACGCCATCCAGATGTGAGTCTGCAGGAAGCCGTCGATGGCGTGTCGGCGCAGGGTAATGCTCTCGAGAAATCCCAGGCAAGAGAAGAATCCGGCGAACCAAGCGCCTCTGAAATCAGCGTGGAAGTCGACGAGCATACGGCAGACTGAATCGAGTGGCAGAGCTTTGACACCCGTCGTGATGATGTCTTCGTAGATCGCAAAATGAGGGAGCTCGTTGTCGGCGCTGAAGTCCAGGGTGATGGAGAGCGCGGGCTGGACGATGCTGTCCGCGATAGGGCTGTCACAATACGCAACAGCAGAGCACGCACATTGGACCACGAGCTTGTCGCTCTCGGAACAAACGACCAGCTCGCGGATGGCCCCCCCGCGCAGGATCGGGTGAAGCAACCGCGCGGAATCCCGAAACAAGGGGAGAGGGTCGAATCCGTCGGTTATGCACTTAATTTCAAGTTGGGTGAGCTGACACCCGACGATGGCGAAGAACTGAGTGCAGCGGAAGCCGTGGTCGTGGACGGTCAGTTCGCGGAGGGTGCTGGGCATAATCAAGGGGTAGACAGGGTGCTGGTGCCCCCAGTTGGCGAGTTCGCGGTGCAAGTGTAAAACTGCTTCATGCGATAGAGGGGATTCCCTCGAGTCCACGGTTTCGAACATGGGCCAAGTCTTAAAAGGTTCCGCGGGATGGGCGGATGGGCGGTTGCCAGCAAGGGGCCAAGCGCCATCATAACAAGTTGGAGATTCCGCGCGAGGGAGTCTCTCGGATTTGCATCCAATGAAGTCGGGAACGGCACCAGGAATTGTCCACGGCAGGGAGTTGACAAGCTTAAGTTGCCTCAAGGAAGTCATACCACGGAGCATATCGCTGAAATCCTCGTAGGGCTGGCGAACTTGAGCACTGAGCGACAAGGAAGTCAGGGTGCTTAGAGCAAGAGAGGGAGAGCGTTTCAGTCCGGAGGATCTCAGGAGATACTCCATGATGCGGTCGACTGTTTCAACTTTGGGAGTATCGTCTCTGGACGTTGCGTCGGCCGGGGCCATGCGCTGGGGAGTAAGTCCGGTGGCTGGCAAGCAGACCTGGGGAAAATCGTTGAGATGGGGCGACTGGAGGAAACGCATTGAAAATTTGACGAGGAAGAAGCGCAAGGATGGAACGAGAAAGCCTTTCGAACGGCTGAGTTATATAGATATCGGGCGCCACTCTGGCTTTTGGCCACTCTCTTTACTGGAGGGGGGCCACAATCCCACCCATTGTCTTAACTGGCCGGCCACATTCAAAGGGCGGACAATGCCCGCACTGGCCACCCGACTTCTATTGTACAGCCCGCGACAAAAGTCGTCACGGCCACTGTTTCACTCATCTTATTGGCGTCGCCGTCAAGGCGGAACTCGCGATCATCGTTACTCCGCCGTTGTTTGGACTGTATATCATGTATGAGCGCGTCCGTGAAGGTTGATTCAGTATACATACAAACAAGAAAGTGGCCATGCTACATAGAATGTCCGAGTATTGATACAACAGTACAATTAGTACACGTAAGGTGGCGTCGTAAAGGTCGTGGCAAAGATGTTACATGCGCGTGGCGGATGCACGAAAGGGTGTCATAGATTGTGGGCGGCGATGTGCCGCATGATGAGGAGTGAGGCTAAGAATTCTATCGTTGCGTTTAGTGACTATGGGCGACGCAGTGCGGGTTGAATACTCACCGGGAGCGAGATGAGGATAAGCTTCTTCTACCGTAAGCGAACAGCCGGAGGATCCAGTGTACTCAGGTTCTCCATGCGGTTTCAGGCTGTAGTACGCGACAACGTGGCCGCTGGAGTTCGTGCACTATGCAGATGGGGAAAGAAGACGGGGCAGTTAGTGGCCGGCCTAGAACGAGGAAGAGGGAGGGTCTCACAGCCCATTCTTGATCCATTTGTCCCCTATAGGTCCAGCAGTACTCCTGCCCATCCGAGGCTCGGAATCGCCGCGACTTCGAGCTGATAGCAAAAATGTCAGTCTCGCGTGGGTATGACGCGTAGGGAGGGACACCTACGATCCCGAGGAAGTCTTGGTCAGGTACTTTTGCATAGGGATGCACACGTTCGGCGGAAAGTTAATCGTGCCTAGCGTGTTATTTGGTCCGAAGTCCAGAGCAGCTAAGGGTTTCGTCGTCGCGTGGGGGGAGGAGTAGCTGGGCGACGACGTGGTGTTGAAGATCATATATGCGGCGCGGGTGGTGTCGAATGTCGTTCGGCGGAGGGTGAGCCTCATTCGTCCGTAGATGTCGACGAACTCGGAGCCAGTGAGTTTTCCCGTCATGTCTTCGAGGAAGTAGGAGAGGCCGTATGATACCATGGCGGGAGAGGGCTGGACAATAGCGATGGTGAGATGGTGATAACAATGTTGTTATCTGCGCAGCTGAGGACAGGCTTATAAAGAGGACAAGAGAGTGCCCACGAATTTAAGACCACGACCGTCTCGGCCTGGGTAGACATCCCTATCCGGGGAAAATAACCACGAGAAATATACTATGCTCGGATCGTATTGAGATGATGAAACAATGCACGCGTGAAGTTGGAGCAAACCGATCGACCACGTCTGCGGAAAAGACACCTATCAGCCATGATCAAAGAGGATGATTCGGAGAGATACGTACGGTTTGGCGAGTCGCGGGACGAAGACTAAGGGAGAAGAATAGATGGCCGCCAGCAGTCAAGGGTTGGCTTCTGTAACGCGGAGATTTAGCCCCATGCTGGAGATTGGATCAGTGCGCCGGAGGATGCCTGCGGTTGACATGTAATTGCAGAGCAGTCCCGCCCTGAAGTTCGTCCTCGTGGGCTGGCATGGCAAGTGGCGAATGCATTCTTTGCGGGGAAAGGATGGACTGCATCAGCTGTTAGCAAGCTCGTGCATCAAAGAGTTTATGGATTATGTCTTACTAGACGTGGTGGGCAAGCGAAGCATGCAAATACGGGACAGATGCAGTACAAGTTCCGCCTCAGACTGGAGATTCCCGCTGGAGAGCCTTGAGGCGATTTGAAGTATGGAATGAACTGGGGTCTAGAGTTAAGGACGATCGCTCAACTGTGGAATATTTGAACGCCGTACGATGAACCGCAGCCGCTTTGAAAGCGCGTCAACAGGCTGGGGAAGGTTACTTGCACCAAGCTCAAGAGGTGCTCGCGGTCAAGCGAACGTTCGGTAAACTAATGACTGACCGGCGAAAGCGTCGGCAATGGCCGATCATCCAAATGTGGATCTTGTCGCGTCCGTTGTTGCTCCCAGCGACTCGTTGCTCCATGTAATCTTGCTCGAATTCCTTTATATTCACGCCCATATTCACGAAACACCCGAGAAGAATTAAACCCTCAGCCAAGTCTCTGGATAAAGCCGCCGTTGAACCGCTCGCAAATTACTCGGTGGCTTGGAGAAGTGAGTTGCAGCTAATCCAACGCCTTCACAGAAGCTCAATAGCGGACCCATGTACCAGCTTACTCGAGTGGAGCGTACCAGGCAAATATAGCAGAGCCTGACGAGAACGCGCGTCCTACATTGTCTAGCTTGTTGGGGAAACCCCAGGCGTCTCATCCGAATGAATGCGTTGTTCCGTACAGCATCCCGGCTGTCATTGGCACTCATGCACCTATCTTCATCAGTATATCAATAACTCACGCCGGAATGGCCATGTTCGTTAAGCAAGACTGTACGAAGACATACTTTTGACGTAACCTTTCCGTATCCTCCCCTTTCGCTCCATAATTCTCGCTCACGATGCATGAATCTTGATGCCTCGTGCCTCCAGAGTCACCCATGTATCTCCCTTTCAGTCTCAGCTTGCTCATGCTCTTTCGAAATTTCACAGATGTCTTTCGAAAGAGGAATAAGTATCCTGAGACTGGGACGTGCGAGGCGCGAGGTACGGTGTATTTCCGGCGCATCGTAAATTGTATCTAACTCCTTTGCTCCTAGAGATATGATTAACACGTCTTCTCATATACCTAGCTCGCCTCGAGCCAGCGCATCAAGGCAATTATGCTGGCTGGGTTTCACGACATCAATTGACCCGGGAAAACGCCACCAGGCGCCACAGTGTCTTTCTCTGCGCCTTTCGCGATGTCTGATGTTGTTCGCCTCCGTGGATCGCAATCCTCGGGATTTTGCTTTGTCTAGGAACATGATGGCCCACAGCAGTTACTTATCCTGCCACACCAACGAATAGCAAGGATCAAGAACCTGCCGAAGCTTCGACTGTCTCTTCGCCATGATCGCAACTCCGAAGACTATCTCACCGAGCCAACTTCTACTTCACTCGTCTTCACAGAATACTATTGAGTCTGCTTGGTTATCCTTATCTCGTCTTTCGCGCCGTCTGTACCATTGGGCCGAGACGGTCTCCTCCTCACGGTGTCGGCCAAAAATACGCTAGCCTTTGCTCAGCATCTGGATTCTGGAATTCTCTACGAGCAAGGTTCTACGGATGCCGTATCGGTGCGTCTTTGTCTATTAATTTTTTGCTTCTTTCCGGGGCGTATCATCTCCGTCTTACTCGTGCCGTACCATAGTTTATAGATGTATCAACTGGCAACCAACAAGCTGGCGAGAGATTTCCTACGGTCGTTATGCGGCCGAGCCTCGCCCCTCTCGTAAAACAACAATCTGCGAAAGATTGGTTTGCGCGGCACCTAGGAATCATGACCCGGGAAGAGGGCGCATCGGTAAACCTGCTCCTCTCCGTTCGTATCCACGGTGTTCACACTGGCTCCTCTTAGCTTCGGCGAATGTTGGAGAACAATCGTGCCGCGTCACCATCACTTGCTTGTGATCAGCTTTCACAGAGCACCATGCCACTAGACCCTAGAGATGAATTTTGCAAGGAGATGAAGTAAAAGACGTCTCGTTCCTCGCAGCCGTCGTTGAGATCATATATCTCCTCCCAGCGTTCGCTCTCTTGAGTCTGCGGCGCTCATCAACATCCACTGAGGTGGAAAGTAGGTTGCAAGACCAAAGTCCAGCTAGCCTTTGTGACTGGGAAGGTTCTTCATGGCAGCCGACTTACCCCGTCCTGTGAGCCTACTTACTTCTCTGAGCCTCGCCTCTCGCATTCATATCCGCGTTACTCATGCCGTATCCTAGTGAACATGTCATAGGACGTATCTACCATTGGCCAGCCTTGTCTGGCCGCTGATAACGAAAGGCAGGCACGCTCCCCGTTTTCTCGCCACGATCGCCTCCTCTTACTGTTCTGCCGGGACACCTGCCCTCCTCAGCGTCACTCGCTTTCACAGAACGCCTTCGTATACGGTATCTGCGTAGAAGTGGGTCCCGCAACCGGATTGGACGGTTCGTATTGGCTCGGTTCCCCAAGAATCCTTGTCACCGTTATGAATTACGGCAGTCGAGAGTATGCCACGGGTGCCTGGGGCTCTCTGCACTCGGTTCAATCTTCGACGGTTCAACTCACCAAGCTATCGGTGGAGCTTTCCGGATTCTATGCTCCACCGCGAAGCAGAGCCAACGGCCGTCAAAATCACGGTCCGCGCCGTGACTAGACTCCGTTCACTGGAATGTTCTCCGCCGTTGATCGCCTAGGTGAGCCCTTTCTCAGACGAATGTACTTCGCGGGGAATCATACACTCATACTCGCACCGATTCCTAGGGCGTATGCCGTGGATGTATCTGTCAGCCTGATAACGGGAAGCAGACCCGTCTATCTTGCTGTGATACGGAGCTCCTGCTTGTCGCGGCGCATCTGCTGAGATGACATGATAGAGTTGGCCTTATTCATCTCCGCCTTTGTCAGATCCTGGGGGGTTCATTCTTCCTACGGGACTCGGTGGAGGCCCACTTTGCATCCTGGCCAGATGATTTCCCGCTGTGAACCTCGAAGCAAGTTGGGCTATGGAGGATACAAAGCTTAGAACGAACCTCGGGACGATCTTGTTGCGTCGCACCTAGCGTACGTTCTCACGGGATGGGTCTTCATTGTCGCCGAGGAGATCGCCATGTTAGTGAGCCCAATCCTTTAGGATTATACCCGACATACTCAGGACGTACATATAACTCGGTGGGCTGCTCTTCGGCCTAGCGAACAAGGTAGTGGCAGTGTATACGGCGCAGTCTACGACATTCTTCATATTCTTCATGACCACAGGACATCGAATGAACATGTATATCATACTTTACTATCCACAAATACAGCCACTATGCCTAGAATCAAGCCAGTTCCGAGTCTTTGATCAACTTGATGGCCTCCGCGGAGCGAGCTGTGATGGAGCACTTGAAATGACGAAGTTGCCTAGCAGTTGTTGACATCCTATGCCCAGATTATATGAAGCTATGCCAGAACGCACCTTGAGAATCCAGGGATCCATTGAATGTCAGGTTCGATATTCCGTCCTTGTTCATCTTTCGCTTTTTCGATATTAAAGGTAGCGAGGATCGAGGCTATGGAGATCCACAGAGAGTCCATGGCGAAGAACCGGCCTGGACATATTCTGCATGTCGTAGTTGAGTTTGAACAGTGGGAGCGTGAAAATATAATATAACAGGGAGGTGGTACAGTACATACCTTCGCCCGAATCCGAAATGAGGCATCGTATCGGAGAGTTTGGGGTCGATTTTGCCATCTTTCAGGAATCTTTCAGGTTTGAAGACGTCGGGATCGGGGTAATATTCATCGTCTCTCAGGATCGCCCTAAAATAACATTTAACTTGGATAGGCAGGAGCCGATGAAGATATCAACTCACCAAATATTGGCGAAGACGAAAGATCCCTTCGGTATGAAGTACCCCTTGTACTCATCGTCCATGGTGAGTCTGTGGGCAAGACCTGCGGGATGATATATTATCCTTGTCAGGAAGACTGGGGCGTAACAGGATACACAGTGCTGAACTTACCCAAAGGCAGCACGGCTTGCCACCTATGATCCGTATCAGTGGTTGAATGCGGGAGTTACGAAAGGCGGGACCAGACCTCAACACCTCAAGCATGATCGCCTTGACGTATGGCATATGCGGTAGATCCTCGAACGTTGGAAGCCGGGAGGGGGAGAGTTTCCCCAGTTCTTGTTGACCTCTGCTTTGTACCTCAGGATATAGAAGCATTGCAGCGACAAACGTAGATAGCGCCGCATGCGTTGTCTCTGCACCACCTAAGCGCCTTGAGCTCAACAGCACTTGTGATTTGATAAAGCACCAACTTACCTACATATGCTTGCGATGCTACATCCTTGATGATCTCTGTGTCGGGATGATCGTGAATGCTGTGACCGCCTTTTGCAAGACAGCGAGATATCAAGCATTCTTCTCCATTTCCTTCCTGCTGAGAGTCACAACTAGGGTCGAATTCAGAAGAACATGTAGAGAGAAAAGACCGCTCACTATCAGACTACAACCTTCGTTGTACGGAAGGTTGATCATTGCGAGAGTGTCTGGGAGGACCCTTTTCGCATAAGCCTTGAAGCCCGCTCCTGGCATCCAGCTCGGCACATATTTCAGGATTGGCAAGAAATCAACGACGTAAGTCCCAGATATCGCGGCCTTCTTAAGCTGCTGAAGAGCCTTTTTTCCACGCTCGATGGTGGGATCCTGTTCAGGCTGGACATTTATGCCGTATGTGAGAGCAATCACGCTCGAAGCAAGGGTGCTTATTGTCATATAAGTCATTGACTATCGTTGTACGTGAATGCAACGCCCTTACTAGTCAATATGATGTAGAAAGTCTTCGGGTGTCTTCAAAAGTCGGCGCATGAGATCGCGAGCATGCCATAGTTGTTTAGGGCGATGATTTGACGATTTGTCTTGGTTGAATTCTTGCCAGAGGGCGCGACGGCGAGTACGCCATGCAGGTCCATATGGCATGATACTCGCCATCCTCCCCCAACCTAAGCTATACAATAAATGAGCACGTATTCTGGGACAAATCTTTGTGTGCGCTTACAGCTCGGTGACCATTGTGCTGACAGGCCTTGAAGCGGGTTAGCCGTCGTAGACGCCAACCAAACCACGCGACTGACCTATCGGAGTAGAGTAAAGAACGAACGGACAGGAGTTCATTCGCCGCTTTCTGCGAGTTGAGGATGACTATCTGGGAACCGAAAACGCGAAGGTAAATAATATCTGAGTCTAAACAATTACATTAGCACTAAATCGTACTGACTTGTCGCGCAGCTTACTGTACTCCTTGCACCATTTGCGATAACTCACCCACTGCTGTTCAAAGGGCATGTCGAAGAGATTGCCGATGATGGGATATCCCTTCGGACCTGGAGGGAGGGGCAATCTTATGGTGCGCCATCGGTAGCAACTGGCCAACACCAGCGACACCACAAAGGAAATGAGGCCAAAAGTTATCGACATTTTAAAGTAAAGCGCGCTGGGAAAAGGGAAATCGAGAGGAGTTAGCCAATACACCTTTGACTCTTGAGTATTTTATATCATCTCTGTGGTGTCCCGTATACTTTGAGTGGCATGTGTCATTGGAAAACTACTGTAGTGGATCTGATTTCTTGCTAACTTCTGGTTATAAGTCGGATGGCTTGCCGTTTGGCGACTTGTAGACTCCCTTAGCTTCGATGCCAATGAATCTGCTGAGTGAAACCAGTCAATGACGTGAGACGACAGGAACGATAAGGCCTAAGGGGTCACCAACACTGGTCAATTTGGGAAAGTAAAGCGGTGGAGGATGGCTGAGGCCAGGTGACGTGCGAAAATCACGATCGTCGCAGCCTTCCAATGCGACCGATCCCTCGCAATCTTCCTTTCTTCCCTTCCCCCATCACCTCCCTCGAAAACCTTTGGCTTGCTCCCCGCCGCCGCCACCACCACTGCCGCCACCACCACCTCCAGTATACGATTGTCTCCTCATACTGTACCATAGAAAGGCCAAGGGCGACCTCCATTTGTTACGCTAAAATTCAGAGGGATGCAACCGAGGGCGGGGTGTGAGACGTTCTTTCCCCCCCGGTCCAAAGAGGGATATTGATTCGTCAAGGTGCTTGAAACGCCCATACGCTCTCCGAGGCTGGCCATTAGCCTGGGTATCAACGTGGAGCGGCGCATATATGTGCCTTTTGCGCCGGACCTGATTGTAGCGCATCAATGCGGAGGTTGGCTGAGGCGGGGTATTAGTATGCCAGGTGAGTTGAACACCAAACTGTGACTCTAATGTGTTCCTCCGTTCATTGTCCATGTCGCCACACGATCGCTCAACGTCGATGTTTCCCCGGCGATACAGAGTTCCTGAGTTTCCTGTATTCACGCGACACCCCCAACCGACCACGTTGGCGATAAACCATAGGTTTGAGTAACTGTAGCGTTGACCGTAGATACTTTCGAGGTGCGTTCGGGCCGAAGGTGCAGGTTTGTCCTGTCAGGACTAAGGTAGGCTATAAGCAATGTCAAGAACAACGCACCATGAAGAGTATCGTGACTACCAAACGTTAGAAAGCGGCTGTATGCTATCTATTCCCCGATGATTGCAACATCCTTCCTTCGTTAACTGTACTTTCTTTCCGTCTCCGATAAAGTAGAAGATGCTCGTACGACGAGATCATTCGAGCTTCCCAGAAGCAGCACCTTGCTTCCAACTTTCAGCGCATGGTGCGTGCTGGAGATATTGATTGTAAGAATAGTCAATTGGGGGGAGATCGAGAACTTATTGTTCGACTGCCAAGCGCTTGTTTGCACATTGTTCGTGCATATTCGGAACACGGTCACGGTCACTTCAGTTCGATCCTTGTTCAATCCACTATGCTACACATGGCGTTCAGTTCTACTACTCGTGTCTTGGCCACTCCAGAGGTCCTACGATTAGTCTTCGAATACTGCGACCACTTTGTGGTAACTACTCCACTGCCCTAGTGTCAAAGACGTGGTCCGACGAAGCTCTCCGTCCTTTGGCATAGCGTCAGGGCACTGTAGCCACTTCTCAACCCGCGGGCTCCCTTGGAGGTGACAGGAGACGCCAAGGTCGGGCGTAAATATGTATTTGAATTTCATTTTCGAAGATTCCAACACATTTTCAACATATCCACGCAGAGACTTCGATGGCGATGGCCAATCAAACCTACCGATTGGGGTTTTTCTTAAAGTACTCATGGCGCGTTCATGAAACACAGAGTGTGCTTCAGAGATTCTTACTCTGCGACTTTGTCTTCGCCTACATCGCGTCAAGCCGTTGATCTCCTTCCCAATTTGCGTCGTTTGAACTATATCCATGAACCAACTGCCGTTCTTCTACTTTTTACTCAAGCGAAGCTCGCCCAGCTTCAGTTGTCCATCGTCTCCATGAACTAGGATCAGTAGGACATAAAGTGGTTGATATCGTATCTCCCCTCCCGAGCCCCGAACTTGGAAGACTTCCGTCTTTGCGCTGTAAGAAGCACAGACACCCCTCCCGAGCCAGGCCTCGATATGGTGATAGGCTCCCTTCCTAGGCTAAAGAAGGTTTTGGTTTCATCTTCACTCCTCACGCCATCACTCTTTCACTTCTACGCAACCTTGAATCTCCATGTGGAGTACGTAGCGTCCATCGACCCTGGACTATTGGTGAAATCAGGCGAGGACTTTAGCCGTTGTCTTCAGTCCCATTCATTTTCTTTCTGTTATCTTATCTCATCTATTCCCACTACTTTCCTAGATATACTACCTAAGTTCTCCCTGTTTGCTATCGTTCAAACTGACGGTATTGGATACTCTATGGACTCGCGATCCTGCGCCTTCCTGTGCATCCTTGCTTGCGCACGCTACATGCAATTAAATGAGCGAGGCAGCGCTGAGACTCGCCCTCGACCACTCGGAAGGTTCCCACAGCAGTGAAGACCATGTATTAGCGAAGCCTGAGCTGCCTAGGCTTCACCGAGTCTTTGGCAACTTCATTTACATCGCATTCCGCATAACCAGTAGACTTATCTCGGCTACTTCTACCATCAGCGCAGACAGTTACATTCTGGATAGACTCGTTAGATTCATTCGTCCCCCCCCTTGTCTCCCTATGCTTGTGATCAACAAAATACGATCCGATAGGCGTGTGGATACTATCCTACGGGAGAAAGGTTGAGAGGAGTCAAACTTGGTTCAATAAAAACGTACCAACGAGGGCCATGGCGTCGGTGAACCAAGAAGCAAGACGATTTTAGTGTACACTTGTGAACTTTCAAGTATAGGTAGCAGGCATCTATTGTTCTCGATTTCTTCGTTTTGTACAGGTTGGATCGCCAAGAAGGTTGTGGTGAATATTGTTCAATTGCAAAATAAGAAGCCGTAAAAAACCGAGGCCAGCTAGTTTCAAGTCCATATAAGTTTTGATTATCGGTGAAGCGCCGATGAATTGATATGAGAAGCTCACGATAATCACAATCCAGATGATATATCCCAATCGTCTTTCACCGTTTCCTTCGAGTTCGACGCCTCTCACGTCAGCGACGAGGTGAACCCTGGCCTCGGTATGACCAATGGCATGGGTCTGGCGATCAGAGTGGCAGATGGTCAGAGATGCTCGATGCGTATCACCCGAAATCATACCCTCCGAATATTGGTGGCACCATCAAATCTGTGAGCGGGACTTGAGTGTCTACGGTACGGATGGAAGCGACGCTCTCGGCGGCGGCTTCGAAGTATATAGTCTTGAGGCATGTGTTCGTAGATTAACACGATGAAGGTGATTATTTGCGAAAGATAGAGGTGAAAACAATAGCCAGTGGGCGGAGGTGATAGACACAAAGGAATGACTGAAAATATTCCAACGCACTGAGATCCACGACTTATAACGTTATTCCATCGCCCCTGGTCCAAACGCATATAAATCATGCATCCAAAACAGTACTGTAATCAGCTAATTTGCCATCTACATATCCTATCTGACAAATACACGACTTCCATTCGTCGTTTATAGGATAAGAGTGATACAATCAGGTACGTGAACACGAGCACCGCTAACTATAGCTTAATACCAATAATTCAAGCCCACTATCCCACTTAATGTACCATCGCTCAAGATACTGGGAGCGGGCTCCTATCTATTGGCCATTACCTTGGCTACCTGAGGGTATGGCAAAGGATGAATGTGACGGTAAAGTATAGATGTTAATGGCGTACCTCCTGCTCTGCCTATCGGACTTCCTCCTGGCGTACGACTGTTCTAGGCGGAGAGGATATCAATCTCCATATCATGCCTAAGTCGTCGGTCGTGATATCTTGGAACGACACGTCGCGTGTACATGACAGAAGACCGAGGTGTGGGAGCGTGGAATGCGTATTCCTATAGGATCAAAGACGGCTTCTGAGAGCAGAACAACAGGATGTCTGATGGAAATATTGTCAACGTACCTTCAGAGGCGTTTTCTTTGCTTCCATCAGTTAAAATTTTGCGGCACTTGCCTATTTCAAATGATTCAGAGACGATTTGGCGGATCCGATGTGGTGGGAACTTGGAAGGACCTGCGAGCCGAGCTCTTAGATGGCATGTCAAAGGGCTTTCGTGTTGGATTTATCATTTCAGCAGAAATTTGGGGCATAATAGCCGATTCGAAATCCATAGAGCTATCGGGTTGCTACGAACGTTCTGATTAGAGAGCCACTACATGATTCGAGCAAAATGATGGCTAGGAGGCTTGTCTACTTCGCAGCAATAAGTTTACCGTAGGCAGCTTCGAGAAGGATTAAGCTCACGATCGGTCCTACTGAGGAATTACTGGTCGAATTGCTAGAAGCAAGACATCCAGAGACCCCTGCGATTATGAATCCATTTAAGTTACAACTTCGTTACACGTCCCTGCCGATACATTGCCGGACCGTTCGGCAGACCGCGGAGTTGCTAAAAGGATGCCTGCCGATGAGCCGCACCACTTGGGCACCACTCCAACTTCCACATTACTTCCACTCAGCATCGTATTTTGCTTCCGTCGTAATGTGGAGACAGATTGTTCCGCAAAGATTGTGACCGAGATTGCTTTTGATATTGGCAACTCTCTTCAATCCATACCATGCCTTCTGATGGGACGCATTATGGGACGCTGCTGCGTTGCTGATGATCGCGTAGGCAAAGCCCTCTTCCAACTCCCGAATACTACGTCGCTGACGATTCCTCATAGAACGCTTCCCCTCTTGCTCAGCGAGTCTCGCGTCGTGGTTGCTGAAGGACTTGGTTTGGCGCCTGCAGGATTTACGGCAGGGAACTGCGTACGCCAGAATACCTAGAAGGCTGCGTGCAGCACAGTCGTCACGTCCCTTCGTCCAGCCTGCCGCGGATGCGAAGGACTTACGAATGGGGAGTGGTGTACGGCACCGCTCCAGCCACATTATGTCGCTGACTTTCCAGGGATACGGAATCGCGATTCGCAGAAGGTGTGTACAGCCGTTTATAGTACCATCGCTGCGATACTCACTCCAGTCTACGCTCCTCGGCATCTTGTTGTCGTGGTACAGGTCTGTTAGGTCGTGCGCACGTCGTATAGCCACACATGATGGGTATGAACCCTGCATCTATCCACGTGTCGTTCGCGTGTGCGGTAAACCGGTTTGTTGCGGGGAGACTAAGGAAGGCTATGCTCTGTGTTCAACCATGACAGCCCAACCCCCTCTTCCCTTCGAAATCGTCGCCGAAATCATCACCAACGTCGATGACACACCCACCCTCCTCAGCTGCCTCCTCATATCCCGCAATCTCACCTGTTACGCCGAGCCTAAACTGTACAAAAACGTCTCCCTCAGCGGCAAGCAACTCAAATCCTTCCTCTACGCCATCGAGAGAAATCCCCAACGCGCAGAGCACACCGTCCACCTCGTCACCCACTCACTGCACGTCCCCTCTTCCGAACGCGATCCCGATCACACCATCACCAACGTCGCCCACTACGTCGCGCTCGACAGGCTCCTCTCCATCCTCCCCAACCTCACCTCATTCGAGAAACATGCCCGCAATGATGCCGCTTCCCCGTATTTCCGGTATCATCTGTTCCTGCGCTCACCCACTGCGCGGGCGCTGAAAAGACTGGTCTGGCTCAACACGGGGCGGTGCCTGCCGTTCCTCCTGGCAGCGCGGGAATCGTTGGAGTTCTTGCAGCTGGACAGGGGCGCGGGTGGTCTGCTTAGTACTTGGCAGGCAGCGGCGCTCCCTGTGCTACCACGTCTGCGTGTACTGCGACTGCCATTTCCTTCCTGGCCTTCCCTGAGTCCGGCTGCCCTTGGTTTGAATCCTGAGGAGTGGAAACGAGCATCGGATGCACCGGATACGCTTCCGTATGAACGCTACAGTTTTGTAACGTGGATTCGGGAGAGGTAAGCCGCTACAGTCTATCACTTTGGCCGGCCACTGACGGGTAACGCTCCGTGTTGTCATTCAGCGATCGCGCTTCATGAAGCCTCACTCAGGCCCTAATCTGGGGAACCTTGCTCACCTTGAGGCCGAAGTCACGCAGTGGGTTTTCAACCCGGTCGATATGGTGTCTCCCGCGCACCGTTGAGGGCGTTTCTTGTATTTACCGGAGCGACATAGCGCGCGACCCAGATGAACGCGTCCTGCGACTCCGATGGGGCTGAAATTGTTTGCAAATGAGGGCTTCCATGGCCTCGACGGGGCTGTCATATCAGTGCGACTTGACAAAGGTGGCTTTGATTTCCTTGTATGATTCAGAGTAGTGTCAATGCTGTTTAATCCTCCCTACTGAGGAATACGATGGTCCTCTGTTTTATATACCCCTATTTGTACGCCAAATGTGGAATCCCCATCAAAAGTCGAGCTGGTGCGTTGAGCTGAGTCTCACCAGTGTGAACGGGAAGCCGCTTCTTCTACCGCAGCCAGCACCGCTACGCCATATGCCCTGCTTTAGCGACCCTGAACTACCCACGGCCGTCTTATTGCACATGGGTCAACTTCCTGCGCTCACCGCTCCCCAATGTCTTCCAAACTCAAGTCGTCCTCAAGTCCTAGTACACGCCTCTCCAGAAATCCTACGCGCCTTCGGAAGCCGCCCTGTTTCTCCGCCAACACGAACATCTCAAGTTACGATCGCACCGATCCCTTCACTGCTCTGAACACACTTCTCAAGTTGTTCAGTTCGCTTTCCTCTCGCATTGGTACTTGCCACCTCAAACTCACGCCAAGCGAGCACAAGATCTCCCTTCATCTTCTGAGCATCGTCGAACCCTTCGTCGGTCTTGCACCATGCCGCCGGTCCATCACCAGACAGCCCACCGAGATCCTCGACGCGATCGCATTCCACATCGACGCGCCCTCTGATCTCCTTTCCCTCGCCCTCTCTTGCAAGCGCCTTCACGACATCGTCAACCCCCGGCACCTCTCCTACCGCGTCATCCGCTGTAAACCTAGCTCTGTCAGCGTATGGAACCATCTCGCCACCCACCGCTCGCTCGCCCAGAACGTGCGATACCTCACAGTCATCGACGAGAGATGCGGCGCCAGCGAGCTGAAGCTCCCTGATGGGGTGTTGGGAACGTCGGATACGGACTTGGAGTCGACGGACGACGAGCTCGGGTTGCATGCGAAGCACGAGAGGTATATGGTCTCGGCGCTGGCCCGCCTCTCCACTCTCAACGCCTTCACGTGGACGTGCAATCACTCCCCCGTCGCCATCGATCAAATTTGGGGCGTGCTGCAGCGATGCAAGACGCTGAAAGAGGTCCAGATCTCGGACAATCTCCTATTCGCGGGCCAGGTCGACGCGACAGATTCTGACGATGAAGCGAGCAATACTACTGGTGGGTCGGTGACAGCGCGGCCTTCGAAGGCTCTACTCGTACGTTGCATGCTCTGTGTTGCCCAGTTCGTGAAGCACTCAGATCACACAGGGGAGCAACGTACGAAGTGTCGCCCTTCGCTCGACGCGAAACCCTTACGGCGCAGCCAAACATCCCGATTTGACGCGCGTGCAAGGAATGCTACACCAATGTCCCAATCTTGAGGTTCGCCCCATCCCTCTACTCCGTGTCCAAAGAGACTGACCATCATTCAATTGATTAGACTCTGGAAATCGCATATATCCCGCCCAAGATAGCCATGCATACAGCTCCACAACTGGACGAGCTCATGCTCCTCGGCCGTTGGCCACGCCTCACCCACCTCTACCTCGCCGACCTCCGATGCTCCACGCCCGGCCTGAGCGCCCTTGCCTCCTTCCTCTCCCTCCACCGCGCCCTTCAGGTCCTGCACCTCGACATCGCGGGCCCCACAGCCACCACCCTCCCAAGTATCATCCTCCCCCCAAACACGCTCCCGCTCCTTGCCGAGATCAAGTCGAACAAACGCGCGATCCTCAACGCGCTTCTCGTCTGCCCCGCGGACACCCCGCGTCCGCTAAGCACCGTGAGGGGTCTCCGCCTGCATGGCCTCGAGAATAATGGCAGTCGCGAGGAAGCGGTGTTTTTGAAGAATCTGAAGATACATGGGAGGGGGATTCGGCGGGTCGAGTTGGCAGCGTGGACGGACCTCGAGGATGTCCGGCGCCTCTGTACGAGTCTTCCCAGTATCACCTGGCTGGACCTGGCGAGTAAAGCCGGGGGAGGATCCTCACTCTCTCGTAGCAACGGCAAGGAGGGGCCAGGGGGTAAATCGGGTCCTAGTTTCACTGGGGCAGCGTCAGCACCCGTCGTCAACGCCATCGAATGGGCCAACGTCCTCACCCTCCTGCCCGAGCTGACCACCGTACATGGCGTGCGCTTCTTCTACGAGGTCGCCGCCACCTCTTCCGCCGCCTCCATTCCCGCGTCCTCGGCATCGGCGCCAGCAGTGAACGCCGCGGCGATGTCTATGGGCGATCGAAGCCGTATGCGGAAGAACGATGAGGTCGCGTCGACATTGGCTTGGAAATGCCCGCGGTTGAGGCGCGTGGATCATTGGGAGGGGAGTGGGAGTGAGAAGGTTATTGTGCTTCTGAAAGACGGGGATAGGGTCCGGTGGGAGGTCAGGAAGGTCAAACAGTAGCTCGGAGACATCTACTGCGTGGTAACTAGCGTGACGGACTGGAAGAAATCAAGAGGAATGTATAATAGTCAAGATGTAAAGGTAGAAACTGTATACTTGGAGGACGTTGAAGGAGCATTCGCTTTCTGTGTTCATTCATCTTGTTCATCTGACCAAAGAGGAATTTCAACGAGCCACCTCGCCGAGCC
Organism: Sanguinoderma rugosum; assembly: GCA_017499575.1. Lineage (NCBI taxonomy): Eukaryota > Fungi > Basidiomycota > Agaricomycetes > Polyporales > Polyporaceae > Sanguinoderma > Sanguinoderma rugosum. The sequence continues at coordinate 239,391 of VTPW01000003.1, read as the reverse complement.
TCTGTCTCTTCACGTTTTTGTATCACGATGGCCGTGAACGCGCTGTTGCTCAGACCAATTTCGCCGTATGATCCATAGATTCCTTTGCCTACTCCAATTTCTCCGGAGCATCGTCTCAAAGTCCAGGTCTACTTGAAGTACCACTTAAGAACCAGTTGTCCTAGGATTTGCAGGTAGGCAAATATGTCTTCAATATATCGTAATCATAATCATACACTCTGCACTGCATATCCAAAATAAATACATTGCCTTAAGCAAGAGCTTCCCAATTCATAGCGCGAAGATGAAATCCTCATTTTGCGTATCCGTCAAATCGTCGAACGCCTGCTCGTTCGTCGCAACCTTTTCCGTGCCCTGGAGTTTATGTGGCTGTTCTTCCAACGATTGGTCGATGACGACGGCAGCTTTTCCGAGCCGGACACGGCGGGCTGCGTGTTGTTTGTTTCGGAACGCAAGAAATGCGGCGGTGACCCTATGAACGTCGACGGTTAGTGTTGGAGGTGTATGGTAGCCGGAGACGAAGCTCACAAGGTGATGAGGGCGAGGGCAATCCAGCAAATCAAGCTAAGGACGACGATAAGTGAGCATCCATGGGATTCACCAACTAGCCGACGGGCACGTACTTTGCAATCAGGCCACGGTGATAAAATGGCTTCTCATCGGTAGTATATAGCAATGGCCCAACAATCTACGAAATCAGTACCCACGAAGATCAACGAGGAGAACCGCTTACATTGCCGGCACATTGTGCAACGAAAACGACTCCGGTTGTGCACAGCTTCTTCGTATGGCCGGCGGTGTTTTGCGAGCTCCAGGTGTATAGCATGGGCTCTAAGGAATGTGGGAGAAAGTCAGCACGCTTGGGAAAGATGGTAGAGGCGGAAGTGTTTCTTACGAAGCGCAGTGAAGAAGGATAGCTGAGAAGAATTGAGTAATCAGGAGTTGGGCAGGCGGGGGAGACATACCACATAATAGCAGCCTAGTAGTGTACCTTTTAACTCAGGACCACGCCCAAGAGTATATAACGCGGATGCGCCTGATAGCGATCAAGATAATCCATGATATAATACCTAATGAACACAAACGAGCTTACCTGCAATAGGAGGAAGCGTCAGGAAGAAGACGACAGGCCACTTCAACTTGATCTTCGTGGAAATGTAGGCGGAGAGCAGCGTGAGCACGACTTGCAGGAATGCGAATGGGATGTTGAAGAGGATCGTCTGGAATTGATTGAAGCCGAAGCCCTCTGCATGCCAAGGTTAGAAGAGGAAATAGAGTCAAGCTTGTAAACTGAGACTTACGTATAATGAGGGGGCCAAAGGCACCAATTCCGCCGCTAGGAAGACTACGAAGGTGTGTTAGGGACCCAAGGAAATTAAGGGATAATAGACAGCGACGGCTTACGCGCAGAGGAAGAGGAGTGCAAACCACAGGTACGTCTTTGGGTCCAAAGCGAGGTCCAATACTTGATCCCACTTCCACTCCTTCGACTCAGTCCCCTAAGATGGCATAAATCAACATTAGTTTGTTTAATGTGGGGGAAGACCAACCTGGTTGTTAGCACGGAGGCGCTCCAACGCGACGATCTTTTCTTCGTGTGATAGGAACCGCGCCGTAGTCGGCGAGTCTGGTAACACAAAGCTTCACGGCGACGTAAGCGATGTGATGCGTAGAGCCGCAGATGAATGCGAGGCGACTTACAAGACGATGGGCGCGCAGACAGCCGTTAGCAGACCGATGAAAAGGAATATGGTCTAGCGAGTACAGGATAGCGGTGTCAGTACGGTACTTTGTGCAGCAGAGACTTTACTCGCCTGGTACGGATGCAGTCTACCGTTGATATGTCCTAAGCCGTACGACAGGAGCGAACCGATCTACAGTTCGCCGCGATGAGTGAAGTGGAGAGTCCATCATGGCTGCAGGACAAACCATGCCAGTTCCACCATTCATAGCCATCCACATGGAGAGCCGCATAGTCTGTTCGCGCCGGCGCCACCACTACAGATGGTGGTAGTCAGGATTCATGGTCCAGAGAAGCAGTACGAAAGTGCGGACCATCTGAGTCACGGTGATGAAGCAAGGAGCTAAAGTGACGATGTCATTAGGTTCAGGCCCTGTTATAGCAATTTTGAGATACGTACCGACGGTGGCTTCGAAGATACCAAGGAAGAACCGGGCGGTGATCAGCCCCGCAAAGTCATGAGCCCCGGCCGTGGAAGCAACGATAACACCCCACATGAACACATGTATAGAAACTAGAATTCCAAACAAAATATGTAAGCGAAACTGCGACAGAGAAGAGCACTCACGGTATTTGGCAATCGGGAACTTGACCAGGAAGTACGAAGACATGGGCTGCCATATAAGCTGGGCAACATAGACGATGCTACTGAGCCAGCTGTACTGCGAGCCAACCAGCTCTGTTGTGCAGTGTTAGTGGATGATGGCGCGTCGCGGGGGTTAAAAGGAACGTACTCGTTTGCTCCACGATCCCGAAGACGGACGTATACGACAATGAAGACCTATAGGTCACGTCAGCATACGAATAATGTAGGTTTGAAACAGAAACGTACTTGTCCAGCTGCTGCAAGAAGTACACCAGGAGAACTACGGGCATGATCCACAGATCAATCTTGCGAAGGACGCGTCGATCTTCTTCGGGGGAGATATCACGGATAATGTTCTCGCCCAAAACCTCCAGCGCAGCATCGCCATGCTTCCTCGGCCCTCCAATCGACGACGCCGCGTCCTCCAAATGCGTATTGTCCACCTTCAGAGAGCTAGACTCCGGGTACACAACAGCCTGTGGGGAAGATTGCGATTGCGGGGCAGATTGCGGGGAAGCCATATTGCGGGGAAGACCACACGCACCGATTCCCATGTGCTACCCCGCCTTTATACAAATCCAAACTTAGGCAGCCGTTCTAACCACCACCGCACCAAAATGGTGGCACGGTCCGCCGGGGCCGCGACATCACCGCATCTCAGCAAGTTCGCAGCGGGTAATTGGATATTGCGAGCCGCTCAAGCAGTCAAAAAAGGTGGGTAGCAAGGTAACCGACAAGCAGAGAGAAAATGCACCCCAACATCGGACCCTGTTATGCCCATGTTCCGACGACTCGTGAGCCAGGGTTCGAGGTACGTCTCGGGGCGCGGATGCGCCTGCACAGTCTATTTTATTGTGGGGTAACGGGCCGTCCACGGGCCGCGTGAATCGTCCAGGGCGAAGCATGATTCGCCTTTAAGGATACGCTATCATGTTGTACGCCATCTTCCCATTCCATTCGCCCAGCCTCTTCCAATTACCGGAGCCCATACGTCAACCAAGCGAGGCTCCGAAACGCCATGTCTAAAACCTTCGGAGGAAGAATTGCTATAGTAGGCACTGGGAGCCGTGCTGCGATGTTCGTCCGTGGGATCGTGGAGCGGCCTGAAACTAGTCGTGTTGTAGCGCTCTGCGAACCCAACACCGTTCGCGCGGCGTATTACAACGACCTCCTCAAGTCTCTAGGCGCGCCGGAGGTCCCTGTGTACCCGCCCGATGCATTCAAGGAGATGCTGCAGAAGGAGAAGGTCGAGGCGGTCGTTATCACGTGTATCGACGCGCTTCACGATCTGTATATCGTCCCAGCATTGGAGGCAGGAGGTATGTGCATTGTCCGCTCATCGTTTTGTGTTTTCTGATGTATCCTTCCCCTGTAGTTCGCGTACTGACGGAGAAGCCAATGACCACCGATGTCGACAAGTGCCGTCGAATTCTCGACACGGTCAATCGTACCAACAGTCACATCATCGTGACCTTCAACTATCGGTAAGCAGGCTCCATCGTCTTTCGCGTCTCCGTGGTCTCATGACAGAGACTTGAAGCTACAACCCCGTCCACGAGCTCATTAAGCGTACAATTGCCGAAGGAAAAATCGGCAAAGGCACGCTCTTCGTTTCTATCTCCGATCGTGAACGTGGATGCTGACTACCCCGTCATCCCAGTGCTATCCGTCCACTTCGAATGGCTGCTCGACACGGTCCACGGTGCCGACTACTTCCGTCGCTGGCACCGCCAGAAGGACAACTCCGGGGGCCTCATGGTCCATAAATCGGGCCACCACTTCGACTTGGTGAACTGGTGGATCGACGCCGAGCCTGTGACGGTCGCTGCTATGGGTGGGTTGACGTTCTATGGAGATAAAGCTGGGAAGGAAAGCGGGTGGGCCAGAGACTATGAGCGTGCCAGAGGCAGCGAGGCCGCGAAAAGTGATCCGTTTGCTATCAATTTAGAAGCTGACCCTACGCTCAAGAGCATATACGCCGATGCCGAAAGTGTAGATGGGTACTATAGAGACCAGAATGTAGGCCCTTCTTAGGTGAGGTGAGAATATGACTAACGCATCCGTAGGTTTTCGCGCCTGGAATCGGTATCGAAGATGACATGAGTTTACTCGTCAAATACAACAACGGCGCTACGATGACATACCATCTAGTTCGTCCTTTTCCTTCATCCCTCCTTCTCAACACCACCAACCCTCGATCGTTAGACGGCCTATTCGCCTTGGGAAGGGTATCGCGTCAATTTCAACGGTTCGCAAGGTCGCCTTGAACTGGAGGTAGTCGAGTCGGAGTATCGCCTCCCTGTTGATGTCTCCCGGATGGATGGCCTCATTCATGGGACCGAATCCCTTCCACATGCCGGCGGTGTACGCGTCACGCTACAGAACCTCTGGCAAAAACCCGTCCAACTCCCAGTAAAGGTCGACCATGGCTCGCATGGAGGGGGCGACACACGTATGCTGAGTGTCCTGTTTGGACCTTTGTCCGGACAGGCCGTCGACCAAGGCGATGCAGCGAAGCAGGGGGCCACGGAGAGAGACGGCGCGCTGGCGCTGGCAGTTGGGTTGTTGGCGAATAAGAGTTTTAAAAGTGGCAAGTTTGAGCATGTGAAGGATCTGGAACTCCCATTGTAATCGTAAGCGACAATAGAAACGATAGTCTTGATGCGTTGATGTCGTCGCTGGGTGCAAACACGGAATATTGAATATTGATATTCGTTTCCGGTGGTTGAGGAAGAGGCACCTAACACCGGTGAGAAAGAGAAAGAGAGAGAGATGCAGTAGGTGGAAGACCTTGGTCCTACATATTATGCTACCCATATGGCCATCGACGTGTTCATCCTTTGACAGTGCGTTGCGAGTGAAGTACGCCCTTCGATTCGAGCGAGGGCGCGTCCAGAACCATGACAGAACTTCACGTTCACATTCAACTAACTTGATATTCGTTCGGTTTGAGTGGGGGAGGAGCTTGCCATGCATGCAGCATGTCATATGCGGCAATGAGCGTAGCGCCAGGGTCCTGGATCCCAGCGCTAACTTTGTCCCTCTCCCTATCTTTGTCGCTCTACTCCTAAAATACGATGGTGTCGGACCCCGTAGCGAATAAACGCAAACGGTCTGCCTGCTCGACCGTACAGTTGACTCAATACTTGGAAACGATCAAGCAGCTGCTGGATGGCATCGAAGACGGAGATTCTGGCGACGAGCAGGACATTCCAGATCTATTGGCGCAAGTGGTGGACAAGATAGAGACGCAGCTTGCACAGGCCAAGGTACGTATCCAAACCGCTTTTCATCCAGCGAATAGCTTAAATTCTCAGTGTATCTCATCTTCGACCGCAGAGATCAACACAACCTCGAAGATCACAGAGCGTCCCGGACTTTCCCTCAAACCATCATGGGAGACGCGTGTTCAGGACATAACGTCCGTCGGCAGCGACGACTTCATGTCTTTCCACACATTTGACGTGCTCTTATCAATGTTATCAAGCCTGATCCCATCAACGGTGCGTACGCCGACGCGTACATAACTTACTCATTGATCAGTGCAAAGCAAGTGCGCGTTCATGGGCCGACATCTTCCTTTACCGCGCTTCCGCAATGTTACGCCATCCTCGTCGCATGGTCCTGAGGATCGAACATTCTGACTCACCTCCCACGTCGCATGCCGCGCTCGCCACCTACACTGCCGTTGTTGCTCGGGATTCTGGCGACACAGGTATGCCTCGGCTGCACCGAAGGGACTACTATTTCTGACCAACACCGTAGCTCTCATGCTCAGCCAAAAAAGTGTCACCATGTTTCCCCATTAACCAAGGCTAACAATCTTCGTGGTCGAGGAAAAAGGTCCCCCAATCGTCTTGGATGATCACACCCCGAGTTATCGGGGAGCTCTTTGCCACTGCGAGGACTTCAAAGTATGAGTAGTCCTCCGCCGTTCCCTGTCAATCCTAACAATATGCGTAGGAGACCGCTCCTTCGCGGAACTCTCACGAACGGCTTCATCTGGGTTTTCATTATCGTATATCTGGACGACGCGCCCTCTTCTGTGGGCACCTATCACGCATCGGTGCCGGTATCGTTCGCTGCTACCCGCGCAGCTGAATCGTATCACGTTCCCGGAACCGACCCAGCGCCCAACCTCATTTCCGGCATCTTAACGCACTGGGTGAGTCTGTGATCTGCTGCCTCCTAGCTCGTGGACAATGACCGTGCTCTCCTCAGCTGGAGCATAGCTTTTACGATATCGGTGAGGATGATTGGTTCCGCGCGAGGAAACATGGAGGCGGAGCTTAGTGCTCGTGTCTTGCATCATGCCTTTGAAGAATTACGAAGTGGCAGGTTGGTTCCCCTATGATCGTCGAGACGACGAAGCCTCGCAGAACATGATTGGGATTGATGTCGCAAACAAGTGTCGGCACCGGACGACATCGCAACACTCGGGATCCTTGCTGGGAGGTACGGAAGAAATACATAAAATGGAATCGTAGAACTTTGAGTATGGCTTGACGTAAGACGAGTCTGAGAGAAACCGGACGCACCGGCTACCCGCTCTACCCTTGTTATCTCTGGTTCGTCCTTTGAGTCCGACCGCAAGTCAGAGGCGAATTACCGGTTTCTTCCTCCCTTCGCGGCTGAACATCTTCGACCTCTCAGTCTGAGTGCCTTGTCCCCTGCCCTCTCCGTGCACTACTATCTCAACGAGCTGGACCACCGAAGCTGGAGGTCCTCCCCACTACCAGCATCTTGGAATAGATTGGGGGCATGGCGCAGAGCAGATGGAAGGCTCGACACTGAATTCTTTGGGGGATGGGCAAGTTGAGTAGGCCTGCGTGAGTTTCGACGACTTGAGCTACCGATGCGAGAGGAGCATCGAATGACGCCAGGGCGGCGACAAAGGGATTTATCTGTATTGAAATGTCCGCGTTAGTGGAGACACTGTGATTGGGCATTTGTGGATACTCTTCAGAGGTGAGCGTGCTGGAACCTGAGCCTGTTTCGAGTTGAGAAGACATCCAGTCCCGAGGGAGTCGGCAGTAGTTCCAGATGAATTGCAGACCCAGGAGACAGCAGTGGTGAAGGCTTGTTCGGCATCGGGATCCCGCCTTCGGTGTACAAATAGAGGTACACAATGTATATGCCGCAGGCGCTCGCACGACTGCAATCATTCGAACGTTCAACATCATACTCGTACCCCTTCCTACCGATAGTGCTTATTCTGGGTGAAACACCTGAGGCGGAATGGCTACACTTCTTACCGCTCTGTTGTGCACCGATTCACCTTTCAGACGGTTCCTGAACGCGATCACCTGATGTCCATTTTGTTCTCCGACAAGTAATGAGTCCACCATCCTAATGTGGCTCGCAAGCCCTTAGTATCTATGTAACCACTTCGTGGTGGCATATTTGTGAGTATTTTCCGCCTCCCTCTCGTAATTCATCGACATGATTGACCGAAGCATCTAAGTATCCCCCGACCACTGCAGTCAACACCGTAACTGAGATGTCAAACTCGGAACTTGAAGCGTGCAATAGGGGATTTCAAAGTTGACGTTACGACGCAACATTACGCCGCAACGATTCCTAGTGTAACTCCCACGGTTACAAGAAATAGAAAGTGCACAAAACGTTACCGGCGCTTCAGTCGGCGGAGTTCGATTTTGAGTACAGTCATCGCTCGTTGTCGTGCTTCAGATTCACTACTAGCCATCCGCTATGCCACAATTTGACCTCAGATTTACCTATTTGAAGGACTGAACTGTCTCCAAAGCTCTTTCTTATGCCCACTCTCATCCTCAAGGTCACTACATGTGTGAATTTCACGGTTGATGTTGCACAGGGGCACAGGGGGCGCAGATGACAGGGGTATGTTATCCCATAGAATCCACAGGAACGGAATCAAACATTCCGCCTTGCATTCTCCCTTTTTAACTACTTCAGCACTTAACCCAGACAATTTACAGCTCTATTCATCAGTAGAATAGACACTACTATCAACTCTGACCTACCTGCTGCCTGTATTGCTCCTGGGCTGTTTGCAACTCCGATAGTTTTGTTGCGGCAGTCAAAGGGAGTAGCAAAGTTGGGCGCAACAAAACAGCGCAACTCAAACTCGTTGCGGCGTAACATTGCGTCGTAACATCAACTTTGAAATCCCCTAATACTCCACCGTCCTTGAATAGACCTGCGAATGAGAACATTGAAGTTATCCTACAAGATAGGGAACTGCAGAGTCTCATCCAGAAATGCGGCTCTAACAGATTGACAAGCAACAGCGTGCTTTTACAGCTGCTGGACCGTGCAAGTCTTATCATACATGGTACGCATGCTCTTACTTTTTATGCCCGAGAAAATAACGCTGGTATCTCTTGCTGCAGACAAATGGGCCAAAGACAAGAAGTTGATAGCCTTCGTTGATGCGCACAAACCCTCGCTGGCGAACCTCCTCCACAACTTCCGCACCGGAGAGCAAGAACTAGGCATGATCCTCGATGGTACCAATGGCCTCATTGATGAAACCCTCACGGACAACATCCCGTGGCACCTCATATCATCCACCGTTGAGTGGAAAAGTGAAAGAGAAACAGAAGACCCTATACCTGAAGCTAGCGCCTACTTGCACTTAGCAAGCCGAAATCGGCCTGATTTCGTTAGCATGTTCGGAATCTTGGCTTCACCTAACGGGTACTACGTTCAGTACTACTGCGCGTCCGGGAACATCGAGTCTCTGGAGCACGACTGGGCAGACATTGTCCCACTGTTGTTGTACGTCTACACACTATACGTTCCTCGCACAGACTCTCCTTCGCGCAACCCCACCATCACTCTTTCTCGTTGTGCAGATGTCCTTGAGGCCCCTGCGTGGGATATCCGCGATGGCGATGAGGTCTACGAAAATTGTGTCGTCCAAAGCGTCTCATACATGACCTGGGTAGCGAGGGTTGGGGCTTCGCCAGTCATGATCAAGGAATCATACCGCGATCGTGGTGCAAGCTTCAGAGAAGGCGAAATCTACGACATTCTCCATGCAAAAGGGCCGGCCCCTGGATTCGTGAAAGTCAAGAAGCAATACGATGTTCCATGTGACGGTCGCCCTCTCGTGGTTACAGTCGGCCATATAACCCGCATCAAGACGTGACTGATTATGAACACTTATGGGCAACCTCACAAAAAGTGCGCCACCCTAATTGACTTCCTGAAGTGCATGTACGACATCCTCGAAGGTAAGACATCGTGACGGCGTGTTGCTCCTGTGTTTAATGTCGTTTGTCTCAGCTCATCGCTGGGCAGTTGCAGAGAGGAATATCCTCCATCGCGACATCAGTCATGGGAATATATTGGTACAACCTGAAGACTTCGATGATGGTCAAGTATTCGATTACACGGAGCGTCGCCCGATTTTTGTGAATGAAATCTTGAACGGGTATGGCTGAGTGTTGAATTCTATCATTTGATACTGATATTGTACGCATCAACTCAGTGAACTCCGTGCCGATCCGATGGCTCGTTTGGTCGATATGGACAACACGGCAGAATTGGACCCAGAGAAAGCGGTATCACCCGCATTTGTCGCGAAGAAACGCAAGACGAAGGATGACCCCCTGCATCGTCGTACTGTGAGTCTACTGCGGAATACACTGTTTGTTGACTTACTAACTATTTGTATAGGGCACCTGCAGATTCATCGCGCGTTCAGTTGCTGTCGGCAGTGTGCTCGTCTTCGATGACAAGTTCTGCCGCATGCCAGAATTGCCAAGCGGCGTTGCTGAGAAATACCACGCGGCGCACGCCAATGATCCTTACGGGTTGCGCATCCTACTCGACGATGGGACCACCACACACGGCGAAGTCTATAATGATCAAGACGTTTGACAGAAGTACAGTGAGGATCCAGCGCTGGAGGCCAAAGATTTCCAGCATTGTCCGCGCCACGATGCCGAGTCTGTCTTCTGGTGCATGGTGGTGTTCCTTCTGCTCGCCGACCCCCTGGGCAACCCCGAAGAAGATATAGACAAGTCCTATCTCTACAGCGCTTGGTCGCGTATCGGCGATCACGAGTTCAGTTTGACCAACGATATAAGAGATAGCCGATTGAGTCTACTCTGTGCTGGCGAGTCTGGGTGGCAGACGTGGTTGCACCCCGGCCTTCAACACGTTGGCCCGCTTCTGCAGTTGCTAGCAATACAGGTGACCCCCAAGTGGGGCCTGATTCATCCGCCACCTCACATGCTACACCTTCATGAAGCGATGCAGCGCATCATCCTTACATATATCCACGTCTGGGTAAAGGAGAAAAAGGATGTCAAATTCGATACAGAGAGAACGCGCGACACAACAGACCCAGATAGCTGGAGTTATCGGATGATGAAAATGAAGCAACGTCGAGCGACTATCACTCCACCGCCAATGTCCAATGAGAAGAGTACTGTTTGTGACACCAGTGTGCTTGGAAAGCGATTGGTGCATGGTGACGTGGAGCAAGAAGAGGAATCCAAAGCAAAAAGTTCGACGTTCCGCCTTGTTTCACTGCGAGATTCTCTGCTTACCGTTCTTCTGATTATAGTGCAACAAATGACCAAGGATGAGTCTGAAGGCCTCTGATTGGCAGTGGTATGAGGTATCCTCGACGTGCAGAAGGCGAGGCCTGCAGGGCTACCTCTGTAATTCTCTGTACTTCATTTTTTCGCTTACCATTCCTTGTACTATCAAGTATTTTCATAAATCTACAGTCTGCTGTGCATTTTCTCGATCCATCTCCATGGCTGAGATGATAGTTGGACTTGTTATGGATGGCTAGATATCGAGTGTCCTTTGAAGGATACCGCACTCAGTCTGATGGACACCAACCGACGGACAGCATATGCCACAGCGACAACTACTGCGGCGAGCTTGTTAGGCTGGCCACTCGAATCTACACCTCTCATTCCGACCTCAGGGGCCGTATAAGAATCGGTATAAGCCTCCACTGACTCGTATGTCTTGCAAAACGCTGGAATCAGCATGTAGTGCAATTGGGTCCATACTTTCTGAGGCCAGTGCATCACAGCTCGTTCTTGGATGAAATCAGGGTGTTATGCCAGCCCATGGCAGATATCCTTTGCAGCACCCGGGCTCGCGTGTAAGCCTGCGCGCTTACCTATCTCCTAATTCCCCTGACCCCTGGACCACGTGTTCACCTATATATATACGCGCGTCCCTGAGATTACTTACTTACTTCCCGCTTGTACCCCAACTCCCATCTTCGTACGAATATCACCCCCGCGTTTGAACCTTTCACATCGAACGTTACCTCTGAGTGTTTTGCCTTCGGGCTCTCTTCCACTTTTTTTTTGAAATCACTCAAACACCTTTTCTCTTGATCTAGGGAGGCTCGCGTTCTCACGTCGCGGCCGCCCTTGACCCCAGACTCCCAGCCCTGCCTCGTTCCCAGCCCTCGTTACCCACATCCCTGAAAACCAGGAGTCGCTCAACCAAGGCGTCTCAACGACTTTCACTCCCGCCCTCATCGCCTTCGTCGACGAGAAACAGAACCAGACCTCATCAGTCCCCACCTCTCCCAGGTCACCGCTCCAGAACCCATTCAGCTCCCTACCCTCGCCCTACGTTTGCCCCATCATCCTCCCCACTTATGCCGTTACGTTCTCCATCTGAATCACCTCCCCTTCACACGCCATCGACAGAGCCAGCTGAAGCGCATATAGTGACCTCCAACTGTCTTACTGGTCGCCCAGCTCCCTTCCCTTTCGCCACGCCTTTTCAACCTCTGGTCATCATGGGCGTAAGAGCCAAGATCGAACAATCAAACCCAACGAAGCCCCCCACCATGGGGGAAGGCGACGTTGACGCGTCCGTCCTTTTGGAACCACGTCGTGATGTGGAACACTCGAGAGGATGAGAGGATCAAAGGATGGGATTGAATGGTCGTGGTCCGGAAGTAAGTATCGTACAGTACGTAGCTACCATTATATAGTAGCGTCGAGTCACATGAGTTAGGAGAGATCAGGGGAAAGATGTAACTAGTTTACACTCGCCCACCCTCTAAAGAAAAGGCGGGCAAATACGTAACGGAAGTCACGATAAGAAAGGGGAACTTGAGTCCCATGTGAATCGAACATCTGGAGGGAGGTTCTCCAGGAAAGACAGCACAACCGCCGTGGAAATCTTCTTCGTCCTCGCGCGTCGCGACCGTGTATTGGGGCGTACCGCTAACCACCTATCCAACGCTTCCAACTCCTCGACTTCGCTCCGCGGCAGCCAGCGATTTTCTTCGGCACCGTAACCCCGAAAAGACACCAGGTACTCAAGTCCTCTACGCCCACGCTTCTCATCTATAATCGACTCCACGAAATATTCATCATCACCTGAAGCCCCGATGATCGCGGCAGGTCGTTCGAGCTCGCGAGAGGGGAACAGGTTACCATCGTTGGCGACGAAAGGACGGAGGAGGCTAGAATGGAAAGTAGGGAAGACGTTATCAGCGTTGGGCAAATTCAACGTGTAAGATGACTTCTCTGGGTTCGCTCGGATAACCTCATAGGGTCCGTCGAACCTAGGCATGAACTTAGCGACGCGGTTGTCGCCACTGTGCATGTATTCTTTGCGACGGTTGGATGTAGATAGGAATACAGAGTCTCCGACTGAGAAGGCCTGATCAGGTCGTCGGTGAGCGTTCGCCTGGATAGTCTGCGAGATCTTCGCGGCAAGCAAGTTGTCCTTTGCCTCGGAGGTGATATCGTTGACGCGAGAGACGACGTCGATAGCCGAAGTGGGAACGTCGGAAGGAGGCTTATCCACCAAAGGAGGCACGACGCGAGGGGAGATGCCAAAGCGTAACATGAACGGTGAGAACCCTGTGGACGCGTTAATTGTGTTCATGATAGCAAAACGCACATTCGGAAGGGCGTTGACCCAGCCGCGTTGATGACGATCGACGAAGAAGCGTAAGCATTGGATGACTGTTTTGTTGGTGCGTTCGCTGGCGCCGTCCGTCTCGGGGTGAAAGGAGCTAGATAGCCGAAGCTTAACACCAGTCAGCTCATGCAGTGCACTCCAGAAACGAGAAACGAAAAGTTTATCTCTATCGCTCGTGATCGTAGTAGGAAGTCCGTTTTCGCAATACCAATGTTGGAAGAAGAGCGCAGCTACTCGCTCGGCCGTAATGTTCTTGCGACAGGGAATGAGGCGAATGTCGGCGCCCAATCTGTCAGTTATCGTCAGCAAATAGTCGAAACCTTCGTCTTCTGGCAAGGGACCGACGAAGTCCAGAGCGATGTCCCGAAAGCGATCATCTGGCACTGGTAAGGAATGCAGTGGACCGGCAGGCTTGGAAGTGGGGGCCTTATTCTTCTGACAGTCGACGCAGCCCGGAATGTAAGCCTGTTCAAGATCTCTGCGCATATTCGGCCAGTAGAACGAATCCCGAAGCGCCTCGTAAGACTTTGTGGCGCCGAAATGACCTAGACAGTCGTGGGCCAGTTGGAAAATCGACTCCCGTACAGAGGCGACGCGGGGAACCACGAGTCGATCCGCAACGTATATCAGACCTGAACGTCGGCTGACGCCGGCAACCTTGATACCGTCGGTCAGTAGCTTAGAGCACCAAGGGTCTGAGGTGTAGCCCTCCTTGATCGAACGCAAAAGGTCAGAATCTGTGGAGACAGTGAGCACAGGCGCGACGACAGGGTCATCAGAGGAGAACTGGCGACTTAGCGCATCCGCTACGGTGTTGTCCTCGCCGCGAACATACTTGATCGTGAAGTTGAAGTCGGCGAGGAACTCCTGCCAACGCAGCTGTCTCTTCGATAGATCGCGCTGCTGGTTAAAAAATTCGAGAGTACGGTGGTCAGTAAATACTTCGAATTCTGCACCAAGAAGATCATTCCGCCACTTGTGTAGGGCCCGCACGATCGCGAGCATTTCTTTATCGTGCGTGGGGTAGTTCTTCTCGGCTGGCGACAACTGTTTCGATTCGAATGCGACCGGCCTCGCCGAGGCCCAGTCCTTCCCGAACGAGAGTACGGCGCCGGTACCTAGATCGGAGGCATCAGTGGTCACAAAGATCTTGTTGTCTCCAGGGTTTTCGTGGTCGATCACCGTCAGACACTCTCGCGACGCGACCAGCTGTTTTATACCGTCAAATGCAGTCTGATGGTTGTCTCGCCAAACGATATGTTCGCCGCCGGCAACCTTGTTCGTCAGGGGAGTGAGGATGGCAGTAAGCTCGGCAAGCCGTGGTAGGAAAGCCGATAGGTATCGAACAAGCCCTAGAAACTGACGCACATCAGAGGCAGTCTTAGGAATCGGCCACGAGGAAATCTTAGCCGCTTTAGAAGAGTCTGCCTGGATACCGTCCGCCGAGATACGATGCCCGAGGAACTCAATCGAAGAGCAGAAAAGTGAGGTCTTCTTTAACGAGCAGTAGAGGCTAGCTTGGCGGAGAGCTTTGAGGATAGTCTCGACATTACGTATGTGTTCAGCCAAGTTGGCGCTCCAAATGATTATATCGTCCAGATAAACGTGGCATATCTTCCCGATCCAAGGCCGTAAAGCGGCAACCATCCGCCGTTGGTGGGTGGAAGGCGCGTTGCGACAGCCCTGAGGCATCACCACCCATTCATAGAGCCCGAACGGTGTGCGCACAGCTGTATACTTGATGTGATCGGGGTGCACCTTGGTTTGGAAAAACACGTTAGTCATGTCCAGCTTACCCCAAATCTTGCCGCGGCCGCAGTCCGCTAGAATGTCGGCGATGCGTGGCAAAGGGAACTTGTCGGCGACAGTGTTTTCGTTGAGCTCGCGGTAATCGTTAACCCAACGGGGCATGGCGTTCGGGTCGGCCTTGGGAACCAGAAATGCTGGGCTAGAGAATTCGGAGTCTGAAGGACGCATTCGTCCCGCAGCGAGATGGCCCTCGAGAAGGGTACACCAAGCATCCTGCCACTTGCGCGGGCAGGCATACTCGCGCTTTCGAACGATGCGATGCGCATCCTTCAAGATAAAACGATGGTACGTGGTGTCGGGGAGTTGGTGAACAGGGGGAATATCTTCCGGGAAAAGGTCCGCGTACTTCTTCTTCATCTCTCCGTCCAAGCGCTTCAACTGCGCCTCGAATACCTCGAAGCTGTTAAGGTCCTCGATACGCTCCTTCAAGGCCGCAATGATATTACTAGACTCTGAGCCACGCTGACCACGAGCGGGGTGGGCGTTCAGCCGGGGGCGTAGGCGCGAGGCCATCTCGGCGCCCAGCAGAACGTCGCGCACCGCAGGGCGCGCACGGCGACGCGCCGCACGTACTTCGCTAGCACGAACGTGCGTAGACTTCCAAAGAGGGATGGGCTTGTTCTCAATGATCGCGGAGGGATTTAACAAATCGTAAGAAGATCGATTGTCCAGTCTAACAGTACACGAGTTTTTGCCATGGTCCACGAGTAAGGCGTTCAAATTAAGAAACGGAAGACCCAGAATGAGATCGGTCACGAGAGAAGGGGAGATAAAGGCGCGTAAAGTACGAGAGGTGAAATGTCCGTCAACGGAGGCCGGTTGGATCTTAACGTAAGAGGAAAGTGAAAGCGAAGTCTTGCTGCTGGAGAAGGCGGCTTGGCAAAGGAATGGGTCGGCGGCCTGGAAGATCGGAAGTTGTAGACGTTTGACGAGGCTCTCCTTAATAAGTACTACAGAGGACCCATCGTCAATGAGCCCTTTCACAACGAGAGGAGAAGAGGAGGAGCGGGGGAGCGAAGAGATGTGGCAGGACCAAAAGAGATTAGAACATGAGAACGGGGCGCACTCATCGTCTGAATAATCCGGCGAACCCGTGTCGACCACAGCCGAAACGGCGTGGGGCAGTACCGCAGCGATTGTTTCGACATTGCTCTCGCTGAAGTTGATGAGTTCCTCCTCCGCTGGAGCGCCGAGAACCGCAGCGACACGCGAGGTACTGGCGCCAGAACCACGAGGGACGTAAGAAGCAGGGCGAGCGGGAACGTCGGAGGCGGTGAGTGTCTTGTAAGTCGCGCCGTCAATGGGTGGGTTTGGGCAGCGAGGCCCGATGTGCCCTGCGTAGAACCTGCGGCACTTGTAGCAGCCGCCATGAGCCTGTAACAAAGCGCGTTCAGACTCAAGAAGTTTGGGAATGGGAACAAAAGTGGCCTGCGACCCCGTAGGAGCAGAACCAGAAGCAGACGCAGTGTTCCTAGCATTGAAGGAGGCCATCTTGGGTGGGACACGCCCGGGCACGGTGGTGCGAACATTCAAGCGGGCAAACTCCTTGGCGATTTCGTCGAAACGCTGCCGACGACGTTCATCAAGACGCTTAACCTCGTCGAGCCATGGTCGAAAATCTGTGAATCGATTCGTGTTTTCCCTGTGACACTCCTGTGCTAACTCGGGGTCCATGCCCGCCTCGATCGCGTCACGGAGAAAGTCATCATTCATGAAGGATGGTGTGTCCGCGAGCAAGTTGTTACGGCCCATAGCATCTAGGGCGAAGTCCATGAAAGGCCGTGATCCTTGCTTGAGGCGAAGAACAGCCATACGGGCGGTGTATTCCCAGTCCGTGGGCAAGAAAAGGGTACGCATCTGTTGTTTATAAGTATCCCAATCCATAGAAGGCAGAGCGGGACCATTTGCAGCAAGCCATCTAATGGCGTGCACGCTCGTCATACCGTATGCGACCGTCTTCACCATGTCTTGGGCGGCAGTGTTCTTGTGGCGGAGGAAATTTTCAGACTTGACAAACCAGTCCCACAACAGGCTGGCGTCGACATCGCCTTCGCCCATGGTGGGCGGCCTGTTGGGAGCCGATTGGTCGATTTTGGCACGAACGCCCATCACGGTTTTAGGTTGAAAGGGGAGAGGACAGCTGGATGGACAGGCGTCCGCTGAGGTCGATGTATGCGTCCGGGAAGGCTCGTCAGCGGAGCTGGCAGTGGTGCGGAAGTAGTGCGAGCACGCGATGCTTGGGAGGCGCTGCTAGCAACCGAGGACCCGACTACGGGTGGGCAGGGAAACCGGTATGGACGGGAGATTTCTGGGAGACAGAATGGGCGAAAGGGCGTGGTGATGAACTGGGAAAGGGCGGGGAACAGGGAAAAGCCGGGGGGGGGGGCGGGGAAGCGGGGGTGTGGTTCAGGGTCTCAGGGTCGTTACCTCCGAGAACCCTGGGTGATGTATCTGAGGTGTGATATTTTTGATGTGGTGTATTGAGGCCGAAGCCTGATCGTTCTCAAAAAAAAAGTGGAACCACGTCGTGATGTGGAACACTCGAGAGGATGAGAGGATCAAAGGATGGGATTGAATGGTCGTGGTAACGTCTTCCCTACTTTCCATTCTAGCCTCCTCCGTCCTTTCGTCGCCAACGATGGTAACCTGTTCCCCTCTCGCGAGCTCGAACGACCTGCCGCGATCATCGGGGCTTCAGGTGATGATGAATATTTCGTGGAGTCGATTATAGATGAGAAGCGTGGGCGTAGAGGACTTGAGTACCTGGTGTCTTTTCGGGGTTACGGTGCCGAAGAAAATCGCTGGCTGCCGCGGAGCGAAGTCGAGGAGTTGGAAGCGTTGGATAGGTGGTTAGCGGTACGCCCCAATACACGGTCGCGACGCGCGAGGACGAAGAAGATTTCCACGGCGGTTGTGCTGTCTTTCCTGGAGAACCTCCCTCCAGATGTTCGATTCACATGGGACTCAAGTTCCCCTTTCTTATCGTGACTTCCGTTACGTATTTGCCCGCCTTTTCTTTAGAGGGTGGGCGAGTGTAAACTAGTTACATCTTTCCCCTGATCTCTCCTAACTCATGTGACTCGACGCTACTATATAATGGTAGCTACGTACTGTACGATACTTACTTCCGGACCACGACCATTCAATCCCATCCTTTGATCCTCTCATCCTCTCGAGTGTTCCACATCACGAACGTGGTTCCACTCGAGAGGATGAGAGGATCAAAGGATGGGATTGAATGGTCGTGGTCCGGAAGTAAGTATCGTACAGTACGTAGCTACCATTATATAGTAGCGTCGAGTCACATGAGTTAGGAGAGATCAGGGGAAAGATGTAACTAGTTTACACCTTTGGGACTGGTTCAACCGCTCCGAGAACTTCTTTAGGCAGAAGTCGATCACAGCTGATAACCGGGTCGTTTCCATCGCCTGGGGCATGTCGGGCGTCCACGCCGTTCGATGGCTGTCCGCCAATTCTCCCCTTCTTGACGCCATGCCCTGGGACGACTACAAAGAGCATATGCGGACCCTTTTCCTACCATCTGATTGGGAGCACGCCGGTCGCATGGACGTCCTTCGCCTTCAACAAGGCTCACGATCTTTCGTTGAGTTCTCCTTAGACATGATGGGACGTAACAATCTTCTCGCAGGCACGGACAGTTTCTTCAATGACGAAGCCTTGCGCGACACCATGGATGCGAACATGGATCGTGAACTCGCCAGAGAATGTAATCGTGAGAACGTTACGTCGATCGCCTCCTTCCGAGACTGGCTCGACGAAGTCAAGCGTCTCGACGAAAGGAAGCGTCAAAGAATGGAGGAAATTGAAAGGACCCTCGCCCGGATCAACGCAAAATCCAACAACAACCGCGCCACTAGCACCGTCACCCGCCCCCCTTTCCAACCTAGAAACTCGAACGCGCCCGTTGGTACCAACACGGGATCCTTCACACCCATGCCCAAGCTTACCGACGATGAGCGTGCGCTACTCTCGGCGAACGGTGGTTGCTATAAATGCCGTAAGTTCTGGGCAGGACATGTAGGTGCTCGTTGCACTGCCCCGGCTATTGACGCATCCAAATACAAAACCTTAACTTCACGAGACGTGCCTCCCCGACCTGCCAACTATTCCATTCACAACGGCGCCTCCAGGAGCGCGGTCGCTGCCATCATCAACAACAACGACGCAAGTTCTGCCTCAATCGAACCCGTCGCCGACGCCGAGAACCTCGCCGCCCCCGCTGTGGCCGCTGTCATGCCGGAGAATGAGGGCTCTAGCTGGATCTCTTCGGGCAGTTGGTCCGACGATGAGTACGCTCCGTTTTCATGTTCCAACTTATTCTGGCGCTTTGCCATTTCCCCGCCGTCCCCTTTCGCTTCACCTGTCTCCCAATCTGTGAACGGCTTGATTGACAATGGATCCGCCGTAGTTCTTATTAAAGGCGACATCGCCGACGCCCTCAAGCAAGAACGACACCTCGCAAGCACGCCTTTCAAATGTAGCCCCGCCTTTTCGGGGACGGGGAAGGAGGTTTCTCTGTCTCATTACGTTACGTTTCAGCCTCGTTCTTTAGATGGTCTCTTTCTTTCCAAGCCCCTTCGTGCCTTTATCTCCCCCTCCCTCGTTGCAGATACTATTCTTGGCCTTCCTTTCCTCAACTCCAACGGACTCGTCATCGACCACCTTGCGCGTACTTGTATTTCACGGACAGACAACGTCTCCTCTTACGATTTGTTAAATGCATCTGCGTTACCGTCTACACCACACCCAAAATGGAAGTCCACTCATACGCGAGCTAGTGATGTCCGCGCGGCCCGTCGTAAGGCTCGAGCAGCTCACGAGGCTTTCTTTCAGGGCGCCGAGTTCACCAACGCCCTCAAGCCCAGGCTATCCAAAATCCCCGCGCGTGGAGCACATGGCTCCTCTATCGTGGCGTCCATTCGGCAACGGTTGGACGACGTTAACGCCATGGTCACCTTCCAAGCTCAGTTAAAACGACTGGACCTCGAGATGAAGAAGAAATACAGTGATCTTTTCGAGGAGTTGCCCCCCGTCCATCGGCTGCCGGACCAGGTCTACCATAAGTTCAAGCTCAAGGATGCCAACAAGGTCGTTAATCGTCGTGGATACTCTTGCCCTCGGAAGGAACGTGACGCATGGAAAACATTACTCGACGAGTTCCTGGCTTCGGGAAAGCTGCGCCCCTCCGACTCCGAATACGCTAGCCCAGCATTCCTAGTACCCAAGTCCGATCCCAACGCCTTGCCCCGCTGGGTCAACGACTACCGAGAGCTTAACGACAACACCGTTCCTGATCGTTTCCCACTGCCACTCGTCTCAGAGATCCTCGCCGACTGTGGAAAAGGCAAGATTTGGGGGAAATTGGACATGACGAACGCCTTTTTCCAGACCAAAGTCCACCCTGACCACATCAAATACACCGCAGTACGGACTCCGTTTGGACTCTACGAATGGATCGTGATGCCTCAAGGTTGTCGGAACGCTCCCGCGACCCATCAACGCCGAATGGTAGCCGCCTTACGCCACCTCATCGGCAAAATATGCCATGTCTATCTGGACGACATCATCATCTGGTCGTCGTCCCTGGTGGAACACATCAAGAACGTCGAGTTGGTCCTCGCGGCGCTACGAGACGCTGCGCTTTACTGTAACGTGAAGAAAACGGATCTATTCTGTACCTCGATAAACTTCTTGGGGCACACGATCTCCCAAGACGGTATTCAAGCGGACTGCAACAAAGCTCTGAAAATTGCTGAGTGGCCTGTTCCGCGCACGGCAACTGACGTTCGACAATTTCTAGGACTTGTCCGGTATCTGGCGATCTTCCTGCCCCGTCTGGCCGACCATACCTTGGTACTCACGCCTCTCACGAACAAAACGGTGGGGAAGGAGCCAATAACCTGGCTACCGGCTCATCAGAACGCCTTCGAAAATATTAAGTCCCTCGTCTTATCTAGGGAGTGCCTGACTGTTATAGACCACGAGAACCCCGGGGACAATAAAATTTATGTCACCACGGACGCCAGCGACGTTGGAACCGGCGCTGTCCTCAGTTTCGGGCCCACTTGGGAGACCAGCCGCCCAGTCGCTTACGATTCCAAGCAACTCAACCCAGCGGAACGGAACTACGCTACCCACGACAAGGAGATGTTGGCCATAGTTCGCGCGCTGCACAAATGGCGTACAGACCTGCTTGGTTCAGAATTCGAGGTACACACGGACCACAAGACGCTGGAGTATTTCTCCAAGCAACGCGACCTCAACAAGAAGCAACTACGATGGCAAATATTCCTCGTGGACTACAATTTCGACATCGAATACATCAAGGGTGAAAATAACACAGTCGCCGACGCGCTCTCGAGAGAATTCCCCGAGGCACCTATGTCGCAACCGATCGTCGCGCCTATCCTCGCCGCCATCGCCCTCGCCTCGACGCCTACGCCTGTGGTGCTTGCCGTCGTTGCGCCCGTGCTGGCTATCGGTACAGACCTGGAGTTCCTGGAGAAGATCAAAAAGGGCTATAACGAAGACGTGTGGTGCCAGAAGCTACTGAGCAAGGGCATCGGTGTTGCTGGTGTATCCAAACACAACGGCCTGCTTTACGTCGCAGATCGTCTCGTTGTTCCCCGTGTCACTGACGTCCGCGAGCGTTTGTTCCAGATGGCTCACGACTGCCTCGGCCACTTCGGATCTGCAAAGTCCTACGCTGCGCTGCGCGAATCATTCTATTGGCCACATATGCGTCGCGATCTCGAAGAGTCGTATATCCCGGGATGTGTCGAATGTCAGCGCAACAAATCGCCGACTTCCAAGCCTGTCGGGCCCCTCCATTCCCTCGACGTGCCCGACGGCCGTTTCCAGAATATCGCCTTGGACTTTGTGGGACCCTTACCTGAGGATGAAGGCTATAATTATCTATTGACTATCACCGATCGTATGGGCGCTGACATCCGTCTTATTCCTTGCAGGACCGACCTTAGCGCTGAGCGAGCCGCGGCCCTCTTCTTCGACTACTGGTACTGCGAGAACGGTCTACCCAAAGAGATAGTTTCGGACCGCGATAAGCTTTTCGTTTCCCAGTTCTGGTCCGCGCTTCATAAGCTGACGGGTGTCAAATTGAAGTTATCCTCATCTTTCCATCCACAAACAGACGGTTCGAGCGAACGGACGAACAAGACCGTCATCCAATCGCTCCGTTACTTCGTCGACCGCAATCAGAAGGGATGGGTGAAGGCACTGCCCTACGTCCGCTTCTGTTACATGAACACCGTCAATGCCTCCACGGGATTTTCGCCTTTCCAATTGCGCCTGGGATGCTCGCCTCGCACGATGCCCCCCCTGGTCGAGGACAAGCTTGCTGAGAATATCGACGCTACACGTCTAGCGGAGATCGTGGAAGGTTACACCTCTGACGCTAAGGACTCCCTCCTCGCTGCCAAAATCGCTCAGTCGATCTATGCTAACGTTTCACGTGGACAGGACGCTGGTTTCAAAGTTGGTGACTTTGTATATCTCTCCACCTCAAATCGTCGCAAAGAATACACACACGGGAACGACGGTCGGGTCGCCAAGTTCATGCCCCGTTTCGACGGTCCGTACGAAATCACGAAGGCGTTCCCGGAGAAATCTACGTACACCTTGTTGATGCCGAACTCCCCAAACGTATTCCCTACCTTCCACGCCTCTCAACTTCGCCGATTCATTCCGAACGACGCTTCCCTCTTCCCCTCGCGCGAGCTGGAACGACCTCAAGGTGTAGAGACAGATGAGGGAGAAGAGTGGCTGGTGGATAGGATCCTGGATGAGAAGCGTGGTCGAAGAGGTAAAGAGTTTTTGGTTAGATACCGTGGATACGGTGCCGAAGAAGACCGGTGGCTACCACTGCGCGATGTCGACGAACTCGAGGCTTTGGATGTTTGGCTTGCTTCGAAAGGACCCGACGCTCTCGCGTCTACATCCGCTCGACAAACGGATACGCCCACTTTACGCCGCCGCTCCCCTCGCGTCGCTCAAACCTTGGAGGGTGGGCGAGTGTAAGCCTGCGCGCTTACCTATCTCCTAATTCCCCTGACCCCTGGACCACGTGTTCACCTATATATATACGCGCGTCCCTGAGATTACTTACTTACTTCCCGCTTGTACCCCAACTCCCATCTTCGTACGAATATCACCCCCGCGTTTGAACCTTTCACATCGAACGTTACCTCTGAGTGTTTTGCCTTCGGGCTCTCTTCCATCGCGCTTGATTCAAATAGGGTCCCCTGTTGGTAATCCACCTCATCGCGCCAACATGTTTGAGACGTTACTTGGGTCCTCAAGAAGGGGTTTGCCAGCATATATTTCATGGTAGTGTAGTAGTGAATCTACGTGTAGACTAGTAGATAGTCTAATGATAATGCGAGGGTCCGCCTCCGGCAGGACAAGTCCGTGTGACACCCGAGTGAACTAAGTGTGAGAACGATGAGTCCGAGAGTGAGAACAAATGAGTAAGAAACTTCGGATGCTTCGGATGTGCTCAGACGCGGAACAGACAACTCGGCTTCAGATAGTACGATGAGGACGGCAGGAGAATGAATAGGACGGCAGGAGAAACTGGCTTCAGATCAAACTCTGACTCGGACAATGGCGAACTCTGACAACGGAAGAGGAGAAAGCTTCGGACGACTTAGGATCTGACTCGATGTGGGGGGGAAACAAGCTGAGTTTTACTAACTACGAGTACAAGAGTATTTGTAGCTAGATGATAATCAAATGTACTAAAGATCTGAGATGACAAGGCACTAAGAATGGAATAATGGGGTCAAGAAAATCAAAGTATTAGTGTACGAAACAAAAGAGATATGAAGAATCGGTCCGAAGCGTTTGATCCGTTATCACGTGTGTCTGATGCAGGTCCGTGATGTCCGAGTCATGTGCGAGCGAGTCCGAGGAGTCGGAGAGGGGTCGATAGGGGATAGGGGAAGTCGGAATACACGGAACGAAAGGGTTCCACCCTTACATCCCCCGGGGACTTAATGTGTTGACCCTCCGGGGCAACATACACGGCGAGCAAGAATTGCGAAGTGGGAAGGTGGGTGGGTGGACCAAAATAGTGGTGTGGGACAAAAGGAAGCGCGGTCACATGACAGATTGTTGATATTTCGTCAAAGTCCAACATCCACTCTTGCTTCGTCTCCTCATCACCACCACCATCATCCAACCATGTCGAGCTCTCTTCAGCACGTCCCCGCCTACACAACCGAAGAACTCCGGACGATGAAGAAGAAGGAGGCCGTCGTTGCTTACGAGGCCGAGGTCCAATACTTCGCTGGGATGGGTGAGGTAATGCCGGAACTGGACGATGACCACTGTGCAGACGTGGAGTTGGCTGTCGCCGACATGGAGCGGCAGCAGGTGAGTTGTAGATGACAGCGCACACAGCCCGTAACTGATGGACCTTAGAACTGGCTAGCGGCGGCAGAGGAGATCTTGGTCACACGGGAGCTGCAGGGAAGCGTCGAGGACGAGGTCCGGGCGACAATGGCGATGGCGACGGGACAACTCCTCGAAGCGCAAGGCCGACTTGCAAAATGGCAGGCCGAGGACGAACGACAAGCGCAGGAGGCGCAAGATGCTGCAGAGGCAAAACGACAGAAGGAAGAAGACGAACGATGACGGGAGGCAGAGGCACTGGAGGAACGATGGGCAGAGGAAGCCCGAAGAGCTGCGGAGGTGCGTGATGGTCGATGACAGGACGCACTTGCCGCTGAGGCTCGACACCAGGCTGCGCAGAAGTCCAAGTTCGTTGGGGGTTTGGGAACCATCGGATCTGGGAGCGGGAGCACCGGGGGGGAACAAGGCGAGAGGGAGAACCCGAAGGAGGTGATTGAGATCCCTTCTGACGTCGAGGACGAGGACACCCCGGTGCCACACATGCGAAAACGAGCCGGTGCCATCCGGGCTGGAAAGCGCAAGGCCATCGAGAGCGACGAGGCCGAAACAACACCACAGACGAAACGGATCCGAAAACGAGCAGGGAACGCGGACGACTCGCACGAGAAAACCCCACCGGTGCCTGCACCTCACGACGTGTCAGTGTACGGCAAATACAACCCAGAGGGTAAGTCTGACAATCCAGGTGATACACCACCACTGATTGCATAAAACAGACCGGAGTACCAACCCGCGGAACGAGGAGTGGGGCTGCGGATACGGCGCGTCAAAGGAATCGTGCCCGCACCGGAGAGTCGAGTTCTCCGGGTACCGGCGGTGCCTCTGGTGCCAGCAGGTGCACTTTTCATGTGTTGGGACCGGCTGTCATGTGTGCGAGTCATGCACTGGTTTGAAGGTGAAATGTTCCCATGCGAAAACGCGCGCCAGGCAGGTGAAGACAGTGGAAGCGGAGGTGTCTGGTAGCAAGGTAGCGGGTGAAAAGGGAAAGCAGCGGGCAAGCTCGGGGCCGAGGACACGGCAGCGGGCGAGCTCGGGGCCGAGGACACGGCAGCGGGCGAGCTCGGGGCCGAGGACACGGCAACGGGCAGCAGAAGCTGGGGAGTCGACTCGCACCACGCGGAAAGCATCCGGGAGCAGCCTGATGCCGTTCCTCGCGGAGGCGTGCGCAGACCACGAGATGCAGACGCTCGTGCAAGTCATGTTGTCAATGGACGCCCGAATCACCGCGCTGAGGCAAGCAGTGGAGGACGCGGATGGAACCACGTTGGCGTGTGGAACACTCAAGGGACAAGGTGAGAGGATCAGTGTGTGTGATTGAATGTCGTGGTCCGAAGATGAGTACAGTAATGCGTATGTACCAAATATATAGTAAAGTACGTGTCACGTGTAACCAGGGGTCAGGGGAAAAGGGGTAACTTGTTTACAGCGGAAAGCACCCACCGCGCTGATTTTGCGAAGGGAGCTCAAGGATGCGGAGAGGGCGGAAGCGGCGGACAAGGAGGAACGAGAAGCGGAGAGTGTAAGGGGACACTTCTATTTTCTCCTATTCCCCTTTTCCTCTCCCTTCCTCCTTGTTCCTTTCTCTTTTCCTTCATCCCATGGACTCTTACTTATATCCCCTTTCGTTCCCTTTCCTTTCCACTTCCTTTCCGCCCACTCCTTTCGCATCCGAGCCACGTCCGGTGACTCTGAAGGCTTCCCGCACTTCGGACTCGCTCGGACTTGCTCGGACTCGTATATACACTTAGGGGCTTGTCCGGGCTACTTCTATTCTCTTTCCCCACTTCATCTCCCTTCGCCCTTACTTCCCCAGGTCGCTGGCACGACTCCTGTGCATTTATCCTCCACTTCATTATCACATGTTTCCTTGTACCTTGTGATATTCGTTCGGACTTGTGGCTGGTGTACTGTACAGTTATCCCTTCATTCCTCCCATGCTACTACAGTATATACTTCGCTTCCTAGCATGGAGAATCCCTATCCTGTTCTCTTTGGATTCTCCCTCTGCTAGGTGAGCAGCTCTCTCATGTATTGTAGTTAGTCTTATTCATATCTTTGGATTCTCCCTCTGCTAGGCCTGCGCTGTCGGCCATCTTGAGGTTGCCCTTACAGACAGGCGGGAAGAAGCGGAGTATGGATGGGAGTGAGAAGTGAGAAGAGAGGTGAAGGGGGAAAAGGGTGCTTGGCCCGTCGGACTAAGATTCCTGACACTACGTAGATACGAATGATAACACCATTTCTTGGGAATGAACAAGAGAATAAGTGAGAGAATATAAGTCAAAGAAAAAGGGACACAGTGTGAAATCCGAAGAAGTTCGGAGTACTCGGACACAGAAAGGATCACCGGAGCCGTCGGATGGCTTGTACGAAACTTCGGGAGTAGAACATAATTATCGGATACGAGCTATTAAATGAGAGAGACAAAAGATGAGAGATGGAAAGTGACTGAAGTCTGGTATACAACACAGGGCGAACCCTGGTCTGGGTGAAAAAATTTTAGAGTACTAGACGGTTAGGCTGCCGCGAAGGCATCAAAACTCGGTCGTTCGTTATATGTTGTAGTCCGGCGAAATTCGCAGCGGGCTGAGGTTCCGCAAGGTCTTCGGAGTCGTCGGAGTCGTCGGATTCGGGAGATTGGGGAACAGGAAGGAGGTGGCAGTGTCGGGCATAGTAAAGGATAATGCGGAATGCTGCGTAACGTAGAGTTGAGATGTGGCCGTCGAGTTCGGAAAGGACATAGGATCTGCCATGAGTGCGTCGGACAACAACCATAGGTCCCATGTAGCGGGGTAGATGTTTGAGCGAGTGATCTCCTTCTATCTTCTTGTCACAAACGAGAACGAGCTGTCCGGGAAGAAAGTTGAAGTCCTTGATTGTCCGGGCGAACCGACGTTCGAATTCTTCAAGGGAGGCGATCCGACTCCGAATGACTTTCTCGCGCATACATTTGATATTGTCCGGACGCTTCTGGAGTTGTCGGGCACGCATGGAGATGAGTTGTTCCATGGTGAGAGTGGTATCGGGAGGAGGGGCGAGATAGGTAGCTTCGTGGAGGTCGAACGGAAAGAGAGGCTCAATGCCATGTACCATATAGTAGGGGGACATTCCGGACGTTTTGGAGATGGTGACGCACTCGGCCCAGAAGACGGATGGTGCGACTTCAACCCACTTCTTCTCGTTGCCATCCGCAGTCTTCAGGAGTGAACCCCGAACGTCCCAGTGTCTGCGCTCGACGAGTCCGTTGGCTTGGGAGTTGTATGGAGAGATTCAGCTGTGTCGGATGCCATACTTCTCTGCGAGATATTCGACTGCCTTCACAAACGGGGTACCGTTATCCGTCACAAGTTCTTCGATGGCGCCCCAGCGACATAGAATCTCCTGGAAAATAAACAAGCCAAGTGTCTCCGTGGTCTCCCGGCGAAGCACGTGCCACTCCGGATAGGAAGTAAGAGCGCAGCGTGCGTGGACTATTTTGTTGAATTTGTTGACGGAAGGCATAACCATGCAGTCGATGTGGACGTGTCGGAAAAGGGAAAGGGGAATTGTCAGAGTCGGCGGAATGTGTAGCTTGAAGCTGGAGCGGATCTGGCACTGATGACAAGTCTTAACTAGCCAGCGGACATCCTGGTCGAGGAAGGGCCACCAGAATCGCTCAAGGAGGCAAGTCCAGATAACGAAGATACCCTTGTGTCCGAGAGAGTCGTGAGCAGCCCGGATAAGATAGAGGTGGCGACCCGGATGGATGTAGACCTTATGCTTCCCATGGTTGTCCTTGTGCCAGAGCTTGCCGTCGCGGTAGAAAAAGTTGAGCGCTTGTCGGACAAAGTTGTGCATGGTGGGTTCAGTGAGTCTGACGGGAGCCTTGCTGGTCCGGAGGAAGGTCTCTATCTCCAGCATCCGTGCATCCTTACCGGCGGCCTTCGGCGTCCGGGGAATGTCGTCAGAGTCGTCGGAGTCATGGAATCCAGCAGAGTCTTCGTCGTAGATGAAGGTGCGGACGAGGGATCCGAGATGACCCCGGAACCGGTTCTGAGCAACCTGAGAGAGAGGCGTCGCCGTCGGAGTGAACCTGTAAAGTAAAACCACAAGCTTCGTCTATCCAACCCTCAACATCTTCTATAAGTACCGGGTCTTCTTTGGCTCTTCTTCGTCGTGAAAGGCCATCGGCCGGAGTGTGATCCCGAGCGGGAACGTGTTTGAGTTTGAAGGAAAAGGTGAGGATGGCGGCGATCCAGCGGTTCATCGCAGCGTTCGGAACGATGTCTGGATTATTAATCATACCTTTGATATATTTTGCGTCGACTTTGACAGTGAGATTGCGAGCTCTGATGAGCCAAAGCTTCGTGGGCTGAAGTGCCCGGAAGAGTCCGTAGAGCTCGATTTTGGATTGGGAGTAGCGGGATTCACGGTCGTTCCAAGTGATAGACCCGAAATGGGACGGATAGCGTTTGTTGTCGGCGCCCATCTGGGAGAGAATGAATCCGACGGCTACGGTGGAGGAGTCGACGGCCAGTATGACTTCGCGATCGGATGAGTGGTCGATAGCTCGGAGAGCACTAGTGTTGGTTATTTTCCGAAGTACAATCATAGGCAAGCCCGGTTACAATTTTTGCAAGTTGCCTATGGCAGATTGTAGCCAGGCATTGTTGTTGATATTGTTGTTGGATTGTTGTTCATATTGTAGTTCAGTCGGAGAAATGGAGGGGGAGATTGTAGGTGAGATTGTAGTACCAGATTGTTGTTGGAGATGGGCAGATTGTAGTACCAGATTGTATGTTGTTGTGGGTGAGATTGTAGTACTAGATTGTTATTAGAGATGGGTGGATTGTAGTAGCAGATTGTCATTCATTGTGGGGGGATTGTAGTACTAGATTGTTATTAGGTGTGGGGGGATTGTAGTACCAGATTGTTGTTTGTTGTGGGGGGATTGTTGAAGAGCGCTGTAGTTGGTGTCTGGTACATTGTAGTTCATGTAGCAACTGATTGTAGATTAGATTGTTGTTAGATTGCAGGTAGATTAGATTATCAATCAAATAGGGGAGATTGTACATGATGATAAGATAAGATAGCCTAGCAATCATTAGTAGGGGTTGTTACTGTGGGAATATTTTTATTATAACCGCTTTTTGGGCGCTTTTTTGAATTGTGAGTGTGGGAAAAACCTGCAAAAGACATCAATAGGGTTGCTTACTGTGGGAATCTGGATATAATGACTATTAAAACCGCTTTTTGGGTACTTCCTGACTGTGGGAAACAGCATTAGGGACTGTGGGAAATTCTAGAAAATGAAAAATGCGCCCATTAAATAGCCAGATATGGGTTCATTATAAAAAGTTCTAATGTTATTAGTGAAATTTGTAGCCCTTCAGTAGTTATTAGCAAAACAAGAAATAGGAATGATGAGGACACACCATAACTAGTATACCATGAGTATAGCACCATACTGCCTGTGGGAGATGACAACGTAGTGAATATCTATATATGCACATTCAAGTGATTCTGCTGTTTGCATACTTTGTGTTGACTACTGCGCAATAACAAAAATAGCTATGAGAATTCTGCGAACAGTCCCATAATCAGACAAAAATACTCTACAAAAAACTACTTTTGAACTTTCTCATAGTTACAAGAAAATTCCCACGGTCAGTATTCAGACTAATGATTCAATGATCACACTAGCAAAATTACTATTTGAAATGCCAAGCAAAGGTCAGCTATGGCATACTGTAATGAAATCAGCTTACAATGATCATAAAGATATGAATAGGCTATTCAAGCAATTGTATACTAGATGAATAACAAACTTTTCGCGTTTTTTCGAGTATTTTGTGTTTTTCTCACTAACGAGAGTAGCTATTACAATTCTGACTATAGGGGCATGATCAGAAAACATTGCTCTACAATTACCATTTTGAGTAATATTTTCCCACAGTAACAAACCACCATCTTCACATTCAATAATAGAGTTTACAAGCCTTTTCCCACAGTTACAATAGAAAAAAACATTCATAAAGCATTTTCAATGATCATTATTATGGAATTCCCACAGTAACAAGCTATAATGATGCCCTTTCATTGATTTCCCATGCTTACATTTGAAAAAAGCGGCTAAAAAGCAATACTAATAGCTACTATAAAAGATTTCCCACAGTAAGAAGCCCTATTGCTCTTCTTACATATCTTTCCCACGCTTACAAGCCAAAAAAGCGCCCAAAAATCGGTTCTAATCATTGCTATAATGAAATTCCCACAGTAAGAAGTCCTACTAATGCCTTTATAGCCTTTTCCCACGCTTACAGCATCCAAAAAGCGGTTCTAATCATTGCTATAATACAATTCCCACAGTAACAAGCCCTACTGATCTATTTGAGCATGTTTCCCACACTAAAATTAAAAAAGCGCCCAAAAAGCAATATTAATTACCAAGGTTCCCACAGTAAAAGCCTAGCCATGTGATCAAAGATCAATCAAAAGGGGTAATTGCCTATCAATGGCTAGATAATCTTTATCTAATCACTGCTTCAATCCTATCTAATCAATGATTAAAAGATCAGATCACGCTCTAATCAATCTATTACAAAGCCCTGACAAGCATTACAACTATTAATTACAATACCTTAGTGCACCGTTGTAAATTGCAATATATGCCATGACAATAATTAATTACAACTTGCCATGGGCAACGAACAAAATCACTAACTGGGCATTGTCTGGTTTTTAATTAAATAAGTGATAGCTACTAGTGAGGCTACCTTCGGATTCTCGATGTTCGACTGAACCCGATAGTTCGGACGATACGTCGTGCAACCGGTCTCGATGGCTTCGGCTAGCTGAGATCGGGCTGAGGAGGAAGGGAAGGGAACCGGAATCAGAGGAGGAAGGGGTGCTTCGGACGGAGTCTTTGCTGCAGTGCTCGGAGTCGTTTCGAGCGGCTCAGAGAAGCGGATGTCCTTCTTCTTCTGAGATGAGGTGTACTTCTTCGCAACTTCGGGCATCCGTTGCATGAGAACCTGCAAGAAGATCTCCTCTTTTTCTTCTTCCTCCAAGTCAAACGGACTCGGAAGCTCCTCGATGAACGCCCGAGACTTGGACTCGTCGGACTCGGTATAGTGGAAGGTGCTAACTTCAACCATGTTCGCGGACGCTACTCCGGAGCTTGTGGCTGTAGGAGTGACGGTCTGGTGAGGAGGCGCATTGCGATCCTGAGGTCTGTTGTTGGCTCTCATCCAGTTGTCGACCTGATCTTTGAACGAGTCTCCGGGGAAGGAACAATTGATAGTCTCTCTGCTCGGGAGCACCATCCATCGGCCTTCTTTGTTCCGGCCGGTCCATCCGTTCCGTTCGTATCAGACAGCATCCGGACACGAGCCCATCGTGTGGTAGAGGGAATGACAGAAGTGGCACTTCCGGGGAGGTCTCGGATCAGTCCCTTGTGGTGCAGGAGGAGGAGGAGGACGAGATTGCTGCGTTTGGGAAGGCTGAGGTGGCTGAGACGGATACTGATAGTTTTGTTGGGGAGGGACTGGCTGATAGGCATATGCTTGGGCGGTCGGAGGTGGAGGATACAGATAGAATGAGTTCGGATTATACGGATATTGCGGAGGAGGAGGAGGATACTGCGGATGCGATTGCTGAATCGTCATGAACTGCTGCATCATAGCTTGCAGAGCACGGATGTCAGCGGATTCGGTTTTGACCGGAGCCGGAGTCGTCGGACTCACAGTCGGAGATGTCGAAGACGTAGTGAGAGTCGCCGGAGTTGAAGTCCCGAGAATGAAGTTTGCTTCCGTATAGATCTCCGTGATCGTGTAAGGATCGTCCGGATGATGCTGCATGTGGACCATTGCCAATCTGTCCTTGATCTTTTGACGGGTGCTCGGATCGAACCCTGTGAGATAGTCGTGTCCGACATCCTGGGTGGAGACGCTATTTTTGGAGAGAAGCCAGTTGGCAGGGACGAGGAACTTTCTGTGATAGACTCCGAGATCGTCTTTTGTGAGCATCGGGGTCTGGGACTGGACAGCAGCGATAGTGGAAAGATCAGATGGACGCCATCGTCGTTCGTCATCCGATCCGGGGTAGAGCTTCCCGATACACATTTTGAATGCTTCCCAGTCATCTCCGTTGGCTGCATCGCCACTGCTGCACCAGATTTCCCAGTCAGAGTCGTCCAGATATCCAATTGTAGCTCGGATGAGATCCCGGCCTTCGACCTGAGCACGGGCAGCGAGGTACTCCACTTCGAAGAAGAAGCGATGGAGTCCTTCGGGCTTTCCGTTGAACTTCGGAGCGGTATGGTGACCGTGGACGGGCATAGTTGTGGCCATCGTAGGAGGAGGAATAGGGGAAGGTGAAGAAGTGGGCGGAAGGTTTTCGGATGAGTCGGTGAGTGATGAGGGTGTCCCGGACGTGGTGTCGGTTGACTCCGGAGTGGTTTGGTGAAAGGCTGCTGCGGGATTATAGAACAGACTGTGTCGGAGTGACGGAGGAGTAGGGCGTGATAGGATATTCGGATGTTCGGATTCTGGGCGTCCGGTAAGTGCGAACTGCCAAACAACGGTGTCGGGATCGGGAACCCAAGAGCGGACTATTTTGAAAGGGAAATATGCGGATGTCTTCTCGAAGAGGAAGTTGATAGCCCGCTGCGTCGGACCGTCCGGAAAGATGTCGTGGAGAGGATCGGGAGGGAATTCGAATTCAATGACGGAAGAGGATGATTATGTGATGGTGAAACGGGGGGGTGTCTTGAACTTTAAACCCTCGCGGTGGGCTCCAGAATGTAGTAGTGAATCTACATGTAGACTAGTAGATAGTCTAATGATAATGCGAGGGTCCGCCTCCGGCAGGACAAGTCCGTGCGACACCCGAGTGAACTAAGTGTGAGAACGATGAGTCCGAGAGTGAGAACAAATGAGTAAGAAACTTCGGATGCTTCGGATGTGCTCAGACGCGGAACAGACAACTCGGCTTCAGATAGTACGATGAGGACGGCAGGAGAATGAATAGGACGGCAGGAGAAACTGGCTTCAGATCAAACTCTGACTCGGACAATGGCGAACTCTGACAACGGAAGAGGAGAAAGCTTCGGACGACTTAGGATCTGACTCGATGTGGGGGGGAAACAAGCTGAGTTTTACTAACTACGAGTACAAGAGTATTTGTAGCTAGATGATAATCAAATGTACTAAAGATCTGAGATGACAAGGCACTAAGAATGGAATAATGGGGTCAAGAAAATCAAAGTATTAGTGTACGAAACAAAAGAGATATGAAGAATCGGTCCGAAGCGTTTGATCCGTTATCACGTGTGTCTGATGCAGGTCCGTGATGTCCGAGTCATGTGCGAGCGAGTCCGAGGAGCCGGAGAGGGGTCGATAGGGGATAGGGGAAGTCGGAATACATGGAACGAAAGGGTTCCACCCTTACAGTAGAGTAAACCGTCACTTTCTCGTTCATGATGTCGATCTAACAACATACATCTAGTGCTAGTTTTTGAGGGCGCGGTGGATTGTCCTCACGGGATGGTAGCTTTGCTGGCCCACACCCTCTATGATTATTGAATACCCCTCAAGCTTAGATCGCGTCGTACATCACACTTCGTCTCTTCTGGCTTCAAGACCTAGAGTAGATGGTGCCCTCCGTCACACCCCAAGTCCCTGGCGCGTAGGAACAAGACAGTTAAAAATCAGATACGAAGTGACAACACTCGTTTGCATACCTGCTACCCTGGACCCCGGATGCGAGAATGACTCTCATGCGAGCTCCATCCGTGCTTGCACATCCATGTTCTTGAGGCATTGTTCTACATCCGTGCTAGACGCTGAACCCGAAACACGATTTCGGATTCACGCGCCATCAGCGTGTCCATCTGAAAGCTCCCTAGTCATTTTCAAACACCAAACAATACCACTGGCAATAACAGACTATCACAAGGATTCTGCTCCATCGCTCCATAGATACTCCTGTACGTACAGCTAGAAAGTAGTATACATGAAATTCAAAGTAAGAAACTAGTGTCCCAAATATGAACACTCCCAGCAGTAGTGCCCGAAAGAAGATTCTTTCCATCGTCAGAGAAGCCCAAAGCCCATACCCGATCCCAGGCATAATACGTGACCAATGTCTCTCCAGATATTGGGTCCCACACATTCACAGTCCAGTCATCGCAGCCAAACGCGACGAATTTCTCGTTCGGCGAGAAGATCGCACAGTTGACATCTCCGGCGTGTCCACCCAGTTCCAGTCTCCGCTTCAGGTCTCCAGACGCCGCATCCCAGATACCGACTGTCTTGTCCCACGAAGCCGAGACAATTTGTTTGTTGCAAGGAGAGAATGCGACCGATATGACGACATCTTTATGTCCCACCAGTGACTTCAGCTGCTGTCCGTTGCTCGTGTCCCATATTCGAACAGTGCAATCATCGGCGCAGGATACCAGTTGGAATCCATCTGACGAGAAAGCCACCATGTTGATCTCGTCAGTATGGCCCATCATTTGACCGTGCATATCCGCTTGCGTGTTTATATCCCATATTCGAATTGTTCCTCCTGTCGATCCAGATGCGATCCTGCTGTTGTCAGAGGAAAATGCTACTGCGTTCAGGCGGTCGGCATCTTCCTCCGGCCTCAGCGTACATTGACGTTGTCCTGTCCCTGTATCCCACAGCTCCACAGATCCGTCTTCGTGCCCGACTGCACATTTTAAACCGTCTTTTGAGATCTGCACATGACGAGCCCCACTCGGATAAGTGTTGAGAGGCGTAATATTGCCTATCCATCCTTGACGGTCCCAGATGAGGGCCGCTCGGTCAGATGCCATGACGACCCATGACAACCTGTTCATTATCACTTGACAAAGCAACATGACAGATCGCCCCAAACTCTGGAAATATTTGAAGAAGTGCCTCTACCGAAGGAGACAAATGAGTGTAAACACTTGTATGTTTGCTTTGGGGTGCTCACTTGTACCGTGACGTTGGACAGCCTGCCAATATTGAGGCTTCCAAGAGCCCTGCAGAAGTGCAGCAATGTTATGAAGTGCTGTGGATGACTTCGCTTCGAACTCTTGCGTGGGCGGAACAATTTCAAGTGCCGAAAAGAGAACAGCCATAATATCGGGGTCCTTTCGTTTCGCTTCTCGTTCGAGGGCCAACAATAGGATGAGTGCAGTGTCGATAACCTCAGCAAGGGCTTTTACAGCCTGACCTATTTCCAAGGCTAAGTCCACGGCAATTTTGATCAAATGAAGACCACAATTGAATTACTCACCTTCACTGGATGGTGTCAAACGACGACCACCGGCTCGATTGGGGGTGATATGATTCTTGAAAACCCCAATGGCAGTATTGAATGTTTCCTCGTCTGCCTCGATTGCAGCTTGTAGCTTTTGCATCACCGAGTTGACTGATGTGTAGGGGTCACCTTCCATTCTCTCTCTGACGAGGTGATCGACATCATCCCAAGTAGCATTCCTGTCGTAAAACCGAGCCGACGGTTTATACTTAGTATGACCGTCATTGTCGGAGCGATTCGGTGTGGATCGCCACATCCGGTGGATCACCCAAGCAACCGCTGAAGAGATTCGATGTTTTGCGCCAAATTTGGATGGCACCAGCTGCCCACTCTGACCGTTATCATTGGTAGGCTGAGTTTCATCAGAACCAGAGGGCGTTGAGTTATTGAGAATAGCATTGACATCGAATCCCATGTCTTCAAAGACAGATTCATGGATGAATTGTGTACGCTGAATGTGACGGGGAGCACCCATGTGAAGTCTGAGAGCGGTTATGCATTGTCCTGCGAAACTACGAACTGTGCTTACCGTCGTGTCGTTGCCTCTATATTTGAAGGGCGACGGAGGGGAAGATACTCAAGGATATGCCAACCCCCTGTAAGTGTTGGTTTCGTGACTGGATGATCCCACAATTTTGTATGTGGAAGCATGCGAAGGCCATGATTCATGGCTTCGTATGTCATCCACCGCAACGCAGGACCGAAACTGTCAAGATTCTCGTTAGGGTGGCTCCACCCACCGCTAGAAGGAACCTGTCAATTTGTGTGATTGGACTCGTCAATGAAACATACATATCAGAGTGTGATCCGGCAAACCAAACCTCCTTCACATCACCGCCGTCCGATGTGGGTGACCCAAAGGAGGATGCATATGTCTTTGCATACTCCGGCCAAAATTTGACTCGTCTCTCATCCAGAGCGAGAGCCTGGCGGAAGTGACAGACATGTCCCATTCCGCTAGTAGTGGCAGGTAGGCATGGCCTCCTTACTATTCCTACGGATGAAACCGTATCCCTGTTCGCAATTGCTAACCATTCCGACCATGCATCTATGCGTGAGGACACTCACCATGCGCCTACAAAATGAACCTTTACATTTGGCTGCGAGAATGCCTTCTTGAAAATTTTGCATTGATCCTCCACACTGGTTTTTTTCTTCGTATTCTGTGTTTGGCTTGCATCCTGACCCTGTCTATCCATGACCTTCTGTTCACGCTCTACCTTCTGTTTGTCCATTGACTTTTGTTGCTCCTTCATGTCTGTTTCCTTCTTTGTGTTTCGCCCCTTCTTTGCATCCATATGCGAGTCAGATTTCTTCTGTGAATCCTTCATTATCTGCATATACAACTTGAACGCCCTATGGCAGTGTTTCCGAGAATAGCTTTGGGTATATGGACAGACTTGTACTTACGATGGGATTTGAGCGTGATTACCCCTATAAAGTAGACCAACCTAAAAGTTGGACTTGGTGATGAGACGCTGAGAAAGAGTTGCATAGTACACACCAGTTGAATCATGCCAGCAATAACACGGACCTGGTATGCGCCCCGAGAAAATCCTGAGAAAGGTGTGAGTATCGAAGGCTGTCGAATGATTCCGAACGTCCCACCGAAAAGAAATATTCGATCCCCTGGTTGATAAGTATCACAAAGCCACTTATATGCCTTCAGTACATTTCGCTCGAACGAGCTGTGGGGTGATTGGATTAACAGCAAGTCCGTTTAGTTTAGAAAACAGTCTACCTTGCGACTGCAGCATCCCACCAGCGTCGAACATCCGACTCCCCGTACGTCCCAATGCCACTAATGTAGTACGAAGACTGCTTATCGTCTTTGATGATACGGCTCTGTAGTTCCACGACATTGCTGTTCTGGGATGAGGTAGAGTGACGAAAGAAAATATAATAAAAGGCTGATGTAGCTCACCTTCTTTCCAAAGGCGCCCAAAGTCCCGTCGGAACTCACGCAAATATTTCGGCCACTGGGCGAACAACACGCTTCTTTGGCTTTTCCTTTCGAAGCAGAAGGAACTTTCTCCGTGCCCTGTTCGGGGAGGTCTCCTTGAGGTCGACGTGGCCGTTCTCCCGCTCGATCAGAGACAATTTCTTCAATGGGCCCGATTGGAGGATTATCCTGTGGTTGAGTCGGGATTTGTGGCACTTGGGTGGATAATACAGTTCCATCGTCGGTTTCGACCGAGGGGCTGGGAGTCTCTGATTCAGCACTTGTTGGGGAGGAAGGATCCATGCCTAGCTTGGGGGATCACTTCGTTTGCCGAGTCTTAAGTAGTGACATAGCGCTCAAGAGCGGCTCTTGGGGGGCTTCTGTCTGCTTCTGTCTGCTTCATATGTCTAGTACTGGCGCTTCAAAGACAAGATATCGGTCAGCTGCCCTTCTGTTGGCTTCGAATTGATTAATTGTGCGGATGTGGCGCGGCGACATCGTGTATTTTGGGTGCCAATTGGAGTTCGTATGAGAATTGGGGCCATGGCACTAGAATGGGGAAGTCGCTGATGACATAGAGGATGGGACAGAATGAGCGTCAGTGGTGGTTCGAATTCTAAACGTGTTGATATTTCAGTGGGGCCGTGTACGTGAAATGCCACAGTTTGTCACGGACTGACACCGGTGCCGCCGCGGCGAGGGTACTAAACTGCGCACATTGCCCATGGGTATATACGAGATAGGCACCATAATTGTGGGGACACGATAACAGTACATTGACCGAACAAAACCTATATATTGATATATGTCAGCCCAAGTGCGCCTCTGGCCGGAGGAGAAAAAGAGCTCACTAAAACTAGGCGGAATCTTCAGAGCCGCGACGCAGCTCACATACTCACGATTACCGGTCCCTTCCAAGCGGTAGCATTAGGCATTAACGTTCATGAACACTTGCATTGCGAAGGAGCGCATTCCCTTCCATCCATAATGCCAGCCTGATAAATATAGTTCAAGGGGACATGAGTTAGGCAATACACGAGCGTACCTTATTTCGTAGCCAATGAAGGTCGGGTTCGCACTCAAATTCAGATTTCCAGTTTGTTTCCAGTATGATCTATTCTGGCCCGGTGGCTTGGCGCGCCTTGAGGTGTTGTTGGCAACGTGTCGAGGGGCAAGCAGAAGACACTACGACTGCACCCCCTGGCGAGCGACAAACTAGGCAGCGGCGATTACGGTCAGCCGCAGTGGAAATCTAGTGGAAGCGACACATAGGGCCTACAGGCAAGAGGATGTGCCCCAGCTACTAGAGGAGATGGCGAGTATAAGACAGCGGAATGCGTTCCCAGCCCTCGATATTTAATATCAGGATTCTCGGGCGCTCCATGGCCCAGTCTTCCTACACCCAGTTGATTCGGAGAAACGGCCGTGTGGGCGATTCTCCCGATCGGGATAGTCCTTTGCACGTAAAGTTTTCCAGTTGGCGAGCATGGCCTGCAGAGCCGGTGGCGCACTGCGTGTGGGGGCAACGGTGTAAATCAGAGGCGAGGAGCACTCAGTAGCCTGAGACGCTTTCAGACAAGTGTCATTGACATTGGAGTGTGACTTCATTTGATTCGCTGATGAGCATCGTCTGTTTCCGTGAGTAACATCATGAGAGGCATAGAGTTTTACAGCATTCCATCGTCCGCTGAGCAACATGGAGTCCCCCCCTCCCCCAACGTCGTGGTATGCGTAATGATAGTGCAAAGAAGTTTTCGTTTCCACCGCCGAAGAAAACCCAAATGGCATAGTAAAGTACTCAGGGTTGGCCCCACGGATGTCTAGCAGCATATGTCACGCTCGTGGATCACTGATAAAGTCTCGAGGAGATACTTCTATGGCCGACATCAACGCCCAAGGGTACCGGCCATCGATGCGGATGAGCATGCTGGAAGAGGTGTATCAGTGAGGTAACCAGAGAGAGATCGACGGTCTGTAAGAGGTTCGTTTCTGCCAGCAACATACAATCGTCGTGGATGACATGGCTTCTTGCGAAAGTTTGGGCGTCTGGAGACGGCTTGGTAGGAGAGGAAATCTCGAAGAACTCGGAGTGCGGCTTGACGTGTGTGAGTTCGTGAGGCGGGTATGAGTAAGAACGAACGCACCGACTATTCCCTCTACGCTTGTTATCTCTCTACTTGTCCCCTATGTCTGGCCGCAAGTCAGAGGTGAACTACTCGGTTTCTTCCTTCTCTCAAGCCTGACGTCCTCCATCCTCTCCGTGAAACACGACCTCCAGGAGCTGAAGACGAACATCGAGGGTCCCCCCACAGTCTTGAAATGGATATGCATCATGTCACAGAGTCGATGGAGGGCAGCACGATTCTCCGGAGATGGGGAACTTGAGTACGTTTGGATGGGCTCCAATGACGAGACGAATAGCTTCGGGAGAGCGTTGAAGAGGTCGGCGTTGAGCTTTTCGTGTTAGTGGAGAGATTGAGCGGATGTTGTGGACTTCTGAAATTCACCGCGCGAGAGCCCATGGTGCTTAGAGTGAAATAACTGTCACGAGAGGGATACCTATAGATACTAAACAGTGGTCAAAGAAGCGTACATCAGGTGGGTTCTTGTGTTCAACACACTGCAAGTTCGGGCCCGATCCTGCCTTGGGTGTACAAACAGAGGTACACAGAGTAGGAGTCTATGGTGCGAGTTGGGCACGACGCAATCGTTCAACTTGCTACCATATATTGGCTTTAAACCATCTCTTTCACAATCCCTCAGACTATTGGAAATACTGAGCCTGCGTGTGGAAATCTGATCTTCAGCACATCAAAGCCAAGAAGGAGCGTGCGCCGTCGCGAGCGCATTCTACGCTCAGCCCAACATCACCCAACGCCGTCTAGACTCTAGACTCTCGATGGAGATCGGGGATGAGGCCTGAGGCCTTGAGGACCGCTAACGAAGGACCAAGATGCGTGAGGGACGCTGGGTAGCGTAGCACAACCAGCTTTTAGTTGAACTGCGAACTGATTGCATGCGAATGCAAGAACTCAACTCAGTGGATCCTCCTCCTATCGCCGCCATTTCTCCTATATCTTCATCAAGCACTAATCGGGACAGCGACTCTGTGGTCGCTGGCAAAGGAATCCCTCTCATGACTCCTGCACACGATGGCCCCCATACCTATGGATCTGGCTGCTTCGCAAGCTATCTGTATATATGAACGTGCATCCGCATCCTGCCCCCGTCTTTGTTGTTCGCAAGGTGTTTGTAGTCGGCGTCATAGACATCTGCAACGGGCTCGCTCGTCGTACTCTCTCACACCACCCAGCGCCCGTTCTCGCTGCTCTTGCCAACTCTCAGACGGCTCACATGTATCTCCCACTTTGTGGTAGCACTCTCCTCCAAGTCCACTCGCTATTCGCGTGGTCCGTCACCCAAACGTTCCCTGCCGCTGTACGAACGTCTCTCCACCTCCGTTGTTTACCATAAACTTAGAGTGGGAGCGCTAACTCTCAGCTTAGCTCCCAGAACCCTCATGTCAAGCATAGCATCAATAGGGTCTATGCGCTCGCGAGCGGTGTGGATAGGCCACTGTGCACGACCGGCCCCCGATTCTACCTACCGAAAAATGGTGAACGCCGGATTGTGTTCCATCAGTTATTCTTGTACAACAAAGGTACTTCGTCTCTTGCTATGCCTTCTTAAACTTCTGCTGACGTTCCGCCGCGATCCTCTTGACCAGTCGCATCTCGCGTTGCGTGGTCGTACCCCCTCCTACTGGTGGCGCTTACTTCCGGTCAAGGCCTAGCACCACGGGCGGAATGGCCAAACTTCTTGCCGTGGAAGTATCATCTGTTGTGCACTGATTCGCCTTTCAGACGGCTCCTGAACGCGATCACCTGATGTCCATTTTGTTCTCCGACAAGTAGTCCACCATCCTGCTGTGGCTCTCACATCCTTGATATCTAACCACTTCGAGTGGTGGCACACCTGTGAGTATTTCTCGTTTCTCTCCCGTAATCCATCGACGCCAACTGAATCACCTAAGTATCCCCCGACCACTGCAGTCAACGCTGTAACTGAGATGTCAGACTCAGAACTGCAGAATACTGACAGCGACTATACGCCTCCGCCATCGTTCTACTCGACGAAGTTAAACAAACCCGCGAATGAGGACGTTGAGGTAATCCTTCAAGATGAAAAGCTACGGTATCTCGTCCAGAAGTACGCCACCGCCACACTGACGAGTTACGACGTGCTGGTCCGGCTACTCAACCGTGCAAGTCATCTCATACATGGTACGCAGGTTCTTCCCTTTCATACCGAATGCAATAACGTGTATTATCTTATACAGATAGATGGGCTAAGGACCATAAGTTGTTGGTCTTCATTGACGGCCACGCCCCCTCGCTGGCAACCCTCCTCAATGACTTCCGCACTGGACATCTATCCCTTGGCATGGCCCTTGACGTCACCAACGGCCTCATCGACCAAGGCCTCACCAACAGCATCCCATGGCACCTCGTATCGTCCACCCTCGAATGGACAGCCGAAACACACCCAGACCCAGACTCCCCCAAAGTCGAAACTGGCGGGTACTTGGGGCTGGCGCGGCAATGCCGCCCCGACCTGGTCAGCATGTACGGGATGGTGGCCTCGCCCAATGGATACGCGATCCAGTATCGCTACCCGGGTGGGTCCTACACGTCTATGGACTACGAGTGGGACGACATCGGCCCGCTGCTGGCGTACGTCTACACGCTGTACGTCCCTCGTGCGGAATTGCCCTCGCGCGACCCCTCCATCACCCTAGCTCGAAGTGCGGATATGGTAGGGCCACCGGCGTGGGATATACGCGACGGGGAGAAGGTGTACAAAGGATGTGATGTTAAGGCTTTCGGAGAGATGGTCTGGGTGGCGAGGGTTGGGGATTCGCCGGTGACGATCAAGGACTCGTACCGCGATGTTGACGCGACCTTCAGAGAAGGCGAAATTTACGATATCCTCCACGCCAAGGGGCCCGCTCTCGGGTTTGTCAAAGTCGCGAGAGAATACGATGTTCAATGCAACGGTCGTCCTATCGAGGTCACGGTCGGCGACATACCCCGCATCAAAACAAGACTCATCATGCACACTTACGGACAACCTCTCAAAAAGTGCGCCACCCTGATTGACTTCCTGAAGTGCATGTACGATATCCTCGAAGGTAATATGTTCGTGATGGCGTGTTGTTCTCATGTTGAATGACGTTTGATTCAGCTCACCGTTGGGCGGTTGCGGAGAGGAATATCCTCCATCGCGACATCAGCCATGGGAATATATTGGTTCACGCTGAAGACCTCGATGACGGCAAAGTATTCGACGACATGGAACATCGTCCGATCTTTGTGAATGAGGTCTTGAACGGGTACGGCTGACCCTCAAACCTCACTACTCGATACTAACATCATCTATATCACCTTAGTCAGCGCTTCGCCGCTCCCATGGCTCGGCTAGCAGATATGGGCAGCGCGGCGGAGCTCGATCCAGAGAAAGCTGTTTCACCTACCTTCGTCGCGCAGAAATCTCGTGAGGAGGTCGAACCTCTACGTTGCCGCACCGTGAGTTCGCCTGGGAATGCACTGCGCATTTGCTCATTCATCGTTAACGCAGGGCACGCCGATGTTCGTCGCCCGCTCACCCGCTCTCGGCCGTCTACTCGTCGACTCCGTCTGTTTCCGCCCCATGCCGGAATTGCCCTGCGACGTCGCCGCGAAATACCAGACAGCGTACGCCAGTGATTCCTCTGGCTTGCGCACCTTCTTCGACGATGACACCACCAACCATGGTGGAGTCTATCGCAGAAAAGATCTTGAACGCAAGTACCGTGGCAAGTCAGAGCCAAGACAGGAAGACTTCAAGCACCAGCCGCGCCACGACGCCGAGTCCGTCTTCTGGTGCATGGTCGTGTTCCTGCTGCTCGCCGTGCCCCTGGGCAGCCCTGAAGAAGACCTGGAGGCGTCCTCACTGTACGCCCCATGGAAGCATCTCGCCAGTCACCGCTTTTTCTCGATCTACGAGCCAGCGGATAGTCGGCTTCACATAATCGCGGCTGACGTGTTGTATTGGGAGGCATGGCTCCACCCGGGGCTGCAGCATGTTGCCCGTCTTATGTCCTTGTTGGCAAAGCAGGTCAGCCCAGAGTGGGGCGTACTCCAGCCGCCGCCTCACATGTTGCATCTGCACGAAGCGATGCAGCGCATTATCCTTACACATATACACGTCTGGGATAAAGAGAAAAAGGACGTTAGATTTGATACAGAGAGAACGCGCGACACAACAGATCCGCATAGTTGGAGTTACCGGCAGCGGAAAAAACGCCAAGCGGCCGTTACACTGGCCCCCAGCGAGAAGAGTACCGAGATCGACACCAGTGTGCTTGGCAAGCGATTTTTGCCTGAAGACGACGACGACGACGATGAGGAGAAGGACGATGAGGAGGACAATGAGGAGGAGGAGGAGGAGGAGGAGGAGGAGGAGGAGGAGGAGGAGGAACCCAAGGCAAAGAGTTCGTCCTTCCGCCTTGTTCTATTGCGAGATTCTATGCTTACCGTTCTTCTGAATATAGGGCAACGAATGACTAAGGATGAGTCCTCTTGCCACTAATTGGCGGTATGATCGATGTGCAGGAGGCGACCCCTGGCTGCATCTGTAACTCTCTGTACTTTGTTTCTCCCCTACCATTCCTTATATCGTTGCTATTACTTATGCGCTGCATATCAAGTATTTTCATATTTCTACTGTACATTATTGCCCGGCCACCATGGGGGGAGTCCCTTCGACAGTCCCTTCGGCTACCCTAAGACCATTCT
The DNA here is from genome assembly GCA_017499575.1 of Sanguinoderma rugosum. NCBI lineage: Eukaryota > Fungi > Basidiomycota > Agaricomycetes > Polyporales > Polyporaceae > Sanguinoderma > Sanguinoderma rugosum. The sequence continues at coordinate 194,824 of VTPW01000003.1, read as the reverse complement.
CTCTTACGCACGGTGTGTTGATATTCTTGAGACAGGCAGGAAGTTGGTAGGGTCAGAACAAGGTCAGAACCCCATTGTCATGTCGGTGTCACATGATGGTTTGGTGCATGTGAGTTTAACTTTTCAATTCTTGTTGGTGACGTTGCATTTTCACCGTTATGTCGACGTCGGAGATCGACCATACGTTGTCGCTTCTTTCGTCCCACCACACTGTCTTGGGATACATCGTCTTGTCCAGGGTTCATCCTCACGGCATCGTACGACAATCCGGGGTCATATTCGACGGGGACCATGGCAGAAAGTACGCTACCGCTATTGGGAAGATCATGGAGAACGTGCAGAGCTCGTTGGAGGAACTGTCTGAGGAGCCGAATGGTGGTGTGAGTCCCTCGTTATGCCGTATGTCGCGAACATACTGATCAGGCCACAGGATGAAGTCCGCTTCCTCCGAATACGAACGAAGAGACACGAGATTATGATATCTCCTGGTGCGCTTCGTAAACTTTCTGGTGACATTTAACGCTAACGCGCTAACGATCTTAGACGATAAATACCTACTGGCGGTTCTGCACGACCCGGCTTCATGACATGGATACCAAACTTTCCCGCTACGCCATAATGGTATATCCCCCAACCATGCTGCCTAATGTACTCGTATCACCCACCGCTTTATCATCAGCCAAGAACTTTCACCGCAATAGTATCTTGGGCTCCCCTCAGTCTCCTAACGCTTTCGATTGAGATTCTCATCACCATTGTCGATGAGTTAGCCTCCTTCTACATGAAGAGTCGGGCACTTCTTGCGCTCCTTATGGCCTCTCACCAGTTCCACAACATATCAATACATCTTGCCTACCACGAGATGCCGATCTCTCTTCACGAAGTCGGACATATCCCACTCACATACTCATTGCGTAGCATCTTAACCAACCAAGACGCTCAAACATTCACTTCTTTTTCTATATTCGAGTGCAAGGACGGGCCAGTGCCCGAACCCGCCGGTTCGTAGCAACCGAAAGCACAAGCACGCCAATGGTAAAGTGCGAGGCCTGGCCGATGTCCTTAACGAGGGTCGTGGCTTCTTCTCTCGTCCCTTCCGCCCAACGAAAGAACGTAAGTTGGCACCGCTATTCCTCGACGGCGGGTGCCCACTCATACTGCATATTGAAGAAAGCATGTGCATCACGCCTCAGAGGCAAGGCGCGAGATAAACGCAATACGTGCCCCGAATAAGATGGGGAGCAACCGTCCGCCCCACCATTTCAATATACCATCTTCCTGCCTTCGACCTCCCCGTCTTCGCGCATCAACATTCATATCACACGAAAGCTCGTACGAGAAAGCTGTGACGAAGGGAGCTTTCCAAATGCCCTGGCCATCCCACATTATCGCTGTCTGACCTCTTGTCGTGCATTCACTCCCCACTCCCTCAAGGAAAACATGTCCTTCCGCATTTATCGAGGTGTTATGCGACTCTGCTGCTGTCTTCTCGATGTGTGGATGCAGGCGAGCTCCAGCTGGCGAGCTGCTCGCAGACCTGCCGTTTGCGCCTCAACATCTTCGCGAGATCTTGCCCTCTGATGGCTGAATACGGAAACTAGGCTACAACATAATGTGCTGACTAGGTCGTACGGAACACTCAGTAATAGAGGGATTACCGAGTTTCCCTTATGATCAGTGTAAAAGTATTGTAGACAAATGGACATCATCACGGGGGTGGTACATGAGATGACATGCAACCTCGGGACAAAAGGAATGGAGTAAATACGTGCAGAATGCGGTCAGGCGTCGCTTTTAGTAACAGCGTAGAAGGCGATACAAGGGGGCTAGTCCGAAGGCCCCTGAGGGGATGGAGGCCGAACCTGCCATCGAGGAGGTGACGAGTTATTGGGGTGCTAGACGGGTTCTCCCGGTATAAAACTTGACATCTTTGTTGTCCTTTTTCCACTCGGCGATATGCTGGAGGATGATGCGCTGCATGGCTTCGTGAAGGTGAAGCATATGAGGTGGCGGATCGCACAAGCCCCACTCCGGGGACACCTGTTCCGCTAGCAATACGAGGAGTCGTCCAACGTGATCAAGGTACGGATGCAGCCAATTCTTCCATTGGTCTTCGTCGGCACGGAGTAGACCAAACCTACGATCTTCCACATCATCCGGAACGACGATGTCGCGGTTGGCGATGAGCTTCCACGCGTGGTTGAGTCTGCTTTCTTCTTGGGGGATGCCCAAGGGCACAGCGCCCAGCAAGGACACTACCATGCACCAGAACACGGACTCCGCATCGTGACAAGGACGATGCTGGAACTCCGTAATCGCCCGACGTCGATTGTCGTGGTATTTCTTGCTGACTCGACGATTGTTGAAGACGCCACCATGGTACGTCTCTTCGTTATCGAGGAGTGCCCGTAACCCGGAACGATCATTGGGGTATGCCTGTGTGTATTTCGCGGCGAGGTCGTCGGGTAGTTCTGGAATAGGCGCGAAACATCGCTCAGCGATCAGAAGACGGCCAGCAGTAGGAGACCGGGCAATGAACTTTGGTGCACCCTGCATCAATGACAGCTGAGTGGGCCTCATCGGAGTCAGAAGAAAGCTCACCGTCCGACGACGGAGGGGCGCGTCCCCCACATGAGTTGTTTTTGAGACAAATGTATGGGAGACTGCCTGAGCTCGATCGAATTCTGCCGCACTGTCCAGGTCTCCAAGACAAGCTATAGGATCGGCATCTTTAATACTGGATTTACGCGGGTGATATTAGCAATGTCAGCGGCTCAGACGTACTCCTCCAATATCTCGTTGGCGAAGATCGGGCGGTGTTTCGTGCCCGCAAATTCCTTCTGTTCTTCGCGCTTGAAATCTTTGGGTCGAACAAAGATATTTCTGAGGCTGATGTCACGATGTATGATGTTACGCTCCATCACCGCCCAGCGGTGACCTATGTGTCGTTCAGCGCGTAGTAGGCAATAGAGGGATATATAATATATGGCTCACCTTCGAGAATATCGTACATGCATGTCAGAAAGCCAATCAAACTGGGGCATTCTCGCAGGGGTTCTCCCCAAGTACTCATGATGAGTCGCGCGTGGTGGCTTGTTGGTAAGAACGAACGAATTGATTCCAGCGGCCAGTCTGAGTCTGAGTCTCATCGGGGCTCGGATTTATGCGATCGCATCCATTATTTGCTATTCGCTACATTTGATACGGTCTCATCGGTCACAGCAAGACGATGCCCCCTTGAACATAGCGGATTCACTGAGAAGGTAAGCATGATTGCCCTCTAACGCTTTCAAGAGCTGGGTGAGCAACACGGTGAGGACCGTCCGAAGGAACCTCGAGAGATCTGAGGCTTGGGGGATTACGCACTACGGAGGCCACGCCGTCATCGGCCGTTTGAGAAACACCGGGAAACACCGAGCCAGGCCATTTTTAGTCCTGCAACTCCATACACGTGCATATATATGTATTGGAGGTGAGGAGGCAAGTATGGACAAGCGACCCGTGTACAAGATATCTGGTTGAATCAAAGCCCTAGTCCTCGTCCATCCTGTCTGTGATATCGAGAGAGTCATCTGCTCTACTCTGAGGCGGAGAGGCGGCGGGCGATGACGCCGTGGATGAAGATGCGGCTTTCCGCATTGGGGAAGGCGTTCTGGGTGAAGACAAAGATCCATTCGCCGAGGCAGCGCTAGGCGACACGGATCGTCTAGCCTCGCGTTTCGACCGCACGGAAGCGTTCAGGTGGTCGCACTTGATGCAGCGGAACTCTACATCGTGTTTATTAGCATTTGTCGCCGGGGAAAAAGGGGACAAAGAACAGAGTACTCACGGGCGTCTTCCCACATCGCCTCGGGCAGGAGTCCGTTATGCTTGAAGCACTTCTCGCAGATCAGGGCGTAGCGAGATGAGGGCGGCGCCTGGTCGTCTTCGCCAAGCAGAGCGTCCGCGAGCTTGTCGTACCACTGCTTGCGCGTGGGTGTGGCGAGGAACGGCGAGGCTGAAGCTGGGTTGTTAGTGGCAGGAAACGATGACGATGCGAGTACACACGAGAGAGGGCATTCAAGGCAGGGTGGATGAGCGCCGGGGGGCCAGGATTTCTCCCATTCGGTCCTGAGGCGAGAGCCTGGTGAGGCCCGCCGTTGTTGGGTGTTCTGGGTGTCTGGCCCGGCGCAGGGATGAGTCTCTGGCGAAGGCCCTGGGGAGGCTGCGGCGTGTTCAGTGGCGTCGATTCATCGTACTTTGAGAGAAGATCGCGTGTGGAATAGTAATTTGTCTTTTTCTTGATCTCTTCTACCTTCGTCCGTTGCTGCTTCAGGAGATGTTGTAGCGTCTTCTCTGTATTGAGGTTAGGTAACGATAAAAGTAGTATGGACACAGTAGATACGCACCTTCGTGCGCTTCCTTTCGTGAATACCAAAGCTGGACTATCCGCCGAATAAACAGCACTCTAGGTAACGATCAGAGCATGCAGGGATTTCAATAAAACAACGCACATCAATGGTCCAACAACGACCGGTGCCAGTGCTACTCCGCGCGGTAGCGTAAGGGCCTGAAAATACCACAGGCAAACGTATACGACATACGCTGCGGCTGTATAAAGAGTTGACCAAAGGGTCGAGCGGCGTTCTCGTAGACGGATATCGGCAAGTTTTTGTTGGCGTGATTTGATGTCGCGTGAGAGAGTGGAAAGGATAGTTTCGTAGTCCTCCTCTTTGGACTAGTTCCCAAGCGTTCAGCAATGTGGAACGACGTGTACCCCACGTCACATACCTGTTTGAATAGGCGGAGCAAGAACGACATCGTGGTTTGAATATAAATAGCTGGGAGTGGTTTGGATACGCGTATAGATCGAAGAAAGGCGCGAAGGCCGAAAAATACAGGAAGATCGGGACTGAAATGGAGGTACAAGGACTCGAGGAGAGACTCTGAATGGCGTCGGGTTGCAAGTCTCACGGTCAGCAGATCTTTCCCACATCCATTCGCTGGCGCTTGGGCTTTAGTCCACGGACCATACAGCATTCTTCACAATCGCCAAATACCATGCTTATTTTATGGAAGGGACTCGCAACGGGTCGCTTACTCTATCTTTAATCCCAGCAACCATCCAACGTTTTGCTCTTAATCGCCGGGGTCCCAGGATCAAACTCCAGGCAAGAGTTGGACTCTGCCCTGTGCCAGGTCGAACAGTCAAGCTCTACTCTCAATGCAGGCTGTGAGGCTGCTACTGTGCAGGTCATTAGGGTCATTTCCCGATCGTTTCCCAATCGTTGTTTGACGCTCACGGTCGCCACGGACAGTCTGTTTACATCGTGGGTTAGGTTTCTTCGTAAGCCGTCCGCTCCATGCATCCTGGCAGCGCCAGACTTGGTTGTTATAGTGGGCCATATGTCTAAACCAGTGACAAGTCCCACCAGCCATTCAAACTCGTGGTTTTGTAGGCCGGGACCCACAAACAACTGAACCATGGGCAGTTTCGGTCAGCTGTTCGACTTGGTGGTACATGGTAAGTAGTGCTTTTCGTAGCGACGCCGAGCTCTATCCTGACTCTGGGTTCGATCTACCTTGTTGACTGTAGACACCTAATATTGATCTCCTACTCGCGATAGCATCGCTCATCCCCGCTACTCAACGTTTGCATTTGCCGTCCAACCCATCAATCACTCGCTACTGCCATCTGTTCGCCAGAACACCTTCGTTGCTAACCACTAACCCAGAGACGGATGCGCCTTCGAAGTCTAGGACTACGATGACAGGCGTTGTAACTTGTAAGTATTTATAAACTGTCACACGCCTACGTCGACCTTGACGAATCAACCGACTTCGTGGAGAGAGTAGCCTGAATCGAGTAGCGAGGACAAGTCCCTTTATTCTTCTGGCGACTCTTTCGACTCAGGAACTCACTGTGGATACGATGCCGTTCGCCAACCGTTCGATCCCTCGAATCTACAGTAGCAAGAGTGGTCAGTGGCAAGTCTGTGGTTGAAGCGGTCACATGGTGGGCATTCTGTACTCCGACGCAGGTCCCCCGTCCTAATTTGCCTTGCGCGTATCCTTAGCATCGAGCCACTTCGAAGTGGCATTCGGTATCGACTCGGTGGGTTTAACTCCCCTCTCCCTCTCGATTCTCTCTATGATTCATCGACGCGACTGACTATACCATCCTCCCCCCCGACAGACTTCTGCAGTGAACAAATGTCAGAATCTCGTAATCCTGCTGGGGACTGCGTACCTCCCCCGACATTCAGCTCGACGAGGCTGAACAAACCCGTGAATGAGACATTCGAAGCCCTCCTACAGGAAAGGCAGCTCCGAAGTCTCGTCGAGAACTACAGCTCCGCCACACCGACAAATTGCAACATGTTTGTCCTGCTACTGAACTGTGCAAGCTCTCTCATACATGGTACGCGTGTTCTTTCCCCTGATACTCGACACAACGACCAATACTTTTGTGGTAGACAAATGGGCCTCGGACAAGAAGTTGATAGTTTTCCGCGACGGCCACGTACACAAACAAACGGGCCTTCTCCATGAATTCCATGCTGGAGAGCTGGATCTAGGCATGGTCATCGACGTCACAAACGGCCTAACCGATGTAGGCCTCGTCAACAGCCTCCCGTGGTACCTGGTATTATCCACCGTCGAATGGCAAGGAGAAATCGAACCAGGGACAGAGATCGAGGCCACGCTCGACACTGGCGCCTACTTGGAGCTGGCGAAGCAGTGTCGGCCTGACTTGGTCAGCATGTACGGGCTCCTGGCCTCGCCTGGCGGGTATTCCATCCTGTACCGCTCCCCGTTCGGGCCGCAATCGTCGAGGGAGTTTGATTGGGGAGATGTCGACGCACTGCTGGCTTACATCTACACGCTATATCTTCCTCGGCCGGACTTGCCCTTGTGCGACCCTACCATCAGTCGTGCTATAACCACGAACATATACGCGCCGCCGACGTGGAATGTCCGCGACGGCGACGAGGTCTACGAAAACTGTGTCTCGAAGGACGCCAGAGACATGACATGGGTGGCCAGGGTGGGGACGTCGCCGGTGACAATCAAGGACACATATCGCGACGTTATGGCGTGTTTCAGAGAAGGAGAAATCTACGATATCCTCCACAAGAATGGCCCGGCGCCTGGCTTCCTGAAAGTCAAGAAGGAATACGATGTTCAATGCGGCGGTCGTCCTATCACGGTTACGTTCGGCAATGTGATGTGGGTTAAGAAGAGACTTATTATGCACACTTATGGGCAACCTCTGCGCAAATGTGCATCGTTGGTCGAGTTCCTGAAATGCATGTACGACATTCTCGAAGGTGGGTCGTATCTTCGTCGTCCTGTCCCTTTCGTGCTGTATTGAAGCTCGTTTATGCAGCTCATCGCTGGGCGGTGCAGGAGCGGAATATTCTCCATCGCGACATCAGTATCGGCAATATTTTGGTCCAAGCTGAAGACGTCAATGACGGTCAAGAGTTCACTGACCTAGAGTATCGTCCGATCTTCGTTAACGAAGTTTTGAATGGGTACGGCTCACCTCCAAATCTCACATTCTATACTAATCATGTCCGCATCACCTCAGTGACACCCGCGCTCCCCCCATGGCTCGGCTGGCAGATATGGACAACGCGACAGAACTTGACCCAGAAAAGGCGGTATCACCTACCTTTGTCGCGAAGAAAAGTCGAGTCAAGGTCGAACCCCTGCGTTGTTGTGTTGTGAGTTCACCTTCGACTGCGCGGCGCATCTTCTCATTAATACCTGGTGCAGGGTACGCCGATGTACATCGCTCGTTCTCCCACTGCTGCGCGCGTACTTGACGTGGATGCCAATTTTGACATCATGCCAGAATTATCTAGCGACCTCGCCGAGAAATACCGCAAGGCGTACTCCGCTGATCGATCAGGCATGAGAACATTCGAAGAAGGCGAATTCTCCTTCCACGGCGGCGTCCTCGACCGCAAGCTGAGCAGAGCGTACACAGACAAGCCGGAACTCACAGCTACACATTTCCAGCACCGCCCCCGTCACGATGCGGAGTCCGTGTTCTGGTGCATGGCGGTGTTTCTGCTGCTCGCCGTCCCCTTGGGCAGCCCCGCCCAAGATGTGGGAGACTCTCCGCTCTACCACGCCTGGAAGCTCATCGGTGACCACGAAATCGATCCTTTGGAGATAGATAACAGATTTCATATGCTCCGTGGCCGACGATGGGGACGTTGGCTACACAAGGACCTTGCACACGTCGGACAACTCATGAGTTTGTTGGCAGAACAGGTCTCTCCCGAATGGAGCTTGCTCACGCCGCCGCCTCACATGTTCAACCTGCATGAAGCGATGCAGCGCATCATCCTTACATACATCCACATCTGGGATGGGGGGGAAAAGGACGTCAAGTTCGATACAGAGAGACTGCGCGACCCCACGGATCCGTATTACTGGAATTACTGGGAGTTGAAAAGGAAGGAGAACAATGTTAATGTTTCTCCCAAGTCGGATTCGAGTGGTAAGGCTCAGAGTACGAGTTCCCCCAAGCCGCCTGTGAAGCGGCTGGCTGACGACATTGAAGAGAAGGAGGAGCCTGAAGCGAAGAGTGCGTCTTTCTTTTTTGCTTGTATCTTAGAACTTCCTTCCGAGTCTGTCGCCGAATCTAGGGCAAAGAAGCACGACGGAGGGGACTCAAGTAGAGGACGTGATAGACCATCAAAGCGTGGCTTCGACACCTGGTTTGGCCCCCACTAGCTCGCCTTCTCTCCCGCCTGCATTTGACGCCAATACGCTCGACATCAATGGTGAGGGTGCATAGATGTATGATTATATTTCGGTCGATTCCCCTCTCTGGTATCTACTCCATATTGTAACATTATAACTTGCACCATGTCGACAGTTACATCCTGTATTAGTCCGATTTACGACGGCTACGCGTAAGAGACCTCATATATCATATTTTTATACAGTACCTCGCGATGAGCACCACAATTCATCACAGCGGCTACTTGACTCCCAATCTCTCCGAGCCACATTCTCAACCCCCCGATTCTGTTGTACGTTGTCTCTATCTCGAGCCCAACTTGCATACCCTCATGTCGATGGTGTACCGTATTATGGAGTGGAATGCGACCACGCTGACACAGAAAGAAGCGTAGCCTTGAGGTGGATCACGGCTGACTTATACGAGAGCGCTTCATTGCGTTCAATGTGGAATCCTTCAGGCCGCCGGCACTGATCTATATGACTAGCCCCCATGCCCTCAATCGAGGCCACGGAAGTGGGCGATTGGATGGAAGGAGTCGGCCGCTAGCGAGTCACAGTATTTCTCTGTGTTGTCGCGATAGTCGAATACCCAGCGAGACAACGAGACTTCGACGCATGAGACTTTGACGTTCGTCAGGAAACCATTGATGACGGCGGAGGAAGACCGTGGCGAGTGCTTGGAACGGTGGTATGTGCAGTTGGTCCAACGCTACGGACGAGCCAACGTAGCAAGCGTATCGCAGATGCTCAAGGAGAGGTGAGCAGGTGACTGCAGGTTCCCAATGTACCGTCGTTCGCTAGATAGTGCGTTTGAAAGCGGCAGGGCGAAGGGAATCGATGGTGTATGAGAGGCTTGCGATGGCGGGGAGGTGGTACTATGTGAAAGATCGGCATGAGGGCGTCTGATCGACGCCTGAGATCTGAGAGTCAACATGCACTGGGAGGATATTCCACGGCGCCCTACTACAGCAGTCAAAGTGCCGTTGCTCCGCGTTGTCGCTCTTAGACAACTTCACCCCCCACGACAGCGTGATCAGCGTCGACTGATATCATAATGACAATGTCGATTGCAACGTACTTAGAAACCCATGTCCTCATGATTGGTCCCGATTGTCTACTCCGAATCCAAACGAAACCAGCCAAGGATCCTCTCGTGGATACGTCGGGCCCGACGCTGGACTACGTGTTGAGGTTGAGGCGCTTTTTTGAGGGCCACCTTGAGTAGGCGGAGTTCCATCGTCGAAGAGCCGCCAGAGGGCGAGCAGGCTGGCGTCGTATCGAACATTACGCGTCGATTGCGATGGAGAGGTCTTGGACGGAAACGGGATTAGAAGGCAATTGATAGCCTAAATAATATGCGGTAAGGATTCTTGGGTAGAGCATCTGGGATGGATGTGTATCGGTACCGACTGATTGGTCAATGATACCGTTCATGAGGAGGTGGGATGGAGCAGGGATGGACACACGATGACGATGGTCGTGGTCGAGCAGCCAAAGAACTGAGAAATTCCAATGAAATAAAGATGAACGCATCGCGGGTAGCCGACACTATGCCCATGACCATGAGTTGGATTCAGAATAGTGGGTAGTTCGAATGGTCGAGTAAGCTGTAAGGGTCGCATTACCACGTTGCTTTCGTCACACGGTGTGTCTACGCCACTCTCCCCAGCTAGCTCATTCTTTCCGTTGAAATGCAGGCGGCCGCACATCTTCTTCCTCGCTAGTCCCGAAAATCACCCTCAAGCCCCCAAGATGTGAGAAATACGGGCAAGACAGGAAGGGTTGTAGACGAAACAGCTCTCGACCACGCGCCAATCCGACTAACGCCTCTGCATTCAAGCTATGACCCGCACATCGACGCCCACGTCTGGTCAAGGAAACGGTACAAAGCAGCCCCAGAGTCCCACCACCGACGCTCCCAGCACCATCTACATATATAACACTCGTCCTGCCTCGATGCACCACCACACTTCTCTATCTACCCAGTATCGTATACCACCACTGAATGGAAGCGACTCTGCATTTCATTGCCGCTAATCGACGTCGACTCTTATCCCCGATAAGATGGGAACTGCTCGCCTTGCCCGGTGACGCGCCCTCGAAGCCGCTGTCCCCGACCGGGAAGGCCAACAAGCCATCGCGTTCTCCGCAAAGAACCCTCAGTTCGGCGAAGGCACAGTCAAGCGCGAACTCTGTGGTTGGGGACCGGGACAGGAAGGGGAAAGCCAAAGCCAGGGAGTATTACGGGGAGGATGGGCAGGAAAACGGATGGGACCACGTTCGGGTCGATGAATATGATTGGGAGGATGAAGGAGAGAACGAGCAGGAGGTGATCTTTCCTTTTACGTTCCGACCACCAGTCGAAAAGCCTGTCGAGTACGCCCATCTCGGGCCCCCGTCCCAGTACTTTTCCTTCACCCATATCACGCAGACTGGGGAAGACGCGCACGATACGCGCGTATTCATCAATCCCGAAGACATTCACCGCGTGAGCTGCGTAGAGGGAGACCGAGGCGCAGATGCACCCGTTGACGAAGCCACTCCTGCCGCACCTGCGGCCAAACCCACGCCTCGCGAGATCGCGTCCCTCCCAAAACGCGCACGCGCTACCCGCGCCCCAAAGACCTCCTCCCGCAAACCCAACCCCCCAAGAACGCGGACTAACCGCAAATACACGCAGATCCGCGAAGGTGTGAGTGCTCACCTCCTTCTATCCCCTCCTTTCCCGACGCTGATTCTCGATGGAAATCCCGGCTGCGCTGGCGTCTGTGTGCGGTGATTCGGGGTGCAGGTCTACGAGTGCTCCGTGTGCCATCTAGAGATGTCAAAGACCGCGAAGAACAAGCACGCGGCCGCATGCGGCGCCCCGGGCGTGTACGCGATCTGCGAACTCTGCGGACGGAAGTGAGTCTCCTCTCCCCAATACTGACCGGACTCCGCTTCTAAAAATACCACGCGCAGATCGCTCAACCATAGAGCCGACAGCATGAGGCGCCACCAGCGAACAGAGGTGTGCTGGGATCAGCGCCTTGCGTACGCCGTGACGTCCGTTCCACGCTGGTCGCCTACGCCGCGAGTCGCGGCATGGGAGCGGGGCAGCTTAGCGTCGAATACGTCATATAAGTTTGGGGGGAGGGGGAGTGGTATCGGCGGAGATGACTATAATAATGATGAGTGGATCTACTCTGATTCGAGCGATGAGGAGGATGGTTTGGATGGGAAGGCTCTGGGATATTATGGGGTCGATGTTGGTGTCAATGGAGAGCTGGAGGACGAAGATGACGGGGAAGACGAGGGCGCTGTGGGGGATGGAGATGGAGATGCCGATCGTGACGAGCAGGAACACGAGGATCTGCGCCCTATTAACGATGAAGGAGTATGGAGCGAGGGTGAAGCTTGGGGTGGGGACGCTGGAGGTGAGGAGCTGGAGAACGACCGCATAGCAGGACCGTCTTGAAGACGTGCGAAGACAGGAGAGGGGCAACAACCCCGCAACAACGCATAACCAATTCGGGAGAGAGAAGGGTTGGACCGTCTGGGTGCCTCCTACCGTTCTCTAGCCCAACCTCGCTTCTCGTATAGGAGAGATATAGATAATCGAGCATGTATTCCGCACATAATATAGTTGTACATGAGATAGGGCGAAGACATGAATTAGAGTACATAGACGTTGAGTAATCAAGTGTCGACGTCGGTATCAATCTCAAGCATTTCAACAGCATAAGTTAGCGAGAGAGGGAGTACGTTTGTAGAGGCCGACCCCGGCGTTGAAGGGAGGGGTTTTACTTCTATTGAATGTACCCGCGGTCTAATAAGGATCCGAGGGCAAGCTGGCATCCCACTTCCAAGTGCGGAGAGGACGGGAGAACACCTTGTATGATACTGAGCACTGCCTTGTCACCTGGCGCCCTACGTTCAGAAGAATGGTCAGAAAGATCCACCGGAGAATATGCAGTAGCTCGCACTCTTTGCTTGGAAGTCCTCCTTTGGTCCAGCCAAAGGTCGCTTCGCCCTAAGCGCACCAGCAGCGATGATCTGTCTGTTGACTCTGTGAGGCATTGTCCGGTTGTCGAGGATTTCTATTGGCCGGATTCGCTCTGTGTCAAATTGAACGTCCTTCTTCTGCGTTTTCCACAGGTCGATATATTCGAGGATGATACGCTGCATCGCTTCGTGAAGGTGGAGAATGGGAGGTCCCGGCTCGATAAGACCCCATTCTGGAGTAATCTGAGCAGCCAGTGCCCGGAGGAAGTCTTCAGCATGAACGAGCTCCGGGTGTAGCCAAGCGTCCCATTTTGGCCTGCGGAGTAAACCCAACCTACTATCTGAGGCATCTTTGTCTGAGCCGATCTTGTGATTGGCTATGTATTTCCATGCGCACTTGAGTCCAAACTCGTCGGGATCCTCGAGCTCGAGGGGATCTTCCGGCAGGCTGCCCAAAGGGACTGCAAGGAGCAAGAACACTACTATGCACCAGAAAACTGACTCTGCATCGTGGCGAGGACGGTGCTCGAACTGCGTTATACACAGCTTGCGATTTTTGTCATGCTTCGTTCCCATTTCCTTAGTATAAACACCCCCATGACAGGTGGTGTCATCCTCGGAAAATGCCCGCAAGCCAGAGCGATCGTTGGAGTATACCTGGGCGTATCGACCAGCAAGATGACTTGGCAGCGTTGGCATACTGCGGAACTTGATGTCATCTACAAGCAGGCAGCCAACTGCAGGCGAACGAGCGATGAATCTTGGCGATCCCTGCATGAAATATCAGTAGACTCGCGATGCATTTGGAGGCAAACTGACGGTGCGACGGTGCGAGGGTTTATCATTCATATATGTTTTGCTTTCCCTCGAGACGAATGGTGGTGCCACCCTGTCTCTGTCTGGTTCCGCTGCGTTGTCCAGGTCTCCAAGGTAGGCCATTGGGTCGGCGTACAGCTCGCTGCGTTGAGCCAGATGTTATTAGCACGGGAAGTCAGTAAGCTAGAATCAGATGTACCTATTTAATACCTCATTCACGAAAATAGGGCGGTTCTCTTTGCCTTTGAATTCTTCTTTCCTCCCGCGCCCGAAGTCTTCAGAGGCGAGAATAATATTCACGTGGCTGATGTCCTGATGGGTAATGTTACGCTCAAGGACCGCCCATCGGTGAGCTGCAATGTCTGTCAGTACACTAGAAATGGAGCTTGTGAGATACCATTCACCTTCGAGAACGTCGTACATGCATTTGAGGAAGTCGAGCAGCGAGGCACATTTCCCTATAGGTCGTCCATAGGTATGCATATCGAGGCAAGTACTTGTCCGTGTAGTGTATCCAGAGGGTATCATTGAGGGAAACTTGTGTGCATTGAATATAAGTCATGGAACACAAAGTGGCAAGAACGAACGAGGCGGAGCGCGATTACAGCTCCGACAAGCACTCCGACAAGAGGCCACAGCCTAATTTGGAATCAACTCGTTCGTTCTTACCACCAAGCCACTTGCCACTTCGCCTCCCATTGTTTGATTGTGGCCATTTTCGGTGAGTATAAACTCTTCAGAGAGTGCGAGTTCTCTTCTGCAACTGACTACCATGGCTCATCGTATTATCTCCCAGACTACCCCAGTGAAGAAGACGAAACCACCTGCAGTCAATAGACGACAGATGTCCGACATAGTCGACCGCACCGGCTACCTGACTCCTTCGGCAAATTTCAGCTCACTGCGGTTACACAAACCCGCGACTAGGGCATTTAAGACCATCCTGAATGACAAGGAGCTCCTTAAACTGGTAAAGCAGTTTCGCGCCACCGGACAGACAGATTACGGCCTTCTCGCCAAACTGCTGAGTCGCGCGAGTGTTCTCATACGCGGTACATATACATTCCATCGATCTTTTTCTGTACTGACATATAGCTTTTGTCAAAGATAAATACGCCAAAGGCAAGGAGCTCGTACTCTTCCGTGACAACCATTCGCGCTCGCCGAAGTACCATCCGAATGACACGGAAACGGGAGCCCCCGACTTGGTGGGATTGCTGGAAGCTATCAGCCTCCTTCTTGATGAAGACGACACGGCGCGCATTCCATGGCACCACATATTAACTATCATCGAAGAAAAAGGCAAAGCCGACAGGAAGGAGGGACCACGTCAATCTGGAGCCTATTTGGCGTTCGCGAACCAATGTCGCCCCGACTTGGTTGGGATGTACGGGCTTTCTATTTCGCCTGTTGGCTACATCATTCAGTACAGCTGCCCTGCTGGCCTCCAAACGTCGGAGGTATTCCCTTGGTCTGACCTCGTTCCTCTGCTCTCATATGTCTACACGCTATACATTCCTCACCCAGACTTCGCAACCCGAGACCCCAGCGTGACACTGGCTGATAATGGCGACACCCTCGGTCCTCCCGCTTGGAACATCCGGGACGGTGACAAGGTCTACGAAAACTGCGTCGTCAAGACCGTCGGAGATCCATGGCATCGGATGACCTGGGTCGCCAGAGTCGGCGATACACCAATTACGATTAAAGACTCGTACCGCGATGTCCACGGCAGCTTCAGAGAAGGCGAGATTTACGACATCCTCCACAAGGAAGGGCCTGCTCCTGGATTCTTGCGAGTCAAGAAAGAATACGAAGTTGAATGGAAACACGGTCGTCCCATCACAGTGACGGTGGACAGCACCACACGCATCAAGACTCGACTCATCATGCATACCTGGGGAGAATCTTTGCGAAAATGCCCCAGTCTCATTGATTTCCTCAAATGCATGTACGACATCCTCGAAGGTGAACTACATCTGCATTAGCCTATTTCTCCCGTGCTAAACGATTTACAGCTCACCGCTGGGCGGTGATGGAGCGGAATATCATCCATCGCGACATCAGTCACGGTAACATCTTCGTTCAGGCCGAAGACTTCAAGGGCGAAGAGGAGGAGGAATTCAAGGGCACGGAACATCGCCCGATCTTCGTCAACGAGATCATCGAGAAGTACGTTTGACTCCATCCGCTGCCATTTCCTACTAATATCTCCGGGATATATTTAGAGTGAAAAACGCCGATCCCATGGCTCGCCTTGGAGACTTCGACAATGCAGCGGAACTGGACCGAGCGGCCGCGGTATCACAAACATTCGTCGCAAGGAGAAGCACTATGCATATGAATGATGAACCCTTGCGTTGTCGAACTGTGAGTTTGCCTCGAAACTCATCGGAGTCTACTGATTAGTCGGGCATGTAGGGAACACCGAAGTTCATCGCTCGATCTCCTGCAGTTGGCCGTCTGCTTGTCACGGACGTCAGGTTCCCCAGTATGCCAGAGTTGCCAAGTCATCTTGCTGATCGATACGCCCAGGTATACTCCAACGATCGCTCTGGCTTGCGGGCATTTTCCGAGGATGACACTACCTGTCACGGTGGTGTTTATACCAAGGAAATTGGAAAGAAACATGACAAAAACCGCAAGCTCAGGATAACGCAGTTTGAGCACTGTCCTCGCCACGACGCAGAGTCGGTTTTCTGGTGTATAGTGGTATTCTTGCTCCTTGCCGTCCCTTTGGGCAGCGCGCCAGAAGATCCCCAGGCGCTCGAGGATCCTGACGAGTTTGGACTCAACTGTGCATGGAAATACATCGCCAATCACGAGATCGGTGTATCGAAAGATACAGGGGATAGTAGGTTGAGTTTAATCCGCGAGCCAGAATGGGACGATTGGCTACACCCGGAGCTCGCTCATGCTGAAGACTTTCTACTGGCGTTGGCAGCTCAGATTAGTCCGGAGTGGGGCCTCATCGAACCGGCACCTCGCATTCTCCACCTTCACGAAGCGATGCAGCGGATCATCCTCGAATATATTGACCTCTGGAAGACGCAGAAGAAGGACGTCAAGTTTGAGACAGAGCTAATCCGGCCTACAGAAGTCCCTGACAACCGAACACTGCCTCAGGTATCACATAAACCCAGCGTCAATGGACAAAACATCGCCGCGAGCGCGCTGAGGCCGAAGCGACAGTCGAACCAGCTTGGACCGAAGGAGGAATCCCAAGCAAAGAGTACGAGTTTCTACTTCTCAGTTCGTGACGCTTTCTGACCATTCCTCTGTACCCAGGGCGCCGAACAACGAGGCACGGCACATCGTCATACAACGATGGAACATCAACATACAACGAGGGCACAGCATCATACAAGGAGCACGTCCCCCGGAGCCTCCCGCCATCGCCACGCTTGTTCAAGGGGCGCCGAATAACAAGGCAGGGCACAGAATCGTACGGAGAGGACACAGCAGCATACAAGGAAGTCCCTTGTAGCCTCCCGCCATCGCCACGCTTTCTTACGGGAAGCCAGCTTCCCCTCGATTCCTCGTTAGATGCGGATACATTCGCGAAAAGCCTCCCTTCCACGCCAGCGTCGCTTTCCACAGACTTCCTTCCCCTCTCACCAACATTTGATGCGCGTACACTAGATACTGATACCAATGCTGAAGCATGATCAATTTCCGAACATCTATGTACTGTTGTTGCATATTTCACTATATCATGTCGCGCTGCCTGGTCTCTCACCATGTCTACCTCTCATGTACTATATTATGTGCGTAATCCATGCCCAATTATTTATATTTCTCCAGTGTGAGGGTGTCAGATTCAGCGAACAGAGAATGTGTCGATTACTTATAATATCTCCATTAACATCTGCGTATCGTGCCCTGCGTTTCATATCTTCGACGTTTACGCATGCACGTATTGTGCGTGTCGCTCCCAGCGATTCGCCAGTGATGTCGGAGTGGTGGTGAGCAGGTGGGCTTGCCCATCACTATAGTCTACAACATCTGCTTCGAACTCAGTTCTCGGGACCGCCTCTTGCTCTTTTGTTCTTCTCCATCGTCAGATCATCATTTTCCCTGGCCCATACATGAATTTCAAGATTCTTCGAGCGCGAAGACAAATATGTCTGCTTACATTTGGCCCACATAGCTCCTCGTCATGGCGAACATGACAACTTCCTGAAGGGACCAGTAAACACAGTCGTTCGAACGAATCGAACCATAGCATGCGATCGTGGAATCAAGTATCATGGAAGGCGTGTCTTGCGTGTTCGAAGAATGCAATGCGGATGGAGGGATGAAAAAGGCTTGTAGACGGCCATAAGTCTAATATCAGTACGTCCCCCAACGCTTTCCGCTCATGCATATGCCACGCCCCTTTTCACACTCCCCGCATCGGTGTATACCTCGATTCTCCACCATCTGGTCGACCCCCAGATACGAAATCGAGAGCGCAGCTGCGTTGTTGCCTTTGTCGCATTGAATGCCCACAATTCAATGGCCCACCAGTGCACTCGCCAGCTGTCTAGCTTCGCCTGCGTAGGACACCAACACATCAAGAATTCAACCAGCCCGAGAGCCATGCCGCGATAACAACAGCGGCACCCAACCCTGCGTTAATCCAGTCCATCGGATCACAAGGTCGATTCGATTGTAACTAAACGGCGTTGACCTCCAGGTCTCTTCCTGATGCTGCCAGCGCGGGGCGTCGTCCGCGTCGTGTCTGTGTACGAGCCCAGCAGTCATTCGGGGAGCGGTTACTGGAGGAAGGCAGTGTTTACGAGCGACGAGGAAATATAGAACAACATAATCGGATCTTTCTCTCTCTTCCACTCGCTGTCGCCTGGCTAGATACAAACACAGATGTGCGAGCGGCGGAGCTCACATACCTCTAGCTTCCCTTGAAGATTGAAATAGTGAAGGTTTGAAGCGGGGAGAACCCGATGTCACGTATCGCGACGTTGTACCATTTGGTCAGTAGTTCGGCGATGCTTCCCCTTTGACCTGTCCTCTGTCTTATCTTCACATTTCTAACGTCTGAGTTATGTTCACGGAAGGGGGATCTACGTCCGGATTCGACATCCTGTTGAGCACCCCATTCGCGGCCCTCCATAGCCTGTTAATGTCGTCCTCAGCTCTTTGCTTCAAGTTTCGGCTGACCTCGGCGGCGGGGGGGGGGGTAAGACTCAAGCCGACCATCGACCAAATCAAAGCAAACCTCCCCTGCTCTCCAATGCGCAATTCACAAATTCCAACACATCTGTCCATAGCCGCCCCGGCGGCATCAGGAGCAGGAGGTTGCGTACAGGCGTCCATCGGTCTGACTGAGAGACTTACGGACTTACGGAGCCGAGATATGGAGAGGAGAGGTGGGGGATGTCCGTCGAGACTCATTGGAAAAGCAATACGCTGGAGGGTCGGGTGGAAAATGGCCGCCGACCGCAACCACGATAGAGAAGTTGCGAGTGGTGGTGCAGGCGATGGGCACACACCCCCTCTCACTGAGATTACACGGGATATAGCTTAATGGGCGACGGGGTGGACGGGGTGGATGGGACACTCAAAGGGGTTGAGAATCGCGTAAGCGCCAATGGTCTCATTGAGTTTCGTTGAGTCGAATTCGCACGTTACCCGGTGGTGAACGAGACTTCCAGTCATCTGCATCAGCTACTGAAGTACTTATCAGCGAAGCTTGCAATTGGTAATGTTTCAATTCGGAACACGCGTTTGATTCAAACGCAGCTCTCAGACCAGCCTTCACCTCGTTCTTCACCTTCATCTCGCTCTTCTCCTTCATCCTCGTCCATATCGTTCGTCTCCATCTCCACAGTCGGATCGTCGTTTTGCCTAGCCCGCTCATACATCGACTCCAAGACTTTCCGAATGCGCAGACAAATATAATGGGCTACATTGAATGAGGAAGCGTCCTCGTCGTGGACGAGCATACCAACCTCGCGCACACGGCTCATATTGCACTCTCGTTCGAACCAGGGAAAGGTCGAAGAGTGGGTTTGAATCTAGAATCCAGAGTCCACAGTCGAGAGGGCCTTAGAGGATGTAGATGGACATAGGTGGAACATCAGTATCGGTACGTCCTCAGCGCGTCCGCGTGTGAGCCGCGATGACGATGCGAGCTCCAGATCCCTTCAATCCAGCCCCAACTCCAAATCTGTCCTCAACTGCTTCGAAAAACGACAAGCGTGGCTCTGGAGGCTCTCATAGGCGAGCTAGCGGACTGGAGGATTGGCTTGACGCAGAGCTGACTACCGCTGCAACCGTATCGGCATGACCCAGCATTCGATGCGCTAGCGGCAGCGGCAGCAACGCGGGGTAAGGGCACGGCAATATATGCGCTCCCGAATCGACGTATAAGTGTATGCTGATGCGGCGAGTGCGAGCAGGGAAGTATCGTAGAGGTCAGAAGGCGAGCACCGTCGCTCGTTGTTCGTTGATGAAGGGTGAGAACACGAGTCTGACGTGCCCGTGGTGATGGGTCCCCAATCTTGCCCTCGTCGTAGCAGAAGTTCGAGCTCACTCTGCCTTCGGTACGAAAGTTGACCAAGTCATAATAGATGTATCTTCGGATTATGCCAATTTTCGATGGCATGAACAGGTGAGAACTCATGATGAGCCTGAGAGGTCCTACAGCACAACCTCCCAACAAATACAGATTCGAACCTGCCCACAAGCTCATCATCACCAAAGGAAGGGAACAGCTACATATATGTCGAACCACGAAACCGTGCTGGCCTCACTCTCTTTACAAGGCAGCGAATGCCACGTCCGTTGAGAGCTCCAGCGGGAGGGACATACCGTGCCGGTCAGGATTTGTGTACGGTTGAGGATAAGTCGCGCCCAAACGCCGCCACGTGGGCTTTATTTCCAGGTCCGAGCCGACCACCACTCCGACAAGAAGCCACAGCCTAATTTGGAATCAACTTGTCCGTTCTTACCACCAAGCCACTTGCCACTTCGTCTCCCATTGTTTGATTGTGGCCATTAGGTGAGTATAAGTCTGCGGACGAGAGCGTATCTCTCTCTCTCTCTCTCTCTCTGTAATTTACCAACATGGCTGACCATAAGCTATATCCCCAGACTACTCCAGTGAAGAAGACGCAACCGACACTATACAATAGAAGACAGATGTCCGACGTAGTCACCCGCACCAGCTACCTTACGCCCCAGAATACGTTCAGTGCGGATCGCTTGAACAAACCCAAGTCGTTTGCTACTATCATAGAGAACAAGAAGCTCAAAGCTCTCGTGGAGCAGTTCAGCGATATCACAATGACGAAGTATGATTTGCTCGTCAAGCTGCTCAACCACGCAAGCTCCCTCATACGCAGTAAGTACTTGCCTCCATGAATGAGTATATTTACTTATATATTGTATCCATTACAGCCGCATGGGCGACAGACAAGGATCTGCTTGTCTTCCGCGACAATCATTCGTACTCACCAACGAATCATCCCAACGACACCAGAGCTGGGGAGCCAGACATAGTCACTATACTCGATGCCATCAACAAACTGATCAATAAAGACCCTACGAAGCGTATCCCATGGCACCACGTGTTGTCCACCGTCGAAGAAAAACGAAAAGAAGACAGCAACAACGGCCCAGCTCAGTCTGCCGCTTACCTGGCCTTCGCTAACCAATCTCGCCCAGACATGGTTGGCATGTACGGAATCTCCATCTCGCCCGAGGGCTACATTATCCAGTACAGCTGCCCTGCCGGCCTCCAGACGTCCGAAGAATTCAGCTGGGACGACATCACTCCGTTTTTATCGTACGTCTACACGCTGTATATTCCGCGTGCGGACTTTCCCTCTCGCGACCCGAGCATCAGTCTGGCTGCAAGCGACGATCCGCTGGGAACACCTACATGGGATGTTCGCGACAGTGACAAGGTCTACGCGAACTGCGCTGTTAAAGTCGTCGGAGACCCGTGGCGGCGCATGACCTGGGTAGCACGGGTCGGCACGTCGCCCCTTACGATCAAGGACTCGTATCGGGACGTTCACGCAAGCTTCAGAGAGGGAGAACTCTACGACATCCTCCACAGAGAAGGGCCCGCTCCTGGATTCCTGCAAATAGAGAAAGAATACGATGTTCGATGCGAACGAGGCCGACCCATCAGTGTTACCATAGGAACTACCACGCGAGTCAAGACTCGACTCATCATGAACACCTGGGGAGAACCCCTGCGCGAGTGTACCAGTCTCATTGACTTCCTTAAATGCATGTACGACATTCTCGAAGGTGAGTTATATCTACGCGGGTGATTTCTCTCGTACTAAAAGGCTCTCAGCTCACCGTTGGGCAATTATGGAGCGGAATATCATCCATCGCGACATCAGTCACGGCAATATATTCATCCAAGCTAAGGACGTGGATGAGAAAAAGAAGGAAGAATTCAGCGGAAAGACATATCGCCCGATCTTCGTCAACAAGATCATCGAGAAGTATGTTTGACCTTAGTTGCTGTCATCACTTGCTAATCACCCATCTTCAGTGAGGAGAACGCGGATCCTATGTCTCGTCTTGGAGATATGGACAACGCGGCAGAACTCGATCGAGAGAAGGCGGTCTCCCACACATTCGTCTCGAAAAGGATTCATGTGAATGATGAGCCCCTTCGTTGTCGAACTGTGAGTTTCCCATAGCATCTGGTGATCATAGCCCACTCACAGGTCCTTGTTACAGGGTACACCGAAGTTCATCGCCCGTTCTCCTGCTGCTGGCCGTCTGCTTATCCGTGAGAAGAGCTTCGAGCCTATGCCAGAACTACCTGATGAGCTCGCCGCGAAATACATCAAGGCATACCCCAATGACCGGGATGGATTACGGGGATTACTCGATAGCCATGACACATATCATGGTGGCGTCTTCAACCCTCGTCAAAAGAAGTACCGTGACAATCCAGCTCTGGCGATTGCAGAATTCCAACATTGTCCTCGCCACGATGCAGAGTCCGTGTTTTGGTGCATGGTAGCGTTCTTGCTTGTTGCCGTGCCCTTGGGAAGCCCTCAAGAAGATGAAAAAGAAATCAAACTCAATCAGGCGTGGAAGCTCATCGCCAACCACGAAGTCGGCGATACTAACGATGTGGACGATGGTAGGTTTGGTCTCCTCCGTGCCGACGAAGACCAATGGAAGAGTTGGTTGCATCCGTACCTTGATCACGTTGGACGACTCCTCGTATTGCTAGCGGAACAGGTGTCCCCAGAGTGGGGGTTGTGCGACCCACCTCCTCCTATGCTCCATCTTCATGAAGCGATGCAGCGCCTCATCCTCCAGCATATCGCTGATTGGAAAAAGAACAACAAAGACGTCAAGTTTGATCCACGGGGGAGCCGTCCAGCCCAGGCGCCTGATAATCCGCCGCCGCGTCAAGTGAGCTATATACAGAGCGTCGACGGGCAACATATTGCAGCCAAAGCTCTTAGAAAGAAGCGGGGATCACAGAACATCGATCAGAAAGAGGACTCCCAAGCAAAGAGTGCGTTCTGATATCTTTTTATCTCATCCTTCCTCACCTTTCCGCTGTATTCAGGGAGACAAATGACAAGAGCAGAGGCCAAGGCATTAGGCTCTCAAAGCCTCCCTCCTACACCATCCTTGGCTACAACACCCCGTCGCTTCCCCCGTTTTCGTGATCATGAACTCGACAGAAACCTCCCTTCAACGCTAGGTTTGGCCTCGGCCTCCCTGACTTTGGACTGGCCTCCGCTTGACGCCAATGCATTCTACACTGCTACCAAAAGCGACGCTTGACCGCACTCTGCGGCTCTATGTACTCTATTAATTTTGCTCTGATACCGTAGGCCATCTCTTGTACCACTACGCTGCACACTACGCACTCCTGTATTTATGCACATTTGTCTACAATACATCTTTACTGATGATCAGGGAAGTTCGGTAATCTCTCTATTACTGATTGCCTGGGACAACCTAGTCAGCACACGACGTCGTGGTCCAGTCCGCTCGCCCATCCGCATTCAGTCCTATCAGGGAGATATTTCGCGGAGGTTTTGAGGCTCACCACATCAGGGCTTTATAACGACGTTGGCGCGTGAAGCTTGAAGGCGTCGAAGGAAGGAAGATGGTAGTCTGAAAAGGTAGAGCGAACGGTGAATACGGGGGAACGGTGAGGCTGAATCTGGATTGTTAGTGGCAGGAAACGATGACGATGTGTATACACACGAGAGAGCGCGTTCAGGGATGGGTGAATGAGAGCTGGAGGGCCGGGATTCATCTCATTCGATCCTGAAGCAGGTGGACGAGGAGGCGCTGCGTTTCCAACATTATTGGGCGCTCTGGGAGACTGACTCAGCACGGGGTTGGATCTCTGGCGAAGCCCCTGGGAAGGATGCGGCGTGTTCAGCGATACCGATATATCGTACTTGGAGAGTAGATCGCGCGTAGAGTGGTAATTTGTCTTCTTCTTGATCTCCTCTCCCTTTGTTCGCTGCTTCTTCAGGAGATGCTGCAGCGTCTTCTTTGTATCGCGGTAAGGACGATGAAAATAGTATGAGCATAGTGGATACGCACCTTCATGGGCTTCCTTTCGCGAATACCAAAGCTGAACTATCCGACGGATAAGCAGCACGCTAGGCATCGATCAGAGCATGCAGGGATTTCAATGGAACGACGCACATCAATGGACCAACAATAACTGGTGCCAGCGATACTCCGCGCGGCAGCGTAAGGACCCGAAAATACCACAGGCAAACGTACGCGACATACGCTGCGGCTATATAAAGAGTTGACCAGAGGGTCGAGCGGTGTTCTCGTAAACGATTATCGGCGAGTTTTGGCTGGCGTGATCGAATATCGCGTGAAAGGGTGGAAAGGATAGTTTTGTAGTCCTCTTCTTTGGACTGATGACCGATCGTTTGGCAATACGCAACGACGAGTACCACTCCTCACATACCTGTTTGAATAGGCGGACCAAGAACGACATCGCGGGGTTGGATATGATCAGCTGGGAGTGGTTTGGATACGCTTATAGATCGAAGAGAGGCGCGAAGGCTGAGAAATACAGGAAGATTGATGCTGGAATGGAGGTACAAAGAGGGGGCACTAGATAGAGGTGCGGGCCCTTTGGCTTGAGTACTTTAGTGACGTGCGGGTTGCAAGTCGCACGGCCAGCAGCTTCTTCCCACATCCAGTCCTTTAGCCCAAGCGCCTACTTAATTCTCCATCTCATCTCGTTCTTCTCCACCGTCGGATCGTCATTTTACTTGACCCGTACATACATCAACTCAAGCCTTTTCAAACGCAAATTCAAACATGTCTGTTTAATCTTTGGGCACGAACAGCGCCCCGTCATGGCCAACATGTCCATGTCAATTCCCGAACGGACCAACAAACATAGCTTAGGCCTCGTTCGAATCATGCAATCAAGTATCATGGAAAGTGTGGGACCTCTTCGGTGAGAATATGTGTAGCAAAAGTACGTCCCCCGACGCTTCCGCGTGTGACTCGCGATTACGACGCGACCAGATCCAACTCATAATGTATCATCGGCTTTCTCCGGGGACTTATCAGTTTCTTGTGGACCGACAACCTACTCGCAAGAGGAAAGGGCGCAACACGACATACATCCCTGTGTCCCCGTCCCTCCGTGACCCTCTATGCCGTTGCGTCGCTGCCCCCTTTCATCGCCTCCATCGACATCGGGGCCTAGCAATGTTAAAACGGCCTTCGTTGGTGCTGGGTGCTCTGTCGCCTCTACGCGGCACGCAACCTTTACTGGCACCTGGACGGGTTTCTCTGCATGGTTCGCAGGAGCACGTACGCCTTCCTGCGCGGAGCAGGGATTCGGTATGGCGCATCGAGCCCACGGATTCCGCCGTGCATCCACGAAAGGCCGTCGTCCTCCGACCTGATTTATCACATCGAGCCCATCGTACCCTCAGCGAGACTTGATTCGCGCGATACCCTCTGGAAGTATGAGGGTAGTGCAAGTGTACGAGGGGCAGCGCGTCAAGCCAAGGAGGGGGTATCTGCAATACTGGAGGTCTACGAACGGACGAATGAACGAAATGGATGAAGGGGATGGTACGTCGACCCTTTGCCGGCGCCGTTATTGTTTCTGACATTCTGGGATTAGACAAGCGGATCGAGCTGGTGTCGCATGCTATGCATCTCTGCAGATTCAGAGATCAAGACATATAAACCTACAATAACGAACATGCTAGACGCGCTCTCACCCTCTCACCCTCTCACCCTCTCACCATCCCATCGCCGAACGACGAACGGCCAATGGGGTACTCGCATACATTCTGGCCTCTACGACGCTCGTCTATACACCTACAACCATTCGCTGGCCTCCACGTCCGCGTATACCTATACCTCGATTCCTGGGCGTAGGCTCCATCCCGAATCCGGAATCAAGGATGCAGCCACAGTGTATGCCACACTACAGTCACCCATCCACTCGCCCGTCTACTCTCCTTTCCACCAGCCCACTCACCAGCTGTCCACTTCTGCTCGTAGGACCGCAAGGTATGGACCACCACATGGGTCACTGCAGAACACGTAAACGTAACCACCCGGCGTCGATCCCGTCCAGTGGTCGGCCACGTTGATCCGATTCATCGAGTCCACACTATGGCCAGTTTTGTAGATGTCAAGCGGCATCGGGCTTTCGTGTCCGCCCTTTTTATGTCGGCGCGGGACGTCGTCCTGATCGCGTTTGTGGACAAGTCGAGCAGTGACTCAATGAGCAGCTTTTCGAAGATGGCAGACTGTGATCGGGAGTAAGCGTCTACGTGCGAGGATGGAACGAGCAACAATACAGGATATCGGTAAAGTGAGGCGATTTTCGGTGCCTTGTAGCGATAGTAGGTGTAACAGGTTCGTGTAACACGTACATGTACGAAGTGATACCTTCCTAAACGTCGCTTTTTCTTCTTACTAGATCCAAAGCTTACGACGCCAACTCGCCTGGTTGGTACGGTCAATACTCCAACACCACCTCTCCTACCTCACCTTTGTGAAATCTATGCGTCTAACGTCCGGCTCGTGCGCAGAAATGGGATCCATCGCCATTCAGAGGCCGTTTTTACGCCATTCAGATTCGACATCCGATTCGACGCTCGATCGGCGTCTTTTCAACGCATGTTGACGTCGCTCTCAGCTCTGCTCTGAGTTCCGAGGAGGAGATCATACTCAACACGGCGCTCGATTCGACGAAACTACCCAGGAATGGAGCAAACCGTTCCCTCTCTGCCCAAGTGCCCTCGCTGCCCGACGCGCAGTCCGCAGATTCTTCCTTCCTCACACGTTTCAACCCCTTCTTTTCATCGCCACCCCAGCTGCCTAGCCCAGCCGCAGCACCTTGTGTAAAAGCGGAAAGCACGACGAATGATCGCGGGCTATTCGCTAACGATGCCTCATGCTGAGATGCCACGAGTCACGTTCTCGCTCTCGAGCACGAGCACGAGCACGAGCAGGTCCAGTATCTCGTCTCTGCCCCCGATGTCGCCGCGACGCTATACAATATACGACCAACAATACGAAATACTCAATACGTGCGGGGGGAGGGGGGTGTAGACGGCGCGCGCATCGTGGCAATCACCATCATCGATCGTTGTAGAAATTGCCATTGTCGACACTGTCAGTGTCGTCGTCGCGTCGTCGTGAAAATCGTGAAAAGGGTCCTCTGCGCAGACACCGATCGCGAAAACTCACCAATTACGCACTTAACACGCTTACGCAGCTACGAAATTGCGGGAAACCTCAGCCTCAGCTCGCTCAGGCTCATGCTGAGCAGGGCCAGCGCGTAATTGTAGCGGACTCCAACCGGACTCCAACCCAGCTCTCACCGCGTTCAACTCACCTCAAATGCACGACGAGGATCAGAATCAGAATCAGAATCAGATTACGGCGTCACAGCATCACGTCAATCCACATGTACATATGCACGATTCACGATTCATGGTTCAGAAACGCGAATACAAACGCGAATACAAACGCAAACGCAAATCCCGATGCCAGCTGGTATTCGGGAGTCACGAGTCACGAGCGGGAGTCGCAAGTCAAGCAAGCAGGTGTGTCTCCCCGTCATCGTCACCCGCGGCCATCCGGCTATACAACGGGGTCGCGGCATTGGGTGTTGAGGTGTGCCTCGTTCCTTCCTTACTAGCCCTTCTCACTCAAGACCACGCCGGAGCCGGAGCGAGGGCGGGGGAGTGGAGGATAGGATAGGATAGGATAGGATAGGATAGGCGAAGAGGCGAAGAGACGCACGATGCGATGGCGCGTTGATCACCCCCAGTCCCCAGTCTTCTCGTTCACTTTCACTCTCTTCGCTCGCTCTCCTCATCTTCTCGTCTACGCATCTAGGAGTACAATGCCATTGACATCTGCGAATCCGCGCGCTTTCGTGTGTCGTGTGTCGTGTGTTTTCTAGCCCTCGTCTACGATCTCGGGTTTCCGTGATCGTAGGCTCCGGGTCGACGCGTGTCTGCCGTCGTGGTCTCCGTGGTCTTGGTGGTGTTTGTGGTCTTCGTGGTGTTTGTGGTATTCGTTGTTCGAGATATGCATGCATGCATGCACGCGGCGGGAGGGGAGGAAATGGAGAGTCAAAAGTCACATGTCGAGAGGCGAGAGGCGAGAGTCGACAGGTGAAAAATCAATAGGTGATATAGATATACCAGCATAACGACATCCGACCTGCACATGCGAACGTCGAAAGTCGATAATCGATATTTGACCTTGAAGCCTGGAGGAATGCGGCGCACCGGTCGTTGATACCGTTATCATTAAGACAATCAAGGCCATTGAAAACCGTCGAACTGTCGAAGAACCGCTGAACCGTTGAGGGGGTATGGGGAGCGGATGGCGGAGGGGTCGATACGATATATACCGAAAGCGAATAGCGAATCATTAGTCAACATGTACTATAGCAGAGATGGGATGCGATGAAGCTCTTGGTCGGCGTACGAGTGTATCGCCTCGAGAGAAGGAGGGACCGAGTGGAGGTGGCGCTGCGAAAAATGCGGGTAGGGGGGAGGGATGTTTGGGGGTATCTGATAGATGCGAAGATGCGAAGATATGAGGATATGAGGATATGAGGAGACAGAGGCGAGGCGTCGCCGTAGTTGCAGTCGTACTGGGTAGAAGAAGAGGTTGAAAGTGAGGGAGACAGAGGCGTACAACGTTGAAGCTGATGCTTGCCGTGCTCTGAGCGCTGAGCGCTGATGCAGGATTTTGGCGCCGACTCGCTGTGCTTGGTGGAGGGAGCGGTGCGGGGATGTTTTATACACGGAGTGGGACGCGTGCGTGGAAAGCGAGTGTGCGAAAAATGCGAAAAATGCGACGAGTAGAGGGGAGAGGGGAGGGAGGAGGGAGGGAGGGGGCGAAGAGAGGGTGCTTCGCGTGTATATGCTGGTGGGCTGCGGACTGTGGACTACGAACTGGGACTGCTGACTCCGTAGCTGGAGCAATGAGGAAGAAGGGAGAGGACATGGATATCCGATGGATGTTGTGACGTTGGTGGTGGCGATCGGAGATGTCGCTTCCAGGAGGGGGCGGGGAGAAACGGGTAGCGGGCGGAGGGAGACGTACGGAGAAGGGCTTACGCACGAAATGGCTCACCTTGAGGATGCAAGACACTGCTGGCAGGGAAGGTCGGGTGACTCACCTAGGACTAATACAGGGCTGATAGCGAGAAGTCGAGTTGGTGGGAATGGGTTGGCGAACGCAGGACGACAAGAATGGGGGAAACCGGGAAGGGCGGGCTGGGGAGAGGGGATTCATAGGGAGGGCTGGGCAAGGGAGAGGGAGAGGGAGAGTCGTGAGAACCGCGCTGTCGGATGAAAATCAGGCATCGATGAGTGAGCACGACACACGTGGCCCCCACTCCCCTGCCGTCATCTCTCTCTTCTTTCCCCGTCTGTTCTCCACCCAGCAACCGGGCACAGGTACGCAGAAGGCCGGAAAGCGTCGAGCGCCGTCGATGTCGTTGAACGTGGCAAAACTGTTAACGTTCGAAGATTAGGCACAAGCTGAGAAACCCACGGCCGAAAATGATGGATGGAGATCATGGAGGAAGCTGAAGAGACGGTTTATCAAAAGGACGTAAGGGTGAGGAGACCCCGTCTTTAAGGGGAGGTGCGTGCCATGGAGCGACCATCGCGAGCTAAGCGCCAGGCTCGCTTTTGTTGGATGACTACTGAGTACTGAGTACTCGAAAGCTGTCGTTCGTATTCTTGTATGCAAAGACGCTTTGCTTCAAGTCCCAACTGCGCTCGGTCAGTCCCCGGTGCCTGACGCGCCGGCACCATCCTGCACTATCCCACCATCCCACAATGCCTCGCGCCATGGGCCTCGGTAAACGTGGCTTCGATGCTCCGCCCCGCTTCTTTGTCGTGCCTCAGACACCAGGTCCCCCCAACCCCAGATCCGGATAGAAGCCAAAAAGCCTACCATCGACTTCACCCTTCCCGCTACTAATAGCTGGCTCCTCGGGGCCGCTGATACCATGAGGGTGGATAACTCGACGAAGAGTGTAGGCAACGCCGTCTATACCATTTCACGCCGTTACACTCGATGGATGGACGTGCTGGTCTCCCCCATTCTTCTATCGACATTGTGCAGCGTACCGAGCTACTTCGTTGGAGTCGCCGCTGGTCAGCATGTCTTCTCTGCGTGTGTTTACGCTGATTCAAAACACGCCGCGTACTCAGCTCCCTCTCACGGGTGCACGCCCTGGCCAGACTACTTGCGGCTCCTGGTCACTCCCGTCGAGATTTCGATGGATGGTAGAACACAGAGTTTACAGGTACCCATTGACATTCTTTCTGCTATATACGCCATGACATGATTGTACCCGTAGGCATGACCTCGTAAACAAAATCAGACTCACCATGACGCGCAATCGTAGAACTATAAATATAGTGACATTGATTTAGGATATACTAACAATACATGAGATGTTATAAATGGAAGCGGGCGTGCAGAGGCAAAACCCGACGTCGAAAGGTCCCCCTCCAGCGTCTCTCCATTTGTCGTTCGTTGTCCTGAATGCAGGAAGAGAGTCAGAAGAATATTACGGAAGAAGGATATCAAAAGTACGCACTCTTTGCTTTGGGTTCCTTCTTCGGCCCAAGGTGTTGTGTCAATTGTCGCATTACTCCAAATGTTATACCTGGGGAGCTTTGTGGCTATCCGGGGGCGTCGTGGTGCGGACTCTCTGCCAGTATCGAACTTGAAGAATATTGAGCTCTTGAACGGCCCAGCGGTGTGCTACAGATTGAAATCGCTCAACACGCGGGGGATGGAGAGCGGATGGATGGAGAAGAATCGCACCTTCGAGGATGTCATACATGTATTTGATGAAGTCTATCAGACTGGGACATGCGTGAAGAGTGTCCCGGCAGGTATGCAAGAGCATGATAGGTTCGGTTTTGATACACGTAGTGACGCCAACAAGTAGCTGCAATGGGATGGAACGAATCACTTCCAAATTAAATTTTAATGAGTGGAATTAGGCTGTGGATCGGTATGCACTCCGAATGCGCAAGGTCGGTACACCTAGGAGATATCGCAACGGTATCACTCGTTGAAAACGCAGGGAGCACGGATGTTGGAGAGGTATGCTGTATGTTGAACGGCCACATGGATCGTGTATTCAACTCCGATGAGTACTCCGACAAACAACCACGGCCCAATTTGGAATCAACTCGTTCGTTCTTACCACCAAGCCACTTCCACTTGCCACTTCGTGTCCCATTGTTTGATTGTGGCCATTTACAGTGAGTATAAACTCTTCTGAGAGTGCAAGTTCTCTTCTGCAATTTACTACCATGGCTCATCGTATTACCTCCCAGACTACCCCAGTGAAGAAGACGAAACCACCTGCAGTCAATAGACGACAGATGTCCGACATAGTCGACCGCACCGGTTACCTGACTCCTTCGGCGACTTTCAGCTCGCTACG
Organism: Sanguinoderma rugosum; assembly: GCA_017499575.1. Classification (NCBI taxonomy): domain Eukaryota; kingdom Fungi; phylum Basidiomycota; class Agaricomycetes; order Polyporales; family Polyporaceae; genus Sanguinoderma; species Sanguinoderma rugosum. Next base: position 163,329 of record VTPW01000003.1, on the reverse strand, counting down.
GTTACACAAACCCGCGACTAGGGCATTCAACACCATCCTGAACGACGAGGAGCTCCTTAAACTGGTAAAGCAGTTTCGCGCCACCGGACAGACAGATTACGGCCTTCTCGCCCAACTGCTGAGTCGCGCGAGTGTTCTCATACGCGGTACGTATACACTCTATCGATCTTTTGCTGTACTGACATATAGCTTTTGTCAAAGATAAATACGCCAGAGGCAAGGAGCTCGTACTCTTCCGCGACAACCATTCGCGCTCGCCGAAGTACCATCCGAATGACACGGAAACGGGAGCCCCCGACTTGGTGGGATTGCTGGAAGCTATCAGCCTCCTTCTTGATGAAGACGACACGGCGCGCATTCCCTGGCACCACATATTGACTATCATCGAAGAAAAAGGCAAAGCCGACAGGAACGAGGGACCACGTCAATCTGGAGCCCATTTGGCGTTCGCGAACCAATGTCGCCCCGACTTGGTTGGGATGTACGGGCTTTCTATTTTACCTGTTGGCTACATCATTCAGTACAGCTGCCCTGCTGGCCTCCAAACGTCGGAGGTATTCCCTTGGTCTGACCTCGTTCCTCTGGTGTCATATGTCTACACGCTATACGTTCCTCACCCAGACTTCGCAACCCGAGACCCCAGCGTGACACTGGCTGAGAATGGCGACACCCTCGGTCCTCCCGCTTGGAACATCCGGGACGGTGACAAGGTCTACGAAAACTGCGTCGTCAAGACCGTCGGAGATCCATGGCATCGGATGACCTGGGTCGCCAAAGTCGGCGATACACCAATTACGATTAAAGACTCGTACCGCGATGTCCACGGCAGCTTCAGAGAAGGCGAGATTTACGACATCCTCCACAAGGAAGGGCCTGCTCCTGGACTCTTGCGAGTCAAGAAAGAATACAAAGTTCAATGCGCAAGAGGCCGCCCTATCACGGTTACAGTTGACCGTACTACTCACATCAAGACTCGACTAATTATGCATACCTATGGGCAACCCATAAGCAAATGCGAATCGCTTATCGACTTCCTGAAATGCATGTACGACATTCTTGAAGGTGAATTATGTATAACCAGCCCCACTAGTCTCGTGCTGACAGACCTTGCAGCTCACCGCTGGGCGGTGCTGGAGCGTAACATCATTCATCGCGATATCAGTCATGGTAATATTATGGTTCATGCCGAAGACTTCGAGGACGAAGACTTGGAGGACGACATGAAAAAAGAATTCACGGGAGAAGAGCACCGCCCTATTTTTGTGAATGGGGTATTGACTGGGTGCGTCTGATCGTATCACCTTGGCACCCTTTGCTGATGCCATCTCAGCAAGCTAAAGGCCGATCCAATGGCCCGTCTTGGAGATATGGACAATGCAGCGGAACTGGATCGAAAGAAGGCGGTATCCCCCTCATTCGTAGCAAAGAAGATGCATATGAACGACGAACCCCTCCGATGCCGAACGGTACATTGGCTGGAAACCTATTATCTTCCATTTGCTCACTCTTGTCACACACAGGGAACACCAAAGTTCATAGCTCGCTCACCTGCTGTCGGTCGTCTGCTTGTCAAGAACGTCGATTTCCGCCCCATGCCGGTACTCAAAGGCGAAATTGCCGAGAAATATGCCAAGGCGTACTGCAATGATCGCTCTGGAGGCTTGCGGACACGTGTCGACGACGCCTCCACCCTCCATGGGGGCGTCTACAACGCCGAGAAGGTCCGAGTGAAGCATGACAGGAACCGCAACTTGAAGTCAACAGAGTTCGAGCATCGGCCGTGTCACGACGCGGAGTCCGTGTTCTGGTGTATGGTGGTGTTCCTGTTACTCGCTGTCCCCTTGGACAGCACACCAGAAGAGCCAGGAAACAATCCCGAGGAAGACTTTCCACTCTACAACGCCTGGCAGCACATGGCAAACCACGAGATCGGGGCATCCAGCAATAATGGCGACACCAGGTTGAGGCTACTCGATGACGGCTATTGGGAGCTATGGCTTCACCCGGAACTTGCTCACGTTGGACAGCTACTCTACCTGTTGGCAGTTCAGGTTGACCCCGAGTGGGCCCTGATTGAGCCACAACCTCACATCCTTCACCTTCATGAGGCGATGCAGCGCCTCATCCTTGAACATATCGATCTCTGGACAAGGGAGAACAAGGACGTCAAATTTGACACGGAACGAAGCCGGCCAGCTCAAGTCGCTGATAACCGAACACTGCCTCAGGTATCCCAGAAGCACAGCGTCAATGGACAGCTCATCGCCGCGGGCGCGCTCCCGAAAAGACAGCCGAAGCGACAGTCGAATCAGCTTGGACCGAAGGAGGAATCCCAACCAAAGAGTATGAGCTACTACTTTTCATTTGTGACTCTTTCTCACCATTCTTCGATACCTAGGGTGCCGAACAACGAGGCACGGCACATTGTCATACAGCGATGGAGCATCAACATACAACAAGGACACAGCATCATTGTCATATACCAGTCCTCACGCCCCCTTAGGGGTACCCCCTACGCCCCTTTCGGATACTCGGACCTTCGGAGTCCCTCGGGCTCCGCCCTCGAGGCTTATGCATGGTGCGCAGTACTAGGATTACTCTGTTACATGTTTCACCTACATGTGTTGCTTACTACTAGCCTCACTCTGTACACATGTTAGTTAGTATTTATAGTAGCACTAGTACACATGTATTCTTCACTCTGAATCTTAGTTCCTTCTTCGCCATCTTGCCTTCTAAGTCTTCGCTGCAGGCTCCTCCGCGGAGCCCGCCTCTCACCTTGCTCTCTCTCCGAAATCGGGACACCGCAGGGCTAGGAGGGCGCAGCATCAAAGCTGAAGCCAAGTCCCGTGTGCTCCGCTCGTCCGCGCGTCCGCGCTCCCGCGCTCCCCGCGCGTTCCCGCGCCCCTTACGGACGAGTCAGGAGGCCCCTTGACACGGTCCTTAACAGTAGATTCAGAGTAACACTCCACACCCTGCACTAATTCGTCATGACCTCAGATCTCATGCTCCGCGGGGCCCACCGGGCTCTGCTCCTAGTCAGGATATGACCTCCACGCCTCACCACTCCGCTCCCGCGGCCCGTCACTCATTCGTCACCATGTCCCTTTCCATCCCCTCACTTTGACTTCGCCTTTCGTCTCACCCCCCTCGGATTTCCACTCTCCCCTCGCCTCCGCGCACCCCCTCGGAAATCCACCTTCGACCTCTTGACCCCCTTGACTGTGGCCATGCTATGATTTTGAGAGCACCATTGACTTCCCACCGATACAATCCGTTGATTGTGTGGGTTAAGCAATACTTCGCATTTGAACTCAAGTTTGACTTCCAGTTTGACCCATGAGCGCTGAACCCCGCGCAATTCCGTCACATGGCATACCACCATGGCGCTCCGGCGCACCTGCGCATCCCCACGTTCCGAGGCCCCCTCGGAAACTTCGTCCACTCTTTTGCTGGGCCATATGCTCAGTTTTTGTCCCCTCCTTTGTCCCTCGCCCCTCCGCGCGTTTCCACGGATTTTCCCGCGGTTCCAGCGCGGAAACTCGCGCCCCTCTTCCCCTCTGAAGCATGCTTCGCTTGCCTCGGAGCCCTCGCCCCCCGCGCACCTCCCATTCTCTATTCATTTCAGCACTACTTGGGCTACTCGGGTTTTGTTCGTTCAAGTGCCTCCGCGCTCCTGTGCGGAATTTCACTGCGCTGCTAGCGCGGATACGCGCGGGCACTACCCTTCCCCTCGCCCCCGCTGTCTTGGATTTTTCCCGCCGTTACATTTCCTTCTACAGGCTTCAAGATTTTGTCTTATGCTAGGTTATAGGTGTTTGTCCGTTCAAGTGTTTCCTGCGCATTTCTGCGGATTTTTCCGCGGCCAAAGCGCGGATACGCGCGCACGCACCTCTCCTTTCCATCGTCCAGCTCTTGGCCTTGTCACCTTCCCCCCTCCTCTCCCTCCTACTTCAAGATATGTGTTACACTGGGTTGTATTGGACTTATGTTCGTTCAAGTGTTTCCGCGCGCTCCGTGGGTTTTTCCCACGCTCTAGCGCGGAGATGCGCGCACTCCCTTGCCCTTTGACTCCCTCACCAGCCATATCCTTGTCCCTCCGCGCATCCCCTCGCAAACTTCAAGATACGTGTACTACTTAGGCGGTATTGGGGTTGTGTTCGTTCAAGCACTTCTGCGTGTTTCCTCGCGTTTCCCGCGGGTAAGCGCGGCTGTGCGCGGGCTCCCCACTTCCTTTTGTTTTCGCCAACTTGAATTCTTTGCCCCCTCCCACTCCGCCTCCGCGGACTCCTTGTTTTGCGTCACTCTGGGTAGCATTCGACTTTGTCTCACTTCGTCCGCGCGTTTCCTCGGAATTTTCCCGCGCTACAGGCGCGAAATCCGCGCACACTATGCTAGCTACTCACCACCTCGCACTCCTCGGAGTTTTGACCTTTGGCCTCCGCGTTTTTTCCGTGGAAATTCGTGTTTTTTGTACATGACTTGCACTTGTCAGTGCTGCACCCTCGTTTGGACTTTCTGTTAGGTTCCGCGCCTCCCACGGGCTCCGTCTTTCGTGCCAACTCATGTTCATTCACTCCTCTGTCCATATTCCTTCGACATTCGCTCCTTTTGCCCTTCGCTCCGTGCGCACCCATGCATCCGTGGCTCCTATGACCTTGACCCTTGTGGGCCTCTTGGGAATCGGCCTTAAGGGGGAGGTACTGTCATATACCAGTCCTCACGCCCCCTTAGGGGTACCCCCTACGCCCCTTTCGGATACTCGGACCTTCGGAGTCCCTCGGGCTCCGCCCTCGAGGCTTATGCATGGTGCGCAGTACTAGGATTACTCTGTTACATGTTTCACCTACATGTGTTGCTTACTACTAGCCTCACTCTGTACACATGTTAGTTAGTATTTATAGTAGCACTAGTACACATGTATTCTTCACTCTGAATCTTAGTTCCTTCTTCGCCATCTTGCCTTCTAAGTCTTCGCTGCAGGCTCCTCCGCGGAGCCCGCCTCTCACCTTGCTCTCTCTCCGAAATCGGGACACCGCAGGGCTAGGAGGGCGCAGCATCAAAGCTGAAGCCAAGTCCCGTGTGCTCCGCTCGTCCGCGCGTTCGCGCTCCCGCGCTCCCCGCGCGTTCCCGCGCCCCTTACGGACGAGTCAGGAGGCCCCTTGACACGGTCCTTAACAATCATACAAAGAGCACACTCCACGGAGCCTCCCGCCATCGCCACACTTGTTCAAGGCGCACAGAATAACGAGGCAGGGCACAGAATCGTACGAGGAGAATACAGCAGCATACAAGGAAGTCCCTCGTAGCCTCCCGCCATCTCCACGCTTCCCTACGGGATGCCAGCTTCCCATTGAATACTCATTAGATGCAGATACATTCGCGAAAAGCCTCCCTTCCACGCCGGCGTCGATTTCCACATGCTTCCTCTCTCACCAACATTTGACGCGCATACGCTAGATACTGATACCAATGCTGAAGTCTGATGAATTTCCGAACACCTATGTACTGTTGCTGCATATTTCACGATATCATGTCGCACTGCCTCGTCTCTCACCATTTCTACCTCCCATGTACTATTATATTATGTGCGTAATCCATGCCCAGTTATTTATCTTTCTCTGGCTTGAAAGGTGAGGGTGTCAGATTCAGCGAACAGAGAGTAAGTATCTTACCATATCTGCGTGAACATCTGCGTATCTGATCTTGTGTTTCATGTCTTGGGCATACATGTCAATTGGCCCGCGAATTCGGCGAGTAGGCGGGCGCTTGCTGTGACAATCCGCTTCCCCTTCTGGACATCACCCTTTCCCTTTGTGTTTCACCATCCCTATGCTTCCCTCATGTGCCCACTCCAGAAGTCCGGATCCACTGGGGCTGGAACTCTGGATCTGTGGGGAGTTGATTCTTCAGAGAATTCTCCAGAGAAAGCGCCTGTTACACGTGCTTTCATGTGGTGCTATGGCAACACCCGACATGTGCCACGACAATCATGCTGCCGCCTTAGCACTCCCTCACCGCATCCCTTGTCCTGCCCTGTCCTCGCCCTGTCTCCGTCCTCACCAGTTACTCCCTAGTACTGCTGCGATGTGCAGCAGCCTCCTGCACTCGTTTTCTGGTACATAGCACGGCACTGGTAAGTTCTCAATCAGTATATGTTGGATGTATGTGTTCCTGAGATACTGACACAGCTTAGTAGCGTGTTTTCAAGTGAAACAACCATGGTCCAACCAAAGAATATGAGCAACTAGGTATGTCACAACACAAGAAAATCACGTACCAGATGACATTCTTTCGCTATAAAAGCCTGCATGCAGCGATGCTAACTTCTTGGCACAAAAGGGTCAACAACCCGCGCCCCAGTCCTTTTAACTGCTGCACGAACAAAATATGTGCATCATATAACACCAGACCTGTCTTGTTCTGTGGTGGGAAGGGTGAAGACCCACAAAACTGTGGTCGCTGGTACCAGATAGTGAGTTCCTTTCATGATTGCTGCTCAATGCCTCATTCCTGTTGTCTAGTGTCGTGCTTGCAAGTCATTCCTGTGGCATAATCATAAGACATTGCTGGATGATGTTCCGGAAGACATCCTATTACACCATGTAGCCAAAAAATCACTTGCCGGCTTGCCTTTGAACTATCACCTTGACTGCCCCCGCCCACATTGCCACGGTAAAAATAATCAACCATGTTAGTAATATCATCATACATCAAAGTTACTACTCATTCCCTTTCATCGACAGGCATCATAGTTCAACATCCGGAGTCGGTCCATTTCTTCGCAGCAACAGCAGCACGGGGCTTGACTATTTTGCAGATCATCACATCTGTAACCATATCTGTGCATCTCTCGGCTTGACCATCATTTAATCAAGATCAATGGCACCACCATCCACTCAAAAGGCCATTCTGTGCCACCAACAAAAAGACCAACAACAGTGCTTCTGCCTCTGCTTCGTCATCACTATTTTTTTCTTATTTCCCTTTCCATCATCAAATTATAAAAAACCCCAATCTTACTTGTAGTCTCATTCTATCTTGCTCTGCAGTATACTATGTATTGATGTCTTATACACATTTAGCATTAACTTTTACATATAACTGTTAGAGCTTTTTTCTCGTAGTATATTTTTGCCAATAATACGGTGGTGCCGTTTACTACATGTCTGAGTCCACTACATCAGCATTAGGGAATATTTCATCAACCGGAACCACCCAAGGTGTACACCACTTGGCACAAGGATAAAATATTTGAAGCCGTCTACGGCGCGTCACTGGATAAACCTCTGTCTCCTGAGCTAGCACGCTTTGCAGACAGCCTGCTTATGATAGGACGCTACCTCAACAACATCTTAGGCATCGTAGAATGCAACACGGAAGAGGAAGTGCTCACTACCCTCCATGACGTAGTATGCTACGATGGTCTGGAAATCGAATGGTCAGTGACGGAATGGCACACCCCATTCCTAGATATGCACATTTACATCGATCCGAGTAATGACCACATCGAACATCGTCCATATAGCAAGCCGCTGAACCACAAAGAACACATACAATGGATATCTGCTCACCTGAAGGACGTCTGGGAAAAATCTACATTTATCGGAGAGATGTCTAGGATGGCGGTACTGAGTAGCAAGCCAGAGCACTACACAGACGCGGTTTTAGAGCTGATGAAGCTTTACTACCGTCGTGGTTACCCGTCCGATCTGGTTAAACACTGGGCGTTAGAACAATACGAACAGCGCTGGAACAACAGGTTTGTAGAAAAACTGAGAGAGCCCGACGAAGTGCTGGTTCTCAAGTCCCAGTTTAATCCAGTATGGTCTGCCTTCGACATTAAGGAACTTGGCAATTGTGTCGTCACTGCATGGCATCTGGAGATCGACAATATGCTCGATCACCACTCGAAGCACATGGCAGCCGTGTCCATCCCTGTAAGTCCTCCCCCAGCGCGGAATACCCCAGGGAGTTTTTCTTCGAGGCGGGCGCGTGTACACACAAAAACACAGTGTGTAAGGGTGTCAACGGACTCCGTCCAGCGGACTCTAGGTGATTTAGATCAGGTTGTTGCGGCCTGGGACAACAAGGACTATGTTGAGTAGCGGGTCGTGGAGGTCAGAGGTGTCGTCCGAGTACCCCCAGAGGGGGAAAGGTTCAACCTTCGACCGTCGAAGCAGCGCAAAGCTCTTCCTAGTCCTTTCGGTCCTGGTTCCCCACACTCCTGGCCTGGTCCCTATGTGAAAACTGGCAGCAGTCGAGCATTCGAAAAGCCTGTATGAATTGGAAAGTGTGCCGGACCTTCGTGAGCTTGGCTTCATGAAACGACAGTGGTTAGTAAGTAGAAAACGCAACAGAAACATCGCCGACTTGCTAAACACCTGGCGCTGGGAACAATTGCTAAGTTATGTCCCAGATCTCGAGCAACCTGGTTGTTTAGATGACTGGAACTAGTCCATCTAGTTCTGGGGGCTTTACGTTCAGATGTCCTTAACGAAACAAATGGCTTATATGCCAGCAATCAACGCCTAACCCTAAGTACGTCAAGTTCGCAGCTCGGAACTCTATTCTCTTATAGTATGCATACTTCATACTAATGTACTTATGTGCAGCCCTAACATTACCTATTGGTATACGAAATCGGCAAGGGATCTGGTGAGTTTAGGTCCCAGTTATTCACTAGTTGCATCCCCTACCAAGTCTAGCTGGGTTTGACACCCCGGTGTGATTTGAGTCTTACTTACCATGCCTGTTTCACCTCCGGGTGTCCATGGCAGAGTTGGCTGTCTGAATACCACGGACAAGTGCCTCACAATTATGCAGGGTCCCTGGTTAGCCAGGCATACCTTGAGCGTACTAACAAAACGCCGGCTGACTTCCCTGTAGGGGGTTTTCGGTGCTGGTGTGCGGAATGCTAAGCCGGGATAGACCCAACTATTTGTGGCCTTGGCCCCGGTCCACTTGGGCCAGAGTCTGGGCCTCAAATGAATGCTCTCATGCACATTTGGATCTGATTCTGTAAGGGCAACCTCAAGATGGCCGACAGCGCAGGCCTAGCAGAGGGAGAATCCAAAGAGATGAATAAGACTAACTACAATACATGAGAGAGCTGCTCACCTAGCCGAGGGAGAATCCAAAGAGAACAGGATAAGGATTCTCCATGCTAGGAAGCGAAGTATATACTGTAGTAGCGTGAGAGGAATGCAGGATAACTGTACAGTATGTTGGACCGAGTGAATTGAGGACAGACGAGATCTAATCAATAGATCTCAGTATACGGTAGAATACTCATGTATTATAGCTATACCTAATCAATAGCTAATACATGATGAGTAAATGAATGCATGAGAATAGACATAAGTACTCACATCTCAGTATACGGTAGAATACTGAGATGCGACGATGAAAATACACGTTGGATATTTACAGTTTCAGGGTCATAGGCTAGCGCCTATATGGTGTCTGCTTGATATCTCAACACAGTACACCAGCCACAAGTCCGAACAAATATCACAAGGTACGAGGAAACATGTGATAATGAAGTGGAGGGTAAATGCACAGGAGTCGTGCCAGCAACCTGGGGAAGTAAGGGCGAAGGGAGATGAAGTGGGGAAAGAGGATAGAAGTAGCCTGGACGAGCCCCGAAGTGTATATACAAGTCCGAGCAAGTCCGAAGTGCAGGAAGACTCCGGAGTCACTGGACGTGACTCCGATGTGAAAGGAGTGGGCGGAAAGGAAGTGGAAACGAAAGGAAACGAAAGGAAACGAAAGGGATGTAGGTAAGAGTCTGTGGGACAAAGGAAAGGAGAAAGGAACAAGGAGGAAGGGAGAGGGACAGGGGGAATAGGAGAAAATAGGAGTGTCCCCTTACAGGTCTGGGCCGGTAAGTCTAGACTCTTATCACTGATAGATAAGGACCATGTGGCACACACATGATCCAATTGGTAGGATAAGAACCACTCCACGATGACATCATACCGTGGCAGCAACTAACCGATTAAGGCAAGTGATGCACATGGTTGCTGATAAATATAGCATTGTCTTACCAAGACAACACTGTCGGATCACCTGTTATCTACCTGGCTCCCGGATATTCCAATGGAATGATCCGACAAGTCAAGTATAAAAACTAATGGCAAATTCCACTGATGAGACATCAAGTTAAATTTCCCCTGCTTTTACCTAAAGGCAGGAAATTATATCTCATACCACCTGTAACCCTCGACCCTAACCACACCTTACTGACCTTCGGCCGGACGGCTCTAACCCTAACTACATTATATATAGGGTAACAGTTGGGGTTGGGGGAATTTAGCAGGCAGGATTATCCTGCAATTCGAAATTATCTCTCATAACCCAAAGGATAGGATCCTTTGTTTTGGCAAATCAAGAGTCTCAGCAGCAAAAAGCTTGAGGAGCCGACACAGCTGCAAACAGAGGACATCACCTCTTGGTTAACCTTGCAGCAGACAGTTGACAATGATGACAACACGGACTATGACATGGTGACTGGTACATAGTCCACCAACCTTACCTAATGGCTCAGGCAGTCACCGTCTTCGGACCTCATGGACTCAAAGATGAATCTAGTTATAGTTAAAGTTTTGTATATATGATGTATTGAACCATAACCTCATTTATGAGCCGTGGGAACAAAAAAACAGAAAAATACTTCTAAAATACTAATCAGAGACATTGTCTGCACCTAATAACCTTATGTTTTAAAGTGGTTGTGTTAAAAGATCTCAGCCCCCCCTTGAGATCAGCTACTATAGATAGAAAGATGTTGAAAACTACCATAAACACCATACTCATCCGGTTCCACAGAACCCTTTACCTGAAGGACACACCGACTTCTTTGACAACGAACTCCTCGTCAATCTAGGACTCTCTATCCAGGTCAAAGCGAAGGTTTTGATCTGTTGTGACTGTTCTACGGTGTTCCATCTGGGAGATGTATGTGGGCATCTGAGGAATAAGCATGATGTCCGTGTGACGACGGCACAGAAAGAAGCCCTGATGAGTGTTTGTGAGGCCCATGGGATCAAAGGTCAGACATGGGTTATGCCGTCACAACCCCCGGAGGAGTATGAGGGCCTACTGACAATGTGCTATGACTCGACTACTGTTGCACATTTTGTGTCAGGGCATTTACATGCCTTCGGTCGATAAAAGACCATCTGAGGGACAACCACAAAAAGGAGGTCAACGATGCAAATGAAAACAGCTTGTACCGGGAGAGCCGTTATGACAGGTTATATAAGGCAAGCCTAGCGCAAGAAATATTCTCCATCCGACAACTGAACATTCAAGTCAAGAAATGTCCATTCCTGGTCCAAGAGTTTGACCCAGTTGCGGCTTTCAACACATTGGTTCTTCCGAACCTTGAAGCTGGGGACTTCGTTCATCCTCCAACCAGTGATTTTGAGCATTCATTACACCTTTGTGACACGGACTGGGACCGTCATCTACATTCTTGGTTACGAAGCCAAGAGAAGACTCGACTCCTAGTTCATCTTTGGAGCATCCCTCGCAAGAAATACGCCAAGGATCCTCTTTCTTGGATTGGCCTATTGTCTCAGGAATACCTACGACATATCGGTGATGGTGTTAGAAAGGCACCGAAATCAGTAAGAAAAGTCCTGCTTAACATGCCAAAGTGAGTGTGACAGCTATCTAATGACTTTTGTTATGGTTCGACTTTTCTCTCTTTCTTTTCTTTCCTTTCTCCCTTACTCCTATTTATCACATGACGAACACGTAGGTACTTATGAGAAGTAGCTTACGCCCTCGGGCTGTATTTATAATCCCCTTAGTCAGAACCGCACCGTAGACGCATGGGCGCAGTCCATGACCTCACGCCTCAAGGTGATGAGCTAATCTTTCCATGGAAGGCCGACAGGCTACGGCGTGTATGTAGACATGAGGAGCACACATGTATGTAGACATGAGGAGCACACATGTATAGTAGTATATAAGGTCCAATACCATACCCAGAGATGTTAACTCGTTCTCTTGGGAATCCCACTATTACTAGTGCCTAAGTCAGCGTCTTCAGCCGTCTCCTTTCTTCTCACTTTAACTCTTACTCGCTCGTCGTCTTGCTGGGTCCGCGTACGCCTTAGTGTGTATTAGTGTCGCCCTGACAACTTTACAGTAATGATGTATGGATGCCTTTCTCAAACTTCACGAGTCTGCAGAAGTACCTTATTTTCAATCACCATCAGAATGAGCATGCACAATTTCGGATCCTTTTTGAAGTCTACATAGCACAGCGCATGATCGGCCCTCATGCAAAGCAAAGCCGTGCTGAGCGATGTTTGGCCACGGACATTGTTGAGCTGCTCTTCAAGTTGATTCAGATCAATGTTTGCTCCGTTCTTGTTCTTTTTTCGAGGCTTGTTCAAATATGACAAAGCACAATAGCTGACGGGCTAACTGTAATTGTGTATGGTGGCTGGTGTTGATGTCACCTTCGTTAAATTCTATGATCAAAAGATTTAACGAAAGATTTAACAGCTGCGATAGGACAAAGGCCATATCTGTAAGAGATCATTGTAATGCAAGATAAGTAGTTCTACACACCTTTAACAGATCTAATCCATCTCTTAAATAATTCAGACCCTCCGGCATGGTTGGGACAAGATCAAATGGATGACAGCCTAGAACCCTTTCATATCTGACCCGAAGGTCATCTAGGATATCAGCCTTCCGTAAATGTACATCTTGGGCTAGAATGTCACTCGCAGTGGAATCGTCTGAAATGGTGTTTGTGATTCATTCGCAAATGGTGAAGCAAGGGCAAGCTTACAGGTGCTCGTGCGCATGCCGAGGCCAACCATATGTTCCAGACATTTTGGTGATGTCTCTCTGAGTTGATTGATCGCTTCTCTGATGGTAGGGACCGTAGGATGCATGGGGTGTCAAAGACGTGGGTGTCAAAGATGTGTGAACACTTTGGTGGCCTGATTGGTGTTTGAGCCAAAGTCTAAGTGCCCGGTCACATGGTCTCTGGAGCTGTGTTCCATTGCCCGTTGCCCGACAAGTGCTTGGCATTCTTCCTCTACCACATGTACCACCACCAGCAAACAGACGCAATCGGCTCCCCACATCCCCGTGCATTCCCACACTCGCTCAAGTCGAGTCTACGATGGGAGTTACGCCACGCACCTGCTCCCCTGGCGCCCCCACATATATGACCACAGACACTCCACGTACACGCCCTCATGCACCCACACAAAAGCACACATCTATATGAACCTGACTTTGGGATTGCAGTCACTTGGTGGCCGTGCATCGCAGAGCCTTCGCAGAGCAGCGCAGGGAAGGGTGGAGCGAGCATATTCAGCCTAGAGCTGAACGTGCAGACATCCATCAAGTATGGCAATGTCGGCGTCGTTTCAAGTATTCGAATATTGAATGCCAATGTCCACCCGGGGTCCAAAACTTTGGGCATCTAACTTAGCAGTGATTATGCATGATCAAACTTAGTGGACACATATCTCCCTGAAAACCTGCAACAAGTTTGTGGTTTCTTACACCACAGCAAAAGATCATAAATTATGATCGTGGCATAATGTTGCGAAGTCTGAAAATATGTAAGAATATAGCTAGAATATACACTTACAAAATATACATGCCAATATTTTGGCATAGTTTGAAGCATCACAAACCTGCAAGAATATTGCGAGAATACGAGCAGGTACCCCAGGTAGTGTTGCCACAGCTTCAACTTGGCTCCAAACTTTGTAACCTATGCTGCACCATCAGTTTTGGGTATTTCTCTGTGATTCCTCTTGTCAAACCTAGATATAATATGATAGTTTGATATCCCAAAAGGACAATCTATGACTTCCATCAGTTCTTGCTGTGTGGTCCTAACTTTGACTTGGCTCCAGGCTTCAAGCCATTGGCTTGACAAATGGCTTGCCTCAAATCCTGAGCTCCCTGAGGACATTTGCCCAAGTTTCTTGATGGTCCATAGAACTACACATATTGATCTATAATTGGAGCCCAGAAGCTTCCGGTGTCACACCTAGTGATGTTTTCACTAAAATGTTTTGGATGTAGTCGGATCAGTCAAGATAGATCGGACAGTCACCCAAGTTGTTGCAGGCTGAGGTGTTGTTACTAGATTGTTATGGGAAACTATACTACGGTGTAGTACAGAATAGGGGAGAAAAGGGTGGTAAAGGGGTCAGAAGTTTATAATATAAACTTCACAGCAAGCAATACTAATCTACTCAACAAGTGAATAGCACGATAGGAACTCGATAAGTCGTAATCTGACTGATGGCAAACAAATACTAAGTCGTGGGAATATTCCTGGATGAATATACTACTTGACTAACTCCGAAATAAGATGACTACTCTGTAACGCTACTGGTCAGAAGCTCTAGTCAGACGCTAGATCACTTCCTTTTTAGATTTAAATGATACCGGACGCACACTTAAGCTATAGTGCGATATCACCTCTAATATATTACTAGACACCTATAGAATCGTATCTACAGTCTAATGCCTAGCCAGTAATGGTATACTCTGTACCGAAAATAAATGGGAGCTTGTAGCTTGAGTAACAAGATCTGTGTACACTAGACACTTAATCTTTTCTTCAACAAGGGCTTCACAGCTTCAGAGTACTTAATTATCAATAAATCAAGTATATTCTTTATCTATGTAACCTAATAGTACTTTACTACTTATAAAGAAGTGGTACTACAAAAGAGATGGGTGAAATCAACTAAGAGTGGTTTCTGAGATTGAGATCAACTTATGACTTCAACTGATTCAGCTGTATAGAATTGACATCCACTTAATTGATATAAATTGACATGTTCTATCTACTACATTTGGGGGGTATTTATACTCTACAGATAATGAGGCTGTGTACTCCACAAGGGGCTGAAAGTGGAGCTGAAACACTACCTGAAACATGTTTCAAGTAGGCCAAGCCAATGATTGGTAAGAATACTGCCAATGGCTTAGTAAAGCAGTTAGTCCTTTGCACTGGAAGATTCTACAAGTCTCCATGGTGCTCCACATACTCCACAATGATGTCATATGATGTCATATGATGTCATCTAATTTATTTGGTCTTCCTGAGAACAGGTTTAGATGGCATTTTGTTCAGTAGTTGCAAAGTGCTAGAAGGTTCCGTAACGTTCTTCGTAGCTCCGTAACATTCCTGCCAACTTTACGGCTGCATTTCAGTATGCTTCATTATGACTTGTAAACTTGTTGAGTAGTTGGAATGTAAGGATACTAGTTAGGGGTCCCAGGAGTAGACAGGGGATTTAGGGGAAATAGTAAGGTAAGGTTAAAAAAGAGTCTATAGTTCTAATACGAAGTCCGATTGACTTGATTCAAATTGTGCCAAGAAGCCGTGGGTCTATAGCAGTGAATAGAATAGGCATAAAACACTATAATTCATGTCACTTACTACAAATCCCAATTTGGAGTATGACATCTGCAGGCAACATTAAATCAATCGTCCCCGATTGCCAACCAAGTCTCGTTCAGCTTGTCCACAATTTGAATGAGTGTATAAGGAAAAGGAGTCCACCAATAACAGTAATGACATATATAAATACTCAAGATGTGGTATGGACAACAGACACGACATATTCGGTATCAGTAATTCTAGTAAGTGAGTCCTTTTCTAGACTGAATTCAGCTGTCGTAAACTTTTCCATACCGTTCTTTACAAAATTAAAAGCACTATCATCAATAACAATATGAGAAAAATGAACCCACACAGCGACAAAATGTACAAGTCCTCCAGTATCACCATGATTGCGAAACGAAAT
The DNA here is from genome assembly GCA_017499575.1 of Sanguinoderma rugosum. Taxonomy (NCBI): domain Eukaryota; kingdom Fungi; phylum Basidiomycota; class Agaricomycetes; order Polyporales; family Polyporaceae; genus Sanguinoderma; species Sanguinoderma rugosum. The sequence goes on along the minus strand of VTPW01000003.1, from coordinate 147,517 downwards.
CAGTATCTGCAGGAATTGTCCTATTTGATTGATTATTCCTTGGGCAATCCCTACACCAAGCCGAGGATGGAAGAGAATGTCGCTGGAGGATATAGGAATGCGAGTGGTTTTGATGATGACTTTGTAGATCAGTCGAGTAGATGTATTCCTCATGGTTTCGATGAGGATGTTGTTTACGTTGGGTGGCGGATTCACCAACTGTACCCACTTCTCCATATTGACATCGTATTGAATGTCAAAATCGGAAGGAAGGTTATCGAGAAGGGTGAAGTCGCAATAGTTTTTAAGGCCGAAAAGAAGGATGTCGTCAGGATGAAGGGGAAATGGGTTTGATGAAAGGTATGGGTCGATGGTGGTAATGTACCGGTTATGGAAGAATGTTCCATTCTTGGTGAGGGCGGCGGGAATAATAGCGAGGGCGATGGCAGGTAAGTTGGTAGTATTGGCCATGATTCCGATTCTGGTAGTAATTTGGTTTTTTGTCTGAAGACGAGAAAAGATTTTCTTTTGAACTTGTTGCTTCTTATGGAAGCGTGTGCAAGTATTTCTAAATATATAACCGGATGATAGGGGCTCTATTGATTAGAAGATTTCGATCTATATCTATGTCTATTCTTCTAGCATACTGGTAATGGTATGGAGTGAATCGTTCTCTGAGACATATTTGTTTTTAGAAGACAAGATTGGCAAGTCTGGCCCGATGATGTTTTTGTTACTCATTATTTGATTTATTTGATTCTCATAAGTCGAGTAATATCTCAAGGTGAACTTCTATAAGCTTGCCATGCTGGGGTACTTTAACGTCTATTTTTACAATACAATGTGCTAGGATTTAGCAATTATAGAGTGACGAGGGCAATTTTGTATTTCTTCCTTTTTGATATTAATGCTTTTTCGGAGTCGTTGACATGCATCATTTCTTCTTTGTTTCATTCTTTGGTATGAGACTGGTCTTTTTCGAGTGATTTCTCCTTCTTTTCTTTAATGCTTGTCTACCATTTTATACTAGAAGAAGATCTTCTTATCATAGCTTAACACTGTTCATATAAGCAGACTGCAGGCAACATTTAATAAAATCTTGGAGCAGATATTACTTCGACAAGATTTTTAGCCAAACTATTTTCTTTTCTATCTATCTGTCTTTCGTTTTGCCTACATCCTTCTGTTATGGCAGGAGATGAATGACATATGAAAGAACCAAATACATAACCGAGGGAATAAAATAACATAGTAACTAAACGTATGACGGTTCAGTAAGTATGAAACTTCTACGAAGTATACATTCTTTTATGCTTTCCCAACGATCGTGCCAGGATAATAATAAATCCCAAGTATTAATCCATGCGTGATACTCGAACAAGTATAGTTCATGCGCAATAGGAGGCATGCCATGAACACGGATACGTACCAAAACATATCTTCCACACATAACTTTCCGCTCGACAATGTGCCCTAATCCTTTCCCTGGGATCCCAATCCAATCTCCAACATACAGACGCTCTTCCGGAATTAGAAGGATCTGCTGATCACCTCCTGCCCTTGTCACGACTTCCTTCGATTTGACCTGAATGACCGGTCGGTTAACGTAGCCCAAGATGGGCAAATATCTTTGCCTATGGATAGGGACATCGAAGAAGGTAGGGACGTTGATGGTCTTCATTGGCTGAAGGGGCTCTTTTCTTGGAATCGTGACTGATGGAGAGATGTGTGCTGGTGGTGGAAGGGTCGGTAGCGATGGTGGTGGAATGATTGGCGCTGGGGGTATTACGAGTAAAGGGACACCAGCTAATGGTAATGGCGGCGATTTAAGGTTATGAGTCGTGGTGATGATAGTGAATGCGGATTCACTGATAGAATCGTGCGAGCTAGACGACATGGTTGGTATGAAGCGTAGTTGCTGATGGTGAGAGGCGACTGAGGAATGGGAAGGGGAATGAATGGTGGGTAATGTTCGCTTTTCATACTCAGGGTCGTCACTTCGCTTAACAATCCTATATGGGGATTTCTTCTTCGGCTGGCTCTGGAGTCGTTTCTTCTACTATTTCGTCTTCTGATATATCTTCTATCGCATCTTCTTGATTCAGAATCGGGCTATCTCTTGATATATAATTTAATATACGAAATGCAGCAAAAGGTTTTGCTAAAATGGCACCATCTAGTTCCTGTACCACATAGTTTCCTTTACGAGTTCTTTCTACAATTCGATATGGCCCGAGATAACGAGGTTGGGTCTTCATGGCACTTAAAGTATCTTCAACTTGACTATTTCTTATTAGTACCAATTCTCCAACATTATAGGCTGTCTTCTGAATCCGATGTTTGAAACGTCTCATGAATTGATCTCTGGATTTACATCTAGCTTTCTTGAGAGTTTCTGAGGCGGCAATAATATCATTAGGACGTTTCTCCAATTGTTGAATTCGTAGAGCTAATAGATCTGAGGTGTTCATTCCTGGTTCAAATCCAGTGACAAGAAAACTCGCTTCGGTATAATCCAAGGGAAGAACTGGGTGAACTCCATGTAATAGATAATACGGTGAATATCCAGTTACTGAACTAACAGTTACTTTATCTGCAAATACTGCCAGTTCTACTTGTTTATGCCATTGCATGATTGTTCCGTCAGATTGTTTGGGAGAAGATTTAACTATAGCTTCTCTGAGAATATAATGTCCTCTTTCCACTACTCCGTTGGCTGTTTTGTTATATGGAGTGATTTTTACATGTGGAATTCCAAGTCGTTTTATGACTTCTGCAAATGCTCCTTCTAGTTCTGATCCATTATCTGTGACTACTCGGCCAATGGCTCCATATCTATAATAAATCTGTTCTAGGAAGAACTTGGCTAGACCAGCCGAACTTTTATTTCGGAGAGCCCTTGCTTCTGTTACACCTGTGAGATCATCTTTTGCTGCTACTATGAATTCATATCCGGCACATTTGGGCATTTTCATAAGGTCAATGTAGACCTTTTCAAATATTCGTACTGGAGCAGATATTTCATATGGCATCTTGAATAACTTTGTATTTCGAATTTGACACTCATGGCAGGATGCAATATAAAAATGCACATCTGCTCTGAGGTTGGGCCAATAGAACCTAAGTTGAATTAGTTCAAAGACAGCTTGTTCTCCTTTATGACCTAGTTTATCATGAGCCTGATGCAGAACTTTCTCTTTTTGACTCTGGTTAATAATGACATGACGAGGGGATTCTTGTGCTGTACGTCTATACAACTCTCCGTCATACAGAAAAAAAGGTTTTACTTTCTTTAGGAACCTATCTTGATTCTGAATGGAATCTAATGATGGTAACTCAGAGGTTTCCAAGTATTTAATAATGTCTTCAAACATTACTTCATATTTAGATGCTTTAACTGTTGACGGTAATGTCAATAATACCATTGGAAGAGCCGTAGGGGAATTTTCTATATGAAAGGTATCTGGTTTGAATGGATCTGGCATGAAAATTGACAAAGCAATATCGTCAAGCCATTCCTCATCTTCTGGTACAAATTCATCTGGGTTGGGTTGTCGTCTTGAAAGTGCATCTGGACCTTTAAACTTAACACCTGGGACATGGATGAGCTGGAAATCAAACATCAGAATACCTTGAATCCAACGATTCATGGCATTACTTGGTTGAAGATCGGGTTCCTTTAACATTCCTTTGATGTACTTTGCGTCTACTTCCACAACTAGTTTCTTTGCACCAATTATGTAGAGTCGCCAATGTCTAAGTGCACGGTAAAGTCCATACAATTCAAGTTTGGGTTGGGAATACCTAGCTTGAGTACTGTCCATGGGGATGGATCCATAACGAGCTGGTCTGCGTTTTCCATTCTCATCTTCCTGAGATAGAATAAAGCCAGTTGCAATATAGCTAGTGTCTACTGAAAGAATAATGGGTTTATCAGAAGAATAATCGATGGGACGTAAGGCTGGGGCTGAAGATATTTTAGCTTTTAGTATATCAAATGCTTTTTGACGTCTCTCAGTCCACTCAAATACTGCATTCTTGTGTACTAATTCGGTTAATGGTCGGGCTAGTGCGGAGTAATCTTGGATCCATATCCTGACTGTTCCACATAATCCGAGAAATCCCCTAACTTCTTTCGGAGAAGTCAGACGAGGCCATTTGAGAATCTTTGCTATACGGTCATCATCTGGGCATCTTCCTTTCGGTGTACACTTTTGTCCTACTATCACAACGTCTTGTCTGCATATCTGGGTCTTTTTTGCAGAAAATGTTGCACCTGCACATTTAATGCGGTGCATAATTCTATGAACATCAACGGCATGTTCCCAAATAAACCTTCGGATTCCTGGATTTTCAGGTAAAGTTTCTGGTTCACCGTTAGAGTCCAAATACTGAGTCTTGGGACCCTTGATAGGTAAATCGTCAATGAAGATATTTGCAATATGAGGTATTTCGTCTTGAAGAATATGCATCATACATTTTTGAAATTCCGTCGGTGAGTTGGTATATCCCATAGGTAAGGCAGTGAGTCTTAATAATCCCAAAGGAGTCCAAAATGCTGTCATATCACGAGAAGCAACATCGACAATACGAGCATCAAATCCCCAATACAGATCGAATGTGGTACATACTTCACATCCTGCGTAAGGTTCTACAAAATCATCCACTATTGGTAATAGACCGGCATCACGAATAGATATGGCATTCAACGGTCGAAGGTCATGGATAAATCGTAATGAGCCATTTTTCTTAAGTACACAAAACCATCTACACCGATATGATGACTGACAGGATTCATATACTCCAGCGTCTATTTTGCTTCTAAGCATTTCGACTACTTTGTCTTTAATACCTGGAGGTATAGGAATGTTTTTGTACTCCCATGGGGTGTGCGGAACAGTGGGCATAATGTAATCTGAGAAATAATCTTTACGTAATGTTCCTCTATCTGTTTCCTCAAAGGCGAGAGACATTTCATTGAGTTGGAGAATGTGGTTGAATAGTTTTTCCTCCTCTGGTCGGAGAAAGTCATCTTTATTTACCTCAATTCCTTTCAATCTCTCCAAAGTTAACCGTTTTCCAGGTTCAAACTCTGGCGGATTTTTCGAAAGAGGTGGTAAAGATTGAAGTGGGTCTTCTGGAAAGCTACGATTGACTTTGATGTTCTCTGGATATACTCCTGAGACTGGATGAATCTTTTCGGCTACACGTTTGTATGCAGTGAAAGCTTTAAACTCAAAATCGGTCACTATTTGACTTTCCGTAGGAAGAAATAAGATATCCTCATCCCAGTTTACATCATTAGCAAATGAGTGGATGTATTGAATTTCATCGTCAAGAGCTTCTGTGCCGTAGAGAAAATCTTTGGTTGGTGCATAATCTAAGTTCAGTTGCATTTTGACTGATTCACTTACTATCGTAAGTCCAACCAAGGGTGCAGAAGTTATAAAACTAGATTCGCAATTCTGTTTCTGAGCTGCTTTATTGTATAAATAAGACTCTGACACAGTTCTTCTTACAAGTTGAGTAAAATTCCACAATATCACCAGTAATATTGGAATTAACAACAGGAAAGAATACAAGGTATCTGGCTGTGATACTACTCTATTAAAAGAAGGAGTCATATCCTCTGCCATAGTACAAGGAATAAGATATATAAGTAAAAGGAGAGAAGTCCAATATGGTATGTGGCATATTGTATATAATGAGGAGAAAAGGCCAGAGAATGTCCAACATGGTATGTAGCATGCTGTATATGGTGATGTAACCAAGGCGAAATAAGTCCATACAATATATAGGTAAAAAGGCCAGGATGTCCATACAGAATGATAAGAAGGAAGAGATAGAAGGTTCATCAAATAATTAAAATACTGAGGAACATAGGATAGAGGTTGAGGCGATAGGAAAGGATTGGGGAACAAGATGGAAATGGAAAATGAAAGAAGGAAGGATGTATGTTTTTTATATAAGTGTGAAATGGTAGGTAAGGAAAATGAGGATGTGAGGATAAAAGAAAGCAAGATTACAATTTTTCGAACGGCTGAAAAATTCCAATAAGAATAACATAAAGTCAGAATAGGTATCTGACTCACATTACAGTGCATTATCGTCTTCGCTGCGCCATACAATAGCACGCCGATTATTATGGCCATCAAAGACATAGTCGGGGTCGAGGTAGCCACTATTAAATAAGGATCGAACATGACTTGAGAGAAAGAACGATACTTCTCGGAGATGTCGAAGTGAGTTTGCCAGGCGTTGGTGATCCTGATCTTCGAGGTAACTGCTAATATGGTGCAGATATTCATCTTCTTCTGCAGTAAGTAAAGGGTTGCGGGGTGGAGTAGGTAGGCGTCTAATCCATGCTTGAGAGGTGGTGAATTCGGTGTGCAGACAATCGCGTGAGAATCCTTGAAACATGAGGGGAGTATGGTGGTCAAGAAAGCGATAGAAGGGGCAATGGTGATAGAAGTAATGTCGCATGTCGCCAGCACCACGTGGGCTATCAATCCAGTCACGAAACTCGGTAGTGAACATGTAGTCAATGAGTTCGCGAAAGAATTGCAGTATCTCAGTACGGATCCGACGCAGATAGGTGATCTTGACATTCCATGGGTTGAATGCGATTGCTGGGTTAGATGAGAGCCAGGGATTACGGTAGCGGGTGGTATAGTAGTTGAACGACGAGATTTGGCCATAGTCTTCTGGTTGGATAGCGATATTGTACGCTAATATGCGGTTTCCTTGGACTGATAGAATCGATTCGTAGGCGTGGTTCGACGTACAGACTGAGCATGAGTCAAGGTCTTCAAAACGACCTCGCAGGTTGGTATAAATGCGGTCGACGGCATCCTGAGCTTTGAGTACATATTCTGGGGGGCCGTCAATGAATCGCCAGTACGTAGGACGTAGTACGCCTTGTCGTGCAGCTTCACAAATGTCGAGAACCATTTGGGCAAGGTCTGTGTCGCCGTCTTCCAGCCAGTCAATATGGTAGTATTCGTCGAGTTCGATGCATGCATTGTTCCTAGTGCGTAGGGGGTGGTTGTCGTACGAGCCATCGTATCTGACTATAGAACGGATACGCTCGAACTTAGTGTGATTGTCGCGCCAGTATGGATGATCATCTGGGGGCTGTGATGTATATTTGGCATAGGTAGTCGTAGTCGTCGGTGGAATATTCATTAACTGTAGCACAGTTGTCGTGGCGTCGTTATAGTTCCAGGGATCTGGCGCATCCGTTATGAGTTCATACATAAGTTCGTTTGGGGCTATGTCTTTAGGTGTTGCGAACATACTGGTGGTATGGTGATTACGAACAGGTGGAGTGTTTCCGGGATGGTTGAATCCATTAATTGAGCCCTCCTGTGTATCGTGATAGCGCGCGATCGGTTGGATGGGTGGAAAGTATGTTATATCGGATTCCTCAGAGTCGTCTGAGTCGTCAGAGGGTTCTGCGGACGTTCCAGGCGGTTTGGAGGAGTCAGAGTCGTCACTAGATTCGTAAATAGACATGTAGTCTGACCCAGATCGTTTAAGGGATGGTCGAGTCGGTTTTACTGCGAGGGATAATGGTAAGATGATGTTTGTCCAACTTGAGTCGGTGGTCTTATTGTCTAGCTCTCGATCTGGGGTAGGGTATGGTGTGGCGGTTCTGAATGTTCCATCCGCAATCTGAGTACCACGTAACAGCGCTTCAGAGGGCGGCTGTAATATGATGTCGTTTCGGATGGAGGGAGTGGGTGCTCTGCGCAATCCTGCGACGAATTTCCTAAGTGCTTCTAAGTTGTTCGCATTCCAGGGTTCGCCAAGTCGAAACGAGTTAGGTGTCTCAGTCATGACGGACATAACCTGCACTGTCTCTAAATTATCTGTTTCGACAGTCGCGGGGGGTACTGGGGAGTCGCCTAGTGACATCTGGCTGGATTGTGAGTGTAAGGTTACTGAATCTAAGGAGGGTAAGCGGGATATCGAATACAGGGCTTCTGCATACTCACTCAGCTCTTGTTCCGTTAAACGAGGAAGCGGAGGAGGTTGTAACGTAGGTGGGGGAGGTGTATCCAATGCCTGTAAGTAGTCCCGTAGTTCGTGCGCATTCATGTCGTCGACTTCTTCCAAGGTAAGGCCGCTTTCTTGGAGTGCGTAGTGCTCTTTATGTGTGAGATTGTGTCGAAGGCACGTTGTCAATCCATGAGGAGGGTGCAGGCATTGTTCTGGGTCGTAGTCTTTATTGGTACGGTCAATCTTGACGAATTTGAAGGGTAATATAGCTGGGGTAATGTCGAGGGTAGTCGTAAGGGATGGATCGACTGTCTGCGAGGCTGTCGATGTGTCTGTGTGCTCGAAGATAGTTTCTCTGTTTAGTTTCTTTCCTAGAAAACGATATGCTCGTTTCCTAAGAAGCCTGAAACGATTTAATCGTGTTACGCTTGTGTCTGATAGTAAGTCTTCGTCATCGTCGGTCTCCAGGGCCGGTAAGGACGTCGTAGATTCAGCATTGACTTGCGTGACAACAGGCTCAGCAATCTGGGATGAGTGGAGAGTCGAGCTAGAGGGTAAGGGAGGGGAGCGTGTTGTAGTGCTGAAAATCGAATGGAGGAATCGTTCCTCTATGGTAGTGGGTGCGTTCGAGTCGTATGTACGAGGTTCAGGTGGTCCGTTATCGTCTTCAATACTCATGGCACTGCTGACGGAGTTTCGCCTACTTCCAGGATGTGATCTCGAGTATACTGCGGCCGTGGTACTCGCTGGGGACTCTATATTGTCATCGTCGGCCTGGCTATCGTTCATACGGTCTAAATAGAAGTATTCTGGATTTATTTGACCGTTGAGTTCGCTAGTATCAGGGACTGGGAGGTAAGGCTTACTATTATCCTCATCTTCCGATGCTTGGCTATCAGGAACTTCATCGTTGGGTGAGTCGTTTCCAGTGGTATAGGATAGACGAGGGTATGGTGACCCAAGTCCAAGACGAATGGCGAGGGGATCGTGAGCGCGAGGTGCGTTATGAATCGAGGTAATATGGCGAGCGCTGACGAAGGTGTAGAATAAATGTCCTTGTTGGACTGGAACTCGCTCTGGGTGACGCAGACGTTGGGAGACAATTGAGGTATTGAGCATGACACCCTGTTGGAAGTCGAGGGAGTCCATTCCAGTTCCCGAGAGCTTGATGGTATTATTCGATGACATGATGGAGAGCACGCGGTTCTCCAAAGGTTGGTTAGTGTAGGCTCGAGCCGCTTCGTCGGCGAGCTGGACATAGTATTCGAGGTCGCGAAATGAGACATGATAGCTAGGGAGTTCAAGGGAATGGACGAAACGCCAGGTGTCATTGGTAGTCGGAGGCCAGGTGGTAATAGTAGACGCGAGTCGATCGAGGGCGTTAGAAGCAGGTTCGTCGATCGAGGCGTCGATCGCAGGGTAAGCCTCGTGGCCGGGTACAGCGTGCAATGATCCGGTGTATAAGACAACCGGCGGGCTGGACATGTCGATCAGATCTGGAGTTAAGGCGGGGTTTGATTGGGGTGAGGACTTAGGAAGTAAGTGATAGAATATCTTCCTCTTGTGTTTTCTGACCTGTTTATATAGCGATAAAATCCCTAAAAATTGTAGAAAAATAGCGACTATCCGCACGAATGCGTACACCAACTGTGGAATACTTGGTAGAGCGCATAACATGGCAATGAATAGGTTTAAAGTGGGTTTACACCAATAAATTACCTTATGGATAAAATCTACTAGTTCCATTAGGAATTTAAGTGATAATGTGGTCATACCATGTGGATTATAGTGATTAAGATCCGCTTGGAGGTGCCCAAAGTAGGTTTGAAGTGGATACTGGGGTTGATGGTTGCTGTAATAATTTGTTTCATCGTTGTCTTGGCTGTCAGAGTCAGAATGGGGCTTCAATTCGCTAGATACTTCGTCATAATCTTGGACATTGAATGTATAAGCATCTCCGAAGCTTCCAGAATTTTCTGGACCGTCCTCAGGCTCTGAATCTGTTTCGGAATCGAATATGGAGTCATAGGGGTCCTCCTGATAGGGGAAAGGGGTAGCTGCTAATAAAGTTGAGTCAAAATGTGCTGGCTTAGTTGCTGTAGGCAACTCTAGTTTTTTACCAGACCTTCCTTGAGTTGGAAAGACTAAGTAGGCACCTGTATCCCTCTGTTCAATACTGACTTTGTTCTCTACTTGCCATGGACGTCCTAATAATACTTGAAATGGTACTCCTTCACCTATATAGAAGTCTGCAAAAGTCTCAATATCACCGTTACGCAGACTAACTCCTCTAATAAGTCCTTTGAGTTCTTTGGCCCCACTACTAGCCACAATGATTTGCTTTACAGTATCTGCTTCAATAGGTGATCTAATAAAATCTGTTACGAGGGCCGAATTGATTATATTAATTTGAGATCCGGTATCAATAATAGATTCAATAGCGGCAGCACTTCCATCACAACTCCATTGAGTATAGATTAAGTTACTAGATGTCTGGCTATTTCCATTCTGATAGTGTACTTGTGCCGCTGACACTGATGGATTTGATCCGACGAGATGTGCCTTGCTGCCTATTGCCGGCGGTGATCGGTCTTGATTCCTATTCGGTGTAATATTAGGTTTGATTCCGCTTAATTCCTTATTTGGGAGATTTTCCGTCGGCGGAGATCCTAGGTTAGATCCGGTTAACTGCTTTGGGTTTCTAAGACGTAACTGTTCTGTGAACGCATGAGATAGGTCTTTGGAAATTCCTAAGAGTTCTTTAAGACGTAAACTGACTGGTATTTCAAGTAAGTCTTTAATAATACCTGGTACACTAGCTTGGGTAGATAATTCGGATTGTCTTGGTACCGATTTTTGTCGAGGTTGATCCTGACTAGTTGATTTTGAGTTGACGGAAGTGTTATTGATCTGTGTCTGATCTTTCATAGTGATATCCTCCACAGGAGAGGGTCGCACACGAGGTGTTCTAACATCAATAGGTTTTACTACTGGTAGATTAGCTGGTCGAAATGTTGTTTGAGGTCTTGAATGATTAACAGTAGGTTGCCGAGTTCTAGAGGGTATAGTATTCTCTTTATTCGCTGTTGGCGGTACAATTGGACTATCATTAGACTGACGCCTTGTTGAAGTAGTCCTCCTTTCTGGCCGCTGCACAGGATAAACCTCTGGAGACTGGACTTGATAGGATTCATCTAGATCATTATCATCTAAATAATCCTCCGAGAAGTATTCATCAGAGTCCACAGCTACAAAATGTGATTGAAGAGGTGGTTGCATTCTTTTCAAGACATTAACAAGAGGATCATTAGGTCCAAAAGATAAAATAGTCCCGTTTCGAAGTGCAATCTTTCCATTTCCATCTCTAATTATTGTACCTGCTCTGAATAACTCAGTTGCCTTGGGACAACTTCTAATGGCATGTCCTAATTCCCCACATACATAACACTTTAGAGGTTCAGCATTACCACCTGTAAGAGTAGGTCTTGCATTAACTGGTGTCGGTGGACGTGGTGGAGAATTATAGTTTTGTGATTGGTCTACGAAAGATACTCTATTTGTCTGCGCTGGTCTTCTAGACATAGTATGACTTGGCGCAGGAGCACTCATAATATTTCCAACCATGGGGTCAAGTTTTGTAGCTTTATAATATACTACTGCATATCCAGGATCAGCAATATCCATACGACTCATTTGTGAAATAAGTTGTTCGACTTCATCCTGATTGTCAGTGTCTTTTCGTGATTTAGAACTGTGACTATGCCTTCTAGATTTAGATGACTTAGATTTCTTCCTATGTTCAACTTCAGAATCACTGTCATCTTTCTTGGATGTGCGGGAATACGATTTACGATATGCACGATGTTTCTTAGCTTTGCGATGTCTTTCGCTATCTGTAGATTCATCATCAGAGTCATCTGACTCCGTTTGTGTATACCAATCTGGTCTCTCGTTATTTACTCCCATGAGGCTATATTCAAACCGGTTACGTTCAAGTAAGCGTTCTGCTATACTAGACACTAAATCAATTGGGTAGGCCCTTTTAGGTGTGAGAGTTGGATTGCTAGCAAATAATCGTATTTCGATGTCTTGTCTGAATTTACGATGAATTCCTTGCCAAAAATATCCAGCTTCGATTTCTTTGGTAACTTTATCTTTTGACAAAAGCCATCCAGCTTTGGTATGAAATTCTCGTTGATATGACTTCCATGTTGCAAGATCATTAATTTTGATTTGTTGCCACTCCTCAGCTAGTTCTGCTAACTGATCAGGAATGTATCTAGTCTCATCAAGATCTGCATCATAGTATTTGAGTACATCTTTTTCTAACTGTGCCCAATGACCATTCTGATAACTGGGAAGTGATTCTATGAATAATCTCACAGACCGACTACAATAATCAATGAGTCTCTCACACTTTTCGAGTGGATCAACCAGGTTATATGCAGCACATAGACGATTGTACTTTCTGATGAACTGTTTTACCATATCAAAATCACCTCTAAAACGTGTAGGAGCAGCTTTCTCTCCTGGACCAGGCATCATGTCTGGTGATCTGCCTTTAGCATAATCATGACGTAAATGAGGGGGTTCATCATGGTGGGTAGTAACACCGGATAGTTCAGTAAAATTGGATTCTGGTGAAGAATCAATAGTACGAGTTGGTTCTCTTATATGAGAGAAGTCAACATTCTGATGGGGAGTAGGATATGTATAGGGATTGGCGGAAGTAGATGGAATGGGGTTTGTAGACATTTTTGTTGTCTAATGAAAATGATTCGAGAGTGAAAATATGACTGAAACAATTCTTAGCAAAGATAAACCTCGTCCTGCGGTGGTCACCAAATTCTTGTCACACCTAGTGATGTTTTCACTAAAATGTTTTGGATGTAGTCGGATCAGTCAAGATAGATCGGACAGTCACCCAAGTTGTTGCAGGCTGAGGTGTTGTTACTAGATTGTTATGGGAAACTATACTACGGTGTAGTACAGAATAGGGGAGAAAAGGGTGGTAAAGGGGTCAGAAGTTTATAATATAAACTTCACAGCAAGCAATACTAATCTACTCAACAAGTGAATAGCACGATAGGAACTCGATAAGTCGTAATCTGACTGATGGCAAACAAATACTAAGTCGTGGGAATATTCCTGGATGAATATACTACTTGACTAACTCCGAAATAAGATGACTACTCTGTAACGCTACTGGTCAGAAGCTCTAGTCAGACGCTAGATCACTTCCTTTTTAGATTTAAATGATACCGGACGCACACTTAAGCTATAGTGCGATATCACCTCTAATATATTACTAGACACCTATAGAATCGTATCTACAGTCTAATGCCTAGCCAGTAATGGTATACTCTGTACCGAAAATAAATGGGAGCTTGTAGCTTGAGTAACAAGATCTGTGTACACTAGACACTTAATCTTTTCTTCAACAAGGGCTTCACAGCTTCAGAGTACTTAATTATCAATAAATCAAGTATATTCTTTATCTATGTAACCTAATAGTGTTGCGCATGCACCTCCACATGACCATGACCATCAGGACATGAGTCATACCGCAGTCCGCAGTGGAACTTCATAGAAGGATCTTACTAACGACGTGAGTCATATGGACTCATACCGAGTCATATTGACTAGGTATTGACTGCGGATCTATTTATATCATAGGTAGATTACAGTATATAAGGAGCCTGTATCCGTCTACAATCTACCAGTGCTCTACCCAGAGAACTACCTAAGTGTGTGCCTCAAGCTACCTAGCTACAAGTAGTATTAAGCTTTATAACCAGTGAGTAGACACTAGTCTTTCACTCAGCGCACGCTCGTCCTCCCCGTTTAGGGTTGATGGACAGATGCTCGCTCAACAGGTTATGGGCCCTGGAGACGCCTACTGGTGGACCTTGCACTCCTAGGAAACTAGCGGCAAGTACACACCTGGTAGTGACTATGTCAGCCATAACCTTAAATCCCTGGCTATAAGCTAGCCCGGCCCTGCATGGTCAGGACCGGTACGCACACCCCCAGATCTCCAAGGAGACCTGAAGGGGTTAAAGCCAATTTGGTGCAGTGCACATAAGCGTTGACGCTTAATGTACACAACCCCCAATAATAAATAACCAATTAAGGTTATATTTTGGGAAGGGGATTTCGTTGTAGAGCATCTTTCGATTGCTCTTCATGGATCGAAGTTCAGTTCGCTGACATGTTTCGCCCACAGGTCTACCAACCTCTACCGAACAACATGTCGAACCAAACTGAGAACCATACCCAAACCCTTAAGGTTTTGACCGGTTCCAACTGGAACGCCTGGGAGGGTCCCATGACTGCATTCCTGAAGTCTAAAGGACTTTGGATGTATGTCGACGGAAGCTATCAGCTTCCTTCCCCAGAAGACGCTTCTTCTCCCACTACGGATGAAGTAAAACTCATCCGTGACTGGAAGAAAGAAGACGGCATGGCCCTCGGCTATATTACATTGTATATAGCCGCGAATCTCAATACCCATGTAAAGGACACTTCCCAAGAAACCTGGGAGTCCCTTAAAGGAGCTTACGCCGGCACTAATACTGCTGCTGCGTTCGAATGGTTGAAGCAGATCATGAATTTCAAGATCAGCTCCCATTCAGCCCCACATGCGGATATTGCTAGGTTTAACACCGCTGCGGCGAAACTAGAGGAGTTGAAGCAACCGCTTTCCAAACAACTCCTCTCCCTGATTCTCCTTGCGGCCTTGCCCAAGGAATATGAATCAGTTGCCCAAATGACGATCCAGACGAAGCTACAGGATCTCATCTTCTATGACATAGTTAGCTATATAGAAGCTGAGTGGCAACGTCGGCAGCTTAACAAGCTCCAGCAGCCACGTCAGGGCAGTGCGAACAAACTTTCTGCTGTAAAAGGAAAAGGGAAAGCTCCCCAATTCCAGCAGCAGAAACAGCAAGGCAATAAAAATGCCGAAGCTGGCCCCTCTAAGCTTCCGCAGTCTGATGGACAGCAGAAGAAGAGGAAGCGTGTTCGCAAGGGAACCAAAGGTCAAGGACATGCGCATACTGCCATTCCTAACCTGCCTAGCGGTGGATTCGCCCAGATGCTCAATATGAGCAGGCTTCCAATAGTCGAGGATCAGAGGCAATTTCCGCCTCTCCCGACTGACCCAGCTCGCCGCTTGATCAATCAGATCGTGGCTCCTCAACCGCAACAATGGTACGAAAGAACCACACATAGTGCGAGTTCATCGAATCAATCGGCTCCCCAATTCGAGTTTCGAGTTGGCACTCCACCACATCAGTTGGTCGGACTAAATGGACCCGAGTTGACGGCTGATACACGCCCGTCTGTTATGATCTCCGGAAGTACAGCAAAAGCTGTTAAACTTGCCGGACTTCACCAGATTCCTAAGCCGAAGTTCTTTAACAATAGGCATAAGGAAGAAACACCCCAGAAGTACCAAGGCGCCTCTAAGCCTGTACATCGTGGTGGTGACTACGAGACGCACTTCAAGACGAGACAACTTCTCGACTTGATGCCTGGGATTCCCCAGAGTGCGGAACGTATCAGAAGACTGGAAAAGATAGCCGGAAAACTTCCGGAACTATCTAACTCCGATATGGTTGAGAAATCTGCTCCCAAAATCGTCGAGATTCCAGATACCCCTTCTGATGGTGAAGATGAAGAGATGGAGACGACGCCAAGAAAACGGCATCGGTCCGCAACTCCTTACCCTGAACAGGACGTGGAGATGGACTCCATCTTTGGCGACTCGGACGAACCTGGTCCGGAAACCAACTTCTTGGATGTTGCATTCCAAGAAGAAGATGAAAGGTACGAAACCCTTACACAGCTCTTTCCATATTCGGAAGACGTTCTAATGGAACTTTTACTACAGCGCCCTCTTCAAAGAGCACGCCGAAGGCCCCGCGCCTATGTAAATGTACCAGTAGATACATTGAATTTGTCTCGCGCCATTGATCGCTGTAGACAATTTAATGATATGTATGCTAAAAATGTATACAACGTTTCCGATATCGAAATCGAAGCTGCACCAGATATGGACTGGTGGTTACACGACTCAGGTTGCTCACAACATGTGACTGGCGATAAGTCTGACTTCGTCGACTTCACTGCTTTCAAACCGAAAGATTACATTCATGTAAAAACCGCCAGTACACCTACTTTCATTAGTGGAGTCGGAACGATTATACTCAAGTACGAACAACTCCGCAATGATCGTAAAGGCAACCTCGTGCGACTATACAAAACCATGAGGCTTCACCCGGCATATTACATGCCAGCCCTCGGTACCACTCGATTGCTGTCCACTGGTACTATTCTACTAGACTCAGATGTGACACTTGAGGGTAACCGTGATGTTTTGCAGTACATCAACAAAACACTGCACGATCGGATATTCTTAACAGGATACCACCGTGGTCTAGAAGACCAATGCTATTGGACTAGAGCGTCTTCCACCATCCAGTCCAGAAATGGGTCAAAATCAAATCTGCTTGACTGTGATCCGATAGCATTGAACAGTGTAAACTTTGACACTTGGCATCGTCGATTAGGACATCCGTCCAAAGACGTTATACGCCAGTTCAGGAAGCACACTGAGAATTTCCCAGAGTTGAAATTCCCTGAACGTGAGAAACCTTGTGAAGGCTGCGCGAAAGGCAAAATGCCTGCAGACTCGTTTCCACAATCAGAATCGAGAGCCCAGGAACCTTTTGAGAAAATCCATTCGGATCTCAAGGAATTTCCTGTTATATCGTACCACAAGTATAGGTACTATATCTCATTCTTTGATGACTTCTCCTCACATGGCTGGATTCGCTTATTAAAGCACAAATCCGACGCTGTGAAAGCAGCCCGTGATTTTATCGCCATGGTGAAAACCCAACACGGTACTACCATTAAAACTTGGATGTCCGATGCAGGGGGAGAATACAAATCTAAAGAATTTGATGAATTGCTCACGAGTAATGGGATTCTAACTCGACAATCAGTCGCCCACACACCACAACAAAACGGGCGTGCTGAGCGATTCAATCGCACCATCATGGATAAGGCTGAAGCTATGCGACACCACGCTTGCTTACCCAATTCCTGGTGGGAATTCTCAGTCGAGTATGCGGTACATATCTATAACCGCACACCTATACGGAGATTAAAGTGGAAAACTCCATTTGAAACTCTGTATAAGAAAGCTCCTGATGTAACTCATCTCCGAGTTCTCGGATGTGGCGCATATGTATACCTACCTGATGCAGTTAGAAATAACAAATTACACCCAAAAGCTGAATTAATGATATTCATTGGCTTTACGGACGGCATCAAAGGATACAAATTCATGCGTATCCACAATAATAGTATCTTCCACGGCACGAAAGCGCTGTTTGATGAAGATCTATTACCGAAGTGTCCTAAGGCCAATCAGCCTAAAGATAACACACACGGTGACCTATCTGGTGACGATGACGATCAACCAGACCATGGTATTGGACCAACGGGTGATGGAGGACCACCTCCATCGGGACCTGATGATGATGATAACAATAATGACCATCCTCATCACGATGAGCCACCCCGTTCTCCTTCCCCTAATGAAGACGGTCCAGAGGATGATCAACCTCGAGATCGCTCTCCTTCACCTGTGGGACCTCAAATCGACCCGGAAAGAATGAACTTCAATCCGAGGCGTGAGGACAATGAGGAATTCAGACGTCTACCACGACGCAATCCTCCTAGGTTGAAGAAGAAATACCAAAGACCAGACAATCTGTATAGAGGACCGGAGGACACACGTCTACCGTCCGAAATACAAAGAGACATTGAAAGGGATAGAACTTGGCGACGACAAGTTGGGGATAAAGAACCTGGTAGCTCCAAGTTGCCCACTAGGACGTCACGCAGGAGAACCCACCCTCCTAGCAACCAAGATCCTAAAAGTAGCATCCCTAAGGAGGAATTCCCTCCGTCCAATCCCAATGTCGATAAAGACTGGGATATGTCTGGTTCTGATGCGAACTTAACCCGCATTACTCAGGAAGGGGGAGTAAGTCTAATGAATTTCCTGCTTTCTAAAGCGGTAGAAGATTCTGAGACAGAGATTGGATCTGCGTCAAACCTGATGACAAACAGTTCAGATCCTAAACCCGATAACGTCCGGGAATGGACATACCATGACATCATGCGTTTACCGCCTGATCAACGAAAACCATGGATTGATGCTTGCCATGAAGAGCTAAAATCGCTCCGTGAGCGTCAGGTTTTCAGTCTGGCACGACTCCCTGAGGGTCGAAAAGCAATCAAATGCCGATGGGTCTTTGACATTAAGTCAGATGGCCGCAAGAAAGCTAGGCTTGTTGCCAAAGGCTTCTCACAACGAGAGGGAATTGATTTCAATGAAATCTTCTCACCAGTTGTTCGATACGAGACATTCCGCATGCTTCTTGCACTAGCTGTGCTTG
Source organism: Sanguinoderma rugosum (assembly GCA_017499575.1). Lineage (NCBI taxonomy): Eukaryota > Fungi > Basidiomycota > Agaricomycetes > Polyporales > Polyporaceae > Sanguinoderma > Sanguinoderma rugosum. The sequence continues at coordinate 129,062 of VTPW01000003.1, read as the reverse complement.
AAAAATGGCATATAGAAGGCCTAGACGTAAAAACCGCCTTTCTGTATGGGAAACTCGATGAGGAGCTCTATATGGAACAGCCAGAAGGCTTCAGAGTTCTGGGCAAAGAAGACTATGTCCTCCGCCTCTGGCGTGCCCTTTACGGACTCAAACAAGCAGCTCTTTCCTGGTGGAAAGAACTCTCCAAGTCAATGGAAGAACTTGGATTCAAACGTGCATCCACTGATAGTGGTGTATTCATTTACCATCACAAAGGCTTGATTGTAATCGCAATCGTCTATGTTGATGATGCACTATTTTGTGGCTCTAACCGGCAGCTTGTGTTAAAACTAAAAGCCGCGTTTATGAAGCGATGGGAATGTCGCGATCTCGGCGAAGCCAAAGAATTCCTTCGTATGCGAATTCTGAGGAAGGGCTCCAAGATCTACATAGATCAAGAAGCCTACTTGCAAAAAGTTCTCAGGAGATTCAATCTCTCGAACGGCAAGACCGCCCGGACTCCACTTCCCATGGGATACAAACCGCAACCCTACAAGGGAACTGTGGACCCCGCGCTTCGATCAAAGTTCCAACAGGTCATCGGATCTCTGTTGTACATCATGCTAGGAACTCGCCCCGATATTTCCTATGCAGTGATTAAGTTATCCCAACAAAGTGCTAATCCATCCAAGGATCACCTTGAGAAAGCATTTTACATTTTGCGCTACCTCGCAGGGACTCCACATTACTCCCTTTGCTTTGAGGATGAGCAAGAGGGACTACTTGCGTACACAGATTCGGACTGGTCTAGTCCACGATCCACGACTGGGTACTTTGCTCAATTAGCCGGTGGTATTATTTCTTGGCAATCACACGCTCAGAAAACCACTGCGCTATCATCCACTGAGGCCGAATACATGGCATTGTCTGACACTTGTCGACAAATCATGTGGATAAAGAATCTCTTCAAAGAGATTGGAATGGACATCAGTCGTATACCAATCTACGCTGATAACCAGGGTGCAATTTTTATTGCATCAAACCCTGTGTCTGATAGACGAACTAAACATATTGACATCCGCTATCATTACATTCGTGATCGCGTCGAGGCCAATGACGTTCAACTATTCTTCGTCAATGGTGCAGAAAATCCTGCAGATATGTTTACCAAAAATCTTGGTTATCAAAAGTTCGAGCTATTCAGGTCCATGCTTGGAATCAAATTCTTTGATTCTTCGCAGTCCGCTTCGAAGTTCAGAGGAACATCTTAGCGAGGGGGAGTGTTGCGCATGCACCTCCACATGACCATGACCATCAGGACATGAGTCATACCGCAGTCCGCAGTGGAACTTCATAGAAGGATCTTACTAACGACGTGAGTCATATGGACTCATACCGAGTCATATTGACTAGGTATTGACTGCGGATCTATTTATATCATAGGTAGATTACAGTATATAAGGAGCCTGTATCCGTCTACAATCTACCAGTGCTCTACCCAGAGAACTACCTAAGTGTGTGCCTCAAGCTACCTAGCTACAAGTAGTATTAAGCTTTATAACCAGTGAGTAGACACTAGTCTTTCACTCAGCGCACGCTCGTCCTCCCCGTTTAGGGTTGATGGACAGATGCTCGCTCAACAAATAGTACTTTACTACTTATAAAGAAGTGGTACTACAAAAGAGATGGGTGAAATCAACTAAGAGTGGTTTCTGAGATTGAGATCAACTTATGACTTCAACTGATTCAGCTGTATAGAATTGACATCCACTTAATTGATATAAATTGACATGTTCTATCTACTACATTTGGGGGGTATTTATACTCTACAGATAATGAGGCTGTGTACTCCACAAGGGGCTGAAAGTGGAGCTGAAACACTACCTGAAACATGTTTCAAGTAGGCCAAGCCAATGATTGGTAAGAATACTGCCAATGGCTTAGTAAAGCAGTTAGTCCTTTGCACTGGAAGATTCTACAAGTCTCCATGGTGCTCCACATACTCCACAATGATGTCATATGATGTCATATGATGTCATCTAATTTATTTGGTCTTCCTGAGAACAGGTTTAGATGGCATTTTGTTCAGTAGTTGCAAAGTGCTAGAAGGTTCCGTAACGTTCTTCGTAGCTCCGTAACATTCCTGCCAACTTTACGGCTGCATTTCAGTATGCTTCATTATGACTTGTAAACTTGTTGAGTAGTTGGAATGTAAGGATACTAGTTAGGGGTCCCAGGAGTAGACAGGGGATTTAGGGGAAATAGTAAGGTAAGGTTAAAAAAGAGTCTATAGTTCTAATACGAAGTCCGATTGACTTGATTCAAATTGTGCCAAGAAGCCGTGGGTCTATAGCAGTGAATAGAATAGGCATAAAACACTATAATTCATGTCACTTACTACAAATCCCAATTTGGAGTATGACACCGGTAGCTTAAAGTATTGGATGAGCTATGGGAAAAACAAAAAAACGAGGCTTGAAGCCGCAGCAACACTAACCCCAGGCAGTCACAGTTAGGGAGTGATGGAGTAACACACTGTGACACTACGCCAGTAATACCCCCTGCTTGAGTTGAGTACCTACTGGTTGTAGCTGGCTATACCTAATACAATATTACCAGCTACGACTTAACAGTATCCTCAGTTAACTATTGTCAGATATAGCTGCCAATTATTTAGTCAACTGGGTGTCAGATAGTTGACAAAAAGGAATCAACTGGAAGTCAGTTATACCTGTGTAGTCTCAGTTGACTGGGTCACTTCCAGTTCACTATTTCCAGTTATCTAAACTGCCACTTAGTGAACTGGACCCAGATATACCCCAGTGCATTGAGTTAAGAGAAGGCGAGATTTATGACATCCTCCACAAGGAAGTGCCTGCTCCTGGATTCTTGCGAGTCAAGAAAGAATACAAAGTTCAATGCGCAAGAGGCCACCCTATCACGGTTACAGTTGACCGTACTACTCGCATCAAGACTCGACTGATCATGCATACCTATGGGCAACCCATAAGCAAATGCGAATCGCTTATCGACTTCCTGAAATGCATGTACGACATTCTTGAAGGTGAATTATGTATAACCAGCCCCACTAGTCTCGTGCTGACAGACCTTGCAGCTCACCGCTGGGCGGTGCTGGAGCGTAACATCATTCATCGCGATATCAGTCATGGTAATATTATGGTTCATGCCGAAGACTTCGAGGACGACGTGAAAAAAGAATTCACGGGAGAAGAGCACCGCCCTATTTTTGTGAATGGGGTATTGACTGGGTGCGTCTGATCGTATCACCTTGGCACCCTTTGCTGATGCCATCTATGTCAACTCAGCAAGCTAAACGCCGATCCAATGGCCCGTCTTGGAGATATGGACAATGCAGCGGAACTGGATCGAAAGAAGGCGGTTTTCCCCTCATTCGTCGCAAAGAAGATGCATATGAACGACGAACCCCTCCGATGCCGAACTGTACGTTGGCTGTCAATCTATTATCTTCTATTTGCTCACTCTTGACACAGGGAACACCAAAGTTCATAGCTCGCTCGCCTGCTGTCGGTCGTCTGCTTGTCAAGAACGTCGATTTCCGCCCCATGCCGGTACTCAAAGGCGAAATTGCCGAGAAATATGCCAAGGCGTACTGCAATGATCGCTCTGGAGGCTTGCGGACACGTGTCGACAATGCCTCCACCCTCCATGGGGGCGTCTACAACGCCGAGAAGGTCCGAGTGAAGCATGACAGGAACCGCAACTTGAAGTCAACAGAGTTCGAGCATCGGCCGTGTCACGACGCGGAGTCCGTGTTCTGGTGTATGGTGGTGTTCTTGTTACTCGCCGTCCCCTTGGACAGCACACCAGAAGAGCCAGGAAACAATCCCGAGGAAGACTTTCCACTCTACAACGCCTGGCAGCACATGGCAAACCACGAGATCGGGGCATCCAGCAATAATGGCGACACCAGGTTGAGGCTACTCGATGACGGCTATTGGGAGCTATGGCTTCACCCGGAACAGGCTCCTAGAACCAGCCGCTCGTACGAGAGAATTTTTCAAGCACGTGACGCGCGCTAAGGCGCGATGTAAACAAGTACATCGTCAAGCGAGCTTGAAACTCTCGATAGAGCGGCTGGCAAAACGTGTCACCGAGATCACCGTTTTTGTTCCCATGCCCTCTGCCGAGCTTGCGGCAGGCTGTCACTCCCTTGTTTAGATAATTTTTATTCCCACATAGAAATCAGCCAAATGTAGTAAATGAAATATGAAATATAATTAATTACATCCACTCAGTAAATGTCGCGTCGCGTCTGGAGTACAGAAGACATACGCGAGATTACATGGCAGCGGTTTGGCAAGCGTCCATGTATATTCCAGGTCCAGGTTGCTACATCGATCTACTGTCATCGTAAGGACGTCGTCGCCTGCGCACCAACAGGATCCGGAAAGACACTGTCTTTTTGGATTCCCTTGATCATGGCTCAGGCGGAAGGATTGAAGAAGGTGATGATTGTTGTGACGCCACTCAATCTGCTAGGGAAGCAAAATGTAGATGAGCTGGCCTTGGTTGGTATCCGGGCTGTAGCAATCAACAGTGAAACCAATTCACCATCATTATGGAAGGTGCGTGCACTCACAGTTTCATACGCTCTTTGACGCAAACGGAATCGATGCAGGAGGTCAAGAACCACTGTTTCGACGTCCTGATCATCAACCCCGAGATCTTAATGTCCAGTAGTGAGGCAGCGGCTCTGCTGGAGGACACGAAATTCGCGTCGTCGATTCTACATATCGTTTTCGACGAGGGCCATTGTATAAGTGAATGGGGGAAATTCAGAAAGGATTATACTCGCCTGGGAGGACTACGCAGCACGATCCGATCCGCCGAAAACATCCCGTTCTATGTTGCATCCGCTACCCTGCCGAAATCAATTATCAAGGAGATATCGACGGTATTGCGGCTGCGAAAAGAACATACCGAGTATATTCTCTTGTCGAACAATCGCCCAGAGGTTTCATTACTGGTGCAACCGTTGGTGTACCCCGCAAACGGATACAAAGATTTGGAGTTCCTCTTAAAAGGTGAACCATACTGTGATACGCCGCCAGACAAATTCATTGTCTTCTTCGATAATACCAAGGAGGCCGAAGCTGCGAGGGACGCTCTACGAAAGCGATTAAGTAGCGATAACCAGATGCGTGTCAAGCACTTTCATTCGACGATGATGCAAGAATATCGTGAGGAGGAGCTGGCGAATTTTCGTCGAGGGGATATCTGGGGGATATGTTCAACGGATGCTTTCGGGATGGCAAGTCTTCTAAATTATCATCGAGATGGAATATTAACGTCGAACTGTGAGGACAATAGGGTATGGACTTACCGGATATCAGGATTGTCGTTCAATGGCGTCCAACCTGCGGGTTAAGTACTTTGTTTCAACGATTTGGTCGTGCGGCACGTGGAAGAGGGCAGAGTGGGGTGGGGATCCTACTAGTCGATAAGAAGGATTTAGACGACGATCATCGCCGACTGGCAGGATCAAAGCGTAGAAATCCTGATACGCCACTTGAGAATCCCCCTTCGAAGAAAAGGTTGGTACTCACTAGTGACGGTTGCGATCATACTACGGTGGTCCCCATCGCACAAATGAACTTGGAGGACGCGCTAGCCAAAGTCGCGGGTGATTTGTCTGGTGTTGGTGCCACCAACCCAGTATATCCCGTGTCCATGGATCCTGTAGAATGTGAAAAGAGATATCAGCGACAGGTTAATAGTCACGGTGGAGACGAGCGAATGGCGAAGGCGAAGGGAAGAATGAACGCAGTGGGAACGCCGATGGACGACTTCATCAACTCCCACGCGAGAGGCCTGTCGTGTCAACGAATGATTGCGTGCACGTTCTTCGGCAATGACAGCAGAGGTAAGTCACTTGACGCTGGCCGGAATGTGCCAGGAAGTAACTTTGTTCCCAAAAAGGCAGGAACACTCACCTTGCTTGCAACCCTGCCAGCGCCGCAGGTTGCAACCGCTGTGCGCCCCGTCTCTCAACCATTTGCTGCCATATCTGCACACCCGACGCCTTCGCTCAATACGCTGTCCCCTTCGTGAAGCCCAAACGCGCCCCACAGAAGTCTTCAATCAAGAAATTTACTATGAACGCCGATGCCCACAATTTCCGCTCCGCTTTGATTCAATGGCGATTCGCAAACGCTACCGCCGCACTAGGTGAAGATATCGTTCACGCATATGGCGCGAAAGCGTTCATGACCGACGACATTGTCGTTCGTATCGTCGCTTGTGCGGCTCTTGGGAAACTCACAACGCCTGAGCTCCTCGACAAGGAGATTGGTTGGGATATCGATTGGGCAGCACAATACAAAGTCAACTTACTCGGATTCATTCACCGCCACTTCCCACCGACAGTATCACACAAAGAACTCGTTCCCACCGGCGCTAGTAGGCCTCCATCGCGCCCTGCGCTTGCTGTCAACGGTGTCTCTGAAGTCAGCGCGGATAATGTGAAACCACGAAAGCTACTTCGTTGTAGCCGATGCAATGGTGAAGGACATATGAGTGAGTTTGCTCTTGCACCATCGTATTGCTCACTGACGTACCGAATTACGAAAGAGACCAATCGCAAGTGCCCTTTGTACCGACAGGAACGATTCGCCGAGGTGATGAGTAGCGCGACAAGCACGATGTCGGCTGACAAGGAGAACATCACGCCAGCCCGGCCAAGTTCATGTCCTAACGGTGTCGTTCCGTCTCAGAGCACTACGACTACAACAGTGACGCCCTATCCACACCACTTGGACAACAATACAACCTCACAGCCACACATATACCCTCAGCCCAGTCGGGCTCCCGCCCTCGCCTCCTTGTCTACTCCCGTGTTCATGCACACTCCGCAAACTACTCCTCTCGCCTACAACTCTACTCACTTCCCTCTCGTATATCTATCGCCCAGAGAATACTATTCTATATATTCACCATCCACTCTTCCTCCCCCCGCTTTTCCTAATTACAGCTCCACTAATACTTATACATCCAATCCTCCATCATCCTGAAGCTCGATAAGCTCATCTTCCTCCCCTTCTTCCATACTCGCATGCTGCGCCTTCTGAACATGCTTTCGGTACACCATAATCAGCCCATCCCCTATGATATCAGGAATTGGATACTTCGTTTTGCGCCCAGGCACCGTTTCATTCACTTTCTCCCTTTCCATGTATTGCGCCAACAGTTTGAATGTTCTCACCATTTTCGGCGGGGAATGGCGTATTGTTTTGTGGTTCAGGCAGAACATTGTTTCGAATTGCATGCGAGTGTCTTTAAAGACCTCGATGAGATGGGATTGGTCGATGATATGGGATTTTGTATGGTTGGAATATTTCCCACCGTAGATTCTCTGACAATGGTGTTAAACAAGGTGAAACGGTAGAGTAAACTGTACTGACTGACTTTCACATACAGATTGTTGTGTTCAACCAGCCAGTCGATCCCTCGAAATTTACCTTTCTTGCCCGTCGGATTGCAGAGAATGTTCGCGCGAATAGCTTTCCTAAACATGTGGTAGGTGAGTTGTAAACTGACTGGAATATCATCAATTGACTCTCACTTTAGCCCTTCAGGATATCGGAAATGGACATCCTCCAAGTATCGTTTGAGCTCGGCCGCATATTTATGCTTTCCGCAAGCCGAAAAAATTGACATCCATGGTACGAAACATGCTTCCACGTGTTCGATGTCACCGTTATTCATTGCGTATGATAACTCCTCATATAGAAGAAAGCACTGTTGGCGGATGAGACCGTTCTCGTGCTGGGCATCTCGAGCACTCTCATCTTGAAGGCGAGTTGTTGTTTGAATGTCATTTGGTGCAACGTGGGACTGACATAATTTCGTGGCCATCTTGACAAGCTCCTCCCAAGTCGGTTGTCTCGCAGCAAGATCCTCCAAGGAGAAGCACAAATTGTGTAAGTCGGCCGCTAAAATGCGCCAGCAGTCGAGGCGAAGGACAATTCCGACATGCTGAATAGCCTCATGCATTCTTCGGAAACCTGGTTTGCTAGCCAATTTTCCAGTTTCCTGGGGTCGTATCTGGCTTAATAATTGCATTAGGCTTGTTGTATCCTCTCGCGCATTCTTATCACGGATGAAGATCCTCCAGATTGCCTCCGCGGCAGCCATCTTGAGATGGAATAGCCCCATCACATAAACGACGAACTGCATCCGTCGCCAAGGTGTCCGCTCTTCTTGCCGTGAAGCAAGCAAGCTTCGAATCCGCTCTCCTGTGAGTAGATCCCCTGAAATCAGCACAACATGATTTCCGATGCTAACACCACCACCTTCGCCTGAATCCTTGATTCCTGCTTGTGCGAGTAGTTCTTCAATTGCGCGAGCGTTAGATGCGGGTGTACTTGGTGCAATGTCGAGTGTTTGATTAGGCACTTGAAGTGTTTGGTGGATCGGTTCAATTGCTTCATACACCTCCGCGTCACCCAGATCTCCCTTGAACCGCCAAAAAAATTCAGGTCCATGGTGAACAAGATCGTACAAGAATTGCCAGCGATTGAAACGATTTCGGCCGTCTAATCCATCGCTGTCAAGTGGTTTGACATGGAGCCGAAGTAAGTTGGCCATAGGTACACCAGATGGCTGACCTGGCGGGCATCTTTCCCATAGTTCGTCAGAACAATCAAGATCTGCAAGGGCTGTATTTGGGTGGAGGGGCAGCATCGTTCCGGTCGTCAGGTGAACAAGATTATCTTTCTCTGTCTCCAACGTCGGCACTAATGGTTTCATCTCGAGGTCCAAGTTATCGTACGCAAACAACGCCCGTAACGATTTGCCCAAGTCCTTCATCTTCTTTCGGGTGCTTTTTGACAGACTCCTGACTGCAGAATTTATCGTCGTTGTGGTGATTGAAATGCCAAGTGCTGAAAGGAACTCTCGAACAGTTTCGGGTGTGTTGGTTGCATGGAGGAACATTCCAACAACACTCTGGAATGCATTGCAATATTGATTTGAGCTTCGCATCAATACACTTGCGCAAAGCAGTCCTCGCTAGTTCACGAAGGTCAGTGCTTTTCGCTCAATTCCCAGTAAATACTTACAATATTGCTCAGCTTCTGTCGACGTTCCACTGCCTGATCCACCGCATCCTCAGGTTCATCATCACTGTCGTCGGGAATTTCATCCTCATCTATTTCTTCATCACGTAGTGCTTCACCTGCCTTTCGCTTTTCATGTCGGCGCTGATTCAGATATCTCCGCCGATCATTGATATCATCGTCAGAAGAGAGCAACGATAGAAGCAGACCCCATAGGATTGGTGCCTGCGTACTGACTTTCTCGATAGCATCACTAACTTGGTACGCCCGGATCTGCTCTTCTGTCATTGAATTAGCAGCAAAGTGGAATTCATTTGACTTGGATGACAATTTGACGACCTCGTTCTTGCATTGCCGTGTTACCAATTCTTTTGCAGTGTTCAGATACAAGTCCGATAAGTGTGGATGGTCCTCCATGGCTGCTAATATTGCCGGAGATCGGTGAATGACTTCGATGAATGCACTGTGTTGGTGATGCATGGTACTGCGAATGAGCGAGAGAAATAGCTCGCAAGGTGTCGTATGGAAGTCCTCAGCAAGCATATTCAATGCCGCATCCAGTTGGGTGGGAGTTAGAACCATGGTTGTATTTATCGTACAGCTACCAAGTCGTCGACACATTATCTGATTCATGGTTAGGGGAAAAGCGTGACCTATCCTAATTAGTACTTAAACTACCTGCCGCACTTTGCCGACACATAGCTGTCACAGTGACATTGGCAGCCTGCCGCAAGCTCGGCAGAGGGCATGGGAACAAAAACGGTGATCTCGGTGACACGTTTTGCCAGCCGCTCTATCGAGAGTTTCAAGCTCGCTTGACGATGTACTTGTTTACATCGCGCCTTAGCGCGCGTCACGTGCTTGAAAAATTCTCTCGTACGAGCGGCTGGTTCTAGGAGCCTGCACCCGGAACTTGCTCACGTTGGACAGCTACTCTACCTGTTGGCAGTTCAGGTTGACCCCGAGTGGGCCCTGATTGAGCCACAACCTCACATCCTTCACCTTCATGAGGCGATGCAGCGCCTCATCCTTGAACATATCGATCTCTGGACAAGGGAGAACAAGGACGTCAAATTTGACACGGAACGAAGCCGGCCAGCTCAAGTCGCTGATAACCGAACACTGCCTCAGGTATCCCAGAAGCACAGCGTCAATGGACAGCTCATCGCCGCGGGCGCGCTCAAGCCGAAAAGACAGCCGAAGCGACAGTCGAATCAGCTTGGACCGAAGGAGGAATCCCAACCAAAGAGTACGAGTTACTACTTTTCATTTGTGACTCTTTCTCACCATTCTTCGATACCTAGGGCGCCGAACAACGAGGCAGGGCACATCGTCATACAACGATGGAGCATTAATGCACAACGAGGACACATTATCATACAAGGAGTACATCCCCCGGAGCCTCCCGCCATCGCCACGCTTGTTCAAGGGGCGCAAACTAACGAGGCAGGGCACAGGATCGTACGAGGAGGACACAGCATCACACAAGGAAGTCCCTCGGAGTCGCCCGCCATCGCCATGCTTCCTTTCGGGATGCCAGCCTCCCCTCGAATCCTCGTTAGATGCGGATGCATTCGCGAAAAGCCTTCCTTCCACGCCGGCGTCGCTTTCCACACGCGTCCTTCCTCTCTCACCAACATTTGATGCACATGAGCTAGATACTGATCCCAATGCTGAAGCCTGATTTCCGAACATCTATGTACTGTTGTTGCATATCTCACGATATCATGTCGCGTTGCCTCGTCTTTCGCTATTACCTCTCATGTACTATTATATTATGTGCGTAATCCATGCCCATTTATTTATATTTCTCCGGCTTGAGAGGTGAGGGTGTCAGACTCAGCGAACAGAGAGTAGGTATCTTACCATATCTGCGTGAACGTCTGCGTATCTGGTCTTGTGTTTCATATCTTGGGGTCGCAGCAAGTAGGCGGGCGCTTGCCCATCGCTATCGACATCTAATTCAAACTCAGTTCTTGCTTCATCCTCGTTCTTCTCCACCGTCAGACCGTCGCTTTGCCTGACCCGTACATACATCGACTTCAAGCCTTTTCGAACGCGAAGACAAATATGACGGCGAGAATTCGTCTCGGGCGCGGATAGCTCCTCATGATGCATGTCAACTTCCCTAACGGACGAGCAAACACATCTTACTCCTTGTTCGAGCCATAGAATCATGCAATCACGGAGTCGTGCAATCGAGTATCATGGGAAGCGTGCCTTTCTTGGTTGAAGAATGCGCTCTGATGGAGGATGGAGAGATGGAGAATCAAGATGCCTTTTTCGATACTTTTTTTATGGTGCGTCCCCAACACTTCCGCTTGTGACTCCCGATTACGACGCGAGCTCCAGATCACCCAACTCTAACGCCAACTATGTCGTCGGCTTCCTCAAAACGACAAGACTAGTCCGCGACGTTCCGGGATCTGAAGTATGAACGTTTGGACCGACAACCTAATCGCAAGAAAGAATGCTCAACGCGCCATATATCCCTGCATCCCTGTGTCCCCGTCCCTCAGAAGGCCCCTGCCCTGCTGTATCGCCTCTAGCAAAATCCGGCTCTGGCAGCTATCCAAAACGGCATGCATCGGTACTGGGTGCCACTGTGCCACTTCTAAGCGAGGTCTGGCGGACCCACAGTCGAACTTTACCTGGACGGGCTTTTCAATTCGCAGGCAAGGGAGTTCGCCTTCCTGGGCACAGAAGTAGTTCGGTATGCTGTATCGAACCCTCGGCTTCGGCCGTCTATCTGCAAGACGTCAACATACCCTGACTCAATCTACTACCCTGAGCCCATCGCACCCTCGGCGAGCAGTTCAATTGGCGTGATAATCTCTGGAGGTACAAAGGGACTGTAGGAAGTGCGCACTCTAATACATGAACGAGACGGTACGTCTACCCCTTCAGGCTCATCACCTGATTCTGATATTTGACATGCAGAGCAATCTCGAGTCTCATTCTATGCGGATGCGAATATTGGAGACGCGTCACCATGGACATGTCAGACTCGCATTCCAACCTTCTTGTCAACGAACAACGACTGAGGGTACTTGCGTTTAGTTTGATCTCCACGACACTCGCCTATACGCCTACTCACACTCACGCCCCCTCTGCATGGGCATATGTCTCGCTTCTCGGGTCTAGGCTCGCCCCCAATCCGATCTCGGGAGCGCAATGCGTCGTTGCCTCGCGATTCTCCAGTCATCCGTCCGCCCTATTACCAGCCAACTCGCCAGCCTGCGCAGAACATCAATATATCAAGATCTCAACCGACCTATGGTGTTATGGCAGCGGCGGAGCAAAGCCCTGTCTCAACTCAATCACCCAACCTATCGGTTCACCAAGTCGATCCAAAAGAGCAGAGTCGGGCGGGGGTCTGGTATCACACCCAATTCGACTATCGACACATTTAGAGCAAACCGCAGTCAGTGTTCGACGTGCAGGCTACAGGAGCAGATGCAGCGGACGTGGCCGATCCAGCGTGGCCCAGCGATGGCATCTACGGGCTTCCTCATTGAGAATCGAGGATCGAGAATTGAATCCCAGAAGGAACTGCGAGAAACGAGAAACAATAAGCGACATAGGCGGGAGGCGACGCGGGCAACGTGCGCATTATCGACGTGGTGATCACCATCGTGGGGTCGTGGCCTCGTGAACACAGACCGCGACAAAGTTACCGCTCAAGAACTTACGCAGTTACGCATTTGCTGGAAGCCTCGGCTCACTTAGCCGAGCTTCCCCAGTCTCCCAATCCACCCCTTCCACACGGTCACCAGAATCGGTGCTTAGGATAGGAAGAGGAGAAAACGTGAAGACGGCAGAAGGGACGATGGGAAGACTTCGATCAAGGGGGCTAGAGATGGAGGGCGAGGGATGGATTTGGATCGAAGATGAAGCATGTTACCCAATAGGTCGACGCTGTCACCGCCCTTGGCCCACACACGTCGCAGCGGCACGTCAACTCGAGCGTAACCACGAATAAAAATGGAAACGCGAATGCCAGTAGGAATGGGCCAACTGGGATTTGGGACAGTGAAGGGGGAGAGTGCAGTCGGCAGCGGGACTCAGGAATCGTCTTCGAGCAGGGCTCCCTTGACGCCCTCGGTGGTCACACATGTTAACCTCAAGTCGGGTGTGGCTCGAGCTCGAGGCCTCAGGTGTCGTCGCCCCTCATTTCTGTCTTCCTGAATCGTAGATGGCCGCGTTCGACCACGTCGTCTTGACCAGAAATTGGGAACCGGGAATCGTGTTCGAGCACCAGCAGGTCGAGCCCTCTCTTTCACTGCCGTACTGCGACTATCACCAGGATTCGAGCTAGCGTCCTTGGGTCCTTGAGTCCTCCCCTCTCTTGTCGTCCGTTGGGCACTTCGGAGCTTCGAGGTCTCATTCCTACCATTGTGCATTCGTAAATCGCGCGCCGGCCAACGCCATTTGCACCAGCAGAGTACTGCAGGACCACGAGTACGCGCTGCACGAAGCGGAAAAGGAACGACTTGAAGAGGGGGGGGTAGAGTGATTGGGCGGATACGGGGAGAGAGACGAAGATACGCGTTGGGGAAGTCTTCATGTTTCTGAGTTCTAGACTTTTGGAGTTTGGAGTTTAGGAATCTAGGCTTGTCCGCACGTGTGGTCCTACCCTCCTTGAGGCATTCGCGATTATATGCACGCACGCGCCTAGCTCGACGCTTGCGATGATAGAAGAGGAAGTACGAGGAAGGGGAGGGCGTGCGGGCGAACTTCAAGGAGTTTACCGCTATCGTTGCAGCCCTGGTTCGAGTAGGAGGTCTAGCGAGACTCGCAAGCCGCAAGCCAACAGGCGATATCGGTATATCGGTATACAGATATTGGGTATAGCGTTGAAAGGAATGTTGAGAGTGGTGGGGCGAGCTGAGAGTAAGATGGCATGGCGTGGCATAGGCGTTGAGATCTGACATCTGGCGCGCCGTTGACGCGCTGTCGTCGACGCTGAAGGTTGACGAGGAAGGAGGTGAAAAAGAAACCTCACAAGACGGAGTTAACGAAGAAGCCGAGGAAGACGCAGAAGAATGTTGGTTGTCACCAGCGGCTGAGAAAGGGTGCGAAGGGGTGAACAGGTGAAGCTTTGAAGAGTAGACGTCAACCAACGTGTCAATGCGTAGGGATGAGCAGATGGGCAGATGGGCAGATGAACGGGCGGATCGAGAGCTGACGCGGACGGCTGGTGTATCGAGATATTGGTATATCGGTATCCGATAAAGCGAGAGTTGTATTTGAAGATTGAATTGAGGTGGAACTCTGAGCTCTGAGTCTCGGGAGTCGAGGAAGGGCGAGGACTGGCAAGGACTGGCAAAGACGGGAGGACAGAGGACGCGTGACGTTGGACGCGGATGTCGTGCGGGTAAAGACCGTCACAGCCTAGAAGGAGGTACGGGAAGACGAGGTCGATACCGTCGATACCGCACGCATATGGCATATCACCTACACCACAGATAGCATGCAACACATCACAGCACGAATAACGTATATAATTTATATGTATAACGTATAGCCCGGGGATCAAGGCAGTAGATCTATAGAGGGAGACGTCGTAATACTCGTACTAGGCCAAGGCGTGTATACCGCGAGTTCGACGAGTCCTACGGGGTCAGCAATCAAACAATAGATTGACGCGGACGCGGACGTAGACCTTGACCTTGACCTTATTGATGAAGATGAAGCTTTGAAGCGCTGATGCATGATGCCCCCGACTCGCAGCACTTCATACACGGGGCGGGACATGTACATGGCGAGTGGGTGCGCGAGTAGTGCGACGAATAGTGCGGGAGGCGGGGAAAGAGGAGAGGGAGAGAAGAGAGGGGACCCGGAGAGGGAGGGGGCGAAGAGAGGGTGCACATGTGTGTATATGCTAGTGGACTGCAGAATGTCGAAATGTCGACTACGGACTGTTGACTATGGAGCGGGAGCGGGAGCGATCGGAAGGAAGAGAGAGAGGACATGATCGGCATGGATATCGGATGTACGTTGCGACATTTGATCTGGAGATGTCCCTTGGAGGAGGGTAGACAGGCGGGCGGAGAGAGACGTACCGGGAGGGCATATGCACGAAAATGACTTACCTTGATGATACGAGACGTTGCTGACAGTCGGGGTTACTCACCTTAGACTGGGGTGATGATGCGATAAGAGCAGGGGAAACCGGGAGGGTGAGTTGGGGAGAGAGGAGATCCATGGCGAGTGAAGGGGGAAGTCGAAGAGGGGAGGGAAGCGTTGGGGAGAGACTCAGAGGGAGAGGTAAGAGGGAGAGACGTGAGAACCGCGCTGTCGGATGAAAAACAGGCAAGGCGGTGCATCGATGGGCCGACACGACACACGTGGCGCCTCGTCTCTCTCCTCTTTGTCTTTTCCCGTCGTTTGTCGGCGTTTGTTCGTCTTACCACCCGCAGCAACATAGGCGCACTCCTTCGAGCATGATGGATACCACGCGAGGAATCTCAACTGATGTGAGACATCACACGATGAAGGGACCGGTGATTCAATATGGAAAAACATTGGACCAGGCATCTTCAAAATGCATAGTGGGGTATCAACTTGTAAGTGGGCCAATGCTTCGCATGGCATGTACGGGCCCTGTATCTGATATGCTAGCTTACAAAATCAGCCTTGTATTCATAAAGGAAATTAGACAGAAAAATGATGAGATTTCTGAAAAGGAAGAACAGGTAGGCAATAATTTTAAGGCAAAGACATTCAAGTAATGCACTATTGAGCCGGAAATACATTCCTATAAGTCTGAAAACATTCCCTGAGTGGGACAAGTACTTCATTATATCTTATATTGATGTATACGGCCATTTCCAAAATTACAAACTCAGTGGGGAATGCAAAAGTTCTGCAATCTAACAGAGCCCCTACCCCCTACAGGAGGTGTCACATGTTTGATCACTCTAGTCTAATCTGGAAATCTTATCTAATCTATGAAAATCGAGATGAAGCGCCAAAATGAGATTCAAGATCTCGATCCCGATGAACCGGCTACCGGCTATCTCAATACCCTCCCTCTTTTGTAAGCGCCCGTGAGTGTCCGCAAATTAAGAACGGACCTTACACTACGTTCCAGGACCCGTAACTGGCGCTACGGTATATGGCACGACGATCGAGGAGCAATATAAACAGCGAAACGGTGCTAATGCCTGTGCGTGGAGTACAATTGTCCCGGGAGCCAGTAAAAGAACGGTGGAAGGCATAATATGAGGAGCACAATAAAAACGGTATTCCAACCCATTTGACTTCCATGGTTGCAACAAGTAAAAGAATCTCTGCGATGGTGAAGACAAACCCAACGATGAACAATAGAAGCCCTAGCGTGGACATTTCATCAGCCCGGAGGGGTAAAAGATATGGTGAGGCGAGACGAACAGCAACAGAGAAAGAGACTCCAGGAGCGGCCCACAAATCCGTTTAAGATTTCCGTCATTGCAGCGTCCGACGTTCCTTCGTTTTGAACGGTACGACTCTTTACCTGGCAAATTTCGCAAGCGGCTGTATACCTAAGACTGCTAATCATATTGATAATAGCCATCGCGGCAACGGTCGCGCATATGTTAGCCACGACAGAAATGTCGGCCAGTATCAGCAGCGTGCCGCGGAGCGACCATTGTGGGCCGCGGGTCGCGTTGCGGTTGGGTACTGTAGTAGTGAATCTACGTGTAGACAGGTAGATAGTCTATGATAATGCGAGGGTCCGCCTCTGGCAGGACAAGTCCGTGCGACACCCGAGTGAACTAAGTGTGAGAAGGATGAGTCCGAGAGTGAAAACGAATGAGTAAGAAACTTCGGATGCTTCGGATGCTTCGGATGCGCTCGGACTCGGAATGGATAACTCGGATGCGTAACGGATAACTCGGCTTCGGATAGTACGACGAGGAAGGCAGGAGAATGAAGAGGACGGCAGGAGAAATAGGCTTCGATCGGACTCGGACTCGGACAACGGCGAACTCTGACAACGGATGAGGAGAAAGGCTTCGGACTTCTTAGATTCTGACTCGATGTGGGGGGAAAAGCAAGCTTAGTTCTTCTAACTACGAGTACAGGAGTTTTTGTAGCTAAGAGAACGGAAAGATCCGAAGCGAAAGGTACAAGGAACGAGTGATGGAATATACTAGTCAAAATATTAGAGTCCGCAACAAAAGAGATATGAAACCTCGGTCCGAGATGTTTGATCCGTTATCACGTGTGTCCGGTGCGGGTCCGTGACGTCCGAGTCATGTGCGAGCGAGTCCGAGGAGTCGGAGAGGGGTCGATAGGAGATAGGGGCAGCCGGAATACACGGAACGAAAGGGTTCCACCCTTACAGTACCTAGTTGTGGCTGGATGTCTAGTTGTGGTCGGGTGTCTAGGTGTCCTGTCGTTTGAGCTCTCGGGACCTCTCTTTGGATTCGGGGTACGCCAAGAGAGGCGTTGTGGGTGTGGTAACACTACCACACAATACAATCGTGCTTTCGAGTACTGAGTGAGTTCTCTGGTGTAGTGCAAGTCGTTAATACTAATACCCCTTTCGTTATTCTAGGGCTCAATGTCAGCTTTGCTAGCCGTCGGTCGGCCAGCTTGAGGCCTTGTCATAGTAGCATGGATACCGGGATGAAAGGTATGATTACAGGCGGCATATACCCCTACAGGAGACGAATACAAATACAGGCGGCTAATACAATTACAATAGTGAAGCAATAACGCAACGCAGGAAGTATCGACATCGCAAAGGATATATCCAACAAGAGTAGTCTACGAGTAGACTAAAGTCAAGTGGTGCAAGCCGACCAGGCTGGACATGGGATGTTGAATACGTACTAGAGTTGGTGTTATTGCTTCCACCGACATTACCGCCGTAGATTGCGTCGAAGTAGCCGTCTCGCATAGTGTTAATGTAATTGATGAGGATGGAGCGGTGCGTACCATCGACTGCGAGACTTCCCCTAGCAGACAAGCCACGCGCGCCATCAAACACCAAAATTCCTTGTGCGGAGAAGGTAATGTTGAGACTGCCTGAACGGTGCGGCGAGGGCGAACGCCTGCAATCTCTGAACGTGCCAAAGGGGACTTCGAGGTGGAAGTTGTTAAGATATTGGAAGGCACTAGAGAATGATGGAGACGCAGGGAGGTTATCGGTTGCAGTCCAACAAACCTTGCTGATGAACGACGGGCAGCCATCACGAGAAGCCCAGGAGTTGATAGAGAGGTGCACCATCAGAAAGCATGGACGCGCACGGCTTTCCGTGGAAGTAGAGCCCTGGTGGCGGATCAATCGTGTCTGGGGTGCCGTGGACTCGCCAACCAAGTCGGCGCGTGAAAGGCCGCGCTCAATGGAGTTTATCTCCGCTGTAGATGATGTCAGAAGATAGCCGTAAATTGACCAAGGACACCCACTATGACGGTAATCGGAGGCGTGAGGGGCGGCGGCCTCACACACATCATCGATAATTGTCCTCTCGTCACCCGTCTGATGCGGTGTGAGCTCTTTCCTTTCTAACTTACGCTTGGGATGAGGTCAGAGTCAATGGTAGAGTAAGCCGTGTAAAATACATACAATATCATGTTGAATGAAGCGCATACAGTCGTCACTGTTCGCAAATTCAAGGGCGATACTTAGACTCAATTCTACGGTTGTGTAGTATTGACTCTAAGTATCATTGTCGGCATCTTACACAAGACTATACAACCCCCGATACGTACCCTGCGCACCAAGACCCAGCAGGTGCTAATCCCAAACGAGAACATGTGTCTGATCTCGATGTGCGCCTCTCCCTGTCTATCATACTTTGCCCGCCCAGCCATATCTGCGGTAGTATCCCAGGTCGCCACGACGTCGGAGCGCTCGCATCCGTCTTTGATGCACTGTATGACGATGTCATCCCAGATCGGCCTATGTGACCTGTTAGCATCTCGTGGCTGCAAACGACGCAGCGTAATGCACACTTGGGTTGACGCAGCATCCATCGGAATGCTTTCGGGCAATTGTTCTTGCTGAGTAGTCTTGCGCTGTTCTTGCGAACGGTGTGGAACGAGACAGCTGATTCTGGGCTCCAACTACAGTCAAATCGTATCTCTATACCTAGAATCATTTCAGAATATTCAGTCAACGATACAGGCATTCAGACACAACGAACCAATCACCTTCAATGTACGACCTGTAGGCTGTCCTTCAAGTCGTGCCAGAACTTCAGCGTTCATCGCTCTGACTCCCATTTTGAAACGGTCGGCCTCATACTCACAAGAGTCCTTTCTTTGCGTCGAACGAATTCATGAGGATCGGGAATTATAGTGTTGAGAGGTGCGCAGGGAATTACAGAGGCGGAGGATGAGGAATCGAGCGAAAGCTTGTTGCGTACTCGCATATTTGTAGCTTCACCGCTACAGCCTCGTGTTGCCCGTGAGCACACCGCGAATACCACGCGGATGGAATCTTTGAATTGAATCAGTCATTCTTGATCAAACCATATATACGGGTGCCATCTACGAAAGATATCCGCTCCCCTATACACCGGGTCCCGCGTCCGTTGTGGTGGCCCTAACGTTACCGAATGTACTGAAAATACACGACATGACGCCCCGTGATCACATCCTTCGTCTATCGCACCTTTTCCCCTACGCTGGACTAAGCAGTACACGGCAATCACCGCCGACAATGCAACTATAGTGGGGAAACGTTTACCAGAGACGTGGTGGATGATTTGCTTGACATCATGATGCGAAGTCCCACAGTGGGAGCGAGATGAGCTGTGTCGATGACTGGAAGGACTAGACGGTCGAGAACAATAACATGGAATCTAATCAAAACAATTTAGAGGGGTATTATGGGGAGAGATCTACGTCTTACGCTGGCTTCTGAGATCATTGACACGCAACCGGGAGATGCTATGAGCCTAGACTTCTCGCATACTAGTACACGGTGACATCGATCCAGATGGTGCGATCTGCGATGGATGACACAAACGATGATGGAAAACGCGATGACCATTTCTACGGCCCCGAAATTGAGCGGTGAGGTACGATAAAGTGGTGGGAAGGGCAGGAATGTCAGCATGATGAAACGAGGAAATAATGAAAGAGGAACGACCATGGGCGGGCATGTCGGTATGGTGAAACGAAGAGATTAAAGACAGTGAACGGCTGTGGTGTGTGGGAAGCTGCGAGGCAGATTATGTGAATGGAACATATTCGGAGATCGCCGCATCTGAAGAGACGGAAGGGAGACCGATGAAAGGGGACAGACCACAGATGCAGGTCCTTCAAGCGGCTAGGAACTTTCTAATACTGTACGCGCATGGGAAGATAAGACTGCGCGCCATGGTACGGGTTTAAGTACTAGGAAAGAGTCCGAACTCTGTGCATGCATTGTATTTCCCGATATTGTATCTAGTCCAGTCCTGACACGGACAACTAGAGCGCTTGGTCTAAACCCCTGGAGTACGATATCTGCCATCTCCTAAGGTCGACTATTTGCGCAAATGAGGCTGTCGTATCGTAGCCCTCCCCGTTCGACACTGTCTGCGACTTGATTTAACGCTGGCAAGTGGTAACAACACGTAAGTCTTGTAAAAGCCCTCAGAAACGACGATGTGCGATTCATCTCTAATCTTTTCCCTGTGCAGATTTACATCGGCGCCGACGACAATGGTGCTGATACTACATTCAGGGTTGATCGTCTTGTAGACGATGCGCAATGAGTCCCCCTAGCGATGTATCGCATAATCGCAGCGGGCAATCGTGATGACACGAATCACGGTGCAGCGCTGACGTTGAATTGAGGAAGGAGGAGCGGAGGTGATGAATCATGCATTGTGAGCGATGGCGAGCAAGAGAGTTTGGTAGAGGAAATATAGGTGTAGCGTACCCTCATCATGAGTCGTACCTCGTGTTGAGAACCCGTGTATCGTTTCAGAACAATATTTGTGATGAAGAGAGACTCCACATAAATTTTGAAGTGGGGGAGGGAACCAAGTTCTTGGATAGCTTCTATTCGTGCTTTCTTGCTTGCGACCTCCTACTGACCACTCCATCCACCCTGCAGCTCCAGTCTCACGGCTTTCCAAAAGCTAGCATACGCAGAGCTCAGCGAGTCCGACCTAGCTCGACTGGAGGAGCCAAAGTCTACGAGGGATCGATTTTAGCGGCGGTTTAAATGCGGCGATTTCGTCTGGCATGGCTGCGGTAGCCTATTCTTTAGAATGGAAACAGCAATATGGTCGATTCGTGTAGCGGTGAGTGTGTTTGCCAAGCAGCAGGGTACATACAGCAGATACGACACGACAGCTTGCTGCCGTTTGACGATCAATATACCACGAGGGATCTACAAATCAGAGTACGCTATAGAAATCTATATATATATGCGAGCCGTTACGATTACTGTGGAATCGCCGCAGCAGCAGCGTTTCTAGTCAACAACGGATGTGGAGAGATTGGCAGACCTGTTCAATCTACCATCCTCCTGTCTTTGACCTCCCCGCATTCGCTCGTCAGTGTCGTTAAGGGAGCCGTGACGTGGTGAGCCTTCCAAAAACGCTCAGCATCTGCCATCCCGCCTTCTAACTTCTTGTGGAGCAGTCACACTTCACCCCCTTCCAAGCGACACAAATTCTCCGGCGTTTCTTGAGGTGCTATGGGATTCGGCCGCTGCCTTCTCAATGTATTGGTGCGTCTGAGCTCCACCGGAACGAGCTCCAAGAACACCTACCATATCCACCTCAAAGGCTTCGCAAGATTTTTCCCTGAATACAGACGGACGGGCGGACTGGGCCACAACGCCGTGGATAGACTAGGGCGCACGGGGCAATCAGTAACAGAGATATTACTGAGCTTCCATGATCATCAGTAAAATGAATTATAGACAAATGTGCATAAATACAGGAGTGCGTAGTGGGCAGCATAGTGGTACAAGAGATGGCCTACGGTATCAGAGCAAAATTAATAGAGTACATAGTGCCGCAAAATACGGTCAAGCCTTGTCTTTGGTAACAGTGTAGAATGCATTGGCATCAAGCGGAGGCCAGTCCGAAGTCAGGGAGGTAGAGGGCGAACCTAGCGTTGAAGGAGGGTTTCTGTCGAGTTCATGGTCACGAAAACGGGGGAAGTGACGGGGTGTCGTAGCCAAGAGTGGTGTAGGGGTCTCTGCTCTTGTCATTCGTCTCCCTGAATACAGCGGAAAGGTGAGGAAGGATGAGATAAAAAGATATCAGAACGCACTCTTTGCTTCGGAGTCCTCTTTCTGATCGATGTTCTGTGATCCCCGCTTCTTTCTAAGAGCTTTGGCTGCAATATGTTGCCCGTCGCCACTCTGCATATAGCTCAATTGACGCGGCGGCGGATTATCAGGCGCCTGGACTGGACGGCTCCTCCGTGGATCAAACTTGACGTCGAGCTTGTTCTTCTTCCATGAATCGATATGTGTGAGGATGATACGTTGCATTGCTTCGTGGAGATGAAGATCGCGGGGTTGCGGGTTCAACAGACTCCACTCGGGGGATACCTGTGATGCCAACGACGCGAGAAGCGGTCCAGCATGAGCAAGCCCGGGATGCAACCACTCATTCCACAGTTTGCCTCCAGCAAGCAGACCCGCCCTGCTATCGCAAATATCTTGCTCAGGGCCAAGCTGATGATTGGCAATATGCCTCCAAGTGCAGAAGAGTAAGAATTTGTCTGTGTCTTTGGGTATAACTTCGTCTGGGCTTCCCAAGGGCACGGCGACCAGCAGAAATACAACCATACACCAAAACACAGACTCAGCATCATGTCGAGGGCGATGTTCGAACTCTTTAGTCACAAAATCGGGGTCGTCCTTGAACTTCTTTTGAACTTTCCGAGGCTCAAAGAGCCCGCCGTGATAAGTTTCGTCGTCATCATTGAACGCCCGCAATTTTGAGCGATCATTGGGGTATGCCTTGATATATCTCGCGGCGAGCTCATCGGGTAGCTCTGGCATAGGCTCGAAACTCCTCTCATCGATAAGCAGACGACCGATAGCAGGAGAGCGGGCAATGAACTTCGGTGTACCCTGTAACAAGGACCTGTGAGTGGGCTATGATCACCAGATGCTGTGGGAAACTCACAGTTCGACAACGAAGGGGCTCATCATTCACATGAATCCTTTTCGAGACGAATGTGTGGGAGACCGCCTTCTCTCGATCGAGTTCTGCCGCGTTGTCCATATCTCCAAGACGAGACATAGGATCCGCGTTCTCCTCACTGAAGATGGGTGATTAGCAAGTGATGACAGCAACTAAGGTCAAACATACTTCTCGATGATCTCATTGACGAAGATCGGGCGATATGTCTTTCCGGTAAATTCTTCCTTCTTTTTCTCATCCACGTCCTTAGCCTGGATGAATATATTACCGTGACTGATGTCACGATGTATGATATTCCGCTCCATAATTGCCCAACGGTGAGCTGAGAGCCTTTTAGTACAAGATAAATCGCCCGTGTAGATATAACTCACCTTCGAGAATGTCGTACATGCATTTGAGGAAGTCAATGAGATTGGTACACTCGCGCAGAGGTTCTCCCCAGGTGTTCATGATGAGTCGAGTCTTGACTCGCGTGGTAGTTCCTACGGTAACACTGATGGGTCGGCCTCGTTCGCATCGAACATCGTATTCTTTCTCTACTTGCAGGAATCCGGGAGCGGGCCCTTCCCTGTGGAGGATGTCGTAGAGTTCTCTCTCTCTGAAGCTTGCGTGAACGTCGCGATACGAGTCCTTGATCGTAACGGGCGACGTGCCGACCCGTGCTACCCAGGTCATGCGCCGCCACGGGTCTCCGACGACTTGAACAGCGCAGTTCGCGTAGACCTTGTCACCGTCGCGGATGTTCCAAGCCGGAGCTCCAAATGTATCATCGCTGTCGACTAGAGTGATGCTCGGATCGCGAGAGGGAAAGTCCTCGCGAGGAATATATAACGTGTAGACGTACGATAGCAGGGGAGTGATGTCAACCCAGCTGAATACCTCGGACGTCTGGAGGCCGGCAGGGCAGCTGTACTGAACGATGTACCCCTTGGGCGAGATAGCCATCCCGTACATGCCAACCAAGTCAGGGCGGCACTGGTTAGCGAAGGCTAGGTAAGCGGCAGATTGAGCCGGGCCGTCGTCGCTGTCCGCTTCTCCTTTTTCTTCGATGGTGGACAACACGTGGTGCCATGGGATGCGCTTCGTAGGGTCCTTGTTGATCAGTTTGTTGATGGAATCGAGTATAGTGACTATGTCTGGCTCCCCAGCTCTGGTGTCGTTGGGATGATTCGTCGGCGAGCGTGTATGGTTGTCGCGGAAGGCCAACAGCTTCTTATCTTTGGCCCATCTGTCTATAATGGATACCATACGTAAATGAAGATAACAATAGTGAGAGGGAAGTACTTACTGCGTATGAGAGAGCTTGCACAGTTCAACAGCTTGACGAGCAGACCATAGCTCGTCGTTTTGCTAGAGCTGAACTGCTTCACGAGACCCTGAAGCGTCTTGTTCTTCAGGATAGCAGCGAATGAGTTAGGCTTGTTCAAGCGATCAGCGCTGAACGTTTTCTGGGGCGTGAGGTACTCTGTGCGGGTGACTATGTCGGACATCTGCCTTCTATTGTATGGTGGCGCTTGCGTCTTCTTCACTGGAGTAGTCTGGGGGTATAGCTTATGGTCAGCCATGTTGGTAAGTTGAATAGAGAGAGAAACGCGCTCATCCGCAGACTTATACTCACCTAATGGCCACAATCAAACAATGGGAGACGAAGTGGCAAGTGGCTTGGTGGTAAGAACGAACGAGTTGATTCCAAATTCGGCCGTGGCTTCTTGTCGGAGTCCTAGTCGGAGCCAGAAATGCTCTCCGCTTGCCTGGCCACTGCTTGCCACTTCGTGTTCCATTATAGTATGTTCTTGGTGCACCACGACGCGTACCAGCACTTGAATCATCATGAATACCTATGTACAACCTATAAGCAAATGTGCCTCGCTGCTCAACTTCCTCAAATGCATGTACGACGTTGTCGAAGGTGAATGGTATCTTACAAGCGCCATTTCAACTAGTGTACTGACAGACATTGCAGCTCACCGCTGGGCGGTCCTTGAGCGTAACAATACTCATCGCGACATCAGCCACGTGAATATTATTCTCAGCGCTGAACACTTTGGAGGCGAGAGGAAAGAAGAATTCAAAGGCAAAGAGAACCGCCCTATTTTTGTGAATGAGGTGTTAAATAGGTACGTCTGATTATAGCTTATTGACTTCCGGGGCTCATAACATCTACGTCAACTCAGTGAGCTGTACGCCGACCCAATGGCCTACCTTGGAGACCTGGACAACGCAGCGGAATCTGACAGAGAAGCGGCGGCGTCACGTTCATTCGTCTCGAGGAAAAGCAGAACGTACTTGAATGATAAACCCTTGCATCGTCGTACCGTGAGTTTGCGTGAAAATGCGTTGGGAGTCTACTGATTCATCGGACATGTAGGGAACACCTAATTTTATCGCTCGTTCGCCTGCAGTTGGTTTTCTCCTTGTATATGACATCAATTTCCGCAGGATGCCAACACTGCCAAGTCATCTTGCCGATCGATACGCCCAGGTTTACTCGAACGACCGGTCTGGCTTGCGTACATTCTCCGACCATGGCGCCACCCGTCACGGAGGCGTCTATACTGAGGCAATGGAAGAGATGCACGACAGAAACCTCAACCTGTGTGTAACACAGTTTGAGCACCGTCCGCGGCATGACGCAGAGTCGGTTTTCTGGTGCATAGTAGTGTTCTTGCTCCTTGCCGTCCCTGTGGGCAGCCCGCCAGAAGGTCCACTCGAACTCAACTGCGCATGGAAGTACATCGCCAATCACGAGATCGGCACACCAGAAGATTCGGGAGATAGTAGGTTGAATCTACTCCGCAGGCCAAAATGGAACCTATGGCTCCAACCGGAGCTCGCTCATGCTGAAGACTTTCTTCTGGCGCTGGCAGCTCAGATTACTCCGGAGTGGGGCCTCATCGAGCCAGCACCGCCCATTCTCCACCTTCACGAAGCAATGCAGCGGATCATGGTCAAATATATCGACCTCTGGAAGACGCAGGGGAAGGACGTCAAGTTTGATACAGGGCTAATCCGACCAGCAGATATCCCCGACAACGAAACAATGCATCAGGTATCCTATAAGCCAAGCGTCAACAGACAGGACATCGCCGCGAGCGCGCTGAGGCCGAAGCGACAGTCGAACCAACTTGGACCGAAGGAGGAATCCCAAGCAAAGAGTACGAGCTCCTACTTTTCATTTCGTGACTCTTTCTGACCATTCTTCTGCACCTAGGATGACGAATCACGAGGGAGGGCGCAGACAAGGAGGTCCCTCGGAGAGACATCACCTTCCCCTCCAATCCTCGTTAGATGAGGATACATTCGAGAAAATCCCCCGTTCCATGCCGGTGTCGCCCTCCTTCCTCTCTCACCAACATTTGATACGCATACGCTGAATACTGATACCAATGCTGAAGCCTAATTAATCTCCGACCATATAGGTACTGAGATTGTATATTTCACGATAACATGTCGCGCTGCCTCGTCTTTGACCATTTTTACCTCCATGTACTCGTATAATATGTGCGTAATAAGGGCGTCGGATTTAGCGAATAGAGAGTACACTACTTACCATATCGCCGCCAACATCTGCGTCTCGGGCCCTGCGTTCCACATCTTCGACGGTTACGTATCGTGAGTGTCGCTCCCAGCGATTGGCCAGCGAGGTCGGAGTGGCGGTGAACGGTTGCGGATACCCATTGCTATGATATATGATTCAAACTCAGTTCTCGGGGCCGCCTCTTGCTCTCTTGTTCTTCTCCATCGTCAGATCATCGTTCTCCACGAACTTCGAGATTTTAGAACGCGAAGACGAATATGTCTGCTGTCATTGGGTGCGAATACTTCCTTGTCATGGCTAAGCATGTCGACTTCCCGAACGGACCACCACATCCTAATCCTCGTTCGAACCATAGAGTCATGCGATCATGGAATCAAGTATCATGGAAGGGGTGGCCTGCGTGTGCAAAGGATTCAATGCGTTCAGATGGAGGATGGAGAGGTTAAGAGATCGAGAATTGAAATAGCCTTGTGGATGGCCACAGGTTTAACATCAGTACGTCCCCAAACGCTTTCAGCTCATGGCTCGTGATGACGACGTGACTAGATCCCTCAAGGCCTCAACTCCAGCTCCGACATTGTCGTCGGATCCCTCGCAACGACAAGACTGGCCTGGGACCTACCAGTCTCTTGTGGACCAACAACCTACTCGCAAGAGGAAAAGGCGCAACACTATACATTCATTGTCTTCCCGTTTCTACGTAGGTCTCTACCCCGCTCCTCCGCTGCATCGCCTCCATCGACATCCGAGCCCGGCAAACGTTGATGCTGCGGGACATTGTGTCGCCTCTGCGCGAAGAACAGTCGGCCTGTACTCAGCCTCTACCAGCACCTGAACGCCTTTCTTTCACTCGGTTCACAGGGAACTCGGGAGCCTTCCTGCACGGTGCAGGGACTCGGTATCGCGCATCGAACCCAAGGATTCCACTGTGTATCTACCCAACGTCGTCGTACACTGACTCGATTCACTCCATCGAGCTAATCGCACCCTCGGCGAGCCGTCCAATTGGCGCGATAATCTCTGCAAGCACCAAGCACTCGAGGGGAGCAGAGCGTCTGGTCAAGGACGGAGTAGCTGCGATACTGGAGGTATACGAATGGACGGACGAAATCGGGGATCTGGATAGTATGTCTCCCGTCTCCGACGCCTTTATCGTTCTGACATTTGACAACCACAGTCAACTCACGTCGTCTTGTATGCAAATCCATACATCAAAGACCGATCAGCACGGACATGCCCGGCTCGTGTTCCAGCATTCTCACCCTTCCATTGGCAAACGAAGGTACTTGTACTCCGCATCGGTGTATAGCTCGATTCTCGAACGTGGGCTCGAAGCCCATATCCAAATTCGACGACGCTTGGATCGTGTTGCGTTTGCTACGCATGACTACGACCGCCGACACCGCTTCGTTCAACGCTTATATGCCAGCCTTCCAACTTACCCATTCTCGAGCTTCACCTCCTTAAGCATCAACGTAAGAATCACCTCACTACGCCGAGAGGTATCCAACTCTGCGTCGATCCAGTCAACCCCAGTCCACCAGCTCAACCAGACGATTCAAATACCAGCTCGTAGCTGTGGTCAGCTTTACGGACCGTCAAGCTGCATTGGCTATCATGTCTCTTTTAACGGCACCAAGACGCTGAGTCGTCCCAATCGCGTCTGCGGACGATCAAAGCAGTCATTCGAGGAGCACCCATTCGTGGAGCAGCTATTTGAAGAAGGTTAGATAGGAGAAGTAAGCGCCTACGAGCGAGCATGTAACGAACAGCAATATCGGCAAGGATTGTCAACTCCATATATGAAGTAAATCCCATTAGGACAGGGAATCAGGCCTCACACTCAACGCCGCCCTTGATACAACAAAGCAAACTGCTGGCTGTCCAACTCTCTCAGCCCTCAACATTCGCTGCTCCAGGCGGTGTCCGCAGGTGGGCATCGTATAGTGGTCATCATCGCGGTGTGGTGTTCCCCCCGCCGCCTCGTCGCCACCCGAGCACCCTACACCCAGCAATAGATTCAATGCGACAGCATCGCGCAAAATTCAGCAAGACGGCACGACGACACGGCATCACTCTGGCTGAGAGGTAGCGATGACTCTGGGTGACAGATCGCGATAAAGATATCGCATGTCGACTATTAATGCAGTAAGCGGGAGGCGATGTAGGCGGCGTGCACAACGTAGCAATCACCCCTGTGTCAATGGTCGTCGTCGTGAAGAGACTGCGACCAACATTCGAGCAGTTACTCGCCTCGGGCCCATGCAGAGCGTAACCAGTGCATAATCGTAGAAGACTCAAACCCACCTCCAACCCACCCCTCCTACACGGTGACCAGAATCGGTGCTTGCGATAGGATTATGGGAAGACGGGAAGACGTCGATCGGCCGGCTAGGGACGGACTTGGATAGAGTTCGAAGGATGTTCATTACCCGTGGCCGCTGACGCTACTAACAGAGGCTGTTAACGAAGACTGTCATGATCTCAGATTAACACTCTCGATGGTATCACCACCCTTGGGGAGGATGTTGCTGGTGCTTGAGAGGAGGGGAAGAGGTAAACGAGGTAAGAGGGGACGAGGGGACGAGGGGACGAGGGGACGAGGGGACGAGGAGAAGAGGGACGAGGTGGGTCGTGCGTAGGGATGATTGTGGAGGTTTGTATGGGCGAGCGAATGGACGAGAGAACGGACAAGTAGAGACTGTGCGATCACGAGCACGAGCAGGCGATCTTCCCTCTCTCCGTTGTGGTTAAACTAGATTCGTCCGTGGCTTGAGCTCGCCCTCGAGGCCTCCCTCCATACCTCTCATGGAACGATACAAGACCTGGGAAATGCGGCCGCGAAGCAGTCGGTTGAGTTTTAGACACGCGTAAACGGGATTGAGCGGTGTGTGTGTCGGTTTGATTGGGTGTATGGCAGATTGCTTATCATGATGGCACACAATAGCCTCGCCGACTCTCTTGCTTGACCTCGTACTTAAACCGCCGCCTGCTCCCGTGGATCACGACGATGCGCAGGCTGCCCGCCGCGCGCGACGACAACATGCATTCTAGAAGATGCGCCAGTACTCCGCGAAGCCGACATCTATCAGCACCAGATCCCTGATGCGCGTCGTCCCGTGGGGCTCGCGTACTACCGCTACGCCGTGGACGAAGGGGAGGAGCGTTCGACGAGCGCAGCAGGTCGGGGGACTAGCGCGGAGAAGCAGCGCGACCACCCGTGCACACGCTGTATGCCAGGTCTTCACAGGCGCGATCGTCCGAATCCTGCACCACTCCGCGTCAGCCGCAGGGGGACACCCGCGCGATTCAGCACGCTCGAGGTGCTGTGGTACTTCTACGCGTTCCCATATACGCAAGAGGTGCTGCGCGACGCGCTGGCCCCCGGCGCCCCGCCCCCGGTATCATCATCATCGTGCGACGCAGACGCGGAGAAGTTCTGCTGGGCGCACCACCCGCTTCTGCGTGCGATATGCGCGCGTTCGCCCTGGTTGTCGCGCTGACCTCGGCAGATGCGCTCCCGTTCACCGGCGACGTCTTCAGCACGCTCGTCGCGACGCTGTACGCGTTCTTTGCCGCGGGGACGTTCGAAGAAGGGGCGCTTTTGTGCGTGAATATGGGCGGTGATGCGGATACGGCGGGCACTGTATACGGGGGGCTCGCAGGGTGCTGGTATGGGTGCGACGAAGGGGACATTGCGGGTTCAGGGCTGTTCTGGAGCAACGGAGTGCGTCTGTGGACGACGCGTTGGTGAAGAAGGATATGATGGGTGGTGTGGCAGTTGAAGCAGCTGGCAGAGTTTGCGGATTCACTTGAACGGGATTGACAGTTGGGAATGGTTGGTGCGTTTTGAGGGTATAATGATGTGTATTCAATAGCCTATGGTATGGAACGTACAATTGCTTGATGCATATGGTGGATAACACATAGGAGGCAGGGAGGTCGGACGAGCGCGAGAATTAGAGTGGGTCACCCACCAGAGAGAGAGAGCACCTGGTGAGGTTGGCGTAGATAGAGTACTTGAGTGAGGGGAGGGAGAGCAGCGTCTCCACGTTCGACGGCGTCAACACCTCTAACGACGATGACGTATGCATCCAGTTGCCGCAGACGTGAACAGTCGAGTAGAGAAGGGCAAAGAGGGCGACGAGAGGACCAATGACGCAGCCGCGGGTCGTGAGACGAACAAACGACGAGCTAACGATAGGGGAAGAAGAGAGACAGAGGCGACGGGAAAAGAAGGGGCAGGGGCAAAGGGGAGAAGACGAGGCACCACGTGTGTCGCGCCATCGCCTCCTGCCTGATTTTCATCCGACAGCGCCGTTCTCACGACTCTCCCTCTTCCCTCCCTCTCCCTTCCCTCTTTCCTCTTCCCCTTGCCTAGTCCCTCTGTATGAATATCCCCTCTAGTCAGCTTGCCCATCCCGCCTTCCTCGAGGTCCTTCCCCCCCAGCTCACCCTTCCCGAGTTCCCCCGTTCTTATCGCCCCGCCTACTCATTCCCATTCGCATGCCCATTCCGACTCCTCCCTATCGGCGTGAGTCACCCCGATGTCGACTATCAGTATTCGAGAGCGCTCTCATCCAGTGCTAGTGACTAGCCGAGGTGAGTCTCTTTCGTACATATGCGTACGCACATACACTTCCCAATCCCCCCCGTACGCCTCTCTACGTCCGCCTTTGTATGCCATTCTGAGGTATCTCGTTACGCTCTTGCCACACGCTCCGTACGCTCCTCCCAAGCGACATCTCCGCCTCGCCCATCCGACGCATCATCGCCATCAGTCGCCATCCCCCTCGCCCTCCGTCGCTCTACAATCAGCGTATACACACCCGCAGGTGTCCCCCCACCCTTCTCCCTTCCCCCTCCCTCCTCTCCTCCTTCGCATGCGGCGTCTCGTCTCTTCCCGCCTGCACACCGCACCCGTCGAGTTCGCGGTATATAGATGTAGATATACAACCCCCTCCCTCCCCCTCTCTGCCAAGTACGCGTCGGACCAGCCCATCTCCACATCTGCCATATTCAACCATATCAATATATGCACTTTCAATCATCCAAATATCCACCTTCGAATATCATTCTGACACCATTCCCCGGGCTCGAGTTCGACTGATGCGCTACGTGTTGCGGCCCATCCAGCCTTTCGACGCTAATTGATACTCGGAGCTCCAAGCATCGACCTCCGACCTTCAAATATCTGTACATCGAATGTCTGTATATCGAATACCGAATATGAGAACGGTAAGCTGGAACGGTAAACTAGAACGGTAGAAGTACAGTATCTTCCCCTTCCCCCCTCCCTCCCTCCCGCGACCCAGGGACGCGTATAGGACAGCGGACAGCGAATATAGCAAACTCCAACATCGTAGAAGAAATCCAGAAAGCTCGAACTCGAACCTCGAAGACGCGAATCCCCGTAAACGCATAGCCTATGAAATATGAAGAAGCCGACGAGAAGACTGAGGGTAATATAGTAATATGAAGGACGAGGACTCGACGGGCGGTTTATCATGTCCAAGCTTCGCCCATCCCCCACCAAACACCGCTCGTCATCCCGAGACGCCCGATGCCCGGTGCCCAATCGTGCTGCGTGCTGCGTGTGGCGTGTGGCGTGTGGCCGCTGGCGATTTGTGATCTGTGATTTGTGATCTGCGGCGGACGATTCGCGAGGGCCTCAGCGATCCACGATTCACGATCCACGATTCACGATTCACGAAGACGGAGGGACGAACTGGGGAGTGGGAATGGGGAGTGAGCGCGCCACAAGGCGTCAAGACCCCGCGCTCAAGGACTCAAGCGACTCAATGTACTCAAACTACTCAATGTACTCAAGATGCTCAAGCTACGGAAGAAGTCAAGCTACTCAAGCTCAAGCGCGAGTCCTTGGTGCGTTAATGGCGGTGAGGCGGCAGGTGAAGACGGCCTGCCCGACCCTCGCCCACGACGCGCCGCCACTCCCGAGTCCCGAGTCCCGAGTCCCACCCCCCCCCCCCCACACACACACACGCACACACGACACGACTCCTCAACGACGATCGCAGACTAGGCGACTCCTCCACGACTCCACGCCTCCATACTGCGCGCCTGCATGATGATCACCTCAAGACTCGAGAGCTCGTAGACGCGGGATCGATCCACGGGGCATCCCAGCATTGGTTGGCGCGTCCCTTTGCGTATGCGTATGCGTATATGCGTCTGTCCACATATCCGTCTATCCACATATCCGTCTATCCTCTACCCATCTATCCAACAGCTCTTCCACTCAACCACCGGACCACCCAACCGCCCTTCCACCCTCCCTTCAGCTTCCTCATTTTCCCGACGGGAGGACGCCCCGCCCTCCCCGCGCACTCTGATGCGCCGGTGGCAGCACGATTCCTAATTCCCGATTCCTAATTCCCGATTCCCGATTCCCGATTCCCGATTCCTCATTCTCGAGAGCGGCGTTCGACAGGACGACAGGACGACAGCACCGGAAGTTGGAACACGTCGTGAGCGACAAACCATCAACTGTGATCATCCATACGCGCGGATTGACGGGGCACTGTGCGTCTACCCACTACCCGTTACCCATTGCCCATTGCCTACGCTAACCTGAGGCACACAGCACTCGCGCACTCGAGCAACCGCGCAAGTGCTTGAGCGGTGGCGTTTTGCGGTAACGACGATTTCCACGGCGGAGATGATTGGTGGGGTGTGCGTGTCGTCTGTTCTGCGCTGCGGTAGTATCCACCCCCTCCCGCGTATTTGTTCCAATGACGAGGCGACAGGAGGAGAGGAGGGCCGGTAGATGGCAGATGATGGCCACGTCCTCGGGCTGTTTGCTTAATCATGGTCGACGGTCTAATTGAGCCTGATCCCCTGCTAAGGTTATCCCGAATGAGATGCCAACAGGCCGCGAGGCGTTAGGCAGCTAGCGTGCATTGCTTCGTCGTGTCAAGAGCGTTGAGTATGCTCCCTGTCCGTAAAACGCGGCTTGGGTTGGCATCGTCCGTGTTTCCATCTAGCAATAAAAACCGAGGTTGAGAACAGCATTACTTCGTATACGAAGTTGACAAACTTTGCCGATACTGCTGTTCTTCGTCGCTTGTAGGCCCGCCCATTCCTCCCTGCAATTGCATGGCTTTCCTTTTAATGTACGCTCGACATCGTCCGCAGACGCGATTTGGACGTCCTCCCGCGCTGGCACCATCAAAACGAACGACCCGGACGCCCACCGTCGCTTAATGATCTACATCGCTGACCTCCGCTTCGAGTTCGCTAGTTCGCTTCTCGAATCAACCTAGTGAACTGGTAGATTGGGTGATTGAGTTGAGACAGGACTTTTCCGCCGCTGCCATAACACCATAGGACGGTTGAGATCTTGATGTAAGTATGTCCTACGCAGGCGAACCTCGATGGCTGGCGAGTTGGCTGGTAATAGGGCGGACGGATGACTGGAGAATCGCGAGGCAACGACGCATTGCGCTCCCGAGATCGGATTGGGGGCGAGCCTAGGCCCGAGAAGCGAGACAGACGCCCATGCGGAGAGGGCGTGAGTGTGAGTAGGCGTACAGGCGAGTGTCGTGGCGATCAAGAAAAAAATCCGAATACCCCGTTCGATGTTCGTTGTTCGTTGACAAGAAGCTGGGACACGAGTCTGGCGTGTCCGTGGTGATGTGTCTCCAATCTCCGCATCCGCATAGAATAAGACTCGAGATCGCTCTGCTTGTCGAATGTCAGAAGCAGTAGAAGCGCCAGAGAGGGTCGACGTACCATCTTGTTGATGAAATAGAGTGTGTACTTCCTTCGCTCCCTTCGTACCTCCATAGGTTATCACGCCGATTGAACTGCTCGCCGAGTGTGCGATGGGCTCAGGGTAGTAGATTGAGTCAGGGTACGTCAACGTCTTGCAGATAGACGGCCGAAGCCGTGGGTTCAATAAATCATACCGAAATACTGCTGTGCCCAGGAAGACGAACGCCTCTGCCTGCGAATCGAAAAGCCCGTCCAGGTAAAGTTCGACTTGGGGTCGCCCGCCCGACCCGGCATAGAGGTAGCACAGTGTCACCCAATTCCGATGCATGCCGTTTGGATGGCTGCCAGAGCTGGATGTCGATGGAGACGATACAGCAGGGCAAGGGCTTTCGGAGGGACGGGGACACAGGGGCACAGGGATATATGGCGCGTCGAGCATTCTTTCTTGCGACCAGGTTGTCGGCTAACAGAAGTCCAGACGTTCATACTTTATCCCGGAACGTCGCGGACCAGTCTTGTCGTTTTGAGGAAGCCGACGACAGAGTTGGCGTTAGAGTTGAGTGATCTGGAGCTCGCGTCGTAATCGCGAGTCACAAGCGAAGTGTTGGGGACGCACCATAAAAAATGTATCGAAAACGGCATCTTGATTCTCCATCTCTCCATCCAATTGGAACGAATTCTTCAACCAAGCAAGGTGCGCTTCCCATGCTACTTGATTGCACGACTCCATGATTGCATGGTTCTATGGCTCGAACAAGGAGTAAGATGGGTTTGCCCGTCCGTTAGCGAAGTTGGCATGCATCATGAGTAGCTATCTGCGCCCAAGACGAATTCTAGCGGTCATATTTGTCTTCGCATTCGAAAAGGCTTGAAGTCGATAGATGAACGGGCTAAGCAAAACGATTATCCGACGATGGAGATGAACGAGATGAAGGT
The DNA here is from genome assembly GCA_017499575.1 of Sanguinoderma rugosum. Lineage (NCBI taxonomy): Eukaryota > Fungi > Basidiomycota > Agaricomycetes > Polyporales > Polyporaceae > Sanguinoderma > Sanguinoderma rugosum. The sequence continues at coordinate 93,678 of VTPW01000003.1, read as the reverse complement.
AAAGAGAAAGAGGCCGGTTCGGAGTTTGAATCAGACGTTTGGAACGTTACCAAGCTTCGCTGATATGTCGCTGATGACTGGAAGCCGAGTTCACCACCGGGGAACTCGTGAATTTGACCCAACGAAACCCAATGAGTGAGATATCCTTGGAGGTTCGTGTTCACATTCAACGATAGTATATCAAGCAAGCTGGCGTTTCGTTGACTCCTAGACGTAGATCCACGTCTGCTCAGTCTATCGTCGTGAGATGTAGAAGAACACGAAGAACAAGCCATGCAGCGCCCCGAGTCCGTACGCGACCTGAGAATTCTGCAGATGGCAGTAGATGGGAGCGAGTGATCTTACAACTGCCGGTCGTAGGCTCCGCCACGTTTGTCGTTCCACATCCGTTCCGTGTTTCCATCTAGCAAGAAAAAGCGATGTTCAGAAGAGGTTGAATAACGAACGTGGCGTAACGTACCGATTACCATCACCAAAAGGTACGCCAAATTGCGCTTAATTTGCCGACTTTGTTCCCCCTACTCTGAATAGCCCTCCCCGAATATATAATCGATGCCGTCTACAGGCGCGGTTTGAACGACATCCGACATTCCGCTCTGGCACCATCAAACCGAACGACATGAAGGCGAACGCTAGTCTATAAAGCTGACCACGGCCTACGAGTTTGGTCAATCGAATCGCCTTGGTGGACTGGTGGATTGGGATCGAGTCGATGCTAGAGCTGGCCACCTCCGCGAGCATTGACAGGGGACTGGAGCACGGCGTTGAGCGAGCCAGCCGAAACGACGCAGCTGCGCTCTCGATTTCGGATCTCGACCATACGCTCTTACAGGAGAGCATCGTCGTTCGTTGTTCGTTGATGTGTTGGTGAGAACACGAGTCTGAACGACGTGTCCATGGTGATCGGTCCCTTTGCGCGTAGAATACGACGTGAGTGGACTATGCTCGTCGAATCTCAGAACAATAAAGGCATCGGAGAAGCGGAGACATACCACTTCATTCACCCATTTCGTTCGCTAGTTTTCATCCAGCTTCGCAGCTCACCTCACCTTTCTTTGACGCTCGTCTCCCCTCGAACCTACTCACAGTAGCTCCAGAGGTTATCCCGCCAATTGAACGGCTCGCTGAGTGTAAGATGAGCTCGATAATCCGGCTCGAGTCAGAGTATGCTGGCGTTTCACAGTTGGGCAGACGGACGAATCCGTATGCTCGATACATCATAGCTGCTCCGTGCAGGGAAGCTCACGAGTCTCCCTGAGAATCCGGCAGGATAAAACCGTCTAGGGGGAGTAAAGTACAGGTCGAATACAGGCATACAGGCATACAGGCATACATGCCGTGTTGCACCTTCGGCCTTGCGATTGAGTTGTCGTCCAATAAGACTTGTGAATTTCGCATCGTAATCGCGAGGCACGAGCGGAACGTAGTGGGGGGATGTACTGATGGATGCCACACCTATGTCCATCAACGTTTCAATACGGCCATCTCGATCCATACACCTTCTAAACGCATTGTTCGAGCAAGGAAGTTACACTTTCCATGATACTTAGCATGTCCTCGATTGCATCACTCTATATTTTGAGCGAGCGCGCCAAGCCGTGGTTGCTGGTCCGTCCTGGCTTGACAAGGAGCTATCGGCATTCAATGCCAACGAATCAACAAAAGACTTGTACTTCGCGCTTGAAAGTATATACGGGCCGAGCAAACGACGATGAGATGATGAATGTGAAGAGTCCCGAGAGCTGTGTTTGGATTTATCAAGGCGCCCGTCTATCGACCGTAACTCCGACTTCGTTGGTCAATCGATATTGAAGGGCTCGACCACTAACTCGCGAATTTGACGTGTCGAAACCCAACGTGTGTTGAAACGTCGATGTGCATAGAGTATAGAGAACCAAATGGAACAGTCAAACATGCAAAAGCGCAGCAAGTAGCATCCCTTGTTCATCATTCACTCATTTATGGCACATTCAAACCTTTTCCCGACGGTTCATCATTCTTCCCTTAGACACATCCCCCCGTGCTCGACCCATGTTCTGACTTTCTCATCACCACACGTTCACCCGGGATCCAGCACCACGATTACCACAAACGGCAGCGAGGGCGCTACAGTAATCAGGGGATTCTTCGCCCCAATAAACATCGAGGATATACCCTAAGAGCAAGCCAATAGAGATACGTTCTGGCACCACTGGTGGCTATAGCTTATGCTGGCGGTTATGACAGTTAGGACGGACTTACCTTGACAATCCGGTCTAGCCAGACGACGATATATACCTCCAGGCATGTACACAGTGCACGAGGAATTTGGCCTGGATGGCGAGCTCCTTTCTGCAGGCCACATGTTTGACCGTGGATCGCCTGACAAGGTCTTCGAATCTCCCTGTACTTTGGGACGGTCCACTTTGCATTACATGACTATCATTGTTATGTCATTTCCTCCGCCATACACTGTCATCCTTGTTAATACTTCCTCACATGTCGATGCCCTTCACTGGCAGGAAATCTGAGTGTTTTGATCTTATGGGGACAATCTTCTTGCTTCTGAAGACAGATGACACATCCTCCCGTCCCGTATCGTCGCCACTGTCGATACCACCAACAACACATTGAAGACATTCTCTAGGCATTCTCCAGGACTAGTACGGTCAAAACACCTGCTTCACACATGAAACACCTTCCTGCAAGTTTGATCAACACGGGTTAATAAATGTGTCCGAGGGCACTTACGAATTTAGAGCATCTACCTGATCACTTGGCCATCCGGTACGCAGGAGGCAAACGAAATGCAGCTCATTGGACTAGGACTCTTCAAGGTTGTCCCATCAAGGAGTGCTCACAGAGCGTGTCTTCCTGCCCTTGTCCTAGTTGTGCACGCATGTATCAGACAGATCTGACTGCCAAAGACAATCGTCACAATCCTACGACTACTTATAGCATTTGACCAGGGTGTATAACCTCACACCTTCTGCTCTGATTCTTCCCATTACTTCAACTCTTCCTGCCATGAATTTATCTGGAGAACAGGGAAATAGAGCCCCAGAATCCGTACTCCATCCATTACTGGCAACCTCTGGTCATCATGTCCCTCATGGGCTCTCACTTGATTGTAAGCACAGTACCACCTTTATCTCGGCCTTGTCTGCAACCTCACAGCATCATAAGACACCTTGCCTCCACTAGTGGCATCACTCCAACAGTCCTACATAACGCTTTTCCAATCAGGAGCAGTCGTTGTACGCCTCAATCTTGATCTTGATGGCTAAATTCAACTTACGAGAGCCCTTTACAATCAGTCTGCACTTCTTGCTGCCAACGCTATAAACCTCCTCATCCTATTCAAAGAAGACAATAATTTCTCTGGAACTCCCGCAGGTGTCTGCCCTCCCTCACTTCTAATTCTGGCATATCTTTCCGTCATCATCAATACTTGTGTGACTGTTACCGCCATGGTCGCCACAGACATGATCATTGATATGCCACGGAGGTCCTCTTGCCAGGCTTGCCGTATAAAAAGGGCTACGCCGTCAGGGGGTACCACAAATCAAAGCCAGCTAGAGATATTAGAAACATTCGGTGCCCCAAAGGGTTTCAACAGGTTCTACTTCAGATTTTGTTCGTCCAATTCATAAACAAACTTCGCTCCACCATGCTGACAATGCTTCACAATAGGGGTGTCATTATTTCTGATTGGCTTCATTATCACCGTCGCAGAAATCCTTCTATTCATCGCGACTGTGGAAGTCAGACGGGTTGGGATTACTCTCTTCATTGCCATCATCATAGTCTGCCTTCCCCCATGCTGGTACTTTCTCCCAAGAAGAAGAAACTTCCATTCATGATCAAGTTCAGTCTGTTTTTTTCCGTGTTGTGAGCTATATGTACTATTATATTGCTTGACGAATTAAATTAAATCCCTGATGTTTTGATGGACAAAGGCAGGCTTCTGCCTCGGTTTGAGGGTATGGCCACCACACGGTTTACTGCGGGCGTACTAGCTCCGTGCATTCAACTCGCATGGGTTCCAGGCGACCTCATGAGCGAGAGTCGACAGCGTGAACGCTCCCAATCATGTCAAGCGTACACTTCGAAGTCAAGCTACAGTGCACACCATCGTTTGATCAGTTCGATTTGTATTTTCCTTCTTCGTCTTCAAGTCAACAACATCAGTATCAACACAATGGCAATGGTGCGCCACCATACCGTAGCATATAGCGTATATCACCCGCATCGCATCACATCGAAGATAGCATACGGACGAGAGAGAGGGGTATAGAGAGGGGACAGACACCAAAGAGATAGGAATAGAGAGAGGGGGGGTGAGGTTGGCGTAGATAAGCACATGAGTGGGCGGGGAGAGGGAGAACAGTGTCAACTATATGCCTTTCCAGCCATCCGGGTCTACGTCTGTATATAGAACGACAGTGTCGTACGCTCGGTTGCCGTGGGTGGTGGGACGCAAGAGAGAGTAGCGAATAGGCACAGAGAGGACTATGAGCGGTGGGACGCAAGAGGAAAAACAATGCATAGACATCTTGACACTCTGAGAGGAGAACAGGCGACCGGACGACGAGAAAAGAGGAGCGAGACGACGGCAAAGACACGGCAAAGAGCGCGAAGAAGGGAAAGGACGTACGTCCAATGGCCGTGGGTTGCGAGACAAATAGACACTCTAGGCAGGGAACAGACGACAGGACAGAGGAGATGGAGACGACGGACCAAGAGCGCAAAGAGGGCGCAAAGAACTGAGAGAGGGCAAAGAGCAAACAAAGGGGAAAGAGGGAAAAGAGACGGGGCGCCACGTGTGTTGTGCGCACTCATCGATGCATCGCCTCCTGCCAGTGCCTATTTTTCATCCGACAGCCCAGTTCTCACGACTCTCCCTCTCCCTCTCCCTTCCTCCCCCTTGCCTGATCCCTCCCTCTGAATGTCCCCTCTGGTCTGCTTGCCCATCCCGCCTTCCTCAAATCCTCCCTCGCCATCTCACCCTTCCCGATTTCCCCGTTCTTATCGCCCCGCCTACGTATTCGCATTCGCATTCAGATGCCCATTCCCTACCACAAGCACCAGCACTCCTCCCTATCAGCGTGATTCTTCACCTGATGTCTCACCCAGCGATCAGCCGAGGTGAGTCTTTTTTGTACCATGTCTAGCGTCCGTCTTTCTCTACCCCTCCTTTACACGCTCATCCCAGCGACACCCTTTCCCTCTTTTCCCTGCTCATACGCCCATACGCCAATACACTCCTGCATCGATACACTCACGCACTGATACTACTACCACTCATACATGCATATACTGACACGTATGCGTAAACGCCTCTACACTGCTTCGCTGCTCCCCAGCTCCCCAGCCCATCTGCCGATCCGCGAGCTCATAGTATTAATCGGATACCGATACCGATATATTACTCGTTCAAATGTTTTCCGGCAGCTGTCGACTTGCGAATTGGTAAATCGGTAAATGAGAGCAGAGCGGAAACGGTGAACGGTGAAATTTTGAAAGGTGAAGTAGAACGTCTTCCCTGCGCCTCCCTCCGCTACCCACCGCGAGCTGGACGCGTGCATATGTCGAACTCGAACAGCGAAATTCGAACCGCGGATGCGAATGCGGATACCACGACATAAAAACCCTCATGATATAATACTCTCCCAATACTCAAATACTCTGATACTCTCCCAATTCTCTATTACTCTCCCAATACTCGAACACTCGAATACGCGAAACGCCCGATAGTCAATACCTCGAAGATAACGTCATGTGAAAAGTCGGCAACTCGGGGACTCGAGGAATCCAAGCTTGAGTTTCGAAAACATATACAAAAACGTACACGAAACTTGTCGACTTCTAGATTCAAAGACACAGTATGGAGCACCGCGCCATCGAAGCCATCGCAGCATCCGCCTTTCGTCCCTTCCACGCAGCCACGCAACCACCTTGTTCGCTTTTCCTCGCCCTTCGCACCGCGCCGCGCCCCGCATGCGTAGGGGTCGCGCCGAGGATCAGCTGCCAGCTCAGGGGCATGAGGAACTGATGCACGAGGCAAGGAGGCGCGAGGCCGAGAGTGATGACGACGACGGGAGTGCCCCCGCGAGCCAAGTGCGTGCGTGCATAAGGCAGTGAATACCTCGAGAAGGGCAGGTCTACACTCGCAGACGCAGGCAAGCCTAGATTCCCAAACTCCAAAATTCCCAAACTCCAAAATTATTCCAGCCTCTAAGGTTCAAGACCCGTAGACTCGTAGACCATCGCAGAGTACGAAAACTCTCCAACTCTACAATCAGTAATCATGTCCGAGTGCCATCGTGCCCCTTGAAGCTTCGCTGATTTATCGCCTCCCCTCCTTGATTTCCTGACGTTGACGCGTCTCTCGTCTGTCTACCCTCTCCGCCCGCGCACTCCGCCCTCCCTTCAAGTCATTCGCTTCCCTCTTCGTGGTATTCGGCTGGCGTAGCGGTGCACGTTTCACGAAGGCATGACGGTAGGCGTGAGGCTTCGGGGGTCCGAGGCGCACAACGGATGACAAGAGAGGGAAGGACTCGAGCTCAAATCCTAGTGATAGTCGCAGTACGGCGGCGGCGGCGGCAGAGATGGTTTACTCCACCTGCTCATGCGAGAACTCGATTTGCGATTCTCGATTCTAAGTCACGACAACGTGCCCGAACACGACGACTCCAACAAGGCGCGAAGACAGGGGACAGCGGTGAGGACCCATCACACCACCGAGGGTGTCAAGGCAGCCTGCTCGAACATCATGAATGATTCGTGAGTCCCGGCTGCCGACTGCGCGCCTCCCAAAGCACGTATCCCAACTAGTCAATTCGCGTTCTCATTCGCATTTGGATTCGCGTTTATGAAGAATGAGTAACTGCGTAGGTCCTTGGGTTGCAACTCTGTCGCGGTCGGTCGTCGCGAGGCCACGACCCCACGATAATGATTTCCACGATGATCTCCACGTCGATGATGTGGACGCCGTCTACGTTGCCTCCCGCGTATGTCGCTTCTTGTCTCGTTTCTCGTTTCTCGTAGTTCGTTTCGGGATTCACTCCCGATCCTCAACGAGGAAGACCCGTAGATGGCATCGCTGGACATCACGCCGGATCAGCCAGATGATGGCCACGTCCACGTCCACGTCCTTTCCATCTATCTGCCTCTGTAGCCTGTACGTTGAGCACTGTCTCAGGTTTGCCTCAAATCATTTGGTAGTCGAATTGAGTGTGAGACCTGACTCCCGCCGGGTTCATCCCGAACGGCGATGACAACAGCCCTAGATGTGTCGGGCATCCAGCGTAGTTTCTTTCGTCGTGTCAGGGGCTGCGTTAAGTGTGATCCCCTGGACATAAATTGCGGCTAGAGCTGAGCTGAGTTGACGTGTATTGCTGTTCCGTCGCTTGTAGGCGCATACTCCCCCGACTCTGGTCTGCCCACTCCTCCCTGCATACTCCGGGTGGCTTTCCTTTGAATGTACACTCGACATCGTCCGCAGACGCGATTTGGACGTCCTCCCGCGCTGGCACCATCAAAACGAACGACCCGGACGCCCACCGTCTCTTAATGGTGTATAAAGCTGACCTCCGCTTCGAGCTGGTCTTTTGAATCGACTTGGTGAACTGGTAAATTGGGTGATTGAGTTGAGACAGGGCTTTTCCGCCGCTGCCATATCGCTATAGGCCAGTAGAGATCTTGATGTATTTATGTCCTACGCAGGCGGACCTCGATGGCTGGCGAGTTGGCTGGTGGTAGGGGGAACGGTTGAACGGGCGACTGGATCATAATGAGGCAACGACACATTTGCGCTCTCGATTTCGGATTGGGGGTGAGCCTACGCTGAGAAGCGGCTGGGAAGCGAGATATACACCCATGCAGAGAGGGCGTGAGTGTGAGTAGCGTACGCTCAAGTGTCGTGGCGATCAAAATAGAGGCGAATACCCCCGTTCGATGTTCGTTCTTTGTTGACAAGAAGCTGGAACACGAGTCTGGTGTGTCCATGGTGATGCGTCTCCAATCTTCGCATCCGCATAGAATAAGACTCGAGATTTCTCTGCTTGTCGAATGTCAGAAGCAGTAGAAGCGCCAGAGAGGGTCGGCGTACCATCTTGTTGATGAAATAGAGTGCGGACTTCCCTCGCTCCCTTCGTACCTCCAGAGGTTATCACGCCGATTGAACTGCTCGCCGAGGGCGCGATGGGCTCGCGGTAACAGGGGAAATCACGGTAACAGACGGCCGAAGCCGTGGGCTCGATACATCATCCTAAACTATTGCTCTGCCCAAGAAGGTGACCGCGCCTCCCCGCGAATCAGCTAAGAGAAACCCGTTCGTCATCGGTAAAGATCTGGCACAAAGATTGCATACGGGGCAATCATTGCTCGCTCTGAGGAGACATAGTGCTACTCTGTACCGACGCAGGCTGTGGTGCCTATTGCGCCGAGGGACGGGGTTCAAGGATATGGCATTTTCGTATCCCAATTTTGCGATTGGGTTGTCGTCCAACAAGGTTTGAGAAGTGGGAACGTCTCGGGCCACTTTGGTGGGTTCGAAGCAAGCGATGGCAGAGTCAAAGCTGGGCTTGGATTGAAGGGATCTAGAGCTCGCGTCGTAATCGAGAGTCACAAGCAGAAAGTGCTGGGGACGTACTGATGCTACACCCATGGCCGTCTACAAGGCCGTCTCGATCTCTCGATCCTCGATCCAGACCCATCTCTCGGGCAAGTAAGGTACAATTTGCCATTACACTTGATCGCATGGTCCCAAGGTTTGAGCGAGGACTAAGCTGTGTTTTCCGGTTCGTTCGCGCAGTTGACACTCCGCGCTCAAGACCAACGCACGGCCACATTTCTCTTCGCATTCGAAAAAGCTTGAAGTCGATGGATGAACGGGCTAAGCAAAACGACTATCCGACGATGGAGATGAACGAGATGAAGGAGCAAGAGGCCGGTCCGAGAGCTGAGTTTGAATCAGACGTGTTCCGAACGTTACCAAGCTTCGCTGATAAGTCGCTGATGACTGAAAGCCGAGTTCACCACCGGGAAATCTCAAATCTCACCTAACGAAACCCAATGAGATATCCTTGGAGGTTCGTGTTCACATTCGACGTCAGTGTATGAAGCAAGCTGGTGTTTCGTTGACATCTAGACGTAGGTCTACGTATGCTCAGTCTGTCGTCGTGAGGTGTAGAAGAACGCGAAGAACAAGCACTCAAGCGCATGCGGCGCCCAGAGTTCGTACGCGACGTGAGAATTCTGCAGATGGAAGTGGAGGGGAGTGAGTCTCCTTCTCCTGACCGTACTATGCTGGGACGCCTCGCGTATCGCCGTGAGATCGCGCTGCTATCAAAACGTCCCCATGCTCCCAAGACCTCCAGACCTCCTCGCGTAAAGGCAAACACTCAGAACGCGGCTAAAACGAAAGTGTGCGCTGTTTCGTCAGGGAGTGAGTGTTCACCTTCTTTTCTTTCATCGCCAATGCTGATTCGTGATTGATATCTAGCGGTCCTCACATTCACATTACTATCCTGATGTGAGTCTAATCGTGCTCGATCCGTGGTCTGTAGATGTCGAAAGGCACGACGGAGAGGGATGGTGAGTCTGACTAGAGGACGATTGTATAGTAGGAGGAAAGGGGGGACAAGGCCGCATCGGTAGAGAGAAGAGTTAGGCCGTCTAAGTACCTCTTAGCATTCCGAAGTTAGTGATAGATAATTACCTACGTATTCCCTAATTCCAAAAATATGACGCCCTCACCTATCAAGCGGGATAAATATAAATAATTGGCCATGTATTACGCACAAAATATACTAGTACATGAGAGGTAGACATGGTGAAAGACGAGGCGGGGCGACACGATTTCGTGAAATATACAACAAAACAATTGAGAGCATAGACGTTCGGAGATGAATTAGGCTTCTGCTTCGCTATCAGTATCTAGCGTATGTGCATCAAATGTTGGTGAGAGAGGAAGGAAGCATGTGGAAAGCGACACCGGCGTGGACGGGAGGCTTTTCGCGAATGTATCCGCATCTAACGAGGATTCTAGGGGAGGCTGGTATCCCGGAAGGAAGCGTGGCGATGGCGGGCGCCTCAGAGGGACTTCGTTGTATGATGCTGTGCCCTTCTCGTACGATTCTGTGCCCTGCCTCGTTATTCGGCGCCCCTTGAAGCGTGGCGATGGCGGGAGGCTCCGAGGGACTTCCTCCTTGTACGATTCTGTGCCCTCCCTCGTGATTCGGCGTCCTAGGGACAGAAAAATGGTCAGAAAGCGTCACGAAATGAGAAGTAGAAGCTCGTACTCTTTGCTTGGGATTCCTCCTTCGGTCCAAGCTGGTTCGACTGTCGCTTCGGCCTCAGCGCGCTCGCGGCGATGTTTTGTCCGTTGACGCTCGGTTTATGGGATACCCGAGGCATTATTCGGTTGTCGGGGATATCTGCTGGTCGGATTAGCCCTGTGTCAAACTTGACGTCCATCTCCTTCGTCTTCCAGAGGTCGATATATCGCAGAATAATACGCTGCATCGCTTCGTGAAGGTGGAGAATGCGAGGTGCCGGCTCAATAAGGCCCCACTCCGGAGTAATCTGAGCTGCCAGAGCCAGGAGAAATTCTTCAGCATGAGCGAGCTCCGGGTGTAGCCAAGTGCCCCATTGCGGCGAGTGGAGTAAACTCAACCTACTATCTCCCGAATCTTCTGGTGTGCCGATCTCGTGATTGGCGATGTATTTCCATGCGCAGTTGAGTCCAAACCTGTCGGGATCCTTAAGCTGGAGGGGATCTTCTGGCGGGCTGTCCAAAGGGACAGCAAGGAGCAAGAACACTACTATGCACCAGAAAACCGACTCTGCGTCGTGCCGAGGACGGTGCTCAAACTGCGTTACACACAGTTTGCGGTTTCTTTCGTACTTCTCTTCCATTTCCTCAGTATAGACGCCCCCGTGACGAGTGGTGCTATCGTCGGAGAATGCACGCAAGCCAGACCTGTCGTTGGCGTATACCTCTGCGTATCGATCCACGAGGTGACTTGGCAGTACTGGCATCTTGCGGAACCGCACGTCCTGCACAAGCAGACGGCCAACTGCAGGCGAACGAGCGATGAACTTCGGTGTTCCCTACATGTCCGATTCATCAAAAGACTCTGAATGGTGGAACGGGAGGAAAACTCACAGTGCGACAACGCAAGGGTTCATCATTCATATGCATAGTGTTTCTCCTTGCGACGAATGTCCCTGATACCGCCGACGCTCGGTCCAGTTCCGCAGCATTGTCGAAGTCTCCAAGGCGAGCCATGGGATCGGCGTTTCGTGTCCTGAATTAATGAGATATCAGCAAGTATTGACAGTGGATGAGGTCAAACGTACTTCTCTATTATCTCGTTGACGAAGATTGGGCGATGTTCCGTGCCCTTAAATTCCTCCTCATCTTCGCCCTTGAAGTCTTCGGCCTGAACGAAGATGTTGCCGTGACTGATGTCGCGATGGATGATATTCCGCTCCATCACCGCCCAGCGGTGAGCTGTAAGTAGTTTAGCATGGGATAAATAGGCCAATATGAATATAGTTCACCTTCGAGGATGTCGTACATGCATTTGAGGAAATCAATGAGACTGGGGCATTTTCGCAAAGATTCTCCCCAGGTATGCATGATGAGTCGAGTCTTGATGCGCGTGGTGTTGTCAACCGTCACTGTGATGGGACGACCGTGTTTCCATTCAACTTCGTATTCTTTCTTGACTCGCAGGAATCCAGGAGCAGGCCCTTCCTTGTGGAGGATGTCGTACAGCTCGCCTTCCCTGAAGCTGGAATGAGCGTCGCGATATGAGTCCTTGATCGTAATTGGTGTATCGCCAACTTTGGCTACCCATGTCATCCGATGCCATGGATCTCCAACGACTCTGACAACACAGTTTTCGTAAACTTTGTCACCGTCGCGGATGTTCCACGCAGGCGGGCCGAGGGTGTAACCATTATCGACCAGAGTCACGCTCGGGTCTCTGGTGGCGAAGTCTGGGTGAGGAACGTATAGCGTATAGACGTAGGAGACCAGAGGAACGAGGTCAGACCAAGGGAATACCTCCGACGTTTGGAGGCCAGCAGGGCAGCTGTACTGAATGATGTAGCCAACAGGTGAAATAGAAAGCCCGTACATCCCAACCAAGTCGGGGCGACATTGGTTCGCGAACGCCAAATAGGCTCCAGATTGACGTGGTCCCTCCTTCCTGTCGGCTTTGCCTTTTTCTTCGATGATAGTTAATATGTGGTGCCAGGGAATGCGCGCCGTGTCGTCTTCATCAAGAAGGAGGCTGATAGCTTCCAGCAATCCCACCAAGTCGGGGGCTCCCGTTTCAGTGTCATTCGGATGGTACTTCGGCGAGCGCGAATGGTTGTCACGGAAGAGTACGAGCTCCTTGCCTCTGGCGTACTTATCTTTGACAAACGCTATATGTCAGTACAGCAAAAGATCGATGGGCTGTATACGTACCGCGTATGAGAACACTCGTACGACTCAACAGTTTGGCGAGAAGGCCGTAATCTGTCTGTCCGGTGGCGCGAAACTGCTTTACCAGTTCAAGGAGCTCCTTGTCGTTCAGGATGGTGTTGAATGCCCTAGTCGCGGGTTTGTGTAATCGTAGCGAGCTGAAATTCGCCGAAGGATTCACGTAGCCGGTGCGGTCGACTATGTCGGACATCTGTCGTCTATTGACTGCAGGTGGTTTCGTCTTCTTCACTGGGGTAGTCTGGGGGATAATACGATGAGCCATGGTAGTCAATTGCAGAAGAGAACTCGCACTCTCTGAAGAGTTTATACTCACCTGAAATGGCCACAATCAAACAATGGGACACGAAGTGGCAAGTGGAAGTGGCTTGGTGGTAAGAACGAACGAGTTGATTCCAAATCGGGCCGTGGTTGTTTTTCGGATTACTTATCGGAGTTGAAAACATGATGCCGTTCAACAGGCTACAGCACCTCTCCAACCTCCGTGCCCCCTGCGTTTTCAACGAATGATACCGCCCTTGTGCATTCGGAGTGCGTATTTATCCACAGTCTAATTCTACTCACTAAGAACTTCAATGTGGAAGTGATTGGTTCACAGTTCGTTTAGGTTCTTGCCACCAAGCCACTCGCCTCTTCGTTCCCCGCTAATATATTTTTATTGTGGCCGTTAGGTGAGCCATCCCATTACAGCTACTTGTTGGCGCCACTAAGTGTATCGAGACCCGACCCATCATGTTGTTGCATACATGGGGGGACTCTCTTCACGCATGTCCCAGTCTGATAGACTTCATCAAATGCATGTATGACATCCTCGAAGGTGCGATTCTTCTCCATCAACCCGTTCTCCATCCCCCGCATGCTGATTAGTTTCAATATGTAGCACACCGCTGGGCCTTTCAAGAGCGCAATGTTCTTCATCGCGACATCAGCCACTGCAACATCTTCGTTCAAGCTCGTGAATTCCATGGGGGAACTGAAGAGGAGTCTACAGTGCGGGGAATTAGGCCGATCTTTGTAAACGAAATCTTGGATGAGTGAGCTTAGCCTCTACTCTACCGCTGTCAGCACTGGCTAATACGTGTCGATTCAGCGTAGAGAATGCCAAACCTACGGGTTCTCTAGTTGATATGGACAATGCGGCCGAACTCAATCGAGACAAGGCGGTATCTCAGACGTTCGTCGAATGGGAAAAGAAACTGAGTATGAACGAAGTCGATGGACGCTTGCGTTTTCGGACAGTGAGTTCCCCAACTAAATACACAACCTATCTACTCTTATTCACTGGTTACCGCTGCAGGGTGCAACCAAGTTCACTGCCCGCTCGCCTGCTGTTCGCCGCCTTCTTGTCACCAACCTCGCCTTCCGGCGCATGCCCCAACTAAACGGCGACCTCGCCGAGACATACCGTAAAGCGTACTCCAAGGATCCTTCTGGCTTGCGCACATTTGTTGACGATGCCTCCACCAAGCACGGTGGGGTCTACGACGCGGACCAGGTCGAAGAGAAGTACGAGGAAAACCCGGAGCTGATAGTTACAGAGTTCGAGCATCATCCTCGACACGATGCAGAGTCCGTATTTTGGTGTATGGTTGTGTTCCTCCTGATCGCCGTACCCTTGGGAAGCCCGGACGAAGTTATACCAAAGGACCCTGATGATTTCTTACTGTTCTGCGCCTGGCAAAATATTGCCAATCATCAGGTTGGCTCGTCAAAAAATGTTTGTGATAGCAGGGCGGGTCTGCTCTCCGGAGGCAAACTGTGGGAAGAGTGGGTGCATCCGGATCTGGCTCATGCTGGAAAGCTTCTCGCATCATTGGCATCTCAGGTTTCCCCCGAGTGGGGCCTGCTTCAGCCGCCCCGCATCCTTCACCTCCACGAAGCGATGCAGCGCATCATCCTGGAGCACCTCAACTTATGGAAGCAGAAGGGGCTAGATGTAAAGTTCGATACTGGGAGAGCCCGTCCAACGATCCCCCCGGACAACCGCACGGTGCCCCAAGTGTGCACAACCCTGAGTATTGATGGCCAGCACATTGCCGCCGGCGCACTTAGAAATAAGCGGGGATCACAGAATATGGAGCAGACAAAGGACTCCCAAGCAAAGAGTGCGTTCTGATATCTCATCCTTCCTTACCTTTCCGCTGTATCCAGGGAGACGAATGACAAGAGAAGAGACCAAGGCATTAGGTTCTCAAAGCCTCCCTCCTACACCACCCTTGGCGACGACACCCCGTCACTTCCCCCGTTTTCGTGATCATGAACTCGACAGAAACCCTCCTTCAACGCTAGGTATGGCCACCGCCACCCTGGCTTTTGACTGGCCTCCGCTTGATGCCAATTCATTCTACACTGTTACCAAAGGCGACGCTTGACCGCATTCTACGGCTCTGTGTACTCGATTCATTTGTTCCGAGATCATATACCATCTCTTGTACCACTACACTACGCACTCCTGTATTTATGCACATTTGTCTACAATACCTTTTTACTGATAACAAGGGAATCTCGGAAATCTCTCTATTATTGAGTGCCCCGTACGACCTCATCTGCACACAACGTTTTGGCCCAGTCCGCCGTATTCAGGGAAAGATCTCGCGAAGGGTTTGAGGTGCATATGGTGGGTATAATTGAGGCTCGTTCAGGTGGAGGTTGTACGCACCAATACATTGAGAAGCGAAAGAAGAAGGTTGGTAGATTCAAAAGGTAAAGCCAGGGAGATCAAGTTGGACTTGGATGAAGGAGAGCGCGGTGAGGTGCCTGCCAATCTCTCCACGATCATCATCGACTAGAAACACTTCTGTTGGGTCGATTTCCCCAATACTCGTAACGGCTCGCCTATCTACCAAGACTTCTAGAGCGTACTCTGACTCGTAGATCACTCGTGGTATATTGATTGCCAAACGGCAGCAAGCTGTCGTGTCGTGTCTGCTGTATGTACCCTGCTGCTTGGCAAACACGATCACCGCGACACAAATCGACCATATTGCTGTTTCATTTCTAAGGCTAGCCGACCGTAGCCATGCTAGACGAAATCGCCGCATTCAAACCGCCGCTGAAATCGATCCCTCGTAGACTTTGGCTCCTCCAGTCGAGCTGGGCTGGACTCGCTAAGCTCTGCGTGTGCTAGCTTTTGGAAAGCCGGGAGACTGAAGCTGCAGGGTGGATGATAGAAGCTATCCAAGGACTTGATTCCCTCCCCCACTTCACAATTCATGGGGAGTCCCTTGTTCATTACAAAGGTTGTTTCGAACCGATGCGCGGGTTCTCAACACGACGTTTGACTCATGATGAGGGTACGTTACACCTATCTTTCCTCTACGATACTCTCTTGCTCGCCATCGCTCACGATGCATTATTCATCACCTCCGCTCCTCGTTCCTCAGTTCAACGTCAGCGCTGCACCGTAATTCGAGTCATCACGACTACTCGCTGCGAGTGCGCGATACATCCCGGAGGGGACTTACTACGCATCGTCTACAAGACAGCGTTATCAACCCTGATTGTAGTACCAGCACAATTGTCATCGGTGCCGGCGTAAATCTGCACAGGGAACAGATTGCGGGTTGGTGCTGATCGTCTCCACGAAGCTTACAGGCTGTGGCTGCTTACCAGCGTCGAAGAGTAGGCAGTGCTGAACGGATACGAATACCACACGACACCCTCATCTATGCAAATATTCGCGCTGAGAGATGGCAGATCCAGGGGTCTAGACCAAGCGCTCTAGTTGTCCTTGTCAGGACTCAACTAGATACAAAATACAAGACGCTGCGCGCCGTTCAAGGGGAACCCAGGAAGTAAATTATAAGCATAGAGCTCGGATCCTTTCCTGATGCTTGAACCCGTACCATGGCTCGCAGTCATGGCTCCCATGCGTGTACAGTGCTGGAAAGTTTTTAGCCGCTTGAAGGTCCTGCATCTGTGGTCTGTGTCCCCTTCCATCGGTCTCCCTTCCGTCTCGTTGCATACGGCGATCTCCGTCCATCTTTCTCTCACATGATCCGCCTGGCAGCTTCCCACACCCCACAGCTGTTCCACTGTCTTCAATCTCTTCGTTCCACCATACCGACATGCCCCCCATGGTCATTTTCCCGCCCTTCCCACCACTTTATCGTACCTCACCGCTCCATCTCGGGGCCGTCGGAATGGTGCTCGCGTTTCCTTTCCTTTCAGCGTTTGCCATCACAGATCGCACCATCGGGAACGACGTCAGTGTGCTGGTACACTAGACGTCGAGGCTCGCAGTATCATCTGATACGTATCAACGATCTCAGAAGCCAGCGCAAGACGTGCATCTCTCCTCATGATAGCCCTCTAAACGGTTTCGGTTGGATTAAGATTTCATGTTTTGTTATTGTTCTCGACCCTCTAGTCCGTCCAGTCATCGACATCGACATACCCCATCTCGCTCCGACTGTGGGACGTCGCATCACGATGTCAAGCAGATCATCCACGTCTCTGGTAGCTGGTAGATGTTTCCCACTCAACACTATGCGAGACGCCTACTTTGACGCGATCCACGGCGGCAATGTCGGGGGAACCAACAACACCGACTCTAGTGTGTCCTCAACATCCCATGCTTACCACATCCAGCCGCGTTGACTTACACCACTTCGTTTTAGTCTACTCGTAAAATGCTCTTGTTGGGATATGCTTTGCGATGTCGGTACTGCGACTTGCTTGTCCTGCGTTCCATTGCTTCGGTACTGTAAATGTATTTGCTGCCTGTCTTTGTATCTGCTGCCTGGATTTGTATATGTCGTATCCGCATCTATGCCACTGCGACTCTGAACCCGGTACCACGACCCTTCGCTGAAAACTTCTAGCAGGCTGACGACGAGGCAGGAGAGGCAGCACCCCGCGGCGAACATGCAGCCGCTCGCCCTAAATAGCGGGAATCTCGAGAAACCCAAAGCTCGATAACGATAACGCAGGCCAGTCCGAGTAGCAGTTTGCATCGGGGCCCATTCATGGCCACGACAGCGATTCACGTCGACGTACACGGATATAAAGATGCGAATCTTGCGGTTCAGTAACACTCGACGGCCAAAGACGTGGGATAGAGGGGGTGCGGTGCGCCTATCTAAGGTATCTGCCCAAGAAGGCATCGACGCATTCCGCACGAAGTACTGCCCATTGCCCATCGTTCACTGCCCACTGCCCACTGCCCACTGCGCAGAACGTCGTCGGGGCGCGCATTGCTTACTTGAGCGATTGCGTACTGAGTAGACTGTAGCGCTGAATAATCGAGGCCTCGTAGCCTTGAGGAAGGCGTCGGCAGAGTCAGAGTGCGGGTTTACGCGTTAGCATGCGTGGTGTGAGTTTTAGTATGCGTGGTGGTGTGAGTGTTTGTTGGTATTGGTATCGGTATCGGTATTGTTTTGGTATTGGTATGGGTATTAGGGCACCAGGATGGTGAAGCGGCGGATGGGAGTACTAGTACGATAAGTGGGTGGGTGGGGTGTTAGGCCGGGGGGAGGAATAAGAAATGTGCGGCTTGCGTGTGATACGAGGTTGCGGTACGTATACCTGTATATATGCGGTATGTACATGGAATACGAGGTCCTGATGTAGATGGATGGATGGATGGACGTCTTGTGGACATGGGAGGAGCGAGAGGGAAGCGAGCGTACAGCGTGCAGCGTACAACGTACAGAATACGAGCATACAGAGTACGAGGAGCGAGAAGTCGAGCAGGCGCACAGCATATATTGATATATTGATACTTGGAGACGGGGTCATAGTCAGCAGGGGATGGGACGTACGTGCACTGTGTCACTGGCGCTAGCACTAGTCGAGGATGCCGCGGGCAACCGAGCAACAAGCAGCTGAGCAGGTGAGCAAGCGCGTGTATATGGTGAAACGTAGATGGGGGAGCAGAACACCTCCACGGGGACGGATGTCGATGATGTTTATGATGTTTATGGTTGGATGGACGAAGAGGGAGAAGAAAGGATAGGTAAAACGGAGGGACATAGTGTGGGGGAGTGTAGAGGTGCCAGAGAGCTGGTAGATCCTGAGCAGCCGATTGGCAGGCGGGCGTAGATGCAGGAACAGAGGGAGACACTAGGAGACGAACCAGAGTTTACATGTTTAGAGATGTATCGGTGAATCGATGAAGGGTACGTCGTGCAAGAAGGGAGTTTGATAGCGGCGAGAGAGCGAAAGGGCGAGAGAGGGATTGCGTGTTGCGGCCAACGGGGGAGAAGGGGAAGCAGTCGCTGCGCGGGCAGGCGCAGGAGGAGATGGGATGTCGAGACGTAGGAGAGGCGAGTAGGAGGTCGGACGAGCGAGGGAGGGAGCAGAGACAGGCACACACCAAAGAAAGGGGACAAGGAAGAGAGAGACGGGGAGGGACGGGTTACAGTGACGTCCTTGTTCAACAACGTCAACGACGCTTTCCGACCTTCTGCGTCTATATACGACGAAGACGTACGCCAGGTTACTGGGTGGAGAACAGATGTCAGACGATGGAAAGAAGAAAGAGACGACGGCCGGCGAGTGGGGGAAAGAAGAGGGAAAAGAGGGAAAGCGGAAGACGAGGCGCCACGTGTGTCGTGCTCACTCATCGATGCATCGCCTCCTGCCTATTTTTCATCCGACAGCACCGTTCTCACGACTCTCCCTTTCCCCTGCGTTCTCTCCCTTCGCTGGCCATGGATGTCCCCCCTCCCCAGCTCGCCCTTCCCGGTTTCCCCCGTTCTTATCGTCCTGCGTTCGCCAACGCCTCCCCACCGACTTCTCGCTCTCAGCCCAGTCATAGGTGAGTGACCCCGACTGTCAGCAGCATCTCGTATTATCAAGGTGAATTATTTTCGTATGTATGTCCTTCACCGTACGCCTCTCTCCGCCCGCCTGTGGATCTACGCACCCGCTTTCCCTGCCCTCCTCCGAGCGACATCTCCACCTCCAACGTCACAATATCTATCCGATATCCGTGTCCTCTCCCACCCTCCTCATCGCTCCCGCTGCAGAGTCAACAGACCTCAGTTCACTATACACCAGTGTGCGTCCTCTCTCCTCTCTCCTCTCTCCTCTCTCCTCTCCCCTCTGCTCGTCGCATTACTCGCTTTTTTCGCACACCCACTCTCCACGCACACGTCCCACCCCGTTTATAAAGCTTCCCCACATTTCCTTCTACTTCAACGTCGGCGTCATCTATCCGTTGGATTCGGGGTATATACGCCTCTGTCCCCCTCTCTCGCTGCCTCTTCTTCTACCCAGTACGGCGGCTCGACGACCTCTTGTCTCTATCTCTTCATCTCTTCCTATCTATCATATGCCCCCCATATATCCCTCCCCTTACGCACCCCTACCCACGTTCTGCGCAGCGCCACCCAGCCCTCTCCCTTCTCCCTCTCCCTCCCGCCCTCCTCTCTTTTTTCTCGGTCTCTCGGTCTCTCGAGCCGATACACTCATACGCTCATACGCTGTCCAAGAACTTCATCGCCTCCCATCTCCGCTACATGTAACTCGCTATTCGCTATACAATATATGCTGTACATTGTACGCTCTATGCTGTATGCGCCGAGCTCAGGATGTGCTCAGGATTCTCTATTTCTGCACGCTAGATGCGCTGTGCTAGATGCGATATGCGCTGCGGTGCGGCCTCCCTTCTCCCTTCTCCCTCCTACCTATACCCATACCTCGCTCCATCGACTCCTCCTCCTCCCTTCCCTATACCTCGCTCCATCGACCCCTCCCCATCCCTCCTCAACGGTTCTTATCGGTTTTCAACGGAAATGGTCAACACGCCACACTCCTCTCCAAGCTTTCAAACTTCAAGCTCCAAATATTACTTCGACTTTCGGCTTTCGACGTTCGCCTTTCGCATGTCGTTATAATGGTATGCTGGTATCATCTGTCGATTTTCTACCTGTCGATTTTCAACTTTCGACTTTCGACTTTACGCCTTTTGCGATTTGCGACTTGCGACTTTCGACTTGCGACCCTCGCTAGGACAACGAGTACTACCGAACGGTAAACTAAACCATCTTCCCTCTCCCTTCGCTCGCTCCTCCCTCCGCGGGCGCGGCGCGTATCTCGAGTAGCGAATACCGCTAAGATGACACCAATCCTCGGAAACCCGATCTCGTAGCCGAGAACAGAAAATACACAGATTCGCAGACTCCTGCATGTACTCCTAGATGCGTAGACGAGAAGAATGGGGATTGACCAACGCGCCAAGGCGCCATCGCATCGTGCGTCATCTCGACTCCTCGACTCCTCGCTTCTCCGCCGTCGCTCCTCGCTGGCGTGTTCTTCTTCCTCTCCGTGCGCCTCTTCCTCTTATGCACCATGCACCATGCACCATGCGCCATGCTCCGTGTACCCCGTGAGCTCAAGTAACGCAGGAAGCGAGGATAGCATGTATACCATGTATAGCTGGGGTGGCGATGACTACGACGGGGAGACACGACGTGCCCGCACACACGTACGCGCCTGCACACACGTACGCGCCTGCACACACGCGACTCCCAACTCCCGCTCCCTAATCCCAGTTTACCATTGGGATTCGGGTTCGGATTTGCGTTTGCATCCGCGCTTGCGATCGTGTTTGTATCCGCGTTTCTGAATCGCGAATTATGATTCGTGCATCGTGAATCGTGCATCGTGGACCGTGAAGATACGCGTGGATGGACGTGGATGGACGTTGATTGACGTGACACTGACAACGTGACGCCATGCGGGCCCGTGCCATGGCGAGACCGTGCTTTGGTGATAGCGCCGAGTATTGAGAGCGTTGAGTGCCAGCGCCGACAGTGACAGCGCAGTGTCCGCCTCGGGGTCCTCAAAAACAAGATCTCGGGAATATCCCTCGAATTCCACCAATCCCGTCCAATCCCGTCCAATCCCGTCCAATCCTCCTTAGCCCGCTCGCTCGACTTCGTCCCGTCCCCCTGCGTCATCCCATTACATACGAGCACCGAATATGATTCTGATCCTCGTCGTGGGTTGGAGGCAGGTTGGAGGTGGGGTGGAGTCGGTTGGAGTCGGTTGGATGTGCACTGGACGTGGGTTGGAGTCGGTTGGAGTCTTCTCACTAGTCGCTAATCACACTCAGCACGAGCACGAGCCTGAGTCGGGTGAGGCTGCTTCCTCCAGCAACAGCGTAAGTGAACTGCGGAAGTGCCTCAATCACCCGAAGGTGAGTTTGAAGGTGAGTTTGCGCGGTCGGAGTCTGCGCCGAGGACCCTTTTCACAAATTCACGATTTTCACGACGACAACGCGATGATGGCGATGGTGATGGGGACTTGGTGATCGCTACGGTGTACACGTACACGCCTCCCCCACAAACATACTCCCGCGCGTATTGCGTATTGCGTATTTCGTATTTCGTCTTGATGATCGTATAGGGTCGCGTCGGCGGCGGCGACAGCAAGGGGGCTGAGACGAGCTGCTGGACCTGATCGACCTGCTCATGCTCGAGAGGAGAGCGACAACGCCTGCGTGAATTAGGAAATCAGACCCTCGCGATTCCAGATATCGTTCCCGGGTGGTTACGTTTACGTGTTCTGCAGTGGCCCATGTGGTGGTCCATATCTTGCAGTCCTACGAGCAGCAGTGGACAGCGGGCGAGTGGGCTGGTGGAAAGGAAGAGTGGACGGGTGGTTGGAGTGTGGATGTGAGAATCCAAATCCAATGCAGCTGCATCCTCGATCTCGGAGTTGAGGCCGAGCCTACACTAGGGAATCGAGGAATGGGTATACGCCGACGCAGAGGCCAGCGAATGGATGTAGGTGTATGGACGCGCGTTGTAGAGGCCACAATGTATGCGAGGACCCCCGTTCGCTATTCGCCGTTCGGCGATGGGATGGTAAGATGGTGAGAGGGCGAGAGGGCGAGAACACAAGTCTAGCATGTTCGTGATTATAGGTTGATAGGTCTTGATCTTCAAAGCTGCGGAGACTCATAGAACGCGACATGAGCCCGCCTTGCTTGTCTAATCTCAGAACGTCAGAATGTCAGACACAATAACGGCGCCGGCGAAGGGTCGATGTACCATCCCGTTCGCCCATTTTGTCCATACGTTCGTATTTTCCCTGTGACAGCCGACCCCTTGACCAGACGCTCTGCTCCGATCGTTCCCTCGATACCCCAGAATCGTGCCAGTCAAAAGTCTCGCTGAGGGTACGATGAGCTCGATGGAGCAGATCGAGTCAGAGGACGACGACGTTTCGCAGACGGACGGCCGAATCCGTGGGCTCGATGCGCGATACCGAATCCCTGCTCCACGCAGGAAGTCGTACGTGTTCCTGCGATTAATCGTGTAGGGAAACCCGGCCATGTGCTGGTAGAGGTTGAGTACAGGTCGACGTCAACCATTTCTGACGGAGAGGCGGCACAGCGTCACCCAGTATCAACGCTTTCCAGGCTCCCGAGTAGATGGAGGTGATGCGGCCACGCAACGGTGTAGAGCCTACCGAGACAGGGGTGTACGTAGTGTGTTGCGCCTTTTCCTCTTGCAAATGGGTTGTCGGTCCACAAGTAACTGGTAAATCCCTGGCCAGTCTTGTCATTTGGAGAAAGCCGATGAAAAAGCGAGTTGGAATCGAGGGATCTGGTCGCGTCGTAAGCGCGAGTCACAAGCGGAAGCTATGGGGGACGTACTTATGTTGCACATATGTCCACCGAAGAGGTCATCTCGATCTCTCGATCTCTCGATCCTCCGTCTAAACCCATTCTTCGAGCAAGCCACGCTTTCCATGACTTGATTGCATGATTCGACCGAGGATTAAACGGTGTTTGCTGGTTCGTTCGGGAATTGACATGTTGGCCATGACGGGGCGCTGATCGTGCCCAAAGATTTCAGCAGACATGTTCGACTTCGCGTTCGAAAAGCCTTGAATTTGATGTATGTACGGGTCAGGCAAAACGACGATCTCACAGTGGAGAAGAGCGAGATGCAATGGAGGATTATGGGTCGAAGAACTGCGGGAAGAAGTTGCTGACCGTGAGACTTGCAACCCGAACGTCACTCAAGCCCAAGGGCGCGTACCTCTACCAAGTGTCTCCTTCTTTGTACCTCCGTCTCAGCGTCAACCCCACGATGTCGTTCTTGCGCCGCCTATTAAAACAGGTATGTGATGAGTGGTACTCGTCGTTCCTTCCGTATTGCTGAATGATCATCTATCAGTCCAAAGAGGAGGACTACGAAACTATTCTTTCCACCCTCTCACGCGACATTCAATCACGTCAACAAAATCTCGCCGATATACGTTTACGAGGACGCCGCTCGACGCTTTGGTCGACTCTTTATATAGCCGCAGCGTATGTCGCGTACGTTTGCCTGTGGAATTTTCGGGTCCTTACACTGCCGCGCGGAGTATCGCTGACACGAGTTATTGTTGAAATCCCTGCATGCTCTGATCGATGCCTAGCGTGCTGCTTATCCGTCGGATAGTTCAGCTTTGGTATTCGCGAAAGGAAGCCCATGAAGGTGCGTATCCACTATGCTCGTACTATTTTCATCGTCCTTACCGCGATACAAAGAAGACGCCGCAGCATCTCCTGAAGAAGCAGCGAACAAAGGGAGAGGAGATCAAGAAGAAGACAAATTACCACTCTACGCACGATCTACTCTCCAAGTACGATGAATCGGTATCGCTGAACACGCCGCATCCTTCCCAGGGGCTTCGCCAGAGATCCAACCCCGTGCTGAGTCAGTCTCCCAGAGCGCCCAATAATGTTGGAAACGCAGCGCCTCCTCGTCCACCTGCTTCAGGATCGAATGAGATGAATCCCGGCCCTCCAGCTCTCATTCACCCATCCCTGAACGCGCTCTCTCGTGTGTACACACATCGTCATCGTTTCCTGCCACTAACAATCCAGATTCAGCCTCACCGTTCCCCCGTATTCACCGTTCGCTCTACCTTTTCAGACTACCATCTTCCTTCCTTCGACGCCTTCAAGCTTCACGCGCCAACGTCGTTATAAAGCCCTGATGTGGTGAGCCTCAAAATCTCCGCGAGATATCTCCCTGATAGGACTGAATACGGATGGGCGAGCGGACTGGACCACGACGTCGTGTGCTGACTAGGTTGTCCCAGGCAATCAGTAATAGAGAGATTACCGAACTTCCCTGATCATCAGTAAAGATGTATTGTAGACAAATGTGTATAAATATAGGAGTGCGTAGTGGGCAGCGTAGTGGTACAAGAGATGGCCTACGGTATCAGAGCAAAATCAATAGAGTACATAGAGCCGCAGATTGCGGTCAAGCGTCGCTTTTGGTAACAGTGTAGAATGCACTGGCATCAAGCGGAGGCCAGTCCAAAGTCAGGGAGGCCGAGGCCGAACCTAGCGTTGAAGGGAGGTTTCTGTCCAGTTCATGATCACGAAAACGGGGGAAGCGACGGGGTGTCGTCGCCAAGGGTGGTGTAGGAGGGAGGCTTTGAGAGCCTAATGCCTTGGCCTCTGCTCTTGTCATTCGTCTCCCTGAATACAGCGGAAAGGTGAGGAACGATGAGATAAAAACATATCAGAACGCACTCTTTGCCTGGGAGTCTTCTTTCTGCTCGATGTTCTGTGATCCCCGCTTCTTCCTAAGAGCGCCGGATGCAATATGTTGCCCGTCGACACTCTGCGTATAGCTCACTTGAGGCGGCGGCGGATGATCAGGCGCCTGGGCTGGGCGGCTCCTCCGTGGATCAAACTTGACGTCGAGCTTATTCTTCTTCCATGAATCGATATGTGTGAGGATGACACGTTGCATTGCTTAGGGTTTAGGGTTAACAAGCCCCACTCTGGGGACACCTGACGAGCTAGCAATACGAGGAGTCGTCCAACATGATCATGATACGGATGCAACCAACTCTTCCATTGGTCTTCGTCGGCACGGAGGAGACCAAACCTACCATCGCCCACATCGTTAGTATCGCCGACTTCGTGGTTGGCGATGAGCTTCCACGCCTGATTGAGTTTGATTTCTTTTTCATCTTCTTGAGGGCTTCCCAAGGGCACGGCAACAAGCAAGAACGCTACCATGCACCAGAACACGGACTCTGCGTCATGACGAGGGCGATGTTGAAACTCTGTAACCGCTAGACGTGGCTTATCATCGTACTTCATGTCGACCCGACGATAGTTAAAGACGCCCCCATGATATGTTTCATCGTTATCGAGTAGCACCCGTAACTCAGAACGATCATTGGGGTATGCTTTGATATATTTCGCGGCGAGCTCGTCGGGTAGTTCTGGAATAGGTTTGAAAATCCTCTCATTGATAAGCAGACGTCCGGCAGCAGGAGAACGGGCAATGAACTTCGGTGTACCCTGTAACAAGGACCTGTGAGTGGGCTATGATCACCAGATGCTGCGGGAAACTCACAGTTCGACAACGAAGGGGCTCGTCATTCACACGAATCCTTTTTGAGACGAATGTGTGGGAGACCGCCTTCTCTCGATCGAGTTCTGCCGCGTTGTCCATGTCTCCAAGACGAGCCATAGGATCGGCGTTTTTCACACTGAATCGAGGCGATTAGCAAACGATGAAAGAAACTGGGGTCAAACGTACTTCTCGATGATCTCGTTGACGAAGATCGGGCGATATTTCTTTCCAGTGAATTCTTTCTTCTTCTTCTCATCCACGTCCTTAGCTTGGATAAATATATTGCCGTGACTGATGTCGCGATGTATGATATTCCGCTCCATAATTGCCCAACGGTGGGCTGAGAGCCTTTTAGTACGAGAGAAATCACCCGTGTAGATATAACTCACCTTCGAGAATGTCGTACATGCACTTGAGGAAGTCAATGAGACCGGTGCATTCGCGCAGGGGTTCTCCCCAGGTGTTCATGATGAGTCGAGTCTTGACTCGCGTGGTAGTTCCTACGGTAACACTGATGGGTCGGCCTCGTTCGCATCGAACATCGTATTCTTTCTCTATTTGCAGGAATCCAGGAGCGGGCCCTTCCCTGTGGAGGATGTCGTAGAGTTCTCCCTCTCTGAAGCTTGCGTGAACGTCGCGATACGAGTCCTTGATCGTAACGGGCGACGTGCCGACTCGTGCTACCCAGGTCATCCGCCGCCACGGGTCTCCGACGACTTGAACAGCGCAGTTCGCGTAGACCTTGTCACCGTCGCTGATATCCCATGTGGGTGTTCCCAGTGGATCGTCGCTCGCAGCCAGACTGATGCTCGGGTCGCGAGAGGGAAAGTCCGCACGCGGAATATACAGCGTGTAGACGTACGATAAAAACGGAGTGATGTCGTCCCAGCTGAATTCTTCGGACGTCTGGAGGCCGGCAGGGCAGCTGTACTGAATGATGTAGCCCTCGGGCGAGATGGAGATTCCGTACATGCCAACCATGTCTGGGCGAGATTGGTTAGCGAAGGCCAGGTAAGCGGCAGACTGAGCTGGGCCGTTGTTGCTGTCTTCTTTTCGTTTTTCTTCGACGGTGGACAACACGTGGTGCCACGGTATACGCTTCGTAGGGTCGTTATTGATCAGTTTGTTGATGGCATCGAGTATAGTGACTATGTCTGGCTCCCCAGCTCTGGTGTCGTTGGGATGATTCGTTGGTGAGTACGAATGATTGTCGCGGAAGACAAGCA
The DNA here is from genome assembly GCA_017499575.1 of Sanguinoderma rugosum. Taxonomy (NCBI): domain Eukaryota; kingdom Fungi; phylum Basidiomycota; class Agaricomycetes; order Polyporales; family Polyporaceae; genus Sanguinoderma; species Sanguinoderma rugosum. The sequence goes on along the minus strand of VTPW01000003.1, from coordinate 66,643 downwards.
GATCCTTGTCTGTCGCCCATGCGACTGTAATGGATACAATATATAAGTAAATATACTCATTCACGGAGGCAAGTACTTACTGCGTATGAGGGAACTTGCATGGTTGAGCAGCTTGACGAGCAAATCATACTTCGTCGTTGTGATATCGCTGAACTGCTTCACGAGAGCTTTGAGCTTCTTGTTCTTTAGGATAGTAGCAAAAGACTTGGGTTTGTTCAAGCGATCAGCACTGAACGAATTCTGGGGCGTAAGGTAGCCGGTTTGGGTGACTACGTCGGACATCTGCCTTCTATTGTATGGTGGAGGTTGCGTCTTCTTCACTGGAGTGGTCTGGGGATATAGCTTATGGTCAGCCATGTTGGTAAATTACAGAGAGACAGAGAGAGAGAGATACGCTCTCGTCCGCAGACTTATACTCACCTAATGGCCACAATCAAACAATGGGAGACGAAGTGGCAAGTGGCTTGGTGGTAAGAACGAACGAGTTGATCCCAAATTAGGCTGTGGCCTCTTGTCGGAGTGCGAGTCGGACCTGTAAATAAAGCCCACGTAGCGGCGTTCGGGCTCCAGCCGAGGACGGCACTGTCACTTATCCTCTAGATCTCGAACCGCTGTTGTATCTGTGCTCTTCCTTTGGTGAGCTGTGGGACAGTGTTGATTCTGAAGCTGTTAAGAAAGGGTCTGTGCTCTAGAACTCGTCGTGAGTCTCAACCCTTTCCATCCTAATGGGTTCGAACTTCCGCGACAGCGAGGCTCGTAAGTCGTCCACTTCTACGCTATAGTCCCTAGGTTACAGAAAGGAAGAACAGAAATACGGTCGATGCGAACATTCAACCAAGTGCAAGGGTCTAAAATTGCGTAGCTAGTCCAGTTACCCACTACCGCTTTCCTCGAAACGCTCGCTGCCCCGCTCCACTCGATAGAACATGGTGTCAATTAACGTATCAGAACACACACACCGCGCCCATAGCAGCAGCTACCATCGCCCACCTCGACCCTCGGATCCCAGCCCTCTCTCCTGCATTCGAGTTCGTGGGGCCTCCCTGCGCCGCGGTACTGCTCCCAGTGCCGCTCGAAGCGCCTATCGCAGGGCTAGATGCGGTGGGCGGGGAATCTACCACCGCGGCGCCGATGGGGAAGGGGGGTGAGACAGCGAGATCGTGAGTATTATTGCTTACTTCAGTCGCACGGAGGGTGTATCCGTCCCTGGGAGAAAAGGGGCGGTCAGAGCCATAGAGTAAGGGAGGAATGGGCAACGGGAATGAGACAACGGAAAGCGAGGACAGGTGGCGAATATTTGATGGAGAAAGGTGGGTATATATATGTAACACCCCACATCTGACCTTGTTCGAAGTTGAATACGCATGACCGCCTATGAAGCGCAAGAGCGCAAGACGCTGAAGGAAAGCAGAGAATTCGACGGCCGAGGCTGAATAGTCCATGTGCAGAACGAGGGAGCAATATGTCACAGCGTTGGGCAGTGAAAGGAAGAAATATATAGCGACAACCATTCAGAAAGAAGAGCAAACAGAAAACTAGTCCACTAGGAAATCACTCACTGAGCAGGAACGAGCGGGAGGGTGACATTGGTAGCGCTATCACTGGCGTCCTGATTGCTGAGGATGGTGAAGTCCGAGCCGATGGAGGGGTGATGCAGGAAGAGTGAGAAGTTAGAGAACCGAGATCTGTGGGGGTGGACAAGAATAGAGTCAGATAGAGTTGAAAAGTAAGGGTGGAAGACGGGAGATCAAACGTTCAAGGAGGAAAGGAGACTCACGAATCACCGAACTCGTTGAACCACTTGACCTCTGCGTTACCCTGCGAATGGGCATCCCGAAGCGGTTCGATCTGAAGGGCGGCAATTAACGAGGCTAGGTGTATGAGTGAGCTGGATGTGATGTTAGCAGTCTTCAAGAGCGAGGCGCGAGAGACGACTGTGAATGGTAACTCTGGCTGCTTATATTACCGACTGGCCAACACCCTCCACTGAGAGAGGTTCACTACGCCCAAAGAGGACGGTGACGGCTAAGGGTGCTCAACTAGCCATAACGAACAAACGGCCTCTTCCATGACCACGAAAGGACTCACTACATTTTGGCGAACATCTCGCTGCGTTGTGTGATATGAAAGGTGAAAGACGATGACCGTTAGAAAGCAAAGTGCAAGGATGGGTTGGGAAAATTGACGCACAGCCAAGGTAACCAGGCGCGCTGACGAACGTTCGTCGTTTCATGATATCCACTGGCAAACCCTTTCCAATACGCCTCGACTACGAAGGGAGGGTGAAACATCATAATGTCGAGCCAGTTGTTACATCGGGGCAGGGCTCTGATTCACTTCCAGACCCGCCGCTCGATGACGGTGTTGTGAAGGTGAAGATGAGATGCTAAAAAAGGAAATAGATATCAGAGCGCCTATCGTTGTCGCACGAATCACACGCTTCCTCACTGTCGGCGACGATGTCCATGTCTTCCACGTCGAAATTTACGCTCCCGGGCCCCTAGTCAATAATTCCATCCTCTTCTATGTCAACATCCTATTGTGGTCGTGCCGGGAGATGACAGCTGGGTGAATATTGGGAGAGGTGATGTATTGATGGTTCAACTTACTGGTACGCCTCCACACCCATTCTCATTGACGACGATCTAAAGTCAGATTAGATAGACACCTGACCCCTTTGCTCCTCCCACTCCCGCGAGAACTGAGCTGCCTACAATTTGCGATTGATACGCAACACGCGAAATATCAATGTTCTCACCAAGATACCTAATCACCCTCACTTCAATTGATTATTGATATTGCACACGGTCGGCCTGCATACCAAGGCCGGGGCTCTGGCCTTGTGTACCGTAGTACGGAATGTGGTCAGCAGAGCTGAAGCGGTCTTCGTTTTGTGTCAGGCCCAATAGAAAACAATCGATATCAAATTCATGTTCACGAGTAGTCTCAAGGATCTCGCTTGAACGTGTATATCTTCCCTCGAGGCTCTTTCTCCCGCGTTCCCATCCCACCTTTCTCCAACGCACTTGACATCCCAAATACCCCCGCAAACCCGCAACGCCTACCCCGCTATCGCGTATCCGCATATCTAAATGTCCATTTCCAAAGGCGTAGCCCTCGTCACAGGCGCGAGCCGGGGCATCGGACGCGCCATCGCCCTCCGCCTGGCCCACGACGGCTACGCACTCGCGCTCAACGACATCCCCTCCAACCTGCCCGTTCTCAACTCGGTCAAGGCTGAGATCGAGAGCATCAGGTACGGCGGGCAGAAGGTGAAGGCGATGAGTATAACAGCGGATGTTAGAGAAGAGGAGCAGGTCAAGGCGATGGTGGAGCAGACTGTTGAGGACTTGGGAGCGGTCGACGTGGTCAGTATCCATTATTCCTTGTACATGGGTTGTCTTGATCTAAACACGCTGACATTTTCGGTATTGTAGATGGTAGCGAACGCAGGAATACTTCAAGCCATGGCGCCGATGGTCGACAGTACGCCCGCCTCTTTTCCTATTTTCCCTTGCCCAACATTCTGTGAACCCTTTCCAGCGTCATCCAAGGACTTCGACCAGACACTCGCAATCAATATCCGTGGCGTATTCCTCTGCTACAAGTACGCCGCGAGGCAGATGATCGCGCAGCATCAACAAAGAGGAGGCGCCGCTGGGGGGAGTATCATTGGTGCTTCCTCCGTTACCGCGAAGCAAGGTACGCCCTTCTACATGGCATACGTCTATGTCAACGCTAGAAACCGGGGACGTTGATGTTGACTGGACGCTTGACAGCTTGGCCTGGCTTGTCGGCTTACTCAGCGAGCAAATGGGCGGTAAGAGGGCTGACGCAGGCTTCAGGTATGTATTGCCTTCTTCAGAGACGTACATATAATTGCTACGATATCAACGAACAGCGCTGGAACTCGCTCCATACGGAATCCGAGTAAACGCATACGCGCCTGGTTTCATCGATACCAAAATGGGTACGTACCTGTTGATTTACACGATGGAGCGCCCTCTTTAGCACTCTCGTTCATTATTCAGTGGAACAAGTCTCCGCAGGGCATAAGAGGGAGCACAGACAATTTCTGGCCGAGGTATGCTTTCACCCCTTGATGCTGCCCCCCTTCGTCGTTCGATGTTAATCATTTTAATATGTTCGCCGCCGTACTAGGAATCACAAAACGTCCCCCTCAGACGCATGGGCACACCAGAGGACGTTGCCAACCTAGTTTCCTTCCTCGTCTCTGACAAGGCTTCGTACATCACGGGTACGCTCCTCCCTCTGCCCTTTCGTTGATCATCCGTCGACAATGGATATTGAATGAGCTGACTCGAATGGACTCTTCTCCCTTCATATGTCCCGAACGACCATCAGGCCAAGCGGTGCGTCTGGCGTGCCACACTCTTCTGCCCCATCGCGTACTGACGAACGAGCTTTGAATGTTTAGGTGTCTATAAACGGAGGACTTTTCTTCGATTAGCCCGGGGTCTATGGAAGAAACTTCGAGAAGGCATGAGATGCAGTTGTGATTCTCGCCTGGTTAAACCAGTACCGCGAAATGCACTATGTCGTAAAGAATCTAAACCTTTCTTCGAACGTCGCGTACACCCGCTCCCTTTCGTGGACTCTGTGTTCATGGCAGATGGAAATAGCGACGTTCGGTGTCCCGACAGGCCACATGTGCATTCGCGACGCTTATATCCTACCTACAATGCTGAGATTTGCAACAAGCAAAACAATGTGAGATCGATATGAGATCGTACAAGATAAAATAGCACAATGAATTGACCATGTCGTGTCTGTAGAAGCAATGTCACACAGGAGTGAGTAGAATGAAGTGTCCGACTCGAGCGCAAGTTGCTGATGCTTGTTTGGTTGCGCGCCAAAGGCTTCTTCGTTCTGCTCTTCGTTCTGCTCTTCGGTCAAACGACGATCTCTCCTGCTACGCCCCATCACGGATCTTCACCACTGAAGCTCAAGGCTTTTGAGACTTGGGTATGAGATCACGCGTGAGTCCCGTACTTTGGCATGCCCTCTTACCCATTCTACGTAGGGCTTACGGTACAGACAAGGCAGACTGCTGCTTTGCCGACGATCGCTTGCTCGGGGGTTAGAAAATGAGACTCTGGGAGTAAGGATGGAACTATGAGCGACGCTTCCTTGCCGCCTCTCTTACTGGGGTCTGCGTACTCATAACCATGGTTGCAAGCTGAACAATGAGATCAATGCAAAGAGCCTCATAGTTCTGTACGCTCGGGCGTCATTTCAAGGATGCTTTAGCCTGATGCAGCCGTAGATCTACATCTAGCGTGATATCTACTTCACATAGGCTCAGCCACCGCTCGACGCAGCACATCAAGACCTGCCCTCGTCATCGATCTTCGGGTATCCAGACGAACGTACGACCAACCGTCCCATAGGCGACACCGGAAGCTAGCCATCAGGCCCGAATGATAGGGAAATGATGACAAAGAGTTGATTCAGCCAGGCTTAGACAAACGAAGTGCAATTAGGACGGAATCTGTGGATGGCGAGCGAGAAATCTTGCCGACGGTACCACCCTCGTATCAACTTTGTCCAATATCCGACATCTACGTTCCATTCCTCGCCCAATTCCTTTGCAGGGACGAGCGCCTACCTATCATGAAGCTGCTCGCGACTTCTTAGTCAATGTGTGGTACGGCTGATTCCCCGTTGCTTTCCACGCTAGCTGTATTTGTACTTTTCCAGGTGAGTGTTGATCGGTCTGTGAGAGGCCGTGTGACCGACCTCTTCGCAGCGCTTTGGCGAGTTGATTGTATTGTCGACGATGTCCTATGCTCATCCCCCGTGCCCACAACTGTACCTTACACGCAAACCCCTTCGTCTGAATACTACTTCATCTTTTTTTCCACGACTGTGTTGAAGTCCTCGATGCAACCTATTGACCCCCGCGGTTCGGTGCCTCAAAGGTTCGAGTACTGCCTAGTTCGTAGTGTTCCCACACAACATTTAGATTTCTCACTTAGTCCATCGCAGTCAATTTAAGTGTTCTCTCGCAGTGTATTGATATAGTGTTTCGAAGGTGCGTACCCAGTACTGTGGCTGCGTCCTTTGCTGTATTGCCGTCAGGCGACAAATTCGCATTGACGCGTTTCATCGAACATAGGTCTAGTCACCAAGTGCCGAAGATTTCCGCTGTACTCGACCTATGTGCCGCATTGGCTACAATTCCGCGCCGTTCCAAATGCCCCCCTTTCCTGTTGGTCACTAGAGATTCCCCATCGGAATTCGCAGCGGTCGGTACAGCTAACTCCGACGTTCATTTACATACAAGAGTCGGAGATTGATAGCATGTCAATCTTTTGGGTCTGCGTTTGGACCAACCCGCATGTTCATGGGATCATCTGCACGGCGTTTTCCTGCTTCTCAATGGAGACACTTCGCACAGTCGCAGTGCGTCCATGAGAGTTGAATCTCCATTCGACGTCACGGAGCCCCAGCGGTCTTGGCCGTTCACATCACCGACTTCTCGCAAGGTTCGTGTGGGCACTACTTGGCAGTAGCATCTGCGTTCGCGAACTCATGCACGCCGAAGGTACGCTGCTGTCGACGAGACTCTGGAGTCCCCGCCAATTCATGACGCTTGCTCGAGAGGTGTTCTCCGGGATTTCGCGATGCGAAGGGGTCGGTAAGCTGCTTGCTCTTGTGACATGACCGTGCAACGGCGTTTCTGACGACCTACCAGGGGTCATTTGTGCGAAACGATATGGAAGCGAGGCACGGCCCTCGATCTGATGCTGCTTGGAGGAGCCCTTGCGCCTCGTCTTCGTTAGTTGTCCGCGATCTACGTGAAAGTAATGCTTGAAGCAGTAAACACAATGCGCCGTCCCACGAGTCACGTATGGGTACGTCAAGCTCACTCCGCGAACGCGCAGAAACCTCTCAAGCATTGGAGAGCCTGACATCTATAGGCACCGCTTAAAAGTCCTCTCCCCGACCACTCGGTGTCCCAAACAACGTCTCAATGTGGACTGATATCTGCCTCGTCGCTTGCTCGGTCCTTCTATCTTTCGCTGGTTGGTTTCACTGGCGAAGGGCACGATTACCCTTCCCACCAGGTCCCAAGGGGCATCCGATTATCGGCAACCTATTTGATATGCCTGCTCAACGCCAGTGGGTGAAATATCTAGAGTGGTCGAAGACATATAGTGGGTAATGTCACCCGCCGTTGGGAACTGGACTAACGATGTCTTAGACTCGGATATAATTTATGTCAATGTTCTCGGTAGTCCGATTGTCGTGCTCAACTCTTACAAAGCGGTGAACGACCTCCTCTCTGTACGCTCTCTGCTTTATTCGGATAGGTAGGTAAGTCACATATGTCCGTGGGGTACCAGTACTCATTTGATGTTGAGACCGGTCAGCACCATGTTGAACGAACTGTGAGGATAAGTAGGCTTCACGCTTCGGAGCGTGATGATTTACGCTCGTTTTAGTCTAGGCTGGGGAACGATTACGAGCCTGATACCATACGGTCAAGCCTGGCGAGCTCGTCGTCGCGCGTTTTGGCAAGAATTCAACCCCGCAAATTCACTTAATCATCGACCCAAACAGCTTTGGCACTCCCGCGATCTTCTTCGGCGACTGTTGCACGACCCGAAGCGGTTTCTCCATCATATCGAATAGTAAGCTTCATTGGCACGACTTTAATCTTCGCTGACGGCGATAAAAGTACCCTCGCGGGAAGTATCATCGCCATCACATACGGCTTGGATGTCAAGCCAGAGTGCGATCCTAATATCGTGCGAGCTGAGAAGGCGCTTGTGCAATTGAAGGAAGCCGCAATTACTGGGAATTTCATAGTCGACATCCTCCCTTTCCTCAAGCATCTTCCAAGCTGGATGCCGGGTGCCAGCTTCAAAGCCTACGCGGAGAGGGTGCGGCCTGATACTGTGGATATGAGAAGCACCCCGTATAACCAAGGTTGCGACCGCTTGGTGAGTTAGTGATCAAGTGTTATGCCATCGATTCACACCTTCGACGATCTCTCAGCGCGAAGGAAAGGGAGAGCCAAGCGTTCTTTCTCGCAGCCTCGCCAGAGGTGGATACAACATCGAGAGCCATCCTGATGAAGAGATAATCAAGGATACGGTGTGGGTTGCTTATGCAGGTGTGTGTAAAGTTCACGTGTCGATGCTACAGTTTAATTGAGGTATACCAGGTGGTTCAGAGACTTCTCCTCTAGTGCTCTCCACCTTCATTGCAGCGATGATTCTTCATCCCGAGATCCAGAGGAAAGCCCAAGATGAGCTAGACGCTTATCTGGGTTCACGGCTGCCTGCATTTGAAGATATACCACATTTGCCATACGTCCGGGCCATCATGCTGGAGGCATTGAGGTCTGACTTCCATTCTTCTCCTTCATTTTGACTAGCTTGACACGAACCGTAGATGGCAACCCGTAATGCCTTTAGGAAAGCTAACTCTTCTATTCCAACCGTGACATGTATTGATGCCCACCCCACAGGAGTACCCCACAGAGTCACGATGGATGACGAGTACAAGGGGTATTTTATACCCAAAGGAGCCACTGTCTTCGCCAACGTTTGGTGAGTCCGCAATCACGTCGAATGGTACTAAAGTCACCCCAGCCTGACCCTCCGTAGGGCCCTCTTAAGAGACGAAGCATACTACCCCGATGCCGATAAGTTCAAACCAGAAAGATTCTTGAAGGATGGTGAAATCGATCCGAGGCTCCTCGATCCGATCCCTAACTTCGGATTTGGGAGAAGGTTTGTATATTGTCGCTCTACCTCGCCGTATTATAGGTTAATCGATTCGTATAGGATATGTCCGGGCCGCTTCTTTGCCATGGATTCCATCTTTATGTCCATCGCGTCGACTCTCTCCTGCTTCAATATCAGTAAATCGAAGGACTCGCAAGGTCGTGATGTCGAACCGGACATTCAGTATGATCCCGGCTTCACAATGTATGTAGCAGGCGAGCGGCAGCTTTTGAAACTGTGAGACGCTTATGAACCACCGCTGACAGGCACCTCATCCCTTTCAAATGCTCCATCACGCCTCGCTCCGCTGAGGCGGTGAAACTGATTCGGGACTCCGAACTTATGTGAAAGGTACCGATACTCTTGCACCACGACGTCTCTCCTTCGACCCCAAACTATCAATGTGTAGACCAACGATAATTTCTGACGTTTCACCAATAATAAGCATATTCTGCCCTTCCTCGGGGATATCTGGCGCAAACATGGCTAAGTTGTAACCCCGCTCTCCGCACGCGGGTAGTATTCACTGGGTCTCTCTTCGCCTGAGCCTCACGAACACGCACTACTTTAGAAAGAACTCACCATTTGCGTGAAACGAAGCTACACGGCAACACGGGATTTTTCGCTAGGAATGCATAACCTTCGTCCGTCTGAGAATCGTGCGTGTTACTGTTTTCTGTCTCCACCTCGCTAAATCCTCCTCGTACTCCCATTCATACATCCTGAAGAGCTGTATCTCTGTATTCAGTTCTTGCGCTCGCCCGTATGGCGACAAATAACATTCACTTAGATTTGCAATATCACTGAGCGGGCATTTTTGATGCCAGCTCTGCGGCAGCTAGGGCTGCCACCATTGATTTCGACGCAGCAGATAAAGTCCGTCACGCATGTATATAAGGCCTAATAACACGTCGTATATACTCTAGTATTGTATGACACCATCGAATGTACGCTAGGTATTACATTACATCCAGTCCAAATGACGTGGGAGTCCGTGAAGTACAAAAGTCGAGTAAAGGAGTATCATCGGTCATTACGGTCATTACTGATATCCAAAAGGAAAAAAGAGGTCGGGAGCAAAGAATATCCAGCACGAAAAGAACACAGAGTACACACGGAGGGTAGTACAAAATATGGGCAAATAGGGATCTAAACGATGGTGAACCTGCGGTATGACAGATATCGGTTAGCTTCGCCTTCCATTAAGCGAGAGTGATTCAGAACGTACGCTTCACTCCTCCATTCTGTACCCTGGACGGCTTTCTCTTCACGCTCAGCGGTTCTGTTGACCCAACCAGCGGGATGACCGGTATTTGCGAGGACGGAGTCTCGCTTGTTGGATACAACCTTGAACTGCGAGTTCTTCTCGTGAGATTTAACAGAGGCCTCTTCCTGCTTGCGTTTGAAGAGCTGACGAAATTGGGGTGAGGACGTGAGGGAAAGTAACCGACAAAGCGTAATTACATCCTGTAGCACTTGCGTTCGTGACTCGCCGTCAGTTTCTTTAGCTTCCTGCATGCGATCACGGACAGCAACAAGTTGTCCATCAACATACTCCATGCCGGTCGTGATGGCGTCGGCGATAGCCTTGGGCTTAATGAGTATGTACGGCTGGATTGTGAGGACGAGTAACGGACCTTCTGTATCTGCTTCTTGACAAGGCCCGTAGCTAAGGGCTTTAGTGTTTTGTACAAGAAATCGTGCTTGGAGTCCCGAATAGAGAATTTGAGGGTGTCGACTTTGACGTGGACATTCTTGACTTTGAACACTGATGACTTATCCTTGTCTGCAGACGCAAGGTGAATGGAGGCCTAGGGTATGTGGGGTTAGAAGACTAACGAAACGGGAAAAAAAGACTCACAGTGAGACCGTTCCCACCTAGGACAACGTCGGCGAGGCCGCTGTCCATCAACTTGGGAATGCCGGACTTCTTGCGGAAATAGAAAGCAACGTCCCGCATGTCCGCTTGTATTTGTCCCAGAGTCAACTGGGGCGTCATTGAATCATTGAGTGAAAGGCATAGGGCAGGGGTGAACTCACAGTGAATTCGTGATGGTTTTCGTCGCTGATGGCATTATACGGGCTAAACTTGACGAAGTTGTGGGCCTCGAAGGATACAACGTTGGGGAAAAGATTGCGGCCCGAGAGTGTGAGATTCTCAACAACGAGGTCAAGGTTCTCGTCTGTGTACTCGATGCGGGGAATCGGGACGTAGCCGACCTAATTTGAAACACGGTGAGGCACGACGTATGGAGAGAAAAAGCAACGAACCTTATCGACGAGAGTGGGGACGATGACCTTTCGAATATCACTCCACAAGTGAGGCTTGAACTTAAGGCTTCCCTCGCTGTCGAACAGCAAGTCTTTTGTCAAGCGTGCCCAATCTTCACCGAATCTTGCTACGAGTTAATCGTGCGAATGGCGAAAAGTGATGTAGTGACTTACCTCTTGTTCAAGGGATCATCGCCCATAGCTTTGAACCAATCGCCGACAGTGCGGAAGAGGTTGTCGAAGTGACCTTTATACTTATCATCGTAGAAGACACGTCCGTCGTCGCGAAGTCGCCTGGCTTGATTGTTGCAATCCGGCTCAAGAACGTAGCCTGGTTCAAGTAGGACCTAGTCGGGGACAGGTTATTGAAGAAGGGGAAGTCGATTGAAGGGGATGTACCTTGCGCATATATGCGTCCATGTTTGTAAACCATGCCCGTAAATCGGGGTCTCGCCTGGTGTCATCGATCAAAGTGTTGATAGAATCCACAATATCAGCGGTAGTCCTGCCATTTGCGAAGCGTTCCAACAAGGTGCGTAATTCGTTGACAGATTGCTTCAAGGAGGGATCCTGGGCACTTCATGAGTACAAGTGCGAAGAACCATTATATACGGCGCGCACCGATGTAAGCTTGGCACCGCTATCCTTTCCGTGCTCGCCTACAGTCCTGGCATGGCCGACGTACTCTTCCAAATAGTTTAAGAGCCATCGAATAGACTCTTGGTAGTCATCGTGCTTCTGGCACTCAATTATGACCTACTGCATGTTAAAATCGTATTGTATTACATAGGCGTGTGACATACCTTCTTTCCACGGAAAATGAATTGATCGCGGCGCTCTTCAGGGAAGTACTCCTCCGTTAGGAAGTGCTTGGTACGGTCGTATTTGTCGTTAGCCTTGTCTTTATGTTCCTGAGGAATCTTGTCGGTCAGGCCATCTCGATAGCCACGCATCTTGTCCATGAGGCTCTGCAAGGATGGTCAACTGAGCGACGCAGAGATCATAAGGCCGGAATAAGACTCACCTGTTTCTTGATTTCAGTGGTTTCCCCGCCTTCCTGGATGCCGTCAGCTCGCGCGGCCATGTCGTCCCTTTCTGCAGCGGCCTTTGCCTTGCCCTCAGCTTTGAGTCGATCAGCCTGGGCTCCGGCTTCACGCATCGCCTGGTCGCCCGACTTCACTGTTCCATCGGCGGTTCTGACCTGGCGTCTACGATGAGTGCATATATGCGCTCAATTACGGCGGTACAGACCTTGGCGCCGTTGCCCAATGGCTCCTTAGGATGTTGAGTTACGGTGGCATCGGTACCGGGAATCCTGGCTTCGAGTACAGGTGTTTCGTTTGGACCGGCCACGCGGCCCCCCTCGGTGATGAATTGATCGTTCGGCGCACTCGCGTCGACATGAGCGAGTCGCTCTTCGTCTGGTCGCAGGGAATCAGCAGCCTAGGCGAAATCAGTATGCAGTGTGCGCTTGTTCAGAGCGCATCCACCTTGGCGGCACCGCGAGCCAGCAAATCTCTTCCCATCAACGAAAAGTCGGTGAGCAGCTTTCTGACTTCGGAGTTGGTGAGGACAAGGGACAAAATCGTTCTGAGGTGTTGTACGGCTAGAAGGTATTAGAGAATTATCGTTGCCTCGCATCATTTACTCACCTTGTTGTCCGTCTTGCATAGCCTTCTCTTTATCCACCGGTAAAACTTCATTAGGATCCTTTTTCGCGCCCTCTACAGTCACATCGCGTGTATGCCATAGGAAGTTCTGGAATAGCTCATCGGCGTTCTTCTCCTGCACCATCAGCCTAGCCGTTTCTATGATATCGCGCGTATCTGAGATGAGTTTTCTGCCGTCATGCGACAGGGCGTTGACGTCGACCGGGGAGTTATCGAGTACGTATTTGAGAGTCTGGTCTATCTGGGCATTGGATGGGACTCGTCCAGCTCTGAAAGCTGAGATGACGCCGAATAGACGAATCTTGCGATCGACGTCGGCGTCCTTATCTGCTTTGTTGACGGGGTCGGTGACCGAGCCCTACGCGACGCGTTAAGCTGCTCGTCGCCGTGGATATTGAGAATAAAACTTACCGCCACCGGATGGTCGCTGATATCCTTGGGTGCGGTGGGCAGAGACATTACGGAGGAGAATTAGAGTTGGTGATGGTGGGGTGCGAAAGAAAACGATGGAAGGCGACGATTTCCGTGGCTCTTGCTTATAAGAGAATCCGAGTGAGGCAGATGATGTATGCAGTATGACGTATCGGCCATCGTCATGAGCTGTGAGGTGAGTCGAGATAGTTGGTGAGGGAGGAGTCGAAGTCCAACACTTTGTGATGTCATGACCTGATCAATGCCCTTGGAGCCAAACACAGACAATTCGAACTACCAAGACTCCGGCGCTTTGAATTATCGCCGTTCAAACTTGGCACGGCTACTTGTTGTCGAGACCGCCATGCCAGCGCCAACATTGACGTTGAGGACCATTCATGCGGGCGTATGATCTTCTATTCACCCCATTCTCTGGAGAACGCTAGCCAACGGCAAATCCGTCGACTCCACATCTTTCGGACTAGTCCTTATCGAATCGACTCGACTGAAGTAGCGGAGCCTGGCGAAACAACAACCCTATGGAATAAGACGATCTTGGTGTTGATGACGATCTGCTCGGGGCAAGCGGATTCAACCAGTTTGACAAGTGTGGGCCTGTGAGAGTATGTCTGGTATATTTCTTGCACTCGCCACGATATCACCGTTGTCTGATATACGAGTTGTTGATGAGCCATCGATTTTTTGCCAAAGCAAGCGTGCGGTGAATGAATAGAGTCGAAGATACTGAATTGATTTCGCTGGTATACATTGAAGTTTATATACGGCCTCGCAAATCCAACAAGCCCAAAGAAATGCAATAAATTAGCAGCCGGCGGGGACGGTGGTCGAGTCTCGGTGGTTGGCAGCACCGACACCCAAACCGCGGCTAGCGAATGCTCGCCAGAGGGTACACGAGTTAGCGCCACCGAATCGGTTGACATCGGCTTGGATCCATGCATCACGAGCAGTAGGAACTGTGGATGCGCAAACGAATCTGTAAGTACAAAAGAATCGCGCCTATGTCGGAAGACTTACGAGTTGGGTTGCAAGGTTGAAGGGCCAATGCGTCGATGAAGAGGTGCAAGAAGACGACGTTTCCTGCGGTGCCAGTAGGGTCGGTGCGGGCAGTGGTGGAGAAGCCGTGGACGCCAACGAGGGCCGCGTGGACGTTGTGAAGGATATTGGCCCAGACCTCACCAATATCTATCGAGAGTCTACGTAAGTATAACTACAACCAAATCATGTCAGGAGACTGACCGTGAACTTCGTTCAAGGTGGCGATTGTCGAGTACCGAAGGGGATTCACGGTACTAGAAGATTCCGTTATTCAGAAACTCCGTGGATGGATATGAAAGAACGCACGCGGAGGTGGAGTATGGGTGTGTACGGATTCCACCGGCGTCGTTGGTAACATATTGACCCATCACGTAGTCAGGGAAGGCCGCAGACGTATGCTCGGTCCATCTATAGAACGAATCAGCTTCGCAATATCATCGAATTTTAGGAAGGCGACTCACTCGGCCATAGCATCACTCCAACCTAGGCAATGATATGTTTCCATGGTTAGCGTGCGGCGAGATGGCGGAGGTTCCATGGGCGGACCACGCACCTTCACCCATGCCACCGGCTTCGGTGGTTTGGAGACATCTACCGGTTCCACCACCGGTCATTCGGTTGGTGATGCCGTGAGTATTCTCGTGAACGATGATGTCGTTTTCGAGGGCACCATCGCGCTGGGGGCTTGTGAGGGTCCAGAGGAACACTAAGAGCCGTGAGTATCTCGCGGTGATCCACCAAGTAAACCCACGTACTCTATTCATATGCAGATGCAACCATGATGGAGACGACGAGGATCAGCAACTGAATGGGTCGATAGCAACAGAAGTATACTGACTCTGTTGATATTTGATTAGAAGGCGAGGAATGATACGGACGTGCGAATGACATACCTCATTCTGCCGGATTGGCCATCAGCGGGAGTCGCAAAGTCAGCGTTGTTGGTCCCAGCGGCGTCTTGGACGGAGATGGTGACGCGATCGTTGCCGGCGCCACCCTTCCCGAAATTGTTGTTCTGGAAGTTGAAGGCAGACTAAACGGCCGTGTCAGATCAAACACAATTACAATAAGGAGCGGGCATCACGATACCTCAGTGAAGCCGTACTTGTACGCAAGATCGTGTACGGAGTTGACGATGTAGAACGCGTTGGTCCGGGCAGCGTCTAGGTTAGCTTGCGTGGTGGGAGCGGTGGTAGCAGACTGGGTGAAGATGAAGTTGAGGCCCGTAGAAGATTGGGAAGTGACGGCCGTCTGCGAGCCTTTGAAGGCGATGGCGTTGTTACCGCTGGTACGCCGTCAGTCAAGGTGTACTACGAAGCGGTAAACTGGTGTGCTCACGCAGTCGTTGTAGTGGAGGTGGTTCCATCGCCTATGACTCGCGTTAGACTGTATGGATCGTCTAAGTAGCGAAGGAACTTACTGTGCCATCCCTGTGGGGACGCGGTGAGATCCTGGGGGTCGGTCAAGGTCTCGAATCCCTGGGTCAGGATTTCCTTCTGGATGGGCAAGACGCGGTACTACGACAGCAGTGACGAATTCAGCGACTATGATCAAGAGAGACAGATCACCGCACTTACGGAAGCCTTGGCGACGAAGTCGGTGACGGAATGAAGTTCACCAGTGTGAGCATCAATGAAGGCCTCTACCCAAGCACCGGTGTCGTCGTTCTGGATCTGGATGACGTGGGTGAGTGCGACGGAGCCGTCTTGTAAGGCGAGGAACTCGAGTGTGGGTGGGTGGTCGTTGTGCTGGCCATCGATGAGCTCCTCCGCCTTCGCAATGGCGTCAGTCACGGACAAAGAGGGAGTAGAGGAAGCAATCCTGGCTGTGGGTTCGTAGTGAGGATTCTTCCTTCCAACGAAGTACAGTGAAGACTTACTAGGCTTGACGAAGGAAGAACCGAAGGAGACGACCTTGTTGTCGTTGTTGAAGGCGACGTTGGCCACGGCGTTGGCGAAGGGGATACCGTCCTAACGAGGGGTAAGTATAAAGCCCATTAGTGCGGCGATGGCTTCACTTACGTGGCTCTGCTTCACGAAAGCATGCTTGGCAGTTTCGCCAGTGAAGCCGGACTTGAAGGAGATGGCATCCTTGGCTACGCCGAGCTTGGACTCGACGAAGGCAATAGTAGACTCCTTGAGATCGGGGTTGTCACGTTTAGACAGCGGGTGATCGATACCAGTGCCGAAAGTCTAAATCCAAAGAGGAATTAAGATAAGCACTCGACGAACACATCCCAGGGCCGCGAGTAACATGCCTCGAAGGACGAAGGAGGGTGGAAGGTCTCGACTTGGAGTCCTCGTCCGACTTCGCGTACACGGTGGGTGGCGTGTTTAGCACTGCCAGGGAACGGCGACGCTGAAGTAGCAGAGGCGTAAAGTACGGCCAAGAAGACCGACTTGAAGAACTTGTTGAAGGACACCATTGCTGCAGCGGAAAGTGGCAGTGAATTCGAAGAGGGAACGAAGAAGAGGGGACTTGAAGTCAGCCTGGTAGAAAGGGAGTCTTGACTTAGAGCTTTTATAGACACTCATAGTGTGCGTAAGTAGTCCTCGTACTACGCTATCCGGTCGGGACGTTCAGGGCATGTGCAGATAAGAGCGAAGGCCCGAGATGAGACATTTCGGTCGGGAAAGAACATCACGAAGCATGCTGTGCAGACAGCATCATCTCAGCCATCGACCTTACCGATTTTGTTCAGCACGAGGACTTCTATAGCGAATGGCATAGGAAGCGAGTCGGCAAGTGTGCATCCGGTGTTAACGACGATGAATTCGGTATGTGGGGGTATTAGAGGAGGAGACGAGGCATGTGGCTTTGAGTTACTTCGGTGTATTCCATGAGGAGGTTGTACATTCCTATGAGACTGGTGCCATCAGTTGAAGCGCTATGGGAACTGTTGGATGAACCGCATGAATACAAAGGAATACAAAGATATGGCAACAGCCCGTGCCCTCGGGAAGCTCCTTATCACGAATATGCTCAAGCAGGATGATGAAGTAGCTGTAGAACAGCAATTCGCGCTTCCGACCATCTGATGATAGGCACCTTGATGCTGCTAGTAGAGGTAGTATTGGATGTGCATTCCTGACGGTCCGCTGGGTTTCTGCGATAAGAGCATGGGAAAACAATACTAGACCATGCGAATCTCAATGAAGAAGCTAGAGAAGCGCTATAACCTCCTCGCAGCCAGTATCATTTTTTCTCATGTCGTAATTATTTATGTCTCGGGCCCACGCCGCTTCGGGAAAGACGCACATGCACGCGAGATGCAACATTTCGGCTCTACTTGTAACGTCCGGGAAGAAGATCGTCGTCTGACCATGGCCTCAAACGGAAGCTCGATTGCGTGGTCAGTTATTCAGTACGGTTCTCGGTCGTCGCATGATTCATGGTGGTTGTATCCATTACCCTAGATATATAAGTACAGCTACATCGTTTATCATGGACATTAGGTGAAGAAAAAACCTCATCTGCTAGGTACCAAAATATGATATCGACCCAAAATAGAACAAAAGGGATCAACGAGAGATAATGAAGGAGGACGTGAAGACGGAGCAGCCATCGACCAATTCAGATAGCGAGGAGTACTGAAGGCTCGGGTTCCATCTATAAAATACATTCGCCGTTGTGGTCCTCGAGGCTGGGAGATGAAGGGCTGCCTCGAGAACATTGCAGGTTTCCTGACAATTCGCCGAAGTGAGTTAGACAAACGACGCGATTATGATAAAACTTACAATTAGCCACCGACGTTCCATCACTTTGAAAGCCGAGTCACCGGTGCTTATTGTAGTGCCATAGCCCACGAGGATATCCCTCAGATGTGACAGGAAACCAATCTGCAAGGCTGTGCACCCGGTCGTAGCATGAAGGAGAAGCAGATACAATCCTCGAAGGTAGAAGCAGGTGACCGAAAGGGATGACCCACCCGTAGTGTCATCGTGGTTGATTAGCTCGGAGATACTTCGTAGGAGGGTGGAAACACATTCCTCCAGCTTGTCGAAGGGAAGGAGGCCGACAGCAAAGAGGCTCCCGAGGAAGGCAGAGGTGTTCATCACCTGGGATCGAACTGTCTGAAACTTCAACGGTACGCCGCAGTGATGATCAAGTCCAGTTTCACTGGCAAGAATGATATGATTCGTCTGGGAAGCCACATTTATCGGGGAACGGCTTGGTAAATAAAAATGATAGCTTACCTGCGATCCCCAGCTATTGTTGAACGTCGCCATGGCTTGGTCAATCAGGGAAACCTCCAGCGCCTGCTTCGAATAGGTATCTTTCCACATGAGTTCCATGACCGTGTCGTGTGCTACCAGCGCCAGCGTCCTAACATAGCGTGTGTCGGCAATGCCGGCAATGATTAATCTGGTTGCGACATCTTTTATTGTGCTCAATTCCCGCGTAAAGGATTCAGCGATCGCTCGGCCGTTTTCCTCGGGAGTCAGATCGAGATTAGGAGAAGACGTGGGGGAGTATGCAAGGAAGGAAGCAAGTCGAGAGGCTTCCGCGCTGATGACCTTGGGGTGGGAAGTTTGTCGAATGGCCTGTTGCATTTGCATGTAATACAGCTGAAGCGCAGGATGGAGTACGACTGGTCTGATCTTGCGGGGCGCCGAAGTGGTAGATGACGCAGAGGCAGGCTGGCAGATGGATGCATCGCTGGCACCAGCGTCGGAGTGATCATCAAGAGGTTGTAGCTGAACGTTGCGTTTGAATGGCGTAGGAGTCTTGTCTAGGTCCTCGCTTCGCGGCGGCGGCGCCGAACTGTTGATAATAGTAGTACCAAAGGGTCGGACGGCGTTCGAGTTATGCATGCCCGACCAGGCAGCGGGTTTCCCAATTGCTACCGAGTAGTAGAAGGATTTGATAGATTTATTGTCCTTGAGTTGGTTGTAGATCTTAGATGAATAGCCGTAAGAGGGTTCGCTGGCCAAAAAAGAGGTGGAAAGTCCAGAACTGGGCCTTGGGTGTTCGACATCTGGATACATCGAGGGAGATGAAGGGGCACCAAGAATCGAAGTTTAAACGTGGGGTCGTAAATAGGTGTCGTTGGCTACCCGTTCGGTAATAAGAGAAGTGGGAAGCTCGAGAAGAAATATCACTCGTCAAGAGCGGTGCAGTGCCGTAAGACTGAGGGTATTAGGGTAAACTAAGTAAATGGGCGATGTATGAAGCTCGACCTTTAAGTGCGATGGAGTGGCACTGAAAGGGGCCGCATGTATCATTGTCCTTTTGTTCACCTCCCGTAGAGACTTGGCCATGAATGAGGCCTTTAGGGAGCGACATAGCAAGAGAGCCACGTGGCGTAGTGGCTCTGATGAACAAACGTCCACGTGGAGCTCCGTTCCGACTGCTGACCCAGGAACTCTTAGCAGGTGTTCGTATTCAAGAAGAATGGATCGTACGCGAATGAATTGACTACAGCGTTCGTTGAATATGTGGTGAAAGCACAGAATCGTCTTTGAGTGTCGAGCCAATGCTACGATGTCCGAAAGTATCAATAATGAGCCCCGTCATACAGTATTTCGCGTAAAATGTCGGTGATCTGTTTTACTTCCTCGGTCGTATTATAATGAACCAAGGAAATGCGAGCGACTCCATCCGTCAGGTCTGGTTCATCCGAGCCACTGGCACAGTTGTAGGAGTACCACCGAATCCCAATCTACAACGAAGGACCCGAAGTCAGCAACGTACCGAGCAGTGGCCCCAGTAATATTTTGGGATACTCACGCCACCTCTTTGGTTGACCATCTGCGCGAGTTCCGCACTATCGATAGGCTTCACTCCCCGAACGATGAAGCTAATCGTCGGCACGCGCATGGGGCCATCATTCTCATCTCCGACGACTTTAACGCCTCGCTTGCGCTGATCGGGGTGGGTCAGGAATTCGAGGAGTGGCTGGACCAACGTTTGCTCATGATTCGTAATCCAATTGTAGGTAGCGCCGATATCACGCGCCGGCGTTAGGCTTAGTAGATACGGAAGAATGCCCGAGCATCCGTAAACGAGTTCGTTGGCCAGGAGAGAAGACGAGAATCGAAGAGAAGGCGGTCGGACATACAAGGCCGCTGCGTGAGGACCGTATATCTATGTGGGGTCTGGATGAGCAAGTTCGAATTGGAACATAGAGGACGGGATACCTTGTAAAACGAGATAGCACAGTAGTCGATATCCCAGTCTTGCACGTCTATGCGCCGATGCGGTGCGTATGCTACGCAGTCAACTGAAATCTCCAACTTTCTAGCGCCATACTCCCTAGCCGAGCGCCTGACAGCTCGACTGACTTCTTTCACGTCGATTATAGAGCCTAGGATATTGGAACAAGCAGAAAAAGCAACGATTCGCGTCCGCTGGGATATCAGTGGAAGTAAGTCCTTGGTTTTGTGCGTGATGGAGAATGAGTTGTCTCGCGACGTAGGCGTAGCTTGCCAATACTTGATCTCGATATCATGCCGAGCAGCAAGCTTCTTCCAGAGACCATTGTTCGCTGTACTGGGTAAGTGCTGATCCTCGAGCCAGGCCAATTACCCACCTTCGTGCTCCCCGGCCATGACTATAATTTCGTCGCCCGAACCTATCTCCCCTTCTGCCTCCAAACGCTTCATCAGCGTGTCCATATTCCCCGTTGAACTTCCCCCGAATACGATTTCGTCGAGACTCGTCGCATTCAACAGCTTCATCGCAGCCTCCTTCCCTTCCTGAACTCTGCGTACACTCTGCGCGCACACCGAATAGCCTGCACCAAGCTGCACGTTCGAATACAGCAAGTAATCCGCAATTCGGTTCACTACATCCTGCGGAATCTGGGATCCGCCTGCGTTGTCGGCGTATATATAACCGGTCTTCAGGGCGGGGAAGTGCGACCTTGCTTTGTCGACGTCAAGATAGTGGGCTGGTGTGTCTTTGAAGAGATCTATGGCGCCAAGGCTGATCGTCTGCGTAGACTCGAAACCCGCCATAGTAGTAAGCAAACACTTATGTTCAAGCCGAAAGATAGAAGGAAACAACTTGTAAGCACGTCGAGCGCGGCGGAGCAAGACCATAACATTCCCAAAGGCTGTACTTCGCGCCAATGGGAGTGGTTCTATATATAATAGAACCGCTGTTGGTATCTGCGGGGCCTTCCATTATCCCACAAGAAGGTTGGAGACATACGCTGGCGTTCCAGCTGGCGGCTGCGAGAAATGATCTGTCACAGAACACGAGTTGCTCTGCGGGAGAAGCATCACAACTCAATCACCAGGTGACTGCAAACGTGCATTGATGGGCGCCTTCTTGATTGTTCTGCGATACGGAACCAGGGTTAGCATGAACTCGAGGTCACATATTCGTACGTCCGTGTTATATGTAGCGCCTGAAGCATCATGGCCATTTGGATCGCTCGTCGCCGTAGAACCCCGAAATTGGACGATGGGTGAACGAACAACCATGTCCGCACTGCAGTCGGTGAAATGATGCCTATTTGCAGACATCAACCGTACGTTCTCCCATATGGTCTATCTTGGCCATCTGCAAAGTCGACAAATCAAGGCACAGCCGCTGTTAAGCACGATGATGCTGGATCGTACCTTTCGACCACCATAAATGCACTCCCCCTGGACCGTGAACTCTCGTTGATTTGATATCGACCAAAATGGTGGGTGATCGACTATGTTTCGCGGAGCGTACCAAAAGTAGGTGAGGCATTTCGCCAATCTGATTGGGATCGACAGAGAGAGCTTGGCTAATAATATATACAAGTAAGAGAAGAGGTCGTTACGGCATACCCTTGGCGATTGGGTGATATCGGACGAAACTTTCCGTCAACATCGGTATCAGCGGGAACGTTGCGAGTTCACTTGACAAAACGACAGGACGTGTCTTCGAAAACAGAGCTATCGCGGCTCCCTGGTACATATGTTTTGGTCTGTGCAGTGATGTGATCATGGGCGTTTGACAAGAGACAGTATGTTTCCGGCGATAATCAGCGTGGGCGCCACAAAGCCATATAGCCAAACAAGGATCTACACTCTCACCGTGCACCAACATTCCCGACCTCTATTCTTACCGCGTATGCCATTGGGCCATCATTCGCTGTTCCAGATGGCCCAGAAGCACAGCTACCTTAGAAGACATACACTCCATGGAAAGCGGCACCAGTGCGATCACTATGTTTGGGCTTGGCTTCTCACCACAGTACAGATGGGAATTCTCGGCTGCACAACGTGTAACCCATCTCGCAATAATAACCCACTGCCTTCCTGCCCCCAAGCACTCCATCGTACCTTCATGACACTCCCCGGTGAGCGTTCTTCCACCAGGCCATCAATCTTCTTCGTTTGCTGATGTCTCCGTGCCAGGAGATATCTCTTGGATACTCCAAGACTTCTGAATTCAATAGAGCGTCGCCGAATAAGAGAAGCCAGCACATTCTGTCCTGTGAGACTTCCCCCACAAGAACCACTCCTCATTCGTGCAGCGACGACCCACTGCTGCGTCAAGGACCATGGACGCGTTCTCATCATTGCGAAAACGCTCCTCGATCACCCAAGAACAGGCTGACGCACTGTAAGTACTTCCCTCTGACTCCACTCCCCAAGGACTGACTCTGCTGCAGCGGTGTCCTGGCCTACGCCTGCACGATCCCCGGGACGATCCTCTGTTTTCTGGTCCTTCTCGCCTATGGTGCCGCCGCTCTGTCTCCGAAGGGAAGGCCGCACTTAGACCGAGTCAGCTTTCGGCTCCTTTGCTACTCTCTGTTCTTCAAGTGAGTCTCCGGTGCTTCGTATCGTCGTCGTCATAGCTAACGCCCCTCAGCATTCTCTATGGCATAGCCTTCTCAGTGACTGCGGCCCAGACAGGCCCGGGATCGCTATGTAACTTCGGTGCTTTTGCGGTGAACGTGAGTCACTCAGCCGTCCGTTTCATTCGAGTAGCAGCAGTGCTGATCTATATCCATAGTTCACGCTCAACTTTGCAACGTTCTTCACGACATGTATCGCCATCAACCTTCAGTAGATATCTTCCTCTGTAGCCCACATCGCTCGCTCATCTTCTAATTACCTCAGGCTCGTCTTGGTACACCGGGTAAACGGGAAAGCGATGGAGAAATACTACGTTATCGTAGTCACTTTGCTTAGTATCGTATTGACGGTCCCGGCGTTCGGTCTCAACCAGTTTGGGTGCGTGTTACCTGTCGGCCATCAGATCCCGCCTCTAACGCTATATTGGTGTCATGTAGATGGGACGAAGCGAATTTCACCTGTTGGTTCAAGAACCCCGACGAGCACACGAAGGTCCAATGGCTTATCGGTACCCAATCTTTCTGGATCGCTCTCGCTGCCACAATCGAGACGATATGCTCCGTAACCGTGCTCGTTTGGATGGCGAAGTTTCAGGTCCGTTTGATTCATTTCTAGGAACCTCGTTGACGTACTCATTGCTTTACTAGTTGAACACCAGGTTCATCCAGAAAGCCTCAGACCCTAGTTTCTTGCATACCAGCGGCGCGACGGGGCACCGTTCAGAGGCTTCTAGCTCCGCGCAAACCATACTTTCTATCCAGGCCCGCAAATATAGAGGCGTCATCATACGTATCGGTGAGCATGGGTGACCCGAAACTTGGTATTCGATCATACTTAGCTAACTCGAACCTAGCGCTGTATCCCATCGTTTCGCTGCTCATCAACTACCCTACGATCGGCTTGGACATCTTCGGGTCTATCAAGGGCGTGCACACCGAACTCGACTACCGTCTCCTCGTCGCTGGTGCGTCTAACTATTCCCCATTTACCCAGTGTCTGCTGACGGCACTTTTCAGATCTTATCCTGTACGGTCTACGCCCATTTGCATACGCCCTGCTCGCATGCAACGATCCAGTACGTGCCATGGACTCTCTGTATACTTCTATGGGTGGTCCGCTGACCGTTCCTCGTTAGTCCTTCGTACGCGCCGTCCAAGACATCCGCGGTATGAAAGTCCCTACGTCGGAGTCTTCTGGCGAGACGGACACCATGTCGCGCCCGCAGTTTGCCTCGCAGCGCCCAACCGACTCCACATTCCCTGGTGGCGCCGAGCTCACCGTCAACGTAGAGCTCCAGACCGTGTCACACGGCGACGACATCAGCATGGACAAGTCGGGCAAGCACGGCATGTTCATCCATGAAGAGTCGGGCATCTCGACTGGACGGCTTGCTGCGAAGGCTGACGCGAGACGGACGTTCACGGACTCGGAGTGGGACGATAAGACATTCGAACGTCAGTTGTGATCACTCGATTCTATGAGCATATACTTGGATAGATTACTTTCGAGAATTCTTCGGATCAGGTTTTACTTATGTTAGCATTGATGTAGTATAACGATGTATCGAGTAACGGTGTCTAATGATCTTGTTATAAAGCACCTATGAGCAAAAGATGGTGTAACGGAGTGGAAGTAGACATTGCAGGAACCCTAGTAACTGTCCCTAAGAGCTGATTCTCCCGTCCAGGTGCCGTTAGCTGAGGCGAAAGATCAGGGTATCTGCAGCTAGTTGAAACGAATAGAGGCAGACAACGAAGACACTGCCTCCGTTGTGGTTGCCCTTCACCATGAGTACCAGATCGTTCCATGCAGCTCCCGCATCGTTGCTGTCGGCGGCGGAGGGGTCCTGATGGCTAGCCGTAGTATGGACGGTGGGATGGACTTAGATATTCGCATGCTGTTCTCCTCCGGATGTTATGTTTCTTCGACCAAAGCCTCCCTTCCTACCCTCGGCGACGGCAGCGTATCCACTAAAGGACTAGCGCCCTCTCGCGCGTCGTTTGCCTGCCTCATCAGCTCGATATACGTCAACCGCTCCTCCGAGACCATGGTAAAGATGTAGGAGGGCAGCGCGAGGAGCCTGGCGCCGTAGAAGTTGAGCTTCGGGGCTGCGTGGATTGGTTTTGGGTTTACGTTCGGCGTAGGTTTCGTATGCGGTGTCTGATATGAAAATGAATCAGAATATAAGTGGTAGAGGTTCGACAGAGCGAGGACAGGACGACGGTGGGAATGGTCGGTGTACTCAAACGATGTTGATGGAGTGGAAGAAGGGCGAGGGGGAGAAGAGGGTAATGCCACGACATGCAGAGGTCGCGGGAGATTCCCCGCGTCTTTGAGAAACACGCCTGTCGCTTCGCTGTCCAAACCAGACGCAGAAAGCGGAACAGGAAGGGGAAGAATTTGGACGTCCTACCTGTCTCAACGTTGCCCAAATGTCGGTCACGACCTCGGCCAACATCGTGCTCGCCCTCCGCTCCACCAGGAACGGTGTTGGCCGTGAGATCGTCCTTCGGGCCTCGAGGTAGTAGGGAGACTGGGCTAAGGAGGAAGCAAATTAACCTGTCGTATACGCGCATGTGATGCTAATATTGGAAGGGGAGGTTAGTACGGCGCAGAAGGTCGAATCGGCAGCGATGCTAAGAAGGTGGGGAACAGGACGGATACGATTATTGTACATCAGCAGAGGCCCGCCCTCCGTCGGCTTAACCATGGTGAAGGGAATCGACATTGACGCCGGCTCCTTCCCTAGATGCAAGAGTACCTGCTATTTACTTTCTCTTGTGGGCGTGGTCGCGTTCATCGCCGTGTTCTGCACCCAGCTCTAGGTCGAAACTGTCGTCGACACCTTGAGTCTACCAAGGAAGGACAGTCTCCGTCTCGATCTTCTCGCTTGCAAGAAGTTGCGGCGTCAACTCGCTTGACGGATCTTGGAGCGCTTTGATGAATTTCTGCTGCTGGGAGGGGGAAAGAGTCCATGTTATCTGGCGCGGTAGAATCTGATTTATGTGGTTCTTTAATTTGTAAAGAGAGACAGGGAGAGCAAAGGAACGCACTAAGATCCATGCCGGGTAAATGTTTTGCTAGCTCACTCGACTCCGCTGCTCTCATCCGGCTTGGAGGGCCCCGATTCGGCGTCGGTCTCCACCTCCTTGCGGTAAAAGCCCCCGGAACAATCGCCATGAGACTATAAATGGTGGGACGTTTAGAATCGATTCGAAAGACGAACAGGAAGAGAGAGGACCACGCACGAAGTCCGATCGGAAGCAAATCAACGAGCAATACGACACACTAGCCGCTGGACACGTATACTTCACGAATTGTCCCCGGCATCTGCAAGTTTGAGATTATCAGCGCGACCAAGACCACATACAGCTTGTATACTGCGCGATCTCCGTCGTTCTTGTCCTCCGTCGCGTTGATCGAGACACGAAGGTCGAAGTCATGATCGAAGCGCCGCCATCACGTGGCAGGAATTCAGATGATCGCCTGTTCGAGTTCGCTGCGCCACTCTTCTTCCTCGCCCACTGACACAACGCATACCATGGCTAGTCCAACTCCCACTGAAGCTCCTGTACCTCAAAAGCAAGCTCAAGATCCATCACCGATAAATCTGCACCGTCTCCTCGAGCTGCCCATCGACATTCTGTACCAAGTGCGTCACTTTGTGTATTCAATATTCCGATGTTGAATTATTCGTTAGACGCTGCAATGGCTCACGCCTCGCGACGCAGTAGACCTCGCAACCGCAGCTCCGGAACTCCACTCATTCTTGTCGAGCCCCGAGGCCAGCACCGTCTGGATGACGCTCCTCCGCGAGGCGAACGCCCCGCAACGCCCCAACGGATTCCCTTACCTCAAGTGGGTGGATTTATTGTTCGGGGCGCTTATATGTGAGGTATGTTTCACTATGTCATCTATCCACGCTTCTTGTGCGTGTGGAGTTAACGTGAAGCTAACCTGAGAGGGGCATGTGTAGAGCTGTAAGAAGGCGGACACGATGCCGAATTTCTGTCTGATGCGGCGGATATGTGAGGGCTGTCTGGATAAGCCGCATAAGTACGCTCTTTGCTCGATTTCATCCCCCCTTCACGTCCTGACATGTTTATCTGGCCACGCCTCTCCGTCGTAGCATTGTGATCTCTCGAGAGCCACTATCTAAGGACAAGGGGCCTCTGAGTCCACTACGCGACATGGTATGCTACTACACGACTAAACGTACATCCTCCCCTCCTTGTAACTCGCTCCGAGTCTCGCTCACTGTGTCTTTTTCGTGCAGATTACGGCGGCGGCTCAGGTCCGGCCGTTCGTATGTACTGGAAGGCTGACTGGGAAGATATCAAGGCACAGCTTACGCCACTTACCGCGAGAGCGAACAGTCTCGCTGCTGGAGGCGTCGTGGAAGGAAGAAGGGACGCTACGCAAGCACATGACGCAAAGGACGCACTAGCGAAGCTCATAGAAGATAGGAAGGCCCTCGTAATCCAAATATCCAAGGTACGCTCAAATCATCGGTCCTAGAACGCTATGTACTTACAGCCTTATAGCAAGCGGGGGAGATGCAACCCTGGGTTAGCGAGCTGGCACGCAAGAACGCCGCGGAGAAGGTCAAGAAGAAGCTGATATTTGCTAGATTGTGAGTCTTTTGTGTATCTTCGATGCCGCATGCACGCTGCTGAACGACGCTCTTTGTGCAGGCTGAGATCGCGGTGCATGGACGATGGATATGATCCACGCGACGTGCAGACTGCCACACCCAAACTCGTGGCTCTGGTTACCCCAAATGGAACCGTCACAGATTCGGGTACGTCTCTGCCTCTGTCTCTCTCGTCTCCCTCCCTCCTGTATCTTTACTTACCTACCCACCTCCTACGTCTCTATATCATAGATTGGGCCCGCCTTCTCCCGCAAATAACCAGAACCCTCGCCGCCGCCAAGTCACAGCGCCTCGAGCGCGAGCGCGCAGCACTCATCCACTCGCGGAGCGCCGCCATCGCCGACCTCTACTCCTCTGTCGCGAAGGAATTCCCAGCGGAGGAGTGGAAGGCGCTGCCTGGCGCGGAATACGTCATGGGAGTTAAGGTGTTTAGGGAGTTGATAAATGATAAATATGTCGGAGGTGATGGGGATGACGGACTCAACGGCGGGAGAAATGTAGCACTGGATCTTAATGGTCATAAGTTTGTGCATTTGAAGCTGAGAGAGAAGATGAAGGCCGAGATCGAGGGGTGGGGCATGAGGCGGCGCCAGCGGGTGCTGAAGGTCGTCCACGCCGCGATTGCCGCCGAGGAAGAGGTACGTCAGACAAAAAAGGACGAAGAACTCAAGGAGAGGGAGAAGGAGAACCGTGAAGTGAGGACGGCGGCGGATGAGGCCGCAGAAACACAGAAAACCGCCAACTCTGTACCAACGCTTAAACTCAAGGATACGTTGCCTCGAGCTGAGATGCAGCTCGAACATCTCGACCTCGCCACCATGGTCTTGGAGACTCCCCTATCCTGGTCGTCTCCCTCGTCTCCCTCTGCACCGCCCTTGTCTATCGCACGTTCGGCCTCATCCTCAAGGTCAACCGCTGTCCCCATCTTGCGTGCTTCCCCGTCCTCACGATCAGCCCCGCTGTCTGCTCCTTCCCCGAAGTCGAGGCCAAGGAAGGTGTACGTGTCGTGGTCAGATATCATACCCATATTGCGCCGCAACGGCGATGTCATCCTTCGTGGAGGGCTCCAGTGGAGTGAGCGGGGGTCGATGGCTGTTAAGACTATCATTAGGCTCCTGGCACAAAATGGGGAGAGCGGGGAGATGGCACTAAAGGTAGAGACAGCGCGAACGGGAGACTTGGACCGTGTTGATGCGAGAATTGTGTGTATGGAATGTGCTGAAGAGAACAGGGCAGCTATGACGTGGCGTGAATGTGTGAGCCTGGCCTTCTTTCTTCGAGACACCCCACTTCTCCACTCACTCACTTCTTTCAGGTCCATCATTTCTTCGAAACCGCGTGCCACACGTACCCCAACTTCCGCATCCTTTCCCCACCAGATAGGGTTATAGATGAAAAAAAAAAATTATAGGGATCCCCTACCGACTATTTGAACCCTACCATAGGGTTTCCAACCCCTAAAATAGGGTTTAAATCAATTCCCATACGGTCAGAGCATCCCCCTGAGTCACCGTACAACTCATATGAACACCGTACGGGCACCCAGGAAGCCCGCACTGAGGGAGGAAGGTCTGTAGGTCATATTCTACCACCCTGTAATATTTGTTATAATTTTGAATGCCCCCCAGTCTATGTTTGAATTGATGTGAGCACCGTACGGGCACCCAGGCAGCCCGCAGTGAGAGTGGGTGCCAGTCGCCTCTGTATGCCGCCGCTCCATTTCTCCTACACCACTACGGGCATCTAAGCAGCCCGTGACACCCCGTGCTCCCCTTGACCATTCTCCTCCGCTCTGCGGGCATCCAGGCAGCCCGTGACACGCAGAGTAGCAAATTGTGCTGTCTCTGTCACGGGCTATCTTGGTGCCCGTTGTGTGAACCGCACCCACATGTCCTCCCTCTCACGACGGGCACTCTGGTGGCCCATGGCGTGGACAGCACCACCCGCAACGCGACGGGCGCCCAGGTAGCCCGTGCCGTGGACGGGCAGCCCGCAACATCACCTCGCCTCTGCGGGCACCTCAGTAGCCCGTAACGACTTTGGATAAGTACATGAATTCCGTACTACGGTAGGTCGGTGATACCAGTATGTACACGGCGTGGCAAATGAATACAGTACTTAGGGTTATGGGAGATATTTTCAAATCGCAGGATAATCCTGCCCGCTAAATTCCCTTAACCCCAACTATAGTTACCCTAACTATACTGTAGTTTACCCTAACTATAATGTACTTTACCCTAACTTATTCTATGATACTGGCCTGCAGGATGGCCTTCCTGAATTATTTGAACACCCCAGAGGCCGTCTGGCCTTCCAGGAAGCCCGCTGTGTGAGATAGAACGGTTAGAAAAATACTGCATGGTGCGTAGATATAGCTGACGCACCTACAGCCATTCTCAGCCATGCGCGGGCAGCCAGGCAGCCCACGGTGACATACGGGGTGTGTAGCTGCGTCGTAAGTCACTCAGCACGGCCGTCCACGCCGTCCATGCTTGCTTGGGAGTAACGAAACACTCCCAGTACAAGCACGGGCTGCTTGGATGGCCACACTCACGATGAGAAGTCCTGTGGGTGAAAACAGGTCAGTAAAGTCGTACAGGACTCACCTATGTCAGCACGGGCTGCCAGGAAGCCCGTGTGTGTGCTGGGGTATGTGCTATAATTCATAACACGTAAGTCATCACACAATCAGTATGTACTATGCTCACCACGGCCTGCGAGGAAGCCCACACATGTGTGAAGACAATCAGGGGACTCACCCACATCAGCATGGGCTGCCAGGATGCCCACGCTAGCGGAGTCAACACCTATTAGTCAAGAATAAGTAAGTCAGTACGTATTCATGTGGCGACACTCACAGTGGCCTTCCAGGAACCCCGTGTGTACAGTAGGCATACAGAATACTCACCTACATCAGCACGGGCTGCTTGGACGGCCATGCCTGCGAGGGTGAGTCTTTAGTAGTGATTTGACATACTCACACTCACCACGGCCGGCGAGGAAGCCCATAGACACGGAGGAGTACAATAATACTCCTCCCTCATCAGCACGGGCTGCCAGGATGCCCATGCTCACGATGAGAAGTCCTGTGGGTGAGAACAGGTCAGCACAATGGTGCAGGACTTACCACGACGCGCCAGGAAGGCCGTGCATACAATAGGACTCACCTACATCAGCGTGGGCTGCCAGGATGCCCGTGCGTGTAATGGGATGTCCTATAACTCAGAACAGGTAAGCCAGCACTCACCACGACGTGCGACGCGCACGAATGGACTCCCGCACATCAGCGTGGGCTGCCAGGATGCCCACGCTAGCGGAGTGAACATCTATTAGTCAAGATCAGTACGTATTCATATGGCCACACTCACAGTGGCCTTCCAGGAACCCCGTGTGTACGATAGACATACAGAAGACTCACCTACATCAGCGCGGGCTGCTTGGACGGCCATGCTTGCGAGGGTGAGTCTTTAGTAGTGATTTGACATACTCACACTCACCATGGCCTGCGAGGAAGCCCATAGACGCAGAGGAGTACAGTAATACTCCCCCCTCATCACCACGGGCAGCCAGGATGCCCACGCTCACGCTGGAGAGTCCTGTCAATGAATACAGGCAAGTCAGACATCAATCTAGTCATTGTGCACTCACCGTGGCCAGCGAGGAAGCCCGCGCGTGTCGACAAGCATTATGAGAGACCCCCACGCCAGCATGGGCAGCCAGGAGGCCCGTGTTGGTGAGGGCACTGGGTATCTGTCAAGGTGCGTACGTTAGTATGTGATCTATATGTGCCACACTTACGGTGGGCTGCTAGGACGCCCACGCATGCATGCAGACAATACGGGGGATTCTGCACTCACCACGGGCGGCCTGGAAGCCCACACGCGTTGTGCGAACGTAGAACGGTAAGTCGATACACCCCTGACGCGTTCAAGACTCACCATGACCAGCGAGGGAGACCGGGCGGGTAGACGAGGTTGATACAACGTCCTGGCGGCGGTCTGGGCTGCTGGGATGCCCGCGCGTATTGAGGGCTCCGCTCTGCGGGCCTTCTTCACCTGTATGTGAGACGTAGGCCCACTTGTGTCCAATTATAACACTTCTAGTTATTATTTAACGCGCGGTGATTGCGTTGATTCGAGAGATAGTCACCTAATATACATACAAGATATGTAAAGTATCAAAACAAAATGACGGTTTGTAGTACAAAAAAACGGCACGGTAAGTACAAAGATGGCAGCGGACGAAATGCAGCACATTGTATCTAAGATGGTATCATGTCAGGCTGGAGCAATGAGGGGGCGGAAAAACTCACTGGTGACAGGGACATTTACCAGCAAGGGTAGATTCACGGGGGAGGCAAAACTGCCGGGGTTTGGGATGACGAGGCGACTGCCGATGAGACATCCGCATGGGGAGTAGGCGGGTGCGGGTCGCCAGCGGTTGGCGAGGTCGGCGATTCATCATCCGCATGGAGAGTAGGCGGGTGCGGGTCGCCGGCGGTTGGCGAGGTCGACGATTCATCATGGCGAGGGGATTGGGTACGGGATGGCGAGTGATCAGGCGTTGAGAAGTCCTCAGGAGACGATGATGGGGCACCGCGTGCTCGCCGGTGCTCAAGCTCACTGAGAATGGGAGCCGACATCTTTGGGACCCACCTGCGAGGCGCAGGCTTTGCGCCCCGTGCGATCGCCCGCCGATTCTGCATTTCCTCGCGGAAATACCTCGAGAATGACTACTTATTGTTAGCTCGATCGCCAGACAGAAATCGTCACGCACATTGTCCATCCCCCTCCTCGGGAGCCATCTCTCCGCCCAATCGCGATGAAGCTGGTCCCAGAACTTCGTTTGAGCGGATGGGTGGCTCTTTGAGTCTTCCCACGCCTGCGCGCGTGACTTGAGGAAATCCTGTTGCTCTTCGTTAAACCACAACATGTTGAAACGGCGACGTTGAGTTGAAGGCGGAAGAAAGAGGCAGGGCGTGCGAATTGCACGAGCCTTGTCTTATCGGGGTGATTGGGCGCTTAATCAATGGGTAAAACCCAGCCACACGCTCACCATGGCGTATGTCGCTGTACGTATATCTGAATGCTTCAAGAACGATATCTTCGTCATCTCACGCCAGCATGGGTGGCCAGGAGGCCCACGTTGGTGATAGCACCACGTATCTGTTAAGATATGTACGTCAGTATGTTTTCTATACGTACCACACTCACGGCGGGCTGCCAGGACGCCCACGCGTGTACGCAGACGATCCGGGGGACTCCGCCCTCACCATGGCCTGCGAGGAAGCCCATGCGCTCGGTGGAGTGACAGATCACTCCAAGCACAAGCACAGGCGGCCACGAAGGCCAACCGTGCGGCGACATGTCCTGTCAAGCGAACAATGTAAGTGTGTCAGTGCGTCCTGAGGTGGCCACACTTACAGCGGCCTTCCAGGAAGCCCGTGCGCGCAGTAGGCCGACAGAGGACTCATCAGAGTCAGCACAGGCTGCGAGGAAGGTCGCGCACGTAGACGAGTGCAATTCTGCGCACCCACATCAGTCTGGGCTGCCAGGAAGCCTGCGCGTGTAATGGGATGTCCTGTTAGTCATAACACGCAAGTCAGTACGTATTCTATCCGTGCTACACTCACTGCGGCCTGCCAGGAAGCCCATGTGTGCGAGTAGGCCATACATTGAATCCGCCTACACCATGGGCAGCCCGGAAGCCCACGCCGTGAGTACGTACTCCTCTCGTCATACCGTACTCACTCGACTCCCCTCGTTCACAGGGCGGGCTGCCTGGATGCCCATATGGCGCGCAACTCCACCTTACTTCACTCTCGCGCTTCTCGTCCAACGGATATTGCGTGGTAGCTAAGAATACATGATGAGTACTACGAGGATTGCAATACAAGCAGGGGGGGTGTGAATACAAGAGAGGCGAAACAAGTGGATGGAGTGCAAGTACAAGTGAAGCAGGGTATGTAAATGAGTGCTACATGAGCAGCGAGGTATGTAAATATGTCGTACATGATGGCGAGTAGATTCCGAGTGACGGCAAGTGAGAATCAAGCAAGGGGTATGGGGGGTCCGTCCATGGGAAGTTGGGTTGTAGGACACGCGGCTGTTGTGTCGATTGCATGGGGAAGGGCGGGGGGACGTCTACCACGGAGGCGTATCTAAGGCAGGAGAAAGTTAGAGTACAGCGGTGGGGGGATGAATGCACTTACCATCGACACCGAAGACATGTCGTTCGTCGGTGATCTTCTCCAGAGTCATCACCTTGATGAGGATCCGTACCACGCCGTCTGCGAGTCCACAGTGGACGTGTTCGGGCTAGTCGAGTTAGAGGCACGACAACGTTGGAGGGCCTGGGTGCTTACCTTTACCCGGCCACCCACGGTCGTGGTCCACTTGTATGCGAGCTCGTCGTTCCGCGCGTAAACAGCCAGTTGCTGGCCTTGGATGACCAGCTCGACGTTGTCCCGGTGCTCGATGCCTGGCAGCTTGAGCTCGAAAGCCAAGCACTTGCTGACCTCCTTCGCCCAGATCGACCTGTAATGGGGTGAGTTCCGTGATGAACGAGCAAAGAGCCGATGTCTTACGAAGGCGGCAGCACGGCGACAGCTCCGGGCCTGCGCTCGAGTGGCACGGGCGAAGGACGGACAGATGTCGGCAATGCAGGTCTGGGAGTGGGTGGCGAAGGGGATTGGACGTGGATGGCCAATGGTGAGTGGACGAGGATGGGCGATGGCAATTGGATGTGGGTGGGCCATTCCGCAGGAGTCGGTGAGCGGGGTACGCGAGACGGCCCGGGTGTTGGTGAATGGCTGGAGGGTGGCGAGATGGAAGGGAGAAGTAGCTCCTCCACGGTGCGGGACGAAGCCTGCGTGGATTCTAGCTCGTCCACCTCCTGGACTTGGTGTCGAGTTGTTGCCGCAAGAGGCGGACGCGCGGCCTTCTTGGGTTGCCGTACACGCTTCGGGAGGGCGCCCCGCTTCCTCATTTGGTCGCGGAAATGAGATGAGAGTCTCTGTAAATCAGTTAGTACGACATGTAAGATAGAACAGGCCACGCACGTTGTTCTGCCTGTCTGTCATATCCCAGCGTGACAGCCACTCCTCGCGAAGGTTGGCCCAGAACCTCTTCCGCCCAAATTCGTCGTCTATCGTGTCCTGGTATGCTTGCGCCCTCGAGTTGAGGAAGTTGATTTGGGCTTGCGTGGCCCACGGATTGTTTAATCGTTGTCGAGGCGGCATCGTTGTGGTGGAACGGAGTAGAGATTGGCCCGAAAGGTGCCAAAGCCCGTAACGTCAAGTCACATCACAGAACGTGATGTAGCCCCTTTTGCCTCAGGGGTACGGGTTCACTCTCTGCTCGGGCACGAATGCCATGCGTGAAGTTGCAGTTTTCTGTCAATCTAGCAAGGTAAGTTAGTAATTAGTTACTCCGCCATACGCCAGACTCACCATGCGAAGACATCCCCAACAGTCTGGGCTGCTGGGACGCCCACGTTGGCCATGGCAGCGTGGATATGTCTAGATATGTAAGTCAGTGCACGCTCGGTTAGTATCACACTCACGGCGGGCTGCCAGGACACCCATGCGCATATAACAACGATATGGGGGCTCTTCCCTCACCACGGGCGGCCTAGAAGCCCAGACGTATTCTGTGAACGTAGAAAGGTAAGTCAGTACATGTTGATGTGTCGAAGACTCACCACGACCGGCGAGAAGGACCAGGCGCATAGACGATGTCGATACAAGAGTATGGGCTGCTGGGATGCCCGTGTTGGCGATGGCAGCGTGTATTTGTCGAGGTACGCATGTCAGTACATGTTCTATACGTAGCACACTCACGGCGGGCTGCTAGGACGCCCACGCATGCATGCAGACAATATGGGGGATCCCCCGTCAACACGGGCGGCCAGGAACCCCACGACGTACGCAGGTACGCATCTCATTGTTAGCGGGTACCCCCATCCACAACACGGGCTGCTTGGACGGCCACGCTGCGCACACGCCGACGCACTCGCAAGCGAAACTTCCTCCCAGCTTACTGCCACTTAAGTCACTCGAGTCCATGGTGTGATGATTGCGTGCATTCAAATTGATAGCGGCCTAGGATAGATACAAGATAGGTATGGGGTGCTATCAATACAAGTAACGGGGGGCGTAAATACAAAAAGATCGTACAAAATGAATAGCTGCGAGGGGGAAATGTGGTTGTAAGTATACAAGATGGGTTCTAAGCATGCGAGACGATATTGCGGCAGCAGACGCGCGGTGAATGCGTCGAATGAAAGAGAATGGGGCGCGTCTACCATGATGGACATGTATCTACGGTGGAGTCAGGCGTGGCTAAAGCGATAAGGAGGCAGATGAACTTACTGGAGACGTGGAAGCTACGCCATGCGTTGGTGACCTTCACCTCGCCAGCGACGTTCACGATGATGCGGAGAACGCCGTCGGCGAACCCAGAGCTGACGCTTTCGGGCTAGTGAAGTGAGTAATCAGGCTGGTTGAAGGACTTGGGGACTTACGATTACTTGGCCCCCCACGTCCGTCGACCACTTGTACGAGACCTCGTTAGTTTTCGCGACCACCGAAATCCGTTCGCCTTGAATAATGAGGTCGATGTCGTTGCGAGTGACGCCCGGCAACTCCAGATGGAATGCTAGGCGCTTGCTCAGCTCCTTTTGAAGGATTCTGCTGCAAAGATTAATACGAGGTCAATAAATGAAAACGAAACCGAAGAACGTACACGGGTGGGGGAACAGAAACATCTCCTACTCTTGAGAGCATGGGCAGGGGGCATGGGGACGGGGATTGAGACGACGGAACACGCTCAGTCCAGACGCGAAAAGGAGATGGCGATGTCGAGTGGTGCGAGGCTGCGGGAGATGGCAGAGCATATGGAACGGGTGGGGTTGGCGATTGAAGTCGGAGGCGGGATTGAGCGGGTGTTGGTGTGTGGTTAAAACAATCAGACAGGCCTGGCGTTGGCGGCGGGAGGGGGGATGGAACTGGCGTTGGCGAATGGCGGCGGGCGCGAGATGGGCCTGGCGTTGGCGAGTGTTGTGAAGTAGGCCGGCTGGGGGATGCGAGTGGCGTTGGGCGGCGGCGATCAATCGTGATGGACTCTGTGGACGTCGTAGCAAGCTTGGGGGCCGTCTCAACGGACTTGATGGCCTTGTTGACACGCTTCTTGGGCTTGTTGACACGCTTTGAAGTCACCCCCCGCCTCCGCATTTCGTCGCGGAAATGCGAGGAGAGCCTCTATATGGTCGTTAGCTCAATATCAGACGAAACTGGTGACTTACGCTGTTCTTCTTGTCAGGCAAATCCCACTGCGCCTTCCAGTCCCTACGAAGATTCTCCCAAAACTTCGTGCGAGCCGATTTGGAGTTGATCGAATCCTGGAACTCTTGGACCCGCGAGTTGAGAAAGTCGATTTCGTAGGGCTCGGCCCACGGCATGTTAAGATGTAGACGATAAGATTGGATGGAGATCCGGAGATGGGTGGAAGGGGAAGAGAGCGTGGGGATTGTGCAGGCGTCTAAGCCGCTAACAATCACACCACCCCTAATGCTTCAGGGGTACTTGGTCCTTGGTCAGGCGTGGCCTCCTTGCGTATGGTGAGTCCTCGTATAAGCACGGGCGGCCACGAACGAATCCTGTCAATCGAGAAAGGTCAGTCAGTACATATTAATGTTGCCACACTTACGGTGGGCTTCCAGGAATGCCGCGCACGCAGTGGGCCAAAAGACGACTCACCACAGTCAACATGGGCTGCTTGGAGGGCCGTGCTTGCGGTAAGTGTCGTTCAACTGCAAGATACAAGGCAGCAACTGATACGCCGTGACACAGACTCACCATGGCCGGCGAGGAAGCCCGCGCGTGTAGACGAGCATTATGTGGGACCGCCACATCAGTCTGTGCAGCAGGGATGCCCGCATGTGTAGAGGGAGTTCATCTACGCCAGCATGGGCGGCCAGGATGCCCGTGTTGGCGATGGCAGCGTGTATTTGTCGAGGTACGCATGTCAGTACATGTTCTATACGTACCACACTCACGGCGGGCTGCTAGGACGCCCACGCATGCATGCAGACAATACGCTAAGACTCCGCCCTCATCACGGGCGGCCTGGAACCCCACGACGTATTCTACGAATGTATGGCAGTCAGCCACGCCAGCATGGGCGGCCAGGAGGCCCGCGTTGGTGATGGCAGTGTGTATCTGTCAAGGTACGTACGTCAGTACGTATTCTATATGTGCCATACTCACGATGGGCTGCGAGGACGCCCACGCGCAGAGGCCAAACGATACGAGGGACTGCCCTCACCACGGGCGGCCTGGAACCCCACGCAATACTCTGTGAACGTATGGCAGTCGCCCACACCAGCTGCATTGACGACAGCAGCACGTATCTGTCGAAGTATGTACGTCAGTACGTGTCCACACTCACGGCGGGCTGCTTGGCCGCCCACACGTGTGCGCAGACACTGCGGCGGACTCTGCACTCACCACGGGCGGCCTGGAACCCCACGACATACGCAGGTACACATCTCATCGTAAAGCGTGCGTACCATATTCTTCGCAGTTCAGAGTTCGTTTCGTTTATACTTATTCTCATTCATCTACAGCATGGCGCTCCCGGACGCCCATCGTGCGCTACTACACCACTGGCACGTCCACTTCCACAGCGGGCTTCCTGGCCGCCCATACGGTGGCCTAGCGTCGACATTCTCACTCGAAGACACTATTTATCTCGACAATATACGCTCGTTCTGTGATTCGAACAATCTCGCGCGCTGGCGCAGGCTACGTTATATGGTACGGTCCTCCTTCTCACTGGGCTTCCGCGCCGCCCGTGCTATGTACTGCATGTATTGTATTCAATATACTGTATTTCATTTGCGTGATAAACATACCATGATCATTGAGATGTATGGGGACGTGTCTGGAAGACTCTGCGCCTCATTTCCCTGCGTTCTTTGCTCACGAGGTGAGAATTAGATCGCACTTGATCAGGTATTCAGTATGACTCACCTCGCATCCTCCGATCGAGCTGGATATAATTCCTGCACGTCGTGTACAGGGCATAGGCGATGCCAGCGAGGATCTGTGCGATGTTGATAAGTTGTAGAATGTTCATGGTTGCGGTTAAAGTCGCTGCGGAGCTTCTTACGTTAGTACATGAGGCTTTAAGTATGCGTGAACGTGCGTGTGACCATAAGTTAAAATGACAATTGAATCATGGGTACGTGAAAACAGTAAAAGTAAAGTAAAAAAAACGTGTGCGAGAGTATGTATGGATGTACGAGTGTATACGAGAGATGCGAGACGACCTACTTGCGACCACGAGCGCGACCACCACCTCCACGGCCACGAGGAGGACGAGGAGGGGGGAGATTGACCTTGGGGACATGTTCTTCGGGTTGGGCCGTCGCTGACTGTGACATACGGACTTGTTGCGCAGCGAGGGGGTCCTCATCAGACGACGGCTGTTGGTCTGACTCTGACAGGTCAGACAAGTTGGCGATTAGCGATGTGAAGTCTTCGCCGTCGTCTGGGACACGCGACGGTTCCCCCTCTTGCTTGATCCTCGCAATCGCCCCGATGTTGAGGTCGTCCTCAGAGTCAGTCTCCGGGACTCGACGCCCCCTCCCTGCATCCCTTCGTGCCATCTTTTCGTGCCGCTTCTCAGTTCGTGGTGATTTGTCCGGCGACGAGTGGGGTTTGTGCTTGGATCCAGCCCGTGGTGGCGTCGTCGGGTCTGCCTGCGTCCAAGGGGGACCAACGCGTGGACCAGAGGAGTCGACACGTCTGGAAGACGGGGCCTTCGAACGTTTCGACTTGCTCGAACGCTTGCGGCTCTTGGGTTCCTCCCAGTCGTCTACGTCCATTGGCGCGTCCTCCGTACCCGTGGGCGGCGAGGAAGGCCGTCGAAGCGCATCCTCAATCTCCATGGACTCCACTTGCGATTGGGACGCTGGCAGCATCCTCTGTGTTGCAGGCTGCGTCGCAATCCATCCAGCTGGCGACGTTCCCTGCATTCCAGCAGGCGGTCCTGCGTTCCCTGGCCCCATCAACAGCACGACCTGCCGGGAAG
This sequence comes from Sanguinoderma rugosum, assembly GCA_017499575.1. NCBI lineage: Eukaryota > Fungi > Basidiomycota > Agaricomycetes > Polyporales > Polyporaceae > Sanguinoderma > Sanguinoderma rugosum. Next base: position 26,944 of record VTPW01000003.1, on the reverse strand, counting down.
GTGGCACTGTGCCCTCGTCATCAGTTGTTGTCTGCCCAGCGGGTGGATCTACGTCCATCGCCCCCATCGCCACTGCGGGCTGCCCAGAAGGCCTCGCATCACTCCCTGGTGCGTTGGCAGTTGGCGAGTGCGCATCGAGCTCGTTTGGAATGCCCCCTCCAACGGTGGGCGGCCGCGAAGGTCCAGCAGCGTTCCCCAGTTCGTTTGGAATGCCCCCTCCAACAGTGGGCGGCCGCGAAGGTCCAGCAGCGTCCTTGGGCTCGTTTGGCACACTCCCCTCTGCAGTGGGCGGCTCGGAAGGCCCGTCGTCTTCGTCGTTCACCAAAGCTGCGCTCTTCACCTCTCTGCTCTTGGCTTTGGGCTTGGGTCGTGGCTTTGCAGCCGCCTTTGGCTTCGCGGGTGGCTTCGATTTCGCCTTGGTTTTGCCCTTACCCACCTCAGCTGGGCCTTCATCGTTGGCGACTGTCGCTTCTCTCCCCCCAGCGTCTCCCTCCGTCTCCACAGCGGGCGTCTGGGAAGCCCGTGAGGTCGAGGGCGTAACTGATCTCGATATCGACGTCAAGGCCGCGTTCTTCGCAGCGCCCCTCGCAGTGCGAGTCTTTGGTGGTGCCTTCGCCTCCTTCTTCTTCTTAGGGTTATGGGAGATATTTTCAAATCGCAGGATAATCCTGCCCGCTAAATTCCCTTAACCCCAACTATAGTTACCCTAACTATACTGTAGTTTACCCTAACTATAATGTACTTTACCCTAACTTATTCTATGATACTGGCCTGCAGGATGGCCTTCCTGAATTATTTGAACACCCCAGAGGCCGTCTGGCCTTCCAGGAAGCCCGCTGTGTGAGATAGAACGGTTAGAAAAATACTGCATGGTGCGTAGATATAGCTGACGCACCTACAGCCATTCTCAGCCATGCGCGGGCAGCCAGGCAGCCCACGGTGACATACGGGGTGTGTAGCTGCGTCGTAAGTCACTCAGCACGGCCGTCCACGCCGTCCATGCTTGCTTGGGAGTAACGAAACACTCCCAGTACAAGCACGGGCTGCTTGGATGGCCACACTCACGATGAGAAGTCCTGTGGGTGAAAACAGGTCAGTAAAGTCGTACAGGACTCACCTATGTCAGCACGGGCTGCCAGGAAGCCCGTGTGTGTGCTGGGGTATGTGCTATAATTCATAACACGTAAGTCATCACACAATCAGTATGTACTATGCTCACCACGGCCTGCGAGGAAGCCCACACATGTGTGAAGACAATCAGGGGACTCACCCACATCAGCATGGGCTGCCAGGATGCCCACGCTAGCGGAGTCAACACCTATTAGTCAAGAATAAGTAAGTCAGTACGTATTCATGTGGCGACACTCACAGTGGCCTTCCAGGAACCCCGTGTGTACAGTAGGCATACAGAATACTCACCTACATCAGCACGGGCTGCTTGGACGGCCATGCCTGCGAGGGTGAGTCTTTAGTAGTGATTTGACATACTCACACTCACCACGGCCGGCGAGGAAGCCCATAGACACGGAGGAGTACAATAATACTCCTCCCTCATCAGCACGGGCTGCCAGGATGCCCATGCTCACGATGAGAAGTCCTGTGGGTGAGAACAGGTCAGCACAATGGTGCAGGACTTACCACGACGCGCCAGGAAGGCCGTGCATACAATAGGACTCACCTACATCAGCGTGGGCTGCCAGGATGCCCGTGCGTGTAGTGGGATGTCCTATAACTCAGAACAGGTAAGCCAGCACTCACCACGACGTGCGACGCGCACGAATGGACTCCCGCACATCAGCGTGGGCTGCCAGGATGCCCACGCTAGCGGAGTGAACATCTATTAGTCAAGATCAGTACGTATTCATATGGCCACACTCACAGTGGCCTTCCAGGAACCCCGTGTGTACGATAGACATACAGAAGACTCACCTACATCAGCGCGGGCTGCTTGGACGGCCATGCTTGCGAGGGTGAGTCTTTAGTAGTGATTTGACATACTCACACTCACCATGGCCTGCGAGGAAGCCCATAGACGCAGAGGAGTACAGTAATACTCCCCCCTCATCACCACGGGCAGCCAGGATGCCCACGCTCACGCTGGAGAGTCCTGTCAATGAATACAGGCAAGTCAGACATCAATCTAGTCATTGTGCACTCACCGTGGCCAGCGAGGAAGCCCGCGCGTGTCGACAAGCATTATGAGAGACCCCCACGCCAGCATGGGCAGCCAGGAGGCCCGTGTTGGTGAGGGCACTGGGTATCTGTCAAGGTGCGTACGTTAGTATGTGATCTATATGTGCCACACTTACGGTGGGCTGCTAGGACGCCCACGCATGCATGCAGACAATACGGGGGATTCTGCACTCACCACGGGCGGCCTGGAAGCCCACACGCGTTGTGCGAACGTAGAACGGTAAGTCGATACACCCCTGACGCGTTCAAGACTCACCATGACCAGCGAGGGAGACCGGGCGGGTAGACGAGGTTGATACAACGTCCTGGCGGCGGTCTGGGCTGCTGGGATGCCCGCGCGTATTGAGGGCTCCGCTCTGCGGGCCTTCTTCACCTGTATGTGAGACGTAGGCCCACTTGTGTCCAATTATAACACTTCTAGTTATTATTTAACGCGCGGTGATTGCGTTGATTCGAGAGATAGTCACCTAATATACATACAAGATATGTAAAGTATCAAAACAAAATGACGGTTTGTAGTACAAAAAAACGGCACGGTAAGTACAAAGATGGCAGCGGACGAAATGCAGCACATTGTATCTAAGATGGTATCATGTCAGGCTGGAGCAATGAGGGGGCGGAAAAACTCACTGGTGACAGGGACATTTACCAGCAAGGGTAGATTCACGGGGGAGGCAAAACTGCCGGGGTTTGGGATGACGAGGCGACTGCCGATGAGACATCCGCATGGGGAGTAGGCGGGTGCGGGTCGCCAGCGGTTGGCGAGGTCGGCGATTCATCATCCGCATGGAGAGTAGGCGGGTGCGGGTCGCCGGCGGTTGGCGAGGTCGACGATTCATCATGGCGAGGGGATTGGGTACGGGATGGCGAGTGATCAGGCGTTGAGAAGTCCTCAGGAGACGATGATGGGGCACCGCGTGCTCGCCGGTGCTCAAGCTCACTGAGAATGGGAGCCGACATCTTTGGGACCCACCTGCGAGGCGCAGGCTTTGCGCCCCGTGCGATCGCCCGCCGATTCTGCATTTCCTCGCGGAAATACCTCGAGAATGACTACTTATTGTTAGCTCGATCGCCAGACAGAAATCGTCACGCACATTGTCCATCCCCCTCCTCGGGAGCCATCTCTCCGCCCAATCGCGATGAAGCTGGTCCCAGAACTTCGTTTGAGCGGATGGGTGGCTCTTTGAGTCTTCCCACGCCTGCGCGCGTGACTTGAGGAAATCCTGTTGCTCTTCGTTAAACCACAACATGTTGAAACGGCGACGTTGAGTTGAAGGCGGAAGAAAGAGGCAGGGCGTGCGAATTGCACGAGCCTTGTCTTATCGGGGTGATTGGGCGCTTAATCAATGGGTAAAACCCAGCCACACGCTCACCATGGCGTATGTCGCTGTACGTATATCTGAATGCTTCAAGAACGATATCTTCGTCATCTCACGCCAGCATGGGTGGCCAGGAGGCCCACGTTGGTGATAGCACCACGTATCTGTTAAGATATGTACGTCAGTATGTTTTCTATACGTACCACACTCACGGCGGGCTGCCAGGACGCCCACGCGTGTACGCAGACGATCCGGGGGACTCCGCCCTCACCATGGCCTGCGAGGAAGCCCATGCGCTCGGTGGAGTGACAGATCACTCCAAGCACAAGCACAGGCGGCCACGAAGGCCAACCGTGCGGCGACATGTCCTGTCAAGCGAACAATGTAAGTGTGTCAGTGCGTCCTGAGGTGGCCACACTTACAGCGGCCTTCCAGGAAGCCCGTGCGCGCAGTAGGCCGACAGAGGACTCATCAGAGTCAGCACAGGCTGCGAGGAAGGTCGCGCACGTAGACGAGTGCAATTCTGCGCACCCACATCAGTCTGGGCTGCCAGGAAGCCTGCGCGTGTAATGGGATGTCCTGTTAGTCATAACACGCAAGTCAGTACGTATTCTATCCGTGCTACACTCACTGCGGCCTGCCAGGAAGCCCATGTGTGCGAGTAGGCCATACATTGAATCCGCCTACACCATGGGCAGCCCGGAAGCCCACGCCGTGAGTACGTACTCCTCTCGTCATACCGTACTCACTCGACTCCCCTCGTTCACAGGGCGGGCTGCCTGGATGCCCATATGGCGCGCAACTCCACCTTACTTCACTCTCGCGCTTCTCGTCCAACGGATATTGCGTGGTAGCTAAGAATACATGATGAGTACTACGAGGATTGCAATACAAGCAGGGGGGGTGTGAATACAAGAGAGGCGAAACAAGTGGATGGAGTGCAAGTACAAGTGAAGCAGGGTATGTAAATGAGTGCTACATGAGCAGCGAGGTATGTAAATATGTCGTACATGATGGCGAGTAGATTCCGAGTGACGGCAAGTGAGAATCAAGCAAGGGGTATGGGGGGTCCGTCCATGGGAAGTTGGGTTGTAGGACACGCGGCTGTTGTGTCGATTGCATGGGGAAGGGCGGGGGGACGTCTACCACGGAGGCGTATCTAAGGCAGGAGAAAGTTAGAGTACAGCGGTGGGGGGATGAATGCACTTACCATCGACACCGAAGACATGTCGTTCGTCGGTGATCTTCTCCAGAGTCATCACCTTGATGAGGATCCGTACCACGCCGTCTGCGAGTCCACAGTGGACGTGTTCGGGCTAGTCGAGTTAGAGGCACGACAACGTTGGAGGGCCTGGGTGCTTACCTTTACCCGGCCACCCACGGTCGTGGTCCACTTGTATGCGAGCTCGTCGTTCCGCGCGTAAACAGCCAGTTGCTGGCCTTGGATGACCAGCTCGACGTTGTCCCGGTGCTCGATGCCTGGCAGCTTGAGCTCGAAAGCCAAGCACTTGCTGACCTCCTTCGCCCAGATCGACCTGTAATGGGGTGAGTTCCGTGATGAACGAGCAAAGAGCCGATGTCTTACGAAGGCGGCAGCACGGCGACAGCTCCGGGCCTGCGCTCGAGTGGCACGGGCGAAGGACGGACAGATGTCGGCAATGCAGGTCTGGGAGTGGGTGGCGAAGGGGATTGGACGTGGATGGCCAATGGTGAGTGGACGAGGATGGGCGATGGCAATTGGATGTGGGTGGGCCATTCCGCAGGAGTCGGTGAGCGGGGTACGCGAGACGGCCCGGGTGTTGGTGAATGGCTGGAGGGTGGCGAGATGGAAGGGAGAAGTAGCTCCTCCACGGTGCGGGACGAAGCCTGCGTGGATTCTAGCTCGTCCACCTCCTGGACTTGGTGTCGAGTTGTTGCCGCAAGAGGCGGACGCGCGGCCTTCTTGGGTTGCCGTACACGCTTCGGGAGGGCGCCCCGCTTCCTCATTTGGTCGCGGAAATGAGATGAGAGTCTCTGTAAATCAGTTAGTACGACATGTAAGATAGAACAGGCCACGCACGTTGTTCTGCCTGTCTGTCATATCCCAGCGTGACAGCCACTCCTCGCGAAGGTTGGCCCAGAACCTCTTCCGCCCAAATTCGTCGTCTATCGTGTCCTGGTATGCTTGCGCCCTCGAGTTGAGGAAGTTGATTTGGGCTTGCGTGGCCCACGGATTGTTTAATCGTTGTCGAGGCGGCATCGTTGTGGTGGAACGGAGTAGAGATTGGCCCGAAAGGTGCCAAAGCCCGTAACGTCAAGTCACATCACAGAACGTGATGTAGCCCCTTTTGCCTCAGGGGTACGGGTTCACTCTCTGCTCGGGCACGAATGCCATGCGTGAAGTTGCAGTTTTCTGTCAATCTAGCAAGGTAAGTTAGTAATTAGTTACTCCGCCATACGCCAGACTCACCATGCGAAGACATCCCCAACAGTCTGGGCTGCTGGGACGCCCACGTTGGCCATGGCAGCGTGGATATGTCTAGATATGTAAGTCAGTGCACGCTCGGTTAGTATCACACTCACGGCGGGCTGCCAGGACACCCATGCGCATATAACAACGATATGGGGGCTCTTCCCTCACCACGGGCGGCCTAGAAGCCCAGACGTATTCTGTGAACGTAGAAAGGTAAGTCAGTACATGTTGATGTGTCGAAGACTCACCACGACCGGCGAGAAGGACCAGGCGCATAGACGATGTCGATACAAGAGTATGGGCTGCTGGGATGCCCGTGTTGGCGATGGCAGCGTGTATTTGTCGAGGTACGCATGTCAGTACATGTTCTATACGTAGCACACTCACGGCGGGCTGCTAGGACGCCCACGCATGCATGCAGACAATATGGGGGATCCCCCGTCAACACGGGCGGCCAGGAACCCCACGACGTACGCAGGTACGCATCTCATTGTTAGCGGGTACCCCCATCCACAACACGGGCTGCTTGGACGGCCACGCTGCGCACACGCCGACGCACTCGCAAGCGAAACTTCCTCCCAGCTTACTGCCACTTAAGTCACTCGAGTCCATGGTGTGATGATTGCGTGCATTCAAATTGATAGCGGCCTAGGATAGATACAAGATAGGTATGGGGTGCTATCAATACAAGTAACGGGGGGCGTAAATACAAAAAGATCGTACAAAATGAATAGCTGCGAGGGGGAAATGTGGTTGTAAGTATACAAGATGGGTTCTAAGCATGCGAGACGATATTGCGGCAGCAGACGCGCGGTGAATGCGTCGAATGAAAGAGAATGGGGCGCGTCTACCATGATGGACATGTATCTACGGTGGAGTCAGGCGTGGCTAAAGCGATAAGGAGGCAGATGAACTTACTGGAGACGTGGAAGCTACGCCATGCGTTGGTGACCTTCACCTCGCCAGCGACGTTCACGATGATGCGGAGAACGCCGTCGGCGAACCCAGAGCTGACGCTTTCGGGCTAGTGAAGTGAGTAATCAGGCTGGTTGAAGGACTTGGGGACTTACGATTACTTGGCCCCCCACGTCCGTCGACCACTTGTACGAGACCTCGTTAGTTTTCGCGACCACCGAAATCCGTTCGCCTTGAATAATGAGGTCGATGTCGTTGCGAGTGACGCCCGGCAACTCCAGATGGAATGCTAGGCGCTTGCTCAGCTCCTTTTGAAGGATTCTGCTGCAAAGATTAATACGAGGTCAATAAATGAAAACGAAACCGAAGAACGTACACGGGTGGGGGAACAGAAACATCTCCTACTCTTGAGAGCATGGGCAGGGGGCATGGGGACGGGGATTGAGACGACGGAACACGCTCAGTCCAGACGCGAAAAGGAGATGGCGATGTCGAGTGGTGCGAGGCTGCGGGAGATGGCAGAGCATATGGAACGGGTGGGGTTGGCGATTGAAGTCGGAGGCGGGATTGAGCGGGTGTTGGTGTGTGGTTAAAACAATCAGACAGGCCTGGCGTTGGCGGCGGGAGGGGGGATGGAACTGGCGTTGGCGAATGGCGGCGGGCGCGAGATGGGCCTGGCGTTGGCGAGTGTTGTGAAGTAGGCCGGCTGGGGGATGCGAGTGGCGTTGGGCGGCGGCGATCAATCGTGATGGACTCTGTGGACGTCGTAGCAAGCTTGGGGGCCGTCTCAACGGACTTGATGGCCTTGTTGACACGCTTCTTGGGCTTGTTGACACGCTTTGAAGTCACCCCCCGCCTCCGCATTTCGTCGCGGAAATGCGAGGAGAGCCTCTATATGGTCGTTAGCTCAATATCAGACGAAACTGGTGACTTACGCTGTTCTTCTTGTCAGGCAAATCCCACTGCGCCTTCCAGTCCCTACGAAGATTCTCCCAAAACTTCGTGCGAGCCGATTTGGAGTTGATCGAATCCTGGAACTCTTGGACCCGCGAGTTGAGAAAGTCGATTTCGTAGGGCTCGGCCCACGGCATGTTAAGATGTAGACGATAAGATTGGATGGAGATCCGGAGATGGGTGGAAGGGGAAGAGAGCGTGGGGATTGTGCAGGCGTCTAAGCCGCTAACAATCACACCACCCCTAATGCTTCAGGGGTACTTGGTCCTTGGTCAGGCGTGGCCTCCTTGCGTATGGTGAGTCCTCGTATAAGCACGGGCGGCCACGAACGAATCCTGTCAATCGAGAAAGGTCAGTCAGTACATATTAATGTTGCCACACTTACGGTGGGCTTCCAGGAATGCCGCGCACGCAGTGGGCCAAAAGACGACTCACCACAGTCAACATGGGCTGCTTGGAGGGCCGTGCTTGCGGTAAGTGTCGTTCAACTGCAAGATACAAGGCAGCAACTGATACGCCGTGACACAGACTCACCATGGCCGGCGAGGAAGCCCGCGCGTGTAGACGAGCATTATGTGGGACCGCCACATCAGTCTGTGCAGCAGGGATGCCCGCATGTGTAGAGGGAGTTCATCTACGCCAGCATGGGCGGCCAGGATGCCCGTGTTGGCGATGGCAGCGTGTATTTGTCGAGGTACGCATGTCAGTACATGTTCTATACGTACCACACTCACGGCGGGCTGCTAGGACGCCCACGCATGCATGCAGACAATACGCTAAGACTCCGCCCTCATCACGGGCGGCCTGGAACCCCACGACGTATTCTACGAATGTATGGCAGTCAGCCACGCCAGCATGGGCGGCCAGGAGGCCCGCGTTGGTGATGGCAGTGTGTATCTGTCAAGGTACGTACGTCAGTACGTATTCTATATGTGCCATACTCACGATGGGCTGCGAGGACGCCCACGCGCAGAGGCCAAACGATACGAGGGACTGCCCTCACCACGGGCGGCCTGGAACCCCACGCAATACTCTGTGAACGTATGGCAGTCGCCCACACCAGCTGCATTGACGACAGCAGCACGTATCTGTCGAAGTATGTACGTCAGTACGTGTCCACACTCACGGCGGGCTGCTTGGCCGCCCACACGTGTGCGCAGACACTGCGGCGGACTCTGCACTCACCACGGGCGGCCTGGAACCCCACGACATACGCAGGTACACATCTCATCGTAAAGCGTGCGTACCATATTCTTCGCAGTTCAGAGTTCGTTTCGTTTATACTTATTCTCATTCATCTACAGCATGGCGCTCCCGGACGCCCATCGTGCGCTACTACACCACTGGCACGTCCACTTCCACAGCGGGCTTCCTGGCCGCCCATACGGTGGCCTAGTGTCGACATTCTCACTCGAAGACACTATTTATCTCGACAATATACGCTCGTTCTGTGATTCGAACAATCTCGCGTGCTGGCGCAGGCTATGTTATATGGTACGGTCCTCCTTCTCACTGGGCTTCCGCGCCGCCCGTGCTATGTACTGCATGTATTGTATTCAATATACTGTATTTCATTTGCGTGATAAACATACCATGATCATTGAGATGTATGGGGACGTGTCTGGAAGACTCTGCGCCTCATTTCCCTGCGTTCTTTGCTCACGAGGTGAGAATTAGATCGCACTTGATCAGGTATTCAGTATGACTCACCTCGCATCCTCCGATCGAGCTGGATATAATTCCTGCACGTCGTGTACAGGGCATAGGCGATGCCAGCGAGGATCTGTGCGATGTTGATAAGTTGTAGAATGTTCATGGTTGCGGTTAAAGTCGCTGCGGAGCTTCTTACGTTAGTACATGAGGCTTTAAGTATGCGTGAACGTGCGTGTGACCATAAGTTAAAATGACAATTGAATCATGGGTACGTGAAAACAGTAAAAGTAAAGTAAAAAAAACGTGTGCGAGAGTATGTATGGATGTACGAGTGTATACGAGAGATGCGAGACGACCTACTTGCGACCACGAGCGCGACCACCACCTCCACGGCCACGAGGAGGACGAGGAGGGGGGAGATTGACCTTGGGGACATGTTCTTCGGGTTGGGCCGTCGCTGACTGTGACATACGGACTTGTTGCGCAGCGAGGGGGTCCTCATCAGACGACGGCTGTTGGTCTGACTCTGACAGGTCAGACAAGTTGGCGATTAGCGATGTGAAGTCTTCGCCGTCGTCTGGGACACGCGACGGTTCCCCCTCTTGCTTGATCCTCGCAATCGCCCCGATGTTGAGGTCGTCCTCAGAGTCAGTCTCCGGGACTCGACGCCCCCTCCCTGCATCCCTTCGTGCCATCTTTTCGTGCCGCTTCTCAGTTCGTGGTGATTTGTCCGGCGACGAGTGGGGTTTGTGCTTGGATCCAGCCCGTGGTGGCGTCGTCGGGTCTGCCTGCGTCCAAGGGGGACCAACGCGTGGACCAGAGGAGTCGACACGTCTGGAAGACGGGGCCTTCGAACGTTTCGACTTGCTCGAACGCTTGCGGCTCTTGGGTTCCTCCCAGTCGTCTACGTCCATTGGCGCGTCCTCCGTACCCGTGGGCGGCGAGGAAGGCCGTCGAAGCGCATCCTCAATCTCCATGGACTCCACTTGCGATTGGGACGCTGGCAGCATCCTCTGTGTTGCAGGCTGCGTCGCAATCCATCCAGCTGGCGACGTTCCCTGCATTCCAGCAGGCGGTCCTGCGTTCCCTGGCCCCATCAACAGCACGACCTGCCGGGAAGGTGGCACTGTGCCCTCGTCATCAGTTGTTGTCTGCCCAGCGGGTGGATCTACGTCCATCGCCCCCATCGCCACTGCGGGCTGCCCAGAAGGCCTCGCATCACTCCCTGGTGCGTTGGCAGTTGGCGAGTGCGCATCGAGCTCGTTTGGAATGCCCCCTCCAACGGTGGGCGGCCGCGAAGGTCCAGCAGCGTTCCCCAGTTCGTTTGGAATGCCCCCTCCAACAGTGGGCGGCCGCGAAGGTCCAGCAGCGTCCTTGGGCTCGTTTGGCACACTCCCCTCTGCAGTGGGCGGCTCGGAAGGCCCGTCGTCTTCGTCGTTCACCAAAGCTGCGCTCTTCACCTCTCTGCTCTTGGCTTTGGGCTTGGGTCGTGGCTTTGCAGCCGCCTTTGGCTTCGCGGGTGGCTTCGATTTCGCCTTGGTTTTGCCCTTACCCACCTCAGCTGGGCCTTCATCGTTGGCGACTGTCGCTTCTCTCCCCCCAGCGTCTCCCTCCGTCTCCACAGCGGGCGTCTGGGAAGCCCGTGAGGTCGAGGGCGTAACTGATCTCGATATCGACGTCAAGGCCGCGTTCTTCGCAGCGCCCCTCGCAGTGCGAGTCTTTGGTGGTGCCTTCGCCTCCTTCTTCTTCTTAGGGTTATGGGAGATATTTTCAAATCGCAGGATAATCCTGCCCGCTAAATTCCCTTAACCCCAACTATAGTTACCCTAACTATACTGTAGTTTACCCTAACTATAATGTACTTTACCCTAACTTATTCTATGATACTGGCCTGCAGGATGGCCTTCCTGAATTATTTGAACACCCCAGAGGCCGTCTGGCCTTCCAGGAAGCCCGCTGTGTGAGATAGAACGGTTAGAAAAATACTGCATGGTGCGTAGATATAGCTGACGCACCTACAGCCATTCTCAGCCATGCGCGGGCAGCCAGGCAGCCCACGGTGACATACGGGGTGTGTAGCTGCGTCGTAAGTCACTCAGCACGGCCGTCCACGCCGTCCATGCTTGCTTGGGAGTAACGAAACACTCCCAGTACAAGCACGGGCTGCTTGGATGGCCACACTCACGATGAGAAGTCCTGTGGGTGAAAACAGGTCAGTAAAGTCGTACAGGACTCACCTATGTCAGCACGGGCTGCCAGGAAGCCCGTGTGTGTGCTGGGGTATGTGCTATAATTCATAACACGTAAGTCATCACACAATCAGTATGTACTATGCTCACCACGGCCTGCGAGGAAGCCCACACATGTGTGAAGACAATCAGGGGACTCACCCACATCAGCATGGGCTGCCAGGATGCCCACGCTAGCGGAGTCAACACCTATTAGTCAAGAATAAGTAAGTCAGTACGTATTCATGTGGCGACACTCACAGTGGCCTTCCAGGAACCCCGTGTGTACAGTAGGCATACAGAATACTCACCTACATCAGCACGGGCTGCTTGGACGGCCATGCCTGCGAGGGTGAGTCTTTAGTAGTGATTTGACATACTCACACTCACCACGGCCGGCGAGGAAGCCCATAGACACGGAGGAGTACAATAATACTCCTCCCTCATCAGCACGGGCTGCCAGGATGCCCATGCTCACGATGAGAAGTCCTGTGGGTGAGAACAGGTCAGCACAATGGTGCAGGACTTACCACGACGCGCCAGGAAGGCCGTGCATACAATAGGACTCACCTACATCAGCGTGGGCTGCCAGGATGCCCGTGCGTGTAGTGGGATGTCCTATAACTCAGAACAGGTAAGCCAGCACTCACCACGACGTGCGACGCGCACGAATGGACTCCCGCACATCAGCGTGGGCTGCCAGGATGCCCACGCTAGCGGAGTGAACATCTATTAGTCAAGATCAGTACGTATTCATATGGCCACACTCACAGTGGCCTTCCAGGAACCCCGTGTGTACGATAGACATACAGAAGACTCACCTACATCAGCGCGGGCTGCTTGGACGGCCATGCTTGCGAGGGTGAGTCTTTAGTAGTGATTTGACATACTCACACTCACCATGGCCTGCGAGGAAGCCCATAGACGCAGAGGAGTACAGTAATACTCCCCCCTCATCACCACGGGCAGCCAGGATGCCCACGCTCACGCTGGAGAGTCCTGTCAATGAATACAGGCAAGTCAGACATCAATCTAGTCATTGTGCACTCACCGTGGCCAGCGAGGAAGCCCGCGCGTGTCGACAAGCATTATGAGAGACCCCCACGCCAGCATGGGCAGCCAGGAGGCCCGTGTTGGTGAGGGCACTGGGTATCTGTCAAGGTGCGTACGTTAGTATGTGATCTATATGTGCCACACTTACGGTGGGCTGCTAGGACGCCCACGCATGCATGCAGACAATACGGGGGATTCTGCACTCACCACGGGCGGCCTGGAAGCCCACACGCGTTGTGCGAACGTAGAACGGTAAGTCGATACACCCCTGACGCGTTCAAGACTCACCATGACCAGCGAGGGAGACCGGGCGGGTAGACGAGGTTGATACAACGTCCTGGCGGCGGTCTGGGCTGCTGGGATGCCCGCGCGTATTGAGGGCTCCGCTCTGCGGGCCTTCTTCACCTGTATGTGAGACGTAGGCCCACTTGTGTCCAATTATAACACTTCTAGTTATTATTTAACGCGCGGTGATTGCGTTGATTCGAGAGATAGTCACCTAATATACATACAAGATATGTAAAGTATCAAAACAAAATGACGGTTTGTAGTACAAAAAAACGGCACGGTAAGTACAAAGATGGCAGCGGACGAAATGCAGCACATTGTATCTATGTTAAGGACCGTGTCAAGGGGCCTCCTGACTCGTCCGTAAGGGGCGCGGGAACGCGCGGGGAGCGCGGGAGCGCGGACGCGCGGACGAGCGGAGCACACGGGACTTGGCTTCAGCTTTGATGCTGCGCCCTCCTAGCCCTGCGGTGTCCCGATTTCGGAGAGAGAGCAAGGTGAGAGGTGGGCTCCGCGGAGGAGCCCGCAGCGAAGACTTAGAAGGCAAGATGGCGAAGAAGGAACTAAGATTCAGAGTGGAGAATACAGGTGTAGTAATGCTACTATAAATACTAGCTAACATGTGTAACAAGTGAGGCTAGTATGTAAGTACATGTGCTACTGAAACATGTAACAACTAAATCATAGTGCTGTGCACCATGCATAGGCCGCGAGGGCGGAGCCCGAGGGATTCCAAAGATCCGAGTATCCGAAAGGGGCGTAGGGGGGACCCCTAAGGGGGCGTGAGGACTGGTATATGACAGTACCTCCCCCTTAAGGCCGATTCCCAAGAGGCCCACAAGGGTCAAGGTCATAGGAGCCACGGATGCATGGGTGCGCGCGGAGCGAAGGGCGAAAGGAGCGAATGTCGAAGGAATATGGACAGAGGAGTGAATGAACATGAGTTGGCACGAAAGACGGAGCCCGTGGGAGGCGCGGAACCTAACAGAAAGTCCAAACGAGGGTGCAGCACTGACAAGTGCAAGTCATGTACAAAAAACACGAGTTTCCGCGGAAAAATGCGGAGGCCATAGGTCAAAACTCCGAGGAGTGCGAGGTGGTGAGTAGCCAGCATAGTGTGCGCGGATTCCGCGCCTGTAGCGCAGGAAAATTCCGAGGAAACGCGCGGACGAAGTGAGACGAAGTCAAATGCTACCCAGAGTGACGCAAAACAAGGAGTCCGTGGAGGCGGAGTGGGAGGGGGCAAAGAATTCAAGTTGGCGAAAACAAGAGGAAGTGGGGAGCCGCGCACAGCCGCGCTTACCCGCGGGAAATGCGAGGAAACGCGCGGAAGTGCTTGAACGAACAAAACCCCAATACCGCCTAAGTAGTACACGTATCTTGAAGTTTGCGAGGGGATGCGCGGAGGGACAAGGATATGGCTGGTGAGGGAGTCAAAGGGCAAGGGAGTGCGCGCATCTCCGCGCTAGAGCGCGGGAAAAACCCACGGAGCGCGCGGAAACACTTGAACGAACATAAGTCCAATACATCCCAGTGTAACACATATCTTGAAGTAGGAGGGAGAGGAGGGGGGAAGGTGACAAGGCCAAGAGCTGGACGACGGAAGGGAGAGGTGCGTGCGCGCGTATCCGCGCTTTGGCCACGGAAAAATCCGCAGAAATGCGCAGGAAACACTTGAACGGACAAACACCTATAACCTAGCATAAGACAAAATCTTGAAGCCTGTAGAAAGAAATGTAACGGCGGGAAAAATCCAAGACAGCGGAGGCGAGGGGAAGGGTAGTGCCCGCGCGTATCCGCGCTAGCAGCGCAGTGAAATTCCGCACAGGAGCACGGAGGCACTTGAACAAACAAAACCCGAGTAGCCCAAGTAGTGCTGAAATGAAAAGAGAATGGGAGGTGCGCGGGGGGCGAGGGCTCCGAGGCAAGCGAGGCATGCTTCAGAGGGGAAGAGGGGCGCGAGTTTCCGCGCTGGAACCGCGGGAAAATCCGTGGAAACGCGCGGAGGGGCGAGGGACAAAGGAGGGGACAAAAACTGAGCATATGGCCCAGCAAAAGAGTGGACGAAGTTTCCGAGGGGGCCTCGGAACGTGGGGATGCGCAGGTGCGCCGGAGCGCCATGGTGGTATGCCATGTGACGGAATTGCGCGGGGTTCAGCGCTCATGGGTCAAACTGGAAGTCAAACTTGAGTTCAAATGCGAAGTATTGCTTAACCCACACAATCAACGGATTGTATCAGTGGGAAGTCAATGGTGCTCTCAAAATCATAGCATGGCCACAGTCAAGGGGGTCAAGAGGTCGAAGGTGGATTTCCGAGGGGGTGCGCGGAGGCGAGGGGAGAGTGGAAATCCGAGGGGGGTGAGACGAAAGGCGAAGTCAAAGTGAGGGGACGGAAAGGGACATGGTGACGAATGAGTGACGGGCCGCGGGAGCGGAGTGGTGAGGCGTGGAGGTCATATCCTGACTAGGAGCAGGACCCGGTGGGCCCCGCGGAGCATGAGATCTGAGGTCATGACAAATTAGTGCAGGGTGTGGAGTGTCACTCTGAATCTACTGTTAAGGACCGTGTCAAGGGGCCTCCTGACTCGTCCGTAAGGGGCGCGGGAACGCGCGGGGAGCGCGGGAGCGCGGACGCGCGGACGAGCGGAGCACACGGGACTTGGCTTCAGCTTTGATGCTGCGCCCTCCTAGCCCTGCGGTGTCCCGATTTCGGAGAGAGAGCAAGGTGAGAGGTGGGCTCCGCGGAGGAGCCCGCAGCGAAGACTTAGAAGGCAAGATGGCGAAGAAGGAACTAAGATTCAGAGTGGAGAATACAGGTGTAGTAATGCTACTATAAATACTAGCTAACATGTGTAACAAGTGAGGCTAGTATGTAAGTACATGTGCTACTGAAACATGTAACAACTAAATCATAGTGCTGTGCACCATGCATAGGCCGCGAGGGCGGAGCCCGAGGGATTCCAAAGATCCGAGTATCCGAAAGGGGCGTAGGGGGGACCCCTAAGGGGGCGTGAGGACTGGTATATGACAATCTAAGATGGTATCATGTCAGGCTGGAGCAATGAGGGGGCGGAAAAACTCACTGGTGACAGGGACATTTACCAGCAAGGGTAGATTCACGGGGGAGGCAAAACTGCCGGGGTTTGGGATGACGAGGCGACTGCCGATGAGACATCCGCATGGGGAGTAGGCGGGTGCGGGTCGCCAGCGGTTGGCGAGGTCGGCGATTCATCATCCGCATGGAGAGTAGGCGGGTGCGGGTCGCCGGCGGTTGGCGAGGTCGACGATTCATCATGGCGAGGGGATTGGGTACGGGATGGCGAGTGATCAGGCGTTGAGAAGTCCTCAGGAGACGATGATGGGGCACCGCGTGCTCGCCGGTGCTCAAGCTCACTGAGAATGGGAGCCGACATCTTTGGGACCCACCTGCGAGGCGCAGGCTTTGCGCCCCGTGCGATCGCCCGCCGATTCTGCATTTCCTCGCGGAAATACCTCGAGAATGACTACTTATTGTTAGCTCGATCGCCAGACAGAAATCGTCACGCACATTGTCCATCCCCCTCCTCGGGAGCCATCTCTCCGCCCAATCGCGATGAAGCTGGTCCCAGAACTTCGTTTGAGCGGATGGGTGGCTCTTTGAGTCTTCCCACGCCTGCGCGCGTGACTTGAGGAAATCCTGTTGCTCTTCGTTAAACCACAACATGTTGAAACGGCGACGTTGAGTTGAAGGCGGAAGAAAGAGGCAGGGCGTGCGAATTGCACGAGCCTTGTCTTATCGGGGTGATTGGGCGCTTAATCAATGGGTAAAACCCAGCCACACGCTCACCATGGCGTATGTCGCTGTACGTATATCTGAATGCTTCAAGAACGATATCTTCGTCATCTCACGCCAGCATGGGTGGCCAGGAGGCCCACGTTGGTGATAGCACCACGTATCTGTTAAGATATGTACGTCAGTATGTTTTCTATACGTACCACACTCACGGCGGGCTGCCAGGACGCCCACGCGTGTACGCAGACGATCCGGGGGACTCCGCCCTCACCATGGCCTGCGAGGAAGCCCATGCGCTCGGTGGAGTGACAGATCACTCCAAGCACAAGCACAGGCGGCCACGAAGGCCAACCGTGCGGCGACATGTCCTGTCAAGCGAACAATGTAAGTGTGTCAGTGCGTCCTGAGGTGGCCACACTTACAGCGGCCTTCCAGGAAGCCCGTGCGCGCAGTAGGCCGACAGAGGACTCATCAGAGTCAGCACAGGCTGCGAGGAAGGTCGCGCACGTAGACGAGTGCAATTCTGCGCACCCACATCAGTCTGGGCTGCCAGGAAGCCTGCGCGTGTAATGGGATGTCCTGTTAGTCATAACACGCAAGTCAGTACGTATTCTATCCGTGCTACACTCACTGCGGCCTGCCAGGAAGCCCATGTGTGCGAGTAGGCCATACATTGAATCCGCCTACACCATGGGCAGCCCGGAAGCCCACGCCGTGAGTACGTACTCCTCTCGTCATACCGTACTCACTCGACTCCCCTCGTTCACAGGGCGGGCTGCCTGGATGCCCATATGGCGCGCAACTCCACCTTACTTCACTCTCGCGCTTCTCGTCCAACGGATATTGCGTGGTAGCTAAGAATACATGATGAGTACTACGAGGATTGCAATACAAGCAGGGGGGGTGTGAATACAAGAGAGGCGAAACAAGTGGATGGAGTGCAAGTACAAGTGAAGCAGGGTATGTAAATGAGTGCTACATGAGCAGCGAGGTATGTAAATATGTCGTACATGATGGCGAGTAGATTCCGAGTGACGGCAAGTGAGAATCAAGCAAGGGGTATGGGGGGTCCGTCCATGGGAAGTTGGGTTGTAGGACACGCGGCTGTTGTGTCGATTGCATGGGGAAGGGCGGGGGGACGTCTACCACGGAGGCGTATCTAAGGCAGGAGAAAGTTAGAGTACAGCGGTGGGGGGATGAATGCACTTACCATCGACACCGAAGACATGTCGTTCGTCGGTGATCTTCTCCAGAGTCATCACCTTGATGAGGATCCGTACCACGCCGTCTGCGAGTCCACAGTGGACGTGTTCGGGCTAGTCGAGTTAGAGGCACGACAACGTTGGAGGGCCTGGGTGCTTACCTTTACCCGGCCACCCACGGTCGTGGTCCACTTGTATGCGAGCTCGTCGTTCCGCGCGTAAACAGCCAGTTGCTGGCCTTGGATGACCAGCTCGACGTTGTCCCGGTGCTCGATGCCTGGCAGCTTGAGCTCGAAAGCCAAGCACTTGCTGACCTCCTTCGCCCAGATCGACCTGTAATGGGGTGAGTTCCGTGATGAACGAGCAAAGAGCCGATGTCTTACGAAGGCGGCAGCACGGCGACAGCTCCGGGCCTGCGCTCGAGTGGCACGGGCGAAGGACGGACAGATGTCGGCAATGCAGGTCTGGGAGTGGGTGGCGAAGGGGATTGGACGTGGATGGCCAATGGTGAGTGGACGAGGATGGGCGATGGCAATTGGATGTGGGTGGGCCATTCCGCAGGAGTCGGTGAGCGGGGTACGCGAGACGGCCCGGGTGTTGGTGAATGGCTGGAGGGTGGCGAGATGGAAGGGAGAAGTAGCTCCTCCACGGTGCGGGACGAAGCCTGCGTGGATTCTAGCTCGTCCACCTCCTGGACTTGGTGTCGAGTTGTTGCCGCAAGAGGCGGACGCGCGGCCTTCTTGGGTTGCCGTACACGCTTCGGGAGGGCGCCCCGCTTCCTCATTTGGTCGCGGAAATGAGATGAGAGTCTCTGTAAATCAGTTAGTACGACATGTAAGATAGAACAGGCCACGCACGTTGTTCTGCCTGTCTGTCATATCCCAGCGTGACAGCCACTCCTCGCGAAGGTTGGCCCAGAACCTCTTCCGCCCAAATTCGTCGTCTATCGTGTCCTGGTATGCTTGCGCCCTCGAGTTGAGGAAGTTGATTTGGGCTTGCGTGGCCCACGGATTGTTTAATCGTTGTCGAGGCGGCATCGTTGTGGTGGAACGGAGTAGAGATTGGCCCGAAAGGTGCCAAAGCCCGTAACGTCAAGTCACATCACAGAACGTGATGTAGCCCCTTTTGCCTATCCACTGAGTCCGGGCCTAGCCCTGGGCTAGGCCGGGCCAAAATCACATATTTTTGGCTGCTCTGGGTGGATTTTTCAGATTTGTACATCACAATCTGAGCACAAGACAAGTTTCATAACATATATATATGCATGATCTACTACCGAACAGCTTAAATTAAGAGTTAAGGGTTATAAATTTGAAGTGTTAGTGCTCGCGAACGCGAGCACTAACACAATTCCATCCCCAATCATCCATTTAATCTCATTATCAGACTTGAAATCAGACATACCACATCAATTAGGGCCTTAGGGACTTAGGTACTTAGGGGGTTGAGGCTTCGGTGTCTAATTTATTGTATATAAGAGCTAGTTTACGTACGACTCTCGGTGGTTAAGTTCAGTGAGTATGCTAAGTCTAAGAGTAAGCATCGCATACAAACTACTAGCGTTAGAGCTCGTTTACGAGCTCTAACGCGGACTGACCATCAAACGAAGGTCAACGAATTAGGGCCTTAGGGTATTAGGTCCTTAGGGTGTTGAGGTTTCGGGTTTTGGTATATTATATGCGGAGCTCGTTTACGAGCGACTGTCTCGGATGGTTAGGTTAGGTGAGTGCAGGATTAGTAGGACTTACCATTGCGTCCTTAGTACTAGAGTGTTAGAGGCCCGAACTACAGTGGACGACGGGTTTTCGGCCCATAGCGGAGACACGGCATCGTGGCCAAGGGAGACGGCGAGGGGAGGCGCGAACGCTCACATGGGAGACAGGGGCCCCCTCGGCGAGGGGGTGGTTAAGGGCATCGCGGCGAAGGGCAGCATGTGAAGCGACATAAGGGTTAGCATCGAGCCCGAGAGACTCGTGACCATGCACGTGTGAGAGAAACAGGGGCCCCCCCAGCGAGGGAGTGGCTGCGGCGAAGGGCAGACACGGCATAAGTGCCGAGGGACGGCATGTGAAGCAGCACATCGAGCCCGAGAGACTCGTGAGCAGGCACGTGTGTGAGAGACAGGGGCCCCCTCGGCGAGGGGGTGGCTAAGGGCATCGCGGCGAAGGGCAGCGGACACAAGGGCGGGCATCGAGCCCGATGGGAGACTCGTGAGCAGGCACGTGTGTGAGAGACAGGGGCCCCCCCAGCGAGGGGATGGCTGCGGCGAAGGGCAGACACGGCATAAGTGCCGAGGGACGGCACGTGAAGCAGCACATGAGCGGGCATCGAGCCCGATGGGAGACTCGTGAGCAGGCACGTGTGTGAGAGACAGGGGCCCCCCCAGCGAGGGGGTGGCTGCGGCGAAGGGCAGACACGGCATAAGTGCCGAGGGACGGCACGTGAAGCAGCACATGAGCGGGCATCGAGCCCGATGGGAGACTCGTGAGCAGGCACGTGTGTGAGAGACAGGGGCCCCCCCAGCGAGGGGATGGCTGCGGCGAAGGGCAGACACGGCATAAGTGCCGAGGGACGGCACGCGAAGCAGCACATGGGCGGGCATCGAGCCCGAGAGGCTCGTGAGCAGGCACGTGTGTGAGAGACAGGGGCCCCCCCAGCGAGGGGGTGGCTGCGGCGAAGGGCAGACACGGCATAAGTGCCGAGGGACGGCACGTGAAGCAGCACATGAGCGGGCATCGAGCCCGATGGGAGACTCGTGAGCATGCACGTGTGAGACAGGGGCCCCCCCAGCGAGGGGGTGGCTACAAGCACGGCCGAGGGGGTGATCATACGCAGGCAGACAGTGGGCCAGGCGAAGACAAGGCAAATCTTTGGGACAAACAATACATCTGTGAGACAACCATAGTCCCACTTCCTACACGAGAGACGCAGCCGTACCTCCGCAGGCGAACTCCGAAGGAAATGACACATGAGGCCAAAGTCGACGCGAACCTACGAAGCCAGCGCATGAGGTCCTGGATATCGACGCAGCCAAGACTTACGGAGGCCCAGTATCGTAAGCGCGTCCCCCGTCTTTGCCAACGATCTGAGAAAAAGATGTGAATTCGCCGAAAAATCGATGAAACTCGACGTACCTCGCGCATTCAATTATCGTCCCACATCAAATTTCAGCCCTCATCATTCCCCCACCCACTCCCTCGCCGTTCCCCCCCGCTGGAGGACAACTCCAGCCCTTATCGGTTCCGATCGCCTGTCCCGCTGCGTCGCGCGGAAAGAGCAAATGCAAGGATGTGTCAAATTTGGCCTCGGGGTTGGTGGCGAACGATGAGGAGCCGGTAGTCTACGACTATGGGCATCCTTAGGATCCACCGTCGCTCTACGAGCGTGGGTGGACCCATAGCGGCTCGGCAGGGTGGTTGGAGGTCGACCAGAGCAAGAATGTATCAAGTGTGGCCTCGGGGTTGGTGGCGAACGATGAGGAGCCGGTAGTCTACGACTATGGGCATCCTTAGGGTCCGCCGTCGCTCTACGAGCGTGGGTGGACCCATAGCGGCTCGGCAGGGTGGTTGGAGGTCGACCAGAGCAAGAATGTATCAAGTGTGGCCTCGGGGTTGGTGGCGAACGATGAGGAGCCGGTAGTCTACGACTATGGGCATCCTTAGGGTCCGCCGTCGCTCTACGAGCGTGGGTGGACCCATAGCGGCTCGGCAGGGTGGTTGGAGGTCGACCAGAGCAAGAATGTATCAAGTGTGGCCTCGGGGTTGGTGGCGAACGATGAGGAGCCGGTAGTCTACGACTATGGGCATCCTTAGGGTCCACCGTCGCTCTACGAGCGTGGGTGGACCCATAGCGGCACGAGGTGGAGATGGTGAGGGACAAGGGCACGAACTGACAATAAGCGCCTCCCTCTCTGGCCTTTGATCGGAGAACGATCGGAGTTCAATCGGATTACTTAACCCTGACACCAGGCGCTTATTGTTATTCACGAAAAAACGACAAGTCCAACCGGTGAGTACTGCCGTCCCGCTTGCTCCTCCTCCCTCCCTTCCTCCAACCACAAGCCCGTCGCCACAGTCGTAGACTGCCGCGATAGGCTGCACTTGCCCACAATCGTAGATTGACGGCGTGCAGATTCTTTTTATCCATCTTGATTGTCCCCGATGTCTCATCCTAAAACCCAACGCCTGCCGCAAGATCACCCTTTTTCCCTATCTTTTCCCTCCTCTTCGCAAGTAAATACCGTGAATACTGAACTTACGACCTTGATAGATACTCTCAATGTCACTCACTCAAGAAGAAGTCCGTAAGAAGCCCGACTTGCTCTGTCGCAATCGCTCGAAGCCTTCGTATGCATCCAGCTACCTCGATGGCACCATGGGCGCCATCCTATTCGAAGGCAAAGCGTTCATAACCACCCCGAACGCCGATAACGTATACGAGCCGGTTCTCGGGCTCACTACCATCGTCCAACTCAAGCAGGACGGAAGATTTGGCGCGGAGGACCCTTTTTTGATGCCCCAGGAGTACATCCGCGAACACCCACATCTCGCATGCATCCGCCGACCCCCCACCCAGCGCGAAAACACCAAGGACGTCATGTTCATGGATCCCGTCTATCCATACCACTTCCGCGCATCTCACCAATCCCGAATCGGCCAAATGGATCCCCGCCTCGTGTCTCGGATCCGCGAGCCAGCCGTTCTCCTCGTCAAACGTTACTACGCTTTCATCGAATCGAGACCCGACCTTTCGCAGAATCGGCGGTTCCACGGCCACGCGACTCAGCTAAAAATCTGGATCGGACGTTTGGAGAGTACCAAGGCGTCCTGGCCGGACATTCTATTTTCGTTCACTCAAGCGCAGCGGCACTTCCTGGAACTGGAAGCCTACTTGGAATATATGCAAGTTCGCAAACCGCTCATGGACTCGCCTGAGTACGGCGAGATCCTCAAACCTGCGGCCAACTTTGTGGGCGCGGTAACGAACAAGGTCGTCGTTGTCGAAGAGCTCGCCAAGGCCGGCGTGCCTGTTTGGCTCATCAGGCCCATCCGCGAGTTCAACGCGGACACGCGCATCGACACCGTGATTTCCCCCACTCCCGCCGAGGCCCTCAACATCGAGCTGCGACCTTGGCGCGGCCACAAGACGATTGTATGGAACTCGGACGCGGCTGACCCCCAGCGCCACAACAATCTAATGCTCTTCGGCCGCGAGTTTCTCGCGTACACCGACTTTGGACGCACATCATCTGTGCGCGACACCATCGAAAGGCCGCCCCCCGTCCCCAGCTTTGGCCACGACTACTCCGCGGGTCCTTCTCGCGCGCCCAAACCGCCCCACCACGCCAAACAAGGTGAGTCAACCCTCAAATTATCCTTTCCGTCTAACCTTTATGCCCACAGACTCGGAGTCCAAGAGACGCCTTATCATCAACCCGGCGGACGCCCTCCATTTCCGCCCCAATCGACATCGGTTCATGCCGACCATGATGGCGGCCTGGCAACATGGCCTTTCCACTGTCGTGGTGAAGCAGAAGTCCGTCTCCCTGCAATACCAACAGGGAGCGAACGGCTTCATCTTCCCTCCCCCCGCGACGTTTGTCCCACTGAACTCCGAAGATACCCTTAGACCGCGTCAACTCAAGGTCTTGCATACCTTCATCAACCATCTTGATGTCCTCTTACTTCGCATGTCCCCTCGACTGTCGCCAATCCCCCTTTCGCGTATCAAATGGGACTTCCTACTGGGCCCAGAAACATCGCGATCGCAGCCCAACCCCCACGCAACATCATCGCGGGATCCCGAGTCAAGCCAGCCTGCGCAGAAGAAGGTCAAACTCGACAAGCACGCCATTCGCCGCCAAAACATGCAAGATCTCCTGGCCAAATGGACGGAAGAGCTCGACAAAGATCACAAGGATCGCAATGGAGATCTTAACTGGCATTGCGAGGTTCTTCCACCCGACAGATGGCCTCACGATCGTGTAATCGAGCGCATCATGTACGAAATCATCGAGATCAACTTTCGATGGGAGCTACGCATGCTCGACAACAAAATGCTTGCTCCCGACATTGACCCCATCGCGCATGACGACCTCGTCAATCAATGCTTCCCGTCAAGCAGCTTTTCAGGCGAAGGGGGCGGCGACCACATGAACGTGACATACCTCACGGCCTGGAGCGGCCTCTCCAACCCAGACGATGTCGAGCGACGCAAATATGTCCTCGCGATCTCACGCGTCATGGCCGACTGGAAGGACTGCCCGCCCCACATCGCAAACGATCTACAAAAGGCGGAATCTGATGTCAACTTCGAGGCCCTTGAGCGCACTTGCGCAACGTATTATTGCAAGCGTTTTTTCTTCCATTTCGCCCGCGCGCCGACCGTGCCCCATCGCACCACGATTGACCCCTCTGAATACATAATGCCGTGATTTTTGCTCGTTTCTTGTAGACATCGTCTCGTTATCTTGTTGCCATGCTCTTCCCCGCTCGTTACATGTACCTATATCGCAATACCATAACCACTTGCACAAAGTCCAACCATGTTAACTATGATCGCAGATCAACGCCCAACCTCGACTGATAAGACAATGATAGTGATAAGATCAAACCCAAACGTGGTTTGTTTGGCTTCAATGCCGAAGGCAAGCAAGGAATTTCAAGTCCGACACATTCCGCCCGCCGTCTCTTCACTGTTGTCCACATCGAGCAGCCCCGTAGGGGCCCCCCGATCGTCGGACAACACAGCGACATAGTCGTAGACTACCTCGCTGCCACTCATACACCTCCCTCTTCCTCGCACACGCTCTTGATGGACGGTGATGGCCGCCGATGGACGACGATGGAGTCGTCGATTTTGTGGTTGAACAACATCGAGCAGCCCCGTAGGGGCCCCCCGATCGTTTGATAATACAGCGCCATAGTCGTAGACCATCTCGCTGCTATTTTTCGCCCTTATTCCGTACCAGGAGGTCCCTGATTGTCGGGAGGATGGCGCACGTCGGCGACCTATGACTGTAAGCCCCGACGCTCCCCGATCCCGTAGATCATCCGATAACTCACCCATGCCAACGCAGATCACTTCCCTGATATGTCTACAACTCTTTCACGCGCTGGGCTGCACTCCATGGTCGGCGATGGTCGGCGATGGGCACAACACTCGGAGATTGGTAACTCAGGTGCGCCTTCATTCATCCACCTTGTTCATCTAAACTTATACGGCAGCTACAGAACAGCGTTTCTACATTCGTAACGGAACATTCGGGCAGATCTGCGAAGAAGGACATCGCTCATGTCAACCCCGAGCTACACTATCACAATAATCACACGTCGCAAAGTGACATCTTCCTTTTCCTTGCACTCGATGTCTCGCTGGGCTACGGTTATAAGTCTGGGTATGTGATCCAAGAGCCTGCTTGTCGCCTTCTAACCATTCGCCCCCTCCAGCACCCTTGTCTCCTCTCTACCAACTTATAACCATCGAACCCTAGGTATGTGACGCCACACCAGTTCTTCGCCTGTTAACATTTCGCGCCCTCTAGTAGCCTCGTCGCCCGCTCCATCCTTGTTACTTTGTTTGATCGATTAGTCTTCAATTGCTTTGCCATTGCGTCGACACAATCGTAGATTGCCTCACGCACGTCCCAGGGTCGTAGACTCCCGGACGATCTTCCTTCTTTCGCTTTTGATACACCATCAACACCATTCCCATCACACACGGACTCTTAGTGTAGCCTCCTGTATTCGCAATTACCGTAGTTACGCTTGTACTTTAATCATTGTCTCATCGGAACGGAAAAAACTAGATAGCATCCTTAGACTCGCACGGCCTTTCTAGATATTGTACTACTACTACTTTTTATTATTACATCTCCCCATGCCTCCCTGTGCTTACTGCGGCGACGAGGCTTCTCCAGGCCACACACAACGCGTTCATCCGCTTGAAGTCACTATAAAACCGAATGGTAAATACAACCAAACACCTCTGATCCTTATCTTATCTAATCTCCTTCTAAGAAACCACCTGTTTCGTTCTCAAGCGGACGGACAGTTACTTGTATGGATGTCCGTTCTGCCCAGAGAAGCACAATCGAGAGCTCGACATACGAAGTCATGTCTCGAACCATCACGCAGGAAATCCCGCAACGGACGGTCCCAACTCACCATCGATACTTATGCCCGCTAGTTCCCCTTCGTCCTCGAAACGATCAATTGACTTCGCAGAAGACCAAGCAGTAACACCCAAACGAATTCGCATCCATCCATCGTCCCCCATATTGCTATCTACCTTTTCGCCCCCATCGTCTGTACTTAATGCCATTTCTGAACCGCCGTCCGACTTTACACTTGTCCCTGGAACCCCCCCTCCCGAGTTGCCCGTTACACAGTCCAAGCAGCTCCCCCAAACTACCAGGCTGCTTCCCAAGTCCACCCGCCAGACCCGTCGGCGAGAAACCGTGAAAACTTTTACGTTGAAAGACGCCGGGATCTATTTTCATTCGCCCACCCGGCTGTTATTGTGCGTCGAATGTAGCTCTGCGGTACCGGCTCAACATCTGGCCAAACACATCAACGACTCTTGCCCTCGACGTATCAGATTCGACGCAGATGCTTTGGCCTCGGCATTGCAGGAAGTCGGCACCAACCTATCACCCCTCCTTCCCGAAGGAGGCCTCGACCGGCCCATTCCAATACTCCCCATTCGACCAGGTTGGCGATGCGCCACCCCTGGTCCCTGCTTTGGTCTCGTATTTGGATCTAAAACCGCCAAAAATGTACACCAGCAAGAAAAGCACCACCAGCAGAAGCCAATATTTGTCGACACTCAATGTCAACGAATATATAACGCTTGCCACTTCACTAAATATGTCGCAATTAATTCCACCGCACCTCCAGACGGCATTTTACTTAGG